>OZ025298.1:82000559-83364950 GCA_964019185.1 Maratus speculifer | reverse complement strand
AAACTAATAAATAAAGACAAAAAAAAGATAAGTATAGTCATCGAAAATGATATTTGAAATTATGACTCTGGGTGTGATCTCTCGCATCTATGTGAGTAGAAGATCTAATGTTCTGTAAAATTTCGGGTGCTCCCCGAATTTACCTAACAGCTGTCACAATGCATACAGTAAGTTCATCAATGTTTTGCAGTATTGTCTCGGCAGTTTTACATTATTAAGAATGATATATTACTGAAAATAATAGTCTGAGATACGCCCGGTTATTTCGAGAGCATTAGATCTTCCATGCGCCGGACATGCGAGGTCTATATCACGGGGATCACAATCATTGGATCCCTTTTTGTTTTTATGTATTACTGTTATGATGTACTATGAGTAATAAACATGTTTTATTTTCATGTTGGCATCCTTTCTTTCTTTGTTTTCTGTTGTCACTACCGCATGAGGTAAGCGTTTCCGACCATGCATTGCCACGTGGTTTTCTCTCGTTTAGTTATATTCTATCTCTCCTGAAACTTTGTAATGAAAGATGAACTGGAATAAAACTTTGTAACTAGGCTGAAGTATATCATATAAACCCTTTTAATTATTTCAAAGTAAGATTCACAATATTTTATGCCATTAAATCTCTTAACAAGATATATTATAAATTAATTACAATTCGCTTATCACTATTTATTTACCTGCATTTCTGTTATTAAATCTTCTCCCATGGTTGAATTAAAACTATGTCAGCTTTGAACATACAGCTATCTCATTATTAAGCAATGAAACGTCATTTACAGCTGACAAATGGGTTGATAGGTTAATATCGGATAACAAATCATAATATAAACTTTTGTGACAGCTAGAAATATTTATTTACATTTTCTGCTCGTTGGTCTTATATAAATAAATTCGACATGTACTAAAAAATCTAGAAATTGCCTAATATTTGTTAAAATTTATAACGATTTTATCATTAAAAACTGTTGATAATAGATGCTACAAATTAATCAGTATTCCCATTATCAATATTCAATATTTCAGTTACCTATATTTGTATTATTAAAGCTTTTCCAGCCTTAGAATTAAAATTATGTCAACATCAAATACACAACAGTCTCGTTACTAAACAGTGAACGTCATTTACAGCTGACAAATTGGTTGATAGGTTAATATCTGAAAACAAATCACAGAGAAACCGTTATTGGCAGTGAGTAATATTTATTTACAGTTTCATTTCACTGTTTTTTATTTAAATAGTTTCATTGTTCGTAAATAAATGTTTCAATATTGTGCAATGTCTGTTCCAAATTATACAATTTCTTATTTTAATTTCGATTATAAATCAAGGATGGCCAAAAATTAAGTGAAGTACAGTGCAACCTCGGTTACCCGAGGTAATTGAGACCACTGGTATCTAGGATAACGTTTATTATGTATAATAACTCACTGTGCTTTCAATTTCAACATCTCTTGCAAGAAAAAAAGACAACAAAAAGATTTTTAAGTGATAAAAATAAACATATATAAAATTATGTTTCACATTTCAAAAAAAAAAAAAAAAAAAGCATTACTAGTAGTAATTTTTTAAAATTAAATTGAAATATATAAAAAATATACTAAAAGTAGAAGGATGCATGTTTAAAATAAAACAAATCTCAAGAATTTTTTAAATAATATTAATATGTTAAATTTAAATTAATTTTAAAAAATTGCTACGTTTTATTGAAAAGTCAATATTTTCCATGAGCTAACCCATTACGTAATTTTTTGAGTAACAGAAGATCTATCTTCGTAACATCGCTTCCTTGCTAAAAATATGTGATTGCTTAAACAACTTCAGTATGACTTATATTACTTGAATCTAGAAGACCCTTGCACATCTAATAAATGAAAAAAATTGTCTTTCCGAAAGTTTATTCTCAGAGAAAAAAAATCAGACTTTATTATAGGTTCAGTTAACAAAAACCTCGATTAATCGAAGTTCGGTTAATCAAGGCTCTACTGTATTTAAAACCTTAACATAAAGTTTGGGAATTGTTGTAAGAATTCGTGGTTTGTATTGAAAAGTTTTTAATAATTGCAAAAAACCTGATTTAAGCAAAAAAAAAAAAAATAAATAAAAAAATAAAATAAAATAAAATAAAATGAGAAACTGCAGGCAAATGGTGACATAATATCGGATACACTCTATCGGCAGCAGAGAAAGAAAAAAGGTGGATAATTTGACGAAGGGAATTTCTCTCAAAGTGTGCTGGAATATTAAAGCATAATTTCAATAAAAAAAAAATTAAGAAACAGTCGAAAAAAAATAAAAATAAAAATCTAACATCACAAAATGTGCAGAAATGAAAATAATTATGCGTTTTTTTTTTACGAACAAATGTCGCTTTTAACATATTAAGATTCTTCATGCCTTAACATTCGCTTATTAATTTATAATTAAGTTCTAAAGATATTATACATATGTATTTCATCGTGAAACAACTCGTGTATACATTTTTAGTACATTACTAGCATATCAGCAAGTTAGCGAAAAATTGATTACACAATTTCTTCTTTTACATACGAAAAACAAGTTAAGTTTAATAAAACAGTGTCTATATATATATATATATATATATATATATATATATATATATGTCGGTATAGCGAGCCCATAGCAACAGGCTCGCTTCAGATGCATTTGGCCGACTCGACATCCGCCCATAGCAAAGTACAACACGTGTACGACCTTTTTATAGCCACGTGTGAATTAAATGTTGCATAGTTAGCACTTTCACACGAAAGGGCCTCAGCAACAAGTACAGAGGAGTTAGAATGATGCCGGATCCAGCCTGATGAAGATGTACTCAGCCGAGCCCTGGTCAAAAAGACCGAAGATGCCCCTTAATCTTAACATTTTACTTATTTTTCCCTTGTAAATAGTTTATATTAATCAAGAGTATTAAAGTTATGTGATATTACCCCTAGACTTCTTCACTTTATATATATTATGTAAGCATAAATTACAAAAATTTATGATCACACATATCCATGAAAAGACATATTAAATGGATTTTAATAACTGTTAAACAACGATTTTCTGGGAAAGCAATCTTCTCATATAACTTTGCATGCATTTTTGAAGTTAATGAAATGCAAATTGAAATTCGTAAAATTATTATGATAAATGTTTTCTAGACTTCAATGTAATACTGATATTTTTTCCTTTTAGTAATTTGGACTTTATTATTTTTCATTCCTGTTAAATTAGATTTTTATTAAAAATACATAAATATTTTTATTAACATTTGTCAGCAATTTTTATTACTGTGTTTGATAATTTCATTATTTATAAGGTGAATTTTGTTTATTATACATGATAATATTAAAGCAATTATTTTTATATATTTTTTTCATTTAATATTGCTTTGATAAACAACTTAAACGAATTTATATTAATTTATATTAAAAATTTTTTACGTTTTAATTCATTGAATTATACTCTTTTACATGTCATTTTTTATTTAAAAAATAACTTTCAATTTAATTTAATTAAATATTTCATTACTATGTGTCATAAAATATAGGAAATATGGAATAATTTTTCCTCTAAATAAAATATCTTATGAGGACGAAAAAATCTAATGTGTGGAAAGTTACTTTATGTAACATTACATTAAACTATTAACAGTATTGCATACTTCATTTTCCTAGTCTAATTCTAGACATATAAATTATTTAAAGATTCGTGTAAGGGCAGCAAAGTTTAATTTTAAATATATTTTTATCTTAACTATAATTTCCATTTTGCCTTGTTTTAGGTAGATTTCGTAAGAAATACTACCTATTGCAATCTCACCAGTTTATATATCTATCTATCTATCTATCTATATATATATATATATATATATATATATATATATCACTTTTTTATGGACACGATAACTTCTATAATTCTTCACCAATCTCCACCATAACTTCTTAATTAAAGTAGATATAGAATCGGTTTAAAGTTTATATTACTTCATAAAAAATGGGCCAAAAGTATATGCATAACAGATTTTTGATAAATTTAGAAGTGGGCTGAAGGGGCGAAAAAAACAGGGATTTTGAGAGAAAAAAATTCATAACTTCGTCAATTTTCAAGATATCAAGTCCAACTAAATTTTTTGTAAATGTTCTTAAAATTATCTAAAACTTTTGTATTTACAAGTTTTTGATCGGACCAACTTTTACGGATGAAAAAAATTAAAAACGAAAAGAAAAAGGGCGCTGAAAAAAAAGAAAAATCCATAACTCCGTCAATTTTTAAGATATCAAATCTGATTAAATTTATTTTACATCTTCTTAAAAATATCTACAACTTTTATATTGACAAGTTTTTCATAGGACCAATTCGTATAGCAAAAAGAAATTAAACAAAAATAGGAGTTGGAGGAAAAAACCTCAAATCCAAACTGCTTATATTCTGACTCATTTTTAAATTCATTTTTGATTTTAAACGCATCCAATTTACAGATCCTCTTATTTAGGAACTATATAATGTGATGCATTGGTCAGATTTTTGATAAAGACGGAATATATTTCAAAAAAGGCTACCAAAAAGGGTATTTTGAACAGAATTTTCCGAAATCGTGACTAAATTAAAGGAAGTGTTCAAATAAGAAATTGCGTTTTTTTCTGACTCGTTTTTAAGTCCATTTTTGCTCTCAAATGCATCCAATTTACAGATCCTCTTATTTAGGAACTATATAATGCGATGCATTGATCGGTTTTTTGATAAAGACAGAATATATTTTGAAAAAGGCTACCAAAAAGGGTATTTTGAACAGAATTTCCCCAAGTCTTCGTGATTTGAAAATTTAAGGAAATTTTCACATAGCAAATTGCGTTTTTTATGACTCGTTTTAAAATCCATTTTCGCTCTCAAACGCATCCAATTTACAGATCCTCTTATTTAGGAACTATATACTATGACGCATTGGCCAGTTTTTTGATAAAGATAGAATATATTTTTAAAAATGCTGTCAAAGTGAGTATTTCACACAAAATTTTCCGAAGCAATCATGATTAAAAAATTAAGGATGTATGCAAACAACAAGTCGGTTATTTTATGACTCATTTTTAAATTCAATTTTTTTCTCAAATGCATTCAACTGACAGTTTTTTGTTATTTAGGAACTGTATAATGTACTGTTTTGGTCGATTTTTTAATAAATTCAGAATCTATTTCAAAATATGTTGTCAAAATGGGCATTTGAGCTGAATTTTTCTTAAGATGATTCGGATAAAACCAGTTTTTGCAGAAAAATGAAATTAAAAATTTTTCATAAACGGCCAAATGACGTTATTAAACTGGGTTTATCTCTAATCATATATATATATATATATATATATATATATTGTTGAAATGAGCACTCTTTGAAATCTACCTCCGCCTATAGGCCCAGCCGATAGGGATTTTTTGAAATGTAACAACCCTTAAATTTTGTTTTCAATCAATTTAAACTCATACTTTAGATTTGCTATTATTATTATTTTTTAATAAAGCTTTTCAAGACTTTTAGATTTCAAATTCATAAATACTTAAATTAAAGTAATAACAGAGATCATATAAAATGTGAAAGTGGATACAGAAATTGTTTGAACTGAAATTTGTTGATTGAAGAATTACTATTAAGAAATGAAAGTAAATGAAAAGTCACGAGAACTTTTTTAATAACAAAATAAATTCACGCAAAAGTATCATAATTAGAGCAATACATTTTAAAGAAACCGAAGGGAACAAAATTGCTGCAGTAAAATTGCATTAGCAGAACTTTTGGATAAAGAGTGTGAGAAAAAACGGAATTTCCTCTTTTTAAAATGAGCTCTAGCCTTAAATACTTGTAGTTTGTCGACAGGCACAATAAATGATACGGACGTGATACTTTAGCTTCAAAAAGTTGAATTTTTTTTAAATTTTACATCCGAAATTTGCTGTAAAATGCATATATATATTTTTATTTTTTACGGAATATGTCTTATAAAATAAAGAGTTAACTAAATTGAGGAAGCAGTTCACTTTAAAATGAAAGAAATTTAAAAAATATATATATTAATTTTAATATTTATATTCAAACTTTTTCAATTATAAATTAATGCAATATCAATGAATTGTCATACCCATGATAGAAATTGCGTTTAATAACTAAAAAATGTTGTATATTTTTATTATTGCATTTTTTATTTTATATTTATGTTTCCAATTCTCAGCATTGAAAATATTTTGCAGTTGTAGAAGTTAAACAGCCAGTAAGATATCTAACCCTATAAGTTATTTATCGATTGATTACGTACGTTCACAAATTAAAAAATGCCTTAAAATTATTTACTAATTTATTACTAAGCTCAAAAATATGTAAATATTGCATTGCCATCGGAAACACATTTATGGATATTATTATTTTTCATTTGTAATATATCAAGAGGTGACGGAATAATTAATAATAAAATTCCACGATTAAATCAAACTTAAGCTAAACTAGTTGGAAATTTCCCGTAAAATGTGACCACCAATGAGGTGCGTTTGTACAACCACAAGTTTTATGAATATTCAGATCTTGACGTAATAACTGCTGCATTATTGTACAAGAATGAATGCAATATTTATTACTATTATACATATTAGTCAGTAATACGGAAATAAAATGACTCCATCTTAAATAGCACGTAATCATCATCTTTATATAGAATCATTACCTATCATGGGATAACATTAAATTAATTACGTATGATAGGATTTAATAAAATATTCAATAACGCAACCTAAATTCAATACCTATCACGAGATATCGTTGAAATAATTACAGATGATAGGAATTAATAAAAAAAATTTATTAACATATTATTAAGCTTTGATTAGATTTTCTTAAAATTTGAAGTGCTTCCATAAAATTCTACAAAAATTATATACATACCAAATTTCAAAGCATTCGTTTGGGTAACTTTTGAACTGCTATATGCGCAAAAACAGAAGGATCAGACGATGAATATAGATGCTACGTCGTTATACAATTACAATTGCACATCATATTAGAGATTTGTATAAGGGAATAATGAAAGTAGAATATTGCAATATAATTTAAATGCATTTTTTATACCATAAATGCATTTGCGAAATATGTATGCACCGTTAAGAATTCCTATGAATATATATGCATGCACGCATAAAGATATATGAAATACTATTCGATATCAACTGCAAATCATGGTGAAAATCTAGTGAAATATTATTTCTAGTAAGCCATGAATTTGTCGAATCACGTAACACCCATCACCAAATTGATAAGTCACCCAGAAAAAAAAGTGAAATGATTGATGACGTCAGAAATTCTTGCAAAAGATACTAGACTATCGAAGAATAATTTTTATAAAAATAAAAAAAATATTAATAAACATTAGAAAGAAACATAAATGTAGTGCTTCAAAATATGAACAAATAAAATAGATAGGGGATTTTTACAAAGAAGTGTCGCTTTTAACAGATTAAGATTTTTAGAAAAAGAAATAAAAGAATGTGCTGATTTAAATGGACGGGATTAAAATATAATTGATGTTTAATATCTTATTAAAGGCATGGTAAAAAAAGGTAGATCTTATTAGAATTTTGACCAATTTAATGAGGTAAAATATTTAATGCACATATAACTTTAAAATGCATTATTTATACAAGATATAATTTAGATTATATGATTTAAGGTTTTCTATGATTTCTGAGAACAAATGTTACATATTATTCTAAGCGGAATTATCTCGCCAAAGCATTTATTAACAATCAGCCTTTCTGGCGCTTTCCCGAGTCTTAGTATTTGAAAGCTTATTTGACTAATAAATAGTCTCCCTACAAATTTCGGTTCAGACAAGTAGCATTAACTCACACAAACAAATCTGCCCCTTCAGAGTGCGATGTTTGTTCAGCGTCCAATAGGATTAATTATCAATGAGAGATCACAGTTTGGATTAGAGGGTATGTGCGTCGAAGCAGGAAATTAATCGAATTCATCTAACACCTTTCTCATGTTAGTGTTTTACTTTCTCATGGAATTAATATTTGAAGTTAAAAGTTGATTTATTTTTCAAGAAGTATGAGCAGCAATTTTGCATGCTAAATTATGAAATGACCTTGTTTAATAAAAAGAGTTTTCTTCTATGGTTATATAAGAGGAAGTTTCAAAACTCGCCTATCTAGAATAATGGAATTTAGAGAAATCTGGAAAAACCTCTGATGGCTTTCGTTGTTTTCATGTTAAACAAAGAATTTACAGTGACATAAATACACGATAAAACAATTTTGTAGCAGACTTTTAGCAATTTTTCGATTCAGATTCACCAGTAAAATAGAGAAGAAATTGGATTTTTAAAAATTTTTGATGAAGTGCTCAGAAATTCGCTTTCTCATGTGTGTACAGATATTATTTATATTATTTATATAGAAATGAAAATAGTAGAGCTGAATTAAACAATATATCCTTCACATCGTCCGAGCAACTTCATATATATTTTTTAAGAATGCTTGTAAATCCAAGAATATATATACTACTAGCTGAAACTACCGGGCTTTGCCCGGGTCCGTAATAATATTGTTAAACAAACTTAAATTTTTTATTATTTTATCTTTAACTCGAAATATGTGTAAATACACTGTTAAAAATTTGACCCTTTTGCTGCATCGTCACTCCACCGCTTTTACAGAAAATAATTACTTCAGCCTATTATGGAGCATTCTCATAGGTCAAAAGAGAGATATTCTATAAAAGTGGGGGAGTGATGATGCAGCAAAAGGGTCAAATTTTTTACGGTGTACGTTATATTAAATACGTGCCCCCTGACTGTGTCAAAAATCGGTTTAAAGAAAACTAATATTTAGCTGGAAAAATACCCAAAATGACTGAAACGCAGGAGGGAATATGTGTCCAACGATTGCGTGATTTTCGTGTTAAAGTGTTGATATTTATCTTTAAAATTACTGTTAAGTGACTTAACTAAATGCTTTTTTCACATAGATATTCCAAGTGAAATATTTTGAATTTCAAACTAATTATATCACTCTTAAATCCGACTATACTGTGAATGAAATTGATTCTCGATGATTAGCTGAAAGGTTAGTATATAGTATTATAATTTCAGAGCCATTATACAAAAATAGGTGCATAGTTTTTATTAAACATGCTTAATGTTTATTCTGTGAACAAAATCCTAACCGTAACCTAATTGTATTAAAATCATAACTTGTCTTTAACCTAGCTGTATCTTAACAGTAACCTAACTGTAACTTAAATATACCATAAGTGTAACCTGGCCGTCACCTTACCATAGCCTACCCATAATCTAATCACAACCTAACCGCAACTTAACCTTAACCTAACTGTAACTTAACCATGACCTAACTGTAACCTAACCGGAAATTAAATGTAACATAAGGCTCACCGGAACGTAATTGCAACCTAACTGTTACCTAGCAGTAACCAAGAGTAGTAGGAAAATAACAGTTTAAGGACAGCCGGCGGCGGAGCGGCGGAGCCGTCCCGCCGCCCCCGCCGCCGGTGCCACCACCGTTCCGCCGCAGCAAACCGCCCCGCCGCCGCCACCGCCGTCCCTCCTGCGCCCACCATGCATCCCCCTGCACGAACGCCCCCTAGTGGAAAAAAGGAACATTCTATTATAACAGGATAGGTGAACAACTTTCCCTAATTAAAAATATTATCAATCACATCTCAACTCGGAATCATACTATAAGATGAAGATTAAATTTATATTTGAATTCTGAACAACCATAATTTTAATGAGTATTATTAATTAAGCGAAACAATGGAAAATCACAGTTTTTAACCATTTTATTTGAATTTCTTCAACTACAAGATGAGATTATCAATTTAACACAAGAAAGTTAAACATATATTTGAACTTTGCTTGATAGACATCTTAATGAGTATCGTTAATTAAGTAAAAACAATAGAAAATATCCAGTTTTATAGAAAAAGACTGATTTCTTACAATTTTTATCAACTTAAAAGAGAAAAGTTAAACATGTATCCTAGTTTTTCAACAGCTATAATCTTAATGAGTATCGTTAATTAAGTAAAAAAACAATGGAAAATATCCAGTTTTATAGAAAAAGACTGATTTCTTACGATTTTTATCAACTTAAAAGAGAAAAGTTAAACGTACATTTCAGTTTTTCAACAGCTATAATCTTAATGAGTATCGTTAATTAAGTAAAAACCAATGGAAAATATCAAGTTTTATAGAAAATGACTGATTTCTTACGATTTTTTCAACTCAAACTTCAGACTCTCAATTTGATAGAAAGAAATTTAAGCATGCATTCCAGTTTTGGACAACCATTTCCTTCATGAACATTATTAATTAAGCAAAACAGAAAATATTAAATTTTTAACTGATTTCTTCATATTTTTTTATTATTTTTTTTAATATAAAATCAGAATACACAACTTAAAATAGAAATTTAAACATTTTTTTTAGTTTTTGAACAGTCGTTACCTCAAAGAATTTCGATAATTGAACAATTAACAAAGGAAACTAATGATTTTTTAACGAAAAAAGACGAATTAAACGAATTTGGTTAACTTTTACTCTAATTGGAAATTTCATCGTACTTTATATATACCAACTAAGTAGAATTTTAATACATAAACGAATAATTTAAAGAAATTCTCAACACGCAAATGTGAACCTGCAGAGCATTTCTTATTACGTCATACCTAAACTAAAACTTTTTTCTGCAACCCCTCCATGCATGCATTCCAGGTAGGGGAACATAACAAAGAATTTTGACGTCACAACTTACAAAGGAATACAACAAAATGTTTACGTTCAAGAAAAAGTATCACCTAGAGAGAAAAAAAGAAGAGATTTAAGCTATTTATCCATTCTAGTTTTATAACAGTTACCACAACATCTCCAAATTAAAATTTGGAAGTCATAATGAGTGTAATTAATTAAACAAAATAATAGAAATATTAGTTTTTCAGAGGGGAAAAGACGAATTTAAACAAATTTTATTAGTTTTACACTAGTTTAATAATAATTTTAAGAGGAAAAAGACGAATTTAAACTTTTTTTTTTTTTTTTTTAAGTTTTACACTATTTTTTCTCATCTCCAACACGGATATATCAATTTTAACAGAAGAATTAAACGTATATTTTAGTTTTAAACAACAAAATCTTAACAAGTATCATTAATTAAACAAAAATAAATATCAGTTTTAAAGAAAAAAAGAATTTGAATAATTTTACACTAGTATTTTCAAAAGCAACATGGAAATATCAATACTTATTCACATATTTCACTTATTCACTGTATTCAATACTATATTTAATAAATTTGGATACACTTTAAGAATTTCCTAATCTATAATTATATATTAGCTGTATATTTAATGTTACCCACGTTTTCAACATTAGTTCATAATCGTGAATTTTGAATTTTAAATACCATGTATTCAGGTTCAGATTATTTTCACTTGAAATCATACAGAATTTTTTAACAGAGTTTGTTTTTGAAATCATTGAAGCAACTGTATTTAATATTTTTAACACCAATTTTCTAACATTTTCCAATTATACATTCCTCATAAGTACATTTCTAAATGCTACAATCACTTTACATATCGAAAAGATATCATTGAAGCAACTGTATTTAATATTTTTAACACCAATTTTCTAAGATTTTTTTAACATTTTCCGGTTATACATTCCTCAAAAGTATATATTCTAAACAATAGAAAATATTAATTTTAAGAATAAAAAGACGAATTTAAACAAATTTTATTAGTTTTACAATATTTTTTCTCATCTCCAACACGGATATATCAATTTTAACAGAATTAAACGCATATTTTAGTTTTTAAGAACAAAAATGTAATAAGTATCATTAATTAAACAAAAAATAAATATCAATTTTCAAGAAAAGACAATTTTTTACACAAATTTTCAACTTTGAAACACATTTGTTTACATATATTGTTACAATATATTACTAAACTTAAACTTTTTAAAAAGTTTGAATGTCTTTACAAAGGGTTCATATTTATATTTTTCACGTCTTGACTGCATTCGAAATCTTACAACAAAAGTATACTTTTATTATTATTATTATTATTATTATTCTAGAAAACCTAAAAAGTCATTTCTTGCTACTTTAAACACTTGACATATTAAAACTACTCTGAGATATTCTACCCATATAATTAATCAAATTAGGACATGATTCATCTTACACTTCAAAATTTCTGAATTGTTTTTCTACAAAAGTTACAAAAATTAACAAATGAATGACAAGTTAGAGAAATAACTAAAAAAATTAATGAACATATTTACAAATTTATTAAAATCACACCTTTTTCTGGATTACAAGCCACAATTTCTTGAAAAATTTAACACCGAATTTGTAAGATTTTAATCCTAGTATTACACACACTCAATAAATATTCAAAATTAACAAAAAAATAATTTTTTAGTCTCATCAATAAGCAGAAATTCTATATTAAAAGAATATTTTCATAGTAGTACTTATAAAAATGAGAGTTTACAAACTGATTTTCATAATTTTATCACATTTAAACTTAATTTTTTACATAAAACATTATTTAATCAAATTTTATGCTTTCTAATTCAGTAAAATTCAATACTTTTTTAGTTTTTAAACCAATACCACAATATTTATTTACATCAAACTTGATTCTTCATTTTTTATATTTCCACATTACACACGTGAGATAAATACTAACTTGGATCAGGAGTTGAAGTCAATTGATTCCATTCGATTTTCATCATGTAAGCATTGCTCCTACACGAAATTTCTTACTTCTATAATCATCTAATGTATTAAAACTAATCTACTCATATTTTTAATCAATTCATCAGATGTTTCATCTCGCACTTCTGAATTATCGTGCATCAAGTTGCTTAAAATATAAATACTATCTTTATAGTTTTAATGATATATAGTATACATGGTTTATCTTGAGTTAGCACTTCCATAGTATTAATCAAATTATATGTTTCATCTTGCACTTGATCTTAATGATTTCATCTTGCATCTGAATTATCGTCCATCGAGTTTTTTTTAAAATAATAATATATTTATAGTTTTTGATTATACATAGCATGTACGAATACAATCTTTAATTTTAACATTTCATATTTCAAATAACCTATTTCCGAAACCAAGCTATGTGAATTTTACCACAATGCTTATTATCATAGAATAATTTGTGTTTCACACTTTTCTAAAAATTATCAGATATGTACCCCTCAGAGAAATTACTATCATATGAATAAATGAAGAAAATTTAATTTATATTAAAGGTACACGAAATTGATTGCAATATACATGTATTTAATAAAAATAAATAAATAAGCTATTATTTATACATTAAACCTTTACTAAATATATATTTATTTCATTATACAGATGTTTCAACAAGATGAACCAAAACAGCAGCAAACTTCAGAAATTAATGATTCGAATGATTCATCCCTAGCACATGTAGCGTTAACGAATAACACATATGTGAGTACTTATATGAGAAATACTAGAATTCGTATATGAAACGTAATTAGAGTAAATACAAAATGATTTGTCTTACTATCTACACTTTAACAAGCGCTTTTTACCTATATTATTGAAGAGAATCCTAACTGTGTCCATTTATTTCTATTACAGATGTGGTCTATTTGCTACAAACACTTCTTAAGTAAATGGAATTTAACAGAACATAGAAAAATCTATACAGGTGAAAAACCTTACACTTGGAAAGATTACCATAAATGCTGTTTTCAAGGAGACGTGAATCAAAAATGCACACATCATCATATAAAGCATCGTCAGATATATGTAAACTTAGCGAAGATATTCAAAAATTAGTCAGACTTTTGAAGAATTTAGAAACAAAGGAAGATATTTAGGCTATTTATCCATCATATTTTCACAACACTTACCACAATATCTCAAACTTAAAATTTGGAAGACATACACACTGCTGAAAAGTAATTTTGTGATTCTTCTAACCAGTATGAATGTATAGATATTATTTTGCAATGTATTCTTTAAATGCTCACATTAAATATTCTTTTATATGCATATATCGTTGTGTTTATTTTTCTAATACCTATTACATTAATGAAATACATAACATTTTAAGCGAAATAACACTCTCACAACTTAAAAAATGCATAAGAACATACAAAAATAAGCAGATGTATGAAAAAATATGCAAGTTTACAAAATAATTTCATTGTTTTCTAGAAATATTAAGAAAAAATATTTACAATATGAAAAAATTGCAAAAGTGAAAAGAAAAAACATAAATGTAAAAACAAAAACCACAAAGTGAAAAACTCATAACAAAGTTTTTGAAAAAAATATTTACAACAATTTTTTTTTTTTACAAAAACCAAAACTTCCAAAAATATTTTTTTTCAAAAAAATTTTTTTTTCAAAAACATTTTTTACAAAAATTTTTTTTTTCAAAATAAGTTTTTACAAAAGTAAAAAAAAGAAAATCACAACGTTAAAAAATGAAAAATTTTTGTTAAAAAAAGTGTAAAAAAATTGCAAAAAAAAGTTGCAAAAATTTCAAAAAAAGTTATGAAAAAAGCTTCAAAAATTTCATTGGTTTTAATGCAGTATGCAATGGCGAAACCATTGCATTTGCTATTAATTATCTATTTGCTATTAATTATAAATTAAGATTTTTCAAATTGATTTTTAAGGTTCTGGTCGGATTCATGTCCAGGGAAATTATTTTGTCTTGCTCGGATCCGGTTTTGGGTCTTTGGAATATATTTTTCGCGTTCAGATGTCGTTCATTTCAGATTTCGTTTTTTTTTAATGGAATTTTTAGGTTCAGGTTGGATTGCGCATCAACGGAAATTATTCTGCATTGTTCGAATAAGGATATGCTTCTCTGGAATATTTTTGTCAGATTCAGATTTAGTTCAGTTTTTTAGGATCGGATTGGGTTCATGTTCATGGAAATTTTTTGTCTTGTTCGGATCCGGGTATGGTTCTGTGGAATATTTTTGTCAGGTTCATATTTGGTTCGATTCAATTTTCAGGTATTTTTTTCAAATGGAATTTTAGGTTCGGATCGGGTTCATGTCCACGGAAATTATTTTCTCTTATTCAAATCCGGTTATAGTTCTTTCGAATATTTTGATCGGATCCAGATGTAGTTTGCATAAAATTTCAGGATTTTTTTCAAATGGAATTTTTTAGGTTCGAATCAGGTTTATATTCACGGAAATTATTTTGTCTTGCTCTTATCGAGTTATAGTTGTTTGGAATATTTTTATCCATTTCAGGTTTCGTTCCGGTCATTTTTTGGTTTTTTTCAAAGAAAATTTTTAGGTTCGATTTGGGTTGCATATACACGAACATTATTTTCCTTGATCGGATTGGGGTATGCTTTTTTGAATATTTTTGTGGAATTCCGATTTGATACGGGTCAGATATCAAATCCATAGTTTTTTTTTTTTTTCAAATGGAATTTTTAGGTTCGGGTCGGGTTTATGCTCATGGAATTTTTGTCTTGCTTGGATCGGAGTATGATCTGTTTTTTTCTGGTTGGGATCAGGTTATGTGTTAATACGCCTAAACATTATGTTATGCTACTATTCTTTTAGTGACTATTTTTGATATATGATTTAATTTGCTATTTGATAATTTATTACTGTGTATGAATCGTCTGCTGATTCGAACATTTGTACGTCAAAGAGCCATTTCATTTTTGTTTTGAAAACAAAAAAGTCTTAATAAAGTCTTAATAAAATTTTAACTTAAATAAAATGCATTCAAATTTAATTAAAGATTTAAAACAGTGCTAAAAAACCTCATGTATACATATAGATATATTTATTGCAACATAGCTAACCACACATATATTCTAATGTACGAAGTACCAACGATCTGACGTAACAGCTGTGTTCAAAAATCCTAAGTTAAACTGACATTTTGCCAGTATATAAATTTTAAAAATCTTTGAGAAAAAAAGAAGAAAAGAAAAAATAAAAAAAATAAAAACAGTCATTTTTGAAATGTCAAAATCTCAAATTGGTTTCTTTCATAGAGTAAAAGAAATTAATAGAGTGGAAGTATTATCGCTGGAGGTGATGCTAAAAATGTAACCCTACATTAAGTCCAATTAAGTACCAACAAAAGCACGTGCTTTGAGACGCCTATCCATTGAAACAGGTTTAAACCCGCATTTTTTTGTTCTTGTTTCTTAAAAAGAACTAATGTATCGTTTCACCGGTAAAAATTTATTAATTATTTTATCATACGTGTTTTAAATATCAATATAGAAAATTATTTTAACGTTTTGCTTGAAAATATAACATTCTCTTGTTAGTATCTTAAAAACGTCTGCAGTCAGAAATCTATATTTTAGATTAATATTTATTACTTAAGTTTTCATACATGATTTTAAAAGAATGTTTTCATCATTATATTTTAAATATTTATTTACATGCAATTATTAAGTCATAAACATTTTTCATCTACGTTATAAAGTATTTAAAATTACATTAATGAAGAAAACTTTTAGTTATACAATTTTTAGTTCGTATCAAATGTTTTCAATATCTTATTTAATTTGATATTTAATTATTGCTAATTTTCCAATTTCCTTCAATTAAAAAGCGAACATTTATTCTAATAAATAATAATAGAGCAAAGACCATTTTAAAAAATTGCTATTTACTCTTGAAATATTCTTCAATTGTAATTCATTTCTTTCAATTCGTCTTATAATACAAAATCCTTTCCACGTCCTTTTGTTTGGCATATTAAAATTTAAGCGATTAATGATTTCATATCGCAAACCTTTTTTGAGACTCCACTTAATTCTTTAATTCTGTCTCAGCTTTCTTATTACTTCTGCGAAAATTTTTACACAACCAACCAACCGTAAGCAAACGAAAGTGGAAAAAAATGGGAAAAAGGTGATTTTTTATGAGAGTGACCTCTCGATTTTAATTAATTACTTAGTTAATAATTGGAATTTAGAAATTCTGAAGCTCAGGTGCATCAGGAGAGATTTGGGGCTACTCTCAAAAAATTTTTGAGCTTCGTACATGCTGTAGATTTTGCTAGCCATCGCAGACACACACATACACACACACACATAGCGATTTGTTATTTTATTAATATAGATAACCATTATATAATACTGCAATTCAAAATATACAATGAATATAGAATAACCCAGTATAACATATATATTTTATTCGCAATTTCGTTCTATAGCATTTTTAATTCCACTTCTTTATATATATGGTTCAATTTTTTTAAAACTTTTGTCTACAGCCAATTTAACATGATTTCTAGAAACTGACAAATTCGGACCAGTCGGTTAAAGGTCTATTATCACATACAGTGAAAATATTAAAATTCAATGTGTTTTGATAATATGAAAATCAAGACATGTGTTGTTTTCACCACCTAACTGGATAAAATTACCAGTAATGATTTTTCAGAAATAAGTCTCTACAATTTTCGTTTTGCATTGGTGGGATTGAGGAAATGCGAATCTTGAAATCTTAGTAGCTTTAGGAAAATTGCGTGAAAATATTCCTATTTTTTTTCTCGTTTTTATTGTTTCGAAATTTTTATGTTCTTAAAGGTAATATGCTGGACACAAATTAACTAATCAATTAATTATAATTGTTACTAACCATTGTCCCATCAAGAGCAAAAGTAAGTTAATATGTGCATGAGGGTGATAATCAAACACATCCATGTAATAATTTTCCTTGTTGATGTTTTATTAATGAATATAGTATCAAGTGATTTAATTACCCATATATTTTCAACAATTCTGCACGCAAGAGTACAGACTGAGACATAACTAGAATCAGAAGATTTTTCGATTATGGTTTGAATAAATATATTATCTGGCTCATTTTAGAAAATGAACCTTAGAAGAGTTTAACCTAAAAAACATAAATTCTTTAATTTTAAATGTAAAAAAAAAAAAAATTAAAAATAGACTATCATGATTAAAATCAATCCATGTTGTTTTGGAAAGATGACCTGATAAATTTTACGAATATTTTTTAAGAATAAATCTATCCAACTTTATGTTTTCATTTAAAAAAGGCTAGTGGGAGAGAAATCTTACGCAGTTATTTCCAGAACCATTGTTAATTTATTTTTTGTTTCGAATAATTCGTGCTTTTCAAAATACTCTGGTGATCATTAATTAAGGAATCAACTAATTAAAACAATCATTAATTATTGTCTCATGGGCGGAAATAAGAAATTATGAGCAAAGAGATAGAAAATTAATTGAATTCTCACACCTTTTTTATGTTATTCAAAATTAAGAATTGATTATTGAAACTTACAAGCTGATTTTATTTTCAAGAAGAAATTTTCATTGCAGAAATCTCTGCTTGTATCGAATTCAATTTTTGTTGACATTAAGTCTTACACATGACTGTTTGATATGTTCAAATAAAAAGTTTTTAACACTAGAACGTTTGGAAATTTTATCAACATTAATAAAAACTTTTTAACATTAGGGTTTTATTGAGAACTTTGGCAGTTATTTATTTTAATTTGTTCTATCTACTTAAAGTTTAATTGTTTTTACGAATATATTCCTGATTTGAATAGACTTTTAATCACTTTATCGATGTCAAATTGACACCAGACATTTCTTCAGTAACACGTTTACAAAATTGAAAGTTTAAACACCAAGTAGTTTGAATATGTACAGATCGGAGAAGTGATATTTTAATTATGTTTATCCTGTACCTACGCATAACATAAATAAAAAATCGGTGTAAAAACAATATATAGTTTATTTATCTTAATATATATTCCTGTAACTGGCTTATTCTGGAGTAATAAATTAAAACATAAAAAAATGTCAATTACACATCTATAAACTGCACATTAAACTTTTAAATGTTCTTTGGGTGCACTTACTTTATTATTTGTACAGAGATCAATTATTTTCAAACATTTACATCCTAACACAATGTCAGTTGCTTTTTGATTCCAATAAAAATTAATTGATTTCAGAGCAAGGAATATTTAAAAATTTCTTTTTTCGTTTCTCTATTTCTTTTTCAAAAAATTTCTTTCTTAATTGCATTTTTTATCAAAGCAATAAATAATGAATAACATACGTATAGCTAATAAGTATTAAATGGGGTTGTCATTATGTAGGTTTATAAATCTAAGTAATAAATATCAAATAATCTCTCAAAGCTTTTTAAGAACAATATCTGTGACTGACTATAGTTTGAACATATTTCAATCTCTGAATACCTTTCTCCTTTGAAAATGCAAAATTAATATATTCTACTATTGATAAAGAAAAGAAAATACGTCTTTCAAATAATTAATTGCTCAGCATATAAAGACCCTTTCATGAGATTTATAATTAAATTTTACATTTTAAAGTATTTCATTGAAATGTTTCTGTATTTCTTTATGAAAAAGGTTGCCTTGTTTTATAATTAACGTATTTTAATGCACTTAATTTTATTATATTGTATTAACCACTTCACCGGCTGTCCCGAGATAAGTCGGGGGTTAAAGCCCTGTTTCCGCATACCCGTCGCCGGTTAAGTGGAAACAGCATATACAGTGTGCCCGCTAAAGGCCGGTGGTGTCGCTCCAATAATTTCTAAACTTCAAAAGCCATTGTCACAAAAGTGCGATCTAGGTACCTTCAAATTGACGTGCGATGCTTAATTAATTTAGGAACAGCACCACCTGGAAGAAAACTGTGGAATTAGCGTTCCTATTTGTAAAACGAAAATAGATATGAAATAAAAGTGATTTACAAACTTTTAGAACATCTTGATTTAGTACGAAAGACACATTGTGGACATTAGTACAAAGAATAGAACAATTAAAATACGCATCTGCTTATTTTCGTGATTTTCTAACTCATGAAGTCACGAAACTTGACCGTTTGGAAAAATTGACGGACAAATGTGCATCTAAATGTACATTGCAACTTACGTTTAGAAGTTTAAACATTTCAAATAAAAGTGCATTGTTATAACTAGTTGTTGTTTTCCTTTGTAATATCTTTTTTTTTTACGTTACAGTGTAGGAATCACGAAAAAACTAATGCAAGATTTAAGTATTTTATTCACCGTTTTAATGTCCATAAGATGTCTTAAGAGAATCGATGATGCTCTACAACTTTGTAAAGCATGTTTTCTGCCAAATCTTTTCATTTTCAAGGTAGAATGCTAGGTCTACTGGGCATTTCCAGACGATACCGTAGGCGACTTCATTCAGAAGCGCATGGCCTTTTTACTATACATAGACACCAATTTTATGACTATTACGCATGCTGCTCAGAAATTATTTGAGTGAAAACAGACTTAAGCGAACACACTGTATAAGACTGCTTAGATCCATAGTTTACAGACTCGGCATGGTATCATTTACCCATATGTATAAACTGTGTACCAAACAAATTTTCCATATATTTATAAATGTACTACACTGTTAAAATAAATTAAGAAACTACAAATCATTTTCCACGAAACTGGGACACCTAGAGCTTTTTATGTAAGGGCAACAACAAAACTTCATGTATAACATATGAATGTTATACCCTCCAAATTCTCAAACACAAAAATAAACACATTTCGGAAAACTTCTTGTCCCCCAAATCACAGCATTTTAATGAGTTGCGAAGCGTTTTTTGTGTGATGATTGTGTTCTTCATATGTTCAAAAGTATTGCTCTCTAAAAATGTGTTCTTAATATGTCGCAAAGTATTGCTGTCTAGAAACGTATTCTAAAAATAATGTTGTTAATTGTGTTGAAAAAGTGTTGATAAAAAGAATTTCTTAAAATAGTGTTGTTCTGCACAAGACTTTTTCAGCAAATTAACAACACATATTGAATACCACACAATTTAGAAAAGTATACATCAACACACACAACACAGTTACAAACTATTTTCCGCATGGTGCCTTTAAAACACATTTCTTCCTCTTTTAATTTTTAACAAAACTTTGTGCAAAATCTTTTTATTTTGTATAACACACGCGAAACTCATTCATAACTTAATCGTAAAACGATTATAATTAGAAGTAATGATTTTTATGCTTAGTTAATGTTGGAAAAGCGCTTCATGTGTTTTCGGTGTATATGTGTGTTAGGAAATAGTTAATTATGTTTCTGAGAGGTTGCTTGACTTTTTAAATAAAATATTTAATATAAATTTAATAATTATTTAATAAAATTTATCAAATATTTAATATACCTACTATTTCTTCTCACTTTTCTCCAAATTAAAGCATGCGACAGGTAAAAATACAAACAAATGCCTCTTTAATATCGAAAATGATTTTTTTAAGCCTATATTGTATTAAAAAATAAATACAAAAATTTAAGGTAATTCAATTAAATATGACGAATGAAGATTTGTGTTGAGATGAGATCGTTTTCGTAAGGTGTTTATTTATGACATTATGTGTTAATAATAGATTAGGCATTAAAAATTGGTTCTGTAATTTTTAGTCTGCATAAAATATGTAACAAAAAATTTTTTCGCATGCTTATAAATGTACTATAGCAGTAAAAAAAATGTATAAACTTACTAAGGATTTTCTAAGAAAGAATGGCTAGAATTTTAATTTAACGGCAACAACAAAACTTCATGTAACATAAGCACATTTGCACTTTAAATGATAAAATCGGTAAGGTTACCAAGAATTTTTTAGGAAAGTGGAATTTTTAGAACTTTTTATACAGCGTGTTTCTAAATGAATATAAGAGTTTTAACGCTTGGTACTATTTATTACATGAAACTTTAAGAACACATGAAACTATAATTAATACATTAAATGAAATACAAACTCAAACAGTTTTACCGAAAAGCTTACAAGAGTTCACTATGAGTCTTTTCGTCACACAGAACACATCCAGTCGATAGCACAGTTCTTCCCAAACATTGATTAGCAAGGAAACTCTGTTCAGTCACGCTCGTTATTTCACGCGATGGGATTTCTACTTGTGTGGTCATAAAAGATCGTGTATATGTACTTCCACTACTAGCTGATAATTGCAAATGTTGCAACAATGACTTTACAAACACTAATCAACGTTTGGGAAGAACTGAGCCATCGACTTGATATGTGCCGTGTCTCAAATGTTGGTAGCATTGAACATTTGTAAGCTTGTAAGTAAAACTGTCTGAGTTGGTCTTTCATTTTATGTACCGATTATAAATTTAAGCTTTATGTAATAAATACTACTAAGCTTTGAAACCTTGATATTCATGTAGAAACACACCATGTATCTGCAACCTTAGTTACAGATAAAAATTTACCGAGATTATTACAATTTTAGTAAATTCTTTTGTAAAAATACCAAGATCTGTAGCTTTACAAAAACTCGTTTTGTAAGCTTACCTGTTTTTTGTACAGTGCACAGATAAAATTTCAATAAGAATACAGATTTTTGTGACTTTACATCTATAGATTTTTTTATAGAGTCAAACAAAGTGCTACATTTATTTAAAGGAAATAAAACCAAGAATATTATTCTAATGTACTAATTATATCCGTTATATCTCCCTTTTGTGCAAATTATTACAGGCGACAACAGAAAATCAAAAGCAAATACATTTCTATATGATAAATTATTCAAAAAACAAAGTCTATATGTTTCTGAAAATAAATACCAAAATTTAAAAAAATTCGTTTAAATATTTCGATATCTTTTAAGAATTAATTTATGTGTTGAATTTGATGTCGTTGGCGTAAAACTGTATTTATAACATCATGTGTTAGTGTTAATAATATTCAGTTGAAATCGTGTTTTTAATTTATTATGTATATTTGTAAACGTGTGTTATATTTATATTATACGCATATTTGTAAATATATACTGCAAATTATTTTCTCATTTTTATATGTGTACTAAAAAAAGTATTCCATATATTTTAAAGGATAAAAAATCAAGCATGTTGTTCTAATATACTAACTACATCAGACATATCTTAGCTCCCATCAAATTACAGCCTGGGACAGCATGTAACATTTCTTAAATGAAGTTATCAGGAGATGGCCTAGCGAAATTCGCATAGCCGGAACGATTTTCATCAGCAATTCACGTGCGTGGCGACATATTCATTACTGACCCCTCATAATAAAGACATTAAATTTCCCTAAAAGATCCCTGCGTGACGACGATCACGTCCAAAACTTAATTATCTTTCCTAAATTATAAAAGTTAGGAAAAAATGATCCTGTACTAATAAATCACAGACATGCCATGTCAACAATAAAAGGCACAACCCAACTTCAAGCATTAAAAGGAAAAATCTGTAGACTATATTTTTCATTTAATAGAGTGTTGGGTATCATAATGATATATGAAAGAATATAGATTTTTTTTTCTGTCTAAACTATGAAATTGGGTGCAAAACCTACACGGAAGTATTATGTGATTTGTTATTTATGACGATCTGTTATATTCGAAAGTAAATTTAGTAATGATAGCTCGAGTTCTTTATATCAATACAGAAACAATGCTTTAGAAAAAAGCGTATTAAACAAATTTCAAGGAGATTTTGAGAAAAATTTGTTTTACAAGGTGTGACGTTGAAAGTAACATATCATAACATATCATTATTTATCACCATTTTAAAATAATATATTTATTTTAAAATTTAATTTGTCCCTTCACATTTATAAGTTTAATCAAAACTTACTTCGCTTTCTAAAAATAATATACATCAATTTCTTCTTCTCTTTTACGCTTCAAATCATTCAATTTCGGGCTCTTGTGCGCTCAAAATATACAGAATAAATCAAGAAACTATAGAATACTCTTATTTTCCGTTATTTTATTTCTATTTTTATTTATTTATTTATTTATTTATTATTATAAATATGTTAATAAAGGTTTCGGTGGAGCAAAAGCACATAAATACTTTATGAAAATCTTTTACAATGCAATTTTTAAATTAATTTAACATTTTTAGCAAATTAATGAAATACATAAATTCTATTTTATTTTTATGAAAATGTATATACTTTTCCATTGCATGTATTATAAAAAAAATAAAAGAATAAAAAGTAAAACTATTTTTAATTGTGAAAAAAAAGCACCAATAATAAAGGGAATCTATATACATATTATGTTAGCGTATGTGACACAAAAACCACGCTTATTTGTTTGTTGTTTAATGGCAACATCAAAATGAAACACATCTTATGGGTTGCTTTTCAAAAGTGCTTTGGTAAAATTTATTCTGTTATAAATTGAATTTATTTATGTTTTGTTCTTTTGCTGCAATTATGAAGCGTCAAACTATCATTATTTTTATTTTTTCTGTTCTTTTTACTTAAAAAATAAATGAAAGTCACGAAGTTTAATCTTTTTAATTTCAAATTAAAGTTATGCATTATGCAAGAAATGAGTGAAAGGATTATATTACTATATTTTATATAATTAATGACATACGAAAAAAAAATACCACGGGTACAGCATTTGGCGATTTATTATCTGCGCCGGGCTTGCTTAAAAATACTGAGTTCTTGATTTACCAGCACAGATGTCATACGTACATCACATTGGCGCGTTATTTTTCTGATGCCAATTTGGTGAAAATTCCATTTTCAAATACTAGTTACATACATATTTTTAAACTAATTACAATTATTTTAAAAAGGAAATGATAATTAAAAAAAGTTTACTTAATAATTATAGAATAAAACAATCTATATCATTATAAAAAGAAAATAAGAGCAAGCAAAAGTTTATTAATAAATAAATAACAGTAGCCGGGTTACCATGTGAGGCTTATATAATTGCCGTTATGTTGCAATCGCCCCAATGTGGTAAGCATATGGCATCTCTGTCAATTATTCTAGCAGAATCGTCTAATTTGGCAAAAAAAAAAAAAGAGTAATTAAAATAAATTATGAATAAAAGCAGTATGATTTAATGCTTAGTATACATTCAAGGGAGGCCAAACTGGTCGCAAAGAGCGGTTAGTTATTAATAATTAAAGTAATATTCTTTGTAAAAATGCCCATAAAACGAAAAACAAAGTTTTTCGCAAGAACTAAGAGAGGTAATAATAACAGACGCTGGAAACGCGTCCTGCTTTGTTTTTAGTTTTATGGTGATTTTAACAAAGTGTATTATTTTAAATATTAATTTTAAACTAAATTAATACATTACTGCACAGTAATAGCAAAAGTTCAAATTTGTAATTGATCTTAAATTTCCAGTCTTTAAAATACATATTTTTTATGAAATTTAATAACTAACGATATTACTTTAAAATTATATTCATAATTATATTCATATAAATTCATCCTCATATATATCATTTATAACAGCGAGGAATATGTTTTGAAATGAAAATTTACGATTTAATAAAATTTATGTGTATTCTAAAAGAATATTTCTGTGCATTCCTTAGAAAAAAGTATTATGAAAAAGCGTAAAATAATAATAAAAAAAAAAAAAACAACTTTTGACTGCAAAACTACATTACTGTGTACTAAGTAAAAACTAAAGCTCAAGTATCTGGTTTATTTTCCAGTCTTTGAAATAAATATTATTTATGAAATTGAAAAAAAAAAGAATGTGGCATTAAAATTATATGAAAGCAAACAAATGAGTTTTGTAAATCAAAGACATTATTTTGATTTTCGGGCTTCAGTTTAAATATATGTGACGAAAATCCTTGGTAGAAAGAAGAGGAGATTACAAAAGTGGGCAAGATCAGTTAAAAATTGGTGAGGTATGTGTTGTTTTTGGCGGCTTATTATCTACACAAGAGATATGGACTATAAAGGGGAACGCCCTTTAGATTAAGATAATCTAACCTGCATTTACGCAAGGAAATCCGCCCCCCCCCCCAAAAAAAAAACTGAAAATTTTAAAAACTAAGCCGACGAGCACGATACCAGCATCAGCTTTGAAAACAAAATCCATCAGCGACTTTTGAGGGGCTAACAATCGCTGAAGCGATCATGTTATTCAGGTAGCTTGGTTTTTATTCTAGAATTATGCTTATTGATTCAATCTCTACAGTATTGTAATCATCTATCTTAGTACAATCGGCTTTCGTTAATTCGAGATCGGATAAATCCAATCGAATTAAATCGAATAAATTAATTCGAACTAAACATAAAGTTCTGAAATGTTCAATGGCAGAATAAGGTTAAAAATTTTCGTTTATTCGAACTCATTTTCTCTTGATTTCGTTAAATTTGAACTAATCCGAAGTCCACGTTTTCATTTTTTGTACTTTTTTACGGACTAAGTCCTTAAAATAAGTTTATTTCTTAGATTTTTGCCAGAATTTTTATAAACTAGTATTTACATAATTACATGTATTTGATATCCGTCTTCTTAGTAATCCGTCTATCGATTAATGACACAATCACCCACTCTTCCATTGTGCTTGTTCCTAGTCTCTTAATTAGTTTATGTATTTATATCTTTTAATTTTATATTAATTTATATTATAATGATAACAGCCGAAACAAATAAAAAACTAATATAACATCAATTCGTTTGTAATGGTATACCTTTAAGCATATTTTCTTCATGTACTTTCTGTAATTCGAACTCTGGGCGATTCGAACATTTCTTGCGGTCCCGACGAGTTCGAATTAACGAGAGCCGAGTGTATATCATGGACGGTATAACATAATTTTGGACATGAATTAAAAAATATGTAGTAGAGAGCTGCTGAAGTCCACAAATAATGAGAAATGAAATTGAAAAAGTTTTTGCGGATGCATTGTATGTCTATAATTCATTCCCTCTCAAAACATGTTGAACATTTTGAAAAGTGCTTTCCAAATGTACTAAAAAGTCTTATATTAACAAAATAGAATATTTTGATATCAAATTAATCCAGACTAGAAAAAAAATAAAATTGTACCAGGCAATAGGAAATTTTAAAAAGGTAAAGTCATAAAAATAATAAGTATATCGCACTTTTAAGCAATAGAATAATTTTTTTAAGAGGACATAAAAAAGGAAATAAAAAATGAGATATATTTAAGATATGTTAAAATATTTAAATGTATAAGTTGAGATTGATAGATAGATAGATAGATAGATAGATATAATGAAAAAGTGATATTAGTGATATCGATTTTCATTCAGAATTTTAAATAAAAATTAAACTATATGCAAATAAATATCTAAAATAAATTAAACATTATGCAGTATCTTGTAAATTTGAAAGATAAGAGAGCATTAAACACCGTTGAAAATTAGCTTAATTTACTATACACTATAAATATACTTCCTGAAAGCGCAATAATGTGATTTCTTTTATATATATTAATATATATATTGTCATGAATATTAAATTTTCTACACAAAATACATCATTTAAACACATTATCAATTACATTTTATTCATTTTCCTTATTTACAAATATTAACATGTTTAAATTTGACTTGCTTTTCATACGTGTGTAATATTCATGCATAATAAAGCCATCATAATCGCCATGCTAAAAAGATCTGCGTGAAGAACTCCACGTTCGAGCTTTAATTAGTCCCTGTGAACAGTAAATCACAATTTATCTCAGCCATAAAAAAAAAACAATACCCTGCTCTAATTAATCATACGTCTGCTATGCTTAAAATCGTGGCGTGTTTAGTTTATCAGACTCGAATAATTATGGTATCATCAAAATTGCAAGAAGTGTTTCTTTAAATACTGTCGATCTAGCTAATTTATGAATGATATGGGAACCTCGTACATTAACTTAATTTTAAATAAATGTAAATGCATTAAAAATTTGTGAAGATTTAAAATTTCAAATAAAAAAAATGAAATTCTGCACATAACAAATCACACTAAACAGTAATAATATGCTCTTTTTTCAAATAGCTGAAATTCGTTTAATAAAACATTTAAAAATAGTATGAAAGATTTTGATTATTTCCTTGATAGAATTCGACCGAAGCTTTTATGTATAAAAAAAAGGAATATTCTACATTTGCGCGATTTATATAGTATGATTTTAAATTTAATCATACAATTTTTCACGTACTTTTTCAGATTTCGCAGATTAAATATTTTTTTTAAATCTTGATGTTTATTTCATATAATTTAAGTTTTTTCATGATTATGAAAGTGAAAAACATCCAAGTCAAACAAAATAAAATAGTATGCACAACTGACAGAATAATACTGCACAATATATAAAGGACCAGTAAAGATTTCAGTTATTCAAAAACTGCAGAATCCCTTTGAGAAAACTCAACATGTCGAATGTCGAATGCTTTTTCGAGAAAAGATTTGGTACTCAACCTCAAAGAAATAATTGAACGATTAATGTGTATTTATATAGTATGATTTTAAATTTAATCATACAATTTTTCACGTACATTTTCAGATTTCGCAGCTTAAATCATTTTTTTTAAATCCCGATGTTTGTTTCATATAATTTGAGTTTTTTCATGATTATGAACGTAAAAAACATCCAAGTCAAACAAAATAAAATAGTATGTATAACTGAGAAAATAATACTGCACAATATATAAACGACCAGTAAAGATTCCAGTTATTCAAAAACTGCGGATCCCTTTGAGAAAACTCAACATCTCGAGTGGTTTTTCGAGAAAAGATTTGATACTCAACCTCAAAGAAATAATTGAACGATTAATGTATATTTATATAGTATGATTTTAAATTTAATCATACAATTTTTCACGTACTTTTTCAGATTTCGCAGGTTAAATCTTTTTTTTTTTTTAATCTTGATATTTATTTCATATAATTTTAATTTTTCCATGATTATGAATGTGAAAAACATCCAAGTCAAACAAAATAAAATAGTATGCATAACTGAGAGGATGATACTGCACAATATATAAAAGGCCAGTAAAGATTTCAGTTATTCAAAAACTGCGGATCCCTTTGAGAAAACTCACCATGTAGAGTGGTTTTTCGAGAAAAGATTTGGTACTCAACCTCAAAGAAACGATTAATGTCGATCTGTTCGGTTGATGTCAGTCGAAATCAAAGGCTTGATGGGAGCACGCTAAAAGGATGGCGAATTTAATTTAACTATTGTCTGGATATTCTTCGTGCTACAAAATAATCTCATGTTGAAGTCTTTTAAGGAAGTAGAAAAAATGAAGAAAAAAATGAGTAATTTTATTATTGTAATTCGTTTTGCTGTAAGTCTATTTATTTTTTAAATGAAATTTTAAAGCTGTACAGATTTTTTAGAGTACTCTGTATTATTTCTGAAAATTTCCTTCTGAAATATATTTATAAATGCTTTAATGCTTAGTATATATTCAAGGAAGACCAAACTGGTCGCCAAGAGCGGTTAGTTATTATAATATGTTAGTGAGCGGTTTGCTATTATAATTTAAAATAATTTCGTTAAGAAATACTAAAATTGAGTGGTATATTATTTCTGAAAATTTCTTTCTGAAATATATTTAGAAAATTTATTTCTGAAAACATATTTATTAAAATAATTTCGGTAAGAAATTCTAAAATGGAGTGGTTTATTATTTCTGGAAATTTACAACTGAAATGTATTTAGAAAATTTGCTTCTGAATATATATTTCTTAAAATGATTTCGGTAAGAAATTCTAAAATAGAGTGCTTTACATTGTCACAATACTCATGCACTCCCTTAATTTTAGTATTATGGAACTGATTATCAGGATAAATGTAGAACATGTAAAAGTGATGGTAGAACGTATGTTGGTTTCCTTTTTTGAATTTTATAGATTTTTCTAGAATACTCTCTACTATTTCTGGATATTTCCTTCTAAAATATAGTTAGAAAAATTATTTCAGAAAATATACTCATTGAAACACTTTCGATACGAATTTCTAAAATCGAATGTTTTACATTCTTGTCACAATGTCATACAGTCATTTAATTTTCATATAATACAACTGAATATGAGGATAAAAGTAGTCATCTAAAAAGGATTGTAGACTGTACGATGTACAATGTACAGCGTGTGTTGGTTTTATTTTTTTACTATTACCTTTAAAAACCAAATGAATGTTGTTGTATAAAGAAAGATATATTTTATTAAATTTAAATTATATCTCATAAAAATGTCGAGTTGTGCATTATATTTGGGACATTTTGGAACTAATATTAGAAGTGACTGTAATAGTATCTTCTAAATACAAACAATGTAATATTGCAGAAATTGTGTTTGAAGTGAACATTGATGGATTTTAGACATTTCTAGAAAAAAGAAATTAAAAGTTCCCAAAATGTTATTATTTTTATTATTAATGGTATATACATTTACCCTCTTTAATTTAAATATATAAGTGATATTTACTATGAGTGTAAAGAATGTAACACTAAACTCTCTGAAAAGCGGATTCTGTGTAACATATAATTCTGTTTTATGCGGACAATTTTTCAAGTCCCTCCGAATCCATAGTCCTAGTGTAAAATTTATCAAAGACATAATATTCTACCACCAAAAATTTTCTCGCTCCCGATTGATTTCGTCTTAGGCAGAGATTTTTGTTTTTATATATGCGTTTTTAGATACATACATAAAAGTGCATTTGTGATAAAATATGTAGAAACGTGTATGTACGAGCACCTTTATTCATAAAAATAAATTTTAGTATGCATGGAATTTAAATCTGTAAAGAAATTGAAAAGCAGACCGATAATTAAAAAAAAAACCTTAAAAATGATAATATAAGTCGCATAGAATTTAAATTTTACTATGCACTTATTAATTATTAAAATCTTAGCTCTTCATTTACTAATTAAACTATTTCATCAACTTAAATGAGTCGGATTTGTGTGAGCAATGGTATCTAGAAATGATTCATATTACTTTAGAGAACAACATTGATTTATAGCTAATGACCATGTGTTATAAATACATTAGATGTACTTTAAATGGTCATGTGTGTTATCGACCTAGTTCCAAACGCAATTAGATTTTGGTCTGACTTTTGAAATAAAAATTTTAACGCGATTTTTAAAGCACTATTCACAGGTAAATAGTGCTTACTATTATTAAGATTATAGCACATACACACACACACATATATATATATATATGTATATATATATATATGTATATATATATATATATATATATATGTATATATATATATATGTATATCTATCTATCTATCTATCTATCTATCTATCTATCTATCTATCTATCTATATATATATATATATATATATATATATATATATATATATATATATATATATATATATATATATATATATCATTATGCGTTTCAGAAAAGACAAGTGTCTACTTCTTTCTTACACTAATGCAGTAAAAATGGATGGACAGATAAGTCTTAGTTTTAAAATCGACTAGGTTAAAAAAAAATATGTTTTGATTCTTGTTATAGGATTTAAACTTGGGGGGTACTTACGCATTATTTGGTTTTTCGTATGTTTGTATTAGAAAATGCGATGGGTATCCTTGGAATATTTTTCTCATAACATATCACACAATTAATCAGTCTTCAAATAAAAATCAGTTAGACTAACTATAATTTCTAAACTGAATTAAAACAACTAAAATACCTTGGATAAAATATTTACCTTGACAAAGATCCAAAAAAAGTATTTATACATTCATTGTCTCATATTTTTATAAAATAATTAAATTAAAAATATCCAATCAAGCTTTAATAAAAGATTAATTAATGTAATATTAACATACTGAAAAAAAAGAAAAAGAAACACTTCGACTCAAATAACTCGGAGATTTGAAAAGGAATTAGTTATCTATTTCTAAACAAGTGTGAACTTTTACAAAATTTAATCAAAATACAACAATTAGAAAATTGAGAAAATATTATTTAAAAATTACAAAGATTATTTTTAGCAACTATGAAATATTATTTTGTCTTTGATTGTACATTAAGATAAGAGACATGTTGTACTTTTAAATCTGCTTATATACTATATTTCTATCCATTGTTAGAATCCTTAAGTCGATAATATTTTTAAAAATCTTTTATAGTAATATGATGAATAATTTTGCAAGTTTTACTAATTAAACAATAGCAAAGAAAGATTTACTTTAATTATAATAGATTAGGTTTCAAATTAAACTTAGTTTTTATTTATGAAAGTGCGTATAAACTTTTCAAGATTTAAAACAAATAACGTAAAAAAAATTATAAATAAATCTTTTAACAATCTGAGCATTTAATTAATGGCTGCCGAATAACTGTCGCCAGCATTTTTCTCATTCAACTTACATGAAAATAAAAGTTATTTATATACTATTGACATAACTATTATAATAATATTTTTTGTTCAGAAACTTTAAACAAACTTTTGATAAAGAACAACTCATATTAAAAAATGTTCATTCTCTTGAGTGAAATTAGATACATGTTAGATGGATTAGATCTCAGTTTAAGTATAATTTTTGCTACCAAGGATATTTTTCTTTTTATATTATTTGAAAGAAATATTATAAATTGAAAGTTACTTGGACGTAAAAACTGTACATTTCTAAAAGTTTTGGAGTTTCTGATTAAATTGAAATTTTCTCTTCTCAATCTAAAAGAATTTTAATTTCCATTGAGCTTAAATATTAAATTTAAGAGTCTCATTAAAACTTAGGCAGTTAGGTTAATTTTATCAAACGTATAAAAATAGGGATTTACGACATTTCAAATTTCTATTTTTTGAGACACAATGTTTTTTTGTTTGTTTGTTTTTTGCTTTTTTATGAGAATACATTTGCATGAGAAATATAAAGTAATTATTAACGTTGCAATTATATTCATTATTCTTATGTATAATTCTTATACATTTAAATAAACATGAATAAAATCTAAAACATTTATTCCAAAGATATTTTTTAGATACAAAGAATATTTTTTATTGCATTATGCATGTTTTTATTGCTGTAATTTATTTTATAAAATATTTATTTAAAATAAAATTTATCTTCATAATAATAGTCTAAGACGTTTCTGTCATCAACAGTTCCGGGAGTACTATTTTGTTTTTTAATATTCATGGCGGCCATTGTGGTGCTTTAATGTTAACCAAGCGCGAGTAATTAGTCGCCAAATACTTTTTTATCGCTGCCATTTTATAAATATTATAAATACAAATCATGTGATTTTCATAATCAATTACGGGCTTATGCCTTCGCTTTTCGTATGCAAGTTTTCCATTTTGATTAAGAAACCAAAAATATTTTTTGGAATAAAACTACATAAAAGTTGGCCACGATCGTATATAATTATTGGTGTTTTTATCTTCGTTGGATTCAAATCTTGCCAACAGTATTTTTAAACTCGCCAGCTAACATTTAAAATTTTTCGCATTGCAAATTAAAACAATGCTTTGAAGATGAAATTAAATGCAGTGGTTTGTTGCATTATTTATTATTATTATTAGACAGAAAGAAGTGAAGTCTATGAATATAAAATTTTTAATGAATGCTCTGTCTTAAAAAAAAAATAAGTGAAATAATAGTACTTTAAAAGAATTAATTGAAATGCAAAATATTGCGATCGGGACAATGTTCGACGATTTATTACTTGCACCTAACTAACATAAAAATACGGAGTGCTTGTTTTCTCTATCAGAAGCTTCCGATTTGACGAAAGATTGAGCAATTAAATTGAATTATGAATAAAGGTAACAAGATACATTTAAAGGAATACCAAACTGATCGCCAAGAGCGACAATCGATATAAAATGACTTTAGATTTAACGCTGCATATCCCAACAGAAAAGCTTATTAACTGTTGTACGTTATTAAATGTTACACTTGATTTTAAATATATGATTTTACTTTATTTATTGAGATATTCAATTTATATAGAAAAAATATTTAAAATTCATTTGTATCAGATAAAAATTCTTTATTTATGCCTCGTCATTTCACATGTGAGGTGCAATGAAAGTAATACATTCATTATAATGAAAACATTCTGTTTTTAATTATCACCCCAAAGTAATGATAAAAACGGAAACTGGATCTAATTTATCACAGTCATGCCACATAAATGTCCAATGTATATTTCAGATAGTTAGCCATTAGCGTAGATGGCTATCAAAATGCAACTATTATCAGAAGTGGGTTGATGAGGCTATAAATTAAGCAGCCAAAGTTTCGGTGTTTCAGATGACTCGCAATTCCGATTAATGCATGTTCGTGACTTTGAAGATGAAGAGGCCTTAGAAACTTAGCCCCAGATGAAAATTATTGGATACTAAAACCTTCCACGCACATTTTGTTCAAAAGAGAATGTATAAGTTATTTATACTCTTATGAATAATTTAAATTTGAAAAAAAAAGAGAGAGGATGTTCTTATGTATATAGACCTAAGAAAAATAGAAATTCTTTTACACAGAAACCTTGAAAACAAAATATTTAAATAGTCGCACATAAACAATTTATATTTATTAAAAAGGAAATAATGTAAAGTATAAGAGAAATGTAAGAATAACACATTATAATCACTAAATGTATTAAGCTAAACGCAGACCGGTTTATGTAGCATGCCATTCTCAGTACTCGAAAATTTGCTCGCATATATAGGAAAAATAGGGGACTAAACTTGAAGGTTTAATAGCAAATAGGCCTATCCGAAAATTACGAGTAATAGCCAATAGTGAAGTGGATAGGAAACTGAATCAAAATAGTGAGAAATGGGTAGAGGATAATTGTTAATGTGATAATTTATGTGATAAATATTGATTTGAAGTATAATTGAAGAAGCTGCAGTAAATCTCTGCTGTAGCTTTTTTTCAATGTATATAAATACATGAGGAGTTATCCAGAAAATCCAGGTGTTTAAAAATAATAGTAGAAGTCATGCGTTATTGTTTTTCCCAAAACCCAATATAAGACCGTCAATGAATTGAAAAAGTACTAATATATTTTGGATAACCCTGTCGAAATATCGAAATGAATGTAGCAAAGGCTTTCAAACTGTAGATTATTATTAAGTAGCTTATTATTAAGTAGCTTATTTTAATAATGGTGTTCAAAGTATACAAAAAAGTTATTTTCAGAAAATATGATAAGCAACGTTATACACAATAACCTGCAATCAGAATGAAAAAAATAGCAAAAAAATGTATGAAAAATGAGCAGGTCTGCTAAAAATTTTTCATAGCGCATGCGTGAATGCTGTTTCACTTGCATATTGCGTTAGCTAAATGCTTGGAGCACATTTTATGAAAGTTTGAAAAACATGGCTTGAAAATTCTTAAAATTATCGTTGATAGAATAAGCTCAAAATCCGTTGTTCTCAAAATAAAGTAAAAAAATGAGGGCCGCTACATTCAAATAAAAAAGTACGTACAATATTGTGAGTTCTGAATTGACACTAATCAATAGATACATAGATACAGACCTTCATCTTTTTGCTTCATTTTATAAACTACAGATATTGAGCTTATTCCATCGACAATAATTTTCAGAATTTTTAAGCTATTTTATTTTTTAGACTTTCACAAAAGTTGCTCTATACATTTAGTAAATACATTATACGAATTATATTTTGATCGTATTCATGCATGCGCAGTGAAACATTATTTAGAAAACTTGTTCATTTTTATACAATTTTTATAACTTTCTAATTCTGATTATAGGGTACTGGTTACAATATTTTTCGTCATACTTTCTAAAAGAACACTTTGTTACATTAAGAACTCTGCAAATTATGCAAAAAAAACTTGAAAAGTAATAAGTAAAAACCTGAATTTCGCTGTGAAATATCCACTAAAAATGAACATTGTTTATTACAATAAGTTCAAAATCTGCTGTTTAAACGCTGTTGCTATATTAGTTTCGACCTGATTATCCAAAAGATATTCCTTCTTTTTTTAATTTGTGGGCGGTCTCCTACGATGTTTCAGGAAATGTATGATTTTCACGGAAATGTATGACCTGTATACTATTACGTCTACACACTTTGAATTTCAGGATAGTTTCTCATTTTTTATTGTTGTTGTTGTTTATATATAGCGAGATCTATCTTTTCTATATTTAAGATATTTAACAAACAATCTAAAAACGCTAGTGACCTGTCACCTTTGGCAATACAGTATATATATATATTAGAGAGTCAGTTATTCCCGATACTTATGTCATATAGTTAAAACAATGCGTAGATTGTTATCAAAATGCAACTATTATCAGAAGCAGATTGATGAGGCTATAAATTAAGCAGCCAAAGTTTCGGTGCTTTAGATGATTTGCAATTCTGATGAAGGCATGCTCGTGACTTTGAAAATGAAGAGTATTTGGAAACTTAGATCCAGTTGAAATTGATCGGCTACTAAAACATTTCACGTACATTTTGTTTCAAAAATGAAAGTATAAGTTAATTATATTCTTATGAGTAGTTTAAATTTGAAAAAAAAAATATGAGAGTGCATGTTCCTAAGTGTATACACCCATGAATATATTACAAACAAAATCCAAATTCCACTTCTAGGAATCGCTGTCAAACGAAATATTTAAATAATTGAAGAAAAATAATCTTTAGCCGATTTATTTTTTTTAATTTACTGTGTATTACACCATAGTAACAAAATAATATTGGAATAATGTTGCTTCATTATCTACATCTTGTCAATAAGGACAGTACTGACATTAAATAATAACCCGTACTAACACATTCATTTTGCTAATATTGATCAATATTAGCTGAAAGTATAGTAAAACCTCGATAGCGGAAAATTTTGAATATTGGATACTTATATTTGGAGGATACTTTCAATACTTCATACCTATATTTTTGTATGTATCTACCTCTGAATGTGAACACCTCCTTATAACAGAAAAATTTCTTTCCCTTCCAAGGTGCCATTATTCGGAGATTTTACTGTTTTTCGTTTTTCTATTGCAAGTATTTCTGTAATTGTGGACCCATTGCAAATACTTCTAGTATAACAAAAATAAGCTAAAGGCCTTCGGGGCGTTACCGGTGGGAATAGGTAACTTTCATATTCTTTTCTTTAATTTTTTTTCAATTTATATTATTCAACCATACAAAGATGGAATTAGTGGAACGCGATAGTAGAATATGCTTGTTTTTATCAATCGTGAATATGAATGGGAATTTCGAGAAATTAAACAACTTTATACAATGTGGTTTTATTTATTTAAAGCGATTTATATTCAATGTCTAAAGTCGGCGATATAATGAAGTGCGTGCCATTTTAAAACAATGTGATAGGTGAAATTAACCAATAAACTTGATCGAGATCTTAGAAATTCTTGTGCACATGCTCACTCACATTGAAGTTGATTGATACAACCGAGTGTCGTCGCAGGCAAATATATTTTTTAAAACGTCACTCACTTTAGGAATTTAAAATGATGAAACTCAGCCATTTTAAAGACTTAGACAAAACAAAAAATGCCCTAGAAACTTTGTATCAAGGTCAAACACAAAAAATTCTTCAATTTCTAATTTTATTGTACATAATTTTAAATTTTAAATTAAAAAAATCTAGATGGCCACCTTTTTTAAACAAGATGATGAATGATTCTGGCCAACAAACTCGATCGGGACATTTTTATGTACTATATACATACCAAATTACTTCCAAATCGGTTTATTAATAAGCGAGTTAGACCGTTTCAAAGTGTCAGCCACACTAGAAATTCAAAGTACTATAGCTCAGCCATTTTTAAAAATATAGACAAAACAAAAAAAAAATGCTCTGGAATCTTTGTATCAAAATCAAACAATCAAACACATAGAAGGAAAAAAAATTTAAACTTTTGTGTACCTAATTTTAAATATTAATTAAAAAAATTAAATGACAGCCATTTCGAAACAAGATGGCGTATGAGACTGGCCAACGAACTCGGTTCATACATCCGTATATATTATGTACACACTAAGTTACATCCAAATAGTTTCATAAATACGCGGGTTATCACGTGGTAAATATCAGACCGTTTCAAAATTTCAGTCACACTAGAAATTCAAAGGGCTTTAACTCAGCCATTTTTAAAAATAAAGACAAAATAAATATGCTCTGTAATCTTTATATCAAGCTAAAACACCTAAAAAAATTAACTTATAATTTTTGTGTACTTAATTTTAAATTTTTAATTAAAAAAATCAAATGGCCGCCATTTCGAAACAAGATGCAGTATGAAATTGACCAAGAAACTCGGTTCAGACATCGATATATATTATATACACACCAAGTTACATCCAAATCGACTTATAAATAGGCGTTTTATCACGTTACAAAAATTAGACCGTTTCAAAATGTCAACCATACTAGAAATTCAAAGTGCCATAACTCAACCATTTTTAAAGATACAGATAAAACAAAAAATGCTACAAAATCTTTGTATCAAGATCAATCATACAGAAGATAAATATTTTTGAATTTCTATTTTTTCACTTAATTTTAAATTTAAAAATTTTAAGAAAATAAACAAGAATTAAATTTTAAAATTTAAAATATTTGAAACAAGATGGCGGATGATGCTGGACAACGAACTCGGCCGAGATATTAGTATGTACTATGTACTCACTAATTTTCATTCAGATCGGTTCATTAAAAGGATAGTTATAGCAGGATAAACATCAGATATGCATATACATATATATATATATATATATATATATATATATATATATATATATATATATATAAGTACAGTTATACATATACAGTACAAGTTAACAAAATATATTGAATTTTGAATACAAAATATAGTATCAAGTTTAAATAATTATTTAATGTATGTTTATACTTAAGAGAATATTTTATAAGATCATATTTGTTTATTATACTCATTTCTTAACATTGTTTGTAAAAATATTGTGATAATAAAATATTAGCACTATTAGAACAACAACAACAAAAATTACTTCGAATAGGACATTTTTTGCATTGGCATTTATTTCTTAAAACATCTTATTTCAATACATTTTCTTCATATAAGAACTTGTTAATGTGTGTTTATTCCATAGTAATATTTAATCTACGACATTTACACTAGACATAAAATTATTATCAAAAGCAAGATTGAAAAACCGCTGCCGGCTCGGCCTCCAAGCGGATGCAAATTTCGAAATTAGGTACAAATTTTAACAACAAAAACTAAATGAAGATTAGATAAAGATTCAATTCCATCAATAAAAATGAGCTCTAGCAACCTAAACCTTTCGTGAAAATTCTAATGTTCGTGCTATGTTATTTAAAAAAGGCAAAAACAAAATCAGAGAACTTCAAAATTTTAAAATATCCCAATATTACCATAGTTTGTTTTTTATCATGTTTCAGCAAGTTTCTACAAATCACATGACTTTATATATTCACCTGTTTTTTGTTCATTGCATTTCCAATATGACGTAATATTTGCTTTTAATACAAATCCGTCAAGTTATGTATTCCTTTTTCCATTGTCATGTGGAGATCTTGCTATAGAAAAGCAACTGTTGCAGTAAGAATCTTGTTGTTTTCTTTCTGTTGGCAAGTGCTATAATGAAAAAATGATTATTTTTTCCTGTCATTGTTCTGTTAGAGCTATTTTGTCAGAACCATGTTATTCAAATTTTTCAATCCTCGTTATCTCATACCATTGGGCCAAATTGGTCCATTTGCAATCCCCGACGAGATATTAACCATCTTAAGGCCCTTGTCCTTGATCGAGGAAACGCTCGCGAGCTAATGCTATTCCTATGGGGAAGCATTTTTCTAATAACTCTTTCGCATTTTGACACTTTTTTTTTTTTTTTTTTTGCATTGGATAGCTGAGGTACATGCCGACAGCGCACCTTTTTTACTTTTTCGATTTTGGTTGCAGATTTATTTTTTAAAAAGCACTTTCAGTTTCGAAACCGGTTTTGAAAGTGAAACTACCTTTGTAAAACATATTTGCAACCAAAATCGTAAAAGTAAAAAAGGTGCGCTGTCGGCATTCACCTCAGCTATCCAATGAAAAAAAAAAAATATTCAAAAATGTCAAAATGCGAAAGAGTTATTAGAAAAATGCTTCCTCATAGGAATAGCATTAGCTCGCGAGCGTTTCCTCGAGCGAGGACAGGGGCCTTAATATATTTGGCGAGTTTGAAGACGACTTGCGCATGATATCGACTTTTATTATATATATATATATATATATATAATTTTTTAGATGAGAGTGGCTTTTGGGTTCCTGGGGTCATATAATGAAAAGTTATGACAAAATTTTTCAAAAGTCGTATCATTGAAATTACTGTAAAAGGTAGTATTTCTTACGAAATCTACCTAAAACGAAAATTACCAGATTTGACAAAATTCTCTTAGTGATCGATAAGCTTTAAGACTTTTACGTAGAAAATCTGTCACGACATAAATCACCGCACCTTTGTGCGAAAGCACAATTTATCCCATTTCTAGCCGAAGGAACATAATATTATCGTGACGAAAATCAAGTACTTCAAAGATTAATTATCTATTTCAAATCACACGTATAAAAGAATGATGCAATAAAATACACGAGGAACCGTGAATAACATCTTGTGGAGCAGAGATAAATTATTAATAGATTTCAGAATTGATATATTGCATGCTGGGATGATATCTTGAGTGAAGTTAAAAATTATTCGGATAAGAGAATGCACGTTTCAATTGAAACAAGAAAAGTTATTTTCTATTGAAATTATAATCTTAAATATGTTAAACTTTAATTTCTTACTTTGTTTATATTAAATTGGTATATTTGTAACTTTATATTAATCTTAAAATAAGGCCCTTTCTTGGTTGGATGCAAATCATTGCAACCACAATAATGAATACGCTGTAAAAAAAAATTTCAGTTTCTAAAGTTTCTGTAGGTAAATATAATTTATGTAGCGATAACAACAACAACAACAAAATTCATATAAAATACACACATTTGCACTGCAAAAAAAATCTGTAACGTTACTATGAATTTTTTAGGAAAATGTTATACTTTGAACTTTATATGCAACTACATCCCGAGTTGCTGATGAAATTTTAGTACAATTAATTTAACTGTAGTAGATTCTTTTGTAAATCTACAGATTTTTGTAGCTATGCAAAAACTAGTTTTCTAGATTTACATCTTTTTTTGTTTAGTGTACGGATAAAATTTTAGTAAGAATGCAGATATCCCTAATTTAACAATTGTAGAGTTATAGATTTCTTTTCTCACTGTCAATTTCATACATATTTTCAATTTGTGCCAAAATTAAAAAATTGTTGACTAGATTTTCCTGGACATTATAAACTATATGAAAAAAGATAAATAGTTATGATAAACCCGAAAATCTTCGGTCATCGGGTCGCCTGGACGATTAAAAAATTCCTCTTGGCGATTAATTTTTTTTTACCTACTTATTAATTTAATTTTTTTTCTTTAACCAAATAATAAATGAGTGAAAATGTTTATTTTTTATAGCACACTTATTTGCAGTCGTAGTAAATACACTATGTCTTCCCTTCAAATAGAAAATCTCCTTTCAAACTTAAAAGAAGATCGTGTGAACTGCTTTTACTGCTTACAATTTTAAATGGGCCATTTTTAAAAGATTTCAATCTTAAAAAATAAATTGACAAATGGTATTTGAAATCAAAATCACAAAGGCGCTGTTAATTTAAGTATATAATTTCTCGTTAGGAAATAAAAGTAAAAATATTAACACTTGTTTGGCGGAAATTTTATTAAGTATTCTAAAACTATTACACACCACAATTTTTAGTTATAATTTTTTAGTTATAACTCCTTAACTTATTTCGATGTGGTACATATTGAACTTATTTTAGAAAGACATTACTGGCTTGAATAGAAACATTTTTACTTGGCAGCGGTCCAAATGACCACTACAGAGCTTATGGTGCTAATTACTCTGCTGTTTTAATCTTTAATTTCATAGTTTGTTTCTATTTAGTTATTACAATGTTAAAATGGTATTAACTTAAAATTTTAGATCAGTTTGATTTTTTTTAATAGTTTACTTGCTCATTGCAAAATGACACATATCACTTTAAATTAACCAAATACAATTATTGGTGGCCAGTGTTTCATTTTACAGTGAGTGCGTTAATGTATGAGAAATAATTCTTCAAACTGAATCATTTTTTTTTATTTATTTTTTTTTAAGAATTTACAACATTTGTTAGTCTCTGATTATGAGTATTATTGAGAAGTGATTTACATGGGGAGTAACATTAACTTTCTTTATCCCTCTACATATCCCTCTACATGTATTCTGACTTGGTTATTTATTATTCACCCTCTATAATATTGCGCTGGTTTAATTCCGTGTTGAAAGTTTATTGCAGTCGTGAGATAAAATGATGTATTTTACAGCTCTTAAGAATCACGACAATAATGTCACAGTCCAATGTAAAATGACACCTTTAAAATGAAGTTTTCTATCCAAATAGAAGATAAAAGTTTAATGGATCTGGTTAAAGCGAACAAGTTGAGTGCAAAAGTTCCATGATACTACAATTACTAAAATAATTTATGCAATCACAAGAGGGTAAAGTGTCACATTGATGAAGAAAAAACGTGAAAGCAAGTACAGTTATTTCCCTAAGCACTGGCATAACGTGTTACTACTATATAATCGTACAAAATTTTCCATATGCAAGGACACGTCTTCCACTTAATATTCAAAATTTTAAATCTTAATTTATACATTTTTATAATAAATAATTCTTATCACCGCATTTTTTTTTTTTTTTTTTTTTTTTTTTTTTTTTTTTTTTTTTTTTGTAAAACTGATTTAGCATTAAAGGAAAGTCTCACAAGACGCCGAATAAGAAATACAATTTACTCGATAAAAATAATATGTTAATAAAAGCGCAAATGAGTTATCTAATCCAATCAAGAGCATTTATTTAATCCAGTTATTAGCAAAAGCATGACAATCTTCGTAATTAGTCATAAAGCGTAGTAAATGTGTGACATTAAATCTACCCTTCAGAATTATTAGAGAAAATTAGACTTTTATATTGGAGGACCCAAAAACTAAGGAGCGTAAGTGACAAAATTGAAAAAAAAATGAGCTATTTGCTGGGAAATATTCTTTTTTTTTTTTCGTGTAAAATATATAAGGGATTTTTTTATTATATGCTGCGTTATGGAGGTAAAATGCTTTTTCCAAAAAATAATCAATATTGATTAAATATAATTTTTTTTTAAAAATGTGCTCTATCTTTTACAATTAACGAAGTAAGAGATCAAAGACCACAATGAAAACAGCGACAGTTGTCGCTTTCATTTCAGACAAATGTAATTGAAGTTCAAATTTAATGAAGTTTGAATCCTTAAACTCAACTTACTCCAAATTGAATTTTTGCCACTTGTACCCCTTATCATATTATTTAAAATATGTTTGAAAAGTTTTGTATAAAGTATACTGATGTATTCTGTTTCTGACGACAGAATTTGATTTCTTTACAAGTACATCCGTTATATCATCTATAGGGTGATATCCAAAAGTTGCGTTTCTTAGTTTTTCATCAAAGAATAAGTAGAGAAATATATTGAAAATGCATGAAATGTTATCGGTGAAACTATTATCGCTACAATACGCAGATAAAATTTCGAATATTATCCATTCACGATATAAATGTCATTTAAATCAAAATAGAAACCCTCGATATAAGACCTCTTGAGTATTTTGGAGACTTTGTAGAATAGACAAAATATATCTAAGAAACTCACGATTGTCACTTTTTATCTGAATTCGCAGGAACATATATTTCTGTAACTGTAATTTTTGTTAATATACATTATACTATAAAAAAAATAATGAGCAAATATTTGTTATGTGTTAAATTTTTAATGGTAAACATGCATTAAATGACTTAGAACTACATGAACAACATACTTTTTTTTAATCTTCACTCCTCTGTATATGTTTTGGAAATTTATGGACGAAGGTAGTTTTTAATTTTTTATAATCTGATTTAAAAAAAAATCAATGTTTGGGTCACTTTTAATGTAACAATTCTTTTTGAATTTTTTAAACCTTGGAAGTATGACTCACTAGTTGTCGTGTAATAAAATGTTCGAACTAGTACTTGAAATAAAACTTAACTTTTAGTAAATTTCAAGTTATGAAGGTTTATTTGCTATCTTTAACACAAACTTTTAAATTTTTCTTTTGAAAATTTACCTAACTAATTATGATTAACTGTAAATCCAGAATTAGCACATTTCATCCTTTTACTTGCATTTGTAAGTTCACGTTATGCAAGTTCCAGCAAACACTGAGCTATCGGTAAGCAATCGGACGATAGCCGCTTTCCACTACCAGTGATATTGGACCGATGCCGGTTGTCGCTATCGGTTCCGTATCTTTTTTGATACGCCGCGCGAATGCCGCCCGATTCATGAGGCACGCAACCGGTCCGGTATCGGCAAAAAACTATGCCGATAGCAAACCACATGAATACCGACTGAAGCCCGGCACAAGCAAAAAAAATCTCTGGTGGCGCCATCTGTTAAACACTCTAGCAAGTATTTTGAGAGCCAATGAACATACTTCAGTGCGGGAACAGGCGGGGTTTGATCTCGCAACCCCTAGCTCAGAAGGCGAACGCGTTAACCACTAGACAAGTCAGACCTGTTTAGGGGGAGGATTATGTGTGGTAATAAGGGTGTGTCTTTTCAGTAAGTGCCACGTAAATGGCGAGTGTTGTTGACGTAAATGACAGATTGGAAAATTGAAATATTAAAGTGTTTTTATTTTTTTATGTATTCTTTTACTTGTAATTGTCTTATGCGCCTGATTTTTGAAATTAAGTTAATATTTAAATTAATAAATTAGGAAATTTATTAAAGCAAACGAATTCTTTTTCTTATAAATTTTAGAATCCTTAAATAGTATATTTAAAAAATTAAAAATAATGCATTTTTTTCAGAAGTATTGTTAGATAAATAAATTTTTTTATTAGAAACTATAACATAATTACATGCTTTGTGTTAATTTCTAAAGTGTATAGTTTTAACGTAGGAAAACTTATTTTAAATAATAATAAATTGGTAATAATTAACTTTTAAATAGAATAAAAAATTATGTTATGATATTTGATGTTATGATTTGATGATGATATGATGTTATGATTAGTATTTATGATTTACGACTATGTTGCAATGTTATGTTGTTGATTATGTATATTTATTAAGTTAAAAAATAAAATAAAAGTAACATATATATATATATATGTACATATATATTATTATTATTATTATTATATAAATTATATATTTTTTTTTTTGAATTATAAAGTTACTAAATGTAATAATAAAGTAAATAATAAAGTAAAAAAAATTAAGAAATATATATTTAAAATGTAAAATAACTAATTTAATAAAAAATAATTTGGTCATTAATCACTTTTAATTAGAATGAGAATTCAAAGTCATTTCATGATTTAATGCAGAATATTTTTTTTATTATGTAGCAATATTAATTCCAAATAATTGTTGCAATAAATTTTTTAAATCTTAAAATCAAATAGCAATATTAATTTATTTTTCGTTTGTGAGATAATATTTTAGAAAAAAAAATCTGATTTTTTTTATGTTAAAAAATGGGTAGATTTCTTTTATATGTTTTACCTTGTAAAATAATTTCAAGCACTTTTTTAGTAATTAATATTGAAATAAAATAAGAAAATGAGTTATTGCTTTGAAAATGAATAGTTAAATAGAAAATAAATTCAATTACCTTACAAATTATTTTTCTGTTTTTATATGATTAAGTTCCTAATAGTGAATAACAATTTAAAGGAGAGAATTTAAAAATTCCTTTTTGATTAAAATAATTGTAAGTCATTTTAAAAATTACTTCAAAAACAATATTTTAAAAAAAATAAATATAGGTTATTTTTGACATATTTTCAGTTTATCACTGTCAGAATTTTTAATGAAATACATGAAATATACATTTCTTATCAAAACTCAAACTCAAATAAAATTGAGAAAAAAAAATCTGTTAAGATTAAATATTCTGAATTCGGACCGATGTTGGCAAATCTGATCGGTCCACTATCAGAACTCAGATATCGGTCCTGCGTCGCTTGCCGATATATAACCAAAAGTGGACCGATCACCGTAACCGGCTGTCAAAAAAGCAGATTCTTAAGTTTCAGTTGCCAACCTGCTACCGACACGTAACTGACATTGACGGCTCCGGACCGATAGTATGCCGAAAGTTATGTGCTTGCTGGGTTGTTTACTAACTGAGACTTGCAATTTTCATTAAATTAACAAAGAGTTCCGCTTTAAATGAAAACATATAAAACCTAAAAAAATACAATAAACAATATTTCAACCAGATGGTAAAAAAGATTCTGTTATTGTCATTCATGTCACAGCCTAAAAATAAAAAATATATCGAAGCTGTACCACGAATTACAACTAACAATTCTAGTAACAATAACAAAAAAATATTGTCGTAAATACGTAATTACCGTAATGCTATTTTAAAATTAAGATCAACATATATTTTTTGATACATTTTATTTAAATATAAGTCGTACAATTGAGAAAAAAAATACCTTAACCATGATAGGTACATATTTTTTTCACATGTGTAAAAGTAACTCAGCAAAAACAAAACTAATTAAAAAAATGTAGTTATTGCTGTAATCTCAATTAACAAGCGATTCTCTTGAAAATAGAAAATATCTGATTATCGCAAATACAAAATTATCTTTATAAGTTTATATTTTTAAAAAATTATACTTAATAGGCACATTTTTAAATGAACATTCAACAACTTTTCGATATATTTCATTCGAGAGTTCTCAGAAATATTTTTGTGGCACAGCAAGAAGAAATAGCGCTGACATTGAGAAAATTAAATGTGGACGAACCACCAATTAACACCAAAGGTTTTCTGTGGAAACGAAAAATATCTAATGTGATTATGTAATTATTTCAACAACTATATTGTTATTACAATGTGATTTACATTGACGTGTCACTATTCATAAAATCCATCGTAGGCATATAACATAAAAGGATTTTTGGTTGGAATCAAAATTAATTTTACACATTTGACAAGTTTAAAATTATTCAAAAAGCAAGTCATCACTTATTCCATTTTTGAATAGACATAAAAAATTATTTCTTGTAGAAATATTACATTGAATTACAGTACTTGCTCGTTCGTTTACACTAGAGTCTTAAGCCTTTATGTTTCAAAAAGCACCTCCTTAATAAATAACATAGCTACGGTGCACAAAAGATTTCGACTTGCCGTTAAAAATATATACATAAGTCATATTACCGTTGTAATCATTAGTATGAATTTGAACAAGAGAAAAACTGCTAATGAATTCTAAATAATTGTACGTGTGTTTCATTCAGTCTTTTGACAATTCAACCTTTGTTAAAATCAATTGCAAGCTTCCATGAATTGTAATTAGACAGATAATTATACGACACATTCGGACATGATGGTTTGTTATCGGTGAATATTTAAAGCTGAAGAATTACTACTTTACATTTTACAATAATTAGATATTGTGTTGAAATTCAAATTCTGAATAAAGTTAACGTAACGAGTTTATATATGATTAAAATGGCCTAACAAAATTCCATATTAAGTTTTGGCAACATAATCAAACAGGAACTAGGATATATTCAGTTTTTTTTAAATAATATTTTACTTTAAATTATAAAAATTGGCTTTAAAAATACACAATTAAACAACAAGTTTTCAAAAAAAATTGTAGAATATTTCGTTTTTATGTTTTATCTTATTAAAGAACAAGGTACAGTTATTGCAGTAACACGATGAGTGCCACGCCAGTCGCTAGTGACTGACACTGAATTTTCCGTTTAGACTATAGTTGCCGGTAACTGACAGAGTAAAACACGTATAAATTTTTTAAAAAATTATGTTCTAAATAAATTTTAAGTAATTTTATGGTAGTATTGTGAATTTACTAAATATTTCTTACAAAAAAATTTAATGGCTTTTATTAACCACTTAAACGTCCCACCGTGTCTTTCCGTTACATAATTTTTGAATTGAAGTTCTGATTTAATACAAAATTCGTATTAATATTATTTTTTGTGAAGAGCATAAGATAAATAAACATGTAAAATAATTATAAAGAAATATGTGTACAAATATTTTTCATAGCTATTACTTTATAAATCATTAAACACGCAGAAAAAATTCTGCAAAATGCTTAAAGGGTTAAAACCCATTTACGATAAAAACGGTTGTATTTCGCCTGTATCAGAAAATTTGGCAACTTGCTTAGTTAATTTTCCGGCCATTCCTATATTAAATTGTGCCAAATTTTCTTCGTACCGTAGTTTACAATACTGTCGTATTTAAACAACCTTCTTTTTAATGGATTGTGTAAGGACAGTTTTTTCTCGTGACCCTAACAGAAAGATAGACAAAATAGACTTGGCTTTGGCAGTCAACGTTTTAAAGGTGGTCTATGAGCGTAAGTAATGAATGTGGGATTATTTAACAAAGAAAATTGTTAGTTTTACTTAAAATGTGAAAACACAACAACAACAAAAAATAAATAAACAAATAAAACATATATATATAAATGCATTTTCTTTTCTAGTTAATTGTAGCAAAAACTTGTAAGATGTCTCTGAATCAGTATCATTAACAACAATAATTTGTAACAAAATATTTGACTTCATTTTACCACGTAATCAATTTTGCATATTATCTAGTTTTTTTACAATATTCACAATGAAATATTTAGATGACTAGAGCTGATTCCAAAACTCACATATATTTTTCCGCGTTTCCATAAACCCAAATCCTGCTATGTGTTTTTTTTTTTTCATACAATTGTGAAACACATTAAAATTCGCTACCTATAAAACGTATTTTTAATTTTAGTCATTGTAGCATAAAAAATTAGTAATATGCTTGCACAAGCCAATAGCACTCAACACATACATGAATATTAAGAGCAAACTCGGAAAAATTGGAAAATATCATAAATAAAGCGTAATGACTTTTTCTCGTTTTAATAAAGTCACTTTCGCCGCTAAAGGAAGACAGAAGTAGAAGAGGATCGTGAGAGAATCATTAGGCTATTATTTATCTACTTCAACAAAAGCATGCATCTTTGAACTCACCTCAACTTCACCATATACCACAAAATATTTTACAACCCTCCCCTCACTTAATCAATTTTGCATAGCATCTCGACCTTTTCCCAAGATTCGTAATAAAACATCTAGATAATCTATCCCCGATTCCAGAACTCTCATGGCCATCCCCGCTCACTCCATAAGCCAGACTATGATGTCATATACTTCAAGGGGTTCTGCGAGGGTGGGTCTTTCTATCATCCATCATATATCCCCGTTTCCTTTCTTTTCATTATATATACATCCCTTTTGGATAACTTGCAGCCCAACTTCTACAAAGGCAAAGGCAATTTTAATGCGATTACCTCCTTCCGGAAATATGCCTCCTTTTCCCTAATGGAAAATCCAAAAGCCGGCTTCGCGAATTCCAAAAGCCCGACCAATCTTAAAATAGTGATTAATTTGAAATCGGATTAAAACTAAATGTGTGTATAAACAAGAGGGTTGACTTAGGGAATTTGCCTCATTAGAGCACCCCTTCATCTCCGCCGTCAAGAAATACCTGAGAAAAGTACTGCGACCCTCCCACTTGTGTTGAAAATGAAGTTAAGATATTAAGCTGATGAGAAAGCAATGCTATTAATGATAAATAAGCTTGGTAAGAAAAGAATATGTTACGAGAGTCTAAACTGAGAATATTTAATTGATTCCTTTTTATTTTTGTGTGTGAGAAACAATTTATTTCTTTAGCGATCTAACATTCAATGGTTCATTAAAAGATTTTTTTTTGTATCCCAATCCTTTTAAATGAGGTTATTTCTTTTAAGCAAAGTAAATGGAGAAACTGAAATGAGAGCTTTTCTTTATCAAATGGAATCATGAACGTTAAAATATAGCTTTTCTTAAAACCATATCTTTATGCTCAATTAAACAAGGCTCTTTACGTTAAAATAAAAAAAATCCTTTGTAAATGTGTTAATTTTTTAATTATAGGAGGTCCCAGATGCACCAATATCTATTAATTAAACAGTACTGTTGTATTACGCAAAAGAAATTTTAATGCAGGTCCATCAGCGTTGTTTCTTTTAATATAATTAGAATAATTTGGTTGATTTGAGCTTATTTTAACAATATTCTATAAAGTTTTACACAGTTAATATAATAATTCTTCATTGCATATTATGCATTTGGCATTACGCATGTACATTGGCTCTCCACGTATTTTACGCAGTCTGTACATTGTAAAAGAAATGCGAGTGATAAATAAAGATTCATATAATTTTCACATAAGGATATTCATACTACAAAGTTTTCTTGAATTAAAAATTAAAAAAAAACATACATAGAAGGAAATTAATTAGAGTTAACGGTACATGTATTTTATACTACTGAAAATGTTCTTCTAAGAATAATAACGAAACGTGGTTTTTATGAGTTCGAATCTGAGAAATGTATTTCATAGAAGATTGTAAAGTATTTTTATAACACGTATTATATATTTTTTTCATAAATTATAAAATTTTTGCAGAAAAATAAAACTGAGCTTACAGTATTTGCCAAATCTGAAACTTATGCATGTTAATACTCGAAATAAAGCATAGTCGAAGTACAAAATTAAACCTTTCTTTGAAACTTGAATAATTCAGTGTAATCCCTTCCCGCCACACACATATTACCATTGATTGCTGATTAGCCAAATATTATACCGTGAATCCTCATATGTACGACTTCAAGCAATCCAACTCAAGCAAGTTGTCGAAATATGAGCAATCGGTATGGTACAACAGTTTGGTCTATGGCTGTTCCGTCCCAAAAAACGTACAAAAACGCTATCACAGTGACCTTTTCTGGGAGGAATAAAACACTTTCAAGTGTGACTAACGTTCATATTGAAAACTTTGTAATGCGAAGTTGGGTTCAATACTGAGCATAATTTCGAACATTTACCACTATTTTAACCAATATAGTGAAAATGGCTCAAATCCCTATTACGGCGCCCTCTTCCGACGGAATATCATTAACTTTAACTAAAACCTGCTAAATATGTATGCAGAATTTTTCATAATACGTACCAATCCGAACAGAAAAGTTTTATCATACAATGCTTGGTCGAAAATGAAACGAAAGTTGCTAAAGCATTTACATACTTGGATCACACAGACGTTATAACTTCATTAATGTTGTAAGTTATCGGAATCAGAACGACACTAATAACCTGGAAATGTGTTATGGGGATGAAAAATGTGTATGAAAACTTTTGCTTGGATAAATACATAAAAACCGCTAATGCGAGTGTGCATGTGCAATTGTCGAACACGGTAGAAACGTATCGAAAGATATTGCCCTTCACTAAAAGGCTAAAAGGCAAAAAGTGATTCGAATCTTATATATGGACTGCAAATTTAAAGGACTCAAATTCTTAATGATTCTACCGGGAGTGACAAGGGATAAGATTGTTGCCCGACCGTAACATTTTATCGTTTGTGACATTTTAAAACATTTCAGCGACTGTTGTGTGAGACAAGATTCTTTCTCATTTCCCGGTCAGAAGCAGGTCATGTGGAAATTAATATAACGTTTTTTGTGACAGAAACTAGTCTCGCTATTGTGGCTGCTCAGCTGAATGCAAGTAAACGAGTAATGGCTACGAAATTACGTGTATCGTACTCCGCAACACAACAAGTACTGAAGAATGGACGTTGAAATTCTTATTATGTTCAGTGATTCGAGGAACTGACTCAAATGAATCATCCTGGTTGAGTGGAATAATTTTGCAGCAGAATGCTGTAAATCTAGATTTTGGAGCAACTGTGTGTATGTTTTTTTTTATAGATGAATGTATTTTCCTATAAAGGTGCATCTTAACATCCACAATTAATATGCACGGTTGGATGCAAATCCATAGGACACTTACTCACATGCTCATCAATGAAACTTTCTTATCAAAGTTCGGAAACCACTTAATCTTCTGGCAGACCGCTTCAATGGTGAAAAAATACCCCACGTTTCTGCAACATCAGGTGTCAGACATGTTGAACTCTGTTTTCTTTACACATCCTATTGATAATGTGATTCCTGCAAGATGGAGAACGAGCATTATGCATGAGGTGTGAAATTGTCTAGATTTCACATTTCCCAACCGATGTAATGGGCGAGGTAGTAATGTAGTTTGGTCATATTTCATGTCTCGTTTTGTTTTTTTAGGACGAGCTGAAGTCTCTCACATATGAGACCCCTAATGAATCTAAAGAAGACTTTGTCTCCAGACAACTTTTTTCTGCAGGGAAAGTTCGCAATTCATCTATTGTTTATTAGAAAGTTCGCCATTCCTTTTATCACTATATTACCGCATGCATTAGCATTACCGGTTTTTGTTTTGAACACTTATTGTAATCATTTGTTACTAAACTTGTTTTTGTTAATTAATCAATTTTTGTATATCCACATTAAAGTCTGACCATGCATTCTTTGATGAAAGTTGTTTACTTGGATATATGCTATAACGGAATCTCTAAACTCTAACTGTATAAATCCAAGCCGTAGAAAAGTCGTGTAAACCATGTATAACCGTAAACCATATAAACCGTGTGAAAGTCGTAATTTTAATCATATGCTATTAAACTTGATTTTGTGATTTAATTGTTTTTTGTTTGTTTTTTCCTTGTTTAACAATTTAACATTTTGGGCACTGTGCCAACTTTGCTTTTGAATTCCGAGTATGCTTTCTCTGTTGAAATTTATTAAATTTCGTTTTGAAAATAAGAAGTTATTTTCATATACTTGTATCCACATTCGATATGCTGCTTTGGATTTATAAGATACATAGCTGCTTCTATAGTTATTACACCGCTTGATGTAATAAAAAAAGTCGAATTCTAAACTCTGTTCAGTGTCGAGTGATCGGAGTTAATCAAATTCTTGTAAATCATCAAATAAAAGATTTATTCTTTCTGAAATTAAAGCTGCGTTGAGATAGGAACAGTGCTTTTTCTCATTCTAAAGCAATAAAATATGATTCAATAATAAAAGGGAATTAAGAAAAGCTTCAACTTGAAGTAAACTTTTCTTTCCTATAGGATGACCTGTAGTTTATTTATAAAGCCATTAAAGATGAAAAACGTTGCGTGACCACAAGAAAATACGCCGACACTAATTTAGTTCAATGATACACTAATCTGTACTTTTAAAAGAATGGATTGTGAGAAATGTGAGGGAACTTCTTCTTCTTCAACTTACGCTTTCTTTGGACAACCAACTGAGTTGCGCGAGTGAGGCTTGAAACATAGCGTCATTTTTAATTCTAAGAGTTAAATTAATTCCTGATGCTTTCAAAAAAGGAGGTAAGAGAGAATTTAAGTTATTTCAGCGTTAGAGGCCTCTACCTGATTAATCTTCGTTCGCACATAAGGATCGTCGAAATTTTAGCTTCAACATTTTACCATAGTAATTTCATTAATAAATCATATTTAATCTGTAACACTACTTCAACCTAAAATAAAATTATTGTTAATGAAAAATAGCACATCATGGCTATTTTTTATGATATTATGATTAATTCAACTCCAACACTGAAGAATGATTTAACCTCGCTAGTAAATTTTAATGATGTAAGTAATTATTTCGTAAGCTTAAAAATTTTTAGCTAATGTCTAGAGGCCTGCAATGCCCAAAATACGCAAATGAAAAATACTTTTTAACGGAAAAAAATAAGTATACATTGTTATCAGATAGAACGAAAAACCTTAAATGTACTTTTTTATTCTTATTTTATGCTCGTTTCTTTAATGCCAAAGCAGCTCATTAGAGTTAAAGTATTTCTTTCTTTAATGATAGTACAAATCTCGTGACGATCCATCGGGGTTTTTTCATTATACTAATGGGAGCTAAGAAAATTATTACAATTGATAGCTTATCTCAATGTATTTTCATACTGAATTTAATAAACTTTTTTTATTCTTAACAAGTTTTTTATTGAAATGTAATAACAAGAAGGTAATTCAGATGCAAATTAGAATAACAGCATTATTAAAATATTTTCATTCAGAATAAACTGTTCCAGTAATACTTACCTAAATGTGATTTCTATAAACGACATAAATTATTTATAACTCTTTACATCGTCTTTTTCATCTAAATAATAATTATTGTTATGCTCGAAGTATAAATATGTGGCAGTCATAGTTATAATCTATTAAAGAAAGAAACAGCATGTATAATAATTTAAGAACGATATAGTGTTAACTGTAATAAATGGAACATTCATATGAAAGAATATTGTAATGCTTCTTAAATGCAATTACAGCACAAACAAATCATTGTACAGAAATAATGATTAACTTGTTATATTTGTCTTATTTTATTCTTTCTATTCCATTTTTTCTTTCATGTTCTGTAACTGTTCTTGTGAAGGATTATTTAAATATGAAGTTAGTAGCCAATTAGATATTTTGGTTTAAGTCAGTGGAATCTCAACCTTGAGAAAGTGTATCTCTGGGTGTATATGTAAATAATATTGATATTATTAAGATATCACAATATTGTTTTAAGGGTGCTCTCAACTGCTCCGCTCAACAAGTGCAAAACGTTTTGACACATATACAAATTCCTTTTTTAACATAAAGATATAAAATTGAAAAGTCTGACTATGGAAGCGATTTCGAATCGAACTTAATTTTCCATTTTATGATAATTAAATTACCAGTCCAGTTCTTAGCTATTTCGCTCACGTGATCACCCGGTTTTATCCTGCTTTTCGACCGGTTTTTCTGCTTTCGTTGGGGAATGTGCTCAAAAACGTCAACTTTGAAGGGTTTTTATGAAAGATTTATTGCATTTTTTTAAACACAGAAAACTGAGTGCAGTTAGACAGTTTCTGAAAAAGAACACCTGCTATTTTCATGCATTTCCGAACAAAAATAAATTAAAGCATATGTCACAAAGCTGCCCTTTTTAATTTAAGAACACTCTTATAAGAAAAAATAGATAGTTTTAAATTACAAAATTATTCTCATGTTCATTCAAAAATAATGTAAAAGGCCCTCTACACTTAATAATTCATTGATAATTCGTAATAATTCCTGCACCCACTCATAAACATAGTGCATGAATACTTATTTTTTTCAGTCTTACCGAAAACTTTAATTAACCATATTATTATTCACAGATAGTCAAAATCATGTCTGATCTTCTGTTTTAACCACTTAAGCGCAAAAATATGTTGATCAATAATTCTAGTATGATTATTAAAATTTCTGTTCATATTCCGTTCATTTTTCTTAATGTTTGACTAATATTATAAAAAAGCTATATTAATTTTAAAATGGAAATGTAATTTTTATAAAATCATTATGTGGTTCCGATATGATTAGGGATTTTAAAAAAGCATATTGAATGCAGGAAAAAGAAAGCCTGTTTATCATCAACAGGGGGGGGGGGGGATATTCGAAGTTAAAAGTCGAAAAAGAGGGTACAAGAAAGAAATAAAAACAATGTTGCCCAGTTAAAATGATGGCATTGAGCTCACAGGCTACGCATACTAATTGTACATTACAGCCTTATATTTTCAAGGGTTAACTCCGTTCGAAAAAAAATTAAGAAGGAGAAACAATTCTCCCCTTTCCCCCTTTTTATACTTAATCATTGATCCTCCTAAACTATCAAGGGCATGCTATATCATATAAAAAATCTATATCCAAAATTCAGAGCAAATCGGATAATTCTCAATAAAAAACCATTTAGCATTTATATAATTTAAGAGGAGTTATCCTTCTCTTTTATACTTAACCATTAAACTTCCAAAACTATTCAGAGATTTGAACGAAATCTATCAATTCTGCTTGAAAAACAAAGAACTTAAGGGGAGGGGCATTAGAATCCCCGTTCCCCCTGTTTATATTTATTCAATGAACACCTAATAACAGTCACGGAATCCCCTCATCAGAATGATCCTATATAAAATTTTTAACGAAAACTGTTAATTCTGCATGAAAATCCCGTTTATATCAATTAAGAGGAGGGGCATGAGCCCCCGTTCCCCCTCTTATACACATCGAATGAACTCCAAAAACTAATCAGGGAAGTGCTTTATTAGGATATACCTATATACAAAATTTCAAATGGATCCGACGTTTTTATTGTGAGTTATCGCGTTACGCACGAACGAAGATACATACAGAACGGGCGGGCACATAAGCTCTCAGGCTATGATAGCCTGTGAGCTAAAAAAGCATTGGAAGTCTTTCGTTTAAGCAAATGAAACTCAAATATATACTTGGATTGATATCGTGTAACAAATGTACTCTTTTAATTAAAGGTTGTTGAAAATTTATTGGGCGTTCATGCAACTGTTAATCAAGTTTATATATTTCAAAAATGGAGTTGCATTATTAATTTAACTGGTCAGATTTTCATGAAATTATGTCAATAAAACGTATTATAGTGTTCCTTAGAAGAGAAAAATGATTGATTATTGTAGTTAGCAGAAAGGTCATTGCGGAAATAACCGGATTAAATAAAATAAATTAAATTGTGAAGATTCCATAATCATTCTTGAACAATGATTTTATTAAAAAGTTCCTCTTACTTATAAAATAAATAAAGAAATAAACATCCGAAAACTTGTTAGCAGTTTTATGTTTCGTTATTTAACATATATTTACGAATCTTATAATTTCTTATAAAAAAAATGTAATAATGAAATAATGTCTAAAATTATTAAAATGCAATAAGAGTTATGAACAAATTTATCACATTTCTACATTTCTGTTCTTTTTTTTATTTATTTTCTTTTATTTTATTTTTTCTTTTATATTTAATTTTTCTTCTTTTATAAGATATTTTGTACTTTTATATTTTGAAAATTGATTTAAAAAATAATAAAATTTCATTTTACAAATAAGCATAATATATAAGTAAGTTGTATGTAATTAAATTTTATCCAGACATGAATTGAATGTGCATATAGCACTGTAAATCATTTACAACTGTTTTCTTTATCTGAATTTTATCTAAGCGAATTGCAAGAATTAAAAAAAAAAATAGTCCCAAATCCGGTAGAACCAAAAGAATTTTATGACATACAAACTGCTTTGTATCTATACCATTAATAAGTTTTCCATACTACTATATTGAATGATAGTTTTCTGCAGATATCTTCGTTACAGTCATTGGGAATCAAGTTGATACTCTGACTGTCTTGCAAAAGAAAAAAAATTGTAATGTTGTTTTTCTTGACTCTTATTTGAAATGCTAAAAATATATGATTATTTTGACGTTATATGGGGAAAATTTAATAACAAATGTGAATATAATCCTTGAGAGTTAGAATCATTGTTATTAATACTCTATTATTTATTGCTTATTACAAGTATTTTTACAAAGGAAAGAAAAATAGACCCAGATCCAGTAAAGCCAAAGAAAATTTCTGACATATATATTGCTATGTATCTATAGTATTATTAAGTTCCCCACACCACTATATTAAATAAAGGTTTTCTCCAGATATCTTCGTTACAGTCATTGGGAATTGAATTAAGATGAGCAACAAAATGGACTGAGTAATTGTACGAGGCCCAGTGGGAACGGGCCCCAAAGGAAGAATGGACTAGAATACATTTCGGACTAGAAGAAGTGACTGGATGGAGCTACAGAAATTATATTTAACATTTATTTTCTGATAGCTAAAAGTTATATTCACTTCCATTATTCAGTAAAAAGTAATTTAATATAAACGAAACTTTCGCTTCATATTTCAATAAATGAATACCTATTTCCATAAAACTAAATAGTTTAGTTTTAGTTCCAAAGTTATTATTAGATAGTCTTGAAATGCTGAATGCTACATATTTGAGCTGTGTGGTACATTCAATAGTATTTTTAATTCTTCAGCCAGTCTCTGTTTATTATATTTTACATCATTTAAAGAATTTTGAAATGCAGTTTTTGAAATTGAAATAGAGATTAAAATAATCTGCAGATATTTGAATTTTATGTTATTAATAAGAAATATTTTAAATCATAAGTTTTTTATAACTTTATTAGTAAATTTTCTTCATAGCTAGAAAAACAATAATCGATCGTAAAATGTTGCATCAGTCACTATGGAATTGACCATGTGAGATGAAAGTATAGTAAAAACAGACATGTTCTTATTTTTAATGTAAATTTTGATTTCTGCAGTTTTTTTTCCTTCTGCTAATATACATTCATATGAAAGTGTCATTTCCTAGTAAATAGTTCAGGGTAGTGCTCTTTTTATAGACCTATACAAAATTATAGTCATTAAGCTTTTATAGGATTTAAGAAATTTCCTTGCACAGAGAGAAATCGAAGATTTTTTTTTCTCTTTCCTGTCGTATATTTATCACAAAAATAAAGAAAATAAATGATAAAAAATAAATAAGAATAATTCCAAGCAACAAAGTTATACCGCAAGACTTTTAGGCTCTTATTGTTTCATATTTTGTAAACATTGAGATAATTATATTTTTTGATTATCCGTCGAATACTGCCATTAAGTACTTACTAATTTTTGGGGAAATGCTATCATGAATACAAGCACTTCCTATGGAATATCATAAAAAATTAACATTCATATTTAAATATAATTAAATACGAATTTTAATTTTTATGCAAGATTTACATATTTTCAGTCTGGTGTTGATGTATTTGCAACATACGTTTTATGCAGCAAATTCATAAAATTCATTATATAATAAACTTTTATTATAATAATTTCCTTTAATTCTATTAGCCAATAGAACAACCCTCGAATCCATTTGAAATATACATATATGACAAAATTCCATCTTTTTTACGCTGATATCAATATGCTGAATAACACCGAATTAAGTCAGCAATTTGTTTTAAAAACTCCGATACTCATAAAAATTTCTTTTGTCTGATTATGATTATACATATTTCTAATCTATCTTTAAAATAAACTGTTACCCGTAAATTCTGATAATTCTTTTGGATAATAAAATCAACTCTTGAATCCATTCGAAAGATATACATGTAGATATATATATAAACATATATATGGACAAAAATCGTTTCTTTTTGCACTGATATCTTTACGTTAAACGAATTTTCTGATATTTGCTTTAAAAGTTTCGATATCCATAACATTGGTTCATTTATTTATGATACCACACATTTCATCTATCTTTAAAGTAATAAATAATTAGACATATGTTTCCTGTAATTTTCTTTAATTCTATTTGAAAACATCACGTGAATCCATTTGAAAGATATATACGTAGGCAAAATTGAATAATTTTTATTATTTTTTTCTGGTAATTTCTATTGACCAATAAAACCGATTTTTAAAACGATTTTAAAACGATTTTTGCATTTTTTTAGCACTGATATCGGTATGCTAAATGCTGCTGAATTTAGTTTATCATTTGTTTTAAAAGATCCGATACTCATAATGTTGTTTTATTTTCTTATGAAACAATGTATATTTTCAATCTATCTTTTAAAAACAAATAAGTAAATAAAAAAATAATAGGATAAGTAATTTTGTGTTCAAACTTTTAGTCGTTTGATTTATTTTAACAGTATAAGAAATAGTAAAAAGTTTACTGAAAGTTTCTTTTTTTTTAATGCTTAGTGAAAAGATAAGTAAGAATAACAGTTGAAAATCGAATCAAAGCGATACATCACAACATTCTTAACGTCGGACTATCAAATTAAGAGCGTGATAAAATAGAGTAATTTCGCTCAGACCCCTTGTGAAAACCTTTTTCCGAAAGAAAGCAAAAAGAAAGAAGATTCTTTTCTGCTTTGAGATTGATGTCATTGTATAAGTGGAAACGGATTTTCTTCGTTAGAAATTTATCATTAAATATATGTTTCTAAAAAGGAGTACAAAAGAAAGTAAAAGAGCGAAAAAAATCAAAATATCTTACTTTAGAATTTCTTTTTACGAACTCTGTTTGCTATCACGAGATGATATTATGTATGAATAAAAGAAAATCAACATAAATTTGGTGTATTTTGGTGTATTTTTGTCGGCCGATTATCTACGCTATGGGATATAGGCCCTATGGGGTGGGTTGCCCTCCGTGGGGGTCTTTCTAAGGGAACCTAACCCGTATTTACGCAAGGTTCGAAGAAAACCACGGAAAACTTCGAACGGTTAGGCCGACGGTCGCGATTGGGTTCGAACCCAGCACCTACCGTCTACCAGTTTGGAGGTCAGAACCTCGCGGCCACTGGTGGGGCCAACATAAATTTGATAAATGAAATTTATATATTTCATTCAAGTGTTGCAAAAGAGAAGAATAAAAAAATAGTTCAGTATTAATAAGAATGTAATTAGATGTATCAGTCGCCTGGTTACAAAATTTGTTATATTCAAAAAAAAAAAAAAAAAAAAAAAAAAAAAAAACATTATATATATATGTATATATATTTTAAGTTGCTAAATATTTCGATCATATACAAATATTGTAAAAGTTAAACCATTTAAAATGTTATTTTCAATGTCACAGCCGTATATGGTGCTGGCGATATACCTTTTGAATCGAAAAATATTTTAAGGACTGAATACTTTTTTAGAAACTAATTTTTACTCTAGACTTGGAGTGATTTTTAGATACAAAAGTAATTTTGAAAAATGATGTATTTAGCGATTTGCAATTTTTATTAGTTTAACAGAATGATTAGAAATAAATAAAACATGTTCCAAACTCATTATGTCTCTTTTTCAATTCCAATGATATGTCCAACTTTTTTTTTTTCAAAGAAACTAAAATTATAATATTTTTGGACGTAATTTTCTCAATAAAAAATAAAAAAAATCAAATTGTATTTATTTATTGACTGACTTATTAATTTAATAACTGAGCTACAATCTTCCGAGGTTCATACCCTAACAAATGTTAAAAAAGTACATCATTTAACCAACACAACAGAAAAAAAACTAGAAATATTTAAAATAAAAATAATTGCTTGCATATGAATACATATATGGTCGAATTCATAAGTAATGAGCCTTTGATCCAAGGGACAGACTTATTGAGCGAATCGGTACGATTGCCTAGTATTCTTCAAAATAGATACCTCCTTCATCAATACACTTTTTCAGGCAGCATTTCCATGACTTGGACGGTGCACGCAGGCCTTTTACGGGATGGCTTCAAGAGCTGTCTACACATTTTCTTGTATGTCCTCGACTGAGTTGAAGCGTTTATTTTAAGCGCTGATTTTAAGCGCGGAAACAAGAAGTCAGGAGGTAACAAATCCGGACTGTAGAAAGGATGTGGGACAATTGGAACGTTTAACCGAGCCAGGTAAGCGCTCACAATGAAGGACATGTGGCTGGGCGAGTTATCGTGGTGAATCTTCCACACATCCTTGATGTCCCTTCACTTGCGCGTAACGCATTTTTTCATTCTTTATATGTCAATTCCCACCATCGTCCCTAGCAACAGATGCTCGTGCCGATGTACGTAAGCGTCAAAATAAAGCGAGGCTCATTAGTTATGAATCCGACCATGTATGTAATTTAATAAATTGTAAATAATTTATTTTATCCATATGCAAAATGAATTACAAAATTATAATTCGTGCAGATACATTAGCAACAGTTGTCGCCTGCATAAAATTATTATTATTATTTTATGGGACTACAAATTTGCATTTAAGTTTTATTAATATTGATTATGTTGTAAAAATCAATTCTCTATCATATATTAAACATTAATTAGCTTAAAAATATATTAGAACGTTATTTATGATTTTATATTATAATAAGTTAAACTAAGGAAAAAAATAGTTATTTCCCATCCTGCCCGTAATTGATAATTTATACATCATGTGTTAAATTATGGATTATTACCAACATTAAAACAAAAATATTTTCACACACCAAAATATATATAAATATTTTTGGTTAAAACAGACAGTAATAACACTGTATGTCAATTAGATAAGACATTTGGAGAAACATGCTGAATTAATGATGCATGTCACGATGAGAATATTTTGCGTGTTAGGAGATGGGAATACAACAGAACTTTCCTCTGTCTAACCTTTAAACTATTATGTATTACCCCAACTAGAATCCTCCAGGTTGAGTTCGAACCAAAAGTTTCACTTAATCGAAAACCGACAAATATATATTTTGTCAATCTGAAAGCGAGGAAAAAAAATAATTAACCGTATTTTTCAACAATTATTAGAAAATAGGGTTCAATAATATATCTAATATGAATTTTTTATATACAAGCGAATGGATACACTCTTTTTACTATTCAACTGCAGTGACTCAGAAGTTGTTGTCTACTTTCCAGCAGATTAAAATTTTGAAATACAATCTTATTTCTGGCGGAAATAACTTATATATATATGTATATTTCCTTTTTTGACTGATGGTGAGTGCATCTGTTGTCACATTGTTGTCAGTTTTCTATTCAAAGGAAAGCCATTTTATAGCTGTTTTATTTATTAGAAAGAGTAGGCATTAGCTTTTGATTATTGGAGACAATTATTGTAATATAAAGTAATCCACTTCTTGCTTATTTCAACTAACAATTTTATAAGAGTTATTATTAATTACAACCCAAGAATGATATTTTAAGGATTAATTTTTGGATTTTCGATTGGCATCAATTGGATTTCAGGGGGTGGCTCGGGTAAAGACATGTCCCTCCCGAACAATGAAATGTCACTCCCCCCGGTGGATTTGATATTTTGTGTTTTCAATAGTAAACAAGTGAAATCCCCCTCCCCCCCACCGGAGTCACAGAATTTTTTCCGCAGAAAAGTGTTTGCAATCAACACTTATTGACATTTTTCGCCTGGTGAACCACAGGAAAAATGGCAGTTAAAAAAATTGTTTATTTATAGTTTTGTTGCTGTTTAATTTCAGCAGATTTCATTGTCCATTATAAGACATTCATTCAAGAGATATTTAGACAATTTATATTAATTTCAAAAGACTGCGGCAGCTTAAATAAGCTAAATTTACTGAGAATATTAAATTTCATTTTACTAGACAATGTACGCTTTGAAATATATTAATAGCTGCCTTGAAAACGCTAAATACTCCTTCTTTCTATATTTTTATTTTTATGTGAACAAATCAAATTATATAAGATATTTTAAAGTAGAATTAAAAAACCTACGCATTAATTTCAAATACATTAGTAACTCCAATAAAAACTGCATATATTAGTTGCTTTTATGTTTTCAGATTTGAGTGAATAAAGGAAGGTAAATAACAAAATTTTAGCCAAAAATTAATAACTTGCACATTTATTTTAATTAAGGGATATTAATTGTACAAACAGTTTAGATTATTATTTTTATTTATAAGATTTCTCAACTCAAATTTCAACACGAAAACGAGATTTATCCTTTTTTTAAATTATCTAGACATTAAATAAATGTTCTCACCCAAACATTTTTAGAAAAATATTTTGTTATAATATTAATCATCTAACGTTTCAACATGATCGCTATATTTTTATTCTAAAATATCTCAATGTTTGCCAAAATTAAATCACTTCATTAATTTCGCAAATACCTTATATTATGTTAAAAAATAAACTTTAGAAACGCACGGAATTACGTAAACTTTAAATTTTTAATTGGGTATTCATGCATATATGGTATTTACTCGATCGATAAAAGTATAAAATCCAAACTTTCATATTTTCAAGAGCGATCCAAGACTAAGCTGTTTATTATTGAATTGATTGTACGGGCTTTATATCAAAGATAGAAAGAGTGTTCAAACGCAACGTAAAATATTCATTAAACATGTCTAATTTTTTTAATGTTTTGCTTAGGATTGTCTATGGAATTTATTTGAACGTCTCTAAAAGGAAATGTAATTATAATCGTATTTTTAATACTTGATAAACACTTAATATTTGACAGTGTAAGTATTTCTAGGCGGATTCAAATCAATATTAAGCTAATAGATGATAATGAGAAAACTTATTTCTTATAAAAATAAAGATTTATTAATATTGTACATTAATAAATGTCCATCAGTTAAGTTGACAAAATTATAAAAGTAAGAAGTCGAATATAATAGAAGTTAATTTCAAAGTTTTTTCTCGACATATAGTTGTTTGTGACAACAATGTTCAACGTGTGAAATCGTTCCACAATCAAATTCCACCGAGTATCAGGTCAATCAATTTTGTGTCTTGAACTTCAATGGATGGTGAGGAGTCTTAGGGATAAGTTTTGTTGGAAATAAGAGACAAGAGGTCACTTTCAGTAGCAGGAATGTTGCCAGTTTCAACTAGACTTTCTGCAGCTCCTGATGTGTTGACACGGATAAACTCATTAGAAAATATCGGGCAGTAGAGCGATCTTTTTTTTTTTTTTTTTAATTGCTAGATCTACCGACTTCGAGCTTTTATTACCAAATTGTTCTCCAAGTTAAATTTTTGCTCCTCATTAAAAAAAAAGGGGGGGGGGTGGGTGGAAGACAAGGTTGTCATTTGAATTATTTCGAAAATTTTTAGAGAGATTGTATTTCAAAAAACATAATAAGATAAATATTACAGCCGAATTCTTATATATTTCGCCCGATCATAACTTCCAAACACACAAATGTTACTTCTGTTCACACACATATACACGTATGTATAATTCGTATAGATATCAAAATTTTATCAGTATTTTCCTTTATGAACCGATCTGTATGTTACTGAGCACTTGACTGAGGAAATCATTGAAAAAGTCATTTGCGTTGATGCCTCAAAGTGCACTTCACTAAGAGATTCCAATATATATATACCGGGTGTCCCAAAAATGGCAGATGAATTTTAAAATTCAATAACTCGCAAACAGTGACAGCTCTTTAAAAAATTTTTGCAGGAAGGTTATGTATAATGTCAGGAGTTTGTTTTTACCGTAATTTTTTTAGTTCGAAATTCAAACAATAGGTGGCGCTGACGGCGATTGTAGGCCAGGTCGACGCTTCAATCAGGACTAATCACCTGGCCTTCAATCGCTGTCAGCGCTATTATTGTTTTGCATTTATTGTTCTACATATTGTTTGAAATTCGAACTAAAATAAAAAATTACGGTAAAAAAACTCCTGACATTATACATAACCTTCCTGCAAAAATTTCTTAAATAGCTGTCACCATTTGCAAGTTATTGAATTTTAAAATCCATCAGACATTTTTGGAACCACCCGGTATATACACTATATTGCCATTGATTATGGGACACTTGCGATTTTAGACATTTTACTAAATATCTAGAAAAATACATTAGGAATCATCTCGAAACTCTTAGTGTATAAATATAATAGTATAAGTCATACATCTCCGTGAAGATTTTTTCCCGAAACTCCAAAGGGGACCGTCAACAAATTAAAAAAGAATGAATATCTTTTGAATAACCCTGTCGAAACTAATGTAGTAAAAGCGCTCAAACTCTAGATTGTGATTGAATGCCTTATTGTAATAAGCCTTGTTCATTTTTATGCAAATAGCATGCATACTCGCAGAGTAATTAAGGTTTTTATAAAAATGATCCCAAATTTTTCCAAGTTTTTACCTTATACTTTTCAAAGTTCTTAATATAAAATATTATTTTTTTCAGAAAATATGACAAACAACATTGCACACAGTACCCTGTAATCAGAATTAAAAAATAATGAAAATTGTATAAAAAATGAGTTGGTTTACTAAATAATTTTTTACTGCGCATGCGTCAACGATATCAAAATTTCATTTGCATTTTATGTTAGCTAAATGTATAGAGCAACTTTTGTGAAAGTCACAAAATCATAACTTGAAAATTCTGACAATAATCGTCAATTGAATAAGTCGAAAATCCGTTATTCTCAAAATGAAGCAAAAACAAGAGGGGTTGTATCCATATATTCATTGATTAGTGTCAATATAGAATACATAATATGGGATGTACTACTGCATTTGGATAAAATCCCTCATTTTTTTGCTTCATTTTGGAAACAACGGATTTTGTCCTTTTTCTATAGACGATTACTTTCAGAATTTTCAAGCTATGATTTTGAGACTTTTACAAAAGTTGCTCTATACATTTAGCTAACATAATATGCAAATGAAATTTTGATATCTTTGACGCATGCGCAGTAAAAAATTATATAGTAAACCTACTCATTTTTCATACAATTTTTATTATTTTTTAATTCTGATTACAGGGTACTGTGTGCAATGTTGTTTGTCATATTTTCTGAAAAAAAAATATTATTTTATATTAAGAACTCTGAAAATTATAATGAAAAAACTTGGAAAAATTTGGGACCATTTTTGTAAAAACCTTAATTACTCTGCGAGTGTGCATGCTATTTGCATAAAAATGAACGCAATGTATTACAATAAGGCATTCAATCATAATCTAGAATTTGAGCGCTTTTGCTACATTAGTTTTGACAGGGTTATTCAAAAGATATTCATTCTTTTTTAATTTGTTGACGGTCCCCTATGGCGTTTCGGTAAAAAATCTTCACGGAGATGTATGACGTATACTATTTTATTTATACACTAAGAGTTTCGAGATGATTCCTCATGTATTTTTCTAGATATTTAGTAAAATGTCTAAAATCGCAAGTGTCCCATAATCAATGGCAATATAGTGTATATATATATCTATATATATATTCCAAATAAATAAAATTTTTTTACTCAGCTATTTGGCCTTGAAACATTCCGGAGCAAATTTTGTTTCGCCGCTATTTCAGAAAAAAGCACCTCGTTATAAAGCAGCTACAAATTGTAGATGGCTGCCAATTTGAAACACGACAACATAATTAAAAAATATTCATGAATTTTCCATAAACGTATTTACATAAGTTTCGATTTAACATGGTTTCTAGCAAAATTTCATTTATTCTTGAACCACTGTTCCAATTCTCGTACGCTAATAAATTAAATAGTAATTGCCGCTAGTGTCAAATTCTCGACACGCTTGGAAATATTTGCGAAATATCGCCAGATTTGGAAACGGCCAACTAAAAATGGTTGTCTATGACGCGTAAAAAAAGCCCTCTTGGTGATTGTTGACCTTTTAAAAAAAATATTCCAATTTAATATTGAGAAAAACTGAGAATATACTATAATCGGACTTCAACTATTTAATCTTAGTGCATGAATTAGGGAATACAATTTAATATATCCGTTGTAAAAAAATAATAATAATAATAATTCGAAGGTAAATTTAGCTATATTTTCAAGTTACTGCATATGCACAAGTTGGTGAATCATTTTATCAAATTTTGATACTTTTTGTAAACTATAAATATCACTCACTGATCAATAACTTTGATTTGGATTAAAGTAGATATTTCATTAGTTTAAATCATGATTTCACGCTGTAATGAGCATGGATTGTGTTTGAACGAACTTCTAACAAATTGTATGAATTTCTAACCAAAATATCGCCTCACCATCGTTCATCATAAAAAGAGATAAAAAGTATTTACATGATGAAGTAGATATTGGAAAATAATAATCTATCATCTATATTAATTTTAACCTCACATTTATAAGTATTGCTCTTCTAATAGTAATTACTAGAGTCTAATGCGAACATATTTTAGATTGTAATTAAAGAATATTTTTAAAGAATACCGCTCAAATTTACCCATCGGCTAACTATGTGATTTTTCGAAGTGCAAGCCATATTTTGGTACTTCTGGTCATGCTAAAGCTAATGAAGACGACTCAGTTCTTCAATAAATTTATTATAATAAATTTCAAACACTGTACAATTCACATAGTAAAAGAAGGCGTCGAAGTTATTTTCTTTTATTAAAGTAAAATAACACCATAAAACAACCGAGTACAAAAATTAATAGAATTTCCTTTACAAAAAAAAAAAAAAAAAAAAAAAAAAATGGAGCTTGTAGCGTAGATAAAAATACACAGAAAAAATATAATACTCCGAAGAAGAGAATTAACTTTCTGGGATAAAACCCGAGCTTATACATTTACTTAACAACTTTACTGTTTGTTCAAGAATTGTTCAGTATCAAGAGCAGTATCACACAATAAATGGATAACAACTTTTTATAATTGAAACAAAAATAAATAAATAAATAAAATGAAGCTTGTAATCTAAATAAAAATAAACAGAAAAAAAAATACAATACTCCAGAGAAGGAAAGTAACTTTCTAGGATCAAACACTGAACTTCTACATTTGAATAACTAATTCACTGTTTGTTTAAATTTTGTGCTTTATGTGCATCTGAAAACAGTTGTTACATTTTAATCTTACTTCTTACTGTACCATTAAATAGCAGTATCACACAATAAACTTCTTATAATAAAACCTAAAAAAAAAAAAAAAAAAAAAAAAAAAAAAAAAACAATAATTCAGAGATGGAAATTAACTTTCTAGGGTAAAATATCGAGCTTCTACGTTTATTTAACTACTACACTGTATGTTCAAGAATTGTACTTTCTGAAGATCTGAAAGCATTTTTTACATTTAAACCTTACTTCTTACTGAACATTTAAATAGCAGTATCACACAATAAATACATAAAAACTCCATATAATAGAATCTAAAATTAAATTAAATTGAGCTTGTAATCTAAATAAAAATAAACAGAAAAAAATACAATACTCCAGAGCCTATACGTTTACTTAACTACTACTCTATTTCTTCAAGAATTGCACATTGTGTAGATCTAAAAACATTTTCTACATTTTAATCTGACTTCATACTGCACCATTAAATAACAGTAACACACAATCAAAATATAACAATTTCAATTAATAGAAACTTAAAAAAAAAGAACTCTAAAAATTTCTTAAAAACGAAATATTTTCGCTCATATTCCATATCACTTCACAGAATCACTGTTATAAGAATTAGGAGCCAGAAATCTGAACGAGTCCATTGAATTGGCGAATTGAATTGAATCTCTCATCCAAACCTTCGTTAGGGAATAGAATGAAGAGCGAAACAAAATGGTCAGAGTAATTGGACACTCGCCCTTTGGGAAAAAGGCTGTGCTTTAACTTAGTACTGATATAGACCTTAGACTAAGGAAAGAGAAGAGACATTTCATTTTTAGTCCATTGGAAAGAAAGTCGCCGTTCTAGTTACAAATGAATATTTGATGAAAGGAAAAGACGAATTTCGGAATGTTTTCCTATTCATGGAGGCACTAAGTACACAAGGATAAGTCAGATCGATTAGCTAAAGCTCTATTGCTTCTAAAGAGTATGATAAAATTAGAAACATGGTGTTCAATTGGGCTTTTATTTGCAAGCATTTAGTATAAGAGGATATTTCGATCGCGGTTTTTATGAGGTAAATAAACGCTGTATTTTCGGTAAGGAAACGTTCTCAAACCGAAATTAAAAAAAGATATTAATTTTTGAGGTTATTTAGCAGTTGTAGGAGTATGCAGTAAATATTTTTTTTCTCCTCAAATACACTTTAAGGATTAATTAGAAACCAGAAAATTTTTTGGCCGTTTTTCTTTACTGATTAATGGTAAGAAATAAGGAAAAGTTTTATGTTTAAAATGATGCTTTTTTTTTTCTTTTTCAGTTTTTTCAAAAAAGCTAATAATTTCTAAAGTGTTAACATCGCTAAAATAATTTTTAGCGCACATAAAAAATAAATCTTATCATCCTTGTAGACTATCCGTCAGTTCTTATTTTATATTGCAATTAAAATTTTATATTATAAAATTATATGATTTTTCTCGTATTATATAATCATAGTTCTTATGTAAAAAAAAAATTAGAGGAATGTTATAGAGAAAAATACTCTACAAAGGAATCTCAAGAAGTCGAAGAAAAAACACACTTACAGAGCTTTTTGCCATCTTTTATAACAATTTCGATATTATTTCAAACATGAAAGTTTTCAGTTTATATTAAGATTATAATATAAGTAGATTAAACTCTCAAAGTTCTAACAATAACCATTCTATAACAACTACTGACTATATAAATATTAGCTATCTATTGCAAATAAAAAGTCATCCGAAAATTTTATTTTCCAGATACAGAGAAGTGTTTAATGAATTGTAAAAAGCTAATCAAAAAGGTTTCCAAAAATGTTTGACCAAGAAAATAAAAAAAATAGAAGTTTGAAATAGACCGGTTTGGCCTAGGAAAAACTAGTTTATTCGATGGGCGCTAGGATTCCTAAAATCGGGTTTAGCCGGTAACATATATATAACAAAGCAATATAAAATTTGCATTTCTATTAAATATTATTTGTTTATAAATCTTTAAACTATGAGTCTAACAATAATGTATAATAGCCTCCATATTTCCTTATGTTCTGATATACCAAGAGATAATAGTACATTACAGTACTATTATCCAAACTAAATGTCTTATTCATTTAAGTGCTAAGAAATAAAGACACTTTTCTCTAATTTGACACATTTAATAATCCTAATTTACACAAAAACCTGCAACTTTCACGTATTTTTTGCAAATATATAGTTCAGCAATATTATACATTAAAATCACAATAATACCATTTTATATCTTAACACTTTTTATGAACCAGAAAATGGACGCATATTACGATAATATAGTAAACTTAATAACCCCTATTCGAATAATAATAATAAACTCTTTATTTTTGATGTAATTTAAATTAGAAATGGCCATAAATTTACATAAAATTTTCAAATTTGTAAAATATCCAGGTTTTTATCAAGCATTTTTAAAGTATTTTATTTTTAACTATTTGCTATTATTTTCAATAATTACAAAATGTAAATCAAAAGGAACCATAATTTTTTAAAACCTTTAAAAAGATAGTTTTTCTATGAAGCAATTTTCTATTTTCATTTAATTCACATATGAAAATATAAAGCATAAGAAAAAAAATACTTTATAAAAAAGATATGGAGAAATTAGATTAATTTCTTATTACATTATACAGCTTCATTCCAGAGAACGAAAAAAATGAATAAAAAAAGAAAGAAAGAAAAGAAAATATGCTTTATTGATACAATATTATTTAAGTTCATAAATATTCACGAATGATATTAAATGCTGATTAATTAAAGCTCTACATTTTCTGACGTATAAAGAAATAAAGATATGTCGTTTTTTCAACCACATTTTCCTCTTTTTACGTGATTACTTGCTTTTCCTCCTAGCTGTATATATTAGTCTTTTGCAAATATGAATATTTCGAGACTTTTCATAATAAACTCTAATTTTTAATAAGTGTTTGTTTAAATATCATTAATTTTACTTTTACAGTATTTTATAGATGAGTTAAGTGTTTTATTTTAATATCAAGCTAAATATTTAACATTGTCCACGTAACTGAAAAGAAATATGATTAATTATATATATTTTTTAAAAGATGTCGTTTTTTTTCAAAAATGTAACTTCATGTAGGTTAACTACATCGCTTTCTAACAAAAAAAAGTGACACAAAACTGTAATACTTAAAAAGAAAAGAAAAGAAATTAGTATTTTTAACTAAATAAAAAAACTGTCGCATGTCTCCATGTAATTGTAAATGTGTACATGAAAGTGTAAAACAATTTTAATTAAAATATAGGAGGTATAGGGATTATTGAATAAATTTATTTTCCCACAAAATTTCTCTGTCTCCTGAGGTATGAAATTAACGAGTATTTCGCGAACTTTTCAATCGTTGTGCATTTTTCTTGAGGTTGAGCGATCTATCTACGTGTTGGTAAAACACAGTTCCAACCATTTCGATCATGCTTTTTAAACAACAACAACAGCAAATAAATAAAAATTAAAATAAAGCCTCGCTTTTCCATAGCTTCCATTTTAGCGCTATGTTATTAGAGCTGTTTTGTAATTTAACCCCTTAACGCGCAGTGTTGCCGGGTCGGCAACACCTAAAGTTCCTCCTGTTTAGAGACACAAAAACTCAACGAATATTTCAAAAACTACTCTGATGGCTACTTCAAATCTTTCTTATGAGTTCCAGATGGCAGCACCAGAGAGATCAAACTCTACTGTTTTTAAATAATAGGTAAAATGTGTTACTGTAATACGCGCTTTACAGCAATGCTCTTCTCACTGCGCTTATCAATGCTTTACGTATAGGAGGTTACCACTTCGGCAACAGCTGCACAATTGAAATGGTTAGTTCAATCTTTACAAAACAATACCTGTGTACTCCTCTAGGCCTAAATAGATTGCCTATTTTTTTTTCTTTAAATTCCAACTTTAAAGAGTAGTGCGCCGGAAAGGGTTAAGATAACAGATAAGGTTGTGTACATATTTAGAGGACTCTGTATTAAATAGTATGAAAAAGTCTTGAAAAATAAATTCGTGGATAAAATCATAAGTTTATCACTCAACTTCATGTACTTAGAGTTTTCAAAATTTTACGTAAAATTAATAATAATAATAATAATAATGATAATAATAATAATAATAATAATCACTTGCTATGGCCCGTTACGAAAAGAAACCGTTTTCGTCGTTTAAATATTCAAATCATTAACAACAGTATATTCTTAAACAGCTTATTTTATTTAAAATTGTTCGGATATAAAAATGAAGTAAAGATATTTTTTCTGTTAATCTGCGTTATTTCTGAATTTCTATTAGGTATGAAATATAATTTGTGAATTTTCTCCCTTTCAAATTTTTATGCAGAAAAACAGATAACATACTCTTTTGTTGAAAACAAATAAGGCTTGCATATATATTTATAAACCCTTTAAAATTTGACAATTATGTGTATAAAATGAACTTAGAAGTTTGCACTTTTTTTACAAGCAAAAAGAATTGTCTAATTAGATCTGCAGTACATTCAGAAGATTTATTTCTGCGTATTTCGATAGTTTTAATATGATATATAATTTAGTATGATAATATTCCTTTCAATTAATGCAATGTTATATGAACAGAAATAAACACAAGTAATAATAATAATAATAATAATAATAGTTACAAAAGTTTTAAAACGTGAAAAACTAAAAAAAATCATCGATATTTATTTTCAAAATGCAGATGCGTGCATGTTTGTAATTAATACTTATAATTTTCTTGATTATTAGTCTGCCTTCTTACTGCTCGAGTAAATTAAAAATGAATTGCCTTTTAAATAAATTTCGACATACCTAATTCTAAATTAACTGTTAATTCACTTCAACTAATAATAGCACTTCGACTAATAATATCTAATCTTTTTGAATAATGCATCTAAAAGGAATTTATAGTGTTTATTATATGTATGCGACTTTAAAATAGAAGCTTCTTCACTTAAATTGCAACTAAACCTGAATATCATTTAATTTAATCAGTGAAAAGTTCTATAAGTAGAGACTAGAACGCTTAACTAAATTTGCGACTCCCTTTCACGGTGCAGAATCCTCAATGATACATAAAAATTTTATTATATTTTAATAAAGTTCTTGAATGAAATAAAATTTATGAAATTAACATTTCGAAAATAAATGTATCGTAAATTATGGTTGTTAAGTTATGATGGAGTAGTAATGCCAGACTTATGATCGAACACATGAACGACATGATTAGATTAAAACGAAAGAAAAATCAAGACTGAATACACTCTGCATAAACTATACAATATTTTCAAAAATTTGTGTACATTATTTATTAATGTTTAGTGCCCCAACAAAAATTTTAATAAAGTAATAATACGGCAAAAATAATCTTTATTTTATGACAAAATGTGCCAGTACTCCGGCTACCAATACAGTTGCTATAAAATTTATTAATTTGAGTTTAAGGGTGTCTTTTTTTTTTTTTACTTCCTTTGTTGCTGGATTTCGTTTCACAGCATCAGTGTTTCTAAAATTACAACAGCTAATATACAAAAAGCTCAGGTGAAAAAAAGTGAAGCATTATTCTATACAAAATATTATGAAATTCATTTAATCCATTCGCAATCAACATATTACATTACCTAAAAAGAAAAATAGTACATACAAAATTAGTAACCTATATTAATAATTTTGTAACTGTGAAGATTTATTACTATTAAGAAATGCAAAATGAGAAATTTTAATTCTGAAAATTTCGGAATATCTATGGTAAAGATGATGTATAAAAGATTTTCTTATAAAGAGTTTGAAGAGATTTTTGGTAATTCTAATTAAATAAATACTAAGCGAAATGGTAGAATATTTTTAGGAAAAACTTTGTTATATAAGCATTTCGCTGCCGCTATAAAATGTAAAACAGTATGAATGTCACATACCCAAACCACATCACACCTTTTCTTCGAAGTTTGTAACGAATAATGTAATCAGCTTAATATATTAAACGCAATCAATCAATTTCAGTCATATTTCGATCTTAATCACTAATTGTATTCCATTTCTAGAAGATTTTTTAAAATTAGAAACATATTCCAAACACACATTAAGATAAATTGTATAACCAACTTGTTACGATAATTATATGCTACCGCACACATTAATTTGATCTTTTGGCATAAACTTGCCCCCTTCCTAAATAAATAAATAAATAAATAAATAAATAAAATGCTTTGCATCGGCGGGAAATACCAAATAAACTGGCAGGAGACGTTTTAATCTATAACAATAATAGCTCGTCATCAGCTGCGTGTTCGTAACGGGACAAAGTCAAAGATGGCATTGTTCTTTCTTTCTTTGACATTGTCCCTCTACGGATACATGTATGCATGCTTAGCTCAAGACGAGCTTTTTTTTAGCTCAAAAAAAGTTCAGCATTTTTTTTTTTTTTTTTTTGTGACTTTTACAACATTACATTTAGAAAATCTTCTTATACTACCTCTGACAATAAATTTTAGTGAATAGTCCTGTAACATTAATGTAGAAGAAATATTAACGAAAGTTACCGCACCATCCTTCGAAATTGTCATCTCCCATAAGTATATGCACCGCTGAGATTTGCTATACATGTCCTGTAAAATTTGCAAGAAGCCTTCTTTTGGAATGGAGTTCAAAAGCTTCGTCACGTTTCGTTGGATGTCTGCAATATGGTGAAATCTCTTTCAAAGAGAGTTTGAGTCATGAAAATAAAAAGAAGTCTAGAGGATTGAGATCTGACGAGTATGGTGGATGTTCAGTTTGCACAATCCCTCATGAATTTCATTCGGTGTCTTGCTAAGCTTAAAACCAAACTTTAAACTGATATTTTGTTCGTTCATTTTCCTGTTCTCAGTTAAGAACCAACACATTGAACAAGCACTTAGTAAAGCAGTTCTTACATAGAACATAAACGACGCTCAACTGAACAACGGTGAGGGAAGATGGTCAACATTTGTCTCTTTGCAGGTGCAGCTTTTTGTTTTCCCAGTGTGGCCAGATCGGTCGTTATGAATTTATTCACCGAACTTTATTGTCAAATGTAGTATATTGTGAATACAAAATGAGAATTGCATATCCAAATAGGAAAATAATTCACCTCTCATACAAAGTGAAACAAATCTGATTTCTTTCAAGATTGCTTTTTTCAGGAGAAATATTTTACATTTTGCTTTTTTCCAATTTTTATGAAAATATTAAAATTATGACATAGTATTTTGTAATGCAAAAAGAATGAATTAGTAAAAATAAAACTTTTGTAAAATTTTTACGTTCAGAGTTACGTATCTTTTCATTCGTAGTTCAGTGCGTTTGCTATGGTCGCATGTAATTATAAGACTAATTCTCAAAACAATTAAAGCAAAATTTTTATAACTAGTTTCTCTTCAAATCAGTAGCATGTAGCCTTCATAAAACCTCTTTTAATTAAAGTATGAAATGTTCTTTCACCGAAATGTTGCCAAGAAGTAATGTGGAAATGACATTCTTTTGAAGAATGTTGACGGTTGAAGGAATTTGAAACAATTTTTTGATATATTACTTTACACTTATTTTTTCTTACATCTTACCGTAACAAACTTTTGTGTTTTAATTACTTAGCAGTGCAATATGTATATAATGTTTGTAAAAAGATTTTAGGCTTTATTTAACAGAAAATGTAACGGGTATAACAATAAAGATCTTTGTGGTTAAATGGATCCCAAAAACAAAAATCTTCGTATTTTCTAAGAGGTTTTTTTACTGTATTATTATTTTTTTTTTCGTTTCCTGCTGATTAAAATGAGGTCAGTGAAAGGTCAGTGCCCCGCTTGTAAAAATGAAATGTTATGTTTTGCATAGTATTTCTCATAGTATGCAGTGAAATTATCCCACAAAACAAATTGCATGGTTATATTATATAATGTTTGCCCTTTGCTATTCATGAGTAAAAATTTATAGAATATGTGTAAATCAGAGAGCTAGGGGTCTTCAAAAGTTGAATTTTTTTCGAAATTTCATTAAAGTTTTGACACATGTAACTCTTTGTATTAAAACCATCCCTTCATTTTTAAATGCTGAATGCTTTTGTGTGATGAAGTGAAACACAGAAAGGTTTGCTCTTCCATCGGCAAAATTTAATGTATTCCTAAATTTTATGCCAATTTTTTTTTGCTTTTTTTTAAGTGAGGTATACCAGGCATGTATTAAAGTCAGAAGCCTGTAAAGTAATAGTAGAATTGTACAATAACTATTCCCCTTTCAGAATCATCAACCATAATCATGGGCATTAAAGCAGCTTTGATAGGGTAATGGAAATCGCATTTAGGAAATATGCTCCTCAAGGCCATAGCATTCGTTCATTGCCAAGAATAAAATAACTTAGCAATTATTTTTGAAATACATATATTTTATTATTCTAACACCACTTGTGTTATCTATTGTACAATAGTAAATATTTTTAAAATATTTTGCTACAGGGAGTGAAGTGAGGAGAGGAGAAAAATGAATTCATCTTTAATGAAGTGAAAAAACATTAATTCTATTATTTATCTTTAACAATAAATATTTTTAATATGTTTTTGCTAGAGGCAGTGAAGTGAAGTGAAGAAAACAGTGAATTGATGTTTAATAAAGTAAAAAGAAGTATCTAAACTAGATAATCATAACATGCTTACTTTTGTTGTAAATTGTCTGTTTAAAAATAAAACGGTCTATGAAAGTTATTTTAATCATGGATCAATATTTTGTATGCTAAATTTCAAATAACCGCGCTTGTGGGCCATATGCTGCTACAAGGTCAAGTGAATTATTCTAGTTTTTGAACTGATTAGGCTCAACGATGTGGAATGGTACTGGAAAAAATTTAAAAACAACCATACCTCCAGAAAATATATCTGAAAATATCTCATAGAAAATCGAAGCGACCTTAGAGTTTGGGGATATGATTTGTGCAAAACACAGATGCAAATTTGGAAAATTTTGGACATCACCTAGGTATTGCCAATATCCTAATCATAAAATCAAGGAAAAGAAAGGACATGGGGATTTGAGACCTTGTATAAATATAAAGCACTGTGCTCAGAATTTTGTTCGATTATTATTAAAGGAGTATTATGCAGGATTCACAGAACGGAATGTTCTGAAACAGACTATGGTATGGACTAACGGAATGTATTGAAATCACATCCTCAAGCTCTAGGGTAGTTCCACTTCAATTTTCTATGAGATCTATTTCAGAAATATTTTCTGGAGTTATGTTAGATTTCATTTTTTAGAATAAATTTTAACACTTTTAATTAAAAAAAAATTTTTTTTTTGAGAAAAGCATAATTTTTACTTTAATAATTTTAATCGTAATATCCAAATAGATTTACTGAAGTTTAAAGATTATCTCATCATCTGAAATCGAACGAATTTAATTATTTTGTGTGCTATTCAATTCATATTTTTATGATAAGAGGTTTTGGAGACGTTAGGAAAATATCGTAGGTTTTTTTTTTTTGAATTTTAACTGATATTACAATTTTCTGATGATTTATGCATATCGTCACATGTAAATCATTAAGAAAAAGTAACCTATTTTTAAATTTAAGGAGGGAAATATATGTATAAAATAAAGGAATCACCAACAGCGCAAAGAGAATTAAGGAAAAATTTATTATTATTGTTATTTCTAAATGTCGAAAAGTAAACGAAGTCATAATATGAAGCATAGCCACATACTATTATTTCTATGAATAAAAATAATTATAAAATGATTGTTAAGACAAAATAATATTTGATGAAAAGAATGTGTTATTAATGGTGTATCATAAACGAAAAGATTAAAGCAAAAATCAAGAATTTAAAGACAGAAACTAATTTTTACAGGAGGAATGATGCATGTAATACATTTGGTGCCGTAACAACTTTGATAAAAAATAAGAAGAGAATTCCAAGTGTTATTCCTTCTCGAAAGAGATAGGCACTTGAAGATGCATTGAAATTTTTCTAATTGGTGATTTTCGAATTATGGTGATGGGTGATAATAGTAATATATTTTTTTCTTAGTTAACATATTACATGAACTTTGCTTTATTGCAAAGCGCAAATTTTAACTACCACTGTTAAAAAAATCGTAAAAAATTGCCTCTGTTTTTAAAGACTATCTATTTTCTGACCAATGAGAATGCTCCATAGGTATTTTTAGTTATTTCTAATTAGTTGAAATACATAGCTTTTTTTTTTTTTTTTTAAGTGGTAACTTTTCACACTATTTTTAATGGTGTACACTAAATCTAAACAGAATATGTAATTGGGAATAACATGGAAGTGTAATTTAGTGATTGCTCTTGTGTGTTCTTTAAATTAAAATGAAAATATTTAATTCGAATTAAATGCTCCGGATAAATAGAGTAATTTAATCTGTTCTTAAGGGGTATCAAGTCTTAGAATAGAAAAAAAAAATACAATTTTCAAAATTTAATAAATGAAAATGTATATAAATTACAAGCAGAATATTTATTGGGAGGAAAAATATAAGTATAATATTTTATTTAATTTATTTAGAAAATTACAAAATATAGAGTTAGTAATTACAAGTGTGTGTGTGGGGGGATTTCTCAAGTAGAAAATGAATATAACATTTTACGCGAAGGATTACAAAATGAATTTTACAACTAGAACGGAAAATTTTGTGCTTATTTATACGTTATATTGCAATAATTACCCTTAACATAGGTAAAAGTGTATTTCATTTTTTAAAGTATTTAATTTCTTTTTTAAGTTATATTTAGCTATCATAAAATTCAGAATACATAAAAATATAATCCTTCTCTTTTTTTATAATAAAAAGGCGATTTTAGGCTTATTTTATAAATACTAACATAAAATATTTGTTTTGGAAAATTTCATAGAAAACATTCAGAAGTTTTGAGACATCTTGCACGGTACTTTCGAATAAATTAGTTGGAGAATAATGACACCAAAGTTTTTGAAATGCACAATATGCCAATTGAGCTACTCTGTGAGTATAATTCTAAAAGCCATATTTTCCATTCTAATGAAAATTTCAACGACATGACTATCAAAGCGTTCAGAAAAATAGGGGTTAAACATCTAAAAAAATTCAAATTTTTAATTTTTTGAAAATTTTCAACTGTTTTGAGACTTTTTTAAAAAGTAAATGAAAGAACCATGCAATATTAATAGTTATTTGAAAATTTTATGCGTATGTATTAATTTAATTTCTAAGCAATTTTAGAAACTAATAATTAAGCGATCTTTTTCCCATACATACGTAGGAAAGTATGAAAAATTACACATCACAATACAAATCACGATACATACATACATTTTTTATTCATTTTTTTTTTATTATAATTGATTTATATTCTTTATTTTCACCTTTCCTTGCATCGTTGGTAATTTATGAAGAACAAATTCTTTTTACATATACAGAAAATTTTATTTTAAATAAATCACTCTAACCTTAATATGTAAATTAACCGTATTAAAAAATAAAAAATCATGTCACAGCTGAGATTACCAACAAATTCCTCTTTTGAAAATATCCATTCAGCACTGTAAAGAAACAATTCTGTGTTGCTAATAAAATGAACTAAACATTAAGTATTTTACTTGAAATCGCAAGAAAAGCATGAAAAAAAGAAACCCTAATCTGGAGACACATATTTAAATATAAAACACAGTTTCTACAAATGAGTGAATCGCAACAAAGAATACAATAATCTGTATTCAGTAGTAATGGAGACAAATATTAAAATTTATTCCGTTCTAGTTCTAAAAGAAATATCAACAAAATCATTCTGTGCTTTATCATTTATGAGATTCGATTTTGTGGCTGATACATGTTCTTTTGAAAGGAATGGAGCGAATATAAATTGTATCATTCAGCTGCTTTGTCATGGAACAAAGCTTTGAAAGGCAGTACGCGCCATTTTCGTTGTTAATCTGCCGTTGAACATCCGACAAGCACGCGATGGAAGAACATTTTGTAAAATGTTAATCACACATTGATATGTTGAAATATCTTTTATTAGTCAGCTGAAATATAGCTTGCCTGTTAAGCTAATAATGTATATTCTTATGTAACATCATGTTTTTTTTTTTTTTTTTTTTTTTTTTTTTTTCGTATTCAATCGATTTTTCTTTTCTTTCAAACCGAAATATTTTAAAATATTCATTTTTATAGAGTTATTTAGATTAACAGTTTAGGTCTTTTTATCATTTAAATAATCTAATCGTCGTATAATTTTATCTTGATTTTGTCATCTGCGACTTATCATTTCTCATTTTCGGTTTAAAAAATGACGCGTGTTATTTTCAAACGAAATGAATATAAAATTTACCATTTGGCTTCTTAAAGACAATAAATAAATAAATAAATAAATAAAAATTATTAAAAGTAATTTGATGATGTTTTTATTATAAATTAAAAATTCAAGTGGTTGGATTTTTTTTTTTTTTTTTATTGGAATAATTTCTTTGACGAACAAAAATATATATTATCTGATTTTGAATTTTTCTTCATTCACCATTTTAACATTTCTTCCATTAACTTATTTATATTTTGATACTATTCATTATATTTATGGCAGTTGAATTTTACAACTGATTAATTTTCTTTTCTCTTTTTCTTTTTTTTTAAGCAAATATAAATTGTATGATCACGAAACAAGGTTTTGAATTGTAGGATGTGAGATTTTGTTTGTTTGATTGCTCTTAAACATCCAACAACAGCATGGTAGGGGAATATTTTGCAAAAATATTTAGCATATATTCATATGGTGAAAAATATTCATTAGTCAGCTAAATTATAGCTTACATGTTAGATTAATAACATATATTCTTAAGTAACATCATGCGTTTTTCTATTCGTATTAAATCGATTTTCTCTTCTTTTAAACCGAAGGATTTTAAAATGTATTCGTCATTTAATTCTAGTTTGATTAATTCATCTGCGATTTATCATTTATCATTTTCGGTTTAGAAAATAACGCATGTTTTTTCTAGAAGGAATAAGCACAAATTCTATGGATCAGCTTCTTCAAGACAATAAATTAATAATCGAATTATGAAAAGCAAAGAAACAATTTTGTTTGCTATAAATTAGAAATTTAAGTGGTTGGATTGTATTAATTGGAATAATCTCTTTAAAAAATATTTATTGTCTGAATTTGAGGCTTAGCATTTGTTCTTCATTTACCATTTTAGTACTTCTTTTAATTTATTTATAGTTTGGTATGAAGCATTTTATTTATAACAGTTTAAATTTTATGGCTGATGCATATTTTTTCCTGGAGAAATGAAGCGAAAAAAATTGTACTGTTTAGCAAATTTGTCATGAAATTAAGTTTTGGAAGGTGGAACGTGCGATTTTGTTTGTTATATTGCTCTTCAATATCTGACAACCACACGGCAGTGAAATATTTTACAAAAATATTTGTCGCACATTCATATGGTGAAGTATCTATTTTGATCAACTGAAATGTGGCAAAGTAGAGCAAAATTTTTGATACTGTAGACTGAACTACAAATACACTTCAAGTAATCTTGAACTGGAATGTAGTGGATTCTCGTTAATGCTATTCCATTTAAAGCGTATCCTCGGTTAATGCGGACAGCTTCGTTTTTCCCATTATGTTTTAATTAATGATAAGTAAAAGTTTATTTCAGATTTCAGTCAATGGGGATAAAAAAAAATGTCCTTCCTTTGACGATGTGTTAAAAGACAAAATGTGTTTTTTTTTTTTTTTTTTTTTTTTTTTTTTTTTTTTTATTCTCTCTGAACGGAAGTTTAACGTAAGACAAATTACGATGCACGTTTCCGAGAAACAATTTAGGATTTGTCTGTGTTTTGTGTTTCATGATATTTGTATTTTGTGATTTTTTTTTTCTTTTTTTGATGTAGTATATTTCTGATAATCTTTGTCACATATTTAAAGGAAATCTGTTGCGCCATTTCTACTGTATTAAAAATGCTGATAAATATTTTAAAACATGCTTTTTTAACATTTTCTAACATTTTTGTTTAACACTTTTGGAACATAATTCAGGAGTTTTTATAAACCTCTTCGTTAAGGCTGTTAGTTGCTCATTTTTGGAATTCCCCACCGTGATGTTAAGTTTATGGGCGTTTGATGCATTTTTTTTTATTAAAAATTTCTCTTCGGGAAGTTAGTGTTTTTTAACTTATTTTTCAGTGTTCTCTTCTTAAAGGATGTTTTTTATTTCTTATTAGTTCTCGAAATATTTCTAAAATCTTTGTTTAATTTAAAATCTTATGTTTGTATAACTAGCAAAGTGAGAGTAAATAATTAACACTTCATATAAAATTAAGGAGAGTTTTTAGAAATAGTCTGCAAACTAAGAAAAACAAGACATGCTAAAGGAAGAGAACTCTAAACAAAGAAGTGAAAAATATTGATTTCCTGAACAGATGTTTTGAATATAAAAATGCATCAAACGTCTATAGACTTAACATTACGGAAGAGAACTTGGAAAATGAGGGATCAGCAAGGACTATCCCAACAGAGGGAACAGCATCTAAGCCAGGAGTATGTACGAATTAGTTTTCTTTGGACGCTAACTACCAGCATTTTTACTCGGGTTAATGAACTCAGTTTGTCATGGAATTAATATTCATAATAGTGTATCACAAAGACATGTTTGGCAACAAAAATGAAGTTTCTAACATTTGTAATTCATTTAAAGGATGCATTCAAATGAATTGTGGGACTTTTTCCCTTTTGGAGAGCAAGCAATTGCGCTTGTGTCATTCTGAATTTTTATCTGAATTTTGGATGAAAAATTACGTTAAAATAAGAAAAAGACTTTTTCCGCCAAAGTTAAAAAAGTAAAAATTGAAAGAAACATTTTCTGGTGAAAATCTCCATTATAATTGTAGGTGGGATATAATATATTCCACCGCCCCTCAAGGGGTTAAAGGCTATGAAGGAAAATCGTTTGCATTTAAATAATACTATACTATTTAAAACCTGTTAAAATTGATATAAAAAACACAGGTTTACCTCATGATGCTTACTATAATGTATGGCATGATTAGTATTTATTACTTTCTTCTATCTTTACAAGAAGAAAGTATTGGATTCATGAAAATTTTCGACTTCCGGTTTTCGACGGATTTATACGTTTTAGAAGGTCCTGAACACGTTTTGACTATTTTTAGAAAATGTCTGTCTGTGAGTCTGTCCGTCTGTCTGTGAGTCTGTGTGTCTGTCTGTGAGTCTGTCTGTCTGTATGTGACAAAAAAATTGTGGGCGCTCTATCTCAAGAACTAATGCTCGAAATTTAATAAAATTTTATATTCAGTTAGACCTTGATATGAATTAGTGCCTATTGGTTTTTGGTGAAAATTGGCCTGCAGGTGGCGCTGCTATACTACGTTTTTCATGATTTTCAAGATTGCTATATCTCAAGAACTAATGCACAGAATTTCACCAAACTTCAGATTCTGTGACCCCTTGATGTACATAGACGCTGATTAAGTTTTGGCGTAAATTGGCCAGCAGGTGGCGCTGCTATGCCACGTTTTTCATGTTTTTCATGATAGCTATATCTCAAAAACTAATGCACAGAATTTGACCAAACTTCAGATTCCGCGATACCTTGAGATACATAGCCGCTGATAAGGTTTTGGTGTGAACTGCCCTATAGGTGGCGCTGCTATGCTACATTTTGCACGATTTTTGCGATTGCTATATCTCAAGAAGTAATGCAGAGAACTTCATCAAATTTTAGATTCTGTTACACTAGAATATATAACATAATTAGACGCTGATTACATTTTGGTATTAACCTTGCAACAGGTGGTGCAGCTATGCTGCATTTTGCACGATTTTTCCGATAGCAAACAACAACCAAATCTCAACAACCAAAGCACAGAATTTCATAAAACTTCAGATTTTGTTACAAAATGATGTATAACATAATTACACGATGATTATGTTTTGTTATAAATCCTTCAACTGATCGTGCTGCTGTGCTATAATTTACACGTTTAAAAAAAAAAAAAAACTAGCTATATCTCAAGAACTAATGCACAGAATTTCATCAAACTTCAGATTCTTTTACATCATAACATAATTAGACTTTTTTTTTTACATTTTGGCATAAATTGTCCAAGATATGGTGTTGCTGTGCTACGTTTTGCAATTTTTTTCTTATAATTATATCTCAAGAACTAATGGACGAAATTCCATCAAATTTCAGATTCTGTTAGGTCTTGACATCAATAGATGCTTATTAGGTTTTAGTACAAATTACCCAAGATGAGGCACAACTAAGCTCCTTTTCTCAGAATATTAATTAAATTTTGCGTTTTAGGCTTTTCGGATACCAGAATCTCATTAGGCTAGGTCAAATGTTCGAGGAAATTCGATAGTGGGTAACTTTGGGGTCACCACGTTTTTTTTTTTTTTTTTTTTTTTTTTTTTTTTTTATTATATATATATATATATATTAAAATGTACTTATGAGATAGAAGAAAGTTTCGGGATTGACACATCCAACTAGTTTTTCATATACAGCGACAAACATAAGAATTCAGTTACAGTGTTGTCTACAAATAGACTGTCAGTTTAATTTCTTAATTTATTCCTGTTATATTCTATATGCTTCATTAGTTTCGCAATTAATTATCTATTTTTTATTTTTATGCGATATATTCCATTACAAAATTGCATTTAATTTTTTTTCGTTATGCCTTCAAAGAATGAAATATGCATAATTGTAAACTTTTCTTGAACAAACAAAATTTTTGAAAACAATGAAATGATATTTTCTAAAATATTAATCACACATTTTTAACCCAAAGTATTTCTTATTTTTCTTCTCAGATGCGTAAAGTTACTTGAATTAATGCTATAAATTTTAACTTGTGATGTAACAATACTCTTTTGATACTAATCTGAAGCGTAGTATTTTGTTTTTATAAATGAAACACTGTGAATTGGCTTTACTGGATACGACATTTATATAATTTAGAAGATCTCTATTTTTATTTTATGGCGGTTTATAAATTACATGATAATTACACTTCCAAAAATTATATAATATTTAACATTAGAAAAAGATATTAATCGAAAGATGAAATGTGTGTATCTAGTTAAAATATTATTAAGGATTTCTGAATGTTGAACATTTTAAATTTAAAACGTTTCTTAAAAATGTATAAATTTATTTTAATAAATGACATACGATGTAAAATATTATAAAAATGTCGCATGTAATTTGTTTAAAAACTTTTCTAAAGTTTTATCATTTTATGGATAATCTGTTAAAAGATAGATATAATTGTTTCAAAAATATGTGTAAAACTTTTAAAATTCCTCATGTAAACCGTTATATAAATTTCTGAATTAAAACTTATAAGATAAAAGTTCTGAATTTTAAAATGTTCCACTTATATAGGTTATCTTAATTTGAGCTTCTTGTATACTAAAAGTGCCTTGTATTATTGCACGTACTATGAAGTGCAAATTATAATAGTAATATACTCGGATGTTAGATGGTGAAATTAAACAATTTTTTTTTCTCAAAAGATTACCAAGAAATAACTTATATTAGAAAGTCTCTGAATGTTGAACATTTTAATCTTAAAATGCATTACTTTATTTTAATAAATTACGTATTTTGCAAAATGCTAGAAAAATCTTCTTTAATAAACTTGTTGTAAACTTTAATGGTTTTAAGAATAATTTATAAACAAAAATAATAATTACAGTTGTTTCGAAAATGTGTGTAAAACTTGTAAATTACGAAATAAAAATTTAAATATAGATTTTAAAATGTCTCATGTATAATAAGTTATTTTAATTTTAGCTTCATGCATTTTAAAATTTATCCAGCATTATTACATATACTTTGATGTTTAACCCGTTCCGAATCCGAATTTTTTTCCATTTTTAGAAAAAAAAAATACTTTTACGTTAATAATATTAACACTAGCTATTCAAATAGATTAATTAGTGTTTAACAAATAGTTTATTGTCTGAAAGATAACGAATGTTATTGTTTTGCATAATATTAAATTCATATTCATATGACAATAGGCTAAGAAAGAATTTTTGGAGCTGTTTAGAAGACATTGTATTAAAATAAGATTTAACTTGTATTACAACTTTCTAATAATTTCTTAATGCTTTCTAATGCTTTTTTACACATAAGTGCTTCAGGAAAGTAACTTTTATTTCAAGATAAAGAATGAAATATATCTTTAAAATAAAGTAATCGCCAACGGCACAAAGAGAATTAAGCTGATAATAATAATTAACATAATTATTAAATGTCTAAACGTAAATGAAATCATATAGTAAATGCATAGACTTATTTTAATACTGCTATACATAAAAACTAGTAAAATTACTTCTTAAAACAAAATAATACTTCATTAAAAGACGTTTCCTATTAATAGTGCACCAGACTCGAAAGAGTTAAATTACACTTGTATAATGCTTGACTGTTAAACGGCAAAATTAACCATCAAAAATAAAGATTTTTTTTTCCCTTAAAGGCTGCAAAGAATAAAAGTAATAAATAAAATAAATATCATCAATGTTTATCTTCAAAACAAATATTAAATATATATTTTTTGGAATAAAAATTAAATATTTCAGATAATAGATATTCATTTAGTTTCAATAGACCGTGAATGAAATCAAGGAATAAATCATTGTACCACACACAGCTTCTGCTGTTCTTCGCTAAGCTTGCCGGTTTAATTGCCACGAACAAACAGATCAGCTGCGTTGAGCTTCACTCCCCCAATCTAATTAAAACTGGGTCCCCTAATGTGGTTTTCGCGCGGCATTTAGTTTGAATCAAAGGAGGGGCGGGCAGTATGAGTCAACCCCCTCCTTTAACCCTTTCCGTCGCAAGATCCTCCCCGAAAGGAGAACAATAATTAGTAGCTCCGAAACGCCGGGAACGTATAACAAATTCAGAAAGGATAAGGTAATTCATATGTCCCTATGGGCTGAATTTTACACTTTTTACCCTGGAGTCAAAACTATTGCCATTTATGGAAGCAGAATTTATAATAGTCATTAATTTTATACGACGTGAAACTATATGCTGTAAGTGGGAGGTAATATTTAAATAAGTGCATCTCATTAATTAATATTTCCTTCCAACGAAAACAAATATTGGCTTCACTAAATCCATTTTTTCCTAGAAAAAATGAAAACATTTTCTGAAATTTACGAAATTTTTTTCACTAAAAAACAGTGAAATGTGCTGGCATCTCGACTGCCAGTACAATCTCCGTAAAATCTTCCTTTTTTAACAGTGTACGGTCGTGGGTCGTTCATACAATTTTTCAGTCAACGAAAGCGATTGTACACGATACTTCCACCTTTCTTCGGTAACTGCCGTACTGAGCTAGGTGCGTTTCTAACTGCTGCCGATATGACATATGATCAATATAGGCCGTAAAGCAGCTATGATCGGTTGACTACAGCGTCCTGTTCTCTAAAGTTCGTTGTACTATAACTTTAGTTGCAACAGTTGATAGACCAATGAATGTCTTGCATAAGCAATTAGGAGTCAATGAAACGACAATGACCAATGATCGTAACCTTACATCATAGGATAAATTTTCATCAAAAACTCGTTGGAAATGTGTAATCAAGGGAATCTTAATCAATAATTGACAAATCAAAAATTGGATGGGAGTATCGTAACTTTCTGATAAAATTTTGTGTATCGATAAATGCACTCATAATTTCTTTTGGAGTATTTGATAACTTTGATATTATTTTAGGATGAAATTTGAAACGTCAGATAACCATGCCATAATCTTGTCAAATTTATATCGATATGTTGACACTCGGTGAGTTTTTATGTGATCGATAGCTGGTCGATTAATTATGAATGGGTTAATGCTGCTAGAGGTGTTTTATAAACATAAGTATACATATAGTAGTAAACATATGTATTTTTTAGTGCCGAAAAAACTAAAATTGCCTTTCAGAAGAAATAAAATGAATACTGCTGTACCATTGGGGAAAATAGGTCGCAATTTGATTACTAATCGATAAGGTCTTTATTATGCGAAGACCTGTGATTAAGTATCTGCAAATCTATGAAAGTTTTGGTAAAAAAAGATTCCTTCAGGTAATTATTAAAAATAATGTATCAGATTTAAAAAGATTTAAATTTAAATTACGTGATGAAAAACCCCATTAAGATATCGTTTTTTGCGTAGATATACAATTTAGAAATATTAGTATCTTCAAAAAAAAGACTAAAAAAGTTATCTCTGGAAAAAAAAAATGTCAAAAGTATTTCAATGGAGATAATGTAGCAAATACGATTTTATACTGAAACAATTCCTTTCCAAATATGAAATAATTTTGAAATAGTACTTGAAAACATTTAATTTAAAATTTCACTAAAAGCGAACAAATTCATCTTTAAGAATTACAAATATATTTTCTACTTCATCGCTCATTATTACAAGTTAATATCGTGATAAATTATTTCAATCATATGATACGTGTAATCTTTCTTTAGAATATCACGTGAAAGCTATTTTTCGCTTTTCTATTAATCTTCATAATAATTGTTTGCCATATCTAGTATCTTTACCTATTATATACCTAATAATTGTTTACTATACTGCCAATTATATACGATTAGAATTATTTCTTATTTCTTTATTAGCTCAAACACATAATTAATAGATTAAGTGATATTAACATCTTTATGATATTCTCAGAAGTTATTTCTTAGTATTTTATTAAAACTATTATGTTAGAGCTAAACAAATGGGTTTTTTAAAGAATTGAAATTATCTAAAGCAACACACAGTGAGTTACTTAGCGATTTTAGTTGGCCAAAATTATTTTTGACCCCTATATAGTTGCATCTCCATGAAGTAAAAAAAAAAATTCTCGTTTTATTTTAATATTCTTTAACGATTTTTTTTACTTTCTCGCTGAGATCGATCTGTACAAAGAAAGCTCTTTAATGTTATTGAAATTATCATTATTATTATTATTATTTTATTTTTGGAACTAGTTACGAAAGTCAAAATATACTCATATTTTAGGATTAGCATCAACGAATCAGTGTTTTTGCCAGAATGAAATGCCCCTTAAAAAATCATTAACATAAAAAAATGCACATTCAATTTTTTGCCACCAAGTGTATTTGCAAGAAATGAAATTTTGACCCCCCCCCTCCGCCCTTCTCACGTCCTCTGACTAGTCATTCTTATGCTAATTTTATGATTATAAATTTAAATAAGTTATGAATTAAAATCTTTCTTTGCTATAGCAATTCTAATTAAGTTTTTTCAAAAAGAAAAAAAAATGTATATAAATCATATATTTTTCTTTCCATAATCGTTTTATATTGTGAATATTATGCATATATAATAATAATAATAATAAAATCTCTTTTGATTATCATCAATTTTTATGCATATTATGTGAAATTTACTAAAAATGTACTATGCATAGTTCAAGATTTATTCCACTCATTTTTAAGATAATTTTACAAAAGTAAAGTTAAATAAATGATGCATTACACAGATCATTTACTATAAAAACACCAGTTAGTCTTGTTAAAAAATAGAAAAAATATATAAAATATCTTTTTCTCTTTTTAATCGCTTTATATTGTTGAAATTACACATAATAAAATATTAAAAAATTATTTTGATTATCACGAATTTTTATGCACACTATATGATTTTTCTGTAAATGCGCTATGCATAATTCAAGATTTATTTTTCTGTTATCGAAAGACTTATTTTTTTGCTACCCAAATTAAACAACAACAACAACAACAAAAAATATGTAGGTGATGAAAAATATGGAATAAAATATTATTTCCTGCAATTATATTTCGATTAACGTTCGCAAAAAGCAATCTGACACCATTATATCTTTCACAGTAACATCGAAAACGGATTTTTGAAGCCATATCTCTTGTTCTTAATCTAATAATAATGCAAAGAAAGGGCTTTACTCAAGTTCCTACTCTATACAATTGACATTTGGTTAAAAAAGAAAAAAAATCTATTGATTTAAATCATTTGGAAAGGTGCCATTATGCAGGCGGACCCTGAGAATGAGATAGCGTCCATTTCTTTCAACTAAATTATTAAGTTTCTATTTTACTCTGAAAAGTCGATTCTTCGCCATCAAATATTCCGCTTGCCTTTTTCTTTCCATAGCAGAGATAGATAAAAAATTCGTGCTGTTTCTAGCATAAAACGAATTCAGAATATGGATTGATTAATGTCGAGAAAAATTAAACTTTATTGGTTTCCTGAAATTTTCATCGACAGCATTAAATCCTGATATACATTTTTTTCAAATAAAGTATTTTTTGGTAAAGTAATTACTGCAGTTTTAAATGATAAACATTTATAATGTTTTACACAAAAGTCGTGTGTTTTCAGAAAAGATTGAAAATTAGTGTTGTGTAAAAAATGTTTTTTAATTACTTATTGCAAATACAGAGTTCGTTGTTTATATTTTTATGTTTTACCAACCTTGTTACTCCTGAATTTTTCTAGATATTGAACAAAATGTCAAAAATCGCAAGTAGCCGTTCATCCTTGGGTATATAATGTATGTACCGTATGGAAAATTCAAAAAATGTTCCAGAATTCAAAATGCTATAATTTTTTAAAAGAAACAATAATTTTTGCTATTCTATGTTATTTACAACTTAAGAATACATGTCGAGGAATGGGATAAAAAATTAAAATAAAAAACAACACCATAATATTGGTTTTATATTTTATAGATTGGATATTATACATATAAAAAATTAGATGCCACTTTTTAAAAATATTTTTGTAAGTGTATGAAAATGGGAAAACTTTTATGTTCTTCCCAAAGTTTTTTCATTCTATATCCATATGTTCCATTTAATAATATGCATTAATAAAGACGAGGCAAAATTCATGTTATAAAGCATATTAAGAATAACAATAACATGCTTTATAACAATATTTCAGGAAATTCCTTTCAAAAATTCTTTTTTAATTGAAATCTTTTTACATTGTCCAGTAATTTTATTTAAATCACAATTTTCTGATTTTCATTTTTGAAACAGTGCAAAAGTTTTGAGAGTATTTATGAAAAGATGTTTTCATTGAATAATTAATTAATATATTAATTATTTTTAATTTATTAATTAATATTATAGTAATTATAATTATAATTATTATAATATTATAATTATAATAATTATTAATTAATTAATATATTAAGTATTTATTCGAAGGAATAAACCCAATGTTTTCATTTGTTGCAACTTTTCTGTCTCTCTCTCAATATATATATACATATAAGAAACAAAAAAAGCAGCATAAATTAATGATTTCCAACTAACAAGAAAACTATTATACACGAAACAATGAGCAGAAATAAGACGCACTCGAGTGACCCTGCAATGTGTTTTATACTTGTGGTTAACCACTTCTGGTTCGGTGAAGTTTTATTAGTACAGAATTTCCCCCTAAAAGATTTAATCCTTTATCGCCAAAATCAACGGTCTTTGTTACATGTCGGCAAAAAAGCTCTTTTAGTATTTTTTCCTTTATTTTCAAGCCTTTCGAATGCACCGCTTTGGTCTACTGTTCTATTACACCATTAAGTATGTCTGTATGCACTCATGCACATTTAGAAAAGGGTTGAAGGGGTTGAAATATGTGTAAAAGCGGATTTTGAAAAGGAGTATAAAGGGTTAGCAGGAATATCGGCTTTATCAAAAAACGTCTGAAGGGAGGGGCAGAGATTACGCGGAGTGTGGATTACTGCGTAATTATCATTGGTTCATAGAGGGCAACGGCTTAATATTACATTGTAGCAACATAAGGTTGGCGGATGATCACGTGCCCATCCAACATCCCACTACAGTATTAATGTGTAAAGGGTAGATGAGGTTTAATCACACGCAGAGCACGTGAATTTACTGTGAAGAGAAGACACGGGCCATATTTTAACGGGGATTATATTGTCTAGTGTAATAAATAAGAAAGGATTTTAACTACGTACTGTACAATATTTAGGTGTGCTCGGAAAACATAAGCGCTTATAGTTGTGCGATTAACATTGACAGCTATTGTTATGATATACGGGTAAAAAAAAAAAGTTTTAAAAAGTTAAAAATTAAAATTTTATAAATAATCCGCGAAGTGTCATTATAAATTTTAAAATACCTTCAATACTAAGATTTCTGTGTTTATTTAAATGATTGGAGTTTTTGTTTAACAATAAATATGTAAAGAGAAAATAATCGTAGTTAGTGATTTTAATAAATAAGCGAATTAAAAGGAAATATTTTTTGTAAAGTATCTATAATAATTGCTTATAATGAGACATATTTAGCTAAAAATTGCTAATAGTGTTAAAAAAATGACTTAAAAAAGAAAAATACCGTTATTTCAAGAATTGTTGGAAAGAAAATACTTTTAAATATAATTGAATAGAACTAAAACTGCGTTTCAAAATTAAAACAACATGAATCAGTTAAAATGCATTTTGATCAATTTAAAATACTTCAAAGAACGTTATAGAAATATTGTATATATATATATATATATATATATATATATATATATATATATATATATATATATATATATATATATATATAACATGTAAAACATGTAAAAACATTCGTTATCCTACAATATTCACAAATTATGGCATAGATTCTTAGAAATTGTTTTAAAAAAGGGGTAATATTTGCATCCCTCCTCCTTTATTTACACCCATTCCATTTTATTTTAATAGTTTATTCCATTCTCTAACTGTTTAGAATATATTTTGCTGATTTTATAATGCAGTTGTGCATGAGTGTTTGTTGCATTTGTTTCCCTGATGATGAGGACGTGTTTGCTCCAAAACGCCGGGTTTTTTAAAAAATGAAGTTTTGTATATATTTCATCAAGCTTCAATAAAAGATTTCTTAAAGTAATACATGTTTTGTTTTCCATTTATATGTTTTCTAATTATTTGAATAAATATTCATCCATTAAAATTGTTTTATTATATCAGTAGAAAATATCCTAGTGAAAGATAATTTATAAGTATTTTAAAAACATAATTAGTCTTTCTTTTTTTTTTCTTTAAACAAGATATATGAACTTTTTATGCCAGCTGGAAACTTAAATACAACACTGAAAAATAAGAAGAGTCATGTTTTATCCAGAAATTGCAAAAAATGATACAGATTATCCTAGCTTTTAAGATCGAGAACATTTTCTTTTTAAAGGGAGATTACAATCTCTGATTTATCTTCATAATCAATAGAAATTTATATCCATATCACGACGTACAAACGACAATGGCAAACATAAAAAATAAGCCATACATTCTTATATTTATAGCTAAAAATATGACATCTAAAGAGGATTAATATTACAAAGTGAAAGTTAGCAAAATAGTTGCCGTGGATTTTTAACAAGAAAGGATTAACAAAATAGCACCTAATTATACATAATATCTTAATTACATGCAAGAAATTTTTTGGAATTAAGAATATATGTAATAAAATAAAAGGTAATAATCATGTTGTCCAAAGTTCCGATGTAACAACGTGATAAATATGTGACCTAAATGGGAAAGTCCCGTAGCCGAGAAGTAACATCATACAATCGCTTATATAAACGTCGCTGAAAAATGAGATACTGTAGCGTGAGTGCGAAGTCTATACGTTACATTTTTTTTCTGTGTAAATGACGCACTTGTCAAAATTATATGTACAGCAGACTCTCCAAATCCACAACTTTCAAAAATCAGCACAAAATTTACAAATGTAAACAATGAAACTGTCATTTCAGATGTAGGGACTAAATTTGACCTATTTTACTTTTTTACCAATTTCATACATTTTTAAATGTGTAATTTACCTTAATTTGACTGAAATCAAGATTTTTTTAAAATGAAAGCCGAATAAATTTATTTCTGAAAAAAATAAGGTATTGTTGATATCACTGGTAAGCATAGTCTTTTTGCCAATTATATTTATATATTAATCAAGCGTTTTCGTTTGGCTAAACCGGGAATAATTTTTCCTTAGTTTATGACTTCGATGTGAATTAATAATGCACCTTTATGAAGTTCGCTCAGTTGAATAATTTATGAAAAATGCATCCAATCTTAACTAATTAATGAATTATACATTATTGGTCATTTACTTGACTTCGTCTGTATTTAAAATATTTTTTATTTTTATTAGATTATTACTTAAGTATTAAATACTTCATTATATTGTAAGCATTTATTAATATTTTGTTTGCATTATTAACCATTTTCAAATTGATGTTTAAAAAATGTAAAAAAAAAAAAAAAAAAAAAAAAAAAAAAAAAAGAGAAATCTGCAAATTTTATGTAGTCTACTGTATTATAGTGGAGTCACAAAGTAATAATCATTGAGAGCCACAACATTAAGAATAAAATGTTCCATAATGTTTTTTATTTATTTTTTTTATTTTTATTTTTGACACTTGTGACTATTTAAAAATTTACATCTACTAGCTATGCAACGAGGATTACATTATTAATATTAAATACAATGTTATTCAATCAAAAATATGAATTCTCTTTTTAAATAAAATGGTACATTGAAAATATTATTTCATTTAAATAGAAAGGTATACTTATGTGGCTTAGTAGGTATGTGATTTCAGTGCCAGTATCCCATACTTAGGTATTTGAATTTGCATGAAAACTATTAGTGTTACATCGATATCCAATTCAAAGGAATGCATATTATCCCGTTTTATGTCGAATTCGAAGCAGGATGTATAAGAAACTGAATTAGTTTATCTATGCTAATTACTTGGCATATTGAGTATCACGCCTTGTATTCGAAAGATCATGATGAATATTATGGCTGATATGAAACTCCGTATCAATTCCTTATATTATATCTAAAAATTTCTTTAAAAAAAAATACTAATATTAGATAAAATCGAGTGGATAAGTTAGATCACGAGTCGCACAGAAGATTTCATTTAATACTTCTTCCAAAACACCTTATCCTTTATTTGATAATTCCAAATTTTTAATATATATTTATTAAATTCTTACATAGATGGTTGCAACAATAAATTTAACTTTACAAAAAGTTACAAAACTTCTTATTTAATCCATTTGAAATGAAAATTTCAAGTTTCAACATCGGAGTTTGAACTGAAACTTTCTGATTTCTAGAGAGGTTTTTTACCTCCAAACTATGATATCTACACGAAAACCGTTGGAATTAAGGTTTTCTTTTAAATTTAAATCACAAAACTGAACGGATGACGTTAAAAGTATTAACGTAATTAAAATAATAGACCTTTTGAAAATTTTATGATTTTTCTTGTGACACGAGATATTCAGCTGTAAGTATAAAAAATTTGAAAATGAACTGACTGAAATAGTTTTTGTGTTCGGACTGTCTGACGGACAGACATACAGAGGACAGAAAAGAATAGCGTTTCGTCAGATAAACGAAATCCTAATAATGGTAATGCTTTTATATTTACTGCACATAAAATGCAATGCTACTTTTATAAAATACTCGCAGTTGTGTATGAAAATTTTCCTAAAAATCAAGAGTGTTAGAATGCTGTTATTTTATTGAAAATATTTCTTTTTTTATCTTACTATTCATATCTACACAATTCATTCAAGTAAACCTCTACTATTTCTTCGCATTACTTGTTAATGGCTAAATATTGATTGTTAATATTTGTAATACATTATTTAATTTTTAAAGTATTAACAATTAATATTATAAGACAAAATTTGAGGCAAATTTTGCACGAATATGTTTAAAAAAGAGCGGAATATATTGTAAGCAACTAATTACACATATACAATCAGTACACAATGTCTTATTTGTATCTATGAACAGTTCTTAAGACAAAATAACATATCTAATAAAATTTAAGCGAAATACATAATATGTAAAATTGTACACACAATATATATTATATAAAATAATTATTATTATTATTAATATAATAAAATTGTAATTAATTTTATAATAAATAAAACAAATATGAATATAATATAAAAATAATATAAATATAATATGATAAAATTATAATTAATTTTATTAAATAATAAAATTTAACACACTCATGTTTTGACCGAATCATGAGAAATGTCGTCATTGTTGATTCGCATGATATAAATCAAGCGTATGAAGTTTCTGTCATAAGATTATAATTTTAGACTAATTTCAATCTGATTATAAACTTAACTTCCTACAAAACATTTTTACCAAGTAGAGAAAATTACAATATATATATATATATACATATACATATATATTACGTTAACGTACGTGGCACAGAAATCGCGATTATTTGTTAATTATTTGTTGAAACAAAACGCGTCTCATTGATTATTCTAAAGCTCCTTTGGCAAGATTTTGGCAGGGGGGATAAATCAGGTTTGTTACGAAGTATTGTACATCATATCCAGGTCTACTGGGGTCGTCTCATATTAAAATTACAAGTTAAAAATATTTTGTAAAGTTATTGGAGTATAGGCACAAAGTTCTACCTTCCAGGCCACTTCCAGGGAGGGGGGAAGGGCTTTTACACTCCCTCAACGGACACCTTGACATTTCGCTCATTTACCATTTTTAACTCAAAAGTTTAAGCTATATGGCACCCCTGGCGCTGTAGACCTCTCCTGTTGGTTACACACCTAATTTTGCTCATTTTTTTTTGCTTCATTTCAATCTTTAAAAGGCTATAACTTTCATTCTATAGCAGTTACAATGGGGAGAAAAATTCTTGCGTAACTTTTTCTCATCCGGTTTTATTTTTTATTTATTTATTTATTTATTTATTTTTGCTATTTCAATTTTCCGGTTTTTCCCATAGGACCATTTTTTTGAAGTGGAGAGCAGGGGAAAGGGGACTTTTTTCATTTTTTCATACAATATGTCTATTGAAAGCTTATGCTTCATACAATACAAATCTAGCATAAAAAAATTCTCCCGTGATTCTGGGACTTATTACGGACCCATCGTGGGTTAAAATTTAAATTTTTCAAACTTCTTCGATGTTTTCGCCAAATTGGCATTTGAAAAAAATATTGTGCCAATGTGGTGTGTATATGACATCTGTGAGATATAAATATTATTCATTGTTATATTTTCAACTCCGGTGTTATATTTTCCATTGACAATCCCGGCACATTTCTGCCCGGGCAATACCGGGTCAATCAGCTATTTTAACAAATTGAATGAAGAAAATATAAATTTCCTTATGATTGAGATATCTCCTTATTTAGTTAGTTGCAGGTTAAGTTATTACATACGTTATTTAAAATTTAATTGATAAATTAAACGGCATACATTATGACTTATAAAGAATATAAAAATGAGAATTATGCCTATTATTATTATTTTTTCAATAAATAAAATAATTTAATATACCCGTAAGGAAAGTAATTTACTATATAAATAAAAACATACTGAAATTTTGTGCTTATGTAAAAAAAGTTGGAAATATTCTAATGGATGTTATGGATTGTAAAACAGGTTACATGTATTTGCATTTATGTAATATCTAAACTTTTTTACATATATATATACAATTAAATTTCCACGTTAGCATGAAGTATGTAATATCTTATATTTGCGCATAAAAAGTACTGATATCAAGAGAATTGATTTCCATCCTTAATTAACAGCTTCCAGCTATATATATGAAGAAGTATTTATGTGAATATGTCTTTGTATTATTTTTCAGTTACTAATAAATAATCTGTACTTTTTTCATGCATAGATCTAATTACACAAATATTACAAAATAACCTAAATGAATTGTTAAAAAATATAAATGGGTTATTCTAAAATGGAACGAGAAAATATTGTTATTAAAATCTTCTTTGTTTCATTGAAGGAAAACAGAACTAAGAAATACCATCATTTAGTTACATTAATATTGCAGCAAGCGTTTTCGGCCATTTAAAGGAATACAAATTGTCGTTCGATATAAGTCCTTGGGGGCCGTAAAGTTATATTTGGAGTGATGTTTATATTCTCAAGGGACAACTAAGTAAGATTATCCAGATTTAAGGTACAGCTGTGTTTACCGCGAGTTAATACAAAATAATGTTTTTGCAAAGACTGTAAAACGTAACAAAAAAACAAATCATTCACAAATTCGTAAGATTTTTATTCTTATTATTTCTTTTTGAAAAAACTTCAATATTTGTTGTCAGAATTTATATTTGTACATAAATTTTTATTTCAGCATTAATTTTTCATAAAGGACAAATTTATGCAACAGATGATTTCAGATTTACCCTCTCTTATTGTAACCCCATATTTCATCACTACGTGAGATTTTTTAACGATTGTGATAGTCTACTGATTTAGTTATAGCTTATGTTATTTAAAATGTAATTGATGAATTTAATGACATAGATTATAATTATTATTTTTATTGGGGAATATAAAAATGTAAATGATGTTCTATATAATACATTTTAAAACAAGGAAAATAATTTACTGTAACCCAAGAAAATACGGACATTTGGCCACATTGTTTCAAAAACTGAAGTTATTCGAATGAATATATTGATTTAAAAATCATTTTTTTATTGTAAAAGAAGCATGTTTGTATGTTATAAAACGCATTTTCAAAATTTCAAAAATTACAGTCCATGCAAACTGCATATCCAAACTGCACTTCTTTTCTAGCATTCTTATGGTGACATTTGCAATATTTCTAATGCATTATTACTCATATTAGATATTTTCCAATACTGCATTGTAGATTATACGGGATATTTCTAGTTGTATATCGAGTTTTTATTTCTTGGTATTATTTATTACATAAAACTTAAAATTATAATTAATACATAAAATGAAAGAATAACTTAAACAGTTTTACCTACAAGCTTACAAATGGTCAATGTCAGCAAATTTCGTTAAACGGCACTCATGAAATCGATAGCTCAGTTCTTCCTGAGAACTGAGCCTGAGTTTGTGGGGTCAATATTGTAACGGCTGCAATGGTCAGCTGATTTTGGAGGCACATAGACATACACACTTTCCTTTAAGAAGCTCACAAGTAAAAATTACATGACATCAGATCGGGTGATCGTCTGAAATTCTTTGCTAATCAATGCTTGGTAAGAACTGAGACTTGATGGGTGCCATTTGGTGATAGTTGCTCACATTGAACACTTGTAGGCTTGTAGATAAAACTGCTCAAGTTGCTCTTTGATTTTATGTATTGATTATAATTTTAAGTTGCATGTAATAAGTGTAACTAAGCGTTAAATTCCGTATTCATTCAGTTACCTTCATTTAGTATACTTTATGCCCCTTATTTCGTGCACTATATTATGAGAATAATATAGATTAAAGCACATTTTTTTTTTCCATATTATAAAGGTAGCGTATAATAGAATGCTTAAAAAATAAAACGAAAAATAACTTGCTGCATTTGAATGATTTTTAAAACTTTTGTCAATCATACATAGTTGGACACTGTTAACGTGAATATATTAAAATGCTGTATCTAAAATAAAGATTTTCAAGGTCAACACACATATTTTATAACCATACATAGTGAATTTTTAAAAAAGTATTATTATCATTATAAAAAGAATTACCCTTTTTTAACAATTGCATGTATAAACTTCCGCCAAAAATGTACGATCAAGATTTTTACAAGTGTTAATAACAGATATTCGTATTTAAAAATAGTAAAAATAATTTACTCCAGTACAACTCTTTGGGAACATTTTCAAGAATCATATTCATGAATATTGTTTCAAGAATATTGCATCCATAAATTCTTTTATAAATATTAAAATTAAATTGATTCATCAGACTTCTGATGATAAAAAGCATTTTTCGGAATCGTGGTTAATTTGGAAGAGATTCTTAGATATTTTTGTTCGTGATAATATTCTAATTTCTCATATCCAGAATTGTTTGTATTTTTTACTGTCTAAGTCTAAAAATTGAAGACGTTTTATAGTTTTGAGAACATATATGGGATGTTGTCAAATTCGTCTGATCAATTCAGAGGTGGAAGAGGTTCATAGTAGGCACCAAAAGGAACAACAATTAGAATAGAACTTGGTATTGCAAATCACTTATTTAATCAATAATTCTTTTTTTACTCTATCTTAATTTGGATTTCCAGTAATAATTTTCAGAAAACTGAAGTATTATATTGAAACTTTTGACTGACATGCTCATTTTTCCTCCAAAAAAAAGATAACACAAAACAAATTTTCCATTATACATGTCTTCAGTTATACACGACGTTTTACATTTTATCCTGCGATTACTAGTTCATACGATACAAAGAACTAGTTCATACGATTGCAAGCGGCACCCCGTTTTTCAAGAACTTTTCTTGATGGTGGCATATTTCATACGAAATGAAGTACATATTGTTACATTTTCATTACAATATTTTTATTTTTATTTAAATTTTCACTGTGTTAACCCGAGTCAACCCGAATTCATCAAGGGTGAAACACCCTGTATTTTTGACTTAATAAATGGTTTACGAGTCCATGTCGTATGATACCCTTAAAACATCCTGATGTCTTCTATTCCCCTCTGAATTTGTCGATCAAATTAGACAACATCCTGTATAATGCTTATGCTAGTAAATAAACTACAGTGTATTTCAATTTTCTCAAAGTCTTTTGGACAAAGAATAAAGTACTGGAGTTGTCAGTCACCAGAATAAACCTCAGATAACCAATAGTTTACTATGCGTGATAAAGATCTTTATTATATGTATACATTCTTAATTTTTTTAAACATAAAATACACAGTGAACTTCCTTTAATATTGATTTAATATAATGTTGACCGAGAGAGGCAATTTTTTGCCCGTACAAACCTAAATATGTATTAATATTACACGCACCGAAATGTCTTTTAACATTAATTATAATATCATGAAGGAAACGAAAGTAACTTCCTTAACCGGAGTTACTTATTAAGCGAAGACGCTTTATTGAGAGCCCGGCTTAAATTATATCTACTATTTATATATTAATAAGCATAAGAAAAAAAAGGTATATTAAAAAAAAGTTATTAGTTTTAATATAATATTATGATAAAAATACTAATTATCATTATCATACAAATAAAATAATAACAAGACTAAATAACAATCACAGTCTTATTTTAATCTATAGACTTTGATCAACGCGTTTTTTTGTATTTCAAATAAAGTTTATCGTAAAAGAAACAACGAAATTACCCCACTACAATCTGAAATGTATTACCGCAATACGAATACTGCTAAAGCTATTCAATTCATTTCTGTTGTTCGGAATGAGACCGGTATTCGGCCATTTAATTTAATGGTCAATCAAACGTATCAGTACTCTGTTAACCCACAAGCAACCTCGGATATCCGTTTTACTGCTCTAATATTGGTCTCCAGGGATTCGTCTCGCAATTGATCCAGAAATTTATGGCTCTTTCCTGTCTCTGCGGCCTAGGATTATCCAGGTATTTAGGTGATGGCCAGTTTATGGTAAGTTAGGATAATGCGGAGTGGTTGGAGACAGAATAAAAAAAACACTGATAATTTAGCTTAAAACTGCTTAGAACTATGAATGTGAAAAATAACACTAGTAAGCCTTGATTACGTCCACCAATATATCGTAAGCTATATCGTAATACTAATAATATATATTCTACATAAAAAATAAGAGTTTATATGAAAAAAATATTTTGCTTCTAAGACGTTGTATATGAATAAAAACATTTAAAATATATTAAAATATTATTTTTTATATATTACATTTTTATATATCATATTCTTATATTATGTTTTAATATATTTTAAATATTTTTATTCATATACAACGTCTTAAAAGCAAAATATTTTTTATAATATAACTTCTTATTTTTTATGTAGAATATATATTATTAGTATTACGATATGTTTAGAACTAGTTCGTGAATTTGGCAAATTTTTGTTTGTTCAAAACTAAAAAAATGTACGTATAAAAACATTTCATATTTATTTACTTAGAAGGTGTCACAAATAAAAATTAAATTAAAGAGTTAAATAAGAGTAAATAAATATGAAATGTTTTTAAGAGTAATGAAGAATAATAAGAGTAAAACTTTCCTAAGAGTAAATAAATATGAAATGTTTTTATACGTGAATGAAAAAAGGTGAAGTGATTTTGTTTTAGTTTTTGAAAAAACGAAAGCTAACAACAGTTTTAACATTAAAAAAATGTATTTTTAAAAATTGTGGAAGTTTATAAAAGATGTTAGGCTGAGTGTTTTAATGATCTACAAATACAAATATAATAAGAACAAAAATACATTCATCAAAGTTTGTTTATAAAAAGCTTTCCAGTATTTTCAAAATATTTTTACAAAACTTCAGCGTTTAATAAAGGGTAATTTTAAGAAAAGTATATCACACTTGAATACCCAATTTCAGGAATTATCATGAGTAGTCGGAAAAACATCCTAATTTTTATACGATATCTTGTACATTAGGGTGGAGCGAAAAAAAAAAATTTTTTGAGAATCAAAAACGGGTAGGTGCCAAAAGTTGCCTTTATACTAGTACATCAACTGCGTGAAATTTTGCCGCTGAAAAAAATGGCTTGAGTCTGCGCTTTTGCTCCAAAAATCGAAATTTTGGGTAAAATTTGTCATTTTTTGACATTTTTTCAAAAAAAATTAAAAAATTCCTACAGAGCTGGTTAGTATTTAAAAGTGTTGCTTAGACCATTATATTTATCTGCTTAACATATTTAAACTATAAAACAATGTCTGTACTCTGTATAATTGGAGCAAATCTGACAATTTTTTGTGAAAAATCAGCGTTAACCTCTCAATTTGAGCATACAACGAAATGTTGTTTTGAACGCATTTCTTACCTAGCTGCTTTCCAAACTACTGTGCATATAACTCATAGAAGTGGTTGCATTATACCACCCGTCTCAACCACCCAATCATCTAGGCCCAGTGTTTTATTTTTGTATTGAATTATTATTTTTTTTCCCGAAGACGAGTATAAGTTTTCTATATATCAAAGTAATTTATCTCTTCTTTGTATTCATTGACTTTGGATGATTTGGATCATGCTGGTTTGACCTGCTGCAAGTATAACAGAAGAGAAGCTGAGTAATGTATTAGGTATGTTCTTAATTGAACCTATTCAGCAGTCTATTATCTTCATTAAAATTTCATGCAATTAGTATATTATGATTGGAAGTTCTGTTTCACAGCATTCTTTCAATCAATTACATTTTATATGCAATGATTTGCCTAAACATTGATTGTATGAATTCAATTTCTAGTATGTCATCATTTATCAAACCTATTACATTGAATATATGCTGAGAAGCTAGCGTTTAATATTATGACGATCGTCACAGAGGATTACAAACAAAATTTGCATGTAAAACAACAATATTTCTAAAGAAGTTTTAGTATGCTTTATGTCGTTTCCTGTGTTGTTCCGTAGTCTAGTAATTTCTAATAAGATTTTAGATCTATTATTTAGGTGTGTAGTACATTTGGTATAAAACATCCCGCGGCATAAACTTGGATTATACATTTTGTGAGTGAACATATAGACGCTGATTGCCAATCTGTTCTTATATAAAGCGGAAAATTTTATTAACTTTATGAGCTGTCTTTTGTGTGAGATGTTTTCTAAATTCCTATTCCCCATTCTTTCTGAGAAATAGCTTTCCTTATGAATTAGCTTTGCAATCTCCGACAGTAATTTCTAGTGTGTTCTGAGTATCTTTTCTTAATTTGAGAAAATAATTTTTCAAAATTATTCTCTATTTTATATTAAAAAAAAATTGCAATAGGAAGTGAATAGTACGCAGACAAAGATTTTCCTTATTGATCCAGTGAATCCATGTAGCTTAGAACGTTTTATATCAACTTCTCTAATAATTGACGCAGAGGAAATTCACTGGAGTTAAAGTAGCGAATGATTCAATATTATACACAATTCTAAGCTTACCCCATGCAAAATGGTTCACAGTGACAAATAAAATTCTCCTAATTTTAAATGAGCACTTATAGTCGATTAGAATCCGTACATTCCCTCATAAAGTACTATGCATTATAAGTTTATGCTCAGTACAGTTCACCATCAAATATTGTTCACTTATAAAATGGGACATAAAAGTTAATGGGAAATTACCTGGATACGAAAACACTTCGAAAACGGCATAAAACTAATGCAAAAAAAAAAAGTTATATACAACAGCGGTTGCTTTACACATGGAGAGCAAATTTTCATTGCAATTCTCTCTGACGATCACCATCACATTAAACAGCTCGCTTCTCAACATATAAAAAATGCAAAAGTAAAATAAATGATGGCATACTTATAGTTGAAATATCTGAAATCATCTTTGAAGCAAATCATTACTTAAAAAAAATACAATTGACTGAAAAAATGTTGTGGTTACAGAACTTCCAATCACTATTCATCAACCGAATGTAAGTTTGATAAATATAATAGATGGCCGAATATTGATCTCTTTAATAATATTCCCGTGCATTGCTCTGCTTGTCATTTCTTTTATATAAACTGTAAAAATATACATGAAGATAGTTACAGCAGCATGTGGATGCAAAGAACAGATAAACAAGGTGGAAGCATCGAAAACATGCCAAATTTTTATAAAGAAAATCACAAATCAATGTATAAATAAAACACTGTACTAAGATGATCGAATAGTTGGGCCGGGTGGTATAGGAAATATAGCCACCTCCACGACGCATGTCCAAGGTAGTTTTGAAAACAAGAGCTGTATTAAAAACAGCAATTCGTTGTATGACCCAATAGAGTGGTAATGCTGTTTTCTTACTGAAAGTTGTCTGTTTTGCTCTAGCTATAGGAAGTAAACATATTGTTTTATAGTTTAAATATGTTAAGCAGATAAATATAAAGGTCTAAGCAACACTTTTAAATACTAACCAACTCTGTAGGAATTTTTTAATTTTTTTGAAAAAATGTCAAAAAATGACAAATTTTACCCAAAATTTCGATTTTTGGAGCAAAAGCGCAGACTCAAGCCATTTTTTTTCAACGGTAAAATTTCACGCAGTTGATGTACTAGTATAAATACAACTTTTAGCACCTACCCGTTTTGATTTTCAAAAAAAATTTTTTTTCGCTCCACCCTATTGTACATCCTATAGATATTTACATACACTGCATAGTATATTAATGTGCAGTTAACAAATTTACAGCACAGATGAAATTTTTCTTCATCATTTTCCACCAATAAACAGAATGAAACGGTGCTTTTATTCAGCATTTTTATATCAATTAATTTCTCAAAAATCTCCTGCTTTCATTTATGCCTGCATTATATTATCGGCTTTTATTGATAATTGTTATATCAATCAATTTCCAAAAGTATCCTACTTTAGTTTATACCTGCATCTTACATCATATAAAAAACTAGAAATATTATTCTGTTAATTCTCAACATGTTAAAAACAACACCAATATTTAAGCTAAATCTTTCTGAAAACATTGTAAAATTTATGCAAATTAGGAGAATTTGAATCAACGTCATTATTAGTCTCGGAGTTAACAAATTAAAATTTCATCAAAGCCAAATTCTCTGACATGTTCTTATACATATGTAAAAAGATTGTAAATTTTATGAAAGTTTTAGTGTTCAGCTTTTAAACATTCCATAAGTAAAGGCAAAAATTATTTTTCTACAAAATGTAAACTAAAAATTTGTAATTTAAAGTATGAGGATCTCACTTCTAAATAGTTCTGCATTTTTAATTGAGATCTTACCATAAATTCAACAAATAAGAAACAAAAATTGTTCTTGAATAAAGAACTTTAAAGTTTATATTTTATAATTTGTTTTTAGATAATGATAAACATATTTATTGGAATTTTTCTTCACACATATTTGCTTTCAAAAATCTCCCACCTTCATGCTTTAATTAATGTCATAAATTCTTTTTATACAAAATATAAACTAAAATTTGGTAATGTAAACAACAATGATCTCAGTTTTTAGAGTTTGTGCATTTTTAATGCATATTTTACATTGTATTTAAGAAATTAAAAAAAATGTGGATTAACGAATTATTTTGTTTGTGTTTCAGAATGTGCTTTTAGATAATCATATGTAATTATGGAAATTCTTCTACAGATGAATCAGTTTTCAAAAATCTCGCATTTTATTTGATGTCCGTATTCTGTCATCTTAGATAAAAATAGATTCACTGTTCTTTCTATACATGCTAAAAACAACATTATTCATTAGATTAAATCTTTCTGGAAGCACTTTAAAAACTATTGAAATTAGAAGAAGCTGAATGAATGGCATTATTCTCGTCGGAGTGATCAAATTAACACCTCGTCAATGCCATAGTGTCGAGAATGGTCTTTAAAAAGTATCGCAAATAAGAACGAAAGGCACTTGTCAAAAGTCTGATGGATCAAGTAATTGGACACAGACTGCCGACGTCTCGCTGGAGATATCTGATCTCGACACTAATTAAAAATATTGCAAAGTGTAATTTTAGATCATGTTTGACTTCTGAAAAAAGTCAGAATTTTAAGGACAAACGGGACTTTTCCTTTTAAAAAAAACTACAGATGAGATTAATTCAATAACAGTTTAACTAATGTTGCCAGGATGAAATTCGCAAAAAGTGGTGTGGTGTGTTATGGTTCCACAGTGTTATGGTGTGATTTTTTTTCATTTATATAATGGTGTAATTTAAACATATGTTACTGGTGTAACATGACATATTAGTGTAACGTTACACTGGCTATCTGGGTTAATCGTTATTCCACCATAAACTTGGTTAAAGCTTGGCTGCCGCCAACTTTATGGAGTAACATTGCACAAATGTTTTACAGCGAATGATGGAAATATAGCGAATTGGTTGGAAGTTTCTAACTTTGACAATGCTCCCGGATATTTATTCCTGCGAGTAGTTATTTTTAGAATTAAGTAATATGAAAATCTTAAACAGAACTCACTTGTCAGATGATTCTAATTCTGCTTGCATATCATTAAAAGTAGCTAGTTATGTTCCCTATGTTCATTAAAATGCAAAACAGAAATAAAATGTATTATTTTATTACTTTCCAAATTTTTCTCTACTTTCTTTTTCTGTTATTTTAGTTAGTACATGCATGATACCTACCTCCGACACATTTTAAAATCGTAGTACACGAAAATTAAAGCAAGTTTGATTCATTAATTTTAATTCGCTAAATTGTTTTTTAGTTGTTGACTAGTTGTACCCGTAAATATATATATATATATATGTATATATATATATATATATATATGGCGATTTAAAGTTAGGGGGGCAGAAACATCATTGCCAGGTTTTCCTTTCTCCGCACAGAAGTCATGGCCAGCGAAAAAAAAAAATAAATAAATAAATGTAGAAGGTCAAAATAAACACTCCTTGGCTGCTGCAAGTTCATTTTATTAAACGGTAGCTATAATATAGGGAAAAGCTCCTGTTGCAGACGATATTTTACCGAAACATCCAAAAAATATTCCATGCTTTACTGCATCAAGTCGTACTCATGCAAGAGCGCACCCAAGAATCCTTCTTCTCATCTACCTTACCACCTCTCGAGCTTCCTCCTTTAAATCTAAAAAGAAAATTCTAGAACATTCTGTAACCTCAAACCATCATTCTTTTATGTAAACAAAATTCTTGTAAAGCTTCGAGATTAAACATTTCATTCAGACGATAATTTTATTTAAAAAAATATATATATTTAACCAATTTATAATCGACTCGGAATTTCTTAGGCAGACGATTTTTATAGATGATTAATTTTAAGAGAAAAAGAAAAGAAATGAATTTATTGATATGCACACTATCAAAGGTTGACGGAGGAAAAATAAATAAATGGATAAAATAAAATAATATTTTTTGAAAGGTATGGTTTTGGAATAAATTTAAAAGACTTTCTTAAAAAGGGTTGATAAAAACATAGAAGGAATGAGTTTTATTTGGAACATTAAGAAATAAAATTTAATTAAGAATATTTTTAATTTAGAGCCATCTTTTTAAATTTACGCATACTGGAATAATGTTTTTAAGGCAAATTGAGAATTTATATCTTCTGCATAAAGATTAACAGATTAGATCTAGAAACAAGATTTTAATTTAATAATTTGAAGTAAGCACGAAATATTATTATAAGAAAATTAAGATAGTATAAAGGTTAGTTTTGGCGAAAAACATTTAACCCTGCTGTTCTGTTCGGGTCTATTTGACCCGAAAAGTTTATTGTTCACTTATAAAAAAAAATTAGCGCAGAGATATTTCCATGAAACCTTTTGACTTTGTTCATTAGTAATATAACTATATATTCCTATAAGTATTTACGTTTATTTATATTTCCAAGAGATAATTTTTAACTTAGTCCTAATGTACTGTTCGGGTCATATTGACCCGAATTAAAAAAATAATTTTATCATGCACTTTTAATTTTGTTTCGAATCATTCAATAAAAATAATTGCTGCAACGTATCTATTAGGAAATCTGTTTCGCCGGCACAGGTGTTAGATCACGTGAAAGGAGAGCAAAGTCAAATGTTGATATCATTGGCGGAAGGAAAAAAAATGCACCTGTTAGTAGCGTTTCTTTTTTCTTGCTGTATTTCAATTTCGAATAATCTGAAGAACAGTTGTATCTCTGAGTATTAGTGAAAAAATGTCGAATCGTAGAAATTTAAGCTACGCTGATATTGCTAAATTAATGGAAGCCTCTGAAAGCGAAGAGGAAAATGCGTCTGAGTATGAAAATCATGCAAGTGAGGAAATTGAAAGTGAAAGTTCTGACAACGATTTTGATATTCAAAAGACGCACAATATACAGAGTATTCAGTCTAATAATCGTGAAATAGTATGGAAATTGAATCCCCTTCTTTATTCTGGTTGATTAACGTCTGCTAATATTATAAAAACTACTCCAGGTGTTACAAGATATGCAACGACAATGATAACTGACATAAAAAGCGCATTTGCGACGGTATTCAATTCTACAATCGAGAACGAAATCATAAAAATGACTAATATAGAAGGAAGAAAAGTGTATGAAAAAGAGTGGAAAGATATTAGTACTGAAACTTTTCAAGCATACATTGGATTATTATTATTAGCTGGTGTGCACAAATCATATGGAGAATCAACAAAAAGTTTGTGGAATCAAGAAACAGGCAGAAATATATTTCGTGCTACAACGTCCCTCGAAACCTTTCATATGATATCGTGAGTTATTCGTTTTGACAATAAAACTACCAGGCAAGAAAGAAGGTCTGTAGATAAATTAGCTGCTGTTCAAGATATTTGGGAAAAGTGGATAGAAATTCAACCTAAATTGTATAATCCAAGTGAAAATGTTACTGTTGATGAACAATTAATAGGATTTCGTGGACGATGCCCTTTCAAACAATATATACCTAGTAAACCCTCCAAGTATGGGACAAAAATATGGACTTTATGTGATAGCAAAACTTCGTATGTACTGAATGCACAAATTTATTCTGAAAAAATCAAGGATCAAAGCCAGAGAAAAGTCAGGGTATGCGGGTAGTGAGTGACCTTACTTATGGGTATTCGGGGCACAATGTTACACGTGATAACTTTTTCACATCCTATAACTTGGGAAAACGTCTTCTAAAACGGAAAATAACTATGTTTGGCACCATTAGAAAAAATAAGCCCGAACTTTCTGAGAAAATGCTAAACAAAGAAGTGCACAGTTCATCATTTTATTTTACAGAAGATACAACAGTTACAAACTACATCCCTAAAAAGAACAAAAATGTTATTCTTATGAGCACTTTCCGTCATGAAAATGAAGTTAGCGACAGACCTGACAAAAAACCACAAATGATATTAGATTATAATGCAACTAAAGGGCCGGTGGATAGTCTTGATCAACTTTTGAGTACATACACTTGTAAGAGAAAACAAATCGCTGGCCTATGATAGTATTCTATAATATGCTTGATACATATGCTTACAATGCATTTATTCTGTGGATTTCAATAAACAGCAAATGGAATGAAAATAAATTCACCAAACGAAGGCTCTTTTTAGAAGAATTGGGGAAATCTCTAATTTTTCCACACATTGAAGTAAGACAGCATTTTCCCAGAAGCGAAGATTCAGTCAAAATTGCGAAGAGAATGCGTAGTAAAAGTGCAAACGTACCCTCGGAATCAGATGAGAACACTTCATTGTGTACTAAACGTGCAAGATGCAAGTTCTGCCCATCAACCAACGACAAAAAACTAATATATTATGTTACAATTGCAAAAAACACACTTGCAAATTTCACGTAAGCTATTTTTGTCCAAATTCTAAATAAAAGTAAGTATTCAAATATTTTAAAGTTATTTTACTGGTGTTTTGTGTTATTTGATATATATTTAAGCTATTTTACTATTTTTTTAATTATTTCTAAAATAGTTATTTTCATTTACTGCTACAAAAGGTAATATTCTAAATCGGGTCATATTGACCCAAACACTACATACGTATAGTAAATGCGAACAGAACAGCAGGGTTAAAATTTGTAATATATATATATATACATACATAAGAAAATTGGAAAGTGGATGTAAAAAATATTTAACAAACTTGGTACGAAGATTTAGAATTTAAATTTAAATTAGATAAAAAATTTTAGAATTTAAATTAGAAGATTTTAAAATATTAACATTTTTTTAATATTGCATTATTAATACAAACAAATTAAATGGACATAACAAATTTTCAGTATTTTTTCATTTTATTAACGTAAAATATTTTTTGAGTCAAACTTCTTTTCTAATTTTCAAACAACAACATTTAAAGCTTTTAGCAATTTATTTATTTTTAGTTTGCAAATTGTTGAAACAAATTGTTGAAGTTTTAGTAGTAAATTCAGAGATAAATTATCACTAGAACTAGCAAATTATAACAAAGGTAATTTAATGTCAGAATAGCAATAAATGTAAAAACATGGCATCATACATGAAAAGTTCAAATCTTATGCCATTTCGTGGAATATCCATCTTCTTATTATGCTGGCAAATTTTAGCACAAAACTGTAAATATTTTCGTACGCTTTAACTCATTTAACCGATATCATTGTCGGCTCTGTATTAAGTGGAAGAGATTTGAATATCGATAAATAAAATCCTTTTAACCTAAGCTAACAGACAACATCTCTGAATCTTCTTGTCTTGTCTTTTTTTCTCCTCAAATGCTTTAAAATGCACAAAAAAGTATCGAATTTACCCCAGGTCATCGATTTTAAACGGCAACATTTTTACCACCTAGCAAGCTCAATAAAAATATACACACGCGCACACATACATTCCAGGCAAGCTAAAAAATAAAATAAAGACGTCGCAAATAAAAATAAAAACTAAATAAAATGAATCCCCGTATGATTGTGAAAGATTTTACTTTCGATTTCCTTTAAAAACTATGCCCCCCATCCCTTAGGCTCTAACAAAATAGTCACAATTGATTGAAACGGATAAAAACTCTTGCAAAAAAATGCAAATAATATATAAATGCAAGGCTAGCAATCGATAACCAGACTTTTCCTAGCCGATAGGTAAATTGCTTTTGTATACATTTTCTTCAAACTCCTTACAATGTTCGAATTTTAGAAAAACACAAACTTAAAAAAAATACGGTAAGGTTCAATATCGAATAACATATTGCAGGAAGAAAAACTTTTTGAAAATGGTAGCAGTAACATAGTTCCGTAGTATGAAGAACACTATCTTTTCTTTTTATGAATACATACATTTTTTATAAAAAAATAAAATAAAGTAAAATAAAGCATTAACTGATGTTAAACAATCACTGTTGCCGTGATTTTCTTTGTGCAATCTTTTCCATCTGACATGCTTTATATTCCACATTGCCACCCTATATGGAAATAAACTGTAAAAAATTATTCTTTATGTATCAATTTCAATTTCTGTCACCGTATAAAGTAATGGTACTTTCTTGAGCATTTTAAAAGTTCTATGTTAAGTTAAAATTTTGTATTTTTCTGAATATTTTTCTTTAGCGTCTGTTTTTGATTGCTTAAAAAAGAATGAAAGGTTGAATATAAGATGAGATCGTTTTGTTTGTTATTTTTAAAACTTTCAAAAAAAATGATCGGAAGCGTAATGAAATTATGGTGTAAAAATTTATTTTATGTAGTTACTTTTTAAACACATTTTAATTTACTTAATTTTAAGTATTGTTAATTAAGTTGTTAGTTCAATTGTTTCAATTAGTTTATTTGTTAGTTAAGATAAAAGTTTTTCGCTCTTTTGTTTCCTGTTTATTTACTTATATTTTTCATTTATGCCTAATTTCGATTGTTTAAAAACATGTTATAGTTGATTATAACATAAGATTGTTTTACTTCTTATCTTCAAATCATTTCAAAATTTTGGTAAACGAGTTATAAATTCATGACTATAGAAAAACATTCTTTCAATAATTCTATTAACTTCAAACACTTTAAATAAGCTATACGAAGGTTGAAAAATCTATTTTATGTTCTTATTTTTAAAGTCTTTTATATTTACTGAAAATATAGTAGTATCTTGAGAATTCTTAAAGCTTAGTGGTTAGCAAAAAGTTTATTTTATCTTTTTCACTGCCTAATGGATTTTTCTTAATATTGTTTGTTAGTGCCTGAATTTGATTTCTTGGTGTGCGTATTCGGGGGAGGGACTGTTGTACTTGAATATTAGATAATATCCTTTTGTTCTTTTTTTTATGCCTAAAAGGTTTGAACATAAAATCTTCGAATGATATGTAAAATTTTGACTAACAAGGGCACTACCAAACATGGTGCACACAGATTTGGATGATTTCTAAGTATGTGGTAGGGGTCATACCACTAATTATTCAGTTGAAAGGATTCTTTCAAATGGGCCTTGGTTTTTGAGAAATGGGGGGGTCAAAGTTCAGCGTATATTTCAAACACTTATTATTACGAACGCCGTATGTGAATCAGTGGCGTATCGTACGATCCTACAAGTCGAAAGGTTGCGGGTTCGAATCAGTCATCGGCTTTTGTTTTTTTATTTTCGTATTTTTACACGTTACAAATTTTAAGTATTTTTATTACAAAATTGCTATAGTTTTTGATACTTTCTTAATAAATTACATTTACATTTTTAAATTTTTTCATGAAAATTTATTTTTTTCTGCAATTTTTAAACGAATATTTCTATTGACAAAACTACAAAACTAGTTTAAGCCTAGAACTTTTTTTTATTAATTATTATTCGCTTTTTTTATTTTAAGCACAATCCTGAAATAATGATTTTTTTTCCTATCGCTTTTTTATTTTATAGCATTCTAAATGAAAACTTGCCTTTTTGTTGTACATGTATAAATAATACAAAATAATTTTCGGGTGCAATTTTTTAAACGTCTTTAGGATTAGATTATTCAAGTAATGCGTATCTTCGAAAAAATAATAAAATATTAATGCAGCAATGTTAAAATGCAAGTTGTTACCAGTTAATCCAAGTTTTCAATTTTCCAATTTTCTGTAAATACATTTATCTCCAAATGTTCAACATGAACATAAGTTACCGTTTGCACAAATAAGAAATGACAGATTACATCTATTTTTATAACAAATCAAAACAGTCTTTCCGTAATTCAACTGAAGTACGAAAATCGTCTGTTTAATGGGATAAAATTTATAATACATATAAAAATACTTTTTTTAATCGTCTGCTTTCCTCCGTAATTATCAGAATAAATGAAGATTTCTTTTTATTGGTCTTATTTTTCCACTTTTACAAATGATGATTAAACCTTTTTTTTTTTTTACTTTTAATATATTTTTAAACGTATTTATCACGAATTAAGTATTTTAGTAATATAAACTATATTAAATGCAGTATTAAATTATCTAAAAATCCAAGCACAATATTGTGTAATACACATTTGAAAAGAAAAAAAGTGACTGATTAATCTAATAATATTAATATTTAAAGTAGTGGAGATTTTAAAATATTGAAATTTTCTTATACTTTTTCAAAATTTTAATTAAATACAAATTTTATTTATTTATGTGTTGCAAAATGTACTTTTAGTTGAACCTTGAAATGCAGTCAGTTCACCATATTTTGAAATAATAATAATAAAATAATTTTGACAAAGTAAACTGTCCTCTTCAGAAAATATCAAAAGGTTCAAAGCTGTAGAATTTTCAATTTTGCTTATAATTTGCGAAGTGTGAAAAAAATATAAAAATAAGTAAAAGGCCGAGGACTGATTCGAACCCGCAAGCTTTCGACTTGCAGGCTCGTACGTTACCACGACGCCACGAATTCACATGCGGCGTACGTACTAATAAGTATTTGAAATATACGCTGAACTTTGCCCCCCCCCCCAATTTCTCAAAAACTAAGGCCCATTTGAAAGAATCCTTACAGCTGAATAATTAGTGGTATGACCCTTACAACATACTTTGAAATCGTCAAAATCTCTGTGCACCATGTTTGGTGGTGCCCTTGTAAGAAGTAAAAAATTTCCCTGCATCCGTCCAGTACCTATTTAATAATTTATATGTAGGTGGGGAAATTGATTTTGCGTAAATATTTTTAAAGTCTTTTAAATTTAATTAAATGTATTAAAGTATATTAACCCTTTCGGATATGATATATATATAATTTTTAATTTTTAGAAAAAATCATTTATATTAGTAACATTAACACTAGCTATCCAAATAGATTAATTAGAACTGAATATTTCATTGCCTAAATCCTAAGGAAAGTTTTTTGCGTATTATTCAATTCATATTTATATGTCAATAGGATTTGATATAGTTTTTGAATATGCTTAGAAAATATTAATTTACAAAGAAGATTTAACGGATAGTCATGAAATTTCTAATACTTTTTGTGATTTTTTACATATGATTTTTATTTAGGAAAGTAAACTTTATTTTGAATTTAAATAATGAAATTTATTTTTGAAATAAAATAAACGCAAATGATGCTAAGAGAATTAAGTAAATCTGTATTATTATTATTACTACACTGTAAAAAAAAATCTGCAAAAGTACTAAGCTTTTTCTAGGAAACTGGGATTCCAAGAACTTTTCCTGTAACGGTAACAGCAAAAATTCAAGTTTCAGAATCAGTTACATGGATTTTTCCTGTTACCGTTACATGGAAAATTCTTGGAATCCCAGTTTCCTAGAAAATGTTTAGTACCTTTGCAGATTTTTTTTTACAGAGTACTCAAACGTTGATGAATTTATATAGCAAATATATAGACACTTACTAACACATGTTACATGTAAATTGTAACAAAATATTAATAGAGAGTACCAGTCCTAAAATGGTTAAAGCTCATTGCTCAATTAAATGTCTTTTTTTTTTTTTCAATTTTTTTTTTCTTTGTGAAGAAGTTTGTTTTTAAATAAATTTGATAGAATCTGTTTTTAATTCCCTCACACAAAAAAAGTTTTTTCTAAAACAAACATATTAAATCAAATCCTATTGATTTTTCATAATTAAAATTGTTAAAATACTATGAAGAAAGTCGCAGTCATATAGAGTTTTAACTCATTCAAATACGTGAGCATGTTTATTGTAGTCATTTAAATTTGTAATTTTATCTAGTTTTTTTCAGCAACTGATTTTTTTCTTGGTATGTTTTTAAATTTATTACAAGTGTTTTCATTTTTGTTCAATGTTTGCATATTAGTCTTTGTAAGTTAGAGGCATCTATGTTTCTAGCAATTTCAATTGTTTTGTAACAGAAAGCATAAAATTTGCCAACAGTTTCCGATATATTTTTTAATTAATCCTATAGGGGTTAATTATTTATTAATTAACCGCAATTCGATTGCAGTATAAATTCGGGATATATCCTGAATATTGAATGTTAAAAAATGTTTCAATTGGATAACGATTTACTTTGATGCCTGAGATATCCATACAACGTATATATAATAGTGATTTGATTTGTCAATATTTCTTTTAATTAAAACTGATTTTTAAAATAAGTGGTTAGATTTATTTGATAAAAATTTTTTAAAAATAATAGTTTAATTAACTAAAAAAATTTTTTTTTTTTTTTGAAAAACTCTCAGTTTTTATAAGAACACTGTAAAAAATATATTCCAATCCTATCTGTCACAAATAAATATTTTGCACTTACACATTTTTACTATAAAATTTTTGATGGGATAACTTCTACATCTAGGAAAATGGCGTAGAAAATAACCACATTAAAAAACTAATCGTTGGGGATCACCGTAGTACTTACCCAACATGGATATGCATAATTTGAAATATAAAAATAAAACGTGCGTAAACTATTTATAAAATGCATCGCAGTTCCAATAAATTTTAAATGTATTTTTAATTTTTTTTAACAAAATGGGAGACTCTACACTGTAAAAAATAAATCTGTAAAGGTACTATACTTTATCTTTATCTAGGAAACTGGGATTCCAAGAACTTTTCCTGTAACGGTAATAACAAAAATTCAAGTTTTAGAATCAGTTACATGCATTTTTCCTGTTATCGTTACACGAAAAGTTTTTGGAATCCCAGTTTCCTAGAAGAGGTTTAGTATCTTTACAGATTTTTTTACAGTGTCTTGAATGACAATGGAAGTCTATGGAATTTGACGAAATAGGGAAACTAGCACAAAATTGGCGTCATAATTTTTGTCACCAGTTTTGGCAATATACTCCCGATTTCTCTCTCTCTCTTTTTTTTTTTTTTTTTTTTTTTTTTTGTTGTTGTTGTTGTTAACGGCATAATTAAGTAATATCGAATTCCTTAAAACGAAACAAATTATGACTACAAAAAGGATAATCCTGTAAACTAACAGTTTACTGCGTCGGATTAAGCTGGTCATTTCAATTGAAATTCAAATAAAATACAAGATCCTGAAAAATCAAAGAGTATAGAAAATAGGAACAGAAATATCTTGCAATTAGTTATCGGATTGAATACTTTATTTATGCAAAATTTATGTTGTTTTATTGTCTTTTATATTCAATCCTTAAAATAATTAATTTCAAAACTGTTTATGCTCCTTTTATCAGAATGAATATATCAAGATCCTGAAAAAAATAGTTCCGGATAATCAAGGTTATTAAAATTCAATAGGCTTCTTCGATTTCTTACATAGTAACTAACGTTTCGTGTACCATTTTTATTAGTATAAAAACTATATCTATTTAAATTGTTGCGAAAAATAGCGCATTAAAAATATTTAGATTCAACTGTTTTACTGTGCTTTCTAATTATGATTTTGCAAATTATTTTGTATAAAAAGTGCGATTTATTTATACTGGTTGACGAATCAAATAAATTTTACACTGAATTTTCTTTAGCGATATTTCAAAATTACACCGTTGGCCCCAAAGAGTTAAAGGCTGTTAATACAAATCTTGTAGATAATTTGAAGTACAAAAAAGAAAGGCACCTTTCGGTTAGGCGGACTCTAGTGTTATATATACTTATATATCTATACATATGTAAACATATATGCATTCATACGGTTTGGTTTCGTTTTGTTTATGACAGCCGAATATCGACACAAGAGACATGGTCCCAAAGGGCAGTGCCTTCCGTGGGGGTCTTCCTGAGGGAGTCTCGCCCGTATTTACGCAAGGAAATCCAAGGCTCGAACAAAACCACGAAAAACTCCGAACAATTAGGATGACAGCCGCGATTGGGTTCGATACCAGCACCTTCCGTCTACCAGCTTCGAGAGCAGAGCCTCTCATCCGCTGGTGAGGCCTGCATGCACATGCACATATAAATACATATATGTATTTACATACATACATATATTTTGAATAAGTATATAAATTAAAATAAGTAACATATATATATGTGTGTGTGTTATGTATATGCAACACTGGCACCAAAATAACTAAAAAGTACAAAAAAATATGAGCACGAAAGAAACCCATTTTTAGAAAAGTATAAATGTCATTAACTAAAACATGTATTTTCGAACTATGTCATAAAAATAAGCAATTTGCCCAATTAAAAATCTTTAGCATTAATAATGAAGTTTAGATGCTTGAAAACAGAACTAACAATTCTTCACAAAAAATTGTTCATATTTTTAGCGACATTTGTAAAATATTTTTTTTTAATGTTATAAAACTGATGTTTTGAGTTTATTTTAAACCTTAATAACATTGATTTTACATGCACACATATCCACACACATACATATATACGTGTGTATATGTATCTACTATGGTAATGTTAAAATGGTTAATCATGGTTAAAATGTGCGAAATATGGTTTTATGGAAAAGCAAAATTATCGACGGCACTTAAATAATTAAAAATTACTTTTCACAATGTACTCTTTCCCTTTTTAAAATTCGTAGATTTCTAAAACAAATCAATCAAAAAATCGATATTTATTTCGGTGACCGATCGATTTTGCTGGAAGAAAGAAAACTAAATTTAGTCATTGTGATCATAAAAAAATATAATGCATCACAAATATTTGTTTAAAAAGAGAACTTTTATTGTCTCTCACTTGTGTCTCACTTGAACTTTATGCATGTGATCTCAGCCACGGATTATAGTAGTATTTTTGTTAAATTATATTAAATTATGACATCCTCTGACTTTCAAAGTTTTTTTAATTCCCACAGTAGATTGATTCCTATCACTCGTAGGTTATTACTATTGTAAAATATAAGTCTGGTTAGATGAATATAAGAGGTACACTGATTTTTATAAAATTGTATAAATATAGTAATACTTTTTCTTTACAAAAATGTAAATGAAAAAAAAATAAAGCTTTCGTTTTTTGAATGATTCCGTTTATAATTTATATGGAAAAAGGTGAAAGGCCACTTGCGATTTCAGACATTTTGTAAATTTCTAGTAAAATACATGAGAAATTAGAACTTAGATGTGTAAGCATAATAGTACAGATCATACATTTACGTGAAGATTTTTCCCAGGACTTCATAAGTAACCGTCAACAGATTGAAAAAGAACGAATATCTTTTGAATAACTCTGTTAAAACTAATGTAGAAAAAGCGTGTAAACTATAGATTATCGTTAAGTGGCTTTTTGTAATAAACTTTGTTCCTTTTTATGTTGATAGCATGTTTACTCATAGAGACATTAAGGTTTTTATAAAAACAATCCCATATTTTTGCAAGCTTTTTCCTTACAATTTGCAGATTTCTTAATGAAAAATAATGTTATTTCTTAAAAATATGACAAACATTGTACATAATACCTTGAAATCCGAATTAAAAAATAATAAAAATTCTATGAAAAATGTGCATGTTTAGTAAGTAATTTTTCACGGCGAATGTGTTAACGCTATCAAAATTTCATTTGCATATTGTGTTGAAAATTCTGAAAGTGATCGTCGATGGAATAACCTCAAAATCCGTTATTTCCAAAATGAAGTAAAAAGTTGGGGGCTGTACCCATATATCTATTGATTAGTGTCAATATAGAATACACAATGAAGCCCGTACAGCTATTTTTGGGTACCTCATTGGGTACATATATCCTCTGTACATATTTCCTAAAATCCTATGTATCCTTTTATCTTAAAAATAAGACATTTTCTTCAAAACAAAACTCATTCTGTTCTTTTTAAAATTTTATCTTTTATAAATTTATTTTCAGTTTTTTCTACATATTTACAATTAAATATGTTAGTAACTGCATTTTTCATTCGAAATTATGTAACCTTTGAAGCTATTGAATCATTTATACTATTATTAATAATATTATTATTTTTACACGAGAAAAAAATATCAAAAATTTTACCGAAATACACTTATGTATTGTTAGCAAAGTATTTGCTGGACTATGAAAAACAGATTTCCACGGAAAAATAACTGAAGAAAAATTTTAAATATATTTTCGAACTTGAAAGAAACTGTCAAATAACGTCAAATATTTGTCTTTAAATTAATTAGATAGCCATCGCAAGTTATGCCAGTCTATAGTAGTGTTATGAGGTTATATTGGGGCTCCAAAGGCGCTGGAGTTACCAGTAATTTAAAATATCTTTCTTTGACTTAAGGGAATAGTTTATTACTTTTTAATATTTTTGTTTATTTTGAAAAATATGGTTAAAATGATGACCTTACTGCATTTCAATGCTCAGCTAGAAATACATTTTGAAAAAAATATACATATAGATAGATAAACAACTTATTTTATTATTAAAATTATTATTTTTTTAAAGATATTTATCGTATTTTTTTAACTTTTGATATTTTTAAATACATATTACAAAATATTGCGTATCAGTTTCTAAATACATCTAATATTTTATTTTAATATCTTTATATATATATATATATATATATATATATATATATATATATATAGTGTAAAATGATTAAATCCAATACATATTCATATACTTTTATATTTTAACAAAAATCAAAAAACATGTAGACAGGGACGTAGCTAAGGGGTTGCTATGGGCGGCTCAGCCCCCCCTCCCCTGGAAAAGATTCCAAGGTCACTCTGAATTTTGATTCCGAAAATTCAAATAAAATTCTGTTCAAAAATCTAATTTAGTTTTGAGACCCTTTCACAGTTTTTTAAAATTACTAAATTGTATCTAATATAAGTGTTTCAACACTCGCTCATCCTATTTGCACATATGAAACTAACAGGATGTTTAATTTTGAACTAGTTATACACTCAAATTGGTCATAATCCTATGCTTTTCTTAGCATAAAATGAAGTTATTAGAAAAGTGTAATAATAAACATAGAACCTGCAATGTGAATTGACACTAACTTATCGTCCTGCGTCAGAGAGTAAGAGAAAAAAAGTACGAGCTTCCCCCCCTACATTCTCTGAGTCCCCCCCCCTATTGTTCATTTCTAGCTTCGGCCCTGCATGTAGACTAATTCAATGCTCATATTTATCACATATGAGAAAGAACGTATACGAAAAAGTTTAAATCTCTATCTCAAATACAAAAAAAAAAAAAAAAAAAAAAAAAAAAAGGAAAAAAAAGGCTTTAGCATTTTTAAAACATTAATGTTTCAAAATATGAACTTGAAAATGGCATTTCAAATTTTTATTTCTGTGGGTAATTCCATTGGCTGTATTAAAGAAAATTTACAATATATCACGATACAAATGCCGTATGGTTAAAAAAAAAAACGCCAAAATATTAAGAATTAAATAGGCTTTCAGATGATACTTAAAAACAAAAATCGATTTTCTGGCCGATTAGCTAAACAATAAACTTCTCCTTCTATTGACATTGATCGAAAACATAAATTCATCTACAAACAACATAGTGACAACGAACGTGCCATGTCTAGCGTTAGCACATCTGTATGCAGCCACACGCACTATTTACATAAATAGTGGTTTGTGGTTACTGGGTAGAGAGTAAATTGCACTGATGACATTGAAATAATTATATACATTTTCCTCTGTTTTCTATCTTGTTGTTTAAAGGCGAATACAATAGTGAAAAGGCCTGGAACGAGGATAAAAATAGATAGATATCTATATATATTTGGATTTCTTGTCATTTTGTTGTTTTAATTTGTTAGCTTGTTTTTAGTTTAAATATTTTCTGAATATAAATTAATTTCTTGAACAGGTAATTAGTGATTTTTTCATATTTTGTGGGGAGAATTAATATGTTGTATTTTTATTTCAATGGTATTGCATACATAAGTACCGAATATTTTATTTCAAATCATTCATAATCAATCCGTTATGTGTATTATCTAGTTAAGCGCATATTTTTTGTTTTTATTTTACATTCACACATTTTGAACAATTTATTTAGGGCTTTGTGCTCAAGTGTTATTCTTTTATGGTACAATAATCTGTAATATTATTGTCTTTGTTTATGTCTATACTTAATAATATTAATTGATAATAAATAATAAGCAATAATATTTATTATTTATATGCACTGAATATTTCATTCTAGAGCATCAATGTGTCGTATGAAGTACATTGTTATCGTATTTTGGTTTTATTTTACATTAACATATTTTGAGAATTTATCTAAGGGGACAGTGGACCTTTATTTGGGCAAAATCCTCTATAGCAAAATTGTCCCCCAAAAAGTTCTATTTCTCTGGTATAATAGTACCAAAACAGTTTTTTCTTATTAAAATATCATTTATGAAAGTTTTAAAAAGTAAATAATAAAGGTAAGTGTATTTATGTATTTAAAATCTGTTTTTCTCAAAACTAATTTTTCGGCTTTTTTAGATTTTTAGAATGCTTCTTGCGATGTAATATTTATGAAATTGATAAGGAAAATCCTGATTATGTTTAGAAAGAAATTGTGTAAATTTTTTAAAAATTCTTCTTCAGTATGATAATTAAATTTGAATTTTTACTTATTAAAAAGCAAAATTTTAATGAAAATCGATATGGAATTAAAAAAAAAAAAATCTGTAAAATATGAACTATTCATGAAATTAAAAAAATCTTGCACAAATTTATTTATAATAGAGTTTTAAGTGATAAAAATTCAAAAGTAATAAAACATCTCAAAAATTAAATAACTTTAAAATTGCGTTTAAAAATTTAAAAATTTTTAAATTTTAAAAAGATTGAACATTTTTTTGAAAGTGTTCTATAAGACTTTGGCGAAATTTATATATGCACAAAATTTCATATTGCTATGATGAAAAAAAATTAACGTCCACCGTCCGCTTAAGTCCTTCTGCTCGAGTGTTATTCTTTTAGGCTACAATAATATGTAATGTTATTTTCTATAATTATGTCTGTATTAACAATATTAATATATAGGTAATAATATGTACTATTTATATGTTCCAAATATTTTATTTTAAAGCGTTCATAATCAATGTCTCTTATGAATTACCTTGTTATGTATATGAATTTTGTTCTTATTTACATTAACATATTTTAAGAAATTTATTTAAGGCCTAGTGTTTTAGTGTTATTTTTTATTGTATAATAATTTGTAATATTATTTTCCTTATTCATGTTTATATTAACAATAACGAAAGATCATGCATGCAGCATAGAATATGAAACATTTTACAGCACATATTCTATACTGAAATAAAATCCAACACTTCACTATTGTGAAGGATTATGTTTAAATCAACAATTTGGAAAATGTGTAACCGTGACGTATTGAAAATCCAGTTTCTGCTATTTCAATGAATAGTCGAGAAAATATACGATTTTTTATGCAGCCTTGTATATGATCTATGAATACGTATGGATAGTACATAGTATGCTTAAAGTTAGATAGGGTAAACGCATAGCACAGTTGAAAATTTCCTTTTAGAAATTTCCGCCAATAAACGGACTTTGAGTGAAATTTTTTTCAACATTGCATATGATCTGATGAACTCAAAAATACCAAGTAATATTTTAATAACAGTGAAATATAAAAATGCATACAACAACAAAAAACGTACCTCGAATAAATATTGTTAGTAGGCTTTAATACTTTATTTATTGTTAATTTTTTATAGCAAATTTTTTTTGTAACCCTGTAAGTGAACTATAAACTCTATGCACACCATTATATAATGAAAGTGTTGTAGTATACATTAGCAATCTTTATCAAAATCAATTTCTTTAAAATAGTGTAACAGCATTAAAATGCACCACAAATGATTTTTTTTCTATACACCTTAATGTAAGGAATTTTTTGCGAGGGACCTTTAAAATGAACCGTAAATGCTATACACATACTATAATGTATATCATATACGAATTACATAAACAACTGGCGACATTTATACAAGGAGAGATGGACAGGTAGACAGACGGATAGAAAAATAAATACATAAAGTCTTTCAGTTATGATGAAAAAAAGTTAAAAATTCATTAATTTCTTTTAATTTCTTTCCGAAATGTTTACATGTAGAGTATGTTGATTGTATAATTAGTATTCATATATTTTAGCAAATTAATTTATTAATGATAATATAACAGTACTATCCATTGCTAAGTTACATCTACCTAAAACAAGAAATTTCAGTGACTGAATGTGTTCGACATAGTTTCAGAGAACACAAACAAAAATCGTTTATATTGTACGTTTCATATAGAGTCTATACCTAGAAGACCATTTCGATTTATATAATTTGTTAAATTATTCTTCTGTTGAATCGTGAGTAGATTTTACTTCACCAGGGATGAAAATATGTCTATGTTATTATTTTAACACAGTCAAACTGATTAGGTAAAGTTATCATACTAATTGAATATTTCCAATTGACCAATAAATTGCCCAGGCGAAAAGTTCTTTTATCTGCAGTTCATTCTGTAGAGCTGTCTACGTTACAGATATGATTTTATTAGAAACAAGATTATCCGAGCCAATTGTCAGCCCAGTTAGCTTAAATGGTAAAACATTGCTCTTTAAGCTAACGATCTGGATTCGATTTCCGGCCTGGGAAATTTTTTGTTCATTTGGAAATATTCAATTCGTATGAAGTCTTTGTTAATAGAATGTTTTAACAATTAAAAAGAATTTATGGAGCCTTATCCAAAAATTCACAAATCTTTTTTAAATACTTGAATTAAATTACTTTCGTAATAGTAATGTACTTCTTTTTAATAAATTTTTTCATGAACTTGAAAATCCATTAAACGCTGATATTTCAAATGAACGATAAGAAAATCCGTATGAAAATCCTTACTTAGTTTAAGAATTCTTATGTAAGCAAAAATTTATAGAGAATCTTCATCAAAATGTGCTTAACTATGGATTATGCTTCCATGAACTCAATGCTTGTACGTGAGCGCACAACTACACGACTATTGCTACTTATGTATGCGCTCCCTTCCTTCTCATAGTAATCCCAACGTTCATTGACCAGTACGCATAAATTTCACTTGGATAACTCCCCTTAGACTCTAGGGAACGATATCACAGCATTTAAAACGATATTCCGGGGCATTGTTACGTATAGTACGTGTCAGGATACGGTAAAACGGAGAGTACAAAGGATGAGGTATAAGGATTACATGCCTAAAAATGCAAAAGCTTCAGGAATAACAAAAATGGCGGTTCAAACAACGCATACATATTTATACTTACATGTCGTATCGTACGGTGAAAAAGTTAGAGTCAGAGATATTTTATATTGCTTTAAATTTTTTTTATAATAATGTATTATATTAAACAAGTGTATAACCATAATTTTTAGAATATGTCCGGCACTCATGTAATATATGCATCCTGTTATTTAATATTTCATTACACCGAAAAAAAGAAAAAGAAAGAAAGAAAAAAGAAGAAACGCACAAAACTTGGTAATAAACATTTTGAACTGCCTTTTAGTTTAAAATTAGTTAATGCTAAATCTACACAGTTGTTGCTATGTCTTATTTCATGATTTCGTAAAACTATATGGAAAATATATATTGAAGCATTTTTTTAATGTTTTAGTAATGAAAAATATTTATAGACTGCTCATGAAACAAATAGTCTAAAGCAATAAATTTTATACGGAAGAATCTAATTTCACGGTTTTACAAATTGCTTTAAAAATTTGTTGTACAATAGAAGGAAAGATTCTAAAGTTTTATGCTTAAATATTTCCAAATATTTTTTAATGTGTATAAAAGGAAAAACTTCAAAAATATTGCACAACATGTAATACTAAATTTTTAACTGCTTGCACATTTTAGTTAAATTTTATATTATCCTAAATTCAATAAATCAAATAAAAGTAAAAAAAAAAAAAAAAGCGTTTATATTATTTAAAAATATGTTTTATATGAATCAAAATAATATTTTTTATAAATGTGCTGATCAAGAAAATGATATATGTAAAGTAAATGATGCATATGCATAATACTTATGATTGATATGATATACATAATTTCAGAATTACGTATGTTGTATTTCGCATTTTAAGGAATTCATTTTAACTTGATTTTTTTATTACTTTCTTAACTAGTATTTTCCATGTCTATAATTTTCTCAAATTTTTATAACACCGTATGCAGTCGTAGATCAATAATCTCATGTCATTATGATACTCAATTTTATTAAAGAAACATAAAAAATCTGAAAGAAACCTTTATGAATGAAATATCCCTAAATATATACTTATGGAAAACTAAAAAGAAGATGTTGAAGTTGTTTATCTGCATTAGAAATATACAGCGTTTTATCATAGCACTGGACCTTTTCTATCAATCAAAATTTCCGGCATCTCAACTTCATATCAACTTCCTTTTCAAAGACATGAAATTTCTTGCATCCATGAATTTTTGATAAATAAAATATTTCGCAATTTTTATTAGTATATTTATTTATTTCGATTGGCTAAGAACTAAAAAATGAGTTTTTTTTAAGGGAAAGGACTTTAAATGGTTAGAAAATCAAAGGATTTTTTATATTCTATTAATATGTGTAACTTTGTGTGAAACAATTTCCTAGTTGTTTTGAAACTTCTCAAAGTAAAAATATATTACTTTATACTTTTTAAAAGTAATTCTTACGTAAATTATGCAACAACTTGATGGAGTAAATTATTTCAGTGCGTTGTAGTTTAATTGATTACTTTTACAAATTAATATATCGAAGCCATATGAATAAGAAATATGAAAAATTTGTTTAGTAAATTTCGCAAGTTAATCTTGTAATATTTACGTGAAAGTTACTAATTATGATTTTTAAAACAATATTTTAAAAACATTTTATGTTTCTAACAAAAATTTGAGCTATTTTTTATCATCATTTTATGTTGTATGAACAAAGTTTGAACCAACAAATAAATAAATGCATATTTGTGCGTTCACGACGTATAGTATATTAAAACAGAAATTTTAGATATAATTTTCACATTTAAAATAGAGACGGACCATATTGCTTTCAAATATTATATTTCGATTTAAGAAATATGGTATTCATTATTACACGTCGTCATTAATCAAGTATTTGTGAACAAAAAGATCTTACAAAATCATAAACTTTTATTATTATAAATCGTGTATCCACACTAATAAAAGAAATGTATGATTTAAAAATGCATTCTTAATAAATTTAAATTAGATTGATGCATAAAAAATAACAAAAATACGACACATTATATCAAATATTGTAATAAAAAAGATTTAATGTACAGAAATTATTATAACAGAAAAATCTCTATAGCATTTTTTTCTTTATAAAATAATGTTAAATATAAATATAATAATGTTTGATAAATATGATAAATTTTATGCTTTTTGGTGCTCGCTTAATATTGTATCTAAATTTCTAAAGTAAATAAAATAAAAAAAATGCTTTGAAAATATTTCATGCAAAACTGAAATAATATAAACACCAATGATTTTAGTAACCCGTATATCACGTTTTATAAATGAACCTTTGAAATGTTAAATAAAACAGCATAAGTAGAAAAGTAAATAAAAGTTGGATTAAAAGTTAAAATTTGGAATTATTATTTAAATTGGAAGCAGCTTTATCAAGTTAAGTGAGCAAACAGAAACGTCGTTGAAATTATGAATAGCAGAAAATGAGAAAACAAGTCTAAAAAATATATAAAATATATATACTAAAGCCCTTAAAAATTTATCATTCGATTAATTATAAAGACAAAAGACGAACACTTTGAAGTTATTTACCGTCTAGTTCCTCCAAAAAGCGTTAAAAGTAATTAATAAAAGACATCCTTTTATTCTAATTTAAACTTTAAAACTTTTCATTCGCCAATAAAGTTAAGCATAAAAGAGATTTTGGCTGAAAATAAGCCTTATTTTTATTTTGAATAAAACTTTGTGTGGTATAATAAAAACAACGAGTGAAAAATTATGCTATAGAAGAGGTTTATTAAATGTAAAATTAAATTGTTAATCGTAAATAACCTTATCATTGAATGCAAATTTCTGTTGGTTTATTTAGACAACATAATATGCTAAATGAGAATATTTATCTAAAACAAATATATGTTTAACACTGCAAAAATGCTTTTGAAAATGTATGTTTAAACTATAAAATTCGTTTTGTTTTTTATTGAAATGTCAAATAGACTCAAAATATCTTGTGTTATAATATAATTTGGGCATTAAATACAAAGCTAAGGGGGGGGGAAAGGCATTGAAGATAGTGATTTTAGGGGAAATAAGCCTGTGTGTCGGAGAATAAGTATATCAGTATCAGCAATGATTAGTGAAATTATCATATTAAAATTTTAATTTTTGTCTATGTTTTTTCAAGTTATAGGTCATTTAAAAAAATTAAATGAATGTTAAATAAAAAAAGCACTTTTTAATGGAACAAGTGGAAATAGACGAGTTAATACTGCTAACCAAACATAGCAAAAATAAATTTTAAATGGTGTCATTGTTGGACATTTTTAATCCTTTCTACTTCAAAACTAGGGTTAGTTACGCGTTGAAATACATGGAAATCTACAATATACGGCAAAAACATATCCGTCAATAATTATGACGTCATATCTGATATGGCAACACCTGACAAAATATTATGTTTGTTATGCAATTATTTCAACCTCCAAACATTGCTTCATAACATTCCATTCACAAAATTCAATTTTATTTCATCGAAATAGGAGTAAAACATTTTTTAAAATGAAAATTATTTGAAAAGTCTACCATAATTCATCAGTATTTTTTAATGATTTCATAATAATTTTCGAACATAAATGCTATTTTAACCTATTTATTTCTACCTTTCTCACCTTGATTGCAAAAGATTGATTCGTGCCATGAATCAATAGCCGAAAAAAAATTCCGAAAAGTTTTGCTATTTAAAATACACTTTCCGATATCTTAAACTTTAGCATTTTAAAAGATCATTTCAATAACATGTCTTTTAAATTTGCATGTTATAAACATCTTATAATATTTTATTTATTTATTGATGAAGCTCTAATTTCGTTATGGAATACTGGCTAAAAAACATCGCGGTTTTGTTTATGTATACATTGTTTTAAAGATAGACAAAATTGAATAAAATCCTATGGGAAATATGTGACATTTAAGACTTTTTCCTTACAAACTACCCACTAAATTGTGATGAAATATTTTTTAAAGATTGAATATAATATCATAAATAGCAGACATTTAAAAAAATTATAAATTGCAAAAAAAAAAAAAATCTCAAAAAAATGGATTTTTTTTTTTTGAAAAATTGCCATTGCTCTAAATAAAGGCTTGTGGTGCAGAAAAAAATCCTGTATCTCACAAATCTTATTGATAATCTACTGAATATGGGTACGAAATTTCTCAAAATCGGTCGGCTAGTTTCCGAGGAAACTTAAACCCTGCATGTTTCTCATAGCATTGCATCCAGTTACATCTTCACTTAAGTCTGAACGGGTTACACTTACATTGAGCATGATCTATTGATCAGACATTATTTAAAATAAACAAGTGCATTCTAGCTGGAACATCTGTTTATCAGTACTTTTCTCATATATATGTATTCTATATCGATACCTATATTTGTAAAATTATATTTTAGCTATTTAACTATTTACCTTGAATTATACTTTATAACCGTACTGTGTATTCAGAATATGGAAGACAACAGAGGCGATGCAAACTTATACATCCAGAATCTGTTTCATAATAAGGGGAAATACATATTTATAATTGTACATCTTAGTATATCATTAGTATGAAAATTTATGTATTTCGTTGCTGGTATGCAATACAATATGTGCGGAACAGATACGGAAAGATGTTATGCAAATTCTCATATTTCTGCTAAAATGAAAAGGAATATTTTACTGATTAATAGAAAATCCTTAAACAGTTTGATAAAGATAATTGCAACTGATAAGTTTTGGAAAAGATTACAAATGAAATTCAATTAGAAATCGAACATTTATTTTCATAATTTAGTTTCATAAATACAGAAGAAAGGTTAGAAAATTTACAATTTCTTTTTGAAAAAAAAAAAAAAAAAAAAAAAAAAAAAAAGAATTTTACTTTTTTTGGGTCGTATATATATGCTGGTATATAGTGTAGCATATGTCTTTTTATCGAGTATTATTTTGTCTTAACAATTATTTTGCTACTTTTAACATATAGAAATTATAATGTATATTTATTCCTTTCTTATTATGAGTTCATTTAGACTTTTACATTTGGTAATAATAGTAATAATAATAGTTTACACAATTATCTTTGCACCATTGGTAATTTCTTTATTTTATACGTATATTTAACTCTTTAAATTTATAATATAGTTTGTTTTTCTGAAAACGAATCATGTGTGGTAAAATGCAAAAACCACTAAAATGCATTAATATCTGTTAAAGACCGTTGTAGCTCGATATTTTCTAAAAGTCTCCGAAAACTCTTCCTTAGCCTATTAACCTATAAATATAAATCGAATAACACACAAAATAAGTACTTTCGTTGCATTTCAGGCAATGCGATAATATTTAAACATCAATAAGTCTATTTACATAACTACGATTAAAATTATTAAAATAAAAACAATTTTGTTCTAGAAATGAAAAAAATGGATCCGAAAGAGTTAAAATATTGCTATTCATAACGTAACGGAAATACGAATAAAAATTAGTTCAACATGGGTAAAATTCCACATGATTATTATTCCATATGGTTATTAGATTTTAAATAATCTTTCTGAACAATATGAAGAAATAATCTGAGCGCATGTGTTACACAATGAAATGCCTCAAACGGACTCGAGAAACATTATGAAAAATCCTAATTTTCTGCTGAGCATAGGAGAAAGGATCATTATTAAACCGATTAACATGCATGCATTTCTAAAGGTCTTCATTAAAGAAGCATTAAAATTTTCATAACGGTCATTCGCGATTACAGGCCACCTTTATGTAACGAATATATTTGCCATTTCCAGATATAAACATTTTTGTAGTTTTACTTCTAAATAGCAGAAAACACCAAATAGTTTCATTTATATATATATATATATATATATATATAAAATTGCTAAATTTATCGACTGATGTTATATATTAAAATAATATATATATGATACACTAATAGAAAAAAATTCATAATGAATATTCAAAATGAAAAGATATCAATTACAAATATCAAATTTTATACATTCATAATTACTTGCGCTAATGCAGCATAATAATTTGAATGCTAATATAAGACCATTAATAGTAAACAATATTAACCATTTGAAATTAACCATTGAATTTAATAACTTATAGCACAATGAATATGGAAAGAAAAAGAATAATATGAATACAAATGGAATTTGTAGAACCAAAGCAGAATCTTCAGGTACCAAATACTTTGGATATATATGTGGGATATATTCTCGCATGTTGGCTACACTCTCTCTCTGTTGCACCTGCATTGGCATGTATTTCCCTCCGCTACTCTCCGAAACGCTGGCTCGAGATTAAAAATAAAAAAAGGTGAATTATCGAAGCTGTGTGTGGAGGTGTGAAAGAATTAAGAAGAAAATAGAATGTTTTTTTCGGCGAAGATGAACGACGATGATTAAAACGAAGAGGATATTTCGAAGAATAAAAATGACGATAGTTTTTACGACGAATTGTTAAGTGATTTTTAAAGTAGTATTTTGTAAAGCGACGAAGAATTTACCTGTTTTATTTTTTTGTTTATTTTGTGTTCTGTTCGTCTGTCAATAAATGTATGTGTCCGTTAGAAACCGCTTTTCTATTTTGAGTCAAGACTCGACCATCCTATAAAGTGGTGCCAGAAGTGCCCACTTACCATTTTTGCTCATTGTTATGAACTAGATATTTTTTCTTCAGATTCAAGCCGGATATCATTTTACGGGTGAGTTAATTATTCCATATTTTATATTTACTATGAAGCTAGTCGACATCAAAGAACTGGAACTTGCATTTAAAAATGAACGTACTAATAAAATTAAACTCCTTCACAAATTATTGTTCGACACTGATGGTGATTGATCAAATCGAAAAAGAATTCGTGACTTCACTGGTTTCGATTTCGAAACGACCAGCACTGAATTCAAAAATAAAGTTACGAAAGTTCAAGCAGATTTTTCTTTAAACGATTTAATCACAATTTGTAATTTACTCTGTATCTCAAATGAAGGTTCTTTAACTGAACTTGCAACCAGATTAATGACATATCTTTCAGACTTAAATTCACTGCAAGCTAACATTATTCAAAACGAAAGTGATACCGATTCGGAACCTGAAATGTCTTCACATAATACCACATTGAATAAGGACACTGCAAGTAATACCGAATCATCAAATTTTGATAAACACAAGCAATTTCCAGTTCAAAGTTTTTTGCCATCTACTATTAATTTTAATGATGTTGAAAGCGTTATACCGCCTTTTGATGGTAGTTCTTTTCAAGATATAAATATTTGGTTAAGTAATTCTGACGATGTCGCTAGCATGCTCAATTTATCAGAATTCCATAAATTTATATTTGCTAAACGATCCTTACGAGGAAAAGCCCAGCTGTTAGTACAAACAGAATTTCACATTAACTCGTATGAAAACCTTAAACAACTTTTAATTTCTGAATTTGGTATTACTTATAATTCTGCTGAGTTACATGACATGTTAAATAAACGAAAATTACAAGAAAATGAATCTCTTGAAGAATATTTTCTCGTAATGAAACAATTATGTTCGCGCGGTAACATCGAAGATTCAGCACTGGTGCAGTATATTATTAACGGTATACCCGACCCTGTTTTTAGAAAATCAATATTATATGGCTGCCAATCGAATGGCTGCCAATGGCTAGAAATATGGCTGCCAATTAAATTACGAAATTTAAACAAAAGCTCAAAATTTATGATAAAATTCGGCATGACTATGAGAACACTAAATTTCGTAAATCTAAACCAGAAATGCCATTAAAAGAGAAATCTTTTCGTCCAAAACCTAATCTTCTCTGCTTTAATTGTGGTTTAGCCAACCATAAAAGTAGCCAATGTAGGCATAAAGACAAAGGCCCTCGCTGCTTCAATTGTTCGAATTTTGGCCATAAGTCGGCTCAATGTGATCAACCAAGGAAATCTAGAAATAAGCCTGAACCATCCAATATTTCCACCATTACGTCGAATACTTTTATGACCAAACAAGTAATTATTTCGTCAGTAAATGTTCTTTCTTTGATCGATACGGGAAGTGAAAGAAGTCTGTTCAAAGAAAGTATTTATCGCAAACTCCCAACGGTTTCGAACCTCGAACATTCAACAATCACATTAACTGGATTAGGAAATACTATGATCAAACCCCTGTGTTTTTTCTCTACGGATATTACGATAGATGATTTTAATTACACCACTAATGTTTATGTAGTACCAGATTATTCCATATCTTTTGATTTTATTATTGGTACAGATGTTATACAGCAAAGTATTTTAACAGTTTCTCAAAATAATATTTCGATGCAAAAAATCAAGCAAAATGAAGATATGTCAAATAATTTTCTGATTAATGTTGCTCAAGTATTAGACGATAGTAATCTTGATTTATCTCATATTACCGATAAAACTATACGTTCAAAAATTACGGAACTTATTCAAAATTATTCCCCTCGAAAAGTAAAGACTACCGATGTAAAATTATCAATAAATCTGAAAGACGAAATTCCTGTCATTTGTCCTCCCAGACGCCTAGCTCCTATAGAGAAAGAATTTGTTGAATAACAAATTTCTGAATGGCTTGAAAAGGGAATTATCCGAAAAAGCACCAGTAATTTTTCATCACCCATTGTCCTCGTAAAAAAGAAAGATGGTTCATATAGATTATGTGTTGACTATAGAAAGCTAAATGCTAAAACACATAAACAACGTTTTCCCCTCCCAGTAATCGATGACATTATTGATCAGTTGCACTCTGCAAAAGTATTTACTACTCTTGATCTTAAAAATGCATTTTTTCATGTCGAAGTAGAAGAAAATAGCCGAAAATACACTCCTTTTGTAATAGTAGGGTTTGAAATGTCGTAAAATGTAGCTCCAGCTGGATTGATGTGCCAAGTTTGATATTTTTGTCTTATACTGGAGATTTTGACATGGAGATTCCAAATATCTTAGGTGCCATTTTTTTCTTGCACGTTTTTGGGGTTATTTTTACGGTGGCATCCAAGATGGCTGCCATTTACTGACTTCTTTAATATTTGTTGAATATTAATGACTAATATGTCAAACTATATGTTTTCGGGGTCAAGAAATACAAATTTTAAACAAAATTAGGAGTAAATTGAGTTTTTTAAGTATTTTAAGTGATAAGATGCAAAGAAATTACAAACATATGAAAGACATCGGATATATTACAGTTTTATTAATCAGTTATACACAACCAAAATATTTAAATGAAACAACATAAATAACTGAAAATATTAAAAATAATTATTAAAAACTGCATTTATATGTATATACACTACTGGGATATCACGTATCCTCTTCTGAATCGCTATTATCACTGGGATGGTATTGATAATCCTTTGTATTATTGCAGTCACTGCATTTGCAAAGGGTAGTACAAATCCAAAGAGTTCTTTAAACTGGAACATTTCCCAACTGTACATGTTCTTTTACACTCGCATTTCACAAGTTCAATAACGCCTTTAGGCGCAGATAACTCCAGGGATTTGACTGGAGTAATTTCTCCTTCGCTATCTATTTCCCAACCATTTCCAATAAGTGGGGGTACAATAGGTAGGGGATTTTCGTAGCCCTTTCCAGTGGTGCAAATTAAGTTGGATCGTAGAATATGTGGCTTCAGTGCTCCAATAGTTGGTGGTAATTTCTCTCCCTCAAAACTTTTAGTTCTGAAAAGGTGCCATCTTAGCTCTGAAATGCTTGAAAAATTACTATTTCTCAAATAAGTCAAGTTGGTGAATTTTTCAAATAACGACAGATTGGATAATGGATCAACGTTAGGTTCCCCAAGTTCTTGAAAAGCTGTTATAATATCATCATCACACGGAAGACTGATATATACTTTTATCCACTTTTGTTTTGAAATGCCCAGAAATTTTCCTCCCCAGTCTCCACCAGTGTATGAATGTAAACCTAGTAAACCTTTGCTTTTATGATCACCTATTGCTCTACATTTTTCATTAATATTAATTTTCCTATGTTTGTTGCCTCGACCAGTAACAAAATTGATTTCACTGTTTACTAGATGATTTGAAACCAAGTCAATCAGCAGTATGAAAATGTCTGTATCTTGTGAAAATACATCTATCTCACAATTATCGTGATATTTAACTATATCAAGTACATGAAGAGGTATAATGGTGTCTGCTTCTTCATGTGTATGATCACATAATTTTGAATCATAAACATTTGCTTGATTACTGTATGTTTTATTGCCAAAAACGACAACAATTTTCTTGATGCTAACAACAAAAACCTGTAGTAACTTATTCCCAAGATATTTGGTTAGCCGTGATTTTGTTTCATTGTGTGAAAGCAACGTCTTTAATGATACTAAAGATATATTGGTACTATTTGAAAGAGTAAATTTTATAGGTTCTGTTGCCCCTAATCTTTTCTTACGAGTTTGTTCCTTCAATGAGTTTTCAAGGTATTGATCAAATATTATTCTCCCCTCAGTGTATCTGTTTGTCATTTTTATAACGATCACGATAAAAGCATTTGCAAAGTCTTCACAAGTTTTCACGGCAGGTATATTTTTTATTGATAATACAATTGCAATTCCCTCTATAATACACAGTTTTTCTCTTAGAGAAGCAATTGAATATTCTATTGTTTGAAGTATGGGAGAACAATTATATTGCTCTGTTTCTGCAATAAATGAATTTTAGTCAGATGGAATATGAAGATATCTATCAGAAGAAAATAATGATCTTGTGTTACTAATAACTTGTAGTTTATGCATTTATGTTTGTGTACATTTGATGTCTGGATTCCATAACAATAAGAAAACCAGCAAGAAGTTGCCTATCTTCTTGAATTTAAACCAATTTATCACCAATCTTAAATTCAGTGTTCTTGTTACAAGGATTGAATGTTTTTAATTTTTTTCATTCGACGCTAAAGTTACAATTTAGCGTATTTACTCCGTAGTTTCTCTCTTGTAAATTCTTTCAATTCCAATTGGCTTTTTTGGTCACAATTCAGAATATCATCCTTCACAGATGCTAAAACTTTTATAGGTGACACAATATTCATTAATGTGGTATTATCTTGGAAAGGGTTTCCTCCAAAATGATTCCGAATACTCTCCTTGACGACGGCTGCATTATGAAATATCCTTAGTGACTTGGAGGTCTAAAGTTGATAGTGTTCCCTGAGCTGCTTACGCTTAGAGATTTTATTTGGACAGTTCTTTTTAAAGAAGCTTGAAACAGTACGTAATACGTCTGGTGCTCACAAGAAATACTTTTCGAGGATGCTTTCATTCTGAGTTAAACATATAAGTTCACCAATGCTCTTCCGTTTTTTGATTTTCTGTTCCAAGTTCTCGTCGGAAAATAGTTTCGTAAATGACACATTAGATTTGGATACTGCAAAACAACCAGATTTAAGAGAATTCCATACTTCTAAATATGTTGTTTTAAGGACCTTCATCTGTGCTATGTATACAGTAAAGTGTCTAGTATACTGAAAAATGTCATGAGCAAAATAATATTTGATTTTTTCCTATATAATGACGCGACATGAAATGCCCAGTCAACTTGACGAGTGGCACTGATGAAACGTTGGGAAGACCCGAATTGGTTCATATACTATAGTAGGAACTTTGCCATGTCATCACTGCTTTCTTTAATATGTGGAAGACAATCTTTTACATCTACTGCTTTGATAACTTCAAACGAAATTGTAGCTTCAACTTCACAACTGTACAATTTTTCACGTAGTGAATTGCATTTTTCTTGCAGAGAAATTTTCTCTAGAGAATGCGACAGTACCTTATAGAGAAGCTCGTAGCATATCAAGAACTCTGTTATGTGAAACTCAAGCCTCTAGTGTATTTTTCACCTCCAAAAATCTGAAGAATTGTTGCATGAAAGTACAGATAAATTTCAGTGCATTGATATTGCAGTATACATTGATGGTAGTGGCTTTGATCTCATAAGATCAAAGCCACTACCATCAATGTATTTTCCTATTGCATGGGGCTATGGAACACAAACATGAATCTCTTCCACTCGGAGAAGCTAGTTTTGATTACCGGTAGATAATTGAATTTACAGCGTAAACAGAGTGGAGCTAACTGTGACAGCGAATTTTTCAGCATATTCCTTCAGTTTTTCGAGATTGTCTGTTTCAGGTTTTTGACATAATTATCCACCTTTCAAGCACACTAAACAATGCATTGTGTATTCACAACACTGTCACTCTTATTAGTATCTTCCAGGGAACATATAGTTTTCACATATGCAACAAAAGAAAAAACAAGCAATATTAGTAATTTTGAAGTAAATTTATAAATAAATAATAAATAACGTGATTTAGGCTTATTTGGATTGTAGATTTAAATTTCTTGACCCCAAAAACATATAATTTGACATATTGGACAATAATATCACACAAATATTAAAGAAGTCAGTAAATGGCAGCCATCTTGGACGCCATCTTGAAAATCACCTCAAAAATGTGTCAGAAAAAAATGGCACCTAAGATATTTGAAATCTACATGTCAAAAGCTACAAAATAAACAAAAAATATCAAACTTGGCACAAAAATACAGCTGGAAAACATTTCAGACCCTACTATAACACATTCTGGTCAATTTGAATTTCTATACATGAATTATGGCCTTAGCGATGCTCCCTTAGTTTTTCAGAGATATATCTATAATGTTTTTCGCGATCTCATTAATGAAAAAGTACTCATCGTCTACATGGATGATTTCATAATACCGTCTGAAGACGAAGCCGAAGGACTCCAGAAATTACAACGCGTTCTTACAACTGCATCCGAATATGGTTTGGAACTGAATCTAAAAAAATGCCACTTTTTACAGCGAGAAATTGATTTTCTGGGTTACCACATTAAAAATGGTCAACTACATCCATCTCCCTCCAAAACTAAAGCTGTTCTAAATTTTCCGGAACCTAAAAGTGTAAAAGATGTACATTCATTTGTCGGACTAACCTCATATTTTCGTAAATTTATCCAAGATTATTCTTTAATAGCTAAGCCCTTAACAGATCTCCTTAGAAAGGACACTAAATTTCACTTCGGTGACCAACAGCGAAATGCATTTAATCAGTTGAAACACATTCTTGCTTCAGGTCCTGTTTTAAGCATTTATAACCCTAGTAATGAAACAGAAGTTCACTGCGATGCTTCTATTGATGGTTACGGTGCAGTCCTCCTTCAAAAGTCTTCTATTGATAATCAATTTCACCCTGTCTACTTTATGAGCAAAAAAACCATAGATGCTGAGCTTAAATACTCGAGTTATGAACTAGAAGTTTTGGCTGTCATCGAGGCTCTTAAAAAATTTCGTGTTTATATTTTAGGTATTCCTTTCAAGATTGTCACAGATTGCAATGCATTTGCCCTAACTATGAATAAAAAAGATCTTTGCACCAAGATAGCTCGATGGGCTTTAATGCTAGCTGATTATAACTATACAATCGAACACAGACAATGTATACGTATGCGCCACGTCGACGCTTTAAGCAGAAATCCCGTATGTATGACCATTCAAGACAGTTTTACTTCCAAAATCATACAATCACAGAACACCGATGAACATATACAGGCCATCAAAGAAATTTTGAAAACAAAGCCATATGACAACTATTTCCCCAAAAATAACGTTCTTTATAAAAATCATAAAGGTTACGATCTGGTAGTTGTGCTGGATGAAATGCAGCTAAACGTCATTAAACACGTTCATGATAAAGGACACTTCGGACGCAAACGTTGTGAAGAACGCCTTAATGAAGAATTTTTCATCCCTAATATGGCAAATAAGATTGATAAAGTTATAGCAAATTGTGTAACATGTCTTTTATATAATCGAAAACGTGGAAAACAAGAAGGTCAGTTACATCCCTTACACAAAGAGGAGACTCCCCTCCAAACTTACCACATTGATCATCTAGGCCCTCTCGAATCAACTAACAAAAACTATAAACATATTTTGTATTTAATAGATTCATTTACCAAATTCGTGTGGCTATATCCCAGTAAAACTACTTCTTCTGCCGAAGTTATATCGAAGTTGCAACAACAAAGTTATACTTTTGGCAACCCTTCCAAAATTATTAGCGATAAAGGTCCTGCATTTACAAGTAAAGAATTTGCTGATTATTGCCAAAATGAAAATATAAAACACGAGACAATACCAACTGGCCTTCCCCGTGCTAATGGTCAAGTAGAGCGACTTAATTCCATCATAATTTCAGTAATCTCTAAAATGTCCAAAGATGAACCGACCAAATGGTTTAAATATGTTCCTAAAGTTCAACAAGTTATTAATTCAACTTACCAACGAAGCATTAAGAGAACACCGTTTGAAATACTATTTGGTACAAAAATGAAACAGAAAGAAGATTTACAAATTATTGAACTCCTAACAGTGCAGTCGAAGAACAATTCATGAAAGATAGAGAAGAACTCCGAAAAGAAGCTAAGAAGAATATTCTGGAAATTCAAGAAGAAAATCGCAAGCATTATAATTTAAGACGTAAGAAACCCCGGAAATATAACTTTGGAGACCTCGTAGCAATTAAAAGAACCCAACAAGGACCAGGGTTAAAATTGAAATCTAAATTCCTAGGTCCATATAAAGTAACCAAAGTGAAGTCTAACGACACCTACGACGTAGAGAAAATCTCATCAACTGAAGGACCGATCAGTACTAGTTCGTGTGCTGAATACACGAAGCCTTGGCATGACGATAACTGAAACATTATTTTTTCCCCTTATCTTTAATGTGTATGTGTGAACCTTTTAAAAGTCAACAATTTTAAAGAACATTTTCATACGATGTTACACCATTTCAGAAGAAAGACTAACTGACCTTTCTAGTGTGCAAACGAACTCTATTTTTTTTTCCTAAGAACAGTTACTTGTTTTTGTTTTTGTTTCTTTTCAGATTCTATAAGATCACATGTCGCTGCGGCAGCTCCAGATGTCAGGACGGCCGCATGTGGGATATATTCTCGCATGTTGGCTACACTCTCTCTCTGTTGCACCTGCATTGGAATGTATTTCCCTCCGCTACTCTCCGAAACGCTGGCTCGAGATTAAAAATAAAAAAGGGTGAATTATCGAAGCTGTGTGTGGAGGTGTGAAAGAATTAAGAAGAAAATAGAATGTTTTTTTCGACGAAGATGAACGACGATGATTAAAACGAAGAGGATATTTCGAAGAATAAAAATGACGATAGTTTTTACGACGAATTGTTAAGTGATTTTTAAAGTAGTATTTTGTAAAGCGACGAAGAATTTACCTGTTTTATTTTTTTGTTTATTTTGTGTGCTGTTCGTCTGTCAATAAATGTATGTGTCAGTTAGAAACCGCTTTTCTATTTTGAGTCAAGACTCGACCATCCTATATATATATATATATATATATATATATATATATATATATATATATATATATATATATATATATATATATATATATATATATATATATATATATATATATATATATATATATATATATATATATACATTATCCAATCTGATACTATTAACCAATGATTTAAAATGTGTTCTAAATTATTAGCAATCACAGAAAGTAATGTAACTAAAAGAACCATTTATAAAAGCAAAGTTTCTTTTTTGACTCTGATATTCGAAAACGTTTCTCAATAATTTTTATAGTAGCATCAGAGTTTGTACTTTCCAGGGATTTTTCCAGGAGAATTGTCAGGATTTCTTTATAGAAAAATAAATCTAGGTTAAAGCCTTTTTTAATTAATTTTGCCTTTTTAAATTAGGAATTTTCTATAAGAAAATACTAGAACTGAAGAATTTCCTAATCGGAAAATTGCATGAGGCATATGAACCCTGTTGCGTTTATTAGTTTTTACGTACAATACATAGATTTTTCGGATACTATTAATTCTCAAGTAAGCATATTTGTGTTCATGAAGCATATTTTATAAACAAATATGATAATTTTACAGCATTATCATTAACAGTCGCATTAAGATTAAGTCTATTTTCTCACTTTTGTATGCATAAACTCAGTGACGCAGTTGAAATTTAACCAAACGCTTCCCTAATTTACCTGTACAGTTTTTTTTTTTTTTTTTTTTTTTTTTTGCCAATTATGATTTAATTGTACCATGTACGGGGATCTATATTCCAATCATTTATTGTTCTCTTCGACGAATTTTTATTGAAAGTTTAGCATTGTTTATGTTTAATCCCAGCATTTTTCTTATGCAGTCAGGAAAAAATTTCTGCTTTGCAAAAACCAATAATGAAATTTTAAAAATTCTGTAAAAGGCATGAAAAAAAGGAATTATTTGAAAGTTTTTTTTTTTAATTATTGATCAATTAAGTAGTTCAGAAAGGACAACGTAAAGGGCATGAAAAAAAGGAATTATTTGAAAGTTTTTTTTTTTTAAATTATTGATCAATTAAGTAGTTCAGAAAGGACAACGTAAAAGGCATGAAAAAAAGGAATTATTTGAAAGTTTTTTTTTTTAAATTATTGATCAATTAAGTAGTTCAGAAAGGACAACAAAACAGATATTCCAGTGTGAGCGATCTGACAAGTAATTTATAAAAAACTATTTGGAAACGTTTCCGTATATTAGTAGCAACAAAAAAGCGTTGTTTTTATAAGTAATTGTTTAAATCTTTTAAAAAATGTTGCTTTTTGATAAATACATTCTAAAAACTATTTGAGAATGTTTTCGTAATGTAGTAGCTACAAAAAAACATTGTTTTTATAAGTACTTCTTTAAATCTTAAAAGAAAATGTTGCTTTTTGATAAATACATTGTAAAAACTATTTGGAAGTGTTTCCGTAATGTAGTATCTGCAAAAGAAACTTTGTTTTTGTAACTACTTCTTTAAATCTCCAAAATATATTGGTGTTTGATAAATACGCTATAAAAACTATTTGAAAACTTTTCCGTATAGCAGTAGCAACAAAAGAAAATGTATTTTTCAAAATATTTCATTAAATTCTAAAATATCATTGTTTTCCCGATACATACGCTATAACAACTGTAGTTAAAATATTTCAAAATCTTTAATCCTGAACAAAAAAGAACAATAATTTTATTCGCTTAAATTCATTATATAAACAAGAAGATTTAAAATATACACAGTTTCTTTTCTTGGCGAAAGTAATTTGAAAGATTTCTGTTAATAAATGGTGTTGGCAATAAGAATTATAAATAACTTTCTCAAGGGCGTAATTTAACAATCACGCATCTCATTCAGGAGAAAGTTATTATTTCAGACAACGGGCATCATTTAACCGGAATCTTTACTGATTTAAAATTTACAGAATGCGGACACTTTCAAAGGATGTTGCCATCTCTCGATTAAAATATTTAAAAAAATAAAGTATAAACCGGTATTATCATTAAAGCTAAAGTTAAAACTTGCCAAATATGTTGCCAAAGGAGTGTTTTCACAAGAAGGTGGTGGGATTGAGTATCGGGAAAGAGAGCAAAAATACGGATATTAAAAATCAATCATCCAGGCGGATATGGGGAGAGGCGGAATTTTGCGGATGTGGATTCCGTGTTTAATATCCGCGCGGCTGGAACCGACATCTTTATTCTTAAGACAGTAATGAATGGCTTGATGAGGAAAGGATTTTTTATTTTATTTTCCCTAAGCTGTGGAAAATGAATGGAAAATCATGGTGATATTATATCATTGTTCATACTCCACATAAACTTGTGTGTATTTAAGCTCTCAAAAATGTAGAAACTGAATATTTAATGGAACTCGTTGAATTTTCAATAATACTTTTCTCTGTTAATATATGCTTGGAGTTTTTACTTGAATGATTTCAAGTGCATTGATATATAAATGAATCTCTAAGTAAGTATTAAAATATACAGATTTAATATGTAACTTTCTCTCTTTAAGCACAATTTATTGCAGAAATTATTATAGTTTTATGCATCATAGTATAAATTTCAGTATTATTTAAGGCAGGTATTTCATGCTGTAAAAAAAATGAGGGACTGCCACAGTCGACCATATTTTTATTCCGTTCGTATTACATCATTTTTGCAAAACACCCTCAATAACATGCGAAAATAAATTAAATCTGTCACAAAATACGAGGTGTTTTTAAGTGAATATCGGCATTTTAACTCTTGGTAGTATTTATTACATAAAATTTTAAATTGTAATTAATACCTAAAATTAAAGAGCAAACCAAACAGTTTTATTTAAAAACTTACAAGCGTTAAATGGGAGTCTTTTTCGTCACACGGCACACACCAAGTCGATAGCTCAGTTCATCTTAAGTGTTGATTACCCATCCGATCTAACGCAACGTGATTTCTACTTGTGGGGGTTCATAAAGGAGAGTATGTATGCTCCTCCACTACCAGCAGACCATTACAGCTGTTGCAACGATGACTCCATGAACACTAACTAACGTTTGGGAGGTACTGAGCTAACGACTGGATGTGTGTTGTGTGATGAAAGGTTCTCACGTTGAACACTTGTAAGCTTGTAAGTACAACGGATAGCGTTGCTCTTTCATTCTATGTATTAATTATTATTCGAAGTTTTACGTAATAAATACCACCAAGCGTTAAAACCCTTATATTCATTTAGAAACACCGCGTATTCATTTGGAAATAGTGAAAAATAGCTACCAGTAGTAGTCCTGTAAATAAAACATTTTTTAAACAAACAATTAGCAATTAACACAAAAATATGACATAGCTGAACATTTGAAATCGATTATACCTACGCAATATTTTTCTAACAATTTCACCTTATTTTTGAGTATTATTTATTGGTAATAACAAAATAAAAATGAGTCGTAATTTTTTTATATTTTTCATATGATTTAAAAGTTTGAATTTATTTAATGTATGAATGCTAGTTTTTAAGCGAATATATCTCATTATATATCTCTTTTTATTATTTTGAAAAAGAATATTTCTGAATAATAACAGCTGATAACATTGGAAGCTGTTTCATGCTATGCCTGATGCATGACTTCTCGTTCTATTTTATAGGATATTTTGTTAAATTTAAATGTTGTATACATTTGGATTAGTGCTGTTTGGGATGAAGATTTTCAATTAATAACATTGCTGCACCGTGAGAAAAAAAGAATACAGTAACGTCACTGCAAAAAATATGTAGCAGATTCGCTGTCTCCATTTATGGAGTAATTTAAAAGATATTAATGGTGTTACTTTACACTATATTAAAGTGAATTCTGATAGTTTCACATTATTATGATGAAGTGTTATACCAGTTGCTAAGAGTATAAATTACTTCATAATGTAAGATGAATTGTTCCATAAAATTATTAGTAGCATGCTGTCATCAATTTTACGGAGCTATATACATATATTTCAGAATGAATACTAAACATACTTCTTGCAATCGCTATGGCAAAATTTTGTTAAGTAGGATCATAGAAAAAATTAATATGATATCATAGCGAATGAACCTATGGTATGACTTATTCAACGAAAACAACGCTCAAAGTTATACAGTTTTTTTAAATGCTGTTACACTTTTATTCTTATGCACTTAATGCCTTAGTGAAAACTATTGTTTCCTTAAAATGAAAATTAATTAGTTAATATCTATCTACACAAAAGATACAATCTGTGCACAAATTTGTCTTCATACTAAATCTGTTAACGCTACTGGCAGATTTTAAATTGTACAAAAGATTTTCGATTAACCTCTGAATACATATTTTTTAAACAGGCAATTTAATTTATTGAGACGTGATACTTTCACTGAAGCGAATGTTATCTTTTCTTATTGTCAGCGGCTTTCACACTTATATTATCCATAACTAAAAGTAACACGTTGCTCTCTAGTCAGCTGCATAAAAGAACAGGATTCATCAGCAAAAGCAGAGAGTTGCATTACATGGAACATCCTCCGTATATTGCCATTCCTGCAATCAGATGCGACAAAAGTTAATTACTGCAGTTTTCATTGCCATCCACCTCGGCTTTTCTCTTTTGCCGCTTTTATGCCTTTATCGAAGTGTTTGCGCGTAAGTGTTTGTGCAGTGAAATTTCTCCACTATCTCATTAGCGGAATGACAAAAGGCCGCGTTTTACCTTATTAAGCGAAATTTGATAAACAAGGGCGTGATTCTGTGTTTTCAGCAAAGTTACAAGAGAAAAGATGAAGGGGGGGGGAGATGCATCATCTGATTTCATCAAAGTAACTTGTGCAAGAGGAATTATATTTCACGTTAATATTTCCCATCTTTTAGAAAAAGATGCTAATTTTAACATCTTAGATGTTATCTAGGATTCTTTAGTGAGAAAATACATTAATGAATTCCGAATCTGTCGAAAAAAGAAGTCGAATAAAGAACGACAAAGCTTTGTTTTACGCGTAAGATTAATGGATGCCGTCAAAGTTTCTTTATCATAAAAGAAGAATTGCGGAAAATTTTATAATTATTAAATCTAATTAACTATATTTACTTATGACATAGATATTCAGATTTGACCTTTAAACCTTTAATAAAAATTACATTATTTATTTATGTATTTATTGCTTACGCATACATAAACTTTGATTTTTCATGTTAAATATAGCACTGGAATATTTGGACTTTTATTTATTTATTTTTGCAATAGTTTGAAAGCACAAATGGTCTAACAAAAAACACATGTTTACCAAATGTATGCGCTGCAAAAAATAATTGTTAGTTTTACGGTGTATTACGGCGACTCCAACTGCCAACGTTATACGTAAAATCAACAGTAATAAATCATAAAATAAGCAGTAATATACAGTAGATTACTGGAAGTATTTTTTAAATAATTGCCGCTTATTTATGGTTTATTACTGTTAATTTTAGGTATAATTCTTGCAACTGGGGTGCCAATAAAATAACCATTTTTTTTCAGTGTGCAGATAATTTCTACTTTCATTTAAATAAGTATGTTTGAAAGTTTGTATGTTCAGTCGGCATTTCCCTGAACAGAACGGTTGTCATATTATTTGCTAGGAAGATACTTGTATGTCTGACATTATACACTCGAAATCAGTTTTTGGATAATTTTAGTTCAAATTTGTATGATTTTTTTAAAAATAAATGTAATTATTGACATTCTGAGTCTTGCTGATTGCTTTCACCCATGGCCGGAAAAGTAAAAAAAAAAAAAAAAAAAAAAAAAAAAAGGAAAAAAAAACATTTCTTTATTTAAACAGTTTGCAGACTTGAGGAAAAATGTTCTGTCTCCCCAAAATAACTCGGTGTCATATAATAATAATAATAATAATAATAATAATAATAATAATAATAATAATAAGCACTCCTGGAGATGGTACTTTTATAGTATTTATGGTGCTTTTCACTAAAAAAGGGAATATTTACTATTAAAAAACAATAATAATAAAACTTCTTTTTCACATTTACCGTTTTATTTTTCTTCAGTTTATAAGAGCCATCCCAATGTCTGAATGGGTGGAGCATAAATCAACATACAGTAACATGCACTTTTTTCTTAATGGTATCTTTCGTAAAAACTGTAAATATTTATATTTAAAACTAGTTGGATGTGTCAATCCCAAAACTTTCTTCTATCTCATAAGTACATTTTAATATTAAAAAAAAACATGGTGAACCAAAAGTTACCCACTATCGAATTTCCTCGAACATTAGACCTAGCCTAATGAGATTCTGTAGCCGAAAAGCCTAAAAAGCAAAATTTAATTAATATTCTGAGAAAATGATCTTAGTAGTGCCTCATGTTGGATAATTTATACTAAAACCTAATAAGCATCTATTTATGTCAAGACCTAACAGAATCTGAAATTTGATCGAATTTCGTCCATTAGTTCTTCAGTTATAGTTATAACAAAAAATTTGCAAAACGTAGAATAGCAACACCATATCTTGGACAATTTATGCCAAAACGTAAAAAAGCGTCTAATTATGTTATGGTGTAAAAGAATCTGAAGTTTGATGAAATTCTGTGCATTAGTTCTTGAGATATAGCTAGTTTAAAAAAACCGTGTAAAATATAGCACAGCAGCGCCATCAGTTGAAGGATTTATAACAAAACGTAATCGTCGTGTAATTATGTTATATGTCATTTTGTAACAAATTCTGAAGTTTGATGAAATTCTGTGCATTGGTTGTTGAGATATAGCTATAGGAAAAATCGTGCAAAATGCAGCATAGCTGCACCACCTGTTGCAAGGTTAATACCAAAATGTAATCAGCGTCTAATTATGTTATATATTCTAGTGTAACATAATCTAAAATTTCATGAAGTTCTCAGCATTAGTTTTTGAGATATAGCTATCGCAAAAATCGTGCAAAATGTAGCATAGCAGCGCCACCTATAGGTCAGTTCACACCAAAACCTTATCAGCGGCTATGTATCTCAAGGTATCGCGGAATCTGAAGTTTGGTGAAATTCTGTGCATTAGTTCTTGAGATATAGCTATCATGAAAATCATGAAAAACGTGGTATAGCAGCGCCACCTGCTGGACAATTTACACCAAAACTTAATCAGCGTCTATGTATATTAAGGGGTCACAGAATCTGAAGTTTGGTGAAATTCTCTGCATTAGTTCTTGAGATATAGCAATCTTCAAAATCATGAAAAACGTAGTATAGCAGCGCCACCTGCAGGCCAATTTTCACCAAAAACCAATAGGCACTAATTCATATCAAGGTCTAACTGAATATAAAATTTTATTAAATTTCGAGCATTAGTTCTTGAGATAGAGCGCCCACAAATTTTTTGTCACATACAGACAGACAGACAGACAGACAGACAGACAGACAGACGGACAGACTCACAGACAGACATTTTCTAAAAATAGTCAAAACGTGTTCAGGACCTTCTAAAACGTATAAATCCGTCGAAAACCGGAAGTCGAAAATTTTCATGAATCCAATACTTTCTTCTTGTAAAGATAGAAGAAAGTAAAAATATTTTCTGAAGGTCGCTTTTATTTTATCCGGTTTTTGGGATCTACAGATTTGGAACACACTCACTTGAAAGCTGATATAAGCATCAGTGATTATAAGGAAACAAACATAACATTGAGATTTATTTTTATTTTCACACGATATGAATATTTTTTCTCGTTATAGGAATCCGAGACAAAAAATGTGATAAATTTTTAAAAATCTTTTATTGCATTAAAAATTTTTGAGTGCTTAAAATGACGTATTTCTATCTTAATTAAAACAAGAAATATTATTATTACTATTATTATTATTTTCAAAATATATTTTTCAATCAATTGTTGTTATGGAAATTTCAAATAATTGATAAAAACATTCATTTACTATTATTCCATAGTCAAGCAATTTGAATTAAAAATCATAAAAAGTTATTAAATTAAAATATAGATTTCAGATTTTTTACCAAATGAAACCCTCATAGCATGCATGAACTCACAGTGACGTCACAATGACGTTACTGTGAGTCACTTTGGTCACATCACATCTGTGACAAAAATGCCACCACTGAGTGACGTCACATCTTGACTGAGATGTGACTTTCTTAAAAAATTTCAGGAAATCGTCACAATGTTAATGTCAAAGTAGTCACAAATGACACACTTTTCACAAATTCGTCACATTGTGACGTCACAAAGTAGCCACCATGTGGCTTCACAGAAAAGCGCTTAAACGGCCATCACTACTTCACATTCTAGTCACTGTGACTTCACATCGACGTCACGTGACGTCACATCAATAATCGATGGTCACAAAGTCACAATGTGACTTCACAACGACGTTGCAGTGGAGTCACAATGTCTTACGGGAAGTACCCTCTCCCTACTCAAAGATATAAAATTTAAAATTATGTGAAGTTCAGAAGTAAAGGCAGAAGTTTCCAAAAAAAAAAAAAAAAAGAAAAGAAAAGAAAAAGAAAAGAAAAACGGATTAATTATTCATTAAATCTATTTTTACAAACAAAATCAAACATACAAACCTGAAAAAAAAATTAAATAAATTAAATAAAATAAAATACCACGTTCATTATATCGCTACTCAGAAAAAAAAAGTTCTTGTATGTTAACTTGGTGATAGAATAAGTTGGCAACTAAAATAAATCGAATAAATGATTACGATGGAATAAATCACCTATTGACATTCATTTAATATTAATTCATCGAGACAGGAGTGCATCGACAGAAATATATAAAAAATAAATTTAAAGATACCACTAATCTTTCTAAACATTCATCAATAATACTAATGAGAAATGAAACTTGAAATGTAATCTAACCAGTGTTATGTAATTGGTGTGTAATGGTTATTTACTAAATATCGATTTATTCCACGGAATCAATAAATATCCAAGCCTGTATTAAGTAACAAATTCTTCAATATATGTTGTTGGTATTATTTAAGTTTTTGGTGGAAAAAAAAGTATTTTCGATAAACTCTCAGAAAAAAATAAAACCAGATGCATTTTTTTCTGTCGAAATTTCGGGCTTCTTTCAAAATATAATATTTAGTTTCATTAGAACGTCATATTCGATATCTGATTTCTAACGCCTGAAAGATACTGTAAATAGAAAATAACACGTCAGCCAGAACGGAAAAGACAATTAGTATGATGCTTTATCTAGTTCAGACTTATAAAAAATGTGAGGAAGTACCCGAAGAAGTTACCAAAAACATCAGGCGATATTTAATCCCGTGTCTTCCCTAACCCCTTTCACCCGGTTCGTGACATTTAATCCTTTTTATATAATTACAAATCAGAAGTCCTAGAAATGCTTCCAGCTTACTACAAAAAAAGTCTAAGAAGTTAGAGGGAAAAAAATATTGAAGAAGGAATAAAAGAATCACAATAAGGGGCATTATACATCATTTACTTGACACGTTGAAAATTTCTACCGTTATTAACAATGAGGGGTGGACCAGCAGTTTGCAAACGTGACGACTCCCATACAAATGCCGAATAAGAGGTATGCTCAAATAATTTAACACTCATATCATGAATGGTCACGTTAGTTTGCATTTGGAATAAAAATGAATCACATTTTTATTCGCTCTTATTTTAATAGTGCAGAAAATAAAAACGAAGGTGGGAATATAAATAATTGACAGCCGTCACACGTGTTAAGTAAAAGAACCTTGAATAGCAGCATGTAATAATACATATTACATAAGAAAATGTTTTTGAAATGTATATATGTATATATATATATATATATATATATATATATATATATTAAGGCTAAGCGTAGTTTTAATTTGAAACATGATTCTTACTTTATTCCAAACAGCTTTAACTTTGAAACGCTAATAATTTTACGTTAATTTTTCAACTAATTGAATTTTTTTTTAACTTTTACACAACATATTTTTTAAAAGTGATGTATGTATTTGCAAGCCTTTTGTACTGCAATATTTAAAATTATATGTTTCCATTTGGAATAAAAGTGAATTCTACTTTTATTCTCTTTTGTTTTAACAGTGGACATAACAAAAAAAAACGAAAGTTAGAATATAAATAATTAACAACTGTAGTACGTGTTAAGTAAAATAACCTTGAATGGCAACATAGAATAGTATACACATTACATTAGAAAATGTGTTTCGTGTATATATGTATATTTTAAATGATAAGCCTAATTTTAATTTGAAACATGATTCTTACTTTATTCCAAACAATTTCTACTTTAAAACAAGGGTAAAATGGTTAATATTTTAACATTATTTTTTCAATTAATTGATTTTTTTTTTTACTTTTACACAACATATTTTTAAAAGATAATGTGTGCATTTGCGAGTTTTTTGCATTGCAGTAATTAAAATCATCCGTTTGCATTTGGTATAAAGAACATATTTTTATTCGCACTTATTTTAATGGTGTGCATAATAAAAAAGAAAGTGAGAATATAAATAAAAGGTATTTGTCACACGTCTTAAGTAAAAGAACTTTGTATGGCAGCATGAAATAGTGCACATTAAATAAGAAAATATATTTGGTACATATATGTTTTTCTTCAAATGCTAGGCCTAGTTTTAATTTGAAACATGATTCTTACTCTATTCCAAAGAGTTTCTTCTTTACAAAAAGGGTTAAACGGCTAATAACTTTATATTATTTTTTCAACTAATTGAATTTTTTTTAAACTTTTACACAACATATTTTTAAAGGATAATGTATGCATTTGTGAGCCTTTTGCACCACAATATTCAAAAATACCCTTTGGCATTTGGAACAAAAATTACCCTCATAGCATGTGTTCGGTCGTATTTATTCTGTATTTTTGGCAACGATTTTTATCATCTGCGTTTGTTTTTTTTGAGTTAATAGAGTGTTTTAAGAGAACGTAGCCATGAGCGGCTGAGTTGTGAGCTAGTTAAATAAATATACAGTTCATAGAGTTTTTTTTAAATATGAGTTTTTATTGAGTTTATGAATGTTTTAAATGAGTTATCGACATAATTTGTGGTCCGCCGACCAAGAAGGATCAGCGATAATAAAGTGCAACGCGTAACTTTCTGAATTATTCGAATTCAAGAAGTATGATTGGTGAAATGAGAAGTTGAATACGAGAAGAATATTTTAAAGTAAGTGAAAGTGATTTTTCTTATCTATACTGTTATATATAAATAAAAAAAAAGTTTAAAGGAGCAAAAAAGGAGGATTTAAGGCAAATAGCCACTGAAATAAATTTAAATATTAATGATAAAATGACTATAGCTGATTTAAACAATATTATTGAAAATAGCGAAATATATAAAAATAAACCAGATTTTGTAACAGAAATAGCTAACACCATAATTGAGAGTCGTAAAAATGAAGAGCAAAGGCGAATTGATATGGAGCAAAAGCAGTTTGATCTTGAAAAGATTAAACTTGAACGATCAAAAAATGAATTGGAACTAGCTAAAATTAAATCTGAAACTAAATCTGTTATTACTGAAAGTGAAGTAAAAATGGAATCGTTAGATCAAATAATAAAAAGTATTAAAACTTTGACTGTAAAAGTTCCAACTAAGCCTGAAGGATGGGGTTTTTTCTTTTCTTCTTTAGAACGGGCTTTCAAAACTAAAAATGTTTCGGAAGAAAATAAAGCAGAAATTCTGCTGAATTTATTAGGTGACAAAGCGTCTAACATTTTAACTTATTTACACGATACAGATATCGAGAATTATGAAAAATTAAAAGAAATAGTCTTAAAAGAATTTCAACCAACACCTTATTTTTGCCCAGAACAATTTAGAAAAGCTTTTAAACTACCAAATGAGACTCATGTACAATTCGCTTCACGACTGATGACCAATTGGAATTATTATCTAAATTTAAGAAATGTGTCCGATTTCGAGAGTCTAAAACAATTGATTGTGTCAGATAAATTATATGAAACATTAGATAAGGAGACTGCTTCTCACATTAGTGTGAGACAAGGAGATAAATGGTTTTTACCAGAAGAATTAGGCCGTGAAATTGATTTATATTTTACATCACGCGGAAAATCTCTTACTGAGAATTTTAGTGTTAATCGAAAGTATAATCCCAAAAGTGTAAATAAAGTATTTTTAACTGATGTTAAAACATTAAACTGTATTTTGTGCCACAAACAGCACCATCTTTCAAAGTGTCCAGATTATTTAAAGTTATCTGTTAATGAGAGAGTAAATGTAATAAAATGTAACAAGTTATGTTTCAATTGTTTAAATTTACACCCAGTAGCCAATTGTACATCAAAGAACATTTGTTTCTGCCAGAAACGACATCATAAAACTATTCATTTTCCCAAAACAAATAATACATATGTGAAAGAATATGTTTCTTCAGAACATAATATACAAGGTAAAATAAATGTAGGAGAATGTTCAGATTCAAGACTAGCAAATTATGGCACGTCAATGTTAAACGCTAATGCAGAAGAGTTCGTTCAGAAAACTTTTATTAGTAACTATTCGAATAAAAAGAATAAAGTTTTACTTTCAACGGTTATGTGTTTTCTAATTGATGAATCAGGATCTAAATATAGAGTAAAGTGTTTGTTAGATGTAGGCAGCGAGTCTAATTTTCTATCCCGCCATTTAATAGACATGATGAATTTGAAAAAAGAGAGAACAAACATTTTGGTGTCAGGTCTAAATGATGCCACCTTAGTAATAAATCATAAAGTTAATGCATCAATAAGCAATAGAGATGGAAGTTTTGTAAAAAATTTAGATTTCTTGATAGTTCCAAAAATAACTGCAGATTTAACCCCTTCGCGTCCAATTGAAATTTCAGCACAGGATTTCCCTAACGTAATATTAGCAGATGAGAGATTTAATATCCCAGAACATGTAGATATGCTTCTCGGAGCAGGAATTTTCTATGAACTTTTAAAACCGGGCCAGATTCGTATTAATAATTCTGATCTTATTCTGCAAGACACAGTTTTCGGTTTTGTAGTATCTGGAAGTTTTCCAATAGAAAATGAAAATAAAGTTCAATGTGGTTTAATAAAGAAAGAAACTAACTTAGATAAAACTGGGAAAATATTCTAATTCTGGGAAATAGAAAATATCGAGATAGAAAAACCAAAAAGCAAAGAGACTTTAATTTGTGAAAAACATTTCATAGAAAATTATACCCGAGAAAAAAGCGGCAGATATGTTGCTAAAATGCCCCTAAAACAAGATCCAACTACATTAGGAAGTTCTAAACAGATAGCAATTAAAAAATTGAATTCTTTATGGAATCGCTTAGCAAGGGATCCCGAGTATTTAAGATTATATTCCGATTTTTTGAAAGAATACCAACAGTTAGGCCACATGGTCGAAGTTAACGAAAGCGAGGAAGAAAATGGATCCTATTACATTCCCCACCTTGGAGTGTATAGAGGAATAGAAAAAAGTATGTCAACACCTTTGAGAGTAGTTTTTAACGCCTCTTCTTTAACGACAAAAGGAAACTCACTAAATTCTATTCAGTATAATGGGGGTGTAATACAAGATGATTTATTATCAATTATGGTGAGATTTAGAAAATACATCATCGCTTTCACTGCAGATATTCAAAAAATGTATAGAGCAATTTCTATTCATCCAGATCAAAGGAAACTACAAAATATTTTATGGAAAGAAGGTATAAACGAACCAATAAAGAATTTTGAACTAATTACTGTTACTTATGGTACTGTTAGTGCACCCTTTTTGGCCATGAGAACACTACTTCAATTGTCTAGGGATGAAGAAAGCAAGTTTCCTTTAGCAGCACCCGTGCTGAGAGAAGACATGTATATGGATGACATCTTATCTGGATCTGATTCTTTATGTTCTGCATTAGAGCTCCAAAATCAATTAATAGAAATTTTAAAAAGCGGAGGAATGTTATTACATAAATGGTGCAGTAATGCTCCACAACTTTACCAAACAAATGACAAAATATATCCCTTTGGTGATTCAGAAGAATCCAAAACATTAGGTGTCTTGTGGAAATCGAGAAAAGATTGTTTAAGTTTCGATGTAAAAATTCATAATGAGATAAATGTCACTAAAAGACAAGTGTTATCAATTATATCAAGTTTGTTTGATCCTCTTAGATTAGTATCTCCTATTATAATTAAAGCGAAAATATTTATGCAGAAATTGTGGTTATTGCAATTAAATTGGGATGACTTGTTACCGGAAAAAGAAGCTAAGGAATGGGGAGAGTTTTCAGATAATCTACAGCATGCATGGTCACAGTGACGTCACAATGACGTCACTGTGAATCACTTTGGTCACATCACATCTGTGACCGAAATGCCACCACTCAGTGACGTCACACTTTGACTGAGATGTGACTTTCTTAAAAATCTTTAGAAAATTACAAAAATTCTTCAAAACATGTTATTTAGTTTAAAAAACATGTTTCTGGCAATTTAAATATCGTTGCTTTTGTCACAGTTTCGTCACAATTTTAATGTCAAAGTAGTCACAAATGACACATTTTCCACAAATTGGTCACACCGTGACTTCATAAAATGTGACGTCACAAACGAGCTCTAAAACGGCCAAAACGACTTCACATTTTCGTCACTCTGACTTCACATCGACGATCGATGATCACAAAGTCACAATGAGACTTCACAACGACGTTGCAGTGACGTCACTATGCCTTACAGGTAATCACTCTTTGATTCGCCTATATTTTAATAGTGGATATAATGAAAACGAAGGTGAGAATATAAATAAGTGACAGCCTTTATACGTTTTAAGTAAAAAAGAACTTTGAACGGCAGTATGTAATGGTACAAATTAAATTAGAAAATGTATCTGACACATACATTTTCTCTTTAAATGCTAAGCCTAGTTTTAATTTCAAACAAGATTTGTATTTTATTCAAAACAGTTTCTATGTTTATAGCATGGATGAAACGGTCAATATGTTTGTCTTTAATTTATTCAATGGATTGAACTTTTTAATTTTTACATAACATATTTTTAAAGGTTAATGCATGCACTTGCGAGGCTTTGGAACTGCAATGCTGAATTTTTTTTTCTTGTGCATTTTTCGTTAATATTTATTTAAGTGCGATTTTAGAATAAAAAGAATGTTTCGTAAAGAAACTATGGAAACAGCCTATTTGAAATACTTTATATGATATCCCGCTCATAGTTGTTTATTTTATATATGCAGTAAAGGGTATAATGACAACAGATAGAACGCGAAAAACTAAAAAAATTAAAGGGAATTGCAGCACATTTTCTGTATAATTAACTTATTTTGCTTGATTACCGTTCCTAACAATGAGCTGGGAATTAGAAGTTTGTAAACATAATAATTCCAATAAAAATGCTGCTTAAGAGGTATACTGAAATAATTTAATAATTATTTCATAAATAGTTATGTTAGTAGGCTGAGCGATGTGATTAAAGGATATTTTTATTCACATTTATTATAATAGAGATTATAATAAGAGTATTATAATCAATACTCTTAGATTTTATTTTATCTAAGATCAATGATATATATATATATATATATATATATATATATATATATGAGGATGTCATATATATGACATAATCAATATTTTAATGCGCTATCATAAACTAGTCGTTGGAGACCATCGTAATATTTACTCATCATGCATGTGCATATTATAAAATACGAAAAATAAAACATGTGAAAACAGTTTATAAAATGCATCGCAATGCTCGATTACGGGATTGCGGGTATTAAACTTGGAAATCCTGTCGATCCATTTTAACCTATCTATATTATAAAGGCCAAACGTATCTGTGCGTAACGCATAAGTCATTTTGTGAATGGCAACACTTTGAATTTTGAAATGCGATTTCGTTTTGTAATTTTTCCAACTAAAAAATTTTTTAATTTCTAAACATCACACATTTTTAATTTTTATACTTATGTATAGAGGAAAAAAATGTACTTTTAAATGCAATTTGTTTGTTTCGTGTACCTTAATTTATTTTTGAAATATTAATTTTTTGTAGTTTTTAATACCATTTTTTTAAATTGTGGCAACAAAAGTATTCAGTTTTTATTAAAAGCAAAGGAAAAAAGCCGAAAAAAGCCGATTACAGTATCTTTATATTGCCATTTTCTCATTAAAAATGAAAAAATAAATAAATAAATAAAATACATGTTGTGTCAAAAATATCGTTTCCTATAAAATCCGGTGAATTTTGCTTTCATTTACAAAATTTCATATACAGTTTGAAATTTTTAAATAGTTTAACATCTGTTTCAGCAAATAGCATTGAGACTTTAAAATTAAAATCAGTTCAAAATGATGAAATTAAAATACCAATTTTTTTTTTTTTTTAAAGGTGAATACAAATAAAAAAGGTACATATGTTAATTTTGATATGTAGAAAATGATGTCGGATTTAGATTTCAGGGCAAAAAAATTCTATAAGTAAGTCAAAGGGCAATAAATTCTGCTGTTTTTCATTTTGTAAATACCAAGATAAGAGTCTTAATTTTATAATAACTTTATAATAACTTTCATAATAATAGATCTTTATTAATTTTTACTATTTGCATGTACGATTAAAGTTTAATTTTAACAATATATACAACTGAGTTTTATAGAAGTGACATTTTGTTAGATCTAGGTTAAATATAATTTTTTAAGAGTTAGACTTAATTATATGTGGTGCATTTTTTATTGCAGCTATTTTTGTAGGTTTATTATAAATCAATGAAAAAGTTCCTTTTTAAACGTTTTTTTTTCGTCGAAATTCGACGGATTCTACCTTGTAAAGTAAAGAACCAAACTTTTTGTAAATTATACAGAATGGCATAATTTATATTTTAAATAACGAAATAACAGATAAGTTAGTAAAAGATTACTAATACTACACTTAAAAACTTCGAATTAAAAATCACTTGATAACATAAGAAACTCATGTACCGTGTTTGATATGAAAAGACTATGACATTTATGATAAACCAATATTGGAATTTAATCTTACTGTTTGGCGATAGTTTTTTTACCACCGGGCGGGATAATCAAGTTATACCAAATTCCGTAAAAGAATCAACCTTATAACTCCAAAAACGCTGATTACATTAGCTAAAAGTTTGCTGCGTTAGATCAACAGTCTCATTTCCAATTAAAATATATCTTTGAATTGAAATTTGTATGAAACACAGGGTCATAAAAATCGAACAATGTGGAAAATAGGATTACAAATACCTTGGTAACTAGTTATTTTATCTGATCGAATTTATTATTTATGCAAAATTTAATGGGGGGGAGGGTTGTTTTTTACATTCGCTCCTTAAACGTAATTTTAGTTAAAGTAAATGTTTTGAGAGTTCAAAAATAATAGCTTCTGATAATAGAGTTTACTGACATTAAATAACCTTTTTTTTCTATCATTAAATACTAAATATACACACGAAATTTCAATTCTCTATCTCAATTTGTTCGGAAAATAGAGCGTTTATAGAAACACAGACAGACGGACGGCATTTTTTTAAGACTTTTTTTTTTACAAATCTCCAGTGTCTGAAATGTGTAAATCCATGAAAATAAAAATTTGGATTTTCAAAACGATTGCAAGACTTACCTTATACTACGTATGATAGGTAAAAAAATAATAGTAAAGCAATGTTTAATAACAAATATTTAACCGGAAAATATGTTTGATGTTAAAAATATAAAACAACAACAACAAAAAAAAAATCCGTTTTATAATTGAAACAAAATTATTGCTTTATCCCGTAAGACCAACAGAAGACATGTGGGTGAAAATTTTATTTTATTTTTTTATTCCAAAAAGCTGATTTTTAGTAGCTGATTTTTTTCTTTACATATGAATAAACGCACAATTAAGAATTAAACAAAACTGAAAGAAGATAATTTTACGCATCTTTATTTGATAAATTTTAAATTAGTATTGTTTTTAATATTGCGGGAATGACCTAGTCGTTTAGAAACATTGATGAATTTTGTATAAATGCGTTGAAAAATTATGCAGATAATATCTTATTAACAGTTACGTTAGTTTGCATAAATAATAAAAAAAATTAAAGAGTCTTTATTTGTTCTTATAATAATTATAATCAAAACAAAGGTAGAATTATTAATAACGGACGTCGAACGTTTTAAAAGAAGTAACAGTAAAACAATCTTGAGGGGAAAAATTGTATATAACTTTGCATTAATTAAAACTAATTATACATATTTTTCTTTCAGTCGAAGCATAATTATTTTATTAGACCAATCTATAACATGATTATTAAATCGGTAAATGAGCGAGAGCGGATGCAAATTTTCCAAGATGAGTGAAAATGTTCGGGTGAGGATTCGAACCAAAGATGTATTGGCTGAAGACGCCAATGCTCTTCCAACTGAGCCATCATCAGACCGAATTATGTGATCGTTCAGGTTAGTTGGGTAAATTGGATGAATTAGTAGAATAATGAACTCCAGTATTCATCCAAACTGCTCAGTTGGAAGAATGTTTGTGGCTTTAGCCATTACACCCCCTGGTTCAAATTCTGACCAGGACTTTTTTCAACAACTTGGAAAGATTGCATCTACGCAATAACGTGCTAATAACTTTCAATTTAACACGCACTATCACTATTCACTATTAATGAAACTTTTATTTATTTATTTATTTTCTTTTTTTTTATTTTGCGTTCCCAATAAATGATTTTTAGGATTCCGTAAAAAATGAAAACGGAATCAATATCAGATCATTCCGGTGTCTGTCTTGTCAAAGCCGTTTAACTCGCAAACTATTGAACGTGGAAAGTTCGAATTGGTTGAGGTAGTAAATGCTATTCACCTACATATTTATAGATGATTAAGCATTCACAAATACATTTAGGAAAAAGGCTAGTTCAGTTACTTGAAAAAAAATCATTTGTATTTCGTGTGGGATATCGTGAGAAAACTTTCGTAACACAGAACACTAAAATACATTGCTTGTAATTATAGATATTAGATTTTAAGAAATATTGTCGAAAATGTAACGAAAAGTATGCATCTATTTACGGATCTTTTAAAACTAAAATTGCAAAAAAATAAATAAATAAATAAATAAAAGTAATAGACGTTCATTTAAACCTTTCAGGAAAATTATAGCGATATTCTTAGAACTCGCAGATTTTGAGAAATTCATATTTACCGATTAGATATAAATTTCGATTTGCAGCTTGCAGCAAAGACGTTGATACGGATATTTGAAAGAAAAAAGTTGGAACTAGCCGAGATAATAACTCTTATATACACAGATGATTTAAACACACTCTGACAAAAATCCGTTTATTTACGACAAAAATTGCAGCATTGTTGCCAGGCCTTTTTCCTCGTAAAAATGGCAGTAAAATTAGATGTAATAAAAAAATAACATCTAATTTTGCTGCAATTTTTTACGGCAAAAACTGTTTACAACATTGCTGCCAGCAGCTTTTTTCCGCAAATTTAACGCATTTTTTTGAGAGCATACATAATAACAAGGATGCCGCACTGTATGTACCATTGGCTTTTAAAGACTGGATTAAAAGATGCAATATATGTGTAATACTAAGTCCAGTAGTAGTACACAGTAAAAAATATCCGTTAATATACACAAACTTTTCCCTCAAAATTACGGAATAGTTTCATTTTTCCGAAAAAAAACAGAAGAATTTCCGTATTTGACATTTTGGAGTCATTAATCCCGTTAAATAACGGAAGTGTTCTGTAATTTTTTCAATTTTCCGAAAATAGTAGAGTTTAGTGGTGCCATCTACCAGCAAAATTAAAAACCTTATACTGAGTTGATGTTTTTTTAAACAATTTGCTAGACTATTTCTCAATTTCATTCTGTTTTAATAATAAAAAGCTAACGTATTTTTTAAATATTAAGAAAATAATAATAAAAAAATAAAAAAAAAATATTAATTCTTTTTAAGTTTGAATAGCTGAAATGGAAAGTTGAGTGTGATTTTAAAATAATTTTTAATGTATTTTTATCATATATATATATATATATATATATATATATATATATATATATATATATATATATTAAGTGCGTTGGATATTTTGAAAAAAGTGGAAAAAAATTCTTCTTTTAATTTTAATATATATATTTTTTAATTTATTCAAATTTAGAAGTTCGCACATAAAATTAAAAACATATCGAAATATATTACCGAAATTCTTATAATTTTGGCGATTACGTAAGTTATAAGAAATCAATAACTGAAATTTATTTTATAACCCATTGTAATTATCTTTATTGAGTTTACCTTTGATCGTCATAAAATAATTTGTTAAAATGCACGTTTTTCTTCTTTCTTTTAGTATGTTAGTATTTTTTAAATAAATAAATAAATATCAATAATATTACAACAGAATTTTAAAACATTTCCAAAAAAAGAAGGAAAGAAAACTCTTAATAAATTCTTTGATGCATGTAATATTTTAAAAACTAATTTTTATATATATAAAGCCAAAATTAATAAGCTAAATATTCGAAAATATGCAAAGAAAATCTGTAAAACATTTAGAATTATCCATTCAATAAAAAATTTTATCTCTACAAAAAAAAAAAAAAAAAAAAAAAAAAAAAAATTTGCGTTCAAAATTTTATCTTAACTTTACGAAATGTATCCGAAATAACTAAAGACATTTGAAAGGGTCGTTTGAATAATTCTGGTGTAATGGTATTACACTGCAAGCTACGACACAAGAGGCCCCGGATTCGAACCCCATGGAAGGTGCGTAACATTTCTTCACTGTTGTTTAAATTAATTGTATATAATGTGTCCCTGATATTAACGTGTCTTTGAAAAGTAAAGAATAAAAATCACAAAGATGTTAGTTAGTCTTTGAAAAATTCTTTTAACTTTTCAAACAAAAATTTTTACATAAAGGAAAAAAAAAAAAAAAAAAAAAAAAAAAAAAAAAAACGGAAATATTTTGTGAAAAACGGAATTATTTATTTAATTTATGGAAATTTTTTTCCGTTAAAAAACGGAAGTGTTACTGGCGTCTAGATTACCAGTACTATTTCCGTTTTTTAACGGAAAATTTTTTTACAGTGTATAAAATCAATAAAGGTCAAACGATTTAAAAAGGACCAACTTATTTAGATTTAATAAAATAATCCCTATGGCAATATATTCGATATTATATTCCATAATCTAATTCTCTCTATACGCAACTCGTTTATTTAAAGGTAATTAAAGACCTATTAAAAAACACGGTTAGCACCAAGTCTGCAGTTCAACTTTGCGATCTCCTACCAAATCACGCATGTCGTAGCACATTGCCACGTTTAAACTTTGAAGAAGAGTTTTGTTCTAGGTACACTTTAAAAAGTCAAGAATATTACTAAGTTTACTTTGATTTTATGAAATGCCAAATAAAATTTTAGTATGCACTACTTTTACTGTCAGCACCAAATTAGGTTCATCTTTAATAGGTTAAAATATGAATTAAAAAAAAGAGTTATGAAGAATAGCAATATTTGATAATATTTATTCTTCATATCTCTTTTATCAATCGTGGTATATTCATTTATAGTACAGCAAGTACAGCGATACATTTTATAGATTTTTATGGAATCTTATCGTTCCGTAGAAAACAAAATTGCATGATAATACAGATATTTCTAGATATATTTATTGTAACAAACCCTCTGTACACGAGTATAAACAAAACAATTTACCAAAATTCGAGTTAAATTCACGAAAAAAATTCATAGTACATGTAGTTTTCGAATGATAAATACTTGATTTCTGATTAAAATAATCATATTTGTTAATTAAGAACAATGTATTTGAACAAAAAATTGAAGGTTTTGTAAAAATATTATTCTTACCATCGCCCTTCGTAATGAAATTAGGTAACCTCTTTTTCTTTAGATAAAGAATAAAATTTAAAGAAATATATACAAACCATATTATTGGAATGATTTTTAAATCTCTGAATACTTAAAACAAGCTTTCCTAAACAACATAAAATATTTACTTAAAACACTCAGAAAATTGAATTATTTATTTGTATAGAAAAAACATGTTTGAATATTTTACAAATAAATGTTTAATAGAATTGAAACAATATTTTTCTGTCTGCGAAAAAAAAAACCTTTAAAGTTTATGCTAAAAAGATTTGCAAAATTTTAGAGTGTATTCTTTAACGTAAAATTGTGACATAACCTTTTTTTTTACCTTAATTATTTAAACAAAAAAACAAACAAAAAAAAAATAGAGAGAGAGAGAGAGAGAGAGGGGGGGGGGAGAGAAATAGAAACAAAAATACGAAAAAATAATAAAGTGAATAATTTAAGTTGATACAATTAACAGATATATACACATATATATATATATATATATATATTATAGTAATAATTTTTTTCTCTTTAATTCTATACTGATTATTTCTAAATTCTTTTAATATTTAACATTTCACTTTTCTTTTTATAATATTTAACGTATTATTTGTGCTCTATACCTTTAATTTACGGTTTCATTATTTTATTTTATTCTAAAAAACATTAATCTGTCAGGCAACCTTTCCCTTAATATCCCATCTATTGTTTTTATTCTTTCATTTATGTTTGAAAAAACATTCGATTACTCAGAGTCCTCTGCGAGCAACATTAGAAGCCGGATTGCACCATTTACTCTTCCAAGCAACTGATAAAACTCTTTTTTTTACGTGGTTAATTTTTTCGTATTGTATAAAATCAATTTTTCTAATAAGTTAATTGGCAACTTAGAATGTAGCCGTAAAAACTTGTATTCTAGCACATGTTCGGATATAAACTCGTAACATTGGCTTCGGTGCAAATTTTGTTATATTTTTTCTAATGCTAACAAAACCTCTATCAACTGGCGTAATAAGTTTTTATCTAGTGAAGTTCTATGTTGGAAATAACACCTTTTTTATTTATGAAGGCTGCAGTTTACGTCGATACGAAATTTAAACCAAATTTGGTGGAACTGTGTTACTGTGATGTGATACACAACTAAAGGTACTTAAAAAATAAACAATTCTGCTTAATTTATGTGGGAAATGTAAATAAATAAATTTGCTTTACCTCCTTGTGCCACACGATTGCTACAAATACTGTACTAGATTATAGGCCACGATTAGATTACCACTATATATAGAATGTTCTTGCTAAGTGGGGGTTTTTTATCGACAACATTCGAAATATTTATGTTCTAGTTTCTCACACACACATATATATACATACATAATATTTTTAATATATTTATGTAGAGGTTCTATAATGCGAGGACGTAAACTTCATATAAATATAATACTAAACCTAAAGACACCCGGAGTATACAGTATATTTTGACAGATATTGTCAAAATTTTAAACCAATATCGATATTTATCTTACTCCTTACTACTTTTTTTATACTCATCATGTAACGCACATGTGCCAATCTTAAACAACTTTCATCTTTCAAAATTGCACGTTACACACGTGAATATACCTTATATATATATATATATATATATATATATATATATATATATATATATATATATATATATATATATATATATATATATATATATATATATATATATATATGTATATATATATATATATATATATATATTATATATATATATATATACAAAAGAGTGGTTCAAATCTAACAGAGTGGTTTCGTTAATCTTCATCGTTGCGTTTGGAAATGGAGCTAATAAATAGATACCATTAAATACCAGTCGTCTATTCAGCTGTTCAGTAAATTGTTTTAGACGAGGCAGGGCCCTACACAGACTAATGATTAGTATAAAGTCCATAAAACAAGAAGATAGGTCAAAATTTCGCAACGTTCGTACCAGCGTGTACTTTAACCCCTTAACGCGCAGTGTTGCCGGGTCGGCAACACCTAAAGTTCCCCCAGTTTAGAGACACAAAAACTCCGTGAATATTTCAAAAACTACTCTAATGGCTACTTTAAATCTTTCTTATGAGTTCTAGATGGCAACACCACTGAGATCAATCTCTACTGTTTTTAAATAATAGGTAAAATATTTTACTGTAATACGCGCTTCACAGCAATGCTCTTGTCACTACGCTTATCAATGCTTTACTTATGGGAGGTTACCACTTCAGCAACAGCTGTATAATAAAAATGGTTATTGCAATCTTTACAAAACAATACCTGTGTACTCCTCTAGGAATAAATAGGCTGCCTAATTTTTTTTTTCTTTAAATTCCAACTTTAAAGATTAGTGCGCCGGAAAGGGTTAAAAGATTTTAAACGTTTATTTGTACGAGAGCGATAATTAGTTACTTTCCCGTCAAAATTATCCCATGATCCCGTATATCCTATAACAGTATGGTGAAAACTGTGCGTTATAACCCTTTATTCTTGCGCACATTCATTCATATTTTTGTCTATTTTTATAAATAATGTGTGATATCAAGAGTTTTGAGATTATAAAGACCCAGTGATTTTGAAAAATAATGATCAATATTTTGAGAACATCTGACATGTTTTTCTTAAGGGTGTTCTTAAATCAAAAAGGGCAACTTTGTGACACATGCATTAATTTATTTTTGTTCGGAAATGCATGAAAATAGCAGGTGTTGTTGTTCAGAAACTGTCTAATTGCACTCATTCTTTTGTTTTTTAAAAAACACAATAGATTTTTCATAACAAGCCTTCAAAGTTGACACTTTTGAGCATATTTCCCGACGAAAGCAGAAAAACCGGTCGAAAAGGAGGAGAAAAACGGGTGATTGCGTCATCGAAATAGCTTATAACTCGATAAGTAATTTAATTATCATAAAATGGAAAAATAAGTTCGATTCGAAATCGTTCCCATAGTCAGGCATTAAAATTTTACAACTTTCTGTTGAAAAATGAATTTGTAAATGTGTCAAAACGTTTTTCGCTTGTTGAGCGGACCAGTTAAGAATACCCTTAAAATTGGGATAAATAGTCAAAATTTCGCAAGTTTCATGATAGCGTGTACTTTGTAAGATTTCGAGGGTTTATTTTTACGAGATCGATATTTCAGGTTACTTTCACGTCCAAATTCTCGCATGATCCAATATCTCTTATAACAATATGCTATAAACTGGGTGATGTATCATCCTATTTGTGTTCTCACCATTTATAATTTTGTCTATTTTTATAAGTGGAGATTTGTGATAGCAACGGTTTTGCGATTATAAAAGGTCAGGGAATTAAAAAAAAAATAATGAATAATATTTTGAGAACAGCCGACATATTTTACCTAAAATAAGGGTGGTTCAAATAGGAGTGACTTCCAATCACTTCAGTTAACGTCATACTTGTTGTTTTCATTCTCTTGTTCAAAGAATAATAAATTAGTCACGGAAATTTAAACGGCGAAATATTATCCATCTATCCAATTTGAGTTGCCAGGAAATAAATGTAATGTGTTATGACAGAAAAAAAAGAGTGAATTATATGACTGAAAATATCAATGCTCGACTGCTATTTCTCAAATTACTATTTAAAAATCCTAACACTCAAAGAAAATCTTAATTGATAAAGAAGGCATTTGACAGTAAACGAAAATAAAGATTTTGTACTTAGTTTACTGGTGCCTCTTATTTCCTTTATCATTTCAGCTTTTCTATTGTTTTGTATAAATTCATACAGCTTCATTCAGCCCTACGATCGTCTTTTTTTTTGAGATCTCTGACCCCTAAAATGTGTAAGTCCGTCAAAAACCGGAATTCAAAAACTTTCACGAATCCAATGCTTTTTTTCTTCTAAAGATAAAAGAAATTAAATATCATGGACCAATTTTCAAATGTAAGATATCGATTCTTTCCGGCCGATGTTAGTTTGCAGAATTTTTCACGTGCAAGAACGATAGTTCGAGTCACATTTCTTTTTAAAAGTGCTACCCGAAAGGGCACTTCCGATAACAGTATGCTCATTCCTCCCCGATTACTTTAAGACCCCCTCGTTTTATTAAGGAGGTGAGGAGGACTCCTTTATGTCAAAAACTAGTTATTTTTGCGCCCATTTTCATAAAGGAAGATATTATACTAATCATCTTAAAATTATAACGACATCATGAATTCAAAAAAGTAAGAAAAACTGTTTGAGGGCATCCACCAATAAAATATTTTAAAAATTGATGCGAACGCAATTCATAATTCAAATACCGGTGACATCTAATCACTTAATTTAACATTCTACTTGTGTAAAATGCTAGTTTAAACTCAAGGGGGTAAAGCGTGGAACAGATCTTAAGCCGGGATATAAAGTTCATAATAATACGTTCGATGAGATGGGAATAACGTTAGAGATCTCTGTGCTATTTGTCAAAACATCGAGAACAAGCGTTTTTCGGCGCATAATTATACCTAGGGACAGTCATTAATGTGGTGGTATGAATGTGTATGTGATTGTGAATGCATTGTATCAGAAGAACCGAGACTACAGAACGCTACTGTAGCGTTATCGATCGCGCAGTAAAAGTCTAATGAGGAAAGAAATTCGTGGGAATTTCAGTCAGGTTATTGAATGTAGGTAATACATTTGCTAAAAGTTGATTTAAAAGAAAAATCGAAATCACAAACATTAATAAATAATTAGCGAATATAAAACGTAGCTTTGATTTTAAAACGTAGTTATATGAATAATAAAAATGACTTGTATAATAATAGAAATATAGAGAAGCTTTTATTTACTTTAAAATGTCGTATAAAGAGAAATGTAAATGTACAAAGAATCTAGTTTGATAAATTATAAGAATAGTGCATGTGTCTATTTCAGTTTAAAGATTTAAAGTGATGGTATGAATGTGTATGTGATTGTGAATGCATTGTATCAGAATAACCGAGACTACAGAACGTTATTGTAGCGTTATCGATCCCGCAGTAAAAGTCTAATGAGAAAAGAAATTTGTGGGAATTTCGGTCAAGTTATTGAATGTAGGTAATACATTTGGCTAAAAGTTGATTTAAAAGAAAAATAGAGTCGCACACATAGATAAATAATTAGCGAATATACATTGTCGCTTTGATTTAAAAACGTAGTTATATGAATAATAAAAATGGCTTGCATAATAATAGAGATATAGAGAAGCTATTATTTACTTTAAAATGTCGTATAAAGACAAATGCAAAGGTACAAAGAATCTAGTCGGATAACTTATAAGAATATTGCATGTGTACATTTCAGTATAAAGATTTAAAGTGGCGGTATGAATGTGTATATGATTGTGAGTGCATTGTAGCAACATGATGCATTGAACTGGAACTAAAGAACTTTGTTGTAGCGTTATCGATCCCGGAGTGAAAGTTTAATGAGGAAACAAAATTGTGGGAATTTCAGTCAGGTTATTGAATGTATATAATACGTTTGCTAAAGGTTGATTTAAAAGAAAAATAGAGATCAGACAAATTAATAAATAAGTGAACATAGATCGCATCTACGGTTTTAAAACAATGTTTTATCTATCATAAAAATGACTTATATAATTACTGAGATAGATAAAGTTTTTATTTACTTTAAAATATCGTATAATGGGAAATGTAAATGTGCAAAGAATCTAGTTTGATAATTTATAAGAATATTGCATATGTGTATTTCAGTGTAAAGATTAAAGGGAAGGTTTGATGGAGGGTCATTCCATGGTAACTCACGTTACACTTAGAATAATTTACTACAGTAATTTTAGTAATATAACACTAAAAAATATTCAAATGTAAAATTTACATGATTTTTCAATGAAACCTATCCAAAAGTGAATTTGGAGGAAAATTACCTAGAAAATGATAATGGAAATTGCACTTAATATGAAAACTTACATTCCTTTTTCAGTAATGGTAATTACCATAGTAAATAAAACTACCAAAATTTAAGAAATAACATTAAAATTAGGTTATTTTCATCAAAATTGGGCACTGAATAAATTTAATTAGCAAACCATGTCAAATTTACCATTTGAATATTTTTTGTGTGTGTTATGTTACTAAAATTACTGGCAATAGTTCAAAATGTAATGTAAATTACCATGGAATGACCCTGGATATTTTATGGACAAATCAACTTTTTTAATAACACAATAAAAAGATACGTATTTATTTATTTCAAGTATTCTTTTTTTTTAAATTGACAACTATGGTGACGTTGTTAAAGTGAAATCTAATGTATTTCAATTTGTGTGTTTCTGTAGAAAACATTAACAATTCAGTATGTTTTTGTTAGACAGACATTATTTATTAATGAATTTTATACGAGAAAGAGAAAGTAAAAGTTTGTTAATGCATCCTTATACATTAAACATGTTAAAATAAACAGAGAAAAAAAGTGGAGGTACTTTCAGGTAGTGTATTAAAATGAAACACTCAACATGATAAACGGCTTAAGTAATAATTGAAATTCAGATTTAGCTATTTTATGGTTTTCAAAACTACATCGACAAAATCAAAAAAGCACTTTAAATAACACATTTAAGGCGCAACGCTAGGCGCAGAAAAAGACCCGGATGGTGATATAAAGTCTATGGGGGCGTTCTTTTCAAATATTTCGTCTAAATTTTAATATTTTTACATGATTTTTTGCATAAGATAGCTGAGAACTATCCACAACCGGCCTAGTTTTTACTTTTTTAGTTTTGGTTTCAGATTTAAAATAAAAAAAACTTTAATTTTCGATACCGGGTTAAACCGGTTCTGAAATTGAAACTATTGTAATATAAAAAATATATAAACAAAATCGAAATTTCCAAAATCAAAATAGTAAATTTCAAATGTGCGTTGAAAAAGGTCGAAAATCGAACCAAGAATGACTTCAAGGAAGCTGCCGATATTTCACTGAATGAGCCATCCAGGACATAGATGGTTTATCAGAGTGGCACTAAAAGATAAAAGAAATATTTAAAGTTACTAAAATTTTTCTACGAAATTGGGATTTCTAGAATTTTTTACTTTACGGAAATAACAAAAAGTTAATGCAACAGATACACATTCGCACTATAAGTCGAAAAACCGGTAAGGTTTTTAGAATGCTTAGAACTTTTTATGTAACGAACCCGGGTTACAAATAAAATTTTAGTAGCATATTTTGTAACAGTAGAGATTTCTGTATCTTTATAAAAACTAGTTTTTCAAATTTACATATTTGTTTATACAATGTAAGCATACATATTTCCGTAATTTTATGTATGTACAATTACGGCTATTCTTTTCTTTTTTTTAAAAATCAGTGTGGCTTATTTGATAGAGCACTGTCAGCATCAAATACCTGATGTCCGGCTTTTTTCATCAATTTTGAAAATTGAGAACTGATATATTATTATGTTCTGGATGAATACTTGGAGCGAAATCTAAAACATGTTTTTTTTTTTTTTTTTTTTTTTTTTTTTTTTTTTTTTATATATATAGATTTTAAATGTATGACTCCTAATTCGTTTTCATTTTTTATTTTTCCCTCTGTTAGTCGGAAGAATATTTAAAAACAATTTCTGCAATTTACATTTGGTGTACTAATTATTTTTTAATACATTGTATACTTATAAACCGCAAACCGTAATCTGAATGGAAATAATGATTTAAGTTCCATATGATGTCTGTTAATCTGAAACCAACAACTGAATTCAAAGCGCAACAACAAACTTCCATTTATGTGAACGTAACAATGTAAAATGATGATTATAATTTCTATTGACAAAGCGCTGGTTATTATAAATCGCTTTCATTAGAATCTCATTAAGGATTGTAATCCGTTTCCACAATCTAAATAATCACTTGATTAATCTAATTACGAATTACATTTATAAAATTTATTTCTACAGAGTCAATTATTAAATCCATAAGCACCTCAAACAGTGAAAAGCAACTGAATTAGTTTAATTTCCCTTTTAATAATTTGCAAATTCCATTAAAAGTTGCGGTTTTCGCCACGAAGTATGGAGTAATTATGAATTTCAAGAATATACATAAATAGTTCTATAAAGAATTCCGGAGGGATTAATCCGCTTCATTTATTATCTGCATCTTTTGCTGGGAAAGCGATGCAACAAAGTCATTAGCTAACTTGACGTGTTCTCGAAGAGCAAATCGGCTTAAAAATTTCTTTTTCGTGAACTGATATTAAATCTTTTATACTTTTTAAAAAAGATATTTTCCATATTTTAATGATATGAGTCTCTTTTAAATGGTACTTCTCAAGGAGCATCGAATTTTGTGAAATAAAATTGTAAGCGTGGTGAAGAAGAATGAATCTTTCAGGTATATTTCGAACAGTGAAAGTTGAAATATTTTTTTCGACATAAATTTGAATAAAACTTTAAAATACGACATGTGTCACGGCCTGATTGTTCCGTGGTAAGAATACTACCCTGCTAAAAGCAATCCGCCAATGTTGAATTTATTGACCTCACTTGATAAATATTACAAAAAGTTTAATGTAATACTGCGACTGGAATGCAATTGTAGTTCTGAAATAATTATAGAGTTAATTACAAACGCGATGTCATTATTGATACTTGCACAGTAAAAAAATAAAAGCGTTATATTTACGACAAAAACTGAAGGCAGCAATGTTCACAGCAATTTTTACCGTAAAAATTGCAGTAAAATTAGATGCAATTTTCTCTATTACATCTAGTTTCTATTATGCTGCAATTTTTATGGCAAAAACTGTTGGTAACATTGCTGGCAGCAGTTTTTGCCGTAAATTTAGAGGATTTTTTTAACAGTGTGCATTTAATCTAAATATACATACCGTATTTACTCGTGTGTATATCGAAGAATTTTTGACATAATTTGAGAGTTGAAAATGAAGGGTCAAATTATACACGAATTAATAAAAAAAGCAATAAACTTTTCGCAGATAGTCAGAGTATGGAAATTTGTTTAAAGATGACATATTGGTCGCGGTTGGAGAGAGAGATAAAAGTGGGCAATAGTTATTCCTCTTTCATAAACAAAGAAGAAAAAGAAATCTTAACAATGTCTCTGTCCTCATTATCGCTGAAATACTTGCTATTAATCTAAATATACATGCCGTATTTAATTGTGTATACGGCAAAGAATTTGACACAAAATTTCTGAGTTGAAAATGAAGGGTCAAATTATACACTAATTAATAAAATAGACAATAAAGTTTTCGCAGATAATCCGCGAATAGGATTTTTTTAAAAGATGACATATTGGTCGCGGTTGGAGAGAGAGATAAAAGTGAACTATAGTTACTCCCCAGAGATTAACAAAAGAAAAAAAAAAACCTGAACAATGTCTCTGTTCTCATTATTGCTGAAAAACGTACAACTAATCTAAATACACATACCGTATTTAATCGTGCACATGTTAAAGAATTTTAAACAAAATTTGTATGTAGAAAATGAAGTGGCAAATTTATACTCGAATTAATAAAATAAATAATATTTTTTTCGCAGATAATCGGCAAATGGGCAAGTCTTTTAAGTAATCACATATGGATCTAGGTTGGAGAGAGAGAGATAAAACGGACTATAGTCATTATCCTGTTATTAGCATTAAAAAATCAACAAAAATGGCCTTGTAATTCAGGACCTCATTACCGCATGGGCAAATCAGGACTTTGCCCATGAGCCACGGACTTTAAGGAGCCATCGAAATGCATACAGTAAATTTTAAAATATTTACTTTCTTGTTCCAATTCATTCTCTGCCATATGTTGAAGTTGTTAAAATCATCTTAAAATAACGTAACAAATTGCTATATTTATATAAAAGGTTTTTGTTTTATACTAAGAGGAACAAAATGTGCACTTTTACTAATTAAGGTATTTAATTTAGAATTGACGAAGCTAAGAATTTTCTTCTATTTATATCCAAGATGCGAAAATATGTCTATGCATTACGCATTCACAGTGAGTGACCATCAGTTCTATTTGAATAATGTGTCCCTAATTCGAAAGAGGCCCCTAATTTATCTTTGCCCAGGGTCCGAATTAGTCATAATCGGGACCTGTTCTAATTGTTTCGTACCTATTTTCTCTTTGGATAGAATTCCCTTCAATAAAGGGTTATTCCTTTTGGTCTCTTTTTTCAAAAGAGTTCAACTTAAAATTGCTTCTAGATATCTCTCCTAAAGTTCTACATTATATAGAAGCACTATATGTTATCAGTATACAAAGTTGTTTACCCTTGTAGATAAAGCTTAAATGATTTTTTTAGGTGCGTTCGTAATTATGTAAATACGTAGCACCTATAGTGGACGTTCAGTCCGTCTGTCTGTCCGTCCGTCTGTCTGTCCATCCGTCTGTCCACCCGTCGGTCTGTCTGTCCGTCTATTTGTCTGTCCGCATATAACAACGCAAAAACAACCCAACCGAATCGTTTGAAATTTAAACTACATAATTATTACATAATTTTGTCGAGTCATTTGAAATTTTATAAAAATCGGATGCATAGATCAATTACAGGGGCAATCAAAAGTATTCCAGTACATTACGGTCAATGGGAAAAAAGTTTCAAATGCATTTTAATCGTTTGAAATTTAAAATACATAATTATTACATAATTTTGTCGAGTTATTTAAAATTTTTTGATAACCGGGTGCATAGATCAATTACAGGGGCAATCAAAAGTAGTCAATCACATTATGGTCAATAGGTAAAAAGTTTCAAAAGTATTTTATACGTTTGAAATTTAAAATACATAATTATTACATATTTTTGCCCAGTTATTTCAAATTTTATGAAAATCGGATGCATATATCAATTACAGGGACAATCAAAAGTATTCCGTTTCATTACGGTCAATGGGGAAAAATGTTTCACGTGCATTTCAATGGTGTTACGCTCATTCGAACTTAATAAAATTTATATGCAACTTTAAAGTACATATTATAATATACATTTTACATAATTTGTGATGCAAAGAACATTTGCCATTGATATACAAAACCACACAAAAGTATTCCATTTCATAATAGTACAGGGAGAACATTGTTTGATGAGCGTTTTAACTGTAATTCGCTATTTACAATTTTATGAGATTGATATATGAGAGTAATATTTTTAAAACTTCGTTATCGTATGAACGCATCTCATTTTTCTACGCTTCACGTGCAATTTCCAATTTGTTTTGTTGTTGTTGTTGTTGTTGTTGTTGTTGTATTGTTTAATTTATGTGACGAGGTTTCCAAGAAGTTTATGCTTCTTCGATTTTACATAATTATGTAATTTTAAAATTTTGAATAAAAAAAGTCTGATTAGAAACATTAAGAAAATATTTTCTAATTTAATGGAAATTTATTATTACTATTATTGTTTTAACCTCGATTACGAATCATTTTTCAACATACTACCAGAAATAAATTTTGACTTATACACAAAAATTCATTTTTTTTTTTTTTTTTTTTTACAAAATTTTTGAAGAAATTTGCTCGAGAATTGGGAACATCGAATTGTACACAAGTATCTATCGTAATTTTTAATGAAGTCCGTTATAAATAAATATGATCTATACGAAACTAAAATAAATTTGATATAAAATCTGCATGGGTCCTGATGAAAAAGTTTTGTATCAATGTTCCAAATGTTGAATTTACTAGTCTTATAAAATATTTATAAATCTTACACAGTATTTATTAGTCTTACATCATTTCGCAGAAGAGATTACAGAAATTTTGCTTAACATTTGAAATTTTATTTCTGTAGTAACTAGAATGTGTTCCCAATATAGCTGAAACATTTGCATTTAATCCCGAATAAAGTGAATGCTAGATAAAAATGCAATATCACTTTCAATAAAAAATTAATATATATACGTGTCGCAACTCCATTTTCCTTTAGTAAAATAAGTTATGTTTTCCCGATGTTACGTTAAAATTAAACTTGTTTGTCTTGCATAAGAAAATTTTGAAATGCAATAGGTAGAGCATTGAAAGTGAAACTATATTTTAAGAGTAATTGCAAAGCTCTTCCAATATTTTTCAAATATTTGAAATAAATTAAGCCGAAAAGACGCGCGCCGGGCCTTTTGGAGTCGGAGTGCGTATGTATTTTTGCAATTGTAACCACTAATTTCTTAAAAGTAATCTTTAACATATTTTATCACAGAATATATAAGGATTGTCTCCGTCCAAATAAAATTGACGGTTATAATTTGATTTTATTGGTGACAAAATTAAAACCATTTATACCCTGGGTAAGCGCGTGTTCTCCCGGGTTAATGAAGTATTTCATTAATTTATTAAGTATTGAAATAATTGTAGTGTGATGCAAATGTTGTTAAAATATTTTCGGTTATTTTGAGTACTAAAAATTATGCGTCTAAATTCAGATATTTCATTAATCATGCCGTTAAAAGTTTGTAAAATTAGCAAAGTAAAAATTTTTACAGAATATTATGCATTATTTATTTACAAAATTTTCGTTTCGTTAGAATATCTGAATTATGTTAAATATGTTGATAAATTTTAAATTTAACATTTCCAATTATTAAAAGTGTTATCAATATTGATATTGTTTGATTAGATGTATCTGTAATCCTCAAATTGCTGAAAAACTTGATATATTATGCTAGTTATTTACATTTTATTAAAAATTTTTCTATACTAGTTTCACATTAGAACTACTCACAGTGTTCAACATGTTTTTTTTTAAATTGATACTATATAAATAATGGAAAATTGATTATAAGCTGCTAAAATATATATATTTTTTATCATTGTATTTAAATAATTTTTTTCAGGATTTATTCAAAACTGTATGAACAGTAATTTTCTTACTTTTAATATTGTGAATGCAACGGTTATTGACCAAATGCTAGTAGTTGACCTGTGAGACATGAAACAATAATAATAATAATAATAATAATAATAATAATAATAATAATAATAATAATAATAATAATAATAATAATAATAATAATAATAAACATTGCACAGATAATATATTTTAATGAGGTAAAAACAAGAAATTAATCAAACTATAACAATTTAAAATCATTTAGTATTTTTTAAATCTTTCCAAATATATTTATTCGTAAGTGCGGTATAATTATTTCTTAAAAAAATTTTCTTTAGATTAAAAAAAAATATAAAAACCATTAATTGTTGCGCAACATAGTTATCTAATTAATTTTTAGAAATATTAACTGATAAAAATAAAGCGTTAAAATAATATGGAAATGCATTGTGTAATATATTTTGCATTGTAATCTCTTAAAAGCATTTAATGTTCCAGATTCTTATTAATTAAAAAAAATTTCGAACTAATCACAAAACATCGCAAGGCTTCAGGAACGTATATATTGAAAGGAGATAATGTTAACTTGATCTTTATCCAATATTAAGATATTGAGCTTAGGTTAGTGTTGTCAAATTAAATGATTTTGTGCTACTTAATTTTAGGGATAAATATAGTGCCTAGAATTTTTTTTCTATTTATTCTAATCATATTACCATGATTTATTTTTTATATTTTTTCTTCATTTTATTTTGGCTTTATTGGTGTTGGTAGCCTTAAATTCGTATTACTTTTTGTTTTTTCGTGGCTTAAGCGAAGATGAAGCCACACTATTTTATGTGTATTTCCATAGTATTTGTGGACGTAATGATCCTGCTTTTATTCTGCAAATTTCGATTGTATTAATTTTAGATTTTTTTTCCATTTTTGAATGTGGTATTTTGTATCAAATTTAGTAGTTTGTATATTATTTTACAATTAATGGTTTTACAAATACATATATGTTTATAAACTTATAGATATAGATATATACATATATATTAATTATAGGTTGCCATTCTCGACAAATTTATATGACTTGTCAGAATATAAAGTAATAGACAGATAATTAATTTTTTATCTTAAAATTTGAATTCTACATTTCCTAGCAATTGCATGGATATTCATGAACAAATTTAGGTTACAAAATATTTGAAAAATCCTTATAAGTAATACCACCGCTTAGAATCATGCAAATCGATTCTTTAAATTTCAGCATATGACCATTGATTTGCAGTTTTATGTACAAAATCAATATTTTCTTAGATAGTCTTATGTGTGTTTATATCCAATCATAATTGGAAATTTTTTTAGTCTTAACTCTATCATTTATTAAATTCTAATTTCACGTTTGAAAATAATTGTTTTCTTTTCTATAAATGAGTATTATATTTAAACCACAATCCCTACATCGGAAACGATGATAAAGAGAAATTTGACTCCCACACATAGAGACAAAAATAAATTTAAAAACCGGTATCAAGAAAAATGATAATGTAATGTAATGAAGAATTATATTTCATGCTTTTGATTATCTATTATATATTAAGCTATCGTAGGGGGCACACAACTTTCGATTATTTTTTAATTGTTTAGTGGCAACATCTTAAAGAAACGCATCTTATTGGTTTCTATGTAAAAGTTATTTTCAGGATTTGCAGTATCTGAGCAAATCGTGTTTATTTACGTTTTGCATTATTGATGCAATGATGGAGCTTCAAAACATTATTTTTTTACTGCTGTTTTTTCTGTTCTTTTTACTTTAAAAATAAATTTAAAAATAAAAACAAAGTTTAAAAATAAATACAAGTCATGCATTTTAAACGCTTCAGTTTAAAATTAAAGCTATGCATTATAAATGAAATGAGTGAAAGGATTATATTGAAATGAAATTGATGAAATACGAAAAAAAAAAAGGGCACGGGAAAAAATGCTTGGCGATTTATCATCTGCGCCCGACTAGCATAACAATAACAAGTTCTTAATTTCTTGAATTTCTTGATTTTATTAAAAAAATATTTTACTTATATGAAACACCAGCAAAATTTTTTTGTTAAGATATAAAGATTCGATTTGTATAAACCTGCGATGTATTTTTATTTACATATGCTATTGAATATTTTTCTTTGGTAATTGGTTTTCCCATTTAACTTTTCTCCTTGTATAAAATAAATAGTTAAACTTAACCTGGCCGTCGGAGTATGATTGACTATTTTAAAATAATTCACCCTTATGAAAACATATCCATTTTCTAAAGTGGGATTACTGCGCAATAATTACGTGAGATTTTAAAGTGATAACTTTCTAAAGCTGATTCAATGTAAACACAAGTGTAAGATCATAAAATAAAGAAGGTACAAACAAAATAAAAGTTTTTGTTTACATATAAATTACTGTATAGTTTGTTGTACATCAGTATTTAAAAGAAAGATTTGCATATAAAAAAATTAACTACAGTTACATAACTATCAATATGGTATAGTTGTATTAGTTTGAGAATTTTTTTTTTCTGCTAATGAACATTTATATTTAAACATAATTTACATAGTTTTCAAACGTAACTTTTAAAATTCACATATGTAAGATAAAGAATCTCCTTCAAAAGTAAGATTTGTGTTTCATAAATTCTATAGTTAAATTCAGAACAATAATTAAAAATATCTGGAACTAAAAACACGTGAATATTGTGAAAAAAAATTATTTTAAACATAATGCACAGATCAAATTGAAATATGTTTTTTTTTTTTTTTTTTTCATTTTATTAACACCATCGTTAGTGTATAGTTATCATTTGAAAAAATGATTCCGACTCTTCAAAAGAAATTGTTTCAAAACTAATATTAAGTTTAATAATTGGTAGCAAAATTACCCTTCAATAAAATGAAGATTTTCTAAAATTATTGAGGTGTATATAAACACCTCAATATTAAATAATAATAACAATTTAACAAATTACAACAACCAAAAAAAAAATGATTTTCTTTAACATTTAAATTTAGATTTAAAAATAAATTCTAAAAAAATAAGAATAAAAATAAATATATATATATTTTTCTTCTTATTAAAAAAAAATGTTAATTTTAACCATACAGGATCCGATTTATATGTTTTTTTAGTTTTTAGAAAAATTACTTTTTACGTTTGTAACATTAACTTAGCTATTCAAATGGATTAATTAGTCTTTATTGAATAATTCTTTTTCTAAAAGGTAACGAATGTTATGCTATTGCATACTATTCAATTCATATTCATATGAAAATAGGCTAAGGAAGAATTTCTAGATGTTTTTATAATGTTATTTACGACTCATATTAATAAGTTTTCCTCTATATGATTCCTCACATTTTTTTTTTCTTTTTCTTCGAATTTTTAAAGTTATGAGGTTTAAGCATAGTTTTTAACGATTGAAATATAATTTAAAAGCAAATTTATTGTGCATCATATAAAGAATCGTTTTCAAAAATTAGATTTGTGTTTCAAAATAATTAAAGTTAAGAACAATGGTTTAAATGAATTCAGGCAGGTGTTTTTAAAAGGAAATATAGCCTTTAAGCATAAAACTCGAGATCAATGAACAAAGAAAAAAAATGTTTAAAGGATTGGATTGAATAGAAAAGAATGTAAGTGTATTTACAAGTATTATTAATGCATTTCTCTTAATGTGGGACTCATAAATTTTAAGAAAAAATCTGTTTTGGAAAACGATATTATGCTTAATAACTGACACTTTTATATTTATAATGACCTTCTAAAAATTTTCATATGTAAACTCAACAAAATTTTACAAAAAAAAAAAAAAAAAAAAAAAAAAAAAAAAAAAAAAACAATGCGTTTAGAAATGAATCACGAGGTCAATAAATTTTTTTTACGAATCCTGTTCACAGGAAAGATAATTGTATCTTTATTCACGATCGCTATTTATATGTGGTTCAAAACTTTCTATTTTTCTCCGAATGAAAAAAGTCATCAGGTTTAAACATAATTTTCAAATATTAAAACATATACACTCACACACACACACATATATATACAGTAGACTCCCTCAAATCCGCACAGCTTAGGACCAGAGGTTTTGCGGATTTTAGAATTTTGCAGATTTCAGATCATTGCTTTGTTTACATTTTTTAAAAGTAATTTGAATGTAATTAATAATGAAATCAAAAGTATAATGAGTGCTTACAATATGCTAAAATATTAAAATAAGTGATAAACTAAAATAATAAAAATTTAGATAGTTTTTAAAATGATAAAAATACTAAAGCAAAGGTCAAATTAATAATCAATGATGTACAATTAAATATTCATTATAAAGATGAAATGTGTTTTTTCTAAATTTTTCAATGAAACTTGCCTCATAAAGGCACATTATTAATTCACACCAAGATCATAAAATAATAAAGCTTTATTTCAGGTTTAGCCAGACTTAATAACTAAAAAAGCTTGATTAATATATAAATATTTTTGGTAAGATTGTGATTACCAATAACATCAGCAATATCTTTATTTTTTCAGAAATAAATTATTCTTTCTTCATGAAAAAGCACAAATTCAATAACCTTAAGAAGAATCACAAATTAAAAAATATATGAAATTGATATAAAACTAAAAAAGTCAAATTTTGCACCTACATCTGAACTAAGTGTTTCATTGTTTACATCCGTAAAATATGTGCGGATTTTAGGGAGTTGTGGATTTTAGGAGTGCGGATTTGAGGGAATCTACTGTATATGCATATAAATAGGTATATTTTAACATACAAATCTTTTTTTAAAGTAAGATTTATGTTTAACAGTTATCAGAGTTAAATATAGAACGATTATTTAATAGCATTTGAAGAAGACATTATATAACAAGGAAATATGTCTTTAACCTTTTATATACCGCATCAATTTAAAAATAATACATCCATTTAGAGAAGAAAGATTCATTATATATTTTTAAAAGTGGGATTAGTGCTTAGTAAACGCCAGTGTCTTACACCATCTTTGAAAGACACCGTATTTGTAATGTTATTATCCTGTTCTGTAAAGAGAGTTCAAGAAGATTTCTTAATAGCATTTTGGATGATATTAAACATTCTTTATTCTCAATAAAAGAAATAGGTATTTAAATTTCAGACAAATAAAGGCAGTTTTAAATTTCACATTTAAATAATAGAAGTTGCATTTGTTCATACTTGAAATCAAGTGCAAAAGTTAAATTTCTCAAAAATATAATATTAAGCTCAATTAATTATAATCACACTTTTATTTATTTTGCAGTTCCGAAGAAAGTGAGGAATTAAAATTAATATATAGTAAAAGCTAAATTATAATTTTGGTTTTTAAAACGCTTATTTCAAGCGTTTCAAGTTTACAATGAAGATTTATGATTTTTTGAAATAAGGGTTTAATCATTAGTTTACTAACATCTACATTTTGATTATTTGAAGTAAAAATGTATTGAAAATTAAAGCCTTTAAAAATATTTTTAATACATTGTTTTTTTTCTATATATGTAAATTATGTATAAAAATGAACAGCGTGAAATATAAATACGAAATTTAAGTCATATAGAGATTAAATTTATTTTGATAAAATAAAAGAAATAATGACTTATTTTAAACTAAAATAGAAAAACGATTAACTAATTTTAAAGAAAAGGCCTCCAGAAAAATTGTTTTAAAACATTCGTGATAAATAAATAAATAAACAAATAAATACTGTTGTGATGCATCACTGAATATTATTGAAAACACTTTTTAGTTTTTTTTTCTCTCTTTTCTTTTTTTTTCTTTTTCTTTTTCTTTCTTTCTTTTTTTTTGTGCAAATTACTAGGAAGTTAATTTATGAGAAGTATTCTGTGGATTATTTTGAACTACGATTTATGATTCTTCCATCTTACAAAAGTCATGCTTTTGTGCATATTTTGATGTTTGGATACAACATCTAATTATTAATTAGTAAAAAATTATATTTGAAATAATAATAGTATTAAGACTAATTATTTTCTGTTATATTTATATATAAAGTTCACGCCTGTGTTGAAATGTCTGGTTTATTGATCTTTTAAAATGTGATATTTTAGTTAAATATTTTTCTTTAATAGTAAAAGTATTTATACATGATAACTTCTATTAAAATGCATGGCTGTCAAATAATATTCCAGTGTAAATTAATTGTTTTCATCACAATTTTTTTTCGAGCTTTCAGCACATAATCCGAAGACTTGTCCGGAATAATAAAATAATTTTAATATTAGGTATATGAAATAACAAATGATGATGATGATAATGATGATAATAATAATAGTAATAACAATAATAATAATAATAATAATAATAATAATAATAATAATAATAATAATAATAATAATAATAATAATAATAATAATAATAATAATAATAATAATAATAATAACGGATAATGGAAAGAGTATGCACACATGACAGAAAAAATACTTTCAGAAAAAAATTAACAGCTGTTCGTGTAAACAGAAAAGAACATATATTATAAATACAATAGAAAAATATTGTTTAGAGGAAAAATTAATCTTTATATACAATACATATAAATTTCTATGTGTGTATATGCGTAAACATTACATAACTCCGAAAAACAATAAGAGACTGCTAAGAAACTTAATTAGATATCGACCGAGGAAATATGAAAACATTATTAGCCTTGATATATTATAAATCTTGGTTTCATTTTCGAATTTTGGTGTTTATTTTATAAAGTATATTTTAAAGCATTGAAAGAAAACAAATGTTTAGAAGTAATATAGTTTTAATAAATTTATAAATATTATAAGCTTTTAAGCATATAATCGAAATTATTTATTATGTAAAATTATATGAAAGTGTTTCTTGTTTGCTTTTTTTTTTTCGTGTTACAAGAAATTAAATCGACACTTTAACCGTAAACATAATTGTATTTGCTTAGTTTAATGCGAAAAGGAAATTAATAATCGTATCACCCATATTGGCACGCATGAAAATCCATTATATTAAGGAATCGATTTTAAACATATCGCGGCCAGCGAATGTTGTTTTATACAAACCAAGTATTTAAAATTTAAAGTATGCATTGTAATTTAAAAGCAATTTTTCTTAATAAATTTCTTTTATCGAAAAATGTATCTCAGTTTTGTGATACACGATTAAGCCTAATAACAGAAACCTTTTTAATGATTTTTTAGCACTTTCCAAGAAAGTTGAAAAGTGCTTATGCATTCGGTTTGTTTGTCCGTCTGTCCATCTATCCGCGCTCTAACTCACATAAATATACTCGGATTACGATGAAAATTTAGGACGTTATTGAGGTTTACCTTAGCAGGAACCCTATTGAAAATGAAGTTTCTACCACGATTAGTTTATCTACAGGGAGAATCAAAATTTCCCCATTACATTGAGGCCTTTGGGGAAAAATCGTTCCAAAGGAATTTTAAAGATATTATACCCTGTCAAACATATTAAAATTTATATGCTTTTACGAGGTGCATTAAAATATGCAGTCTATAAAATATAAAGTGAAAATGTAGCTATTATTCATTTACAGGGCCACACAAAAGAATTCCGTTAGATAATGGTAAAAGGAGGATTTATGTTTGACGTATTTTAAATATATTAAACTGTTTTATGTATAATAAAATTGATGTATGTCATTGAGGCTTAGTATAAATTATACCAGAGCTGTCCAACGTGGCGCCCGCGGTCGCCATGGCGCCCTTTGACGATTTTCTTGGCGCCCCTTTGAAGGTTTCCTGTTATTAAACATTTTAGAAGTAAAATTCCAGTATCAATAATGCTTTCTTAGAAATCACTAACATTTGTATAAGACATACTTTCAAAACCTGTAAATACGCATTCAAAACCAGAAATACACTCTTGCATATTTCCACAATTTCTAGTTATTATTAATAAGAGTATTTAAAATGTAATTATATAAAGCTTAAATTTGGTAATAATTGGAATTAGCTTTTTTTATATTTAAGAAATAATATAAAAGTAAACATTTTTCACCTTTTATCACTTCTTTCAAGACACATATGCATGAAAGTTCAGCTTTTATTTTTTTGCTGCAGTCACATTGGCCCATTGGCTGTTCTATACGAAGGATAAAGAGGCTTAAATTTTCCTTCTTGATTTCTGAAGTTTTAGGTTTATTTATTTATTTGATTAGAAAAATTAATAAAACTGTGAGAAAGGTTTGCATCTATGAAAGCACTTCGACACTATTCCACCCACATGGGTTCACTATCATGGCTGTCTTTGTTTTTGTACTTTTTATAAAACTGTTTCACGCTTTCAAAATAAAATGAAAGCGTATACTAGCTAAATCAAAGCGTATTTTCACATTTTAAAAGAAATCTAGCAATACCTCTGTTTTACATGTTTATTGTTATTTTTTCTATTATAGGTACAATTAAAATTTTTTACACCATACCCTACAAACATTTTTGAGATAGATTTATCATAGAAAAATGTGCATTTTAAAATTTAATGTAACTCCAAAACTGTATGAGCCTTTTGTCTACTGTTGAAAAATTCATTTGCTTTATGTTAAAACGTATGCATATACTAATGCTGTGCGATAATATTGTCACATGTTTTTGGTCATGTGAATAATGGCGCCCTTCGTTGAGTGTCAAGAGCTGAAATGCGTCCTTGCTCAAAAAAAGGTTGGACAGGCCTGAATTATACGATACTGCCTTCCCTAATATAAAGTACATATTATTTATAGGGACACACAAAGGATTTCAACCAGTACATTCTTTCCGAAGTACTGCGTATGTATCCGATGATAGCTGATGAATGGATGAAAAGCATTTTATTTATGATATGCTCGCATAAGTTTCACTTTTATTCATATTATATGGTGTTTATAAATGCTATAGTTAATATACACCCTGACGCAAAAGTTTAGACAATGAAGAAATTCTTACATACTTTGAAAAATATTTATTCAATTTTCAAATCACTGCTTGAAATTAATGTGCTGTACATATAAACAATATTTATAACAAAGAAAAGTGGAATTGTGCATATTGCAATAAATTAAATGGTAACAAAAATAAACTGCTGTCTCAAAAGTTTAGACACAAATCAAATAAAATCGAAATAAACAATTTTTAAAACCTGGTTGCGCATCCATGCTTCTGTATTACGTCAAATATACGAGATTGCATCGAAGAAACTAAATCTTGCATAGTTTGTGGATCGATATCGTACCATGCATCCTCAATAGATGTCTTAAGTTCCTGTACAGAAGAGTATTGTCTAGTATTGCTTTAAACTTTGCGACACATGATGCTCCAAAGGTTTTCTATAGGGTTAAGATCTGGGCTACATGCTGGCCAGTCGAGAACTCTTATATTATGGGAATTAAACCAAGATTTTGAATGTTTTGCAGTGTGAATTGAAGCATTGTCTTGCTGAAATTCCCACTGAGGACCCACTAGAAGCTCAGCAAATGGCAGTAGGTTTTCTTCTAATGTCTGTGTATAATGCTGTGAAGTTTGACGACCACTGGTGAAGGTCAGAGATACTTGTCCATTATAGCAAAAGGCTGCCCAAACCATCACCGAGCGCCCTCCTTGTCTGCGACTAAAAAAACGTCGAGGTTCCTTCCGCAAGTCATGCCAATACGATAAACAACCATCTGGACCATCCAGATTCCACTTTTTTTCATCGCTAAATATGCCTGACTGCCATTTCCCCCCATATGACAGCCCACATCATTCTTTGTAACTTATGATGTGGCTTCAGAGCTGGTTTTTTCTGCATTTTGCTATAAACGATTGTTCCTTTTTCCAAAATTCGTCTACGAATCGTATCCTTTGATACAGAGAGTCCCGATGAGCTTTGAACTCCACGTAAGCTCATTTGTTGAGTACTCGCTAGTCTTTGTATCAGGCGATCCTCTCGTACATTTGTCACACGTGGCCTCCCAGACCGACATTTTGCTTTATATTCGGAACCACTCAATAAAACTCGATAAATAGATTTTTTTGACCTATTAAGAATAGCAGAAATTTCAGAAACGCTCTTCCCTTCACCTTTCAACTGCCAAATCCTTGAAACCTCATTCACTTGAATTTCTTTAGCTCTCGGCATGTCGACTATGAAGCGCAATCGTTTGCAGAACTTAAGTACTCCAAATTTGTGACATTATCGATTCTAAATTTGCATATTCCAGCGAATATTCAAAGAAATTTAGAATAGTGTCTAAACTTTTGCGACAAGCACATTTGAATTTTTATGAAAAAAATTAGTATTATAGCAAATAAAACGACTGTCCTTTGTACATAACATTTTAAATCAGTTTTTGAATATATTTACAGGTTTTTGTAATTCTGACGTCATAATTCTACATTTTAAAGCTGAATGACGTCATTGTCTAAACTTTTGCGTCATGGTGTACATGACTACCCAAAAGAGCTCGCCAACGTTACTGAATATGAGCAAAAATTAGTAAAAGGTGATTCTTAAATAAATTATGTATTTTTATGCTGAACTGCATTGGATTTACTAAGTAATGTTTGCAGGATATAGATAATATGATATACTGGGCCACGCAAAAAATTGAGTACATGGAGCCTATGAATGATGATTTATGAGAAAGTGATTTCAGTTGTTTTAAGAGTGTTTTAGATTAAAATAAATTTTAGCTTAACATTGATGTGTAATAAAGGTACCAGGCAAATTACAAGGCTGAAAAAATATTCAAGTATGTTTCCATCTATTAGTATAAATTGCTGAAAGAGAAATTTCAAGCTTATGGGCATTTTTTGCTAAAATACATTTTCCCATTATATAGTATGTATATTAGTTGACAGATCAAATACAGGGCTGTGCAATAGTACTGTAATACATATTTGGCTATATTTGGCTTTATTCCTTATTTACCTAAATAACGAAGTTTTGTTAAAGATTTCATGAAGCGTTGGAAAGTGCTTCATAATCTATGCTTAACACATGATTTTTCTTACTTGTTCACTTTAACCCAGATTATGAATATTCAAAATATTCCTATAAAACAGATTGTACTTTTCTGAGTAGCTTAAGATTCAATATTTCGGAATTTTATTCGGTATTTGTTTTAATTTATTATTTTAATGTAAGATGATAAAAATTCTGTAGCAAGATTTCTAATAGATTCTCAGAAACAATATAGTTTAAAATTAGCTTGAACAACTAAAATAAAATTTTATATATATATATATATATGTAACAATAATATACAACAAATTCAATAACGCAGATTATACGTTATAAAAAATTTCTAGTACCTGGTATGAGATTTTGGTATCTGGTATAGGCTCAGTTGTTGAAATTCTAGAAGTATTGGAATTTCGAAAATATAGAGTGAATACTTTATTTAACCCTTAACCGCTGTTAGTGGTCTCACACTTCGCTGCATTTTTAGGTGCCTTCGCAATTATATAAATATATAGCACCTATAGTCGTCGGTCAGTCCGTTCGTACGGTTGTTTGACTGTCCGTCCGCATATAACAGAGCAAAAACTACCCAACCGAATCGTTTCAATTATAACATGTGTAATTGTTACATAATTGTGTGGGGTCATTTCAAATTTTATGAAAATCAGATGCATAATTTAACTACTGTTACAATCAAAAGTACTCCGTTACATTTCGGCCAATGAGAAAAATAGTTTCAAGCTCATTTTAATGATGTTACACTCTTTCGAACATAATAAAATTGATATGCCTCTATGAAGTATGTACTGTATGTATTTAACTACTGGGACAATCAAAAGTACTCCGTTAGATTTCGGCCAATGGAAAAAAATAGTTTCAAGTTCATTTTAATGATGTTACACTCTTTCAAACATAATAAAATTGATATGCGTCTATGAAGTATGTAATAATACTTTGTGCAATAATACATTCAGTATAACTTATTGCGCAAAGAATATTTGTTATTCATGTGCAGATCAATCAAATATATTTCATTACATAGCAGTAAGCCAGCATATTGTATTAACCATATTAGTACCAGTACATAAGTGAAATTGTTGTTTGGGGCATGTCTTAAATATATTAAACTATTTCACATTTTATAAAATTGATATTCATTGCTGATGTTAATGCTGCAAGTTACTTTCTCTATAAAAGAAAACTGATAGAATTTACAGGGACATAGAAAAAAATGTCTTTTACTGAAACTGAAGTATTGTATATTATTGCATCAAGATTTGTATTTCTTAAAACTTCGTTAGAGTAGAAACGCACCCTTTTTGCTACGTTTGACGTACAATTTCAGGCTTGTTTCACCTTTCATAGTTTAACGTATAATTTTCAGTTTAACTTTTGATAATAGTGACTTAGCACTATTGCTAAAAACTATTGAATAGGTGATTTTTATTTACAACAGCTCTGTTTTTAAAATTTAATACAGAAACAATATCCCATGAATTAATAGAGCATTTTATTCAATTTTCGATTAAGCAGCCTGTGAGACCACCTCACTTTACTTTTGGGTCATTCCACACCAAATGAGCAAATCAGGTGTGGCTGACATGTCACAAATTTTATTGAAAATCATCATATAAGTAGAACACAATCATTTACGAGGAAACGCAAAGTAGTAAAGTTCAGACTAGTTTATTTCAGTATAAAAATTTACATTAAAATTGATACGAAATCCAGATCTTGTGTACATGCTCGAGATTTCAAGTTTGATTATTAGCCTTAGGAATGGAAAGATTGTAATAAAAAATATTTACTCTTAAGAATGAACTATAAGTAACAGATTAGCATAATTTAGTAATTTGTATTTTTGTTTCATAATTTAAAAATAAATAAATAATAAAAAAATCGTGGAAAAAATGAAATATTTCAGTTATATGTTTGAAAATGAAGGACACTTTTCCCAAATTCAAATTTTTTTGCCATTATAGCTAATTGAATATATTTAATACATCTATAATTTAATTCTTACCTTTTTCATTCCTTTATCAGGAAAAAAATAAATAGTAAAAACCGCGGATTAAAAATTCAACATTTTTATCATTTTTTGGAGACGAATAAAAGCTTTCAAAAGTTTTAAACTCTTTGATATTACAGATAAAAATGTATATTTTATGTATACGGAGTTTCATTCTGGTTTTCACTTTATTTTTGCCTCAAGAATATTTTTAATTTGTATAGAAGAAAAACGATTATCTTGATAAAATAACTGTATTTTAATCTTAAAATCAAGTACCAAACATAGATGGCAGCACAAATCTTTTTTTATCAAGAAACTTGCAAAAAAGCGCGTGTTTTCAAAGAAAGATTGTCTTTAGAATGTCTCGAATATTAGTTTTTTGAACCCATTTTTGTTATGTTAGAAATTAAAAAGTCAGTATTGAAACTTTTTTAGTGTGTCATGGATTTGTTGATTTTTATGTATGTGTAATATTGTTGATGTAGGAGCTTTCCTTTAATTATTTTTTGAGGTAACATAAGAGAAATAATTATGATTTTGTCATTTTTTTAAAGTTTCTAAGTTTTTTTGAAGATGAAGGAAATAAATAACAACTTTGAAACTTCGAGAATTCGATCTTCATACATAGTACTACATCTTGCATCAATTTCACAGATGTTTTTTAAATCCTTTCATTTTTATAACATTTCAAAATTTTTAAAAATTTACAAAATTTTAATATCTACAATCAATTTATGATTAATTATGGTATTACCAGATTATTGCTACTCAATAAAAATAGAGAATGATATCCAGATATTTCAATATGATAAAAAAAAACTTCATTTCTGTTAAATAGTTTTTAAAATATAGAACTTGAATCTTGCAACTTTCGACGATTATCCGCAAGCCATTCTATATCACAAGTTTTTTAAATGTCCAAAACAGATAAAAAAAATTTATTTTTCGTCAAAATATTGTGCAGATACACATTTGAATATAAATTAACACGTATCTCAAATTTTATTAAAATCGGATTCTATGCAGCCACGGCTTTTTACATTTTTGCTCATTTTAAATAGAATGACCCGTTTGGGACAGGAGTTAAAGATACAAAGCATTTAAAAGATAAAAAACAAATTTTTTTAGTTAATTGTTATAAACGTTCAACTGAATGTACCCCCGTTGGAATATAAAAGCAAATATTTCCCATTATGATGAGATATAAATTAAATCATGTAAACATGTGCATGATTATCACTTATAATTGAACAAATTAATCTAAAAACTGCTAATAATGTTAAAATTAGCTTTATATAGATGTAAATAAAAGTATATTTATCCCTCTTAGCAATTTTTAGCTTCAAATCTCATAAATTAAATAGGAAATAACAGAAAACTTAAAAAAATAATAGTATCTCTTGCAAATGATGAAAAATAAATCTTGGGAGTCAATATGAAAATTATATAAAGCAATTTTCGAAACACTAAGAAATATTTTTAAAATAAAATCAGTCAATATTCATTAATACAGTTTAAATCAATAAACATAAATAGAGAATCGAAAAGTGAAGAGATGATAATATTTTTGAGAAAATCAAGAGAGCTTATTAAAAATATATCACATACTGAGAGAAATGGGGCTGAGAGATTAGGGACATGGTACCAAAAGTAAATAAATGACTAGTGATTTTCTTTCTACATAGAATCGGTAAAGAATAAATCACATTATTTTTATAATGGTTTTAACACCATAAAACATTACTTAAATACAGCAAAAGACCGTGGACTGTAGTTCGTTTGTAATGGAGTGTTCTGCTTCTACAAGTCTTAGTCGTCAGTCTTAACGTGATTAATTATACAGAAAGTTAGAAAAACACAAATCAACAGGAAACATTTCAAAATCTTTGGTTACGCTTACGAAATGGTATGAAACGTGATTAAATGGATGCTATTTTTTTCTACACTGTCTTAGTATGCTTAATATGGAAAAATATAATTATATCACTTTAATAATGCTTTTAATAGTACAAAACATTACTTCGATACATGAAGAGAATGGCATGTAACCCGTCTGTAGTGCAATATTCTGCCTCTACAAGCCTAAATGTCAATCATAGCGTAATTAATAATACACAAAAAAACCCAAATCACCGGCAAACACTTAAACAATAAAATATTTCTAAATCTTTGATTGTGGTGCCAACTGGTACGAAAAAGGATTAAATGACTGGCACTTTTTCTCTACATTGTCCTAGCATGCTAAATAGGCAAAGAATAAGTCACATTATTTTTATAATGTTTTTAACATCATAAAACATTATTTCGATACAAGAAAAGAACGTGGCATGTAATCTGTCTTCAATGCAGTGTTCTGCCTCTACAATCCTGAATCGTTAGTCATAACGTGATTAATAATACAGAAATTTAGAAAAACTCAAATCACCAGAAAACACAGAAACAAAAAATATTTCTAAATCTTCGATTTTGGTACCAAAAGGTATGAAAAGTGATTAACTGAACGGTATTTTTTTTTCTACATGGTTTTGCTACGCTTAATTGGGAAAAAATAAATCCTATTATTATAATAATGCTTTTAACGCTATAAAATATTATTTGGATACAAGAAGAAGATACAAGCCTAAAACGTCAGTCATAACATGATTAATAATACAGAAAGATAAAAAAACTCAAATCCCCAGAAAACACTGAAACAGAAAATATTTCTAAACCTTTAATTACAGTACACTTAATGATGTTTCATTAGTTTTCCTACGAAAGATAATAATGTTTATCTTATCTTAAATTAATGCGAAGCCGATGTGATTTATTCAATTCCATTTCAGCTTCTCTCATGCAGGATTATGGTTATTTTCATTAACCGACTTCAAGGAGGAGGTTATGATTTCGACCTGTATGTATTTGTTGTTCACGCATAACTTTCGTAAATATAAACCGATTTTGACAATTCTTTTTTTGTTTGAAAGCGTATGGGGCCCATGTGGTCCCATTCAAATTTCATAAAAATCTGTTGATTAGAACTTTTTAAAAAATTAAAACATTAAAATTCAATATCTTTTCGAAGCAATCGACCAATTAGAAACGTTCATTTTTCATGTTTTTAAGATACATTTACATAGACACACGATTTTTTCAAAGTGTGAAATCCTAACTGGATAGGGTTCACATTTATAACAGTGTACACTGTATAAAAATTGACCCTTTTGCTGCATAATCACTCCCCCGTTTTTATAGAATATCTCTCTCTTGAGCCATGAGAATTCTCCACGATAGGCTGAAGTAATCGTTTTCTATAAAAGCGGTGGATTGACGATGCAGCAAAAGGGCCAAATTTTTTACAGTTGTAAACATTTTGATCTTTTTGTTGTATCGTTACTCCCCCGCTTTTATAGAATATCTCTCCTTTGACCCATGAGAATGCTCCATGATACATTGTTAAAAATTTTACCCATTTGCTGCAGCGTCACACCACAGCTTTTATAGAATATGTCTTTTATGACCAATGAGAATGCTCCATAACACAGTAAAGTAATCGTTTTCTATAAAAGCGGTGGACTGATGATGCAGCAAAAGGCTCAAAGTTTTTGTAGTGTAATTGGGACAAAAGCGTCTGTAAAAGAAATATTTGGGAATAAAATGCTGTCACTCTCTTATAGAGGCAGCCAGGTATAGGTAATGAGTTTCAGATTCCTCACCGAATACGCCACCTCTCATTTCCGATTACAGTGTCACTGTAAAAAATGTGACCCTTTTGCTGCATCGTCACTCCCCTGCTTTTGTAGAATATCTCTCTTTTGACCCATGAGAATGCTTCGTAATTGGGTGAAGTAATCGTTTTCTATAAAAGCAATAGAGTGATGATATAGCAAAAGTGTCAAATTTTTTGCAGTGTAGGATTCCTCGATATGAATATGACGACACATGTAGCACAGTATATAATTGGTTGGAACGATTCTGGACAAAAACGAGTCACCAAGCATCTTGTTGAGCGGGCAATTTTTGTCAATCTTGTTAACTTCTCATACGAGTACAATCGAATTCTTCCAGGAAATCATCATCAAATTCCGTAATGAAAAATGGCTGGCAATGCAATGCACTGTTAAAAATTTGCAACTTTTGCTGCATCGTCACTCCATCGCTTTTATAGAATATCTTTTTTTTATCAATGAGAATCCTTCATAATGCATTTAACTAATCATTTTCTATATAATCGGTGAAGTGATAATACACTGTTAAAAATCTGCTGCATTTTGTTGCAACGCACTCCGCCGCTTGTATATAATGTCTCTAATGCGACCTATGAGAATGCTCCTTAATACAGTCAAGTAACCGTTTTCTATACAAGCGCTGGAGTGCGTAGCAAAAAAATGCAGCAGATTTTTAACAGTGTACAGCAAAAGTTTCAAATTTTTAACAGTGTAGTTGGAACAAAAGCGTCTGTAAAGGAAATATTTGGGAATCAAATGCTGTCACTCTCGTATAGAGGCAGCCAGGTATTGGTTATGAGTTTCAGATTCCTCACTGTTAAAAATCTGCTGCATTTTGCTGCAACGCACTCCCCTGCTTGTATAGAAAACGGTTACTTGGCCGTGAAATGGCGCTTTCTCATTGGTTGGAATAGAGATATTATATACAAGTGGTGGAGGGCGTTGCAGCAAAATGCAGCAGATTTTTAACAGTGCTCGTCGAATCGCCACTGCTCATTTCCGATGCCATTACTGCCTGTATAGGTATTAGATTGTTGCAGTTTATCGATTGAAGCATAGTGCGATTTTTGCTAAAATCTTTCTTTTTACTTTTTCTGAGTGAAGGGGGAGTACTTTTGATTGACTACACTAGAAAAGCATTTTACTATACATTAATATATGAAGTCATTTTGCTGCGTGCTCATATATGGAAGCACTATAATGTCAGGAGTTTTTTTACCGCAATTCTTGATTTTAGTTCGAATTTGAAACAACAGATGATGCTGATGGCGTTTGGCGGTCAGTCGACGCCGGGACTTTCTTCACTCAGGTTTGACGCAAAAGAAGGAGATTAAGGCTATGGAGTACGTCTCATTCTACAGTACAGTCTTGCTCTCAGGCCCCGATTCTGGACTCATTCGATATGATTTCAATGGAATGCGTTGTTGCCATGGAAATAACAGATTGTTCGATAGTGGAATACAGCGTTCAGAAGTGGGCATAAATTTCGCAAGCAGTACTTGGGTTTGCAGAAGATTTTCGTTTAGGAAGTTTTATTTTCCCGGATTAAATTACTTTTTTATGGCACGATTTAAAGAATATTTTATGCGTCATATTTTAAAACTAGATAAAGAGATTTTTTCAATTTGATGATTTTTGTTATATTCTTAAGAAATTTTAGATCTTTTAAGAAAATTCGTCAGTAGATTTTTATGAATGTTCAAAAAATAATCATGAAAACTGTTGATAGTACATTATTGTGTAAAATAACTACCAAAAACAAATATTATAAGTTGCTACAAATATTATAAGTTGCTTTGTTTAGCCCTTTTCAATAGGATTAGTCTATCGTTGCATTAAAATAGAAAAAAATAAAATAAATGTGAGTTAATTAAAAATTATTTTCCAGGATTAAATTACTTTTTATGGCATGATTTAAGGAATATTTTAGGCACCGTATTTTAAAACTACACTGTTAAAAATTTGAAACCTTTTCTGCATCGTCACTCCTCCACTTTCATAGAAAGAGATTACGTCACTGTATTATGGAGCATTCTCATTGGTCAAAATAAAGATATTCTATAATAGCAGTGGAGTGACGATGCAGCAAAAGTTTCCAATTTTTAACAATGTAGGTGAAGATATCTTGCTACAATCTTGCTCTTACACAGTAAAAATCTGCTGCATTTTGTTGTATACCCACACCGCTTGCGTAGAAACGGTTACTTGATTGTATTATGAAGCATTGTTATTTGTCGGAAAAGAAATATTATATACAAGCGGCGGAGTGCGTATGAAGCAAAATGCAGCAGATTTTTAACACTGTGGGGCCCGATTCTGAACTCATTCGATATGATTTCAATGGAATGTGTTGTTGTCATGGAAATAGCAAATTCTTCTATAGAAAAATACAATGTTCAAAATTGAACATGAATATAACAATCTAAATCGATCTAAAATTTCTTAGAATACAACAAAAATTATCAAATTAAAGAAATCTCTTTATCTAGTTTTAAAATATGATGCATAAAATATTCTTTAAATCGTGCCATAAAAAGTAATTTAACACGGGAAAATAAAACTTCCTAAACGAAAATCTTCTGCAAACTCGAATACTGCTTGCGAAATTTATGCCCACTTCTTAATGCTGTATTCCACTATCGAACAATCTGTTATTTCCATGGAAACAACGCATTCCATTGAAATCATATCGAATGAGTTCAGAATCGGGCCCCACAGTGTTAAAAATCTGCTGCATTTTGCTTCATACGCACTCCGCCGCTTGTATATAATATCTCTTTTCCGACCAATAACAATGCTTCTTAATACAATCAAGTAACCGTTTCTATACAAGCGGAGTGCGTATACAACAAAATGCAGCAGATTTTTACAGTGTAAGAGCAAGATATCTTCACCTACACTGTTAAAAATTGGAAACTTTTGCTGCATCGTCACTCCACAGCTATTATAGAATATCCCCTATTTTGACCAATGAGAATGCTCCATAATACAGTGAAGTAATCTAAACAGTAATTTAATCTAATAAACAGTAATTTAATCTGGGAAAATAAATTTTAATTAACTCACATTTATTTTTTTTTTCTATTTTAATGCAACGATAGACTAATCCTATTGAAAAGGGCTAAACAAGGCAACTTATAATATTTGTTTTTGGTAGTTATTTTACACAATAATGTACTATCAACAGTTTTCATGATTATTTTTTGAGCATTCATAAAAACCCACTGACGAATTTTCTTAAATAATTTAAAATTTCTTAAGAATATAACAAAAATCATCAAATTGAAAAAATCTCTTTATCTAGTTTTAAAATATGATGCATAAAATATTCTTTAAATCGTGCCATAAAAGTAATTTAATCCGGGAAAATAAAACTTCCTAAACGAAAATCTTCTGCAAACTCAAATACTGCTTGCGAAATTCATTCCCACTTCTTAACGCTGTATTCCACTATCGAACAATCTATTATTTCCATGGCAACAACGCATTCCATTGAAATCATATCGAATGAGTCCAGAATCAGGGCCTGAGAGCAAGACTGTACTGTAGAATGAGACGTACTCCATAGCCTTAATCTCCTTCTTTTCGGTCAAAGCTGAATGAAGTAAGTTTCGACGTCGACTGGCCGCCAACCGCCATCAGCGCCATCTGTTGTTTGAAATTCGAACTAAAATCAAGAATTGCGTTAAAAAAAACTCCTGACATTATACATAGCCCTCCTGCAAAAAAATTTTTAATAGCTGCCACCGTTTGCAAGTTATTGAATTTTAAAATCCATCAGTCATTTTTGGGACACTCGGTATGTGTAAGGACACTTTACTTGATGGATTGTCACCTTTTGATACCCACTTTCAATGACCGTAGGATTCGATGCAGACTAAGATTTCATAAATGCGGTAGCTTTTCGAAGTGGCAGATCTTGTCAGAAGTTACCATACAAAGAAATTCTTAAGATTCACAACGATACTAACCGATATTGTAAGTGGTTTCAGAAAAGTTGACAATCAAACAATGACAAGTAAACTGAATACATCAGAACTTAGCAAAGTGCGTTCATTAGTAATGCATTGCAAAGAGGTATCGTGTGCCAGTACACATAATTATGTATTACGGTATGCATAACTAAAAAGTAGGAAATAAAATAAGCTTTTTAAGAAAAAAATATCAACCGACTTCAAAAAAGCGCTAAAAAGAATTAAATAATTCTTTAAAATTCTCTAATGACAAAACGTTATCCAATAAGCACACATCGGATATCAGGTACCGGCATAAAAAACGGTTAAATTTAATATGTATAATTTAATATCCACCAAACATAGATTTTAGAGATAATATTATTTTACAAGAGATGAATTGACATATTTATGATTTATTTTATGAATATATACATATAAAAAGTAATGAATTACTTTTTGAAGTTGGTGCCAAACTATTTGATGTATATTAAGATGTATATTTGATGTAAATTGTAGCTAAATTATGCCTAGTACCATAATTAAAATGGGGATAATCATTATCGATTGTGATTGTTTGGCACCAACTTCAAAAAGTAATTCATTACTTTTTATATGTATATATTCATAAAATAAATCATAAATATGTCAATTCATCTCTTGTAAAATAATATTATCTCTAAAATCTATGTTTGGTGGATATTAAATTATACATATTAAATTTAACCGTTTTTTATGCCGGTACCTGATATCCGATGTGTGCTTATTGGATAACGTTTTGTCATTAGAGAATTTTAAAGAATTATTTAATTCTTTTTAGCGCTTTTTTGAAGTCGGTTGATATTTTTTTCTTAAAAAGCTTATTTTATTTCTTTTGTAGGATTATCAATATTTGCATTTCTTCAATTCAATTCTTAATCTTCTTTCCAAACGTTGAAATAATTCGTTATTCTTCTTCTCTAAAGCATTTGAATCAAAGAAATATAATTACAGAATTGAGTAATTTTATTCAATGTGTGATTAATGGATTTCACTCCACATTTAAATTTTTAGATTGGAATTCCATTTTTTTTTTCTAACAGAATATGAAAGTGCGTTTAATTCGGAATAAAATGGATGAGTTGAATTTAAATTTAGATATAACTTTGCTAAAAAAAATTAAAAATCCTTGGATTTAGTTTATTTTATATTGAAATGGCCTTATTAGCTTTCATAAACTATTTTTTAGGAATTTAGAGACTACTGAAATGAAATGATGATTCCCACAATAAATCATTCAAATGTCAGTCTCTCAACTTGCTAATAAGAATAGTAACAAAAATGCTGTTATCAATCATTTTATTATATCTATTAGATTTTTAGATCGAGAATTACTGAAATGACGATATTCCATGAAGTACCGTTAACTGTGATAATCTTGTACAAAAAAGAAACAAGCCGGAAATTACATTTCAGAAATAGCAAATGAGGTGCGTTCGAACTATAACGAAACTTTTAAATATATAATACTTTAGCTACAATACAGATTATAAATCTTTTATATGTCTCTGTGAATACTAAATACTTTTTATTATATAATAATTAACTTGTAGTAAAAATCAGCAACGTATGTCAATTTCAAATTATGTGAAAAAGTTTAATATAATTAAAACGCGCCCCAAACAATGTTTCCCCCTGTACCTTTATGCAATGGAATTCTGCTGTGTGTCCCTGTATATTAATAAAAGAAATTTTTTAACCACATGTTGTACAGAATTTATACATTTTAATAATATTTAATACATGCATATGAATTGTATTTTGTTCAAACGAGTGTAACATCATAAAAATGCACTTGAAACTTTTTTTTCCCATTAGCCGTAATGTAACAGAATACTTTTGATTGTCCTAGCAATTGAACTAAAAATGCAATTTTCATAAAATTTGAAATGACTCAACGAAATTACGTAATAATTATACATATTACATTTCAAATGATTCGGTTGGGTAGTTTTTGCGTTGTTATATGCGGACAGACGGACGGATTAAATGACGACTGTCTGTAGGTGTTACGTATTTACACAATTACGAATGCACCTAAAAAGTTAGAAAAGTAGTATAATGATGATGAATGTAAAGTTTTCAGCTTCCGTCTAATTTCAATTTTGAACACTACTTGGAAACGGTAAGTTCGAGCTAAAATTACTATATGGGCCACATACACACACATTTAGAAAAAAAAAAGAAATGTAGAATGAAAAAAAAATTGCGGTATTAATTTTAAATTTTCTTGTATAATTAATATTAAACTAAAAGAAATGTATATTATTTAAATTAATTAAATCACAGTTAATTACTAAAATGTCAAAGATTTGTTTATTTATCCGTAATTAAACAAAGTTCTCTAGTAAAAAGATGAGAAATTTATTTTTAAGTTACCTAGTAAAAAGATAAGAAATTTATTATTCTTTTTATTAATATTATTTTTAAGACAACCATTAATATTTTCGTTATTACAGTTTAAAAGAGCTACGAGCATTTGTTATTTAAACTTAATTTAATTTTGTCGCATTATTATGCCCTTATAAGTGCTGTTATGTGACACAATCAGGAAAAGTATTTTTATGCAAACTACAACCATGCTTGCAGGAATAAAGAGTCGATATTTTGTAAAGAATATACTATGTGGAAAATACTAATAATAAATATTGAATAAATAACAGTTCTTTATTTATTTTAAATATAAATTTATTCAAATATTTTTAGTTAACAGCGTCAAAATATAACATATTCTCATAGGTTAAAATGTTTTCGAAATTTATTTAATGTCATCGTATTATATTCATATGTGATACAGTTATTAATCATACAAACTTAAAAATATATTTTCACAAATAAAACCACATAGAAACGATTCATGCGCTGTATTTTCAAATGGAAATGCTACAGAGAAAAATCTGCTCATAAACATTGAATATATGTTTCACTCAAGAAGATAGAATGTTTCACTCAAAATATCAAACTATGACAGACAACATTTAGACAGTCAAAACTTGATGCATTGCCATGAATTGTTAAGTTTTGAAGTTCATTTTTACAATGTCTTGACTTATGCCAAGAATCGACGCATTTTTTAATTATTCAAGTACTTATACGAATAAAAACCATGATAGAAGAAACAAGTTAGAAATCGCATATCAAACGTAGTAAATGAAATGCGTCTGAAATATAACAACACTGTAAAAAAAACGGACGATTTAACGGAAGTATTACTGGTAATCTAGACGCCAGTAGTATTTACTTTTTTTAACGGAAAAATTTCCGTAAATTCCAGAAAAAATCTCGAAAAAAAACGGAATATTTACCAGAAAAAAGCGGAGATCTTTCCGTTAAAAAACAGTAAATAGTACTGGCGTCCAGATTACCAGTACTACTTCCCTTAAATCGTCCGTTTTTTTTTACAGTGAAAGTTAAAAAAAATATTCGGATCTTGGTGCAATAGTATAGTGGCCGAAAAATTTTGTGCGTCATTGTAACTACCGTCTACTTTCTATTACACAGGAAGTAATTTTTAAAAAAACTTTAACAACGTATATAAATTTCATAAAATGTAAAACAGTTTAATATTACTAAAAGGCGCTCCAAATAGTGTTTCTCTCTATGCCATTGTGTGAAGGAATAATTAATAACAAAGATTCTTTCTAACAAAGATTGTGCGGAACGTATTTTGTAATATATACTTCATAGATGCATATCAATTCTATTATGTTCGAAAAGACATAACATCATTCAAATTCACTGGAAACTACTTTTCACATTGATCTTAATGTAACGGAATGCTTTTGATTGTTCTTGTAATTAAGCTATGCATCCGATTTTAATTACATTTGAAATGATTCGACAAAATTGTGAAACAATTATATATTATAAATTTCAAACTTTTCGATTAGGCAGTTTTTGTTCTGTTATATACGGACAGACGGACGGACTGAACAACGACTATAGTTGCTACATATTTATATAATTACGAACGCACCAAATAAAGAACCGTATTGGGCGAAAGAAAACTTTACAAGCAATAATATACTTTAAACTCCTATTCTTGTTTTTTTATTGTTTATGTAACAAGATAATGATCCATTTAAAAGATACACGTAATTTAATAATTTGACTACAGTACTAAAATTTTCCATAAAAGTGTATTTATTTACTACTCATTTTGCATACACATTATATATTAAAGGATAAATTGACCGTGGTAAAATTAAACCATTAATTAAAAAAGAATGTTTTTTTATCTCCAAATGTGTCACTCAGAAAATTTCTCTGACTTTGATAATGTATCTGCAGTTTTTCTTTATACAATGAAAACAACGTAAATATAATATTACTTAGTACTAACAGTGCAATCCATTGCAATTAGAAATTCTAAAAACCCACCGTCAGTTTTTTTCCTGGTTTGAGCAACGCAAAACATGCTGTCATAAATCACACAGTGATCTGGTGTTTACACAATTGAAACTGATAATTATTTTTGTACGTGATTATTCAGCCGAAAAATTTATAAAAAAAAATAGATTATTTCATTTATAAATTTTATATAACGTGGATAATAAATTTTAGATATCATAAATTTTAGATTACAATTTGAATTCAATCTAAATTCATCATCTTGTAGTTTCTTTTATCTTTCAATAATAGTTGTAGCATCACTGTTTTCAATGAATAGGAAATATTATACTTCCGTGAATCTTTTATTCATCGTATTATAAGAACGCTTTATTTTTCACAAAATATCTTTCTTTACGAGTAACTGGCTAGAGTAAACTTTACGAGAAATCTCTGTTTACTATTTTTTTTAATGCAAAAGCAATCCAATTTATCATTTCTTCCGTTATACTAACTTGAGCAAGTTATGTGTCACTTTGATATGTCAGTTTGTATTTACATTGAGCATCCCCATATAATTAAATTAATATTCAATCTTATATCACGATATATTTCACCTTTACAAGTACTTTCTTTCATTATTAGAAATTTATGTACAATGCTCAATATTGAAAATACTTCTTTTTTCATAGAATATTGTTTTTGGTTGGATTGAATAAAGTTAAAGTGAATTTCTCAGCCATATATATCTGTGAAATAAAAAAACTTATCAGAAATAGTGTATAAAAGTGATCAAAATTGAACATATGATATATAATGATTATCATAACATGGCAAATACAAAGTGTTCGAAACATTAAAATGCATTTTTTGACAAATTATGTAATTTGTCAGTTACATAATTTTTTAAATGCATAAATTAGCCAAAAAATATAAAATAATATATCACTATTATAAGCTACAGTTTCATAATTAATAATGCGTTTTAATAATTTTTGTACATATCGTAATCTCTTGTGCTCTTAAAACAATTTTTTAATTATAAATATTATTCTTTAGCTCTTATAAATTCAATAATCTTTCTTCTCCACACCAAATGTCTGTTAAACAAAACAAAAACGTTACATCTTTCAAATTTTTACGTATAGAAGAGTAATAAAGTCTCTATACCGGAATAGACATAGAAAAGCGGTGAACAATGCAATATAAAGTGGGTCTATGATAAAATACAGCTAAATAAATCTAAAATGAGCTAAATACAAAGAAATATTTTTTCTCACATTTGTCGATTATTATATAATTTGACAATTCATCGCTTATTATTTAATTTGATTAATGAAAATGTAAATTAATGAGCATTAAAAGTATGTATCACTTTTACCTGCAGATTTTTTCTATTTTAAATTAAAATATTTTTTAAAATAATCATGTATTAATGTTTGTTTCCTGAGTATTAAATACTGTTTTCTTTCCTTATAAAAATATTCATTTAGTACGTATATGTTAAAGTAAACTCCCGAAGCAACATCATAAAATCACTGCTTCTGTTCTGACTGATCAACATTGAGAAAAGAAAACTAAAATCTGCTTTTCAGAATTTTGTTCAAAAATATAGATTTCTAAAAAAATCTTTGAAAATTGTTGAAAGTTTGGATGTAATGTGATATCAGCAATAATCATAAATAAAATGATGCATAATATATAAAGTTTTGAAAATAATTTTCACGTCATAAGTTTTTAATTATAAACTTTATTCGTCAAATTTTAAGTAATTTAAATTTAAAATACTTAAAATAGTTGATCTGCAATAAATAATGTATCAATTTCCTATGATATTTTTCGTATTGTTAAAAGTATCAATATTTGCAATATATTCAGTACCTTTAAAAAACATATTATTATAAAAATCTTCATTGAGCACTCAAATTTTAAAATAGTCCCTCTTTCCACCAACAATCAGGAAAACAAAGTAATTTCTAATAATAAACAAAACGGCATAATGGCCCAACTTTATTAATAAATGAGAAAGCGTAATAAAACATCTGTACAGGCGCAGTCTTCAGCAAGCAATAAAAAATCACACATAATGCATTGTAATCATACGTAATGATCTCATTATCAAACCAGATCAAATCGACAGTACTACAAAAATATTTAATGCAATATTTTATCAGATTAATAAATTAATTTGTTAGTTATTAAATAACATACAAGCGCAGTCTTAATCTAATTATTCATTCTTTCAATGTTTTCAAATGCATACATTAGTTAGAAAAGGGTGTAAAATATTTTTTTATATTCAATTTTGTAACTCACATTATAATTATATACTTACATATACACATATATTGAGATTTAATATTATATTTATGTTTTTTATTTCTTTAAATATATTTTTATTCATAAAAATTACCAATGTTCAAATCCGATAAATTTAAATATCAGTCTTTATTTGATATTACTCTTTATTGAATGATTCACCAGAATATGTTTTGTAATATTAAAACAAACCAGAGCCGGATTAGTTTCTCAATTTTATTCATGAATACATGTATTTGTTCTTTTTCAGGCGTGCAATAAAAACTAAATTCGTTGTCATTTTATGCGAACAATGAAAAATCGTAGTTAAACGCAACAACAAAGATTATTATAGCTAAAAAAATATTAATAGATGAGACATTAAAAATATTTCAACTGTAAACATAGATTTAGAACTGTAAAAATATTTCAACTGTAAACATAGTTTTCATTAGATTTAGAACTGTAAAAATATTTCAACTGTAAACATAGTTTTCATTAGATTTAGAACTGTAAAAATATTTCAACTGTCAACATAGTTTTCTTTCAACTGTAAACATAGATTTAGAAGCACAAAAAAAGTCTATATACAGGCGCAGTCTATGGACGACGATGAAAAGGTAGAAAACAGCGTAATGTCAATTATTATCATAACTGAAGAAATTTACAATGTATGCAATGTCAAAAAATATTTTCGTCTCGCACTTCAGCACAGCATTAAATCATATTTCTATTTTAAGCAATTTTAAATCTCTGAATTTTTTATAAAGCAATAAAAGTTGTATGAATGAAGTAGTATTTGTTATCACACTATGGATAGTAGTAACTCATTTCTATAAAAACAATAAAGATAATAAGAATTATTTCTATAACACTGTTTCCTATTTCTTAAACTATATATTATCTTTCATTTTAAATATTTTCAGTTTTCAGTTTTTTACCGACAAATTCAAATAGTCCCTGACACTGATATCCCTCACCAAAAAAAAAAAAAAAAAAAAAAAAAAAAAAAAAAAAAGTTTTCTTTCTGTTTAAATAAAGCACAACTTGCTGCTTCTTTCAGCTATAATCATTAGATACAGAAATTCAAATACAACTGTCTTCAGGCACAACTACGGAAGACGATGAAAATTTGGATATAGAATAACGTCAATTATTATCATAAATGGAAAAATTTACAACCTGCGTAATGTCAAGAATACATTTTTCATCTCAAAATCAAAACAATATCGGAAATAATATATAATAATTAAATAACAGAATTTTCCGGTACGAATTTATTTTTCCAAACGGAAAGGACTTTCCGAACGACCCAATATATATTATTTTACATTTTATATAATTTCAATTAGCACAAATATATCAAAATAGTCCCTGGCACTACCTACCGAAAAAAAATGGATCCGTTGAAACAAAACAAAACCGACTGCTTTTTTCAACTGTATTCAATGGGCATACAAATGCAAAAGTGACAGACGGAGGACGGTAAAAACTGCGTAGCTTCAATTTTTATCATAACTAAAAATATATATATATATAACATATGTTACGTCAAAAAATATTTTTTATCTCACACTTCAGTGAAACATCAACTTATATTTTTATTTTAATAAATTCAAATGTTTGATAAAATACAGAAAACAGCGTAACGGTATTTATTTTCACAACTGAACAAACCCACTACATGTGTAATATAAAAGATATTTTTTGACTGCATACTAAAATAACTACAAATAACTAAAAATAACTACAGTATCAACAATATCAGTTCATATTTTTGTTTTAAGTAATTTTAAATATTTTAAATTTTTATAAAGCATTAAATGTATATTATTGAAATGCTATATTAATGACGTCCCAATTAAAAAAAAATTAAGATTCATTCCTGTAGTTATGTTTTCTTTTTCTTTAACTTCCTGACAGCCGCTGGCTGATTTTTTCGCACACTAAACAGCAGGTTTCACTGCAGCATAAGCTATATTTAAATTAATATAATTTTACAAATAAAATCCAGTTTTGAAAAATTAAGTTAGGATTAATACTCTCAAAGATTATACACCTATACATAATAACATATTTTGTATCAGGTTGGAAAAAAAGTATTTTTTTAATATTTTTATAAATTGCAGAGAAAACAACATTACAATTTACCCTTTTGCCGGGCAGTCAGGGGGTTAAAACACTATATATATATTTTTTCATTTTAAATATCTGCATTTAGCGATAATAAATGAAAATGGATTCTAACTTCACCGTCCAAAAAATAATACTTTGATTCTGTTTAATGATATTGAATTTAATAATAAATAATAATTAAAAAGATTCTATCCTTAGTTTTGTTTTGCATTCCTATAAAACTATATATATATATATATATATATGTATGCATGTATCATTTTAAATCCCCCATTAAGCAGCGATAAATTAATGAAACTAACCTCACATAAAATAATAATAATAATAATGATTTGGTTCCATTGAAAAAAAAAAACTGTCTTTCTTTTCATAAGTTTATTCATGAATCTTCCAGTGCAAAAAAGCCTGTATGCAGGCATAGCGTAAGATGAAGAAAACCGGAAAACAGAGAACGGTAATTACTATCACAATTGAACAAATCTACCACACATGTAATATTAAAATTAATTTTTTTTATCTCACACTGCAGTATAAATTTTAACAATTCATATTCTTATTTTAGATAATTTTAATATCTGAGTTATTTATAAAGCAATAAATGTGTGTCAATCAAATGCTATTTTAATCACATAAAAATAAACATTAATTCCAGAAATATTTTTTTCTAGTTCTTAAAAATTATATAGATACATACATACATACATATATATATATATATATATATATATATACATCTATTTTTCATTTTAAATATCTTCATTTAGCAACGATAAATTAAAACAGATCTTAAATTCACCAAATAATGATGACCTAAATAATAATAATAATAATAATGCTTTGGTTCCGTTTTAACTAAATAAAACTGTCTTTCTTTTCTTAACTTTATTCATGAATATTCCAGTGCAAAAAGCTTGTATACAAACGTAGCGCAAGACGAAAAATGAGAGATAATAACATTACGTAAATTACTATTATAACTGAAGAAATCTACAGCATACGTGACATATTTTTTTTTTAAATCACACTTCAATATCAACAATATCAATTAAAATTTTTATTTTAAATATTATTTAATATCTGAGTTATTTATAAAGCATTATATGTGTATCAGTTAAATGCTATTTTAATCGCATTAAAATAGAAAAACAAAATTAAGATTAATTCCGTTATTATCGATTTCTACTTCTTACAAACTGTATACATATAACTATTTTTTATTTTAACTATCTTTATTTAGCAACGATAAATTAAAACAGATCTTAACTTTACCTAATAATGATACTAATAATAATAGTAATAAAAATAATGCTCCGGTTCCATTTAAACAAAACAAAACAGTCATTCTTTTATTAACCGTATTCACGAATTTGCCAGTGCAGAAAAACCTGTATACAGGCGTAGCGGAAGACGAGGATAGACAGGGAATAGCGTAACGGTAATTACTATCATAAATGAACAAACCTACAACATACGTAATATTTTAGAAAAATTTCATTTCACACTTCAGTATCAACAATATTCATTGATATTTTTATTTTGAGTAATTTTTAAAAAATTAATTATTTATAATGAATTAAATGTTTATCTTTCCAATGCGGTTATAATAACGTTAAAAATAAATAAATAAATAAATAAAATTCATTCCAGTATCATTGTCTTCTACTCCTTTAAAATTATATATATATATATATAGGTATAGATGTATATATATATATTTCATTTTTAATATCTTCATTTAGTAATGATAAATTAAAACAGACCCTAACTTCACGTAACAAAAAATAATGTTTTGTTTCCGTTAAAACATAGCAAAACTGGATTGCTTGCTCAATTTTATTCCAGAACAAGGAAGTGCGATAACCCTCTATATAATAGCAGCGTTCGGAAAGCGGTGAAAAATCGAACGAAACGCAACAACAGCGAATATCATAACAGAATAAATCAACAGTATATGTAGCATTAAATATATTATTTATGTCATGTTTTATCAAAATATCAATATAATTTACTATTTTTTTTATTTTTTTAAATGTGTTATGTTTCATGAAATTGAACTTGTAAATGCATAAAAATTTATAATCCTTTTTTTTTTTCTTTTTGAAACTGCGCTTAGTAATATTCTTTACAAAAAAAAAAAAAAAAAAAAAAAAGTCGCAGATTTTATCAATTTGTATGTATATTTCCTGGTATAAAAGACAATTCAACTTGCTCTTTTTGAAAAATGTTTGTTAACTAGGTCTGTTAGGTTTGAGCACGCAGAACTTCAAAATCATTGTTATAAATTTAAGCTTTAAAGCACGTATGTTGTGACTGGCTTTGCAGTTAAAAATAGTCTTTTTTTCTTTCATTAAAATGTAAGATCTAATCTTCTCGTGTCTATGAAAATTTGACACTTTAAACAGCCTGGACTAAGTACAAATATTTGTTATGTACTTATTGAATATTATTGTATTTTTATTAACACATTGTATATTCCGAAAAAAAAACTTGAAATGTGTTAAATAATTTGCCATGTTCTCTTTAACATACAGACGTGAATCATGCAGAATGTGAGTTTTAAACCCCAAGAAATATGCATCAATTAAAATAATCTTATGTCATGCAAAGAACTGAAATAAAATTCAATGAAAATAAACTAATGTAAAATAAGGTGCAATTGAATAATTGGCAGTGCATAGGCTCAAAGAAATGCTAAAATTTTGACAGGCACCATAAAAAGTATAAGATTATATTTTATAATAAATTAATTGCACTAATAAAGAGCTAATATATGCTCCTTCGGCTCCTTTTTATTGCGAAGAATACAATAAAAAAATTAACCGGAAAAATTTCAATTAACATGTAACTAAGTCACTTAAAGTGTAATTATGGTACCTGCCTACTTAAAAAACTTTCCTTACCTTTCAAAAGTCTTTAACCCACAAATAGATAGATACACGGGATTGCAAAATTGCAATCAAAATTTTTATCAGTTGATGTTTGAAATCACAGAAGTCAATTTCACATGTTCAGTAAAGAGAATTTATCTTTTTTTTTTGTGTATGTGTGTATGAGAGAGAGAGAAAAAAAAAATTCTCCCCTAAAGCGTCTTTTAAAAATATCCCAATGCAGACGATAAAATATCTGCGAGGAAATTCTTCCGCCAATTATTCTATCTCAGATTTAATTTGGCGAACGCGGTCGCACAGTTGTGATTGGGAAAACACACAAAGGCTGCAGAGAGTAAAATACGCAAAAAAATTTCGGAGGAGATAGAAACCGAAGCTCCTTTATCCTTCCGATCCGCAGAGCCACTGTCGATAGAAAGGCTTTGAGAAGCCATTCTAAGCGACCACCGGCGCGGCGCACAGAATGCGTTCACCGTCACGGATTCGTCGCCAAGAAGATGAATCTAGGGTTACTGCACTAAACGCTACAGAAGATTTTTAAAGGCAATGAAAGAGGAATGCTACAAAGAGATGTTTATCACAATGAACGACGGTTATATGCTGCTGTGTGTCGCCAAAAGTTAGTTTGCGTTTCGTTTTCAATTGCATTGGCGATGCCGTAGAATTTACGGTTTTAAAAAAGTAAATAAATTTGGTATAGTGAAAACTGAAAGTGTTTTTAGAGATAAGAGATTTCTCAAGGGATATATGTTTTATTAGAAAGGAAAATAGTTTTCTTAGAGAAGGTTTCGGAAAAACTGAAAAAATAAGAAAAAGCGCAGAATAGTTCATGATAAATGCATTCCAAATGCCAGGCAATAGTTATTTATTTTATTCCGTTTTGTTATATTTTATGGAAGTGTTCAAAAATATTAAATAATGCGAACAATAAATTTTCTAAAGGAGCTACAGTATTTTGAATAAAAGAAAAAGAAATTTGTAAACATTAATGTCAAGTTAAATATCTGAACGCAAAAGCGAGTGGAAGAAAAACAGCTGCAATTAGCATTGCCATACATTTTGTCGTTTTTAAAACTGATATTTTTGAAATATTTCTATTCTATCGAATAACTCTTTCTTTAAAGAATTCAGAAAGGGAATTAGTGTTTTCTATGTACATTTTTTAAAGAGAAATTTTAACATAACAACATCGCCTTGTCGTCTTTTTTTCTGATCTCTGAAATAAGATGGCAAATTCAAGATTTATTAAATTTTGCTTTTAGAAGAATTTAATGGTTTTTATTAGAATTCAAAAGGTAACACACTAGCATTTAATAAGGATATGTAATCAATAATTTACGAAATTATAAAGGTCATTATATATATATATATATATATATATATATATATATATATATATATATATATATACATATAGGTTTACTTTTTAAAAACATGATAACTAATTTTTGACTGCACACATGTACTTTTTGAAAATGTTTTGGCGGTTTTATATAATTAATTCAAAAATACATATTGATATAATATAATATATCATGAAAATTGGAGATTTATAAAATTATTTCTTCATTTGTAAAATTTATAGTACCAGAGCTGTATTTATATAACTACCGTTACTTACACTGTAAAAGAAAAAAAAAACTATTAAAAAACTGCTGGCAGCAGTGTTTCCAACCGTTTTTGCTGTGAAAATTGCAGTAAAATAAAATACAATAAAAAATTTACATCTAATTTTACTGAAATTTTTACGTTGTAAATTTAACGGATTTTTTTATATTCTTCGGATATAATTCTTTAAATTTCGGATTTTTTTATATTCTACTATTAACATTTCTACGTATTTATGGATGTCTTAAATGTATAATAAAAACGAAATTTGCAATTTTCGAAGAAAATAATGTAATTTCTACAGATAAAAACTTTTTTAAAGAAAAACACCTTATAAAATGTAAAGTTTGTAATATTTACAGAAAAAATATGTATTTTTTTACAGAAAAAACTGTTTAAATGAGAAAGTACAGATAATATTTGTAAACTAAACTATTTTTCAACTGCCGCCAAAATTGACAGTTTTTTCCTGCGATTTTCCGAGTTTTTTTTTTTTTTTTTTTTTTTTTTTAACTTTTTTTTTGGGGGGGGGGGAGGGGGAGAGGGAAGTTTCTTTAGATGTACAATGAATATTTTTTATAGAAAAAAACTTTTTTGTTTAAAAAATTATGCATAAACCACTCTTACAAGCTTTTTTTACACAACTCGGTACAATGGAAGTATCTCTAATAATTTTTTAATGCATAGTATCATTCACCAATTAATAATAATAATAATAATAATAATAATTTTTTTATCAGACCTGGTCTTTCTGAAGTTTGATTACAAAATCGACTTCGAACATAATTGGTGGGTTATTTCTCCTCACTGGATCATGTTAAATAGGTTTATCACGAATTTCTCACAGTTAATACCCAAGAAAGTGATAATAGACTCGTTTATTGGAACAATTCGGAACTTTTTTTTTACTGTTTTCTTAGCAAAAATTTTACCTTCCGAAACACGTATATGTAGATAAACAACAGAAATAAAATGCTACAATTAATTGAGTTTAATTAGGTGACTTGAACGATGTAAAAACAGAACACTTGATAGTATTTAAGGGGACATAAGTACCTTGAAACTCATCAAAATATTGTTTTCTTCTACTTTTTATAATACAGTCGAGTCTCTATATAATGAAAACCATCGTTCAGTAAAAAATTCGTTATATAGAGAAATTCGGTGTATAGAGAATGGTGTTAAAAATCGTATTTATTGTGTAAAATTTGAACATTTATTATTTTTGATCTTTTGAATTAAAAATTTGAAGTGTTTAAAAGTAAATATTAACCTAACATTTTATTTCTTAATTATTTAAGCTGTTTAAAAAAAGAGAACAGCCATTTTTTTGAAAACGTAATGCAAATCAAATAAAGAAGACTTGCATTAATTTCAGACGAAGAAATCTGTAACTTTTTGTTGTTTTTATTTTAAAATTGTTACGCTCTCAAAAAAAAAAAAAAAAAAAAAAAAAAAAAAAACTCAAATTTTAGCAAGGAATGAAAAATTGTAGTTAACATTTCCCTCCATTTGAAGGCCTGTTTTGTGTGCCTCTCATTGATTCCTCTCTTACGTGTGTATCAATCCAATTGACATTGTTTTGAGAAGGATGTGGAAAGGTGTTCGGGAGGTGGGATGAATTCGATGGATTTAAAGAACAAGGAGAGAAGTAATATAAAAGCAAAAAATCTCAGCACTGACGACAAATCAAAAATAAGTGATGGAAAATTGATTCCACATGATTTCGAATCTTTTTCAAAACTGAATAAGTTAAGACCAATTTATGAAAAAATTCGTTGTATGGAGATCGATATTTCGCTATACAGAGACTGTATTTAATGTAGTCGTGCGAAAAGCGGGCCGCTTCTACTAAAAATTCGTTATATAGAGAAATTCGATGTATGGAGTTTCGTTGAAGAGATACTCGACTGTATATATTTTTTAAATGTTAAATGAAAATTACTTTATTTCAGGATAATTAAACACATCATTTTTACCTATACGACATGTATATTGCGAGATATTTTAAATTTTGTTAATACAGTGAAACCTCCAAATAAGGGACACTCCGAATAAGGGACACCTCTATTTAAGGGACAAAACTTCCGGTCCCGGTCCCTTGGAATAGGACTTGTAATGTATTTACCTCTGAATAAGGGACACTCGATTTAAAGGACACTTCAAAATGAGATTAGAGAGACTGGTTTTTGAATTTCAGATAATGAAATAGTCTGTGATAAAAAATGAAAATACAGATTTTTATGAAGTTATCAAACAGACAGACAGTCGTGTTTATATAGAGGCATATGACACTATTAACTGCCATTTATTTACCCACAATTCTGATTCAACATTAGTGTTTTTATCCGCATTGAAAGTAATGATGAAAATTGTGAGGATGATTCTGAAAATGGAGAATAAAAGAAAATTGTAAAATAAAGAAGTTTACATATGCTTTTAAGCTGTTCTCAAATCCAAAAAAGGCAACTTTTAAGACATATTGTTTTAATTAATTTTTATCCGGAAATGTCTGAAATTAGCAAGTGTGGTTCAGAAAATATATAATCGACCTTTTTTTTTTTTTTTTTTTTTTTTTTTTTTTTTTTTTTTTTAATGGAATAGATTTTTTAGAAAATATCAATGTGGGCGTCTTGAACCGAATTTCCATCGGAAAGAAAAATAAGTACTCAAAAAAGGGTTAAAAAGGTATTTGTCACGTGATCAAAATCACTTATACAGGTTTTTACAGGTAATTTATTTTTCAAAAAATTTAAAATACAGTTCAATTGCAAATTGCTTCCATAGTCAAGCATTCCAATTTTATACCTTTCAATAAAAAAAATGAATTTGTAAATGCGCCAAAACGTTTCCCACTTGCTAAGTAGAGCAGTTGAGAGATTTGTTGTCTTAAAATATGCAAAAGAGTTGAATACTTTTTTCTTGTTTGGTGAATACGGCTGGTAATGAAGAACTAAAATTTATAAGTATGGTAAATGAACATATGAAAGGTTTATACTGAAAAATTGAAGTTTGCAAAACGATCACTTTTGATTGCTACTTCAAGTAAAATTCTTTCAAATGTTTTTATACTTTTTGCTGCATGTACACAGTTTGCATAAAAATACAAATCAATAATTCTACAAATCATTTAATAATTTAGTAATTAATGGAAAATTTTAATTGATTAATTCTCTTTTCTTCCTTTTGTCTGATTAACATAATTTATACACTTTGGGTCATTTATGGTGCATCATGTTTAATGCTTTGCTGTTCCTATATCCTTCAGAGAGATTAATTAAAGATAATATACAAACTCCGAATAAGGGACAAAAGTTCCGGTCCCATAGGTGTCCCTTATTTGGAGGTTTCACTGTAGATCCAACGCAATGACCCACACAAATAAAAAATTTAAACTGATATTTCTCACTATTCATACTCTTTATAACTTGTTTGTCCGACAAATACTAAGGCTTATTTGACAACTTACATAGAGGTTTGAAATGTTTTTCCTTGTTCACCATGATATATTCAATATTTTTGTTTATGTAAGTAATATTCAAGTTTATAGTTTTTTTTTAATTACTTAAATTAAGAGTTTGTTGAATTTCCCTCATTTTTTCACACACACAAGAGTTAATCTGCCATATTAAATGTAAAATTCCATACATAAAAAAATAAAAACCATGCACAATTTTAAGTAGTGTAATCTAAACGAATGGAGAGAAAAATAAAAAAATATATATTTATCGTTGAAAACGTAGTGGTGATTTTGAAAAAGTAAATTTTTTTATTTAAATTTTAGTGTAATAAACTGTTCTACATTTTTTTTTTAATTTTATTTAATTTTTAGTATTAAATATCTTACTATCATATATATAACAGTATTATTAAGAAAGGAAAAGAGTTTTAAAGATATTGTGTCCAGATAAAAAGAAAATGCAGTCAAATATTTATAGAATAAAATCCAACGTTTCACTCAAAATTTTCATCATACAGTGAAACCCCGTTATAACGAACTTTAAGCAACCGAATGTTTTGTTTGCTTACATCCAAATCTTCCAAAAAAAGTTAGAGTTAACAAAATGTACATATTATTAGGTGCAACCTATATATTTAATAAAATATTAAGAAAAAAAATTAAAAATCTATTAAATATGATCGTTAATGATAAAATCGATACCGTGTATGTTATGTTAATAATAAGTAATAATAATAATAATAAGTGTTAATAAGTTATAATAAGTTAATAATAAGTGTAATAATATGTTATCGATTTCGTAAAATCGATAACATTGAATTGACACAATGCTAAATATATTAACTAAAAATAAAGACAAATAAAAATATTGCACAGCGCGATTATCCGAACATGTAGAAATCAACCCTAGTTCGGATAAGCAAAATTTAGCATAAATAGGCAAGTGATTTAAGGAATTTTCCCGACTATATAAAAATCTTTACACTTTATCTATGCTTGGGATTACCAAAACATTCTTTTTAATAATACATAGACAGTATTATTAAAAAGGAAAAAAAAATAAATATATTGCGTCCTCTTAAAAGAGAAATACAGTCTATACTATCTAGATAACAAAATCCAATGTTTCACTCAAAATGTTCATCGTATAGTCAACTCTGTTATAACGGACATAAGAGAACGAATGTTTTGTTTACTTACATCCAAACCTTTAAAAAATGTTAGAATGAACAAAATGTATATATTATTAGGTTCAGCCGATATATTCAATAACGATGCATTAAAAAAAACGTAAGATCTATTAAATATGACCGTTAAAGAGTTAAATTGACTAAAATCGATAACATTAAACTGGCACAATGCTAAATATATTAAATAAAAATGAAGACAAATAGAAATACTGAGCAGTACGATTATCCGAACAAATACAGATCGATCCTAGTTCGGATAAGCAAAATTTAGGATAAATGGGCAAACAATTTAAAGGATTTTTCTGACTATATTAAAACCTTTACATTTTATCAATGCTTGGGATTGCCAACACTAGTAATATGCTGTCATCAAAACAATAAAAAATAAAGGCCGAGTACTTTGGTTGAAACCTTCGAGATAATTTTATTATTGTTTCTAATGTTTAAATGCCATAAAAAATGGTATGTAGATTTTAAGCTGTTATATTTTATCCCATTGTACACTGTTTTAGGAAACTTAAAAATGAAAATTCTGAACTTTTCTCAATATTCATATAGTTTTATTTTATTGTTTTTTGTTTGTTTACATTTAAATTTTCTTTTTCCTTTATCATCTTGAAGCTCCAGAGATCATAGTTTAAGGAAAAAATCTTCCGAATATTGCTTGCATCAAAGAAGATATTCTTTTCAATGCCCCATATCTTGAGTTATTCTTAAAAAAATAGTTGTCCATATTAGCCTTATTTGCCTATGTTAGCATTAAATACGTTACTAAACAGCTTTAATAGAAGTAATAGAAAACGACTGATAAGTGGCTGTGATCACACTTGCAAAAAGGAGACCATAAAAGCAAAAGCATGCGTTTCTTCCTTCCCTCCAATAAAAAGACTTATCGCCAATTTGTACCTTATTTCACTTTATATATATATATGTATATATAATCTTTAATTGTATTACAATATATGAACCATTGAATTTAATAGAAAATTACCACATTGAAAAATGTGGGAAAAAAAATAAATTGAATACAAATGGAATTTGCAGAACCAAAGTAAAATTCTCAAGCTCCAAATACTTTGAAACAACAAATGTTGTGTGCAGTTTCATCTTCGGATCAGCCATGAAAAAGCAAAATAATACCCATTTGGAGTTACCAACACACATAATATCAAAATAAAGCGAATAGAAAGAGAAAAATAATGAAAAAAATTACAAGTTAAAACCGCATTTCCAATGTGTTAACAGAAAAAATATACCATACATTATACATATATATATATATATATATGTGGGATTAAAGAATAAAGTATTCAGCAATAAAAGATAATAAACTCAATGATTTAATGAACGTGATATCCAAAATGAGACTCGTGTGATGATGCGTGGAAAGAACGAGGTGTTCTATAGATTTCAGCGATGGCAAGTTTGATGGATTTTTAATCCAAAGCTCAGAGAAGCTTATTTATACTGAATATTATTCAGTTCTACTGTTATTTTTGAATGCTACGTATATATTTTATGTCTATTAAACGTTTTTTTATCTTATCAAGAATATTAGTTTTTCTTAAATCATAAGTTAATCACTCAATATCCCACAAGTTTTTTTTTCTACAACATTACGATCATTTGACTTTTATATAATGTTTTTATTCGGTCCATGGAATTTTCCCCTTTTCAGTCCTGTTTCATACTGCGTTTCTTGGATTGCCACGGGATCATTTAATTTATATATGTTAGGTACTTTTCTCATCATGTTAAATTGCTTTCTATAATTACCATTACTCCAAAAATATAGATTTCTACGCGGACCATTAAAATTTGTTTTTATGCTTCTTTTGTCTTTAAATTTAAAAGTATCCTTTTCACACGGTTCAGCCCTTTCTTTTTCAAAAATTTCATATTTTCTTTCTGTTTGCTGTACCTCTAAATATTCCTGTTTGCTGTTTCTCCAATTTTCATATGTGTGACGTTTTCCATCAAAATTATTTCTCGAATAATATTTCTTTTCTTCATCTCTATCATTGTAATCACGTTTCTTGTAATTTCTGATAAATTTCTGTTTATTTGCATTAACTCCTTCAATATTCCTTTCTTCCCTCGTGTTTTTCCGTTTATAATATTTTTCAACTTTCCTCGTTTCATTTTTATTTTCATTGGCGCGTGCACATAAATTGCGTTTTTCTTTTAGGTCATTCATTCGTCCTGTTTGTGATGTCTCGTTTCTTTCATTCAATCTTTTCTTACTAAATAAATTTTCTTCTTTCTCATTTATTTCTTTTCTAATTTTCAAATTTCTCACGTGATTCAAACCAATTTCATTTTCTTCTATGACTCTCGCGAAATTAATCAAGTGATTACCTCCTGCATTATTGTCATTTGCAACTATAATATTTGCATCACGTGAATTATCTAACGTAGACGTTTTCTTCTCATTACTATTTCTGGCAACATGATTCAATTTTATATCCGAATTCTTCTGAATTTCAGTGTAACCTACTTCAATATTGTTGCGTTCGCCAACGATCTTAATTCCGTTCTCGTCTATCGCCAATTTTAATTTGCTAATCACATCATACCCCAATAAAATATCATATGAAAGAGATTCTAACACATACAAATTTGCTTTGATTAGAAAACCATCAATATTAAACTCATATGAAAAGTATCCTTTAGGATAAACAACTACTCTTTCTATGCCTGACAAAGAAATATTATTGGAACGTAATCTTGGCGATCCAATTTTCGTATAGTATTCATAACTGACCAGACTGATATCACTTCCAGTGTCAAAAAAGATCTGTGTCTTTTCACCGTTAATATCAATATTTATCATGCGATCCGGCTTGGCGCTGTTTGTTTGTTTGATTACTGCAAAATTTATCTCCTTGTGATTGGATAATCGCGGGTTTTGGCTCCCGTTAATATCGGTGTCTAACATGTGATCCGGTTTTGGCTGTCATAATTTATTTGACTATTATTCCCATTTTTACACTGGGATATTACGTGGCCAAGACGGTTACATTTAAAACATCTAATTTGTGCCCTGTTCTTTTCATTTAAATAAGAAGATTCATTTACATTATCTGTATTATCTTTAAATTGTTGTCTTCTTAAAGTATTATAACGTTGGTATGGTAACCATGGTTTTGTGTTGTTATTTTCGCGCATTTTTGACTTCCTATCTTCAAAGTGGTGTGAGTGTCTATTCATGGTTTTAACATTACGCCTTGCTGTTTCATAATCATCTAGTTTACAAACTAATACATCAACATTTTTAATTTTGGGAAGATCATCGATAAAATGTTCTTTCATTTCTATCGGTAACCTTCTCTTGATTTGATCTACTAATATTAATTCTTTTAAATCTTCAAAATTGGATACATCAAGACCGGTAATCCATTCTTCTAAATAATTCCTTAACTCAAATGCCAGATCTCGCCAAGTGGCTGAGTTTTCTTTCTTATGCGACATTAATTTTTGCCTAAACTCTTCTGGCGTCAATTTGAATCTTTTGAGCAGCAAGTTTTTTACATAATCGTAGTTATTTGTTAATGTTTCTGGTTCTCTAGTTATAATATTAGCAATTTCTAGCGGCATTAAACTTAATAAGTGCATGACCCAATTCTCTTTTGTTATATTCATCCTAGAAATCTGTCTCTCGAATAGAGCTAAGTAGATACTAATATCACCCTTCCCATCAAAGTGTGACATTAATTTAGACAAATCTAGTTGCTTACCTGTACCAGTTACAGCCGAACCGTCACTTGTATTTATCATATTTCCTTGAAGTTCAATTTTTCGTAATTCGTACTCCATTTCCATCTTCTTTCTGCTTCTAACCGTAACCGTCTTTCTTCTTTTTCTGCTTCTAGTCTTTTTTCTTCTTTTTCTGCTTCTGCTTCTAGTCTTTTTTCTTCTTTTTCTGCTTCCAGCCTTAATCGTCTTTCTTCTTTTTCTGCCTCTAGTCTTCTTTCTTCTTTTTCTGCTTCTAATCTTCTTTCTTCTTTTTCTGCTTCTAGTCTTTCTTTTTCTATTCTCTCCGCGGCAATTACTTCAAGTCGAACTTTTACAAAATTTTCTTCATAATCCTTCGATTCAGTCACCAACTTTATCAAATCAATGATTCTTGGACTCTGAGGCACAACTATACCTAGGTCATCACACAATGTTAACAAGTCCGCCTTTCTAGCTTTATTCAGAACAGACATTATAATTTTTGTTTACACTTCAACAAAACAATATAGTGCACTATCTTGCAGGCTTGATTACGGATAATTTCTAATCATTACACATATAACAAACAGTTCCTTTTTTTTTCATATAATACGTTTTAGTTTAAAAACAAAACATTCTTCTTAGGCTTAGATCTTCTTAGTACAAAATAGCTTTCATCGTGAAATTCAAATTCAAATATAAATCAGCGAAATCATTCAAATCCCGGCAACAAACCCCCAAAACTTGTGGGATATTGAGTGATTAACTTATGATTTAAGAAAAACTAATATTCTTGATAAGATAAAAAAACGTTTAATAGACATAAAATATATACGTAGCATTCAAAAATAACAGTAGAACTGAATAATATTCAGTATAAATAAGCTTCTCTGAGCTTTGGATTAAAAATCCATCAAACTTGCCATCGCTGAAATCTATAGAACACCTCGTTCTTTCCACGCATCATCACACGAGTCTCATTTTGGATATCACGTTCATTAAATCATTGAGTTTATTATCTTTTATTGCTGAATACTTTATTCTTTAATCCCACATATATATATATATATATATATATATATATATATATATATATATATATATATATATATATATAATTATATATATATATATATATAATAATGTGTATATATGTAATAATAATTCGACGAAGGCTATGTTCCATAAACTCCTAAGAATGTTACTTCTAAGAATCAGCAGCAGCACGAGCAGAGTAGTCGCTCCGGCAGTTGGCAAGCAGTGGAAGAGTTGCATTGGGGTATTTCCCCATTATAAGAACAAAATCCATGAGTCTTTCAATTCCTTTATTTATTAACTCATAAACTACGTAAGTTCTTTCCCACATTCACCTTGGCCTGGTCATCAAATATTCCAAAACTTCGTGATTATGATGCATTCCAAGATATTAGAATTTTTCGGGGAAAAAGAAACAGCATCCTAATATTTTAAAAGTCAATCGCATTCTGCGCTCTAAAAAAAACCAAATGAGAAATCCACATTTTCGCGACAAACTAGCCCCTCCTACTCCGCGTCAATCATTTTAAAAATCCAACCAGGATTAATCTGAATCTACGTAATAAAAATGATCACCTCTGATTGGCCTAGGAGGCGCGAACCTCGGGTAGGAATTACTTCACGTCTCGCAAAGAGACAAGCCTTTTAACATCTTCGCGCATTAACACAGATCATGTGATCAACAAAAAATAAATTAAAAATCTCGAGAATATTCTAAAAAGGAAAGATTACGAAATAATTTCCCGCTTTTTTGAGAAACAAGCAATAGATTATTAATAAATTAAATAAAAAAAAGAAAAAGGACTTTAGCTGTTAAAAGATTAATATATTACGAAACTTAGATTAAAAATATGTTCCACAATTTTAAAATTAAAAACTCAGAGAGAGCAAAATAGCGCAAAATTTTATATATATATATATATATATATATACAGGGTGTTTATAAAGTCCCGGGCCCATTTTGATGTTTAATAACTCATAAAATTATAAAGATAGATTAAAATTAATAACAAAAATGGTTAGATAGACTCAAAAAGTTTCATGACCCTTGTCAATGAACTTCCACGTGTGCCCCCTTTCGTCGCATGGAGAATATCAAGTCGATAGTCAATTTCACGAGAGGTATCGGCAAGCATGTCGGTATTCATTGACTATCGACTTGATATGCGTGTCGTAACTGGCACGCAGAAAGAAATTTTAGGCACGCCGTTGATTGAAGTTCTATATCAGAATGCAGTTCAATACCCAAAACTGATTTCACAATTCTTTTTTTTATTAATACGTACGAATTTCACGAAAAATAGCTTTCTTTTTTATTATAAGTACTTGTTTGCATGTCATATCACAGAATTTCCCGTCTTGTAATGCTTGACTCTATCCCGTATCTGCTAGATTTCGTTATACTGGCGTTTATAATTCGCATATAACGCGAGAAACCTGGTTAATCATGTAACTATTTGCTATAATCTATATGAAACTTTGCATGATTTAACGCATTTTGATCTGCGTATGTGGCTTCATTTAACATTTGGCTAGAATCTATACTATTAAACTCTGTGCGCGTATGTATGTACCCTCAAAAACTTCGAAACCTCAACGCGCAGGGCTACGAAATTTGTCACACGGGTTCCTGGTACGGGTCCATGAACGATTGGGGTGAAAAAATCAAAAATTTCAAATAGATTTTTTATATAACTTTAAAATAATTTATGCCCTTTTAATCATTTGGAAAATGTTTGTTCTCGGACAAGAATATATATATCTGTGACTTATCTGATATATTTATGTTGCCACAACGACAAAAAAATATTAAAAATTACAAAAAAAAAATTAATAACTAAAAAACAAATTGAGATACAGATTTCAAACAAATTAAATTTATAAGTACTTTTTTCTCTACACTACGGTGAAAATTTTGAAAATGTGCGGTATTTAGAATTTTAAAAGTTTCAATTCTGAAAGTTGTAAAACTGAAATGTTATTTAAAATTTGTTTATTGTTGGTCCAGAAATATTAATGTTTGACCCATGGCGTATGTAATATGTGACTCTGTTACTAGGTAAGCCACGCTTTGGTCATAAAAAAAATGATGTTTTTAATTTTTATTTTTTAAGTATAGAATTATTTATTTGCCATAAATTTTAGTCTTTGAAAAAAAATCCTTTTTCATATAATATTAGTAATTTGTTAAATCACATTTTTTTTTTTACATTTAACCCGTAATTGCGCGAATTCTAACCAATTCTGAATGCTTGCTGCAATGTGAGATATATATTTTATGTACGCAACGCTGTAATTTTTTTTACCACGCATGCTAATAATTAGAGATTATTTAATTGTGCTAAATTATGACCTTTTTCAAAAAAAAAAAAAAAAATAAAAAAAAAATAAAAAAATCATTCTATCACAAACATTAGCAGAACTTTCGAATCTTATAAGCTATAGTTTTAACGCCTGCTACCATAGCAACACGCTAAAATAAATTTTATTTAAAAAATGCGCAGTAGTAGAAAAATGTTTTTTAAATCGAATAGCTATTGAACAACTCAAACCTTTAACAGGGAATTCGTATTTCTGTATTTCTTATTTAGATATTTTAAAGTTGTTTGTTGTCATTGCGTTTTATGCTGATTTTCGTTTCTTGTTGGATTATTATTATGTTTATTTGATGTGACTTTTTTACATATGCTATTACTTTTTACTATGGATTTTAATTTTAAAAACACAGTGAAAAAAGGATCATAGACATTTACATATTTTTTTATTTTTGAAAACAGTGACAAACTGATCACTCTCTGTTACATATTTTAAAACTATATATATCAAAATCTGTGTGAGTATCAATGTAAGATCAAAAATTCGAAAACCACAGGTCGCAGGGGTACGAATTTTAGCTGTCGAGTTGCTATGTTTTCAATCCGTGCACAGAACGCATTAAACAACTAGTTTATTATTATCTAGTATCTATTAAATGACAAAAATATTAATAAACCTAATAAAACAGGTTTTTTATAGATAATTTATAAAAAAAATAATTATATTGCTAGAACTTTTGTAAAATGAAATAAAAACTATAATTATATTTTTTCTATAATTCTTTCTATGATTAATTAATCTTTTCATTTGAAAAATTCTTTTGGTTTGAGTTTTCTACATTATGAATTATTTAATATATAAATAATTCTATGTATATTATAAAAATCTAATAACAATAAATAATTTTTACACTGTATTTTATTACTTTCAGGTTTAAAATATTTCGCGTATAATTTCCTGTTTGTTTACCAGAATGAGTAGTGGGGGGGAAGGGGGGCTGAAGGGTGGGACAATTGTTGGCGCGACATGTTCACTTGAAGTTTTTTTAGAAAGAAATAGGCACGCAGATGTGTAAAGGTTCGCCGAACGTGGTCTATATGATAAATTTAGTGATAATTATGATTGATTTTTCAGCAGTGTAAGTTATACATTTCAAATCGTAGACATTTTTAATTCGAATTGGAGACATAATATCGTTGAACCGTTTTTGAGAAATTTGCTATGATATAGCAATATAAGTTAGAATGAGTAATGGATCCTGTGAAAACAAAATAAGCGAAATGAATTTGAAAGAATTAAACTATCTGTGTTTGAGAATTCGAATTTTAATGAATGATCATGGATTTGGAAGATTGCCAAGAATAAAGATCCCGAAAATGGGATGTAGATTTGAATTATGCTCAAGGTTTCTTTGAGGTATCAGCAAAATACAAAACATATATATAACAATAGTGAATACATACATATATTCTTAGTTCAACTGTAATGTGCAGAATAATAATAATAAAAAAAAGACACGAAATTTTAAGAATATTTTTATGGCTTTTTGAACATTTTTTTTCTATTTTTATTACTTTTTTAGCCCTTTCCAACAACAATGTTGAAAAGTGCTTATACATACTGTTTGTCTGTCTGTCTGTCCTGTCCAAGTTCTAACTTCCGTAAATACAGGGTGTCCCTAAACTCATGGTATATACGCTAGGGGGTGATAGAACACATCAAAACGAGTAATAGTAAATAGGAAACCAAGGGTGCCAAACGTTTTCCAAAGGAGATAGCCGCCATTAAAGTTTGGGGTCCAAAATTTCAAATACACATAAAAACGGAAAAATTGGTTGATTGATTTGCGGTTTTCACTAAAACTATTCTTTATGTTGGTATTTTCTTGAAAATAAATTATAAAGATAAATTTCAAAAAATGCCGATAGAGGGCGCTTTAGACTTTGAAGTAATGAAAAACTATTTTTGCCGTGATTTTCTGCATCTCATTAAATGGTTTTGTAAGCTAAGACTTAAACTTAAATTTTGAGCTCAAAATCTGAATAGTTGGAAGTTGTTAAGTAGCCCAAAGTTAACTGTGTTCAGAGGGTTTAAATTTCAAATGATTATAAAAAACGGAAAAATTGGTCGATTGATTTGTGGTTTTCACTAAAGTATTCTTTATGTCGGTATTTTATTGAAAATGAATTATAAAGATAAATTTCAAAAAATGCCGATGGAGGGCGCTTTAGATTTTGGATTAAAGAGCAACTACTTTTTGCCGTTATTTTTTGCATCTCATTAAATTGTTTCGTAGGCTTAGATTTAAACTTAAATTTTGAGTTCAAAATCTGAATAGTTGGGAGTGGTTAAGTAGCACAAACTGAAATGTGTTCAGAGAGTTTAAATTTCAAACGATTATAAAAAACGGGAAAATTAGTTGATTCGTTTGCGGTTTTTGCTAAAACTACTCCTTAAATCAGTGTTTTCTTGAAAATAAATTTTAAAGGTAAATTTCACAAAATGCCGATAGGGCGCCTTAGACATTGGAGTAGCGTACAACTATTTTTAACCGTTAATTTTTTAAATCTCATTAAATGCTTTCAAATGTTTAGATTTAAAATTTGAGATCAAATTCTGAATCGTTCCGAGTGTTTAACTGGCGCAAAAGTGAACTGTGTTCGATGGGGGGGGGGGGGAAATTTCAACTCCTGTACACACTTCAGTTTGCGCTTTTTAACCCCTCCCAACGATTCAGAATTTGAGTTCAAAATTTAAGTTTAAATCTCAGATTTTGAAAACATTTAATAAGTTTTGAAAGCATTGAATTAGATACAAAAAATAACGGTTAAAATTAGTTGTTGGTTACTCTGAAGTTTAAGGCGCCCTCTAACGGAATTTTTTGAAATGTATCTTTAAAATTTATTTTCTACAAGAAGAATAGTTTTATTTTAAACCGCAAACGAATTGATCAATTTTTCCGTTTTTTGTATTTATTTGCAATTTGAACCGTCTGAACACAGTTAACCCCTTCGCGACGGGAGCCTTTTACAAAATTTTTAATGCTTTGTCACCGGTTTTAAAATGCAGAAATTTGTGACTTTTTAAATCGAGAAAATGTTCCGATTGTAAGGCAAAATTTACCGTATAATTTTACTGGTGGCGATAAACACGGATTTTTAAGCCTATTTGCGGCACGTTTACGTGTCGCTCGTCCCCAAGGGGTTAAGTTTGTGCTACTTAACCACACCCAAATATTCAGATTTTGAGCTCAAAATTTAAGTCTAAGTTTATGAAAACATTTAATCAGATGCAAAAAATGACGTAAAAAATACTTGTTCATTACTCCAAAGTCTAAAGAGCCCTCTATCGGCATTTTTCGAAATTTATCTTTATAATTTATTTTCAAGAAAATACCAACATAAAGAATAGTTTTAGTGAAAATCACAAATCAATCGACCAATTTTGCCGTTTTTTATGTGTATTTGAAATTTTGGACCCCAAACTTTAATGGCGGCTATCTCGTTTGGAAAACGTTTGGGACCCTTGGTTTCCTATTTACTATTACTCGTTTTGATGCTTTCTATCACTCCCTAGCGTATATACCATGAGTTTAGGGACACCCTGTATACTGGAATTTTCATGCAAATGATAAAGCTAATTTAGGGTCACCAAACATCTTTGGTACTGCATATGAAGTATATACGTCTAATGGTACGTTTTCAGGGACACTCAAAATAATTCATTTACATTATAGTGTATGAGGAAAAATCGTTTGGAGAGCATTTTAATGACATTGCGCTATTTCAAATGTATTAAAACTGATATAAATAACTAAATTTCATAAGGATCACGTTAAGGACAATCATAGCATTTTTTATTAATTTACAGAGACACACAATATTAATCAGTTAGAGTACTGTCTTTGCGTAATAATTTCTGTTGAATACGTTTTAAAATTCGTTATGCGCTTTTATATTTAATTTGTTTTTTGCACATGACAATTTGTATAAAAGTTCTATACCTCATATACAGAGCTGCACAAAAGTACTCATATACCATTCTCTTGCTCAGAGGAAATTGCTGAAGGGGAATTTTCAACATTATATGTATCTCTTATATGAACTTAATTTGGGAATGTATGTTTTTAATAAATATAAATCTCTATAACATGTTCATGGCTGCTAATAAAATTAGATATTTTTTCAATTGTAGATGGAAACAGCTGAAATTCGGTTTTGAAATACGTTATACATTTCCATATTGTGAAATGAGACGCAATATTTTAATTTTTTTTTAACTGTGCAGTTTAGTTACATTTATATTATTCTAAATATGTTGGAAAGAGCATCAAAATCTATGCTTGACGCATGTTTTTTTTATTTCTTGTTTTAAATAAATCTATTTGTTTAATAAGCAGAAAAATAGTAAAAAAATAAAAATAAATAAACTTCGTATTCTCAGCTAAAATTTGATAGTTATAGTCTGTACTATATATGCACATTATGGGTTTTAAGACATAGCATTGCTATATTTTGCAACTGGGTGAACTTAAATTAATTAATTTTATCTGTTTAACAGTTTGAATTTTTTTTATATAAATATTTTTTAGTATTCAGCAAAAGTAATGAAGGTGCATTTTGCCTTAATTGCTTGATATATACATATTTTTTATTTTGTTTCCAAAGTAGTCACATGACATAGAAAAAAACATATATTATTTCATTCTTTGGCTTGTTTTTAACCAATTGCAATGATCAAATTAGAAAAATTCATAACGCATAATGAAAATTATTAAGTGTTTAGATAAGTACCGAATATCTCACTTGGTATAGAAAAAAACTTTAGTTTATTTATTTATTTATTTATTTATTTATTTATTTATTTGGAGGGGGGGATGCGTTTTTTCAGCAAAATTTCGTGCTTATGTCAGGCAGCATATAAAATCAATTCAATTTAATATGTCTCAATTTCCTTTGTATTACGTACCACAATTTACCCTACGTATTGACTTAGGAGTAGTGCAATATCGTAAGTTGATTCGAGGATAAAACGTCTTACTTTTTTATTTATAAAGTAATTGCCCTGCACGGCTTTATTCAAATCCCTAATAGTATTCTTAAAATGAACCTGTAATTTGTATAGTACTTCTGTACAGAGAGCGGGGGGGGGGGGGTGGAAGAAAGGACAGAGACTGTGCAAATTACCATGGCACAACTCTTTTTCAGTTGTTTTGTATAAACTGTCTGATTAAGGTTTTGAAATTTTATTTGTCTCACACTTTAAAGTCTTTTATTTAAGATTAATTAATGAACTCAATTAAAATCTAATTATGTTTTCGATATTTTAAATACTAAAAAAGAAGAAGAAAATTTCAAATAAATCTTACTATATAGATTTTTTAAAAGTTACTACATAGCAGTTTTTTTTGTCTAATGGGGTAAAGCCTGTTTCTAACGCAATCGTTCAATAAACTATATATATGTAACAGATTTCAGCCCTTTTGCACTCCTGGAAAATTGCAATTAAGCTTTTCTCAACTTAAAGAGCCTGCATAAAAAGGAATTTATTACTGGTGGTTTGTGTTTCAGTTTAAACCGATTTATGTATCCTACATCTGCTGGAGGGGGGGGGGGGCTGCATTGGAATTATTAAGGTAGCGCACTTACTCTTTGTGCGGCGAACTTTGCGCCATTTTTTAATCTTTAAGCAGTTGCCTTTCGTGCCATCTTGCAATGTTTTTTATGTGTGAAAGAATTGTTTTCACTGCTAAACATTAAAAAAAACTCTAAAAATTGAGAAAAAAACATTTTAATTTAATCGATTGGGTAATGTAAAATGTAGTTATTATTATTATTATTATTATTATTGTTGCTTTTAATAGATTCATTTATGTAGAATTTTTCTTAAATTATTAAAATTATTTTTAAGTTAAAAGTAATTAAAAACTCTTTAAATTAAAAAAATCCTTTTAATTAAGTATGCGTTGGATAAAGAGATTCATACAAATGCAGCATTTTTTAATAATTTGATTCATTTATGTGTAGGTTTTTTCATTTCTTTTCATATTTTAATTGTTTTAAAGAAGAATATTTACTGTATAGGTTTATTTACTTACGTCAAACTAATTAACAAATGCGGAATTTTTTTTCCTTAGATACTTTTAAAAGAAGAATAAATTCTTAAAATGAAAAAAATATACGATTTAGATTTTAATTCAAATTTGAGTTTAGTCCTATCGAGTTTTAAACGAGAGAACTTTCTTACAAGAAACCAATGCATTAAACTACTAATGTACAATTTTTGCGAGTAAATTAAACTTCCCTATGGATGCATAAATGTTTTCTTCTTTTTTTTTCTGTCAGTTTTATTAGCATAACAAAATAGATGGTTATTGTTTTCCGAATTTTCTGAAATTGTAATAAGTTCGTAACTATAACTTAAACCAAGACTTTAAAAAAAATCATTAAAAATATATATACATATTTTAAAAGGAAAATGTTTAATCAACAGAAATTGAGAGATATCTTACCAAAATCACCCGGTTTCTAATTCATTTTTCGAATATTTCACACATTTTATTTTGTAAAAAATGTTTTAACCATCTGCACGTTTTAATATTTTTGTAGGTGAGGTAAATCTGGTATTTTGAGTCGGTTAAAAAAGGTTTTGTCAAAATACGGTCATTTTGTTACTTTTAACATGCAAAAAATATCCTTTCCATGAGCCACGAAGTAACGTGGTGAACTTAAAAGACTAAAGTTCATATTTTTAAAAACCAATCGGACATTCAATTTGAAACAAGTTTCAGCTTTATAAGCCTGTTTTGTTTTGTCAATACCTTTAAAATTCTACCCAGAGGAGCGTTGAATTAAGGGGAAAAACCTTTTTTTAGAAAATTGAGCCTTTTTGAAAGTTCACTTTTAAATGGTTGAGTGTGACATTTTAAAATAACCTATTGCGTCATTTGAGATGCAGGCATTTGTTTTTTCGAAACATGCCTTTCAATTTTAACTGTGCTAATTTGTTTGGTCATTTTGAATTAAAACAATAATAATAATAAAAAAAATAATAATAATAAAACGACAATTCATTCAAAATGTTTCTTCGCTGACATCGTTACGTTAATGTATTAGTAAGCATGCGCACGTATTTTCTGCGAGTGGAGATCAAATAAATGTCGTTTTGATTAAAGTGAGTTGTTAATAACTCAAACAGTTATTAAAATCTATGGCTTATGTACATTAGGAGAGATCTAGGACTATCTTTACAAAAACATTTGAATTTTGTATGTGCATTAGATTTCAATAACCAACACAGACACCCACAAATATCGTAGACAGAGCAAAACTTTTTTTTTTATTGGCATAGATTTTTGCTGTTTATATATTTTTTTCGAAATATATAGTTATTTATCCTTTTTTCAATTTGAATTCTATAACACACAAATACATAATACATAAATAAATGTTTAAAGAGCAGATTTAACGATTTTTTTATTGATATTTTATTTTGAAGAAATTGCTCTTTGTTTACTTTTCGTTCACGTTTTGAGTAAAGAATAAAAACGATTCAATAATAGGAATAAAATTTACTTTGCTTTTGAGGTTTTCAAAAATAATCTTTTTGAGAAAAGCAATGACTTAAAAATGATTCCGAACATTTTAAATACCTGAATTTTACTAGGAATTTTTCACTCGAAATTGAAATTTCCAAGCACAATTTAAAGAATAAATAACTGCAAAATATCGTACACAGCTGTAACAAATTTGTCTTTCACTGAATCTTAAATTTATTTTTAATTAAATATATGACTAATCTTGTAAAAATACTATAAGATATTTGTAAAATTGCAAATGAAATTTTGATAGCTTTCAAACATGCGCAGTAAAATATTATTTAGTAAACCTGCTTATTTTTCAAACAATTTTCATTATTTTCTAAATCTGATTATAGGGTATCGTGTACAATGTTATCATATATTCCGAAAAGAGTATTATTTTATATTAACAACTCTGCAAATTATAAGCAAAAAAACTTGGACAATTTTGGGACTATTTTTACAGCAACCTTATTTCTGTACGAGCATACATGCTAGGAACACAAAAAATGAACACTGTTTTTTAGAATAAGCTACTTAACCCCTTGGGGACGAGCGAGATGCATACGTGCTGCAAAAATTATTAAGAATCAGTGTTTATCCCACCAGTAAAATTATAGTGTAAAATTTGCCTTCTTTAATCGGAACATTTTCTCGGTTCAATAAGTTACAAATTCCTGCTTTTAAAACGGGTGAAAAAGCATTAAAAATTTCGTAAAAAACTCCCATTGCGAAGGGGTTGGTCATGATCAGCAGTTTGAACGTTTTTGCTAATTTAATTTTTTACAGTTTTGTTTTCTAAAATATATTCACTATTTTTTAATTTGGTGACGATCCCCTATGGACTTTCCAGAAAAAAAAATCTCCACGGATAGTTTCAGAATAATTCTTCATCTGTTTTTCTAGATATTTAACAAAATGTCTAAAATCAAAAGTGGGCAATCACCTTTAGCTAAATAGTGTATATATTAAATTATCACATAGAAGTTTTCATGAACTGTATCCCATAGACTTTATCATGGTTGTTTAGCTAACGTTATTCTTTTTATCATGATTCAGTAGTTCCACACAGTAAAAAAAAAAAAAAATAATAAATAAAAAAAAAAAAATAAATAAATTGTTCAGTTACTATACTTTTTCTAGCAGTTGCGTTTCCTAAAAATTTTTACGTAACGGTGGAAGCAAAAATTTATGTAACCAATTCTGTTACATGAATATTTAATGTTGCCGTTTCATAAAGGAATCAAGATTCATAAAATAGCTTTACTTTTTTTTAATTATTTACAGTGCAGAGATTACTCGTTACAAAGAAACGTTATTTCTTTGTAACATTAATGTAGATTAAATATTAAAAAATGTCAGTCTTTTTACGGATATGCTGTATATTTCTATTTTTTCAATGCATACACAAAATTGAAAAAATACGCACATGGTATTTGGAATGTTTGATTTGAAAAAAAATATGTGTATTTTATAAATATTTCACTTAATTTGCAAATCTTTGTGATCCAGAATATAGCTTTTAAATATTTTAAATTACAAAGAGATTTCTAACATTCAGAAAAAAAAGTATACATATATATTTGTTTTATCATAAAGTACCCCGCAAAAATAGTAGTTACATAATGTGCAGCCAATTTTTAAATATCGAAAATGAAGGACAAGAAAAAAGTTACCCAATTTACTTTTAATTGATAAAAAAGTATCTATTGCTCTTTGAAATCTACTTATCACGCGAAGATTTTTTCATGTAGGGGGAAATATGGCACATTGACACAGGTTTTTTCTAAGGATTTTTTTGGTTTCCAGAAAGCAGAAATTTCAAGTTATTTTTCCATGTGGTGTCAGCAAAACTTGTGTAGTGTGTTATAAAAATGCACAATCGTTGTTTTATTTATTATTTTTGCATGTAATTAAAAAAAAAAATTAAAAAAAAGTCATTTGTATCAATGTGCCCCATCCCCGGGGTAGATTGATACACCTCATGGGACACTTTGATACGTCTGGGAAAATGGAGACAAAATAACATCAATGCGTATTTTTCATTGAAAAATAGTTGGCAAACCATTTTATATTTATTTATAGAAATTCAAATCGCACACAATTTATTCGTTAACAATATTGTTGCGGCGTATATAGGGATCTTTTGATCTTATGGTAAGACAACTTCAAACTCTTGCTTATAGAAAAGTAGAAAATAATTTATTTACAGAACTTCAGAACAACAAAGTCTTCGAAACACACAAATATTTCTCGATATTCAAAAATAATTGTTCAAATCTATCGTATAAGTGCAGATATAGGTTCAGAGACTCTTTATACAACGTCTCAACACTAAATCACATTCAAAATAACGTAAATAAGACTCAAGCAAACTTGCTTAACAAACGCGTTGCTCACTCAATGACTGACTGTTAAATAATAACAACAGCAGCTCGTATCGGCTCTCCTATATATAGACTCGTAGCATGCGCCGAAGTTTCTAGAACCATCTCGAAAAATCCACGGAACAACAAACAATGTATCAGCATACCTAAGGGGGTGGTACCATACAGAGGAAAGGGTTACCATCGCCAATAATCGCCAAGTTTGTCGCCAACTTGGCGATATATCGCCAAATTTGGTGACCAAAATTTGTCGCCAAAAGTGACGCCAACTTGGCGATATCTCTAATATTTCGCAAAGCTGCCATTGACATTCACTGAAAATAATAGACAAGTTTGCTTGATAACAGAGACAATGTAACTAAAACTAATATTAGTAAAGAAATGGGGCTTAATAAGATTATTTACATTATTTTACAGTACAAACACTAACTATTTACAAAATTCGTAACACTACCCCCTCCTCAAAGACTGCACGTCCCGGGCAGTGCAATCCCTGAGTTAGAGGAAAACATTTAAAATAAACAAACAAATAAATAAATAAAAATATTAATAACAATAATAATAAAACTTACATAAATAAGAACTAATTACTATTTATATATTTACAAAAAGTGACTTTCATGACCATGGTCTGAAATTCAAGTTTTGAATTTCTAATAACTTTGGCCAAAATAAGGGGCTAGCCGATTATAATGTACGACCCTGGGTTTGGTGTGTGGCGATTTTCGTATGCGTACGACGACGTCATTCAGCCTGTTGACGACTGTGTAAGGACCGTCCCAGTTTCTTTGTAGTTTTGGCGACAGTCCCTTACGACGTATCGGATTCCACAAGCAAACTTTGTCACCTTCGTTGAACTCATGTCCAGTTGCCTTTGTGTCGTACCGTGTCTTCATCTTTTCTGATGCCAGTCCAATTCGGTTCCTCGCTAGACAATGAATCTCCTCAATCCGTGCCTGGAGTTCATCGACATATTCCTCAGGCGATGAAGAAGCATGAGGAGGACGGCCAAACAAAAGATCAGCAGGCAGACGAAGATCACGACCAAAGAGCATTTGAGAAGGGGAGTAACCAGTGGCCTCATGAGTGGCACTCCTGTAGGCAAGGAGGAAAAGAGGCAATTTCTTGTCCCAGTCCTGTTGGTCTCTAGACACCAGGAGAGAGAAGCTATTTAGGATGGTACGATTGAGCCGCTCCACCATGCCGTCCGATTGAGGATGTAGAGGTGTAGTTCGAGTTTTGTCCATGCCGAGTAGTCCGCACATTTCCTTAAACACAGCCGAATCAAAGTTTCTTCCATGATCGGAATGGATTTGAAGAGGAACTCCGTATTTGGAAACCCAGTGTTGAACTAGTATGTCTGCTACGGTTACCGCCTCTTGATTAGGAATGGCATAGGCTTCAGGCTACTTAGTGAAGTAGTCCATGACAACGAGGATGTACTTATTGCCATAAGATGTTCTAGGAAGAGGACCCAGGATGTCTAGTGCAATTCGTTCGAAAGGAGCTCCTACATTATAACGCTGCAGTCGCCCACGGGTGCGCCTCTTTGGACCTTTACGTGCTACACAGGTGTCACAAGTTCGACACCACTTCTCTACATCACTGCGAACATTATTCCAGTAGAAACGCTCTCGAACCTTTTGCAGGGTCTTCATTACACCAAAATGACCTCCTGTGGGACTACCATGCAGTTCTTGAAGGACCATAGAAATTCTCGACTTAGGGAGTAGTAATAGCCATCTACATGTCTTTCCATCGTCAGACTCCCATTTTCGGTACAAAATACCGTTCTTCAAATGTAGGGAATCCCAGAGGGCCCAATAACGTTTAGTCGTAGGATGGTAATGGGCCATGTCTTGCCAGCTGGGCTTCCTGTTGGACTCCTCTTTCAGCTCTAGAAGTGGCTTAATTTCAGGATCAGCAAGTTGATCTTTACGCAGGCTCTCGTCACTCCACGGATCTTGCGATGATGTAGATCCAGTTGTAACTTGTCTTACTACAGGACCTTGGCCATTAAATTTCTTCTCAACCCGGTCGCAGTATCTACAATTCTCTGAGCAGGGTCTTCTTGAGAGAGCATCTGCATTTCCATGTGATGAGCCTTTTCGATGGCTTATCTCCATATCGTACTCTTGAAGCTTTTGTATCCACCTGGCTATCTCGCCTTCAGGGTTCTTAAAATTCAATAGCCAAGTTAGAGAAGCATGATCAGTTCGGATCAGGAATTTCCGACCGTAAAGATAATGATGAAAATGGTCTATGGCTTTCACTACAGCAAGAAGCTCTTTTCTTGTTACGCAATAGTTTCGCTCTGTCTTTGATAAGCACTTGCTGAAATAGGCGATAACACGCTCCTGGCCGTCGATTTCCTGGGACAGTACAGCGTCAATGCTTTCGTTACTTGCATCCGTATCAAGTATAAACTGTTTACCTGTTTGAGGATATGACAGAATTGGAGTGGATGTTAAGGCCTCCTTGAGCTTTTCGAAAGCAGCGTCACATTCCTGTGTCCAGATAAATTTTTGATTGGCTTCTGTTAATTCATGAAGTGGTCTTGCAATCATCGAGAAGCCTTTGGCAAATTTTCTGTAATAGGTGCATAATCCTAGAAAGCTCCGAAGCTGGTGAACATCTGCTGGACGATTCCAATTTTTCACAGCCGATATCTTCTCTGGATCGGTCCTAACTCCTTCCGCCGAAATGATGTGTCCAAGGTAGGCGACTTCATTTCGAAACAAACTGCACTTCGAAGGGCTTAACTTCAAATTAGCTTCCTTTAATTTTTGTAGCACCCGCCTGAGGTTGTTCAGATGTTCATCAAAAGATTTTCCTATGATTATGATATCATCTAAATAAACAAGACATGCTTCATATGACAGCCCCCGGAGAACCGTTTCCATAAGCCGTTCGAAAGTTGCAGGTGCGTTACATAAACCAAAAGGCATTACCTTGAACTGCCATAATCCTTGTCCCGTTGTAAAGGCAGTCTTCTCGCGGTCGTCCGGATGGATCTCTACCTGCCAGTAACCACTCTTCAGATCCAGAGTCGAGAACCAAGTGTTGCCCGCAAGTGTGTCGAGAGTGTCGTCGATCCTTGGCAGAGGGTAACTATCCTTTTAAGTGACGCCATTCAGTCGGCGGTAGTCTACACAAAATCTTGTAGAACCATCCTTCTTTCTTACTAATACAATGGGAGACCCCCATGGACTTGTCGATGGTTCGATGACGTCATTTTCTTCCATATCCTTAATTAAATTCTGCACCTCTTCATGCTTGGCAAAAGGTAATCGTCTAGGGTGCTGTTTAATAGGAGAGTAATCTCCCGTGTCAATTCGGTGTTGTGCCATTTTAGTTCGTCCAAAGTCTTCAGATGTTTGGGAGAATAAACTTTGGAATTCTCTAATTAAATTTTCCGCAGATTTTATCTGTTTTTGATCTAAGTCTGTATTTTGTAACAAATCCTTGACTAAATTATCTGAAGATTTCTCAGAGTGACTGGAATTTTGACTTATGCACGTCACAGGAGCACACGATGCTATCACCTCTCCTTTCTTGATAGTCTTCGTCTTATCACTGATGTTAACAATTCTGACTGGAATGGTCTTTTTCGAGAGGTCTACTACAGAAGAAGCCACCAATACTCCTGCTTGTGTACTATTGTCTTCTGGATAATCTATATGGCCAAATCGGTAATTAGTTTCATTTTTAATTTCAGCTGGAACGAAAAATTCTGTTCTTGGATCTAGATTGATGTCTTCTTTGGCTATTACTGTTTGTTTACATTCAATTTCATTATTTAATCCAAAAAGACTTATTTCTTCAAATTTTGAGAGCATTTTGTTATTTTTGAAAGCAAGCTTAAAGCCAAACTTCTTCAGAAAATCTAGCCCGATTAAGCAAGGATCTGTTATGTCAGCCACATATGCCGTATGGTAATATTTCGTTCCTCCAAAGTTTATGGTTAAATTTGCCTTTCCATATATACCTATCTTGTCGCCCGTCACAGTTTGCAGGATAACGTATGGTGGAGTCCAGATGAGTTTAGATTTCAATTTCCGAGCCAAATCTTCTCTTATTATTGTCACATTGGCTCCTGTATCGATAATCATACGGCACTAAATTCCGTTAATAAAGCCTATCACATATAATTCATTATCACCGCCAATCATTTTTGATATCTGGAGGATCTTCAGGTGGGGCTTTTCATTCTCTGGCAACCTCCGCCCCGCGAGATGGCCAAAATTTAGTTTCCCTGCTGACTGTTTGAATTTATCTCACGTTCGTGGATTTTGGGGCAATTTCTTCGGAGATGTCCTGTATCACCGCATCCCCAGCACGTGAGATTCTGTCTTCTTGAACTTCTTCTTCCGTATTTTAAAGCTTCAAGTTCTTGATTTATTTTCCTAATTTCTTTCAAGACGTCGTTCTCAGTGTCTGAGCTTTTGTTCACCGTTGCCCGTCGGACTGAATGACGATCTCTTCGGCTGGCTTGTGTAGCTGCTTCCAACTTTAAGGCATATAGTAATGCAGCCTTCAAATCCTGCACATCTGCCATTCGTACCGCTCTCTGCACTTCTGGATCTTTTATTAAGTCTACAAAATATTGCAGTGAGATTTCCCGTAGTGCATTTCCCGTACATTTGTTGGACAGTCAATGAATGCTAAATTTGCAAGCAGTTCAATTTCCGAGGCAAACTCTTGAAGGGTTTCACTCGATTTTTGATGGCGGATCTTCATTTGTATTCTCGTATAATCCTTGAAGAATTTTTCGCCGAATCTCATTTCAAGTGCACAACTTAGAGTCTCAAAATTGAGTTGCGTCATATCGGGCAATGTTTGCAGCACGTCGGCGGCTTCTCCTCTTAAAGATGCTGCCAGTTGACAAGCTTTCACCTCGTCACTCCATTTGTTCGCTTCGGCTACAATGGTGTATTGGGTCTTGTAAACTTGCCAGGAACTCTTTCCGTCGTATGTCGACAGCTTGATGTGCACGGGAGAAGCAGGCGGATTCCTAAATTCTTCATAATTACCACTGGACGCTGAAAGCTGCTTCTCAAGATCTTGTACTTTTTTATTTAGCTTTTCATCTACTTTACCTAGTATTTTCTCTTCAACGTTACTGATTTTCTCTTCAACGTACGCCATTTTCCTTTCCATTTTCTGTTCAACATTACTAACTTCATTCTGAATTTTCTCTTCTACTTCCTCTATTTTCTCTTCTACAGAGCCTATTCTTCTCTCTACCGACGAGAACTTTTCTTCTAAAGTTTTCTTCATTTCTTCTTGGCCTTTATTAATCTTTTCAGTCACGTCTTCTTGGCATTTGTCAATTTTATTTGTCAACTGTTCCATTCTTTCTTCGTTTTTATTCATTTTTTCCGCCAACTCTTCTTGGCCTACATTAATCTTTTCGGTCACTTCTTCTTGGCATTTGTCAATTTTGTTTGTCAACTGTTCCATTCTTTCTTCGTTTTTATTCATCTTATCTCTTCTTGTCCTTTATTCATTTTTTCCGCCAACACTTCTTGGCCTTTATTCATTTTATCCGCCAACTGTTCTTGGCCTTTATCAATTTTATAGGTCAGCTCTGTTCTTAATCCGTTAATAGCTTCTAACAGTTCTTTCAGCTGTCCGTCCATTGTTCTTGTTTTCGCCATAAGATCCCGACTTCTGACACCAAAATGTTGCGGCGTATATAGGGTTCTTTTGATTTTTATGGTAAGACAACTTCAAACTCTTGCTTATAGAAAAGTAGAAAATAATTTATTTACAGAACTTCAGAACAACAGAGTCTTCGAAACTCACAAATATTTCTCGATATTCAAAAATAATTGTTCAAATCTATCGTATAAGTGCAGATATAGGTTCAGAGACTCTTTATACAACGTCTCAACACTAAATCACATTCAAAATAACGTAAATAAGACTCAAGCAAACTTGCTTAACAAACGCGTTGTTGACTCAATGACTGACTGTTAAATAATAACAACAGCAGCTCGTATCGGCTCTCCTATATATAGGCTCGTAGCATGCGCCGAAGTTTCTAGAACCATCTCGAAAAATCCACGGAACAACAAACAATGTATCAGCATACCTAAGGGGGGGGGGGGGTTACCATACAGAGGAAAGGGTTACCATCGCCAACAATCGCCAAGTTTGTCGCCAACTTGGCGATATCTCTAATATTTCGCAAAGCTGCCATTGACATTCACTGAAAATAATAGACAAGTTTGCTTGATAACAGAGACAATGTAACTAAAACTAATATTAGTAAAGAAATGGGGCTTAATAAGATTATTTACATTATTTTACAGTACAAACACTAACTATTTACAAAATTCGTAACAATATTAAAGCAATAAAAATGAAATGTATAATGACTTGATGTTCTGGATGTTCCTTGTCTGATTGTTGGCTGTGGTAACTTCATCATATTTGACACTTTAATCCAGCATTATCTTCTTTCTTAGGAAAGGTGAAAAAATTACCAAGTTTTCTGTTTATAAAACGGTTCAGATAATCAATGCTTTACTTTAACTGTTGAAATGACAAATTAAATAAAAAATTGCAACTCTAAAAAGCTGCAATCTGAATAGGATAGGTCATACAATGATCATGGCATGCATAGCATATTTGCTATTTTAACTTGAGTATGTTACATATTAGGGCGGAGCGTAAAAAACTTTTTTTCGAAATTCTTTTCTCCCTAGCGTGGAAAAGTTGTCTAGTGGTATCAGTAATGTACTCACAAAATTTCAAAACAATCAATAAATATGTTCCGGTTCCACTTTTGGGTCGAAATATGTAATTTCAGCCAAAAATGTTGTAATTTTTCCACTTCAGTAATATTTTTAATTTTCATTTTTTTCTTCGCCCTAGTGCGGGTACATAAGGAACAAAAGTCCAAAATATTAGAGTAATTAAAAAATATCTTCAGGATTCATTTTGGGTTCTAAATATGGGAAATTTGTCGAAAATTAAACAAATTTTCACATTTTAGTCATTTTTTTTATTTTTCGATTTTCTATTCCTGCTGGCATGGAAATGTTCGAAGAATATGCAAGAAACATAAGTAAAAAACTTTAGAATAATAAATAAATATCTTCCGTCTTCCTTTTCGGGGTCTAAAAATGTCAAAGTAGCCAAAAAGTATGTAACTTTTCACATTTCAGAGATTTTTTTTTTCTTATCAATTTTCTCTTCTTGCTGGAGCGGGAAGTATGGAATATCATATGAAAAACATAGCAGAAGAGGATATTGGTGACACTTGCCCTATATAATCGCAGCCAGGTTCTTCTATAAATGTCAAGTATTCTTCAAGCACTCTTTGTTGATGGAGCGGTCGGACACTCCTATTGTGTCTCAAGTTCTGGCTAAGGCAGGACGATGGGTTGTTCGTGATATACTTACAGTATTTATGTTCGAATGCAATGACACTAAATATTTATCACTAAGATCGTGACACAGTTGTTCATCAACAAGACTAAAAGATTTAAATAACTCTAAGTCTTCGATGAAGCAGTAGTGATTGCTTTTTCCCTTTTATACCATTTTCTTAAACTTTCTTACTCTTTTTCGAGCCAGCTCAATCATTTACTAAGTTTCCGTGTTGTGGACCGTGTTTCCGAATGTATCAATTGGGTCTATCGACAATTTCCTTGAAGTTCTTTGATCCTTAAGAAACTGTCTTCCAATTCTAGAATTTTTATATCACGTGGGCATTTACATCGTTCTAGACATGTACTCTTGTAAGAAAAATTTTGAAACAGACTTTTTTTTACCTTCCAATAAGAAAATTTTCAATTTTGATTTCGTCTGTTCTTTAGCGTCAAACTCTTGTATTCATCATTATCTGAACCAAACAATTGGACTATTCTTTGCCTAGCAATCGTAAGAACTGAGGAGCCTGCCAAATTGCTTCAAACATTTCAGCCCATAATCCGCTATCACCCCAAAGGTGGGTCCGATTTTTAATTATATTTCGATTCATTTTTCCCCAACAAAAAAGTACATTATATGGTCATAAGCTGGTAGAACGCCAGTTCTTAATTCTGTAAGATCCCAGAAAATGGGATGAGACAAATCCCGTGTATACTGCGCCTTAATTGTGATATTTCTGTGTAATATTTTCCATGCACACTATCAGTTCAACACAATATTAAAAAATAAAATTTTGTAAACACTTTCAGATGTATTATTTTATAATATATATTATAATAAAATATAGAAGCTAAAATTGATTATCCTCATTACAAACCTATCACGAGCAGACCTTTAAACCAACAGTAATGCTGCAGTAAACGGACAGAAAGTTTAACTTATTAGAGGAATTATCCTCAGATCGCTTTTAATTTTATTGTTCTATGATTTTGAGTACATAAATGCCATGAATTTGCCAGTTTAAGTAATAAAAGTCAAATCAGAAGATATTTATTAACTATTTTAAATTTTTACACCTGTGTTTGTCACATGATTTTCCGAATTTACCGCGCCAGAGAGAAGAGAAAATTGATAAGAAAAAAAAATCTCTTAAATGTGAAAAGTTACATACTTTTTGGCTACTTTAACATTTTTAGACCCCGAAAAGGAAGACGAAAGATATTTATTTATTATTCTAAAGTTTTTTACTTATGTTTCTTGCATATTCCTCGAACCTTTCCATGCCAGCGGGAATAGAAAATTGAAAAATTAAAAAAATACTTAAATGTGAAAATTTGCATTATTTTCGAGAAATTTCCCATATTTAGAACTCAAAGTGGCACCAGAAGATATTTTTTAATTATTCTAATATTTTGGACTTGTGTTCCTTATGTACTTTTTCAGTTTTTCCGCACTAGGGCGGAAGAAAAAATTGAAAATTAAAAAAATTTCTAAATGTGAAAAATTACAACATTTTTGGCTGAAATTGCATATTTCGACCCAAAAGTGAAACCGGAAGATATTTATTGATTGTTTTAAAATTTTGTGAGTACATTACTGATACCACTAGGCAACTTTTCCACTCTAGGGAGAAAAGAATTTCGAAAAAAAGTTTTTTACGCTCCGCCCTATTACATATAGCTTACAGTATATTTGAACCAAGTGGTCAGATTTATGTTGAAAGTTCAGGGTTTAGATATCTAAACAAACTTGTTACATATTTTATAAAATCTATCGGAATGAAAATTTATGAATGCATCTTTCTGAAATCTGAAAATAAACTTCAAATCTATAATGTGGCAGTGAAATATGGTAAACACTGAATTACCGAATATAACTAAATTTTACAGCAAAGTTAATTCATTTATGCCTGAGTTTTGGATTTCGAAAATTTGTTGGTAAAAATACTTGTTAATGTTGCAAAATGAATTAGAAAATCACTACAGAAATTATTCTAATTTATTTTGTAGGTATTTGACAAAATTTGAACAGATAAAATATGGGAATATGCAAAATATTTATGTAGAATAGTATGAATATTAAGGCATCCTGGAGTAATACATCACGTTAAAATTCTACCAATTTTCACGGCTTAGTTTTAGATTGTATTTTTGAAATAATTATAGGACTACGCAGTTACTCATTGACTATCTACAAAAAAAATAATTTAGCATGATGATTTATAAAATGTAATGGCATGATTTTTTAACCAATGCTATTAGGTGTTATTAATAAAGTCATGCAAACAAAACAAAATGGAATAATCCCATGTATGTTGCCCAATTCAAACTCTACAAGTCTAGAAATTGATAAATTGCATTCTAAGCGATATAAAATTTTCAATTTTTTTGGTGAAGGTGTAAGAAAAAGAAGGAGGTGAAGGGGATGGGTGGAGGGTGTCACAAGAGTATCAGACTGTACTCAGAGTATCATATTTTCTGCTTAAATAAGACAGCTTAAATTAAATTACTAGGGATATTGAACGGTTTAAACTCTTTTTAACTAAATAAGTATGTTTCCATGTAGGCATTCAATGCGACAGAAAATATATATTTTTTGGTAAAGTGAAAAAAAAAAAGAGAGAGGGAGAGCTTCAACACAATGTAACACCATGAGCTTTACTTTGTTTATAAAGTTATGTTTAAATATAATCATAAGGACCATTTCACGGTTTTAAACATTTTTAATGTAATATTTTTATCATGTGAATTTTAATAATAATTAGAGTTATGTGTAATGAATATTTTTATTAATACTGTTTTAGAAGGCTTGTTAATGCTTTTTAACCTGTAAACTCCGCACTAATGTGGAATCGAACAAACCTAAAAATGCCAACATTATGTAAAACATGTTTTAATAAATTTGCATTTTTAATTAATAAGATTTAAATAAGATTTTTGATAAAAATCAATATCCCTGTGATATCCTTTATTTAATTTGATACATGATTCATGTGGTTATATTTCATTATCTCTTAATTAGCAACAATTTTAACGTTTAATTGCTGTTAGCAATCTCACTAAACGCTGTTTTTTTCTTTCAAATTTTAGAATTTAACTTGTAATTTCTATTTTAATTATAGCTACAACTGAAATTCTCTTTCGTTCGTGGTCATTGTACTATTGTTTGAAGTATTTGAATAGATTAAATTTAATTAGAATTAATCTTTACTAAAAGTTTAGGGTAGAAACAATACATTACGAGTTTTCGTCATTTAGCACCTTTTAACCTTTAACTAATGTTATAGATCTCACAGACCACTGCTTTTGTTTTCAATTTTTATTGTTTAACTTGTAATTTTCAGTTTAACTGCAAACATTACCAAAATTTTGTTTCATTTGTGGCTTTAGTACTATCACCAGATAATTTTGAATAGATGAATGTTAATTATAATAGTCTTGAACAAAAAGTTTAAATCGTTTAATATTTCATGTTCGATCATGCCTTTTATTCATTTTCGATCTTGCGGTCTAATAGATCGCTTTACACTAGTTACGCTACAGTTTCTGTCATATGAGTTAAAAGTAAAATTTGTAAAATTTTGAAAAGCAGAATATGAGAAAGCAGACAATTAAAATTTAAAACCCAATTGAACAATCAAGTGGGAATTTCACAGAAAACATATTTTGAATATGTTGGAATTATAATAGCGAAAATATTTTAGTATCATTTTCTTTATAAGAGATTAAAATTGTTTTTACATTAATATTAAAAAGAGCAAAATCAGTTTTGGTATCGGACTCTACTTAAAGGGGCTCAGGGGTTGAAAACTTTTCAAAAAATCGATTTTTTTATGATCTAATTTGATTATTCAATTAATTGTAAACTCAATTGTAAAAACCGCATAAAAATATTTGCATTTTTAACGGAGTTATAAGCATTTATGTATCAACACATTCATAGCCGCATCCATATAATTTCAACTTTAAGTCGCATTTTCTCAAAACTTGATTTTTGATGACTAACACCAAGATTTAAAAAAAAAACTATTTGATGGAATGGCTTAAATTTTTTGCATGTATATAAAATCTTTATCTAGAGAATGAATTAATATATTTTAGATAGTTTAATATTTTGAATATTTTTAATGCAAAAAACTTTGTATTTTTTAGGGTTTTTTTTTTATTTTCAACTTTGAGAGATTTTTTAATAAATTTTTTTAAGTGATAGTTTTATCCTTAATTCATTCTCTAGATAATGATGTTATATTATTGCAAAAAACAATTTAAGCCATTCTATCAAATAGTTTTTTTTAGTCTTGGTGTTAGTCGTCAAAAATCAAGTTTTGAGAAAACGCGACTTAAATTTTAAATTATATGGATGCGGCTATGAAAGTGTTGATACATAAATGCTTATAGCTCCGTTAAAAATGTAAATATTTTTTTGCGGTTTTTTGCATTGAGTTAAGAATTAATTGAATAATCAAACTAAATCATAAAAAAATCGATTTTTTGAAAAGTTTTCAACCCCTGAGTCCCCTTAATCTTATAATTTCAACAATGATAATAATGCTGTCTCATACACAAAATAAAAAATAACCCCCCTTAGGTTGTAGCTCCATCACTGTAAGGAACTAATCAGTATAATGCCTCCAAAAATGGAGTTATTAAGCCGGTATACTTATTGCGCAGTCCATTTTAAACTACAAACTGCCGAATATATCCAAAATCTTCTACAAAATTTTGTAAGTACATGAAATGAACTACAAATTTATGTAATGGACAAAGTAATTCCTGATAAATATATAGTCTTCGCATCATAGAACTTACCTAGAAAATTTTAGATCAAGCTTTAATTCCAGTTTCTTCTAAAAGTGATAAGACCAACAAATGGAACAAATGAACTTTAAGCTGTTGTTTGTGTTTTATATGACTCAGAGACCTTCCGCGCGGAAGACATAGGTGCCATTTACCAGATTATTTGATAATTATGCGTAATATTAACTCTTAGCATTATTACACCAGAACGCCTTATATGTCTTGTCTAAATGTGTTTAAAAAAGGCTTTTAAATTGTATACTGTGTAGTATAATTATTATTTTATAAACTACTAAAAACATATGTATATTTCTGTCTAAAATCTAACAACATTATAAGTATTATTATTAATAAATTGAAAATAATCATATTTGAGGTTTAAAAACAATATATTTCGTAGTCACTTTGAAAAGTATAAATATTAAGAGTATATTTGTCGATAAAACTTTCCCTAAACAAAAATATGTACTTATTCTTCCTAGTATCTAATATTTGGAAGGTTACAATCATGTATAAAAAACAGGCTTGACCATATAATATCACAGTTTTAAAAATTCATATTTCAAAGTAGTCTAGAAACTAAGATTATAAATTATTTATTTGGGTTCTTAATTTAAAAAAAATACAAATAATCTTTCTTTTAATTTTAGCCATCTTGAAAAATTAAAAATCTATAAACATCGAAAAACATACTTCATTTAAGCAAATAAATACTTATTTTATGTACCCCTCTCTTGGTAATAAATAAAAAAATTAATAGAAAATTATTTAACACAATAATCATGTTATAAAGGAGAAGGAAATTACACATAAAATGGGAGGCTAGTCATAAATTGGTATGAAAATTATGAGTATATATATAAACATATTACTAAAGTAAATCTAATGAATATTATTCATGCTTATGCTATTAGTACCAGATCACAATATTCTGCTAATATTACTTTTAAAAGAAATACTAAGATATTACCAGGAGATTGAATATTGGCTTTACACAGAAAAAGTTCGTTAAAATTAGAAAAATAAATTTTACATTGTAAATTCCAGTATTCCAGACATATTTGAAATGAAACGCCAACTTTGCAAAAATATTAGTTTCACTTTTTTTTCGGGAAAAGCAAATCCTCCAACGATGAAACATTTCATTTCTATATTTTTTTAATATTGGCCAAAATATTCACCAAAAGAAAAACTATTTTGCTATCAGTGATGTATTTAAGCTTTTATTGAAATCTGAAATGCTTTATGTATATAATAATGGATCTTTAATATTTAAATACAGTTTCATATATTTAGTCTAATAGTCTTTCCGACTTAAAATGTCCACATGGTTTTGAACTTCCATAGTAAAATATGAAATGACTAGTATATAACCCCTGTCAAAAATGACAGGATTTTAACTAAACATTCAATTTTCGATATAGTTCAACAAATTTAAATGGGCAAAACATTAAAAAAAAAAATGTACAAAAGTTTTTTTGAAATGTGTTACCAATGAATTTCTAACACATCACATTGTTAATCATAATGTTACATAAGCAAAATCAAAATGAGTTTCACAAATAGTTTAACGATTACACGAACGATTAAAATTATGTTATTTTAAGTAATTGTTTAGGTTAATAGTACAATGGTAGGGATGAACCTGTGACCCACGATGGGTTATGTAAGTATGTGGTCTGCAAATTTCTTAAATTTATAATTTTAAAAAATTGCAGATTTTTTCATGGCAAAAAAAAAAAAAAATCATGAATTTCGACATTTTCGCTCATGGCAAAATTGCAAGTTTTATCGAGCCAGTTAAAAATTATGAATTTTGTTATATAGGTAACCAATACCATAGCTATTTATATAGGAAATTCTTAAGTTGAGAATTTTGTCAGTCACTGTTTTAAAAATATTTTAAATATCATCGATCATGCTCACAGAGGACATGAATTTTGTCAATTGCATACAGATAAAAAATGTGAATTTTACTTATCATGCACAGAGAAAATATGATTTTCGTAGATCAAGAACATGAAATTCGTGAGATTTGTTGACTGCCTGTAGAAAAAATCCAAATGTTGTCGACTGAGTGTCAAAAAGTCTTGGAAAACTACCCTCCTTTTGAAATCATGTTTGTTATTTGAAAAAAAAAAAAAAAAAAAAAAATACAGTAAGGGCCATTATGTACATAAGTTGATGAAAAAGAGCCGCTGAATATATTAATTAATTAAAAAGGGCTGCCAAGCTTGTGGTAAGTCAACACTTACTACTATATAAGTTAGTTTTTTATGATGAAGTTTTGCAGTGATATTTATAAATTAAAGAGTTAGCCAAAAAATTTTGACAGCAAATTCATGCTTATGAATTGTTTATAGCTTTTCCATGAATAAATCAAAATTATTGTAAATTTGCATATTGGCAAGCATCTATTTAATAGTTAATAGTAGAAAACAAATTTTAATGTATCTTGAGTAACAAAGCATTCCAGTAATAAAATAAAACTTTGATTAAAAAAAGGAAAAAAGAAAAAGATAACACATCAAAAATTACAGAACTTTAGGTGCAATTAAAGAACGTATTCCATTCGTAATACAATTACAACAAATATTTTCTAGAAAAGAATCTCTAGAAACATTATATTTTTTTTGTAAACACACTACTATCTGATAAAGTTTACATTTAACATAATACTGGCTATGAAAAAAAAAATTACCCTTTAGTATAAAGTTCAGCATTAATATTAAACAAAATCAAAATATTAACACATCAAATACAACAGAAAATTGCACGCAGCTTTACCATAAATAATAACAAATATACTATAAACTTGATTAATGCAAGTATCTATTTCTCATAAAATATCTTTTCCATAAATAAAGACAAAAATATTTTTTATTTGAATATTGGCAAGTATATATTTTTAAATTAATAGAAGAATATAAATTTTAACATTTCTTGAATGGCAAAGTGTTGCAACAATTAAATAATACTATATATATATATAAATTAGAAAAAAAGAAAAAGAAAGATAGCTTATCAAAAATAACAGAAATTTAGGTGCAATTAAAACACTTATTCCATTACTAATACAATAGATGCAAAACTTTTTTAGAAAAGAATCTCTAGAAAAATGATATTTTTTTGTAAGCACTGGATTCTTCACAAAAAATGAAAACAAAAATGTGTGAATAACATGTCTGTGGTAAGTGTAAAATTCAACGAAAATCTAGCTTTTTTTTGTCGATTTTATCGTCCATCTGACCGTAAACCATTGACTTAGGTCATTGACGTAAACACACTTTTCCGCTCTTTCTCCAACAGACCTTTATTTGGAATCGGCGTTGATTGGCTAACATATGACGTCATAAAAAAGCAGGTGCGTTCAGGGAGCAAGAAATAAACCTCTTTTTCTCCGTAGATCGTATTTTACGCTAGATAGGTTGTCTCTTTCGCTTGCTAGTTTGGCAACACGGGAAGAATCTGCTTTGCTTTGATTTTTGTGGTTGCAATTCATACAAATTATTGGCATATGTATTTTTCTTAGAAAAGAATCTCTGGAAAAACTATTTTTTTAATAATGCGTTCAAAGAGTCATTCATTTGTTTCAAGATTTGGAAAATCTGAATGGCAACAGATTTCGTTTGTTTATATCGTAATCTGATGTTTACAATTACTTATTTTTAATTTGGAGCCTAATACATTATAATTGGATATGATATACATGTTTTATAGAAAAATATGCTGTTTAAACGTTATTTTAAGTAAAAGAAATTATCTTTTAGCTGTCATATGTCTGCATTTGTTTTCCATTAAGCCTAACGTGGCGTATTGCTAGGGTCCATTCACAGATAGGAGTGGCGAATCCTGGAACTGTTCCATACAAATCTAGAGAACGCATTTTATTATAAGTAGATGTATGAACATAGGAAGAATTGTAATACAGTTTTAACTAAATTAATTGAAGAATGTCTGCCTAATGTCTGATGTGGTTTGTACCAATTAATGAATATCCTCTTGTTATCATCTGATATTTGTACAATCATAATGTCTTTAGTCAGAGTTTAAATTTTACTTTTTCTATTTTTCCAAAGTTATTACTTGAGTAAAATAATGATCATATCTATTGCACAATGATTCTTATTTTACTACGAAAATGAAAAACAAGAAGGAATTAAAGTTACTTTAAAAAATAAACCTTTCTCTCACGATATTTGCAAGTAAAATTCGTCTTGATTAATCCAGAATACGGAAGAATGCGTTTTTTTTATTTTAAAGTTTTATTCACGATCTTGTTCCGGAGTTATTCGCAGTAGGATAGTGTTTTAATCACATCTGAAAGAATTTCACGGACAATTTGCATATCTATATTTAGATGGCCAAAAGAAGTTATTAAAGTGGAATGAAAGAAAATAAAACGTTCTTCCAGCAAGTAAAATAAAAGTCTTTCCCTAAGCTAGTCTTTTTCTTAAGTAATATATATTTTATGTTTCAGTAAGTTATCCTTTTAATGTGAAAGCTGTAAGGGAATTTTTTATGGAATTTTCTTTTTTATTTTATTTTTTGTGTAAAGATAATTTAGCGCATGAGTGCATATGAGCTTTGAACGCTCATCTTTATCAATATAAATTAATAGAACATTACTAAGTTTAGCAAAACTATAGTTAATTTTAATTGTGTTAAGATATATATAAATAAATATCAAAATCATCATCAATTTTTGTCGGTAAAATTAGACAAAAAAAAAATTGGTAAACGGCTAAATATGACTACTTAACCCTTTCGCGACGGGAGATTTTTATGAAAATTTTAATGCTTTGTCATCGGTTTTTAAAATCAGAAATTTGTGCCTTATTAAATCGAGAAAATGAACCGATTAAATAAGGCAATTTTTACAATAAAATTTTACTAGTGGGGACAAACAAGGTTTCTTAAGCCTTTTTCCGGCACATATACGTGTCGCTCGTCCCTAATGTATTAAACAAAAAAGTAAAATTCTAAAACTTAGCAATCCAAGAAAGATCATAGCATAATGTGATCATGGTGTGCATGCTATACATTTTAAAGATATACTATATACTATACATTTATACTATACTATAAAGATATACTATACATTTTAAAGATATATTACACATAAATTTTATAAAACTTTTTGTATTTTTTTTTTTTTTTTTTTTTTTTTTTTTTTTTTTTTACAATTGCAAAACATTAGTAACGTTTTTCAAAATAAGATATATTTATTCATAGTATCAATACCATAACAATGCTATACAAAATTAATACTTTTAAATCATAGTCCTTGTTATAAAAAGTAAAAGCTAAGTTTTACTTGCCCCAGAAGCTTATAGACAAATTTAGTTTATATTTGATTTACATTAGTTGTTATATAATGTGAATACACGTCTAGTGTTCATCACTAATGATTCTAATAACGAGAAAAGGTCATTGCGATAGATGAAAAGTTTCTCATTTGTGCCAAAAACAACTCATAACAATGTTTGATGTCGAAAATACCTAAAGAACCTGTGAAAACTGAAATTTTGGCCCGAAAACGAACCGTAATTTTCGGTGAATCTCTTCTTATTACAGTTTCTTTTACCTTAACAAAAGATGAAAATCTGTTACAAGACTCTGAAAATGTTATGAAATGTTTCATAATCTTTGCCTAACGCATGATTTTTCTTTTTTATTTTAAGATAGATTTGAATGGATTTTTTAATATTTTCGTATTTTTTAATAGTTTGTAACTTTGATAAAAAATATTAAGCATTAAAAAAAAAAAAAAAACCTAAATGTGATTAAAAAATACATCAATGACCAAATATTTATATTTTTTTCAGATGAAGAGGTGTTCACAAAAAGAGGAAATATTGATTTTAAAAAGAAGAACGTCTGATAAAAACATATTCAAGCATTTTGAAATAAAATCTTTTTTTTTTTTTTTTTTTTTTTTTTTTTTAAAGTCTCAAGGGATATCCTTTTCAAGTTGTGTAGAAAGACACTTTTTTTGTTTACTCGGAAATACCAATGACAGTATTTCTATGCGCGTATTTTTTATATTCACGTTTTATTAATGTTTGTGTCATCAAAGATGAAATTAAATAAAAATATTTAATGTAATAAGAATATTGGAAACTGAATCTTAATTTTAAAATACATGTTTCATTTTACGGAAAATTAGGAAGGGTTTGATCATTATTTGGTTAATTTTTACTTTCTTCTGTTTTCAATAAAATATATTATTGTAATCGAATTGTTATTCATTCGATTTACAAGTTATATGTTGAAAAATCCCTGAAAACATGTTTATAAAAAATGATTATCTGACCGTGCGTTGTCACTGCCCAATCGAAAATTGTATGAAAATTTTATACGTAGAATTGAACTAAACTTTTCGATACATTTTTGGCTATGACTAACATGTCGTCCTTGAATTTAGAAGGGGGTGCTATTTTGAATATTGTACCATCGACAAGTACTGTACTTGAATCAATTTTGCAGTGTAAGCTTTTGTCAGTGGTCAACAGGAGGAGAAGAAATCTTTGTGTCTGACGTATAAAATTAAAAAAGAAAATATTTTAATTTCTGGAAAGACAATGCATAATTTTTTCAGAATTACAATTGTGTCAAAAAAATCTACCACTACGGAAACTACGTTCCTTGTGTATCATAAATAAATTGTAATATTTGAATATCCACCTTATGAAAACGTGACTCAGTGGCCAAGGTAAACGGCAAGTCTCTGGTATATTTCGTTCCGAGGGTAAGTGCTACAGTAGATTGAATAAAATGTGTAAATGCTGCATGAAATACCTGACTATTGAACGTGGAGATTGAAATATGTAGGACTGTCCTAGAAAAAATAAATTCTAACTTTTACATAAAATTTCTCATATACAAAAAAAAAAAAAAAGGAAACTTTTTGGATTTTTCGGCAGAATTTTTTTTAAAATGTACATAAGTAGCATTGAAGGCTACATTAATACTACAATTTCCATATTTTAACTGAAGTGAAAAAAGTCTCGCTATTGCCGATAAATAAGAAGTAGTAAAACTTGAATTAGATCTAAACGCTTGAAACGTTTTAAAAAGACGCATATGCGTGTCTTATAAATTGTGTTACTTTAAAATGTCTGAAAATTGAGTGCTCCATTTAAAACACTTAAGCGCCTGAATGCCAGACATTTCCGTTTACAATATGTTTTTTGTGACTAAATAAGTGTTATGTGATACCATATTTTACAAAAATTTTCCATCATCTTTATTTTTACTTTCAGCCTTTTGAAGTAGTCTATCAAATTCAACAACACCTGGTATATTCTTTATTATTTTGTCCACGGTTTTTTATGTGTATGCATTATGAAAAAATATCATATCTTTTCAAGTTAGCTAAAGTGCCTTCCAGTTATATATTTTTCTAAAGTGTTTTTAATGAATAATGTATAATCTCTTTATACCTTCTACAAACTCTTTTTATGCACTTTGATCTCTGCCTTGAGCGGTTTTATTTTCCGCACTTACCATACTAATAACGAGACTACAAAAAGTAAGATAATTTATAAATACTGATAAATCCTAAACATTTCAGCCTTTTTTTATTCTCAATTATTATTCAAATGAACCGCATATTTGTTCACTTTCTGCGCTGTTGTTTCATAGAAGTTGTTGCTTCATACATTTTATAATCAAAGTTTGTTCTACTTTTTATTAGTTTTTTTCATTAAATAGTGTTTCTATATTTATAACGTAAACTTTTTCATGATTTTTACGAAGATTTACATGAAAATATGTAATGACAATTACGTGCATTGTTAGCAAAAACTGACCACTCTACTGTCATTTATATATATTTATTGTTATAAAAGTTCTCAGGAGAATGTAAAAACTTAAAATTTTTTAAATTTAGACTTTTTGGATGTTAAACTCCCATTTTTTCTAAAGTATTTTATGTAATAGTTTCTTTGAAATTTCTAATAGAACAGAAGTTACGGCTTTTCGAATTATACAACTCCCCATAGATGGAGTGAGGTTTTCGAGAATTCGAAGTCCTTTTTGTTAATATGACGTTTTCGAGCATAATGCGCCCGATATCTCAAAAACTTCTGAATATTTTTTCAAGAAATTTTCAAATAATTTATTATGTTAGTTTGTATAAACTTAACGTAAAATGTCTTTTTATTGTTCAATGTATATATATATATATATATATATATATTGTACAATTTTTTCAAAATTTTGCATCAGTCAAATTTAACTTTGTATTAAAAATATAAAATTGCAATTTAAATGCAATTTTGTTCATCATCAGATCAATTATAGCAATCTGAAATATAAGATGGCACCAAAATTTTCATTATAGTTGCAAAACATATTTTGTATTCTTGTGCGTAATCTGTTGCGCACATTATCTGCTTGTCAAATGTCTAGCAGTTTGGAGCCACCCGTAAATTCTAATTTTGCATATCGTATTTTTTTAAACATTTTAAATGAAACAAGTCAGAAATTACTCGTCATACGTAACAAATGAGGTGCGTTCAAACTATAATGAAACTTTTAAAATATACGGTATTCGGATTCATTACAGTATTCGAAATCTTTTGTGTGTCCCTGTAAATACTATATCTTTCTTCTATTATACAGGAATCAGCAACGTATATCAATTTCATAAAATGCGAATTAGTTTAATTTGACTAAAACGCATCCCTAACAATGTATCTTCCAATACCATCATGTAAAATAATACTTTTGTGTGAACCTGTATATTAATGAAAAAAAACTTTGCCCCACAGATTGTACACAATTTATATTTTAGTGTACATTTCATAGATGCATATGAATTGTATTATGTTCGAAGGAGTATAACATCATTAAAATGCACTTTAAACTATTTTTTGCCATTGACAGGTAATGTGATGGAATATATTTGATTGTCCCTGTAATTGAATTATAGATACAATATTAATAAATTTTCAGGTGACTCAACAAAATTATGTAAGAATTATATAATTTAAAGTTCAAACGATTCGGTAGGTAGTTTTTGCATTGTTATATGCGGACAGACAGATAGGTGGATGGATTTACGGACACACAGATGGAAAGAACGACCACTATTGGTGCTACATATTTACTAATTACGCACTCACCTAAATGCATATATGTATTTTTCATCCCAAATAAAAAATGTGTCTAAAAACCAAATATATTTTAAGATATTAAATGTTGAAAACGGTCTTTTTTTCTAATTTAAAGAGTTTTGATGTCCCTTAACTCTATAAACAAGTATAGAGAGACAATACATCAAAAAATTCACAATTTTTTTTAAACACTATTAGCAAAAATCTTTGAAATCTAATAAACAGAAGATCAGTTATAAGATTTCGTATTTTCATTACTGCTATTGAATTCGTAAAATAAATATTAAATTCTTCTTTTCAACAAATACGTATAATAATAATGCCTATAGGATTTTCCATAATATTGATTCGAAAATTAAGACTTTGTACATCAAGTGTTTTATTACCTGATCGGAATATTTTCATCATAGATGATAAGGCATTGTCTAGAGATTGAAATCAATAAGCAACTTTAGTGCTGAAATCAATTTTTTCAAAATAACTTGTAAAATTCTGCTTAACACGTTCGCTGCCGTTTACGTGAAGATGTGATGATAGTTAATGCCACACTGTAGAAGTGGGTTTTTTCCAGAAGCCGATTTACGCTTTATAACAAAGAATCAGTAAAAGATTTTCCCTCGCCAGCGCGTGACTGCCTATTGGACATCACCCTACATCGTGCGCTGGTGCGTGAGTAGCTCCTTAAAGTTGGCGCCATATCACTCGCTAGCGCGTGATCGGCAGCGAATGTGTTGATATCAAAAGCAGTTTAAAATACATTTTTGTGAGTTTAGCTTTTTTTTACAACACGAATTTGATGGGTCTGCATGCCATCCGTCTATATGTCTGTCTACCAACTGTATGTTCGTGCCATTTCTTGCGTAAGTATACGTGAATTTCCATGGAAATCTTTAAGTTGTTGAAGTTTATCTTTAAATGATTGTAATTAAAAGAAGTATGCATCATTTACAGTTAATTTATAAAGTCACTCAAAAGTGTTCATTACATTACACTGTTAAAAATCTTGTTCTAGTTTGAACCAAAAAAGTTTGTTTTTTGGTCTGCCACCAGATCTGCCACCAGAAGATGGTGAAATCTTGAACCAAAATTTGGAGCTCCCATTGAAGCATAGTTCCAATACTTGGAACGAGGTTGATCTAGGAAGCTCCAAATGTTGGTACGAAATTTCACCATATTATGGTGGCAGCTATTGAGCACCAAAAAACAAACTTTTTTGGTTCAAACTAGAACAAGATTTTTAACAGTGTACGACAAGAAAAAAATGCCTCGTATTTTAATTATGTTACAATATTTTCAACTTTTTGCAATTTAAATGTACTACATGGTGTACAAGAAAATTTTTGCCTTAAAATTGGGTGCCCAGAACATTTATCCTTCATTTACAGGTACATGCAAAAGAAGTAAGTTACAGTACTAAACATGAACAAAAATTTCTGAAAGTGTGTTTCTGTTGTGGTACTCGTTTTCAAATATAGCAATTTTTTTCATGTTACTTGGTTTGTTTTAAATTTTATAAATCATATACTGGGCAATATAAAATATCTCAAGTACATTTCCGTTTATCAACAGAAATTGTGGAATGAAGATTCTCAACGGCACTAATGTGTATCCTAACTGAAGTCAGTAAATAGCTATTCATATATTATTACAGCATGCAGCATACTTTATAATATCTGTATAAATTATGGCGAAATCAATATTAAAATTGGATCGATTATCTTTTCACTTTTTGGCTGAGCTTTATATTTTAAGAATAGCAATATATATTTGATTAGTAGTATATAAGAATCCGAAGTTATTTTACTCCATTCAAGAATTCTGTGACATAAATTCGCAATTTTTCTGCAAGAGTTCAGATTTAAAGTAACTGTCTGTTTCACTATCTCTCTTGCAAAAAGATAAATCTTAAGTTTATTTTTTCATATTTTAGGCGCATTTGTAATTATATAAATACGCAGCACCTATAGACATCGTTCAGTTTGTCCGAATGTCCATCCACATATAACAACGCAAAAACTATCCGATCGAATCATTTGAAATTTAAAATTTATAATTGTTGCGATTGTTAAAATTTATAATTGTTAATACTTTGTCGAATCATTAAAATTTTTATGAAAATTGGATGCATAGTTCAATCAAAAGTATTCCGTTACATTACGGCCAATGAGAATAAGTAGTTTGAAGTGCATTTTAATGATGTTATAATCTTTTGAACATAAAAATATTTTTTATGTTGCAAAAAGTATTTTTTATTTATGCACAAGGCCACACAAAAGTGTTCCATTGCATAATGGTTTTGGAGGAAATATTATTTGGGTTGCGTCTTAATTATATTAAACTATTTCACAATTTATGAAATTGATATTCACTGCTGAGGTTTACAAAATGTAACTTCCCGCGTTATAGTAAGTAGATTATATTTACAGGAACACACAAAAGATTTTGGAGGCCTTTATAGTGTCCAAAGTGTTGTATACTATTACATAAAGATCTGACTATTTTAAAGATTCGTTATAGTACGAACTCAACTCATTTGCTACATTTGACGTGCGATTTCCGACTTTTTATTTATCTGAGCAACATACATCTGACTTGTATGCTCGACATGAAGCCTGCTTATAACTCATCGTCAACATACAAGGACGATATAGCACAAGGAAATTTTACAATACAAGATATATACAACCAGGAGATTCACACAAAGACTACCTGCAATGGAGCCAGTGGGATTCGAACCCACAACCTCCTACCCTCGAAGGCGATTAGCTGCATGGTGCTTTGACCACTCAGTCACGGCGGCGGCCCGATTTCCGTCATGTTTGCTGTTGTCTTATAGACATACGCTTTCACGTTTTTATGATGTGAAATGAAAAAAAAATGAGAAATAATAAAAAAAAATTAACTTTAATCGTACCAGAAAAATAACTAGGAACCCCTTAATAGGCCTAATCTCTGTAAGTGTAAAAAAAAAAAAAAAAAATCAAATTGTCAGTGTATCAATACAACACCAGAATCTTTAATTCCACAATACGCTCAATTAGTTTAATTTACAAGAAATATTAGTCATGTGTTTTCTTTTCTGGTGAAGTAAATAAAAATTTAAATTTTTTGATGGAATGAACTTGGCCATGTTTTTGTAATTGAATAACAATAGGATCGAAACAATACGCTAACTTCTTAAATACTGCCTTTAGACACATACTTTCAATTGTAAAAATTTAAAAAAAAAAAATGCAAAATATGATGGCATAAATTGCAACTCCATGGGAGGTCTATTTGAAAAAAAAATGTGGCAATTAAACTCTTACCGCTTAGGATAAAAATTTCAGTTAGAAAAACTTTCCCCCTCCATTCCTGAATTAAAAACAAAAGAATCCAAGTATTTCGTCTGGTTTTAGGGGATTAGACACAAATTAAAATTAATGCAATTCGAGAAAAATGTTACTTTAAGAGTTCTGGGAAACATTAAAAAAAATATATTTATTGATTTAGAATTTTTATTTTCTTTTTTTGATGATTTACCATACAATTTGCAAACAAAATCACATCATAAAATTTCTCATAAACTTTTAAAAAATTAACTATTTACTATTTTTTTAAGTGCAGTAATTTAAGATTGTTATAACTCGAAACATTTTCAATGGAATTTCATTTTTTTTTTCATTTAATTAAAGAGGAAAATATAAAATTAGTTTTGTTTCTGTGATTTTTTAAAATATTAATTTTAAAAATATTAACAATATTTATTTTAAAAATGATATAAGTTATGTTTTCAAAAACCATATGTTCAAACTTAAATATTTTTTTTTATTTGCCAAAGCAAAATTAATGTAAAATAAAAAAAAATACATGTTACAAGTTTTATCGGTACTTACCTATTAATGCCACCGCAGCAGAAGTTATGCTAATGCTCCAATAAAGAGCAGTCTTGTTGTTCATACTTTTTTAGTGCTTTTTTGATCATTTTTTATGACATTTTTAGTGCTTTAGTACTTTTAGTACTTTTAGTGCTTTTTTTGTCTTTTTTTGAGCCCATTTTTTGTGCGCATGCAAACAACAAGATTGCGCTTTTTTGGCGTATTAGCGCAACTTCTGCTGCGGTGCCGTTAATACGTAAGTACCGTTTTATCTATTCTTGACTTAATAATTTAAGGAGAAGAAAAAAAACCGCATGTAAAGTTTTAAGCAAAGATTGGCTCCAAATAAAATGTTTAAGTCCTTTTTTTAAAAATTCCAAGTGAAAACATAATTTCCTTCTATAGCTTAAACATCCGATTCAGTTTAACTTTTGCCGTTTCAACAACCTTTCTCTATTATTTAAATATTCGTGAGTTATTTAAATCAATGCTTTTTCTAACATACCAATTAGGAGTTTTTTAATAACGTTTGCCCTCACAACTTCGGGGTTTTTATCATTCCGGCAAAGCCATCAAAATGTCGTTCTTCTTCAACCGGGTCTGTGTATGCCCGGAACCTTATTTTAGATTCAGCTAGGCCTAACATTTTTTTTCATCCCGAACCGGAAATGACTTCCTTCTTCCTAAGTCTGTACGGAGCTTAATTTTCAGCTCCGGTCTCGAAACAATCGGTTTGCAATTGGAAATATATGCCTAAGAGCAATATTTAAGGAAATAGCTTATTGTTAGATAATTATGACTCACCTTGTATATTTTTCAATAAAAGAATTTTTCAAGTAATTTAGTATCTTCAACAGATATAAAGCAAATCTATAATTTAATCTTAATCTCAAAACGAAATTATCAATTTTTAATCTCAACATGACAAACAGAATATAAAATTATATTCATAATCTTAACATGAAAAGTATAAAATTATTCCTTTTATCTCAATATAAATATTTGTAGATCACACACAGGGTTGTACAAAATAATTTGGATTTTTTCTTTATTGTTGTTGATATATGTTCAAATTTTTTTTTTCAAATTTGTTATGAATTTTACAAATTGTTTGCTTGTTTTACTTTATTAAACTACGAAGTATTGTTGCAGTATTTTGAATGTGTTGGAAAATCTTTTACAATCCATGCTTAAAACTTGATTTTTCGTTTTTTAATCATAAAATGTTCCATGACATTATAAAAAACATCAACATAACAGAAAAAAAAACATATTTGGCGCACACATTATTTAGAAATATTACGCATAATAACCTCTTTCTTCACCGATCAAAGTGCTAATATGAAATTCATTCATCTTGAACATATGCATTATTTAGATATACACTTTTCTCAAAATAATAATCTGGGAGCAAAAAATTATAAATAAGAAAGAATTACTTTGCAAAAACAATATATCTCGTGTTCGATAATGCCTCACCGAAAAATACAAATTCAACCCTCGCGCGCAACATTGCATCCGCTATCCCCCACCATTCTTTTTTTGACAAGTTAATGCAAAGGAGAAAATCGACAGGACCATGCTTTCTCCTCCAATACACCTAATCAATTTTCCCCGCCGCATATTTTCGCCAATGATTCCGCCAAGTCGATGCTTGGAAATAAAATCTAGTCATTCGTCGCCAACAGCTGGAAAAGCTGGAAAAGCGCATGCCTAAGCGTTCCCATTTTTCTTACAGGGTCATAGAGGACTCAAGTGATAGCTGAAGGGTTGGAGAAAACATTTCTCTCTTCTGATCAATATCAGAGCCGTCGTTAGTAACGGTGTTTGTTCGCAGTGAAAAGTACAGAAGTTTAGGTGTGGGACCTTTTTTTAAGGAGAAAAGAAAAGAGTAACACAAACAATAGTTCTGCTTATGGGAAACGTTTTAATTAATTCTTCAAGATGTTTATGATTTCTAGATTTTAAGTTTAAACATACTTCCTTAGGTTATATACATGTTTTCAGTAATTTTCAAAATTTCACTACTGAAATTATAGACGAACTATATATATATAGAAATACTTTTTTTTTTTTTTATAAAGAAATCCAATGCAACATTGGAGGTTTGCACGGAACTAGACTAAACCGGTCCGGTCCGGCAGAATTAAAATATATTTTTCAATGGGCCGGAGAGATAAACCAAATAAAATGCCTTGGTCGGGCCGATAAAAAATGTATCAGGCATACCGGCCCGTTATAAAGATTTTTGCAAAAGCGATAAAATATGAGCTTTTTTTTTAAGGAATATGGCTTTAACGAGAATAAGTATAAATGGGCATCACGAGCAGATACGAGTTCGACAACATCAATACAGAAATGTAAGTTGTACAGTATAGAAATCGGCATTGGACAGTTACTTTGTGTCTAACTCTGGCGCAAAAATTTTTTTAGCAGAATTTAGCACAGGCTTTCATGAACTTGGTTATTTGAAAAAGTGTAAAGTACTTAAAAAAATATGAACTAAGCATATCTTGTAAAATATATATGAACCAAAGAATATTATTAGGGATAACTTTGGTGTCAAAATGTCTAAAAAACCACAAAATGTTAAATTATTAAATTTATCAATACAAAAAATATTAGAATGAACTTAAGAACTTAAGAATTTTAGTACACGTATTAACTAGAGAACTGCAAGAAGTGTGAATCACCAATTTTGATGAAAATAGTATCGTTGGAAAGATCTTATCGTGAGGAGTAAAAAACTTAAAGAAACTACTCGTCGGAAATGAGCCATTTACGAGGTATCCGACAATTTACATCATGTAATACAGATATATTTCTGGAAAGCCATTCCTCCTTGTTACGATGTGATTCACTTTATAGTTTTTTATTTTATAATCTTGCTTAAAATAGGTAATGAATCTGTCAGATGCTTTAAAGTTTCCTAAACTTACTTTCAGTAGGCTTTTCCATTGACCGCATATTGAGGTTTCTGTCATGAATCGTAATCTTGTGTTTTACTAGTCCAACCCGGAACTAGTAAAACACAACTTCTACTTGCGGAACTTCTATTTGCTTCTTTTTTCACAGTGGATCGTTATGCAGAATCATACTTTTATTCATTATCGCCTACATCAGCAATTATTATTATATCTATAGAATTATAAAATTCATTCTCATTCACGAGTTTTATCGCGTCAAAGATTCGGCGACTGAATTATTTTTTATTCTGTTGATAGCTTCTCTTTTCACCGGTTATTTCCCAAAATAAATCAGTAAATAAAACAGTTAGTGACCACGAAGAAGTGTGGAAATAAAGAATTTGTTGGCGATAGCATTACAGTCCAAACACCGACGACTTCTTCAAAATTGGTCCCGATTTCGCATTTCACAGGAGCACTTGCCACTTCATGAAACAAAGCAGATAAAACGCGTTCCACAACTACTAGTAAAATTAGAAATAGTACAGGAGCCTATGACCATTCTCAATAGGTCATGCACATATTGCAAAGTCGTGTTGTGATTTCTAATCAGTCTGTGTATAACTTGATCGAGTAGTACAAAATATCCATTTTTAACATCAAACGTTTTATTTATAACAAAACACATATCTTAAAACTTTCTCAAATTAACAACTAGGTGGCAAACACCATGAGTTCGCAGGCACATGCTCAGTTGACAACGGCAGTTTTTTCTCATCTTCCTTTTTCATCGATTATCGTTGCAAGTGATGGGCGATAATGAGAAGTGTCTCTCGATTTTCTCGATTGTATGAACATCTCAATAACTTTCGATTGTGTAAAATTTTTCTCGATGACTCCAGTTTGCAATTGCTTTTATACCATACGGGATTCGATTTTATCAGGAGTCGTCTGCAAGTGAATGAGTCGGTGTAAATAAAGACACGACGGATTCACTCGCTAGTGAGCCCCTCCTTTCATTGCTATCTCTAATTTATACGCAATCTTGTAATATGAAATCTCGAGCTGGGTCCTCGTTGTATACGGCATTATATACCAAACGCACAGCAAAATATTGTAAAAAAAAAAAAAAAAAAAAAAAAAGAAAAAAAAAAAAAAAAAGAAAAAAAATCTCGACCCGAACAAGCCTCTGACCGGATCCTTGGGGGTTTGAAAGGTGGGGAAAGGGGCATAGGAGCTTCATAACATTAATAAGTGGGCATACTGCTTCCTAACTATATATCACATGAGGAGTATTGGCAAAATTTAGAGAAGTGCCCCTGAGAGGGCAAAGTGGAGTGAGGTTCACCGCAGGTATATAACGTCAATAAGTGGTCACAAGCTTTTCCAGCCATATGCCACCTGGGAGATACCGATCTTAATTTACATAAATAACCTTCCCTAGAGCATAAATGGGGGAGGGGCAGGGGAGGTGCATAACATGAAAAGTGGTCACAGTCCTTTCCAATAATATGTCAAATGACGGGTCTTGAGTAAATTTATAAGAATGCTCCCCGGGAAAGTCAAAGTGAGGGGAGGACCGCGGGAGGTACATAACATGAGAAAGTTCTAACAGGCTTTTCCAATGGTGCACATGAGGGATCTCGGCTAAATTTATAAAAGTGTCCGCCGTGGTGGTCAAAGTGCGCTGAAGGGCTGCGGAAGGCTCATAACATGAGTAATGGTCACAGCCCTTTCCAACACTGCATCACATGAGGGGTCTAGGCCAAATTTTGACTACCTTCAAGGTAGGGAAGTGGGAGCAAATATATAAGATCGAGGTACATAAAATCAATAAGTAGTCACAGGCCAAACTACAACTTCCCGCTTTTTAAAATTTCATATATTAAATATGTTATTTACTTTAAGCTCCGTAAAAAAGGAAAAAAAAAATAGCTTCATTTCAGGAGTGCCGATAGAAGTGAAAACTTGAAAAACTGCGTGTGTATTTTTTTAATCGTCAGGAAATATTTTATTGTGCAGAAAATACAAACTCTAAGTACTCGCGGTATATTAATGCCTACACGCAAGAGGAGGCCAAAGCCTCAGCATTAGTGAACAATATTTATATGGCACAGATGTCATACACACACCACATTGGTATACGATTTTTTTCAGATGCCAATTTGGCGAAACCTCGAAGAAGTTTGAGAAATTTAAATTTCAACCCATTGCGGGTCCGTAACGTGACCCAGAATGACGGGAGAATATTTTTATGTTAGATTTGCAATGAATGAAGCATAAGCTTTCGATAGACATATTACATCAAAAATTGAGAAACGGCCCCCTGTTCCTCCCTTCCAAAAAAAACCTGGTGCTATGGGGGAAAACCGGAAAACTGCAAAAAGAGTGGCGAAGAAAAGTTAGCTATGCTATAATTTTTCTCCCCGCTGTAGCTCCCACAGAAACAAAGTTATAGCCTTTTAAAAATTGAAATGAAGTGAAGAAATGAGCATAATTGGGTGAATAACTAACAGGGGTGTCCACAGTTCCGGGGGTGCCATGTAGATTAAACTTTTAATTTCGAAACATGGCAACATCACGTAAGAAATTTAGTTTGATAGTTTTCAGCATGCTACAAAAAATATATATGATGCAATTTTAATAAGATGTTATATAATTTTCTCTAAGGGAAGGAAAAAACAATGGATAAATTAATGTCCGTAAGAAAAAACCTAATATAATTATATTATGCTTGAAATAGGAAATTGTGAAATTTATTAAAATAAAAGACCGTGTTCCTAACATTGCACTCAAATTATTTTTACTGATTTCTCTTATTATCTATAAAGATTTGTATTGAAATTTTTTATAGGAGGAGGAGGCGGTAGTGGATAATTATTTATACTTCTGTTGCATAAATAATTTTAAATATGGGCGAAGTTACTAATTCCTACAATATTATCATGCTTATTTTTATGACAGATTTACTTTCTTTTATCTTTACAAATAGAAAACAATGGATTCGTTAAAATTCCGGTTTTCAATAGATTTACATGTTTTAAGGGTCAGAGAACCCAAAAAACATATTTTTATAAAATGTGTGTATGACTGTGATACAATTTTTGTGGACTCTGTATCTGAAGAACTAATGAATAGAATACAATAAAATTTCAGCTTTAGTTAATCCTTGATATAAACCGATGATGATTCTTTTTTGGTATTAATTTTTTAAAAAATAGCGTTACTGTGTTGCCTCTTTCTTAATTTCCGCAATAGCTATAACTGAAGAACTAATAAATGGATTTTTGTAAAACTTCTGATCTTGTCAGTCCTTTTTATGAAATGTTTTTCTTGATGTTTTAATTTAAATAACTCAAGAGGGAACACTTATATCCAAATCTTATTTACGATTTCCTTGATTATTCTATCTCAAAAACCAAAGCACATATTTTCTTCAACTTCAGATTTAGTTAGAACTTGCCAAATTGTTGCTGATTAGATTTTGGTGTAAATAATCTATTTCGTGATGCTATTATGTTTAACTCTTTAAGAAATATTAACATAGATGAGAAAAATGAAAGTTTTGGAATTGCCACATCCGACTAGTTTTATTTAAAACAGAACGTTTTTTACACTTTATATTTGGGCTTTTACTAAGTATGCTTATGAATAATAATTTTAAATTAATGCCTTGTAATTCAGCTTTTCCCGAGCTCATCTACAGTACTGAAGGCGTGAAGCATTAAATTAATATGCTGAATATTTCACAAATTTAAGTAAAGAATGATCGTTAAAGCAGTGAAAATTGTTGTGAAAGCATCTCCAATAACTCTGAACTACTGGAATAATCGAAGAATCTATAGAATTTTTTTCTAGTTAAGCGTAATTTGAAAAACATTCTATGCACGTGAGCTATTAAATTAATATTAAATTTGTCTGTCTACAGCTTAACTATAAATATAAATGAACAATTTCATACCAAATAAAGAATAATTTAGTGTTTTTGCGTTAAAAAAATAAATTTATATTATGAATATTTCACGAAATTAACCATTGAACTATTGTATTATTCAAAGAATCTGAACAAATGTTTTTCAGTTAAACGTAACTTGAAAAGTACTCTATGCACGTGAATGATGAAAGTTAATATTTTATTTACCGATTTACTGATTTACAATGGGACATGAATAACTATCAAGACATGACATGTCAATCAATGACAATCATCAATGACAATGTCAATGACAATCAGGACATGAATAATTAAAATTTTGTCCTGAATATTTCACGAAATCTCATTATTTATACAAAATAGAGAATAATGTGGTGTTTCACAAATTAACTAAAAGATGATAGTTGAAGCAGTTAAGTTAGTGAAAGTTGCTTAGAAAGCTTATCCGATAACTTTGAAATATCGTAATTGTTCCAAGTATCTGCACAATTTTTTCTAGTTAAGTGTAATTTGAAAGGTATTCTATGCACGTAAATTATTAAATTAATATTTTATTTGTCCGTTTACAGCTTGATAACGAATATAAATGTACATATTTATAACATATATAAAATAATTTGGTGCTTTTTGCGTAAAACCTAAAATTTATAGAAATTTTAAATATTTCGCAAATTTAAATAAAAGGCAATAGTTGGAGCAGTTAAGCTATTGAAAAACATTTAGAAAGCATCTCAAATAACCCTGAATTATTGGAATTATTTGAAATATCTGGACAATAGTTTCTTAGTTAAGCGTAATTTGAAAAATATTTTTTATAAACTATTTAATGACATTTTATTTTTCTGTTTACAGATTTTTTTTAATGTAACTGCACATATCAAATACAGAATAATTTGGTGTTATTCGATAAATAATTAAATTTACGTCTTGAATATTTCACGAATTTAACTAAAGTCTGATCGTTAAAGCAATTTAGCTATTGAAAATAGTTTAGAAAGCATCTCGAATAACTTTGAAATTTTGGAGTTATTCGAAAAAATTGGAAAATCGTTTTCTAGTTAAACGTAGTTTTGAAAATATTCTATACACGTGAAGCATTAAATTAATATTTAATTTGTCTGTTTATATATGACTATGAATATAAATGTATATATTCATAGAAAATAGAAAATAATGTGGTGTTTTTGCGTGAAACATTAAATTTATATCCTGAATATTTGACGAATTTAATGAAAGGATGACCATTAAATCAGCTAAGCTATTGAAAATTTTTTAGAAAGCATCTCCAAAGTCTTAGAACTATTGAAATTATTCTAAGAATCAGGACAATTGTTTTCTAGTTAAGCGTAATTTGAAAAGCATTCTAAGCACGTGAACTATCGAATCAATATTTAATTTGTCTATTTACAGATTGAAATAGAATATAAAAATATATATTTATATCAAATAGAGAATAATGTGGTGTTTTAGCGTGAAACATTAAATTTATATCCTGAATATTTGACGAATTTAATGAAAGAATAACCATTAAATCAGCTAAGCTATTGAAATTTTTTTAGAAAGCATCTCCAAAGTCTTAGAACTATTGAAATTATTCTAAGAATCTGGACAATTGTTTTCTAGTTAAGCGTAATTTGAAAAGCATTCTAAGCACGTGAACTATCAAATCAATATTTAATTTGTCTATTTACAGATTGAAATAGAATATAAAAATATATATTTATATCAAATAGAGAATAATGTGGTGTTTTAGCGTGAAACATTAAATTTATATCATGAATATTTCAAGAATTTAACTAAGGATGATAATTAAGGCAGTTAAGCTATTGAAAATTGTTCAGAAAGAAGCTCCAATAAATTTGAACTATTGGACTTTTTCGAAGAATCTGGTCATTTGTTTTCTAGTTAAGTGTAATTTGTAAAGCATTCTAAGCACGTAAACTATCGAATTAATATTTAATTTGTCTGTTTACAGATCGACTTTGATTTTCAGTGCATATATTTAAACCTAATAGAGAATAAGTTGGTGTTTTTTCGTGAAACATTAAATTTATATCGCGAATATTTCACGAGTTTAATTAAAGAATGATCGTTAAAGCAGTTAAGCTATTGAAAATTGTTTCGAAAGCATCTCTAATAATTTTGAACAATTGTATATTTTTAAAGAATCTGGTAATTTTTTTTTTCTAGTTATGCGTAATTTGAAAAAGGATTCTATGCATGTGAGCTATTAAATTAATATTTTATTTGTCTGTATAGCGATTGACTTTTAATATAATTGTACATATTCATGCCAAATAAAAAATAAAATAATTTGGTGTTTTTGCGTAAAACAATTAATTTATATCCAGAATATTTCGCGAATTTAACTAAAGGATAATTACCAAATAGTTAAGCTATTGAAAATTGTTTTGAAAGCCTCTTTAATAATTTTGAATAAATTAATTTATTCGTAGAATCTGGTCAATTGTTTTCTAAATGAGCGAAACTTGAATGTTATTCTATGCACGTGAACTATTAAATTAATATTTTATTTGTCTGTTTACAGATTGACTTTGAACATCAACGTACATAATTATACCAAATAGAGAATAATTTTGTGTTTTTGCGTAAAACATTAAATTTATATCCTCAATATTTCACGAATTTAATTAAAATAAAATTATTAATCCAGTTAAGCAATTGAAATTAGCATCTCAAAATAATTTTGAATTATAGTATTATTCAAAGAATCTGCACAATCGTTTTCTACTTAAAGGACACTTGAAAAGTTTTCTATGAAACTGAACTATTTAATTAACATTTTATTTGTCTGTTTATAGTTTGATTCTGAATACAAATGTACATATTTATACCAAATAGAGAATAATTTTGTATTTAAATATATATATATATATATATAGAGAGAGAGAGAGAGAGAGAGAGAGATATTGTTACATTAACTGTAAAAGTGGAACTTTCATTTTTTTCTGATGTTATACGTTTAAAACTCCCAGAGATGACTCCATATGCAAGTCGTTTTCTTTAAACACACCTTCAATCAAATTAAATATATTATTTAAGTGATATTATGTTATAAAGCAATATGAATCTTCTGTACTGTTTTCTCGCATTGATAAAAACGATATGATCACCATTGTGCTTTTATATTTTTCTATATTAAGGAATTTCTGGTATTAAAAGTGCATTACAATTTAGAATGTTTATTTTCTGATTTATTTTTAAATTCCCTTTTACCCTCAAACAGATAAAACCTACAAATTCTCTTATTTAGAAACTACACAATATGCCCTGCTTGTCAATTTTTTAATAAATGCAAAAAATTTTGCTAAATTTTACATTTTAATGGAATTTTCCGAAACGATACATTACCTTAGATATTAGAACGATAAAAATGGTCATATTGAGAAAATAATCGTTTATAAATCTAACGAAGAGGAGCAACCCCACTTTATTGGGCGAGTAACACTAAAACCTTATAAGCAACAACTTGTTACTGAACTAAACTGTCTAACTGTAAGTCAGATTAAAATTCGTTCACATGTTCTTGAGATAGAGCTGTTGCGGAAATCTTGAAACACGCAGTACAGCAGTGGAATCTGTTGTGCGATTTACGCCCAAACGTCAACATCACTAAATTATATCAGAACTAACTGAATCTGAAATTTAATAAAATTCTGTGCATTAGTTCTTGAGATAGAACGATCGCAAAAATCACAAAAATTGCAGAACATCAGTGCCACCTGTTGAGCGATTTCAACGAAAAAACTGGCCAGTTCCAATTTATATCATGACTAAGTGGGTATTAATTTTTATTAAATAATATGCATTAGTTTTTGAAACAACTTACCAAAAAAATTGTGTCATATACAGAAATACAGATGGATGTACTCACAGACAGACATTTTACAGAAATATGTTTTTCGTAATTTATACCCCGTAAAACGTGCAAATCCGTTATAAACGGATATTTGAAAAATTTCACGAATCCATCATTTTTTTCTTGTAAAGATAGAACAAAGTAAGAATTGTTTGATGGATTAGGCTATATTTTTTTATTTGGCATATTTAAGTCTTTTAGACATGAATTTTTGATTAAACTTTTATTGACAACATTGCAAAATTACACATTTTTTTTCATTAGAAAATCAATTTCGAAACAAGTATAATTTGAAAATCGTATTCGAAATAATTATAAGTAGTAATTTAGGTTTTTTAAAATAAATGCAACTTATTTTTATGCTATTCATTACTTCTTGATGATATTGAATTTTTTCTTCTCAGGTGCATTCTAACTGCAATAAAAATTTATAGACTTCAGCGAAATTTCATTAAATTATCCAAAGAGAGTATTCAAGTTTTTAAAAATTATTATGTTTTGTTACAATTAAAAAATTTTGAACTTGCATTATAAAAGCGATTTGAATGCTTGAAGATGTGATCTAAAGTGTGTTGTAATACATATTAATATATCAATATATATTCATTATTAAAAAGTATATAATTTATTTGTCAATATATATATATATATATATATTTCTTTTATTAATCCATATGGATTTGTTTTGTTTACGAAATTTCTATTATACGAAATAATTAAAATTTTGTCACCACTACGGGATTTATCAATAGTTTCATATAAACCTACATTTTATATATATGTTCATGATTCAGAGATTAAACATAAGAAATATATAATATTTCTATATATATATTTTTTAAATCTTATTTCAATTATAAAGTGTATTTTCACATAAGTCTTAAAACTTAGCCATATCTAAGTCTTCTTAGAGAGCAATGAGTTGTTTTTCTAGGTATGAATCCAAAATAATATTAAATATACTTCTTTATTAAAATGAAGATCTTTATTTGACTTTTAATTAAAAATTACAGAATTTATGACAAAATATGAATGATGTACGTAAAGAATTATTAATAATAAAAATAATTAAGAATTATTTAATACCGAATATTATTCAATTGAATAGAAAGACTTTTTATTAATTCTATGACAAATATCATATGAAGCTAAACACACGCTCAAAGTAACTACATTTATTGGTCGAACACTTGTGTAGTGGTTAAAAAGTCTCAAGTTCAAACACAGATGAAACAAGTAAGAAAATGTCTAGCATGTTCAAATTTCTTTCAGCAATTTAGTATAAATTTTAGTATACTTGAAACATACTTGAATACTTTTGTTTATCTCTGTAGTTTACCTTGTACCTTTATTACACGTTCGTATTAAGCTAAAATTTATTTTAAACTAAAACATTCTTAAAACTACTAAAATCACATTCTCAGAAATTATTATCAATAGGCGTCCATGTATTCAATTCCTTGCTTGGCCCTGTATATGCTTTTATCTTTATTTTTAAAACTGCCCCTGTAAATAAAATAATCATGACAGAAACTTCATTTTCAATAGGGTTCGTGTTAGACTAAATGTCAATAACATCTAAAAAATTTCATGGCGATCTGAGTCTATTTATGAGAGTTAGAGCGCGGACAGGCAGACGGACAGACGAACCGTATGCATAAGCACTTTTCAACTTTGTTGGAAAGTGCTAAAAACGAAGGTCAGAAATGAGTCCCTTTATGATACCTTCCGATTGGTTCATTTCGTAATAATTATTCATGTTGCCACTTGTGAAAGCTGTTTCGGATTTTCTTTTCATGCGTTTATTTTTTTAAAGGAAATAAATAAAAAGACTTGATGATAATATTTTCAAAATTAATAAATATGAAATACAATATATATGTATATATATATATATATACAGTGGTGTGAAAAATTTAAGGACGGAGTCCCAAAATGCCAATTTTAAAGGGATTTTCAAGCGATAATTTTCACGCGAATATTCAAAAGGAAATACTATAATTTGAATTACTACTATCCCTGCATAACAGCTAGTCCATATAACATCTCATTCAGGTCACACATGGTCACAAGAGTCACAATCACTACGGTGAAACAAAAAAATAGGAAATTTCATACGTCTCTTTTATGAGTCTCAAATGACTATTATATGTGACTCCACTGTCAGGTCACTGCAAATGTTGCTTTATGACGAGTCACCAGGTGACTTTACACTGCCGTTTTATTGAGAATCTCGTGTGACTGTCATTTGGAGGCCTAATTTCAAAGTCATTGTGAATGTTGCATTATGATAAATCACCAAACAATGTCCCATTAAAGTCACATGGTGAGTTTTCACCATTTTTCACAGTGGTTACTTCACAGTAGGATCTCTGTTACCATTTGAAAAAGTCTTGTGACAGAAAGTCACCACGTGACTTTAATGTGTCATTATTTGGTTATTTATAATAATGCAACATTCACAATGACTTTGAAATTGAGCCTCCAAATGACAGTCGCATGAGAGTCTCAATAAAACGACAGTGTAAAGTCACCTGGCGATTCGTCACAAAGCAGCAGTCGCAGTGACCTGACAATGGAGTCACATATAGTAGTCATTTGAGACTCATAAAAGTGGCGCACGGAATTTCCTATTTTTTGTTTCGCCGTAGTGACTTTGACTCTTGTGACCATGTGTGACCTGACTGAGATGTTATATGGACCAGCTGTTATGCAGGGATAGTAACTATTCGAATTATATCACTTCCTGTTGAATATTCGCGTGAATATTATCGCTTGAAAATCCCTTCGTCCTTAAATTTTGCACAACAGTGTATTTAAATCGCAATTAATGTGGCTATTTAGCATTGCCCTTGAAAACGAGCTAAATACCACATTTTCAATTTTATTCCAAATTTTCACAACTCCTCTGTTTGATATAATTTGGCATTAACAAATTTTTTCCAGAAATTGATGTTGATTTGTAATATTATCTAATGGTTATATATATATATATATATATATATGTATATATATATATATATATATATATATATATATATATATATATATATATATATATATATAAACAATTTTCATCATAATAATAATATTTTCTGCGCTTAACATTCCGTCGAATGATCGTAATTACAAATAAATTTTAAGTTCATTAAATAACTTTCAAAATAAATTATTTTCCCCCCAAACCCCTCCATGTAGTTTCCACTAGAACTTACTGAGGTAGAACATAAGGGAAATCCTATGAGCTACCCAGGATGCTCAAATTTGGACTTTTTTTTTTCAGGTGGAGGGCCAACGATGACTTATTTTTTATCCTTCATACGAGGGTTGCTATTTATATTTCTGGCTTAGTAATGAAAATGCAAATATTTACGATCAATTTTGAACTTATTGCGTTTCAAAGTATTCTCCATGAAGATCAATACACTTTTACATCCGTTTGAAGGAATTTTCGGAGCACTGTTTCCATTCCTATGGAGGTAACTCCAAACATGCGTTTTGAAAGCAAAAACCGCTTCTTCGGGGGTCGAAAATCATTATCTATGTAATTTATTTTGATGTGTGGGAATAAAAAATGTTTTTGGATGACAAATCAGGGCTCTGTGGCTGATGATCCACATATCGATGTTTTGGCCTTTCAGAAGTTCCTTTGTGTGAACCGATGTGCGACAGCTCACATTGTCCCGATAAAACATTATTCGTTTTTTACTTTCCTTTTTTCGAAATTCTCGGAAAAATTCTGGAAAATAAATGCTTGTGTATCACTCAGAACTAACTGTCTTGCATTGCTTTAATGCCATTGTCGCCACATGACCGCTAATTTTGAAGAAACAAGGAACCATTTGCTTCGATGTGTTTCTTTCTCGAACATTTTTTGTTGGATTTGGCTCTGCTTGGAAGATCCATACAGTCGATTGCTGTTTTCGGCTCATATGCATAGATCCACAATTTGTCACGTGTGTGGATGTCATACACAACTTTTGATGAACCTTGAACGTATTTGTTTAACATTTCCTTGCCTCAATCTATACAAGCTTTCTTTTGAGTATTTAATAGATTATGCGGGCTCCAACGCGAACAAATATTTTTTATTACCAAATGCTCAGTGAATATTTTATTGATGCCTGTCATAGTAATGTCCAAAGACTTCTCAATCTCACTGTATGTCACATGGCGATCTTGCTTTATCAATTCAGGCGCAGCATAGATATTTTCTGGCACAACAATCGATTTTGATAGACCTTCGTGGAATGCGCCCGGGAGCGAACATGGAACACGAATGAATTCGTTAAACCAGTTTTTTACAGTGCACTAGGATGGTGCTTTATCGTTGTATAAAAATTAAGTTCATGGAAATAATCTTATCTTGACAATCCACGTCGAAAGTTATGAAAGATGTTCGCACGAAAATGTTCACGAGTAAATTTCATTTTTTGCTCAACATGAATTTTTTAATTTACTGCAAATAACACAAATCAAGCTAAAATAACAAAACGTTTTGGAGAATTTATGGTTAAAAATATTGAATTTTCAATTAAAATCATCAGCGGTAGCCTAATAACATTCCTTGTTGTCATGGCCAAAAATATAAATACCAGCCCTCGTACTTCTTTTTTATTTGATAATTTTCCTCCGAGATACCTAGGGTATGTCAGTGTCAGGGTATGTTTGATTGTCAATCTTTTTTGTGAATGTCTTGTAGATCCACATGTACTATATGAACAAAAATCGCGATCAAATGAAGAAATTTTACTGTTTAAATGTATTTTTTTAAGTTTATAAAATTTAATTGATTTAATTATCAAACCAGGAACATTATTACTTTCATTTACCAACAGATATGATAAGTAATGTTGTAAAATCTAATTTTTTCTCCCAAGCTACCGGCATGCTTTGGTATAAATTAACTCTTTCATTATTGATTGGAACACGTACATACATCCAAAGAATTTTTTTTATTCAATTTTCACAACATTTGAAGAAATATAGTTTACCATATACTTACATTAGTATATTTTCAAAGGAAATCTATCACCATGTTTTTGTAATTTTTTGCTCTATTCAGTAGACAAATATCCACTAGTCCTGTCCCTAAATCAAAATGTTAAAAGAAAAATATGTCTTAATTTTTAAGTTTAGAATTTTACAGCAATATCATCTTTAACTCTTGCAGTTGAAATAAGCGCTTAATTTGCAAAGGAGCTGAAGTTAGCTACTCAACTTCGATACTTCTTTGTTTTTAATGAATATTTAAATATTCTTTGCATATAATAAAATAATGGTTGGATGTTTTATCTATTACATAACTGCAAAAATAATACATGAATTTTTCAAACTTTTTTAAACCAAATATATTTAATAAAAATAAAAGCCATTGCAATCAATACAAAAATTCTTTCCCTGAAAAAGTTCCCTAGGTCTTTAAAGAAGTGGTAGTCGGTTGACAAGAGGCCTATTAAGAAGTGCGCGTGAGGTAATGTTTCTAAGGATAGGCTGTGTAACTTTTGGAGGGTGAATTGTGTGAAGTGAATTATCGTTCAAATCGAAAAGTTTCTCGAGAATGCCAAGAAAAAATTAGACTTCCCATTGTCAATATATTGTATTTATGTTGCGTTTAATCTTTAAATTCCCAACTAGTTTCTTGTAAATTCTTCTGAGCTCGTTTCTTTGTTGGTGGTAGATGCAGCCCTTTGAATGTGGTTAGTGAGTGTATAACCCATTTGATAGGCCTCCCTACCTATCTTGTCCTTGTCGTTAAACTCGTGTAGAACTTATTTTTATTTTCTGAGTTTCATAACCTACCAAATTTCGTCTAAATGGTGAATAATACTTGAATAGTAGAAAAGTCAAAAATAGGAATTGAAGGTGGGTCATCGTGAACAGAAAGTCACAAATGACCACCCTTTCTTTTAGTTCAAAATTTCCTCGAAAAAATTTTAAAACCAACAATCAACTGTGTTTACGTTGATGTTTTCCTTTCTCTAAACTTCATTAATATTTCGAGTGGTTTTAGCTGCACTGCGACCGATTTTAAGGCCATAAAAGTAAATTTCATGAAAAACTTATTTTGACATCTCAAGTTCAGAATTCCATTAATAGCCAAAAAAAAAAAAAAATAAAGGAATCAATTTGATTAAAAAGCACTTAAAATAAGCTTTAATGTAATATATAATGCATAACTCTGGATTTAAATTCTAAATATGAAATGCTTATAAATTAAGTTGCACTGTAAAATCATGCATTTGTTTGCACCAACTGAATATAAAAATGATGATAAATTCGAATTGAAAAGTCTTTATGTCATCATTAAGAAAGTTGATATCTGCATTTTTAATATGTTTATAGTTTGTAATAGTTCATTTTTTAATTGATCTATAACTTTAAATTTCCGTTCATAAAAAAATTCAAAAGTTTATAATAATTTATAGCAATTTTTTTTACATACATCAATCTAAAACAAGAATAAATTGCAATATTATAATTTTAATATTATGTATACCTTGGCAATTTGCCTGGTTCAGAGACATTGTTAGCCATAAAAACAGTTTAGGGTGACAATTCTTAAAATTTAGTCGTTTTCGAGATTTGTTTTAAGATTTCGGAATAGACAGGAATTGATCGCAGACGAGAGTGACAGTGAGATACCTCTGATCGCCAGAAATGAAGGAATTATCAATTTATTCTGAACTTGAGATGTCAAAATAAGTTTTTCATGAAATTTACTTTTATGGCCTTAAAATCGGTCGCAGAGCAGCTAAAACCACTCGAAATATTAATGAAGTTTAGAGAAAGGAAAACATCAACGTAAACACAGTTGATTGTTGGTTTTAAAATTTTTTCGAGGAAATTTTGAACTAAAAGAAGGGGTGGTCATTTGTGACTTTCTGTTCACGATGACCCACCTTCAATTCCTATTTTTGACTTTTCTACTATTCAAGTATTGTTCACCATTTAGACGAAATTTGGTAGGTTATGAAACTCAGAAAATAAGTTCTACACGAGTTTAACGACAAGGACAAGATAGGTAGGGAGGCCTATCAAATGGGTTATACACTCACAAACCACATTCAAAGGGTTGCATCTACCACCAACAAAGAAACGAGCTCAGAAGAATTTACAAGAAATTAGTTGGGAATTTAAAGATTAAACGCAACATAAATACAATATATTGGCAATGGGAAGTCCAATTTTTTCTTGGCATTCTCGAGAAACTTTTCGATTTGAACGATAATTCACTTCACACAATTCACCCTCCAAATGTTAAGCCTAAATTTGTTTTCATGTCTTCTACTTTCTCAAAACGGTAAAATTTTGATCTTGGAGAGCAGCCAAAAATCCAGTGATAATATAGTCTGGGGAAATAGTGGAATGGTCTGCTGTATGAGTCTTGTCTGAACAACAATCCAGTCTGCGCATAATCGTGGAAGGGAGCATAGTGGTGATGTAGCGACCATATTGTTTGCCTTTTAGCGATAAGTTTTCTTGAGATTGTCTCCACCAGTTTTCCAATACTTATCTGTTAACAGTTTTTCTAGCTGGTAAAAATTCATAATCCATCTTGTCGTCGTTATAAAAAAACCCAATGAGCATAACATTTATTTTAGATAAGATGTGACAGGACTTCTTTAATCGATCAGAGGGCGTTGTGTGGAACTCTGTTGAGTGCATTTTTGTACACAAGTCCTAAGCATATATCCAAGTTTCGTCACCAATAACGATTGTCTCACGAAATATCGAGTCCTTTGTGTTTTTTCAGAACATTTGGTGTGAATAATTTTCCGTTTTAACTTTCCCATCTCCTCAGCTCGAGTTTCCATATGAACCGCATTCAGAAGCCGCGGGACAAACTTTGCAGACAGATATCATCTTCAGATCATCTACAGGATTGCTGGTAATCATCCATCCAAGATCTCCCCTTTGTGTGCACTCGTTAATGGTCAATTCGTCGATACTTTGGTCTCTTCTGATTAATAGTTTCACTTGTTTGATAATTCCTTCATTTCTGTCGATCAGAGGTATCCCACTGTCACTCTCGTCTGCGATCAATTCCTGTCTATTCCGAAATCTTAAAACAAATCTCGAAAACGACTAAATTTTTAGAATTGTCACCCTAAACTGTTTTTATGGCTAACAATGTCTCTGAACCAGGTAAATTTTAATAATCAGCACACGAATTTAATGTTCGCCCTTTGTTAGAAAATTGACAATGCACTAAATGATCATCACACATTCTTCTCAACCACTAATCCAACCTTACACTGACTGTTTTGAATTCCGATAGTAAAAAATTATTTTGATGCAAACAAATATTGTGATATTAAAGAGTTACAACGAAACTCTTTGACCTTCATGAATTCCTCCTGTATTTCTATGCATTACTGTAGATTCGCTGGTTTTCTGTCTGAAAGATTGTTTGAATGGCGACGAAGTATAGCAGCCGTTTCTGCCTTTTTTTAATAAGCGACAATATTGTATTTACATGATATTTTTTTTTCAGACTTTTAAAGTATTCTTACAACTCAGGGAGCTTACAAATACAACACATCTAAGCATACTGAAGGTTCACTCTATGTTGTACTACTTTGTTCAAACAAAGAAATCCTTGACAAGATGAATTTCTGAAAATCTTTATACTTGATTTTATTGTTTCTCCTCTGTTCAAGTATTAGATTACATTTATAAGATCTTATTCTAAAGGCAAATAATCAAAATATAGATGCAGTCAAATATAATTATGCATGTAATCGAAATATATTCTTTTATTGAAAAAAAGGAATGTGAGAGACACCACATTTGCTATTGCCTAATAAGATTAAAAATATATTTTAGCACATTTTTGTCAGAAATTAAATCCTGATTAAACGGCAAAAAACAAATAACTGAAATAATTCTAATCTTTATAAAAAATAGTATTGTCGAATTTTCGTTCAAAAACTAGTTATTATAAATTTATATTTAAGGGAATCATTATTTAGCAATTGTATTGATGAACTTTAGAATGATGATTTTCAGAAAGTAATTCCTTAAATAACACAGATCTCTATAAATCTGTGGAATATTACAGAATGCTTGAAAGTTTTCTAAAAATATTTCTACATCTAATCACAATTTTAAACATTTATTTTCCAAGTTAATTATCATTTTATATCAAGAAACTCATGTTTAAGGACACTTTGTAATTAGTGAATCACAATAAATTTCCGCTGATGAAATATGTAGATATTTCTTAATTGTTACCAAATCAATTTACGTTTATACAATTCTGATAAAGATATTTATATGACGTCATTTGGAATAATTTTGTTAACTTTTCCTTTTGTCATCGAATTCAGAAAAGCGAGTTTCATTTCATAAACCAAATCTATATTTAATAATTTTAAATTATTCAGGTAAAATATTCAAGTATCGCATTTCGAAATATTTTCTTAAAATTGTGTTGAAAACCTTTAAAATTCTATTCATAAAAGTCATTATTTGCTGTCTAAACTCAGAAATTTGCATTATAAGGGGAAAACGAAGCAACATTTATTCCAATTTTAAATCAAAAAATTATTTAATAGCAAGTAATATTTAAAAGATTTTTTTCTAGCCTAAAACACATAATGCTCTTTTTTTAAATAAAATTAATCACTTGTACTTTAATGAATTAAGAAAAACATCTATTGTATATTGTTAAGTATAAAGATATCTACATGTTGTCTACATTATTGTAAATTTCTTTGCTAAGCAACTTTCATCTAAAATGAAAAACAATAATTCATTTAAGTAATGTTAAAGTGAAAAATTCTTTCTGGTCTGTATCGAGAAAAAATGGTAAATTCACTATTTCACGTTTCTTTAATTTGAAAAATTTCTATTTTACAATTTTTTGTATTTAAAATTTTTCTAAATGGTAACATGAAAATATTTTAGAATTTACAATTTAATAAGATATTTGAAACGAGACTTTTTTTCAATAAAATGATGTAAGGATTAATATTAAAAAAAGAGGTAATAAAAAAACAAAAAATTATTTTATTAACTTATAACACATTTTGGAAAATTTTTTGTCCACCAAATCACAACACATTAATGTATTGTGAAGCGTTTTTTAGCGTTGTTATTGTGCTCTTAATATTATGCAAAAGCATTGCTTACTAGAAATGTGTTCTTAATATGCTCTAAGGTATTACTATCTGCAAAAGCGTCCTAAAAATAGTATCGTTAATTATGTTGAAATAGTGTTGAAGAAAATAGTTTCTTAAATAGTGTTGTGCTCCAAAACACTTTGTCCCCTAATTAACATCATATTGTAAACACCATACAATACTATAATACTACATATGTAAATATTTTCAAAATATTTTCTACATAATGCTTTCAAAATTACAAAATTTAGTAAAAAATTGAATATTTTGGAATATGTTTTGGAAACATATTTTCTTCTCTTGTAATTTTTAACAACACTTTTCGCACAACTTGTGAGGGAGTGTCCTTTGTGAAAAAGGCACTCTAGCATTTTAGTGAGATCGTGACTTCAATGTTTTAACATGTGTGGCGCGGAAGCGACATCTATCCTTTATTGAACTTTAACTTTCCAGAGTGTATGTGGCGCCCTTGAGTCTACAATTAGCTGCGGTTAGGAGTATCATGCAAATTTATAGGGCTGTCTTCAGTTTGCAATGTATAAAAGCTGTGAGTTGGAGTGTTGTGTGTGATGGTGAAGCGGCAGTAGTCCGCAAGGTGAAATAGATGGTGGTGTTGAGGCGGCGAAAGCTAGCCAAGCGAGATAGATTGGTGTGGTGAAGCGTTAGATTGCGTTCTAGAATGAGATAGCTATTATTGTGAGCCGTGCTAGCTTGTGGTGAGCTGAGTTACCCAAGGAGAAAGCCTGCGGGTAAGAAGTTATTTAATACGTTGAATATTTTGAGAATAAAGAGTGTTTGCAACCACGGGCTGTTTTATTATAGATTTGAACTAGCTTTTAGCCGCAATCTGAACCTGAAGCCGGAGTGAGTGCCCCGAACTGAGCTTAAGCCGTGGACGTGAGTATAATTTGCCATTTAATCTCTTAGTATTGTGCTTAGTGACTGAAATCTCGAACTGCGCTCCACTTTCCCATGTTCCAGAGGTTTAAATAAACTGTTTGATTTTAACTTTTACTTAAAATTATGTTTTCTTTAAACCAGCATATCCCCAGCCACGTCACAAACTCATTCGCAATACATTCACATAACAATAGAAATTGATTTTAGTTTGAAGCGACGATTTTCATGTTCAATTAATGTTAAAAATGTGTTTCATGTGTTTGCAGTGTATTCTTTTGAAAAGTTCACCACCTTTCAATTACAAACTTGCTCGGTTAAACTTTTACGTAAGATGAGCATTTAGTGTTTGCTCTTTTAATCACCTTTTAAATGAATTAAATACCGTAAGAAGCATTACAATTGAGAACGGTTTTCCCACACTCATTATTAAAAAACTAACCCACTCACAGAAAAACCACATGGAAATACACAAACCTTCACCAAGTAATATGAGATATTTCAAAATGAAATACATACCAGGGCTAAATGAAAAACTCAGGCATGCACTTTTTCACTTTGGCATAAATTTAATTGCCACTCCTCCAGTTAAATTGAAAGATCAAGTTAGTGCCGAAATACTAAGTCACTAAGCACAATACTAAGAGATTAAATGGCAAATTATACTCACGTCCACGGCTTAAGCTCAGTTCGGGGCACTCACTCCGGCTTCACGTTCAGATTGCGGCTAAAAGCTAGTTAAAATGTATAATAAAACAGCCCGTGGTTGCAAACACTCTTTATTCTCAAAATATTCAACGTATTAAATAACTTCTTACCCGCAGGCTTTTTCACTTTGGCGTAAATTTAATTGCCACTCCTCCAGTTAAATTGAAAGATCAAGTTAGTGCCGAAATAGGCCCGATCCTGAAACATAAAATTTCTGGAGTATATGTAATTCGACTAAAAAAAAATATTTATCACAAATACATAAGAATGGCTTCTCGTTACCTTAAAACCATATTAAAAACATTTGAGAGATTTTAAATACAATCGACTAGCAACAGACCTATCAAGATTCAGCCAGAAGCAAAATGTACATGTTAATTTCGAAGTTGCAAAAGTTTTACAATGTCTTTTCAGGAATTACCAAGAACTAATCCTACGAGAATCAATAGAAAATATTATTTGTAATAATATTTTTTATTATAATAGTCCAAGAATTTGAGTCAGTTTGCTTAAAGAATCGTAAGATAAATAATTTTCCACTTTTGTCAAAATCTGTATTTTATTTTCCCAATGTTCTCCAGACTTAAAACTTGACTATCACTTTCATTGTTTTTTGACACCAACTACGTGATATTTGAAAAATAAGAAATTAATAACAATATTTTTATATTTTATGAGAAAGGCTGTGTTTACAGTTTAAAGTACTAATAATTGAAGTAATTTAACACCTTTTTAAATATATTTTTTTTTGTTATCTTTTAGATTTAAGTAATTTATACATGGCGTAACTTTAAATTTACCTTTTTTAAGGATGAGTTTAGCATTCTGATTATTTGTATGTTTCATTATTAGTTAATGGTATGCGGTGGAGATTAAAATTTCCAAATTATACAAAAAAATCATTTATGAATAAATAATATTCTAATTAACAATTTCACATCATGAAAGAGTATTACGTTTTGTCAAAAATGCAATTTTAAGATCTTTAACATTATTTTAAATTGTAACTCATTTCAAACATTCCTTTAAAATATCAATAAAACCAGATGTTAAGTATTAATCGGTGATAAATTGTCTAAAACTATTACTTAACATCAGTTTTCAATGGTATATTAAGGTAGTGTTTAAAGTTAGTTATTTAAAATGATTTGAAAGTGCAGGAAGATGTATTTTTTCAAAAGGCTTAATATTCTGTTATATAAATTGGTAAGAATTAATTGGCATACATTATTTTATTAACTTGCAATTTTTTATCTCCACAACATAAAATAAATTATTAAAATATTTTTCCACCGGTTTCCCTATTTCACGTGAAAGCCTATCTGTAAAAAAATTGTTTAGCAATGAAGGATTTGAGATTAGTCCTGATCTTAATCCAGTTTCAGCTTGTAATAAGTGCCAAAATTGCTTAAAAGAAATAAACTACCAAGATTAGATTAAAAGAAAATACTTATTAGAGTTTTAAACTTCAAACTTCAACATCATTACTTCCAGAAGTTGATTTTTTTCATAACGGACACCTGCAAGTAACCGATGCCGCTCGCGGAAAATCTAAATTGTACAACATTAATCCTTTTACAGATATGAACACACCGATATTCATGTAACAAGGCTGAGTTATGTCAAAATTATTATCTACTGTATTTGTGTTTAATTCACTGACCGCTGAGCAAAAAGGCAGAATTGTAATGTTGTTTTCTCCGCAATTTTTTAATGCTAAACAAATATGTTTTTATCAACATAACATATTTTTTGTTTGTTACAAATAGGTACATAACCTCTTCAGAATTAATCATAACTTAATTTCTTAAAACTAAATTATATCTATAGAATTATATTAATTTAAATAATGTCCCTATTGCAGTAAACCTGCAGCTGAATGAACGGAAAAATAAGTTCGCCTTAGTTCGAAGGTTAAATACGTAGGTAATAATTGAGAAGTTTCAGGAGTTTTTTAGCATTATTATGTATTTTAAGAATCGAATTTTTATCGCAAATTAATAGAACTAGTATATTTTAATGTAATAACAGCACTATTCTTAATCTTTAAGAGACTGCGAGGGAGTGACCTTTATGATAAAGGCAATCTAGCATTTTTTGAGATCGTGACGTCAATGATTTAAAACGTGTAGCGTGAAAGCTACATCTATCCTCTCTTTAACTTTCTAGAGCGTGTGTATCTTTCTCGGTTTCTACAGTTAAGTCGTGGTTAGAAGTAATATGTAAATTTGTAGTAGCTCAGTTTGCAGCATATAAAAGCTTGGATTTTGAGTGTGTGAGTGTGTCTAGCGGCGTGTGTCTAGCGACGCAAGCTATCTAAGTGGTGGTGACAAGCAGTGGATTGATTTAAATCGAGTTATAGCAAGTTATTATTGAGCCTCCAGTGAGTTAGCCAGGAGTTTTGCAGTGAACCGCCAGCAGCATTTGCCAATTTAGTTCATTTAGAGCGGAGCGATTCGAGAAGTTTGCCATTGGTAAGAGATAGTAATTATTTGCGTTGAGTATTTCAAAGATACTAAAGAGTGTTTCACAGCCATGGGCTGTCTAATAAAGTTTTATCTAGCAGTTTAGCTGAAGTTTACGTGAGAAGTTGATTCGAAGTGCCGATTGAGGCTAGTGCCGGAGCTGTGAGTATGAGTTTAATCTTTTGGTATTGTTACTAGTTATTAAAATTAAAGAACAGGAAAGCTCCACTTCCCTTGAGCCCTAACCGTTTAAATAACTGGTTTTATCTTATGTCACGAGTTATGTATTCATTCAATAACCACCAGAACACCCCCAACGGGGAACCGTCCGTTACAAGACTACTTCATATATTATTTTTAATTATAATTATAGTCGAACCTCGTTAATGCGAAAACTTAATGGGAATTTTTTTTTGGTCCTGTTAAAAGTAGATCATGTTATTTGAACTAAAATACAACTAGATACAACTGGACGGGGAAATTGGAAACCGTTCGTGCTTAAAGTAATTTGCATTAAGAGTGTTCGTGTTAAAGACTCTGTGAGAAAAGATGCTGTGAGTTGGACACTGCATTTATAACTTTATGAACTTTTTGATAATTTTGAATCGCCCCCTTATCCTTTACGAAATCAGACGTTATCACATTGACCCCCCCCCAAAAAAAAATCGTTATCAATGTCTAAAAATCAAAATTTCAATTCAATAATTTTGAAGTGATATATGAACACTGATATAGTTGAAACTGATTGCTTAGATTATTGACTGACTATAATGATGTAATGATAAGGAATATACATTTATTTTTTGCAAATTTGTTTTATCCAACGAAAAATAAATCAATAAAATATTACTCTGCATATGATTTTATATCAATTAATAGGCTTCTTTCCATTGCTATAAACTAAGTTCATACCAAATTTCAAGTTTCTATTGCAATTTGCTCGGGAGATAGAGCGTTTACAAACATACACACAGACAGATAAACGGCAATTTTTTTCTAAAAATATGTTTTTTAGAATCTTCTATGTTTAAAGCGTTTTATTCAGTGAAATTTCTTGTTTCGATTTTAAAGACGATTCCAAGATTTACTTTATACTACGTATGATGGGTAAGTAAAAATGAAAGTATCTGGAAGAGATTTATCCCCGATAAAGGCAAAAAGAAGCTCGGAATTTGGATGCTAAAATGATTTGAATTAAATGGTCAAACAAAGATTCCATTTTAGTCAGGCTTTCCTTATAACACTAATAATGAAAAAAAAAAAATGCCAGAAAAGATTCACAATTTTGACGGTAGTCAAAAATATTTAAATTTAAAGAAAAGATCTGTAATTTATTCGTCAAACCATTTATTTTCTGTAAATTAAACATAGATGTTTCCTAAAAAACATACAGATTTTTTAATTTTTGTAGAGAAAGAATCTGTTCTTTCTCATTATTTTTTTAAAAATTATATTTATTTATTTATTTTATTTATTTATTTATTTTTTTTTTTTGGGGGGGGGGGGGTAAAAGCTACAGATTTTTTTATAATTTATAACAACATAATGTACATTTTGACGGGACTATGAATTCTAAAAAATAAAACTTAAACTAATATCTTTTTGAAAAAAGTAAAATTAAAACTAATATTTTCTTGAAAAAAAAAGTTGTTTACAATTTTATCTTACACAATTAAGTGATTATATAAATCTGATGAAACAATATATAAATTTTAATCCGATGTGACTTTTAATTTATTTTGCATTGACCTTCAAATTCAAAATGTGAATTTTAAGGGGACACAGTGCCTTGATTTAGATTTTCTTTTTTGTATTATTAACTGAAATAATTTTTAATTATGACTTTTGACACATCATTTTTACTTATACGATAATTATAGCGCAAGATACTGTATATTTTGTAAATATATCCAGCGCAATTACTCATACAAACGAAAATTTTAAACTGATTTTTCTCTCTGTTTTTATAACGTGTTTGTTCAAAAAGTATTATGGTTTTTGCTATTTTGATAGAGTTTGAATTCTTTTTTACAGGATGTCCAGAAAATATGACCTTGATTTCAAAATTATTTTTTTAAACAAATATCGATAGAACTATGTGGCAAACCGTGTTTTGATTAGGTAAACTATAAAAATGTTTTATAGAAGTTTCGATCGACAAATGTATTGAAATGATGGTGTTCTAATTGCAAAATATACTTGACTTGACATTTTCCTTGTTTTAGATTGCTTGTAGAGAATGAATTTTTCGGTGTACGAAAGCATATTTTAACGATTTTTTGAACGAAATTTTTTGAATTTAGAAATTTCAAAATTTAATTCAAAAATCATTAAAATATCGCACTGTAAGTTGAAAAATTAGTTATTTGCAAACAATCTAGAACAAGAAACGTGTAAAATCAAACATTCTTTGCAATCAGAATACATTTGTTTTTAAATATCGAAGCTTCTATGTAAGATTTTTAAAGCTTACTTAATAAACAAACCGTTTACAGCATAATTCTACCGATCTTCGTTTTTGAGAAATTTAATTCAAATTAGAGTCTTATTTACTGGACGCCCTATACTTGTTTCCCAGAGTATATTTAATATTGTTGTGTGTGAATTTAAAATCCAAGTTTATAGTTACTTTTTTAAAAATATTCAAACTGAGGGTTTGTTGAATTTCCTTCATTGTTTTATATACACGAGAGAAAAAAAATAATATTATATATTAAATTCCATACATCTAAAAATCCATGCCGAATTTTATGTAGCATATTGCACTGAATATGGAAAAAAATCGAAGCAAAAATATTCGTATTTACTAAAGTAACAATAATTAAAAAAATAATTTTAAATTTTAGAAAAATAGGCTGTTAAATAAATATATATATACATGTGATGATTTAAAAGTTAGGAGCCAGAGACATCAACGCCGGGCTTCCCATTCACCGCAGAGAAGTCATGGCTACCGAGGAAAATAAATAAATAAATGTAGAGAATCCAAATAATTACTCATTGGCTGCTGTAAGTTCATTTATTTAATCCGTAATCATGAGAAAGGATAAAGCTCCTTTTACGAAATATCAAAAAAAAAAAAAAAAAAAAAAAAAAAAAAAATATTCCATTTACTTAAACCAAGAAAGAACGAAGAATCTTCCTTCTCAACTCGAGGCTTCCCCTTTTAAATCTAAAAAGAAAATTCTAGAACCTTCTGTAACCTCAAACCATCATTCTTTTATGTAAACAGAATTCTTATCCAGCTACGAGACTATTTTCCACAGACGATAAATTTATTTAAAAAAAATTATTATTTAACCAATTTATAATCGACTCATAATTTCTTAGGCAGACGATTTTTATAAATGATTAATTTAAGGAGAAAAAGAAAAGAAATGAATTTATTAATATGCACACTATCAAGGTTGACGGAGGAAAAATAAATAAATAGATAAAATAAAATAATGATATTTTTTGAAAGGTATGGGTTTGGAATAAGACTGACTTAAAAAGGGTTGATAAAAACATAGAAGAAATTAGTTTTATTTGGAATATTAAGAAATAAAGTTTAATTAAGAATATTTTTAATTTAGAGCCATCTTTTTAAGTTTACGCATACTGGAATAATGTTTTTTAAGGCAAATTAAGAATTTATATCGTCTGCATAAAGATTAACAGATTAGATTTAGAAACAAGATTTTAATTTAATAATTTGAAGTAAGTACGGAACATTATTATAAGAAAATTAAGATAGTATAAAGGTGAGTTTTGGCGAAAAAATTTTAAATTTGTAATATACATATACATATATATATGTATATATATACAGGGTAAGTCATGAATATCGAATCAATAGGCTATCTCCTCAAATATTGCCCCTAGACCCATACTTCCAATTGCAAAAAATTCATAAAAAAGGGTGAAATTTCTGATAAGATAAGTTGCAACTCCATGCGGGGTCTATTTGAAAAAATACGAAAATTAAATTTTTATACGGCCGTCTTTGGGCAAAATTCCCAATTAGGAAATTATTACTTATCCATTCCTAAATTGAACAAAACAAATTTCATCTCCGTATCTAAAAATCCCACAGAGATATTAAATCCCAAAATCCTCAAAAATTCCTGACTTACACCACTTTTCCCTGCCTCTAAACTGTGATTTCTTGACTCAATTTCAACGCTTGTAAGGGAACATTCACAAATTGCAATTTAATAAAAATCGGCTTAAGATAGCGCTTTTTCTTTGGACATAAAATAGCAGCGTATAGTTTTTACGCTAAATTGGTGTACCAGACGTCTGCCCGGGTCAAAATATCTAGGTCAGGTCCCAAACCGACCCATAGGGGAAAAAGTTCGGCGTGGCCTGAAAAAATGTCAACAACATAACCCGGACCAGTCTGGAAAATAGTTTAAATCATAACCGGTTCAATCGCAAATTTCTACATAGTTTTTTTAATTCGGCATGGGAAAAAATGTTTCATGTGGAGGAATTCTGACCAAAAAATTCTTTTATAGCTTTTCGTTTTTAATATTTATACTTTTTATTTTTAAAGAAGCCCAAAGGCTGTAATATATTTATTTTATCAATGAATCTCTATTTATATGTAAATATTTCACCATGTTAATCCATATCCCATGCGTTGAAGACTCTGAAAAATGTTATACACTAAAACTTTTTAAGACGGAATCACATAGGAAAAAAAAAATACGTTATAGACAGATGCTCTCCCTAGAAGATGTAATTGGAGCTTATTTTCTTTTAAGGTACTATTGCATTTATTTTGCATGGATCAACATATTTTCCGTTTAACACAGAATTCCGTCATAGGCAGTTTTTTTTCACTGTTTTTATTGTATTTAATTTTTTTAGCATTTGAATAATCTATTTAAAAAATAAATTTTAAAGTTTTTTTTTTTTTTTTTTTTTTTTTTTTTTTTTTTTTTTTGTAAAAAAAAAATTTTAAAATCTATATGTTTTTCATAAAAAAATTCGATTGAGCCGAATTTTATTTATTTTATGCGCGTATTAAGTCAGTCAGAGACAGCGATTTCAATACGGGTTTTGTCGAGACCGGGTTTGAAAATTTCATCCAGAGTGCACCTAAGTTGAAGGAAGTAGTCCCCTCTTTTATGAAAAGTACTCTAGGTTCGGCCTGGCGGGTCTTCAGAAGAAAATAACATCTCGGTCCTGGCCCTACCTGGGCCCTGAATACAAATTTTTTAACATCCTCTGGGGGACGATAAAAAGCCTGAAGTTGTCAGAGGTAAATTTAAAATGAAAAAAAAAGACTTAATCTGCATCTTAGAAAAAGCATTTTTTAAAATAACTGATGGACATTTAAACAATACACTTCGTTTTTCTGCATAATGAATTTATTATCCTCTATTTCTTGTCTTTAAATTATTAAATGTGAAGAATTTTTTTTAAAAAAAAAAGAACTTGAAACACGTCATTTTTGATTTTTTTTTTTAGCATTAGTTTTGTTTCGGCAAATTTGAAAAAAATGTTTACTTTTGAAAAAATGTTTGCTTTTGAAAATATGATTTTTTTTAAAGTTATAATATTTTTTCAATAAAAAATTTTAATAGTTTTAAAATTAATATAAAAAAAACCTTGGAACAAAACTAAAATCAGATTTTCATCTTTAATTAAATGGAAAGAAATTGAAATCCGATAAATAATGTTACGAGTTATAACGATTTTTGATTGTCCCATTTAAACCAGTACTAACCACATGAAACTTTTATAAATTGTATGAGAAATTTTAGAATGTGATTTTCATAGGAAATTATAAGGCTAACCATCACAAAAAAAATAAAAAATAAGTAAAAATTCTAACTCAAGAAATATATTTTTTATACGTTTTCTAGAACTGTTAAAGTAACATTGGTTTTTGAATTGCGCGCATTTTAATTTATGTCTAATCCCTTAAAACCTGATGAATTTTTTAAACGGCTATAACTTTGCGAATTTTGGAGATATAAAGATGCAACTTTTTGTGTCTTTTTCAGGACTGAATAAGGAAAGTTTTCCTAATTGGAATTTTTGTCCTACGGGGGCCGTACAAAAATTTAATTTTCGTAACTTTTCAACTAGACCCCCCCATGGAGTCGCAATTTATCATATCAAAAATTTCACATTTTTTATGAATTTTTGCAATTGGAAGTATGGGTTTAAAGGCAATATTTTAGAAGATAGCCTATTGTTTCGATATTTATGACTCACCCTGTATATATATATATATATATATATATAACTTTTAGTATTAAGTATTGTGCCACCATTTATATTGCAGTATTATTCAATCTTGAAGAGGTGGTTTAAAATTTACTGTGTTAACTTAAATGTTAAAGGAGTATTACATTTGATAAATAATTAAATATTCGATAAAAAATATCATAAAATTTTGTTAACCAATCGTAGTTTGCAAAATTTTATTTATATTTTTTCAAAACATCCACAAAAAAGTATTTGTTGTCTAAATGCAAAACATCTTAAATCTGATAAATCATGCAGCAAGTAAAGCAAGATTTACTGGAATATTTGAATAAAAATATGTATTTATATAATTTAAAAAACGCAATATTTAGTCTTTTTTTATTAATAAAATTCATAACTTGCAATATATTATTTAAAAGACAAAAAAAGTAATATTTTTTTTTAACATTTAGAATAAAATGATAAGCATAAAAATATCAAAAAAGATTTCTAACTTTCCAAACAGATTTTTATATGAAATGAAAAATAGGGATTCTTTCAAACAATAATAAAGTAAAATAAATAGCTAAACAAAAATAAAATTCAATTGGTATCATGTAAAATGAAATTTTTATTTATTTTTGTCTAGTTAAAGTTTTAATGTATAGGATTGAGTAAAAAGTTATAAAAAATATTTATTGCACAGTGTTAGTTGAGAAAAAGGTGATCACAAAAATAATAATTCTAAAGTATTTTTATAGGCATAAAAATTTTTAGGATTTACAAGATCAATTTTTAAAAACTTTTTTCGGAATATCTGATATTTTAAAATTATTCTAACTAAGCTGTTTATGTATATAAAAAAAATACTCATTCAAAAATTTAGCGATTTTTATACAACAAATGATCACTTTATAACAAGATACAGGGTGTTTAGCAAATAAGGCCCTGATTTTAAAATTAAATTTCTCAAAAACAGAGATCGATAGAATAATACGGTAAACGTTTTATTTATTAGCTAAGCTGTAAAAATGTTATACAAAAGTTTAGAGTGGTGAATATTTTTTTAAAAGTGTGTTCTGATTACAAAGAATGCTTGGCTTGACATTTTTCTTGTTTTAGATTGCTTGCAGAGAATGGGTTTTATGGCGTACTGTGCCACATTTTAACGTTTTTTGGAATTTCAAAAGTTCGGAAAATGTAGTTCCAAAAATCGTCAAACTATGGCTCTATGCACCGAAAAACTCGCTCTCTGCAAGCAATCTAAAACAAGAAAAATGTTAAGTTAAGCATTCTTTTCAATCAAAACGCAACCTTTCCAAAATATTCACCGTAAACTTCTGTATAACCCTAATAGCACGCATAGTCACAGTGACGTCACTGTGAGTCACTTTGGTCACATCACATCTTTGACCAAAATGCCACCATTCAGTGACGTTACATTGTGACTGAGATGTGACTTTCTTAAAAACTCTTAGAAATTTATAAATGTCCTTCAAAACATGTTATTTACTTTTAAAAACATGTTTCTGGCAATTTAAATACCGTCGCTTTTGTCACAGTTTCATCACAATGTTAATGTCAAATTAGTCACAAATGACACATTTTTCACAAATTTGTCACATTGTGACCATTTTGTGGAATGTCACAAAAGAGTTCTAAAACGACCACAACGACTTCACATTTTAGTCACTGTGACTTCACATCGACGTCACGTGACGTCACATCGGAAATCGATGTTCACAAAGTCACAATGTGACTTCACAACGACGTTGCAGTGACGTCACCATACTTTACGGGAACATTTTTATAGCTTACCTATTAAACAAACCGTTTTACAGCATTGATCTTTATTTTTGAGAAATCTAATTTTGCAATCAGGGTCTTATTTGTTAGAATCCTGTACTAATTCTAATTTCTAAAAAGCATAGATTAAAACTTTAAAAACAGTGCAAATAGATTTATTCCGCTGTTTATATGTTTTGACGCATCCTGAATCATTCTCAAAAAAAAAATAATCAAACCTCGTTAACATGAACACGCTTAACGTCAATTACTTTTGACATAAGTTGTTTTCACAGTCCTCTATAAAGACGTATAGAAACATTTGATACTTATAACATGAATTACTGTTATAAGTATCAACCTAAACAAAATTTGGACTTCTCTTTAGGTTCATGTTAACAAGGTCCGATTGTAAATGAAAATATTACAAAATTGCACGGTCTATAAACCGCCATCATTGAACTTCCCATATACATTTTCACATTATGCATGTTATTATTATTTTATAATGCTGAACGTTCGAATTCAGCTCCACGTTTTCAACAGAGGTTCTAGAACCGCATATCGCTTTTGTTAGGAGATGAATCTTCCCCTTGTGTGTCTGTTCCGAGGTGCAATTGGAACAGACTTCTTACTTATGGATGAGAATGCCCGACCACACCGGACTTCTGCTGTTCAGGAGCTATTGGAAAGAGAAGATATCACTCGAATGGATTGGTCAGCGTATTCTTCTGATTTAAATCCCATTGAACATGTGTGGGGTGCTTTGGGGAGACGCCTTGTGGCACGATTATGTCCTTCAGAAAACATTCAGCTACTGAAACAAATGTTGATTGGAGAATGAACATTCTTACCTGGAAAACTGTTCGATAATCTGGTGCTGAGTATGGAGAGACGGTGCGAAGTAAGCATTGCAGTAACAGGAAGGGCATATTCCTTACTAAGAAATATTTGCTTGTTATTTTTCCCCTTGGATAGACAGTGATATGCAACGATGCTATGAGCCAAATTAAGCCTTTTTTTTGTTTGAACCCATACTGTATACATTGTATTCATTTTAGCGCATATATGCTTTCGTTATCGTTTAAATATAAAATGCTTTCTCTGATTTCTGAATTTCATGTCTCTCTCGGATGATTTTTCGTGGAGTTATGTAAAAAAACCTACCTGTTACTTAAGTTTTGCACACCAGTATTTATATATATATATATATATATATATATATATTTATATACAGTGGCGGTCAAAAGTTTCCGGCCAGTTAGTTTGTTTGATTTATTTACCAGAAAGTTTCAGCAAAGAAGAATACAATTGCTTCAAAAGGATTGCTTCATTAGGAATATATGAATAACTTCTGATCACATGATTATTTTGAGTGGATACTGAATACGCTTCATGCTTAGGGCTAGAATCCGAAGTTCGCGTGTGCAAAAGTTTCCGGCCACTCATCCTTCCTTAGTTTTTTTTCGACTGGTAAAGAGCTTTTTGGTCAATGAATCAATGTGAATTGCATATTTTAAATTGAAAAGTTCAACGATTATTATTCGTAAATAAGTGATTAATTTGTCACTAAAGGGCCACCCTTCTCGAGGTATTGCGGTAAAATTATCAATCGGTGAACTTGACTGTAAATGATATTTAAAAAATTATATAAAGATGCCCATGTCCTGCAGGACTTTGTGAGGTCCGGAAAACTCCAAAAAATTACTATTCGCATGGACAGAGTTTTCCGGAGAAAAACAATTGATGACCCGCATAAAAATTCTGCTGCAATATACAGCTATTTAAGGAATGAAAATATTGCTGAAATAAATCGCGCTCAAACGTGTTCAGATGCTGACGTGATACAGAATTATATGGAAGAATCGTTGTTCAAAATTTTTTCATAGGTAGGGGAGACCGGGGCACGTTGGCCATAGGGGTAGGTTGGCCAATTTGATTTAATTTTCAAACCAGTCACCAGATATCGCCATAAGTCCAGAAATATGTTAGAAAACATGTTCCCCTACCCTTCTAGGAGTTTAAGTTCTCTTAACAAAAGCAAACTAAGAACAACATTGATTTTTCACTTTCGTCGATCTCGAAGCAAATTTTCGTTAGTGTGCAGAAAGTGTTAATGCTCTCAAGAGATACTCAAGAACAAAAGTGAGTAATATTTTGAAAGTTCAATTTATAACGATTCTTTAGATGTAACAATAAATATTAAATGTTGTTAAGATATGTCTAAAATAGCAAAAGTATTTCAAACATCGCGAGGGGGGCAAGTTGGCCCACTTACGTTGGGGCACGTTGGCCCGGTTTTTCCCGGCCCATTGTAGCCATAAGCTACAGCCATTGGACCGCACAGTCCATGGACCATTCAAAAAATATGTTAATTGAACCTGAGATGGTTGGGTGACAACTAATAGACGTTCTATGCCATCTACGATATTCCGGGAATTGTGAAAACTGCCTTTCCCAATGCAATAAATCAAGTGAATATAACATCAGCTTTTCAGATAATTGGAATATGCCTTTTCGATAGGAATGTTTTTACTCACTCTGATTTCATGCCTTCGTATGTCAGTGATAGACCAGAGCCTTCAAGCACGCACTAAAAAGCAATTGGTGCAGCTTCTAATGAAACCCAGGTAATTATGAATAGGCTTATTTCTATAGATGTGCTTACCGTATCTTCTCCTGCTCCATGCAAGACAACTCCAACATCTAAGGACATTAGACCACTTGAAAAGGCAGAGCCAAGGAAGAAAAATGCTTCGAATAGAATAAAAAGAACTTCCGCAGTCCTCGCAGACACCCCTGTAAAATTAGTTATTTAACAAAAACAAAAGGCAACAGAACAAAGAAATAGTGCCAAAATTAAAAATGATATTAAATGAAAAAATCAGACCAAAAAATGCAAAAGAAAGCAATCTTTGAAAAAGATTTTGTTTCCCTTTGATCCCTCACAACCTGAATGTAGTTGTCTGAACCATCAAAAAAGGAAGAAGAAATCTATTAAAGAAAGTGACGATGAGGAACACGAAGACAATATCTGCCTATGTTGTCTGAAGGAATTTAATCAAAGTATGCCTGGGGAAAAATGGATACAGTGTGTGAGTTGTAAACGTTGGGCTCATGTGAAATGTGTTCAAAGAGAGGTTAATGGATTGTATTTTGAATGCATTCTCTGCAATGATTCCTCTGATTTGTAAACTTAATTTGCAAACATTTTTTTTTATATATAGATGCATTAAAGCTCCTATTCATTATTATGAATTCTATTTAATTTCTAAATAAACATAAAAAAGAGGCAGGCCAACGTGCCCCACTCAATGGGCCAACCTACCCCGTGCACGGAGTAGGTTGGCCCACATGACATCACACCATAACTAAATTCACAAAGTTCTTAAAACTTCATATTAACTAAAAGTAAGAATTTTCTTCAGTAGTTAAATGTACTAGGTATTGTAAAAAAAATACTACATTTGAAAATAAACAAAATTTAGGTATTGAAAGAAAAAAACTGGGTCAACGTGCCCCGGTCTCCCCTAAATAATACTAACGTACCCGACTGGCGTTTTTTTTAAAAAACACAAAGTCTGATCTAGTGAAAACTGGACAAAAGTACTATTTTTCCATCAATCGAATTTGAAACTTTTTTGGAAGTGATGGCAGACACTACGTCGGATGACCAACATCAAAAGATATGATTAGACCTATGTTATTGCTACAATGAAGCATGGCGGAGGACACCTTATGCTCTGGAGAGTATTTTCTTCAAAAAGTGTCGGTCCGTTATTTGAAATCTACAGCAAAATGAATGATGTAATGTATAAAGATATCTTGCAATATTATTTTCTGCCTTATTAGAGGAAAACTTTTGATCCCAACTATTTGTTTTAACATAGTAACGACATAATGAATGAATGCAAGCCTTGACAAGCAATGGTTTTCACACAAAAAGATTTCGTTTTTGAAATGGCCAGCCCAAACACCCAACTTGAATCCAATAGAAAATATTTGAAAAGAAGTTGGCAAACGTCTGCCGAACTGTAAATATTTCAACTCAGTCGAAATTTCCAAAAAATTGCATAAAATGCGAAAAAAAAAACCGTACCATAGACGACGTTTAATCGTTGATTGCATGAATGTCAAGTCGCTGCGCCGTAGAACTTATTACTAAATGTAATAAACTACTAATACGATAAAATATTAATTGTAAATGTTGTTGATCTCTGTAGTTTTCTAATACAATACAATTTTTTAAAAACTTGCGAAAGTGGCCGGAAACTTTTGAGAACCTGCGTTTTCTTTTGTATTTAATTTTGTCAATTAAATTTATGGATATTTGCATATTATTCTATAAGTAACTTCTTAACTATTACGTTAATAAAATGTATAGGTATCACTTTGAGATTCCTCTTCATATGGGTATAATTACAAATTAACTGAAGAAATTTTGCTGGCCGGAAACTTTTGACCGCCACTGTATATATCTATATATATATACATTCTATTATGTATGTATTTTGCTTATTGCTGTATAGTTATTTAATTAATCACAATGAAAAATATTTCCATATATAGAAAATCCACATAGAAATAATTATTTTCATACAAACAGGGTGAGTCATAAATATCGAAACAATAGGCTATCTCCTTAAATATTAACCCTAGACCCATACTTCCAATTGCAAAAATTCATAAAAAAGGGTAAATTTTTTGATAAGATAAGTTGCAACTCCATGGGGGGGGGGTCTATTTTAAAAAAATACGAAAATTAAATTTTTATACGGCCCCCAGACGATAAAACTTCCAGTTAGAAAATTTTTCCTTATCCATTCCTGAATCGAACAAGAAAAATTCATCTAGATATCTACAAATCCCTGAAAGTTATTAAAATCTAAAATTTTCCAAAATTCGTGACTTACACCACTTAAGCATACCTCTGAGCGCAGCGATATCAGTTCATTTGAAATACAATTTAGGGATCGACCATATGTTTACGCATTATTAAATGTCGATCCAAGACAATACTTTAACTTTTAGATATAAAATAAAAGCGTATAGGTTTTTGGTTTAAACTTCCTTTAAATATGCTAGATGTCTGAAAAATCTCGAGCTTGGCGCCAGGCTCGTAACTGGCACGATCCATTGGCCGGACCGTCTTATTAAACACTTATTAAAAGTGTAATTAAATTCAATGTTATTAATTAAACTATCATTAAACGTGAATTAAAAACTTATTGCAGCAGGCAATAAGTTTAGTAAAAATAGCAATAGCGATAATGACACTTCTATTAACTGAATCATTGGAAATAAATTTTAATAAATTACACAGAAATAGTTTCAAAAATCTACTTTTTGTTATCCAGCTTCAAAATTTATGTGGTTTTAAACTTATTTTTACTTTCTTCTATCTTTACAAGATGAAAGTATTGGATTCGTGAAAATTTTGAATTCCGGTTTTCGACGGATTCATACGTTTTAGGGCGCAGAGATACCGAAAATCATGTTTTTACAAAATGTCTGTCTGTGGGTCAGTGCTCCTGTATCTCTGTATATAAGTTTTGTGAGCGCGCTATCTCAAGAACTAATCCATGGAATTTAATTAAAAAATATATTTACTGAATCTTTGATATATTGTTTTTGTTTATGCCGGCCAATTATCTACAATAGGGATATAGGCCCTGAGGGGAGGGATGCCCTTCATGAGGGTCTTTTTAAGGGAAACTAACCCGTATTTACACACGGAAATCCAGAGTTCATAGAAAACCACGGAAAACTTAGAACGGTTAGGCCGACGGTCGCGATTGGGTTCGAACCCAGCACCTCCCGTCTACCAGTTTGGAGGCCCGTAATTTGAGGCACCTTTTACGCATCGTGTAATAGCAACTTTAACAAGAAAAATATGAAGTTGACAGGGCAAAAACAATGAAAAAATTTGAAATTGACGTGACAAAAAATGAGGTTTAAATCAACTGACGCATTTAAATAGTAATTAAAAAAGTCGAGAATGACAAAACTTAAACAAAATCGGAAATCGAAATTATACAGGACGGAGTTAATCACCTAGAAACTTTTTAAAAACCTTCATACTTTAGAAACCTATCTTTGTTTAAAACTAAATGCATTTCTCTGCATCAGATGTTTTTATTTCAGTATTTCTCATTTTTAACCTGACATAAGTTAATAACCGTCTGTTACGGTAACAGTCCCGCGAGTTGAATAATTTAACATCTCAAAAAAATGCCCAACGCGCCAAATGAAGTTTTCACCCCAGAAAATTTATTTAATATGACTTGTTTGCAAAAAATTGCACTTTTTTTATATTGCTGTTTTAAATACTTTTATTTTTAAAAGAATATTATTTAAAATGCTGAATCAAAATTGAAAATTAGACACTTTCATTTAATCAAAAGAAAAAAATTCAACGCGACAAATAATATTTTGAGTTATAACAATTTTAATTTACTCTAATTTTTTTTTTTTGAATTTTTTTTTAAAAAGAAGTCTTATGATGTGATAACGCTTACAAATTATGTGGTTAACCATCACAAAACATTCCAAATCCTAACTCAATACATAAATATATAAATGTTTCCTGGACACCTTACAGCAACATTGTTTCTTCAATTACACTCATTTCAATTTGTGTCTGATCCCTTGAAACTTCACGATTTATTAAAATTGTCATAATTCTCAGAATTTTGAAGATATCAAGATGAAATTTTTTTTGTCTAATTCAGGAATAGATAAGGACATTTTTTCTAAATGGAAGTTTTATCCTCTTGGGGGCCCTATAAAAATTTATTTTTCGTATTTTTTAAAATAGAAGCCCCATGGAGTTGCAACTTATCTTATCAAAAAAGTTACCTTTTTTTATGAAACTTTGCAATTGGAAGTATGGGTCTAGGAGCAATATTTAAGGAGATAGCCTGTTGTTTCGATATTTTTGATTCACCCTGTATAAGCATATTCAAAAATAAAAGCCAAATGCTTCCAAAGCAACAAAATCAAATCGACAATGTTCATTCAGTCTTTAACCTTGAAATAATTTTAATTAATTTTAATTATGAATTTCTTTTTTTAATTGCAAATTTTTATGGTTCTGCGAAACTTTTTTTTAGAAACATATATATCCTCATGAGAAGAACATTCTGTAATTTTTCCAGATTTTTTGGAGTATGCCCGTATAAATTTTTCCTTGTAAACCGCCTGGACTCTTTTCTATTGGCCATATGATGGAATAATGTTGATGAGAGATCAATTCAATATTTGTCTAATAATCGGTGATAAGTCGATGTATCCGTTTCTGTAGAAAACGCTGAGTTTTTTAATTTACTTTGTTTTTTAATTACTTGTATTGTGCTCTGCAAGGTAGAAATTATCGTACAAATGTTTCAAAAATGCCATTAAAAATGTCATGTAAAATTATTTATCCTTTGTGACACACGTATTGCTATACTTAAATACTTACATTACTCTATTATATATAATTTCCTTGTATTTAATATCGGCTTTAAAATAATAGAATGGCGTCATATTGGTGATTCATGAGCAACACAGAAAAGATAGGCTATTACGGTGTATTCCATGAGCCCTTTTTTTACAGACGTGACGTGATGCTCTTTTTGCACATCTCAATTTTTGCGTTCGAATATATTTATACATACCCTCCTGCTAAACAAAGTAAAACACATCCAAAACCCCATATTTCAAATTTTAATTCTAACAACATGGTCGGGGCATGCAACAATTTCTGCTGCTCCTTCTCAGTACTACTATTTTATTTAACCATTATACGTAGTATAGGGTAAATCTTGCAATCTTTTTGAAAATCGAAAAAAAAATTATTGCCAGATTTCCACGTTTTAGATAGTGAAGATCCCGAAAAACATATTAAAAAAATTGCCGTGAGTCTGTAAACGCTCTATCACACGATCAAGAGATACGGACTTGAAATTGTGTATGTACTTAAGGTGTTCTGGTGTAATAACGCCAAGTGCTAATATTATGCATACTTGTGAAATAATCTGATAAATGACACCCATGTGCTCTGCTGAGAAGGGTTTTGGGTCATATAAATCGCAAAAAACAGCTTAAAGTTGATTTGTTCTATTTGTAGGTTTTATTGTTTTTATAAGCAACTAAAATTAATGCTTGATCTAAAATTTGCGATGTACGTTTTGTGATGTGAAGACTATTTTTTTTATTCGGAAATACTGTGTTTATTGCATAAATTTGTAGTGCATTTCACGTACTTTCAAAATGTTGTAGAAGATTTTAGATATATTTTCGATATAATTTGTAGTTTAAAATGTACTGTGCAATAAATATACCGGGGTAATAACGCCAATCCTTGGGATTAATACCCCGGTTGATTCCCAACAGTGGCCAAATTACATCCCAAATATTGATTGAAAAAACACGGTTAAAATTGTGCAATGTTTCTAATAATTCTATTTAAATGGTCTTTTTTAAGCAAAAAGTAGCTTAGAATCTGATATTCTTTTGCCTCCTCCCCCCCCTCACGGCACGCTTTTATTTTTCTTACACTTTCACAAAAAAATTAACATTTTCAATAGCTTAGAATGCAATTAATCAGTTTCTAGAACTGCAGAGTTTGTATTTTTAGAATTGGGCAATCTACATGCCATTTTCCATCTTATTTTATAGTTTTGTCTGCATGGCGTTATTACCCATAACCCATATAGATGGGTAATAACGCCAAATAGCATTGATTAAGCAATCACGCCATTAAATTTTATGAATCCATGTCTGTTAAAGGGTAAACTGAGTTTTAACCCACTTCTTGGCGACGTTTTTTTTGACGCGCGATGACTGCGCCATGCCCTGCTTTCTTTTTCATTTAGGTGCTGCTCTTCTTGACAACCCTCGTTAGATTCGGAGAGATTTCGCTCCTTGGCTTGCGCATTCTCCGTTCGTTCTTTCTTTTCTAGTTTTCTTATTGGACCAGAGAGATAAAACATTTAAAAGTTTGAAGACTCGCGCCTTGAAATTAATTAAATTTCTCGTGTCTCATTAGAGGCCGTCAGATTTCGAAGAGTAACATCGAGTGAGTAAACTTTTTGGGGGGAATATACGAGTGATTTTTTTTAATTAGAAACCTTTGTTTTGTATTTAAAAGGAAGTATTTTCTACATTTCTATTGTTTTTTGAATGTAGAGACCGTGCTTCGTAGTTAAAAGTAAGTACAGAGTAAACTGTTAGTTATTATGATTATTATTTTTGGAGTTATAAAGATGTTTCTTTTACGCAGTTCGGTACTACTTGTGTAGTTTGGCATTTTATATAATTCGTCGAAATTGGTTCATCAGCGATTCATTAATAGAACATTACTAGGTATATTAAAAATATTTAAACACGTTTAAATTTTGTTTTAGAATTGCAATACATTGTTTAAATAGGTTTCACATGTTTTATTTTCATATATTATATTATGCATATCCATAATGGGTAAGTATTATGGTGGCCCCCAACGACTAGTTCATGAATTCATTCGCTCATTGCCGGGTATTCTTATTTTGATATTTTGTTTTGTTATATGATTCCTGTTTGTTCATATTTTATCTTACTTGCCCTCTGTCGCGTTAGGTTCTTTTGCACCTTGCATGTGCGACCCTTATACGGTGTTACAAATCACGTGTGAAGCAACCCAAGGCGCCGTGCGGTCGCCAAAGGGAAAGCCACCTGTGGCGCAATGTTTTGTTTAAAAAGGTAGAAGTTATTACGAATTCTCGATGCGAGGAAGAATATTTTACTTCCCCGTAAAAAATATGTATCTTTTTATGTAAATATTAGTGTTAGTGTCTGTTCAACTATTTATGTGTGTGTCGTAGAAATAAAATGAAAAAATGCCAAGTGGAATATTATTTAAAGAAAGAAAACACGAACTTATATAACTCAAATCTTCTAGGATTAAAAACTGTTCTCTAGAGATGAGCAGTGTCAACATGGCGCCGATACCCGGCAAATGGAACATTAATATGGATTAAACATAGATTTCCCGATCCGGAAGTGTGATTTCAAGATTACCGAAACGAAGCTCGAATCTCGGCATAAAAAAGGTACTGTAATTTTTATTTCTAAGCATGAATCTTGAAAAATTAAAGGCTAAGCGTAAAGTTATGAAAACGACCGTAACTAAAATTATAACAGAAGTCGAGTCGTTTATTGAAGATATTGATTTTGAAAATAAAGATAATATTGATAAGCTTTCGGAATTTTTGTTAAATTTGGAGGAAAAACAATTAGAATTAAAGGAAATTAATTTGAAAATCGAAGAATTGATCACTGACAATACGAATTTAGAAACGGAAGTTCAAAATAGTATCGATTATAATGATACTATTAATGAAACGAAATTTAAAATAAAAATAAAATTGAAGAAATTTAAAAATGATGTTGAATCGAGAAACGCTAGTTCGTTGTCAAACGATAGTACGGTTCCTTATGTTAGTACACGATTGCCTACTGTAAATTTGCCAAAATTAAATATTCCGAATTTTAAAGGCGATCCTAATACATTTCTTGAATTTATCAATAGTTTTAAAAATACTATTGATGTTAATGATAATTTGACAAAAATTGAAAAATTAATATATTTGAAATCATTTTTGTCTGGTGAAGCCTATAAAACGGTATCTGGATTAGCCCTAACAGAAAGTAATTATGATCACTCGCTAGATTTATTAGAAAAAAGATATGGTAAAACGGAAATTTTAATTAGGGGTTTTATAAATAAATTATTAGAAATCGAACCGATCAGGTCATGCTCGAATACGAAAATGTTGAGAGATTTGTATGATGAATGCGAAATAAGCATTAGAAATTTGCAGGCGATAGGAGTAGCTACGGACGATTTTGGGTATTTACTAATCCATATCATTTTAAGTTGGTAATTGAATATAATTTGGTAATTGAATTTCAAAGGAAAAAGGATAACGAAAAGCGGGGGGATGGTAATGAATTAATGAAATTTATAAAATTTGAGATTGATTCAAGGGAAGCGGCAACTGTTATATCAGGAAATTCCTTAAAAAGTCCAGAAAAATCTCGATGGGAAAAAAATGCTCCTACCAGAACAAAGGGTAATTTTCCCACTTCAGTTGCGCTGAACACGGTCGTAAAAAATGTTTGTGTATTCTGTAATTCGAATCATAATAGTTTAAAATGTAAGGAAATGACAAGGACAAATGTAAGGAAATGAACAAAAGCGTTATAAGTTAAAAAAAGAAGGAAGATGTTACCGATGTTTTTATAAGAACCACCTATTATCTCTATGTAAGGCTAAAATGCAACCGTGTGAGTTATGCAAGAGTTTTCAACATAATTATTTGTTTTGCCTCGCTAAGAAATCCTCTGAAATTAGTCCCGTTGAGAATACTAAAAAATCAGAAATTGTACAAAATCAAGAAAATCAAGCGGTTGTATCATCTGTTATTAAAACTCAAAATTTTCCAGAAAAATATTCGACAATTTTGCAAACGGCGTGCGTACAGGTAATGAGTGATTCCAAGAAATTAAGTACAAGGCTATTATATGATTCTGCATCTTCGCGCACATTTATTGCAAAGATGCAGAAATTATGCAATAAATGTGCGCGATGCGTGTTGCAAAGATGCAGCATTTAGCAACTGCTTTAAAACTAAAACCAGTAAAAAGAGAGAAATTGCTAGTTTATACTTTCGCGAATCGTAACGCCATAGAACAAGAGTATGATTTAGTGGATATTACTATAATTAGTCGCCATCCTCCGCATGAAAGGATTAAAGTTCAGGCGCTCGTATCAGACATAATTAGTGCGACGCAAGTAAAATCGCATATTAATTCGCAGCTCATAAATAAATTCCGTTTAGATGAAAATGAGTTTGCTGACAGATTTATTAATGAAAAGACTGTACAAATATTATTGGGATGTGATTATATGTTTGCGACAATCACGCGAGGGGTAGAGAAAATCAATAAATATTTATTTATTCAACCAACCATATTTGGAAAAACTTTAATTGGACGAATGCATAGCAATAATGTAAATGGAACTTCTTGTTTTAAGGTCATTTGTACATCAACAGACAATGATTTAAGAAAATTGTGGGATGTAGATAATTTTTTATCCTTTCCTACTGATATTCAAAACGACGAAAAATATGAGGTGGTTACGCAATTTCAGAGGGAAATAATTTTCGAGCATCAAAAGTATATCGCCCCACTTTTATGGTCGTCTAAAGTAAACAAACAAAGTTTATCAAATAATTACGAAGTTGTGAAACAGAGATTTGTGGGTCTGGAAAAGAGATTAAGGGGTAATAAATTTTTATTTCAGAAATATAACGAAATTATGAAAGAACAATTAAGTGAAGGTATTATTCAAAAGTGCGATACTAATTGCTTTATTGGTTACGTAATGCCACACCAAATCATTTTTAGACCAGATTCTTCTAGTACGAAATCAAGAATTGTTTATGATGCTAGCAGTAAAAGAAATAATGAAAAAGTCTAAATGATTGTCTTTTCGCTGGAGAAAATTTAAATCCTAATTTAATTGACATAATATTAAATTTCAGGTCTCATAAAGTTGCTTTTTTGGGCGATATTGCTAGAGCATTCTTGCAAATAGAAGTGTCTAAAGAGGACAGGAATTATTTGTGTTTTTTATACTTTGATGATTGTGACATAGATAAGCCTGTGACTTTATATCATTTTAACCGACATTGTTTTGGAGTCACGAGCTCCCCGTACGTGTTGGCTTCGACAATTAAGAAACATATTAGAAAGTACAAAGAAATTAATCCTATTGCTTATAATATGTTAGATAATTTTTTATACGTGGACGATTTGGCATATGGGGCTCCGACAGTCCAAGAAGCTTTCAATTTATCAGCTTCTGCTGTCTCAATACTTAAGGATGCGAATATGAACTTGAGAAAGTTTAATACAAATTCTTTAGAATTAAGGTAATTATGGAAGAATGGTAACCCAGTTATAGAAACAGACGAAAGTCATTCAAAATTAAAAATTCTGGGACTTAATTGGGATAATATAAACGACGTCCTGTCAATAGATTTTAAGGCATTTATGTCAGATGGTGATAATTTTGAATACACCAAAAGACATGTTTTGCACAGCGCTGCCAAAATATTCGATCCTATCGGATTCATATCGCCATTCTTAATTAGAATTAAATTACTTCTTCAAGAGTTATGGGAACGCGGTTTAGAATGGGACGACACACTTCCTAAAGAATTTAAAGAAAAATACGAAAAATGGTATAGCGAAATAAAACTGTTAGAAAAGATTCAGATACCCAGATATTATTTTAACACAGATAATATTTTAGATGATAAAGTTCAACTTCATCTTTTTTCTGATGCTTCGTTAAAATCTTACGGGGCAGTGGGCTACTTCAGATACCAGACTTCCGAGGGCTTTTCTAAAACTTGTTTTGTAATTTCTAAAGGTCGTGTGGCCCCTTTAAAAAGAATCACTTTGCCGAGATTAGAGCTTCTAGGTGCACTAATAGCTGCCAGAATAGCCAGCCATCTAAAAAATGTTTTCAATAATATTCAAAAAGTAGTATTCTGGACGGACTCCACAATAACGTTAAGCTGGATCAAAAATTCTGCTGCCAAATGGAAGACTTTTGTTGCAAACAGGGTAGCAGAGATACAAGAAAATTCTGATCCCAGTGCCTGGAGGCATGTCAGCAGTAAAGATAATCCAGCTGATATGCTCACTAGAGGACTCTCTTCCAAAGAATTAGCCAGTAATAAGCACTGGTGGCATGGCCCGGATTGGCTAAGTAAATCCGAAAATTTTTGGCCAAAACTTGATAACGTAAAATATTCTTCTTCTAACATTGAAATGGAATCCAGAGATAAAGTCGTCGTGAACTCGGTAATAACTCGTGAAAGAATCATCGACATTAATAGATATTCTAATTTAAATAAATTGTTGAGAATAACAACCTATGTATTGCGTTTCATAAATTTGACTAGGCATAAACAAGATAATCGAGACACTTTAACAATGGAAGAACTCCAGGAAGCGGAAAATTATTGGATAAAACAAATTCAAAATAAAAAATACTTTGTAGAAATTAAATGTTTGGAAAAGGCAAAACCCCTTCCTAGAGATTCTTTTCTCATCAAATTAAATCCCTTTCTGGATGCTGAGGGCATCTTACGTGTTTCAGGGCGACTTTCAAAATCTAACATCTTGCTAGAAAATGAAAAGTATCCGATTATTCTGCCCCCAAAACTAAATTAGCTGAGTTAATTATTTGGAATGCACATGAGAAAGTGTATCATTCTTCAGTGACACATACGCTTGTCTAATTTAGAGAAAGGTTCTGGCTTCTAAAAGCCAGAAAAACGATAAAGGATCTACTCAAAAAATGTGTTGTCTGTAAACGATTTTCTGCGAATCCAGGAGACCAGACAGTAGCTCCGTTGCCACCTGATCGTACTGAAAAGTCTCCACCATTTAATATTCTAGGATGTGACTTCGCAGGTCCCTTATTCGTAAAGGATAAGACAAATAAACAATATCTTTTACTTCTTACTTGTGCTGTTACAAGAAATGTTCATTTGGAACTGGTAGACAGTTTATCTACGCAAGCCTTCTTACTCGCATTTAGAAGGTTCATCGCTAGACGGGGTTTATGCTCCGTAATTTATTCCGACAATGCACGTACATTTAAACGTGCTGAACTAGAACTTAAGAAACTCTGGACCTTAGTAGCTCATCCAGAGGTGAAAGAATTTTTTGCTTCACATAAAATAAAATGGAAATATATAGTAGAAAAAGCCGCCTGGTGGGGTGGCTTTTATGAAAGGATGGTGCGAAGTGTTAAAACAGCCCTACGAAAAACGCTAGGCAAAGCATCATTAAATTATAACGAACTGTCCACCATAGTAGCTGAAATAGAAGGCACAATAAATTCTAGACCCATCACTTACATGAGTGATGAAAGCCAGGACACCGTACCATTGTGCCCAGCACATTTTTTGATAGGAAGAAGGATAACTTCTCTCCCTCCAGCACGCCTGCACCTTGACTCGAATCTCTCTTCCAGGAAAGAATTGCTTAAAACTTATAATTATCGAGAAAAATTGATGAGATTGTTTTGGTCCCGATGGAAGGGAGAGTATTAAATTTGAAATCAGCCCACCAAAGTATAAACAAAACTAATATTCCCCAATTTAAAATAAACGATATTGTCTTAATAAAAGACGATAGTTTACCCAGAAATTTCTGGAGTTTAGGTAAAATTATAGAAACCTTTCCTGGAAGAGACGGCAAGGTGAGGGCCTGCAAAATAAAAACTCAAAAATCTGTTTTGAGAAGACCAGTGCAATTACTCTATAATTTGGAACTCAATGAAAATTGACTGTTTTTAGTGAAATTTGCATTGTAATCTTTTCTTTTATTATTCTAGTTGAAGTGTATGTCCAGAATTCTTAAAGTGTTTAAAGTATGTATATTCTTATTATATTTTGAAATTTGTACTTGATTTAATGTATCGTATTGCAACATGTATTGTGATGAACCCCATAGGTTCATTGGGGGAGCAAGCTGTTACAAATCACGTGTGAAACAACCCAAGGCGCCGTGCGGTCGCCAAAGGGAAAGCCACCTGTGGCGCAATGTTTTGTTTAAAAAGGTAGAAGTTATTACGAATTCTCGATGCGAGGAAGAATATTTTACTTCCCCGTAAAAAATATGTATCTTTTTATGTAAATATTAGTGTTAGTGTCTGTTCAACTATTTATGTGTGTGTCGTGAAAATAAAAAGAAAAAATGCCAAGTGGAATATTATTTAAAGAAAGAAAACACGAACTTATATAACTCGAATCTTCTAGGATTAAAAACTGTTCTCTAGAAATGAGCAGTGTCAACATACGGGTTTGTATATTTATACCGTCGTCTGTCGCAATTCTTGTGATTTCAACTTTGGCTGAATTCTTTTTTTTTTTTACCTTAATAAAGGAGAAAGGGAGGGACATTATGTTTTAAAGACTTGGTTTTATTCTCTTACCGATCCCTCTTATGCAAACAAACATCTCATTACTGTGGTGGTTTGTAAAACGAAATACTGTAAGTACCGACATAAATCAATGCGGTAGCTTTCTTTTTCGTTAGTCTCGGATAGTTAGACCGATACTTTCGTTTCATATTGTGTGATACATTTATTTTTCCCATCTAGTTACTGAAAATAAATCCAAAAATGCTATTTCAGCACTTTGATAAAATACTAAAAATAAAATAAAATAAAATTTTACGGTGTGATACAGTAGCTAGATTTGATAGAAATTTCGTAGAAATATCTCTAATAAAGAGTTAAAAGCAGTAATATTCCGTTTTTTAAATGAATGCAAATTTATATTACTGTTTTTAATTTTATATTAATCGGAGACTCGAGGCTTAATTTTTTCAAAAATTCGATATTTTATGTTCTATTCTGATTATTCATTTAATTTTGAACACAGAGCAAAAAAAACCACGTAAAAATATTTGTATTTTTACCACTCTTTTATTAGCTTCACCTGTATGTTTGTGAGCTTGTGAGTTTGTGAGTTTGTAACTCTCCTTATTTTATGTATGTTCACCGATTACTCCGAAACCATGCAACCGATTAAGTTGGTTTTGGTGTTAAATGAAATACGATGCTCTCGAATTGGTACCACTTCAATTTCATCGAAATTGGTTCAGTACTTTTTTAGTAATTAGGCAAAAACTAATAAAATTAGTGATTTTTCGCTAATTAAAAGTGTTGAATACGTTCACTGAATGGAGTGTAGACAGCATGGCCGAGCGGTCTAAGGCGTCGGATTGAAGCTCTGTTTTTCGAAAGAGATTGTGGGTTCAAACCCCACTCCTGACATTATTTACATCTATGTAAAATATAAAAAAATTCCGTATTACAATTTTTTTTTTTAACCGGCTTCAGAAAAGGAAGAGGAAGTTATCAATTCGACGCGTATGTATTTTTTTTTTTCTATGTATGTTCACCAATTACTCTGAGACTATCCAACCGATTAATTTGGTTTTTGTATAAATATAAATATAGTTTAAAAAACTAAAAACCACGCTTTTAAAGTAATCAAACTAAAAAGTGAAAAATAAATATAGTTTAAAAAAACTAAAAACCACGCTTTTTAAGTATATCAAACAAAAAAGTGAAAAATAATTCGTTCTATAAGCTGAAAACGAAAATAGATGAAAAATACTAAATTACTATAAAATCATTGTTATTATAGAAATCAATTAATAAGCAATAAATAAAATTATCGTGGAAAAAAAGCGTGGGGTGCTCCATCTACGATGCTCCATCTATCAGTTCTTAAGAAGAACCCCACGCTTTTCTTCCACAGTAATTTTATTTATTGCTTATTAATTGATTTTTATAATAACAATGATTTTATAGTAATATAGTATTTTTCATCTATTTTCGTTTTCAGCTTATAGTACGAATTATTTTTCACTTTTTTGTTTGATATACTTAAAAAGCGTGGTTTTTAGTTTTTTTAAACTATATTTATTAATGGAATTATAGTCATTTATGTAACAATAGCTTCTAAAGCCGCACCTATATAATTCCAACTTCAAGTCGACTTTTCTTAAAATTTGATTATATATGACTATCTGTAAAATTTAAAATATATATATTTGATGGAATGGTTCAATTTTTTTTTTTTTTTTTTTTTTTCTTTTTTTGCATGCATATAACACCATTATCTAAAAAATGTTTTGATATATTTTAGATAATTTAATATTTTGAGCATTTTTAATAAACAAAAAATGTATTTTTAGAGGTTTTTTTAATTTTCAAATTTGGGAATTTTCTAAAAAAACTTTCCTTTGTCAATATTAAAATATCTGACGGATGGATGACACATATTTTACCCCAAAAATTGCATTACATAAATTTTGCTATATTGTTTGTCTTATAGCATTTTAGTATTTCATTTTTTTATTTTATAGGACTACAAACATGTTTTAAAAATATCAGAAAGTTTAAATTAGTTACATTTAATACTTCTGTTTTTATATGGACTCGAAGCGATATCTCTGTTTGCATGTTTTTCGATATCTATCAACTCCTGAGACACCTTAATTTTATTGTTATAAAGTAACAGCTCAGCTGCTAGTTTTGCGTCATAAAATTAACGTTTGCTTTTAAAAGGATATATTTCAAGAATTGTGGCCATATTTTAATAAATTTTCTTTTACCTATCATTTATTAAATCTAATTATTTAATTTCAAAGTTTAATGATTAAATATTTGTCATTGAAAACTAACTTCAAAACAAAATTATAACAAAACATATTTCAGTTATGCAAATATTAAATATATAAATTATGTGGATAGCTAATTAAACCACATTATTCGCAGTATTTATTCTCATTTAGGTGTTATTATAACATTAATTAAATTTTTGGAACGCCTAGATAAACTAATATATGCAATCTCATTTTAAGTTAAATATCTCTGTTATAATCAAATATGCCGGCATTGTGATAAACCAGAAATTTCATGGTTATAATTGATCTAACTTCACATATTGTCTGCTGGTTGCTAAGCGATGAAAGAGCAGATATGTCAGTGTGAATGGGGAAACAATCACATAATTATTCATACACAGTAAAGATATAATCCATGCTTAAGAAAGTTACAGTTTAGCGGGTTTTAATAAATTGGCCGTTCTGAAAACAATGTGAAATGTCGACACATTTTACTCGGCTTATTCTAAATGAAATTTAATCTATTTTCGCTACATATCAATTTCTCTAAAATATAGTATAAAATTATTAATTGAGAAAACTATTTTCTAGATTGTTATCGTTTAGTATTATCACATTTAAAATATTTATATGTGTGGAAAATGCGCACAATTTTTTCTTTACATGCTATACTCACGCATTCATTCAAAAACGTACGATAAAAATCATATCAGTTTTAACTTATTTTCTTAACAAATAGTCAAATTCTTTAAAACTATAAAATTGGTACTATATCCGATAAATGAATTAAATATATTTTCTAATACATTTAGAATTTAATACACAGGGTTTTCTAAACAATACAGAGCAAAACTTGAAAAAACAGTATCGCTAAAAAATGCAAAAACCTCTTATACGGGATTTCTTCCATGCAGGTAGATTTTAAGATATACTTTTCTGAAAGAAATGTAACATTTCTTAAATTTAAAATTTTAATTGCTTAAAAAGCTTAAAACAGTCAGAGTGAAACAGCATACATACCTGAGAAGACAGCCCAGAGACTATACGCTACAATGCGTACTATCACATAATACAAATATCACATATTACCGTTTAAAAAAAAAAAAAAATTTAAGTATTCGTTTAATGCAGGTAAATTTTAAGATAAATTTTTCTGAACGAAAATAACATATCTTCAATTTTTAATTTAATTGCTTTAAAAGCATAAAAACAACAGAGTATGCAAGCCAAACAAGCCCGGTCAAAGACGCGTCAATGCGTCAACGCTCACTATCACATATTTTGAATATCACTTAGGCTTATTGCAAATAACGAATTTAACTTCCAAGTACCAAAGCTGCCTTTTAAAAGTTTTTAGAAAGTGAAAAAGATTTTAGATAAGGAAATACTGGTCAGATGCGTCAATCACAAAACATTTTTATATCTCCAAACGTGTTAATAATTTAACATTCTTTATCACAAAACCATAACTAAATAACAATCCATGGCTATCACAATGGTACAGTATAGGCTCATCAATGTCCGTGTATAAGTTCTTGAGATAGGGTGCAAACAAAAATGAGACACATACATACAGACTTGCAAACTTATAAACAGACTTTTTTTAAAAATAGTCAAATCATATACAAAACTTTCTAAAACGCAAAAATCCATCAAAAATTGGAAGTCAATTTTTTTTTTTTTTTTTTTTTTTTTTTTTTTTTTTTTTTTTTTTTTGTGAATTAAAAAATTTCTTCCTCTAAAGGTGGAAGAAAATAAAAATATTGTTATCGATAGATAATCTGATTATCTTTGAAATATTTTGTTCGTTTTGTCATTCAGATGATAACGAATTCCAATTTACGCAACGTATATTTTGTTGGTGGTCGCGCAATTTGTTTTGTGAATCTTTAAATTTTATATTTTCTGCCTCTAGTCTAATGATAAGCGTATTGTAGAGTATATTTTAAATTTTCTAGTTGGTTTCATCAAACTAACATATCGGGGAATTTAGTCATGTGTTTTAAAGCAAGGTAGATTTTTACCTAGATTTTTACTCGGCAATGCTTAAAATGATACAAACGCCATTGCACTATTATATTTTCGAATATGCCAAGCAAAATTTGGTACATTGCAAATCTATCTTTTTAATTAATTATTTACAGCAGAATTTGGTAAAGAGTGATAAAACGATATGTAGTTCATCAAAACCATCCCACAAAAATTACCTAACTAAAAGTGCAATTTTTAACATAATCCGTCAAGTGATTTTTTTAAAATTAATTTTTCAAATAAATTCAATTTACTATAAAACTGCCTCCTATGATTCCTTTACTAATTAACCTAGAAATATATTTTATAATTTAATTTTTTCTGAAGAATTATCTAATAGTGCACATCTAATCGAGGACTATATAACACAATATTTAATAAAGACAAATGCTGCATAATAGGTTTCACCTCATTATAGAATTTTCTTTCATAATTTTGAAACTAAGTAATGTATTCTGATGTTTTATATACTACAATCTTTCTTGAGTAAATATCTAACTTCGTTCCACAGAATTTAATTCAAAAATGGACAGGATGAGTTTCCCATTTGCGCTTTATATGAATATGATACATCAAGAATGAACAAGATTATTGTTTATATGAACAAAAATTTCGACGATAGAAAATGTTGAAAAAGGAATCTTTTTCATAATGTATAATAAATCTAGAAAAATTAGTTACAATGCAAAATGCACCTTATATCGGTAAGTGTAAGTCTTAGACAAATGATAAATCTGAAGTTAGCAAAATATTATTTATATAAAAATCAGTTTTAGAAATTGTTAAAATTAAACTTTAATCATACATGTTTACAGTAAAATATAATAAAGATCCGTCGTTATAATACAAATCGTTATAATACGGTATAATACGTTATAATACGGTATAATTATCGATTGAGGATCTTATGTTTGGTATTCCAAAATGAAAAACAGCAAAACATTTTCCACTTTGACTCAGTTATAGAGTTTTTTCCCCATGATCTATAAACCCGACATCATTTTCAGCATCTTAAAATTTACGTAAGCACCTTTCATATCGTAATTACATTTTTTTAAATAAATGATATTTTTGTTTGACCATTTTAAAATTACTTTAATTCAAAACTTGAAGTCTTGATTGCTGTTAGCTATAAATCTAGATCAAACATGCAAACCATGCTTTATCCTTTAGATACAAATTTTCATTAAACACAAAAAACTTATAAAAAGTAAAATAACTTGTATTTAATATTTATAATAATACCACACTATTATTTGTGTATTTTTATTACTGTTATTCGAGAGAACTCCAAGTACACGTAAGGTATTAAACCTAAAATTACTTAATAAAATTTATTTAAAAATTGGAAAAATCATGTTTTAACCGAATTTAGAGGTGGAAACATGTTTTGATTTTTTGACAATTAGATAAAACACTTTTTGAATGAAATAAGTTTCTAACTAACAAATAATACAAAAGCGTCATTTTATTTGAGCAAATACTGAGCTTCAGTTGATTATTGATAAAATAAAATGACAGATTATCTTACCTAATAATATTCATTAAACATTTACTAAACAAGTATTTATTTGTAAAAAGTCCACTTTAAATTTTTAAACCAATAACTTCATGTAGATAGTCATACACTTCCCCGTCTTCTTCATTATAGGCTGGTAAATCCTGAATAATATGGTTGTGAAAGATATTTTAAAACAACACTTTAAACATGGACTACAATAACTCCCTTTTTTAAAAGATTTATACCAGATTTTTCACTTAGATATTGAAATAGATAATCCTGGAAGTCTTTCACCTTAAAAGTACTCTTATTTTTTCGTAAAACAATCCGTTTCAACTATGAAATGCTTGGTCGGTTTTGAAAGTACACATTAGTGATTTAGTATTCAAAAATTCCCTATCAGTTGCCAAAAGTTTCACATCACCAACAATTTTGTACATTTCATAATATTGTTCTTTTGGTATGATTGTAACATTTTTCTTGAGGATCTTCTCAACACGATTAAACACACGATCTGCCGGGAGAAAACTGGGCAATTTTATCAATGCTTGATTTCGATATGTACAAAAAATATATAAGCATATGAACATTTATGCTATTTTTATTTTGAGCCATCACTGAAGAGCTTTAAAGTCTTTTTACTTTTAAGGTCCATTTTACTAACGTGACAGTGTAAAATAGATAAAATTTCAATGCTGCCTTTGCCTGCCAATTCTTCTGACCAATTGTACAACGTTAGGTTCTTCCAGTCCAAAATCGTTACACATAAACTGTAGAAGTTATACTGCCTTAAGTAATAGGCCTCTTGAACATTAGATTTGGGAAGCTGTTGAATTTCTTGCAAGTCAAAACACAAACTAACAGTGGCTTTATCAGTTATTTTTTCTTTCATAAAAGAAAAAATGAATGAGTTCTTATTTATGAATTTGTTTTTAGTCATTAAAGTCACTCGATCTGTAGACCCTACAGAATTTATTTTTTTGGTCAAGTAAAGAGCATGTGCTGCAAACATCACTAGATATAGATTTGCACCATATATAAATTCACTTATGAAAATTCTCCTTAAAATAACGAAACTAACTGTGTAGAGATCTTCTATTTCGAAATTTTATATTTAATGTTCTATGCAAATACAACCGGCTTAGATTTTTTTTTATATATATAATGACTTTTTGATGCCTTTAAGTTTGAGATAAACTCTAACTTTATTTTTTTCATAATACTAAGGTGACTTCTTATGTCACCTCCACTCTTTTATTCAATAGGCTCTCTGGCATTTACATTTTTAACAATATTAGACAGTCTTGTATGTCCTATTTTTAAGTTATAGCTAGGAAATTGTTTTTACAAACACGGATTCTCCTTCCATTGCATGTAGTAATCTACAAACTAGCAGTAGCGGCATGCTGTAAGCTCGATGAATGAAACTTGTTTATGTTTGATTTATTACGCCTACGTCAAATAACATTTTTTTTTAACATGCAATGAAGCTATAATGGAATCTTGTCGTTATTTGTTTGGAACTTCGTAAACTCTATCTGGAAGTTTTTTAACATCCTTAGGCCTAACTTTCACACATGAATGTATTTTACTAGAATATTTGCATGGAGCATAGGCATTACTACCTGAAGGTGCTAAATATACCTCTTCATTTTCGCTTCTTTCCTTTTCCCATAAATTCCCTGCCTTTGTAGCGTTCCCCAATTTCCAGAGATCACGGATACACTATGTACAACTTCTTCCATCTAGAAATCTATTACAATTACGGATTATTTCACAAAATAAAACGAAATATAATGTGTAAGGATTGTGTAAGGATTTCCTTGCGGAAGAAATAATGCTGTTGATATTTCATGAACTAGTCAAGAGTACGTGATCTTTTTCTACTGCGAAAATCTCAATTCCATAGGAATACCAATCACCATAAAATAACTACTTGCCAAACACAATTTGCATTTGTTTATAGTTTACACTGGTTCTCACATTAATCAATGTTAAAAATTGAACGATAGTGCATTGACACCGTTTGAAAGCAACCATGATGTGAACGATGACTTTTAACGTGCTCCCACACTATTACACACGCATCTGGCTGAATGAGACATTATCACATACATTCCAAGCACTTTTCGCCTTTTCTAAGAGAACGCGCAGTCATCTTTCTCTTTAAATGGCGGAGTTATTACAATGCCACTTTTTTTTGGGAGACCCTTATACTTAGTCTGGTAAATACACAACATTAAAAAATGTATACTAGTTTCAATTAAACTATTTTCATTTATTCTCTCTATAACGGAGAGTACAATAACATCTAATTTTTTTTCTTATTTTATATCTTAATATCCGTAAATAATTCAGTGATATCCCATAATAAGCGGTATTCAATTTTTTGAAAATTGCCATAGGAGAAATGTCAATTTAATCTCTCTCAAAAGTAATCAAATTTGGAATTATTAAGAAAAATAGTTGAATAAAATAAATGTAACACAGCCTATGGTCATTTCTCCGGGAAAAATCTATCTATATGTAAAAAAATACAACTATTCAATTCCCCCGTTATGACACTGATTTCATTCAAACATTCAAATACACTGCTGTAGTTATAATATTACAAGGATTTTTTTCAATTTTGCGCTGATAAAAATTCAGAATTGTTTAAAAATTATTAATATACCTGCCTAAATATATTATTAATAGTTAAATATATTAAATTACCTGTACAGATTAGATCAATGTTATTATAATGCTTTGTTCGACATATTTTTTATCTTACTATTTTATTTACCGTTTTTATTTAGAATATTGTGTAAATGTATTATATTTTGCCACCCCCCCCCCCCCCCCACGTAGAAAACATGCGTTTTTGGCCCTGCAGAAAAAAAGAAGTTGAATGTCGCTGTTCTAGATTATTCTTATAAAGCACGCTTCATAAAACTCGAGTAAAAATTTGATGTTGTGTTACCGTACCGTAAGTAAGTGAAACAATTTTAATGTTCATTCATAGCCAAGAAAACGCTGCATGTTTTGAATATAATTATGAAACAGCAGCTTATGGAGAAGACAACAGCCAAGTAAAGTATTAGGAGAAGGTCTCCGAGGATCTAATCTTATTAAACGCACTTAAAATTAATTTCATGGATCATAAAGAGACATAATTATCTGAATAATCTTAGTCCAGAAGGAACTCTGGAATAAAGTACTTTCGCAGTTTTAGAATAGAAGTTACTTAGAGAAATGTTTTCGTGGCACTGAATATTTCTTGAATTGCGAAATTATTTTTCGAAATCTAAATGAAGTTCTAAAAAGTTAATAATTAAATGTTAAATAAATAATGATAGTATTTGTTTTTGTGATATTAATGTTGAAATTAATAAAAGAAATGGATATTTTCTGCAAATATACTTGAAAATAAAAATAATATGATTATTAATTGCTGTAAAAAATTGTTGCAAAGTTTAGAAACTGTATAAACATTAATGTAAATTTAAGAAATTCAACGTTATGATCTTCGTACTAAATCTTCATGAGATATTTTCTGTACTAAAATGTTTTTCATGATTATCTAGCACTGTGAATTAATTTATATTCGCAACACTGTAAAAAAAAGAAACAGTGTAATTCTGTAGATTTATGTTTTCAGAAATATGTATGCTTACTACAGTTTTATCTGTTTCTTGTACAAAACGTGATGTAAATGTACAAAACTTGCTTTTGCAAGGGCATAGAAATATATAACTTTATAAAAGAATATAAAATTTATAAAAGGATGAATTACAGTAATATTTATAAAATTTCATCCGTAACCATAATTTCAGTTATATAAAGCTTTCTAGGCATCCAAATTTCTAAAAATGAAATTTTTGCATTATTACAGATTTTTTTGATTTACAATGAAAGCATGATTTTTTGTTTCATGACTTTTTGTTGTTGCCGTTGCATAAAATGTTTTAGAAGTTTCAGATTCCTACAAAAAATTTTGCAACTTTACAGATTTTTTTTTTACGGTGTATAATTGTATAAACGTATCTCTATATATAGTTATATATATATATATATATATATATATATATATATATATATATATATATATATATATATATATATATATATATATATATTATACAGGGCTCCCAAATGGTCCGCCAACTGAACATCAATATTTTAAAAGAAAGACTTTCGTTTTATATTTATCTTGGAAATTGCGCAGAAAACGCCGTTGGAGATTAGTTTTAGCACAAATGCTGTAGAAACCTACTATGATTTTTTCTGTTAAAAAATATTGGTGTTTAGTTCGCGGACCATTTGAAAACCCTGATTATAAGATATAAATATATATATATATATATATATATATATATATATATATATATATATATATATATATACATAATATGTCTCTTACTGTATTGAAATATCCAACTCATTATTCCTTATATTATTCAAATCACTTTGCTTTTTTATACTGTAAAAAGTTTCAGAAAAATTGTACATTTATTCAGCAATTTTTACATATACAATTATGGAACAATATAGCACCAGAAAATTATTTAACACCACAAAATTTATTTTGTAATCTCCGTTCAGAATTTTTGAGATTTTTCAATGCGAAGAATGCCATTTAAATTTAGAGATTACGATTGCTCAACTGCTGCTCCACTGTCCCATCCCTGTATAAGCTTTTTTAATAATGCTATAAAGCGTTCTATTTTTTCAGAATAGAATTAAAATATGGTTAAATGAAAATACTCTATAAAAACGGATAAATTATCAAGAGTTTACTACAAATTGTATCAAGTAATCATGGCAATACCGAACAAATATCGCGGATTTTTTTTTTTTTTTTTTGCTACAGCAAGGAGGTTGCTCTATGCATTGATTTCTATTTGCTTTTGTCTTCACGGTTGAAAATCACAAATCATATTGAAAATATTTGTGCGTATACAGAATAATAGTTCTTTTCCTGTAAAAAATATGATTTTGTACTTTTTTCAGAAAAGAAATTTACTATTCATAAGAAAAAAAAATGTTTTCTTTAAAATATTTTCTATGAATTAAACAAATTATTTTATTGTTTTATTTTACTATTATATGCCTTAATGTGACTATTACATTAGGGTATAAATTTATAAATGACATCACTTTGCCAGTAGGGAGCAATAGATTTGATGATAATTTACTCTTAGTATATGAATTGTATTGAGTTCTTTTGAGAATTAATTCTATAAAGTTATCCATAAAATTATCTTTCAGTCGGTTTTGCACTGGCGACAAAATTTGTCTTTTTTCTCTTTATTTAAATGGAGTATATTCTCAGTCACAAATATGCAATATCGTAATCATGGTACAGCTCATATTCAAAATATTAGAATAATTACCCTTTTTTTAGAAATTGAAAATATCGTTTGGTAATTTAATGTCTTTTAATGAAAATATGCAAACGATATTTTTATTAAGAACTTATTGTTGATTAAACTTACTTGTTATCTTAAATTTAATATCATTTTTGAAAAGATTAATTGCAAAAAATATTATTTTGAAAAGTCAAAATATTAGAATATTTATTCAAGTGATTCAAAATATTAGAATATTTCACATTAATTCTCCTTTAATTATTACCAATTCTTAACTGGTGGCATCATTGATTAAATTCAGACTATTTTATTTAAAATCAGTATTCTTTTTTGCAGTTTGTTTCTTTTTCGTCTTAAAATGGGCCGTGTGAGTGATATTCCTGAATCTACTAAACTTCGTATGGTTGATTTGTATCGGCACGGTAAAAATCAATGTTTTATAGCGAATTATTTACATTGTTCGCAATCGAGCGTTAGTAAAATACTAACACAATATTCAAAAATTGGAAAATTTCAAAATAATCGCCGAAATGGTGGCCGAAAACCAAAAACATCTGCTAGAGATGACAGGAAACTGAAGCGTATAGTTAAGAAAAACCGTTTTAAAAGTGTGCGATTCTTGCACCGAAAACGGAAAGAAGAAGGAGTTGAAGTTTCTACATCGACAACATTAAGACGTCTCCATAAATTTAAATTTGAATCTCGTGTACCGAAAACAAAACCTCTCATGACTGCAAGACAAAAGCGTATAAGATTGAATTGGTGTAAATCAAGACGTTTATGGAGCAATGAAGATTGGAAAAATATAGTATTTAGTGATGAAAGTATGTTTTGTGTTTCATATGGTAATCAAGGTATTCGAGTTTGGAGAATGAAGCAAGAAGCATTTGATAAAGAATGCCTTAAACGTTCCGTAAAATTTGCTGCTAGTGTCATGGTTTGGGGTTGTATGAGTGCAGAAGGACCTGGAAAGTTGTGCATCGTCTACGAAAAGGTTAACTCTCTGATATATCAAGAAATTTTAGAATATTACATGATTCCATCATCAGAAGATTTATTTGAAGATGATTTCATCTTTCAACAAGATTTAGCGTCCCCGCATACCTCGGTGTCAACTAAGAATTGGTTCCGCCAATGCAACATTAAGGTACTTCCTTGGCCACCAAATTCACCAGATTTTAATCCCATCGAAAACTTATGGTGTATAATGAAGAAAAAACTTCAAGAAAATCCTCCTTCAAGTAAAACTGAGTTAGTGGCACGTATAAAGTCTATTTGGGCTAATATTGATAGAAATGTTTGTAAACACCTTGTATATAGTATGCAAGATCGATTGTACGCTGTTATGAAAGCTAAAGGGGATGCTACAAAATATTAACTACCATTTACTTCATATTCATAAGGTAATATTGTTGCGTAAAATAAAATATTCTAATATTTTGAACCAATCTAAATTTTATTCTAATATTCTGGTGTGTTTAAGGAAGCTGTATACCTAATTTATTGTGCTGTATTTTATATTTTATAAATGTTAAAATCTTATCTAAACATTCCAGATTTAATTTATAAGAAATTTAATTGCATTTACTTAGTATAAAAAATAAATAAATGACAAATAATTTTTTCTTATTACTTTTTCTCAATTATTCTAATATTTTGAATATGAGCTGTATATAAAATTATACGCATTTTTTATATTCTTACACAATATACATACATCTTTAAAATTTTGTAACAAATTTTAAAATCCTTCGATATTTTATTAAATAGTTAATGAACTGTCATTTAACCGTCGCGCTTCGTATATGCAAATAATTTTTTTTAATCGCAATACTTAATTTTTTACCTACTTTTTTTCTGACTTCAGATTATTTTATTAGCTTTTAGGATGTTCGACCACGTTCTAAGTAACTTTTAATATTTGTTCATCGTTAGATTACTCGGAGGTACATTAAACATATTTTTCTTTCATCATTTATGTTGTAAATAACATTTACGAATCTTAAACGCTTAATTTATACAGCGAGCACTTTTCAAATCATTTTATATTAACTATAAAAAAAAACTACATTAGTATTTATAAACTTTTGAATTTACCATTTCATAAAACTCAATTATACATTATAAATACAGTTTAGCGAAATTTAAAAAATTTATTTATAGAACAATCAGTTTTGAAAATTTAAAAATATTTTCTAAAGTTATTTAGAAAATTTGGAATTTCAACGTTATATTAAATTAAATTATTTAGAAGATATCTTCTGTAGAAAAAATAACGACATTTATGGATACACGGAACTATTGAAATATTGAGGAATATTTATCGTCAGATCGTGCACAGATTTAAAATCTTTTCAAAGAATAATTTACACTACTTAAGGATATGATTATAAAAGACATTTATTATTAAATGTTCAATTATTAAAAATGTATTTTGCATTTAATGAATATTTAATTTATTAAATTAACATATTATTTTGTGAATGAAATATTCAAATTACTAGTTTAATATTTAAGTATACAAGATTGATGAAATTTAAGTTATTACGATTTATCTTTTACCTGTTCAATATAGTAAGAAACAGTAATTATTTATTTATATAATAAAAATTATGATTAAATATTTTTGATTATTTGCTGCATAATAACTGGGGACTATTTATATTTTTTGTATTATTCCTAATCAAAGGTGGAGAAAAACACCTGAGAAATGTATATATAGTGAAACCTCCAAATAAGGGACACCTATGGGATCGGAACTTTTGTCCTTTAAGGGCGCATTCGAAAAAACGCTTTTCCACCTCCAACAGCTCGAAATTTTACGATACAATTTCAGACACATTTTTAAAAGTAGAAACATGAAACTTGCTGAGGGGATTCTTGAAGGGACGTATGAGGTGCCGTGTGTTGTCTTTGTACGCCCAATTCATTAGAATTTGAGTTATAAACAATTATCTTCCCAGTATGCCCCTTTTTTTTCGTCCACAGATCTTTCGCTTCGGAAAAATTGGTTCAAAATGCCGTTTTTGATCGCTTTTTTTTGGAATATTTTCTCCATTTATCAAAGAATCGACGATTGCGGCACATTGTGTACTTTCCAAATAAGAGATTTTGAAAGTTTGGTGTATTTGAGAGCAAAAATGAATTCAAAAATTAATCGGAAAATAAGCAGTTATTATCGAAATACACCCTTAAATAGAGGTGTCCCTTATTCGGAGTATTTCATATTATTTTTAATTAGTCTTTCAAAAGAATATAAAAATAAAAAAGCATTAAAGGTAAAATTTAAATGTATTTCAAGTATATAAATTATGTTAATCAGACACAAAAGGAAGAAAATAAAATTAATTAAAATTTTCAATTGATTACCAAATCATTATACGATTTTTAGAGTTATTGATTTGTATTTTTTATGCAAACTGTATATAAAAAAAGAGAATAAAAACATTTAAAAAATTTTTACTTGAAATAATCAATCAAAAGGGATTGTTTTGCAAATATAAATTTTTCATTACAAACCTTTCAAGTGTTCATTTACCATACACTCTCAAAAAAACTTCCGTCTTTTCACAGAAAACGTACTGCGTACGAGTCGAGCGCGAGTCATTTCGTAACGTCTCTGAGACATTACTGTAACCAAGTGTGCTGTGTGGGACTTTCAATGGGAATAGACGCATTGATGTTGAATCAGAAATGTGGGTAAACAAATGGTCGTTAATTGTGTTCCATGCCTCTGTATCTACATGACTGTCTGTCTGTTTGATAAGTTCACAAAAATCTGTATTTTTCTTTTCATCACAGATTACTTCATTATCTGAAAAAAAAAAAAAAAAAAAAAAAAAAAAAAAAAAAAAAAAAACAGGCTTTTTAATCTCATTTTCAAATGTCCCTTAAATCGAATGTCCTTTATTCAGAGGTAAATACATTACACGTCTTATGCCAAGGGACTGGGACCGGAAGTTTTGTCCCTTATTTGGAGGTTTCACTGTATATAGCAAAATAATTTTTTACGAACTTTAGTTTCCTCTTTCCCACTTTTAAGAACACTCGATATCATTATTCGACTACCCCTCCCTACCTCTTACTATGTCATTATTAATACTTTTTTTTCATTTGGTTCGATTTATTTTCATATGTTTCAATCAAACAATTTGTTAAGTTATAAAAGAAGTTTTGTAAAAGAAATCTGTAAAGTTACGGAAATGTATATGCTTACCAAAATTTTATCTGTACACTGCGCAAAAAGAGATGTTAATTTGAAAAGGTAGTTTTTGTAAAACTACAGATATCTGTTGCTTTGCAAAAGAATCTTCTAAAATTACAGTGCACTTACTAAACTTTTAGCTGCAACTCGATTCGAAATAACATAAAAAGTTCTAGACACACTAGTTTCCTTTAAGAGTTCTCAGTAATCTTACAGAAAGTTTTTTATTTACCTTGGAAACGTGTGTGTGTTGCTTGAAATTTCGCTTTTCTTATTACATAAAAAGTTCTAGCAATCCCAGTTTTCTAGAAAAAGTTTGGTAACGTTCCATTTTTTTTACAGTTTACAGTTATGATTAAACATTTATCATACATGTGTCTACTGACTAATATACATAATATGAAATATCATTACATAGAAAACATTTAGAAATACTTATTATTTAATTTTGTAATAGTTGTTTGTTATGTAATCATTTAAAAATAGTATTTTCTTTTCGAATATCCTCCTTTCACAAGAGTAAGCAGAACTTCTTTATAAACAAAACAGATAGAGATTATTTTCTCCAATTTTTGAATGATAGATACAATAATTAGAATTTCGAACCTGGTTTCTCTAACAAGGATTTGTATGTGCATACGGCAGAAAAATAGGAAAGGCTAACATAGGGCTATTTCGTATTTTGAAATGAAATGTTTTTTTTTAATTATTATTTTATTTAACGCCTTTAATAATATCTGTGTATTTTCATAAAATTAAACAACAAACTGAAATAAAAGATAACAGATTATATTGATCTAATGAAACAAAAAGGAAAAAAAATTTGGTTGGATGAAAGATTAGAACGCTATCAAAAGACATCCCTTCACCCCCCATAAATATTTTACAATATAAACTACCAGATCCTCCTTCCTTCTAAAATGATATAACCTATCTCAAAAGTTTAAGCACTCTGTAAATCTGGTTTAAAATAATGGAAAAAGAAAATATTTTATGCTAAATTACAATAAATACTCAATATTTAATCAAAATAAAATAAAATAAACTATTTTGGGTTATTAAAGTAAATATATATTTATATTTATTTAATTTTTATTTTTTTTTTCTAGAAGAAACGCAGTTTCAAAAGTTTAAACACTTTATGCAATTTTTTAGAAACACGGGATTGGCCGTGTGTAATGACATTGTATAACATCATCTTGCACTTTTATTAAAGCTTAAAATGTTCAGAAATTATTTGTTCTCGTTTTAAAAATGCCGAAGGATATAAAATTAAAAAATGTAATATTTTGAAAGTTTTAAAATTGAAATTGCAAAATATAACTACTGTTTCTGAAATTGCAAAAGTTTTAGATCGATCAAAGCGAGTTATATATCAACTACTCTCTAGCAATGATAATTTTAGGTGAAAACCAAGATGTGGACGGCCACGTATGACGACTGTTCAAACTATTCGGGAAATACGGAGATTGGTATCGAGACAAAATATGTCCATACGGCAAATTAAAAATAATACCAGAGTATAATTGTCCAAATACACTGTACACAGACGTTTGCAAAGAATGTAATTACATCATTCTAAAGAAAATGTCTGGCAAACCACCTCTCAAATTGCATCACATGCAGGCAAGAATGAACTGGGCTAAAAATCACATGTCCTACGGAGACAAATGGCTTACTGCTTTATTCAGCGATGGGAAAAAGCGGAACTGAAATGGCCCTGATGGTTGGATCGCATATTAGCATGATTTACGAAAGGAACCAAAGGCATTTTTCAGAAAGCAGCAAGGCGGTAAATCTGTTATGTTTGGGGGCATTTAAATTCAATGGCCAGGTCTCTCTGGCTTTTCTACAAGCAAGACAAGATTCAAAACAGTATTAAGAGATGCTAAAACAACATTTGCTTTCATTTGGTGACATTTTGAGGAGTTCTGAGTGAACTTTTCAACAAGGCAATGCCCCAATCCTCGTATCACATTCTACAAAACTTTGGCTTTCACAGAAAAATGTAAAAATTCTTGACTGTCTAGCTTTAAATTCAGACTTAAACCCGATTGAGAATGTCTGCGGTATTTTAACCCGCCTTGTTTACGGCAACGGAAAGTAGTATGACTCTATTAAAGAACTCCAAGAGGACATTGAGAAAACATGGTACTCTTTGCCACCAGAAACAAAAATTAATAACTTCGAATGACGCACGTTTATTTGAACTAATCCAAAATCCCTGAAAAATAATTTTGAGTAAAAATTGTGTATAAATTATAAATCTTTTTTTTTTTTTTTGATATTGTGCATAATATTTTGAGACAGTTATTTTTATTTTTTATTATATTTTTTACAAATAAGTAATTTATTTTTTTTTCTTCTTTTGATATAATTTATTTAAAAAAATGAAGCCTGTTTCGTTTACAAACAGTAAAAGCAAAAGTGTCTTAAAGACGAAATTTGGGTCATAAAACGCTTTCTAGGTGTACATTTCTCCTTTTTTTGAAAATACTGATGATATATTCACTCGAACTAAGTTGTTTTTTATAGACATATTTAACTCTCAATTGCCCCATGCGCGTTATTGGCATTTTACTGTATGAATGAGCAATGCCAATTTTTATTTAAACATAGCAGTGGTCCGAATACCGGCTACCTAGAGTGATCTAAATACAGGTTAGCCGATATTTAGACCTCTCTTTGTTTGCCCTTCTTTAAGAGGAGAAAAATAAATTTATTTAAATAGTCCCATCATTAATAAATGAATTTAAACGGTTTAGATGTATTTTCAGTCTCATTTCGCAATATGAAAAAAGGAACTGTGGCCGCAAGAATTTAGGGGTGTCACTGGTAATTGGATCACTTCTCAAAATTACCTGGAATAAATGATAATTGAAAGAACAAAATTGAAGGAGGTGTACATGAGAAATAGAAAAACAGGGAAAAGGGACAGAAATTGAATTTAGAAAAATGAATTGGTGCAATTTGTGTCTTCTGAAACGGCTCTTTGTTTTGTAGACAAAAATGGCGGAGGCGACTCCGGGTTCAATTTTTGCGTATGACATGTGCGCTGATTGTGACTGCACCTACGCAGAGTGTGGTTATTACGTGTCTGTTATTTTTTTTTAGATTAAACAATTATCATTTCCGGCAGCAACATTTTTTTTTGTTTCTTTGTTTTCATTTTACACGTTAACAAACAAAACTAGAAACATAATGTAAAAAAGAATGTCAGAGAAAGTCGTTAAAATTTTTATAAGTCAAAAACACTTGTTTATTAAAACATAAGCACTTTTTATGTGCATAAGAAATGTTATGAATAAATATGATTTATTAAAAGAATGTTCTAATCGGTAAATAATCAAAATTACCTCAATTTGTATGATTCATTTGGAAAAAACTTAGGCAGCCTGTATTTAGACCCATTTTCAAAACTCAAAGTATGCAGATTTCCGGAATTTTGCATTTTAAAATGTAACAAAGTACTCTGCTCTCACTTTTCCTTTTTACTAATTTTGAAAATTGTAGGGATCTAGATTGAAAAAAAAATGTAGCCGGTATTTAAACCTTTTCCTGCCTGTAGGGCCTCTTGACTTTATGTGATGTATATTACTTTGTTCTTTCACTATTGTTCATAAAACAGACATAACTCGAAAAAGCAGCAGCTCATGTTTGTAGAGATATTTTCAAGAACAGAATTCCAAATAGATTTTAATGTAGCTATTGATTTATGATTGTCGCACATTTTATCATATTTCATATAAAATTTGTTGCCAATGCTAAGCTGGACGAGGCTGCTCGAGGGCTGCCAGATTGGGGAATGTTTTAATACAGGTTATTTGACTGTCACCACTTTTTTTAAATAGTATAGTTCGCTTTATTTTCCAAAATCTTTCATTCATTTTTAAATAGGCGGAATATGTCTATTTCAAAAAAGTGTGACAATCCACAATCTGGGAACATTTCAGACCCCAATCTGGTAACAGTGGATTGAATGCATGAATTTTTAATACGTCAGTGATATTTGTCAATAATATTGTTGATATTGTTGAGAAAATAACGAGATTTTATTTTAGAAGTCTTTTTAAATTCAAGTTATTGCTTGAAAATCTTTAAGTGATACAGTTGTTTACTGGTACAAATTGCAAAAAAATATGCCATATAATTTATAATAAATGTAATATTTTTAATAGATTTTTAAAGACTGAAAAGTTTCGTGCTCAAAATAATTTTCTTTTAAAAAGTAATTTTCTTTCTTCAAAAATTAGTTATTAAGTTTTGAAATGTAAATTTAGAGGAGTTTTCAACCATATCTGTAATATCATCACCCTACAAATATAAAGCCATAGTCAATCATCATCAATTAATCATCATAATCAGTATTATCAAATCGAGGCGGTTTGAATTCAAGCAAAGTCTTGCGGAATGAGAACATTAATCCAAAATATGCTCCGAATTCAGACATTTCCATAGAAAAACAATGATTTCCTGCAATATTAAGACATAAAATAAAATAGTTAAGGCAGAACTATATATGTTTATAAAAAAATCATTCAATTAAAATACCAAGTTAAGTACCAAGATTTTTTTTTAAGAATTGGTTTGATTATTTTTTCAGTTGCCTGTCAAGTACAGATTCATTTATGATAAATTCAATCCTATAACGGAAAGAAATCGTTTTGTTGTCGGTTAGGATTACGAAATGTTTCAGATTAGTCTTTTTTTAGAGTCTTCCTTAACCAAGAGGTTTTTAATGAGTTTAATATATTTAACATTACTGTATAAATTTACTTTACATATACATATAAGAGTATAAGATAGATCTGAACGTAAAAGTTGAACGTGAAAGAGATATTATGTCTCATATACATAAATAAACAAGGAAACTGTGTTCTATGTCCTCTCAAATTGCCGGATTCTTTTAAAAACAAAATGTCAATAAAATGACTAATATTAGATTTTTTTTATAAGATTAATGTGTAAAATAAGTGTAAAATCAAATTTAAAATATATATATATATATATATATATATATATCTTTCACGTCATAATTCTGAAGACCAAATTTGAAATGACAGTGCATGTCTCACACTGAAAAAATACACAAAGTACGCTGTTAATAAAAAAACCCCTTTAAATTTACATATATATTTTTCTTGAATTTCACAGAAAATTTCTTTTTTACGACAAAATTCCATTAACCGTTAAAAGTCGCACATTTTTATCACATTACCTGAAAATAACGAATCAAACGAAGATGGAAGGAAACTATGAAAATATTCCATTATTTATCACAAATTTGTTTTGAGAATTTATAAAATTGGCAAGTTGTTACACAGAAATGAAAAAAAAAAACATAGTGAAAAATACCAGTCTCTTTTTAAGATTTGTATCGTGCTGTTGATATGCAAGCGTGCTGATATCAACAATTTACTGAACAATAAATCAACCAGATATAGTCATTCATTAAGGAAAGAAAATTTCCCTAATAAATTATTTAATCAAGCCGTATTATTTTTCATAAACGATAAAAAATTATGATATTAAATTAGCCTTATTAATTAAAACTTGAAGGAAGTATAATAGCATCCATAAAATTACATTCTACCCTATAAAACAATAAACACACTGAAGAATCCAAAATAAGCCTTTAGAATCACATGCATTCGAAAATCCTATGGTGTTAAGCAATTAATTCCCACACCAAAGGTCGTCAGTTCAAATCACCCGGCGACATTATTTTTTCCAGCGGACAATAAATAGAGGAGCTTCTAAATTGTTCCATAGATCACACTACCAGTCAGTTGTTATACAACCGCTTCTTCAAACGGAGTTTTTTATTTCCCGAAGTAGAAAATCTTCTATCAAAACGGAGAAAGTCTGACAAATTCGCTGACATTAGTTTTACCGTAAATTCACGGATTTATTTTTAACAGTATAACATATAAAAATAAATCAATGTTCATTCGTTCTGTTTAGTTGCTGATATGATAAAATAATAATAATAATAATAATAGTTTTAGTTATTCAAGTGCAAGTTTATTTTAGCATTTTGTAATTCAAGACAATGCACTTTCATCTGTATGTATAGTTTGAACTATAACAGTGAAGGGTAGTAATGAAAACCCTTGTTTTTGTAGTACATTATCATACTTACGTGGTTACATTAACTGAACATAAATGAAATGTAGTAACGGAATCTCAAACTTTACTCTTTACTCAATTTTTTGAAAAATTTTACTAAATGTCCCCACTTAGATGATATTTAATTTTAAAACGGTTAGACAATTCTAGGATACTCTTAAGTAAAAAAGTGATTTAATTCATTATATCATGAAATATTCAATGCGTATAATATGCAATATTCAGAATTAAAAATTCTGTTTTTAGTTATTTATTATTTTTTTAACATAAACATTTCTCATACGGAAATAAAATTTTCCAACAAAGCACTTTTTATTTTTTCTTGATAACGAATTTGCTGTAATTTTAGTTTATTAAGATTGTGAAAAATAGTCTTGTTTATGATATAAAAAAATAAAATCATGTGCATGGAATCTACTATATCATAATTTCATAACATTTTGACAGTTTTAGTTTATGCTTTATATCGCTTTAATATACAGAAAAAAGAAAAATGCGTGCTAAAAACTTCTATCTTTTACGTAACTAAGAAAATGTCTCCAGTAGAAATCTCAACTCTATTTTTTGAGATAATTAAACTTTCCTTTTATGTAGAATTTTTTTTTAATTTCTACTTTTAAGCTCGTCTAGAATTAACAACTTTATGACCTTATCACTTTTTGAACATATCTTTTAAGTTTTGCTCTTCTTTTGTCATATGTTAAATACTCTTTTTTATCATATGTAATTCACGCTAAATTTAATGTTTTATTAGTCGGAAATTCAACACATACAAACAAAGTAATTCTACTTACTGAAATAAAAATATTTTGTTTGAGTTCAAATTTCTCACCAGTAACCATTAAATCTTTAGTCATTTCAAATTGTACACTTCAGCACAAAAACACGCACTCGAACAAGAAATTTTACCTCCACCTTCGACACTTAACTCAATTCTGTAATAAAATTCATTCGCAGCACGCGAAATTCGCATTTAACACGGTTTTTGTTCGACAGAATTATGCGGCAAACGTTGCAAGAGGAATGACAATTAGGGCCCTCGGTGACTTAATTAGAGAGCGAAACATTTCGTAGGAAAAAAAACCCAAATAAGAAAGCAGCACGGAATGATTGAGTTATTATAATAGGTAGTGGAGTGATATGAATATACCTGAAATTGATTGTTCAATAGCAGGTTTTTGGGTGGTGTGCAATTCTTACTTCCCACCCCAAAAATGATTGGAAATAATTTACTTGAAAGAAAGTAAAAATATTCAATAGTAGAAGTACCTCACAAAAATACTTTTATTTATCTAATGTAGTAGGAAATAGTATTTTCAAATACACCATTATGGATACAGGGTGACAATAAATTATTGTCGGGATTTTATTGCCTAATAGTTTTTAACTTAATACCACGAGAAATGATATTTTAAAATTTTCGTAATGTGCAATTTCATTGTTTTAATGATATAATAAATTTGCATATTTTTACATATGCAACTCATAGCATTAATCAAATAGTCATTAATAAAAGTAGCAGTATTAAAATTAACTAGCATTAAAATTTTATCACAATTATCAAACAGATATTTATGAATGTTGTATGTTTATTTGTCTAGTTTTGTGCTCATAATTCCCCTATAGATTTAAAAATCTTTTAAAATTAATTATCATTTAATCATAATAGTTATTTAATTAATAACGTTTTCCAATTTTATTTCTACACCTTGTTCGTGTTTTTAAAATTTTTTGGGGTCCTACAAATATGTAACATTACTTTTTATCATTTTCCTTAGTAGAAATTTATGGGATTGAAGATCTCCGATAATAATTTATGGGCACTTTGTATATATAGAATATATATGTATACATAGAATAGGTTTGCCAGCATATTGTAATCGTGCAATTCCAACTTGTTCAACTTCAGGTTTCATACATGTTGCCATGATCAAATCGGTTCATAAATACGATAGTTACCGCATGACAAAAATCACACATATACATATATATATATATATATATATATATATATATACAGGGTGAGTCATAAATATCGAAACAATAGGCTATCTCCTCAAATATTGCCCCTAGACCCATACTTCCAGCTGCAAAAATTCATAAAAAAAGGTGACATTTCTGATAAGATAAGTTGCAACTCCATGGGGGGTATATTTGATAAAATACGAAATTTAAATTTTTATACGGCCCCCGTAAGGCAAAATTCCCAATTAAGAAGTCATTCTTTATCCATTCCTAAATTGAACAAAACAAATTTCATCTCCGTATCTAAAAATCCCACAGAGATATTAAATCCCAAAATCCTCAAAAATTCCTGACTTACACCACTTTTTCCTGCCTCTAAACTTTGATTTCTTAACTCAATTTCAACGCTTGTTAGGGAACATTCACAAATTGTAATTTAATAGAAATCGGTTTAAGATAGCGCTTTTTCTTTGAACAAAAAATAACAGCGTATAGTTTTTACGCTAAATTGGTATACCAGACGTCTGCCCGGGTCAAAATATCTAGGTCAGGTCCCAAACCGACCCATAGGGGGAAAAGTTCGGCGTGGCCTGAAAAAATGTCAACATCATAACCCGGACCGGTCTGGAAAATAGTTTAAATCATAGCCCGGTTCAGTCGCAAATTTCTAAATAGTTTTTTAATTCGGCGTGGGAAAAAAATGTTTCATATGGAGGAGTTCTGACCAAAAAATTCTTTTATAGCTTTTCATATTTTATATTTATACTTTTTATTATTAAAGAAGCGCCAAAGGCTGTAATATATTTATTTTATCAATGAATCTCTATTTATATATAAATGTTTCACTTATATTTTAATATCGTTAATCCATATCCCATGCGTTGGAGACTCTGAAAAATGTTATACACTAAAACTTTTTAAGACGGAATCACATAGGAAAGAAAAATACGTTGTAGATGCTCTCCCTAGAAGATGTAATTGGAGTTTATTTTCTTTTCAGGTACTATTGCATTTATTTTGCATGGAACAACATATTTTCCGTTTAAGACAGAATTCCGTCATATTTTTTTCACTGGTTTTATTGTATGTAATTTTTTTTGCCTTCGAATAATCTATTTAAAAAAATGAATTTTAAAGTCTTTTTTTCCTTTTGTAAAATAAAGATTTTAAAATCTATATGTTTTTCGTAAAAAATTCGATTGAGCCGAATTTTTTTTTATTTTATGCACATATTAAGTCAGAGACAGTGATTTTAATACGGATTTTGGCGAAACCGGGTTTGAAAATTTCATCCAGAGTGCACCTAAGTTGAAGGAAGTAGTCCCCTTCTTTATGAAAAGTATGCTAGGCCCGGCCTGGCGGGTCTTCAGAAAAAAGTAACATCTCGGTCCTGGCACTACCTGGGCCCAGAATACAGATTTTTTAACATCCTCTGGAGGGCGATAAAAAGCCTGAAATTGTGAGAGATAAATTTAAAAAGAAAAAAAAAAGACTTAATCTGCATCTTATAAAAAGCATTTTTTAAAATAACTGACGGACATTAAAACAATACACTTCGTTTTTCTGCATCATGAATTTTTTATCCTCTATTTCTTGTCTTTAAATCATTAAATGTTAAGAATTTTTAAAGAAAAAAGAACTTGAAACACGTCATTTTTGATTTTTTTACATTAGTTTTGTTTCGGCAAATTTGAAAAAATGTTTACTTTTGAAAAAATGTTCGCTTTTGAAAATATGATTTTTTTTAAAGTTATATTATTTTTTCAATAAGAAATTTTAATAGTTTTAAAATTAATATAAAAAAAACCTTGGAACAAAACTAAAATCAGATTTTCATCTTTAAATAAATGGAAAGAAATTGAAATCCGATAAATAATGTTACGAGTTATAACGATTTTTGATTGTCTCATTTAAACCAGCACTAACCACATGAAACTTTTATAAATTGTAGGAGAAATTTTAGAATGTGATTTTCTTAGCAAATTATAAGGCTAACCATCACAAAAAAGAAAAAAAATCAAAATTCTAACTCAAGAAATAGATTTTTTACGCGTTTTCTAGAACTGTTAATGTAACATTGTTTTTTGAATTGCGCGCATTTGAATTTGTGTCTAATCTCTTAAAATCTGATGAATTTTTTAAACGGCTAGAACTTTGCGAATTTTGGAGATATGAAGATGCAACTTTTTGTGTCTTACTTAGGACTGAATAAGGAAAGTTTTCCTAATTGGAATTTTTGTCCTACGGAGGCCGTATAAAAATTTAATTTTCGTAACTTTTCAACTAGACCCCCCCATGGAGTCGCAATTTATCTTATCAAAAATTTCACAATTTTTTTTTTAATGAATTTTTGCAATTGGAAGTATGGGTCTAAGGGCAATTTTTAAGGAGATAGCCTATTGTTTCAATATTTATGACTCACCCTCTTTTTTTCATATATATGTATATGTATGTATGTATATATATATATATGTATGTATAGATATATATATAGACTAGCTATTCACAACACATATAGAAACATGGACAAATGTTGTGCAAAAATCTTTAACAATACCAAAAAGGGTTTTTTCAAAAATATTTCAATATAAAAAAAAAAAAAAAAAAAAAAAATATTTTCCCAATTTCGTCCCCCTGAAAAAAAATCCAAAAATACAAGGATTAACTTATAACTAAATCAAAATTTATTTCAAAATACATAATTAACTTGATTTACTTTAACTTAAGGTACAAATAAATGTATAATTAATCCTAATAGTATATAATAGCATCAATAATACCATAAAAAACATTATCCATCTAAGCATGAAGAACGCGTAAATTGTGTATTGTTTTTGGCTGTTGTTGTATTTTGTGTCGGCCGATTATCTACGCTAGGGATATAGGCCCAGGGGAGGGATGCCCTTCGTGGGGGTCTTTCTAAGGGAACCTAACCCGTATTTACGCAAGGTTCGAAGAAAACCACGAAAACTCCGAACGGTTAGGCCGACGGCCGCGATTGGGTTCGAACCCAGCACCTGCCGTCTACCAGTTGAGAGGTCAGACCCTCTCGGCCACTGGTGGGGCGTTATTGTTTTTGGCTCCTGGGTATGTTTCATATGACCATGTGCAGTACTGAAGATACTAAACCCATTGTTTCTCATATTTATCATGAGAAAAACGCTTTAAGCACTCTGCACCGTTGTCGTCATCAACTCTTCTATTATAATCATAAGGAATTTCAACAAAAGAATCACTTTCAACATCAGTGGTTTTAGGTAGGTCCTGTTTGGACTTTTTACACGGTGGATTTTTTCCTTTCCCCTTGAGAGTGGTAGTTGTCAGAAGTTTTGTTTCAGCTGAGCGTTTTTAGTTCGCCTGGAAATTTTTCACTTATTTTTTGTGCGGAGATTTAGTGATCAATGTTGCTGAACAACCTCTGGCAGATGTTGCTGGTGTGATCAGTGGCACTTCCCTGAACGCTTTAGGGCTGATGGCATCAACAGTTTGCTGAGCCTGACCGCTTGACGCTGCGGGTCGATCAGAGGATGGTTGAGAGTTCTGAAAAGCGTTCCTCATTTCGTCCCCGATACGAAAATAAGAACTGAAAGAGGGACGAAATTGGAACAACGGTATTTCCCAATATGGCGATGCTTTAGTCCTTGGAAAATTAACCGAACATTGTTAAACTTACTACACTGGTTTCCAAATATTAAGGAAAAATCACAAAAATAGCAATAACTCGTTCAAAAAGAAAGCAATCCGTATGAAATTTGCATACATTATTAAATAAAAGATGTTGAATAAAAATACCAAATGCAAATTAGTGGCGTTGCAATCGCATTGTCATGTCGCATGTCATCCGTGAGGCACATAAAAATGCATGTTAGAGAGTAAGGGTGCAATTTTCGCTGTGATAGTGATATTATAAATCTAGGATAGCCAATTCATTACAATGACCTTGAGGCATCATTTGCCCGCAAAACTACGATTTAGAGCTATTGGGAGATTGAAGGCAGGACAAAGTCAGGCAGAGGGGACTAGATGGCAAAATGTTAATACTACGGTGGTTCATAGGCTTTGGCAACAATTTCAAACCACTGGTTCGGGTTCAAGAATGTTCAGCCAAGGACGGCCAAGGGTTTCGACAAGCGCCTATGACCGATATTTGTGGTTATGTGTATGAAGGAATAGATCCGCAATCCCATCTCACCTTAGATCCTGCCTTACTGCAGCCACTGAAAGGTTGATGTCAATGTCTACTGTGAGTAGAAGGCTTCACGAAGGTGGACTTAACGCGAGGCGACCAGCAATTTGATTGCCACTAACCTAACGTCTCCGGAGGGGACGTTTGATGTGGGCACATCAAAGTGTCCACTGGACGCTTGATCAATGGAGGCGTGTTCTCTTCACGGACGAGTCCCGGTTTAGCCTCCAAAGCGATAGTAGGCGTTGTTTGATTTGGAGAGAACAGGGAACACGCTATCATCCATCAACAATTCGTGAAAGATATTCATACGGAGGAGGCAGTGTATGCGTTTCGGGTGGTATCTCTTTGGGTAGACGCACAGACCTCCATGTCTTTCCACATGAAACCGTGAATGCTCATGTCTATAGAGATGACATCCTTGATGCTTATGTGCGACCTTATACCGGTGCAATAGGTAATGATTTCCTGTTTCAGGACGACAACTCTAGACCACACAGGGTTCGCATCGTGGAAGATTATCTTCAGCACCAGACAATTCAGCGAATGGAATGGCCAGCTCGATCACCGGACTTGAATCCCATCGAGCATGTTTGGGATGCTTTAGGGAGACGTGTCGCTGCTCTCAATCCCCTTCCTCTGACCCTTTCCACGATTAACTGCTTTGGAAGAGCAATAGCTCTTATGTCCCAGAGAACTCATCGACCGCATAATTGATTCATAATTTTTTAGAAAAATTTTAATAACATTGTGGATTTTTTTTCAGTATAGCATAAATTACCAAGCTAAATTCGTCCTTAATTTGGCCTAAATTTTGTATAACATATTAGAAAATATTTTGGAACAATGGTGTTGGTTTCGTTTATAGTATTGCGAGGGGATATTCCTTGCAAAAGTACATACTGCTTAAAAGTATATTCACTAATATATTTAGTACCAATTCACCAATATATTTAGTTTGATTCAAGGTTCGAATAACCAACCGACTTAATGGGCGTAACCTGTCAATGTTGCAATCTATTCCATTTTACAAACTTGTTCTTTTTCAGAATGAAACCGTCATAAAACCATCATAGTTGTTACTTTGTTTCACCATCATAGTTGTTCACAGTTTAATATGTGAATAATAATACAAAGTATCTGTTAATACCAGATAGTTTTACAAAGAAAAATAATATATCACTGATACAATTCACATACATTGAAACAACTCAATTAAGGGTCATTCCATGTCAATTCAACCAGACCTTGTAACCCGACCCACAGGGATTTTAATGAAACTTTGTGTACACACTAATTTTATCATGAAATGATTCCATCAGAAATTTTTCCTTCCTAGACCTCATACTTTGTGAGATATGGGGGATCCAATTCTTGGGGGTTTCTCAAATCACACATTTCTGAGTCTGTATTTTGAGATTGCAGTTCCATCTTAAAAAAATTGTTTCTCTGGATCTAAAACGTGAATCATCTTAAAAATATCACTGTAAGAATATAAAAAGATGCAGATTTTAATAAAAAAAATATTTAAAAAATTTACTTGTAATATTTAGGATAAAAAAAATTAGCCAAAGTTGAGAGTTGTGGTTATTTTTCCAATTTTTGTGACTTCACCAAAAAGGCTGTACACAAAAAGGCAAATTAAATTTCTAATTTCTTTTTGTTTTAAATAAAAATTTGTACTTTGGGCTTTCTATCTATGAAATAAAAATGATGTGTTTCACATGGCTTATGTAAAAATTTTGGGTACTTTCCAATTAGCCGGATGCATGTTTTATTTTTACATATTACATATGCAAACAAAAAGGCAAATGAAATTTCCAATTTCTTTTTGTTTTAAATAAAAGTTTACACTCTGGGCTTTCTATTTGTGAAATAAAAATGATGTCTTTCGCATGGCTTATGCAAAAATTTTGGGTACTTTCCACTTAGCCGGATGCATGTTTTATTTTTACATATTACATATGTATAGATCTACATAAATGTAGATGTATTATACATGTACATATGTATGTATATATACAGTATATTGATATATATATTGGTATAACACTGGTGCCCGTCTAACCGAAAAGTACCAAATTTTGCCTTGTTTTGAGAATCTGCACCAATTAAGAAGAAAAAAAATCTGACTAAGTTTAGCTGGAATTTTTATGAGTTATTGAATTTAATGTTATTTGATTCATGTTTTTTTAATTTGGAAAGTAAAATTTAGGCTTTGTTTTTTCCGATTAAAAAAAAATCTGACTGTAATATGTTCCCCATTAAATTTAGTGAATGGTCCATATATTTCATTTAATTATTTAATAATGGGCATTTTTTGCTAATCTAAAGAATCTCTTACTTTTATTTTCAATAATTAAACCCAAAACAGATTTTTTTATACAGTATAAAATACATAATTTTTTCTCCTCACATTTCCATTCTTTCTTTCGAATGCTTATATATTAATTATTTGTGTTTAAAAAATGTTCAAAACCTTGTATTTCCTGTCCTTGGTTAATTTTAATCAGTTTAAATATTTATATTGGCAAGTTTAAATACACAAATGTTTAACAGAACTTAAATTTATTTCTATAGTCTGAAAGATTTAATTGCACCTGCCTTGTATAAACACTTTCTGATAAAGGCAGGGTAATGTTCGTTAGTATGAAAGCAGATGTTTTAAAATCAATTTAATAAAATTATTGTCAGTCTGTTGTTTTTTATCATAGAAGAATGATCTAACTTTTACTGTGCTATTAAAAATATAATCTGATTGTTACATACTTTATAGTTTATGATATGCATAAATATTTTTTTGCTTTATTGTTTTAATATGGAGCCTGATATTAAACCTTCTACTAGTCTTCAGGCTTGCAGTATTGTAAAATTAAGTGGTTTAGAATGTCACAAAACTAGCTATAGAAATAACAGAGAAATAGACTACATTGATAATCTCTGTGGTTCAGAAAAAATAACTTTTATTAGTTAGGACTATTGCATTTATAAAACAAAAATTAAGTGAAAACCGTTTGATTAATATATGTGAGCATCACAGAATTTCGCTCTTAATGAAATATGAATTATATAAATGTGGAGATCCATTTAAGCGGCATAAAAAGCAAGTGAAAAAAGCAATTAGGGCAGTTAATAGAGATTTATATACGGCCGAAAAAGTAAAGCAAAGTTGGAAGTTATGATTATTTTTCCGAAATTTTGTGACTTTATGAAAAAGTCTCTACACAAAAAGGCAAATGAAATTTCCAATTTGTTTTTGTATCAAATAACATTAAATTTAGTAACTCATAGAAACTCCAGTAATTATTTAAATACCACATCTAAACTTAGTCAGATTTTTTTCCTCTTAATTAGTGCAGATTTTCAAAACAAGGTAAAATTTAGTACTTTTTGGTTAGACGGGCACCAGTGTTATACATATATGTATCAATTACTATATATATACATACATATGTATATGTATAATACATCTGTATTTATATAGATCTATATATGTACATATGTAAAAATAAAACACGCATCCGGCTAATTGGAAAATACCCAAAATTTTTGTTTAAGCCATGTGAAAGATATCATTTTTATTTCACATATAGAAAGCCCAAAGTGTAAACTTTTATTTAAAGCAAAAAGAAATTGGAAATTTCATTTGCTTTTTTTGTGTGCATATGTAAAATGTAAAAATAAAGCACTTATCCCGCTAATTGGAAAGTACCCAAAATTTTTGCATAAGCCATGCGAAAGACATCATTTTTATTTCATAGATAGAAAGCCCAAAGTGTAAACTTTTATTTAAAACAAAAAGAAATGGGAAATTTTATTTGCTCTTTTGTGTGCATATGTAATATATAAAAATAAAACACTTATCCGGCTAATTGCCCAAAATTTTTGCATAAGCCATGCGAAACAAATCATTTTTATTTCATAGATAGAAAGTCCAAAGTGTAAACTTTTATTTAAAACAAAAACAAATTGAAATTTAATTTGCCTTTTTGTGTACAGCCTTTTTCGTGAAGTCACAAAAATTTGGAAAAATAACCATAACTCTCAACTTTGGCTGACTTTTTTTATCCAAAATATTACAAGTAATTTTTTTTAATATTTTTTATTAAAATTTGCATCTTTTTATGTTCTTACAGTGATATTTTTAGAATGATTCATGTTTTAGATTCAGAGAAACAATTTTTTGAAGATGGAACTGCAATCTCAGAATACAGACTAAGAAATGTGAGAATTGAGAAACCCCCAAGAATTGGACCCACCATATCTCACAAACCATGAGGTCTAGGAAGGAAAAATTTCTGATGGAATCATTTCATGATAGAATTAGTGTGTACACAAAGTTTCATCCAAATCCCTGTCGGTCGGGTTACAAATGGGGGAAAAATTGGTTGAATTGACATGGAATGACCCTTAAACTATCTTCAATATTAGGCTGAAAAACAGCAAATATCTTTCTATGCTGTTTTTATTAATTATTTTTATTTGTTTGGTAAAAAATAAAATAATTTAGAAAAAAAGTGAGTGAGAAAATTTATTGGAAGAAGGAGAGCATAAAATCAATCTCCCTGTCCATTTACTATGTTTCGCAAAACTATTGTTTAATAATTCAACATTGTCTCAAGTTCCAATTAAATAACCAATACGGACAATAATAATAATAATAATAATAATAATAATAATATAAGAAAAAAAAATAATAATAATAACAATAAAATAAGATTAAATTTAATGTCAAATTACACAGTGAATACAATTTAGAATTATTATCTGTATTAATACTTTATCAATAATAATAGCATAAATACAAAGGTATAATATTTATAATGTAATTTTAACAGTTTTCACATTGATTTGCCAAGGAAATTATTCCAAAATGCATGCCAACATTTTATCAACATTGGGAAGTATATGATGATTTGTATTTTGAAAATATAAGTACCTTCCCTGAACGGCTGATCAGGAACTGGTGTAGGATTTTAGCTTCATCACACACTTATCAGCCTCTACTGCATACTATGCATTGAAAAGGATTTCTGATGTTCCCTTCGAACTTGTCACATTATGGCTTCTTTATACAGGGTGTACCTAAACTCTTGGACAAAACATTAAGGGGTGATAGTACACATCAAGAAAAACAATAATAAATAGGAAACAAAGGGTCCCAAACGCTTTCCGAAGGAGATAGCCGCCATTAAAATTTAGGGTCCAAAATTTTAAATAATCATGAAAATTAAAAATTGGTCATTTCATTTGCGGTTTTCACTAAAACTATTCTCTATGAAGAACTGTACAGTGTAACAATTTCGACACGTCCCCAGGTTCCAGTGTAATTAGTACCATGATACATCATTTTTACGATGACCATTTATTCATCTCATCAAACTAAATGAATAGATACATTTTAAAATTTTACGAATAAAACTTTACACACATAAAATAAAAAATAAATAAAAATTTAAAACCATCGTTTCGTCAGTCACTGTCCCATTCTTTTCACTCTCTGTTTTTAATTTTCGTATTTATTTATTTATTTGAATAACATACATCCGACTTGTGTGCTCGACATGAAAGCCTGCTCATAAGTCTTCGTCAATATACAAGGACGAGATAGCACAAGGAAATTTACAACACAGGAGAAATACAACCAGGAGCTCCACACAAAGTGTGTGTGTGCAATGGAGCCAGCGAAAATCGAACCCACAATCTCCAGGTTAGCAGAGCGGCGTCTTAACCACTTGACCACGGAGGCCAACCTATTCGTTTATTCATTGATAACATACATCTGACTTGTGTGCTCTACATGAAAGCCTACTTATAAGTCATCGTCAATATTCATTGACGAAATAGCACAAGAAAATTTTACGACACAGAAGTACAACCGGGAGCTCCACACAAAGAGTGTGCGCAATAGAGCCAGTCAATTCGAGCCCACAGTTTCCAACGCTCGCAAGCGATTAGCAACGTGGTGTTTTAATCACTCGGCCACGGTGACCCTTCCTTATCGTTTTCGTCAGCCAACTATATCATATCAGCTCTGTCTGGTCTACACAGAAGAAAAAGTTCGGATTCAGAAACATACAGTTAGCAATGCGTCTTAACACGTTCATTGCCGTTTCCTTGAAGAGGTAATGATGGTTAATGCCGCACTGTAGAAGTTTGTTTTTCCCGGAAGCCGATTTACTATTTATAACAAAGAATCAGTGAAAAGTTTTCCCGCGCCAGCGCGTGACTGGCTATGGAATATCACCCCACATCACGCGCTGGCGCGTGAATGGCCCCTTAACTTCGGCCCAATATCACGCGCTTTCGCGTGATACGTGATGTGCGTGATCGCAGCGAATATGTTAAGAAATTATAGGGAGGAATATTGCGCCAATGTCAAGGAGCTACTCGTGGTCGTTACAGACTCCTCTCCCAACCAAATTGTGGACATGTCCAAACAAAGTCCTATACAGGTGTATCTAAACTCTTGGGCAAAACTTTAGGGAGTGATATTAAACATCAAGACAAACAAAATTAAATAAAGAACTAGGGGACCTAAACGTCTTCCGAAGGAGATAGGCTCCATTACAGTTTAGAGTCCAAAATTTCAAATGATTATAAAAACGGAAAAATTGGTCGATTCGTTTGTGGTTTTCACTACAACTATTCTTTGTGTTAGTATTGTCTTGAAAATAAATTATAAAGATAAATATCAAAAAATGCCGATAGAGGGCGCTTTAGATTTGGAGTAACGTACAACTATTTTTATAGTTATTTTTTTCATCTCATTAATTTTTTTTTGGAAGCATAGACATAAACTTTAATTTTGAACTGAAAATCGGCACAAGCATTTAATTAGATAAAAAAAATAACGGTTAAAAATAAAAAAATAGTTGCTGGTTACTTTAAAGTTTAGGGCGCACTCTATTGGAATTTTTAAAAATTTGTCTTTAAAATTTATTTTCAAAGAAATACTGACATGAAGAAAAGTTTAGAGAAAACCGCAAACGAATCGACCAATTTTTCTGTCTTTTATAACCATTTGAAATTTGAAACTTCCCACCCCTATTGAATATAATTCAGTTTGCGTTGCTTAACCACTCCCAATGATTCAGACTTTCAGCTCAAAATTTAAGTTTATGTCTAAGATTCTAAAAAAATTTAATGAGATGCAAAAAATAACAGTAAAAAGTAGTTGTTCGTTACTTCGAAGTCTAAAGCGCCCTCTATCGGCATTTTTTGAAATTTATCGTTATAATTTACTTTTACGATAATACTGATATAAAGAATAATTTTAGTGAAAATCGCAAATCAATTGACCAGTTTTTCCCTTTTTTTATAATCATTCCGAATTTGAACCTCTCCCCACCTTTCAGTTAGCGCTACTTAACCACTCCCAACAATTTAGATTTTGAGCTCAAAATTTAAGTTTATTTCTAAGCTTCTACAAAAATTTAATGAGATGCAAGAAATAACAGTAAAAAATAGTTGTTCGTTACTCCGAAGTCTAAAGCGTCCTCTATCGGCATTTTTTGAAATTTATCTTTATAATTTATTTTCTAGACAATACTGACATAAAGGATAGTTTTAGTGAAAACCGCAAACGAATCGATCAATTTTTCCGTTTTTTATAATCATTTGAAATTTTGGACCCTAAACTTTAATGTCACCTATCTCCTTCGGAAGACGTTTGGGACCCCTAGATTCCTATTTAATATTGTTTGTCTTGATGTTTACCATCACTCCCTAAAGTTTTGCCCAAGAGTATAGATACCCATGTATAGGACTTTGTTTGGACATGTCCAAAATTTGGTTGGGGGAGGAGTCTGTAAAGATCCTTGACTTTGGCGCGAAACTCCCGCCTATAATTTTTAAGACGCGATGCTAACTGTGTGCTCCTGAATCTGAACTGTTTCTTCTATGTAGGCCAGACGGCGCTGATATGATATAGTTGACTAATGGAAACGAAAAGGAGGTGTCCACGTGGCCGAGTGGTTAAGACACCACGCTGCTATTCGCTTGCGAGTGTTGGAGACTGTGGGCTCTAATCCCACTGGCTCCATTGCACACATTCTTTGTGTGGAGCTCCCGGTTGTATTTCTCTTATGTTGTAAAATTTATTTGTGCTATCTTGTCCCTGAATATTGACGATGACTTATAAGTGGGCTTTCATGTCGAGCATACAAGTCAGATGTATATTATCAATCAATAAACGAAAAAGAAAAACAGAGAGATACACACCACAATACTATCTCATGAGAAGACATGAGATGAGAGAGAGAGAGAGAGAAAACAGAGAGTGAAAAGAAAGGAACAGTGACTGACGAAGCGATGGTTTTAAAATTTTATTTATTTTTTATTTAATGTGTGTTAAAATTTTAAAATGTATCTGTTAATTTAGTTTGATGAGATAAATAAATGGTCATCTTAAAAATGATGTATCATGGTGCTGATTACACTTGAACCTGGGGACGTATCGAAATTGTTACACTGTACAGTTCTTCCTGAATACAAAGCAATGCTTTGTATTCAGGAAGAACAAACACGATATGTATTTCCTGGTCTTTTAAATGTTATTGCACTGACGGTAGGCTAAAAAGTAGCCTGAAAATTTTCATTTTTAATTGTATATGTATTTATGTATTTTCTTACTTGTATGTCTGATAAATTGTAGTGTATTTTTTAATTTTTAAATTTTTTGGCAAGTTTAAAAATTACAAATTATATGTGTATTTACTAGATTTTAACTGCGTAAGAAATAACTCCGTCAATAATACTGTTTTTATCACATTCCAATGAAGTTGAAAAGTATTTATTACTGACGCATTGTCCTTGCTGTAAGTCGTATAAATATATTCAGATTACTATAAGCTTGAAATATATCATTTATTTTTATCATAAAAGGATCTCTACTGATCCTGAAATTTGAAGCATTTAGGGTTCATTCATTTGTAACGGCAAAATAATTTCTTTATATTATGGTCTATGGGGGAAAATGGTTACATGAAATTTTATCAAAGATGGTTTTTTTCAATCATAATGATATTGACGTGCAGAGTATAATGCTTTATGTGGAATATTAAGTGCATTATTTTATTTATTATTATCACAAATATAGCAGCAAAATTATGTCGCGTGAGAAAAAAATAATATTAAGATCAGTTTAATAATGGTACATTTTTTTTTCAAAAACATTAAAATTGCTGATAAATGTCCGAGATTTTTTTTAAATGTCGTATTTCTATTACTAGATTTTGTTAGAATCTATTAGAAAATATTTCATAATAAAGGATTGACACATGATTTTCCTTTCTTGTTTTGTTTTGATCACAATGATAATTGCAGCAGAATGATTACAAGTTGCTCTAATAAAGTTTAAGTTATTTAATGTTAGTTATAATATGCCTGTTTTTGTGTAACTTGTAACTTAACACGTTCAGTGTTACGGCAATCACCGGTAACGAACACTAAACTTTCCGCTGAGCCTCGTCAGTCTCGGGTGACGTACAGTCTAAAATATGATATAAAACTAAAAAAAAATATATTGTTTGAAATAAAGAAAAATTATTTAAAATTAAGTTTTATTTATTACAAGACTATACTTTCTTAATAATTACTTAAAACAACATATAATTTCAGATTTATACCGTATTTTACAATGTCAGTCAGCGGTGAAAGTCAAAGGTCTAACCGGAAAATTCAGTGTCAGCCACCGTTGCACTCAATGTGTTAAATGTTTTCTAATTTCAGTTCTTGTATTATTAAAAGCCAGTTTATATGTATAATATTACTATTTTTTAATATCATCCGAAACACTCCGTCTTATTCTGATACTATCGATCAGCGCCAACCTATAACTAAATTGCCGCCAAGATAAAAATAAAAATCCTATATCCTAGAAAAGAAACATTAATTATCATCTTCACGTTATTATCTCTGGTCTCTTGATAATTCGTCATATGCCTGACATTGATATATTACCACGAAGTCTTTTCAAAATCCGCCCGAGTTGTTCCATACTTATAAAGAGCCTTGTTTTAAACGATTACTCCCAAATACATTTTTTGTCATCTATTTCATCTTCTCAGACTTATTAAGTTAATGTGAAAGTAAAATATTTATGGAGTTGACTTTTTTCCTGTAATAAATAAAATTTTATGCTTGAAGTCGATAAGGTTTCATTTTAAGTTTGAAAAAAATAAGCTCGTCCGTATATGTCTTCCGTCATTATAGTTATTCATCATATTTACGGATATACTGTTTGAAAACAAACTGTATTAATAACGTAAACTCTATTTCGAGGTATTGTAAATATGAATAGAGTAATGTATGGGTGATGTAAGTGATTAGGGTTGTACAGTGGCGGTCACAAGTTTCCAGCAGCAAAAATATTTTCGTTTATTTGTAAGTATACCCGTATAAAGAGGACTATCAAAGTGATACTTATACATTTTATTGATATAATAGTTAGAAATTTATTTATGGAATAAGAAATAAATATTAATAAATTTACTTGAAAAAATAATAGTAAAGTAAAACGCATATGTTCTCAAAAGTTTCCGGCCACCTTGGCAAGTTACGGAAAAAAATGATGTTACAAAAGAAAATAATTTTAATCAGCAATTCTTACAATTAATTTTTTTCTGTCATACCTCTTGCAAATTTTATTGCGGTGCAGTGATGTTCAGTGAATGGTTGAAGATCGTCGATGGTAAGTTGGTTGCTCCATTGTAATATTGCAAAATTTCTCCTGAATTGGAAAATTTATAATTCCGCACATGTTTATAAAGTTCCTTCCGAATATTTTCTACTAGATTCAGTTCAGATGATTGGACTAGTTATTTCAGAAAGGGAATGTTTTTGCGCTATGGTAATTGCTTGACGAGCATATGTTTGGATCCTTATCATGCTGAAATGAATATTGATACGACCAAAATTTTTCCTCCAGAACAGTAAATGATATTACAAGATATCCTTATAAATTGCATCATTCATTTTGCCGCGGGTTACAACTAACGGACCAACACCTCTTCGAAAAAAATGCTCCATGTAGAATAACGATCCTTCCGCGATATTTCAATGTAGAAATAACAAATCTCAAATCATGCCTTTTGTTTTTTGATCTTAGGGCGTAGTGCATGCAATAACTCCCGAATAGATTGAATTTTGATTCATTGGAAAATAATTCTTTTTTTCCAGTTTTTATGTGACGAATCTTTGTGTTCCTTGCCAAAGGCCAGTCGAGCCCGTGAATATTTTTTTTTACTTATGAAATGTTTTCAAATTCCCACTTTTCCATAAATTCCTACATCACAGAAGCTTCTCGGCACAGTAGACCGATTTATCGCAGCAATATTTTCACTCTGTAAATAGCGGGATAATACAATGGCATTTTTATGTAGGTCATCAACTGATTTTCTCCTGTCAATTCAGTGCACTCGATAAATCGTTTTTCAGATCGCTCTAAAAACGGCCATGGCCATGAGTATGTAATTTTTTTTAAAAAGAATTCAGAGCAGATATACCGATTGATAACTTCGTCACGTTTACGAACTTGTTAAAATTTTTCTTTTTGAATTTTATCTCTGTTTTTACGATGATAAATTAAATAACATGACCAGAAAAAAGCGGTTTATCGATAGCAAAAAAAAAAAAAAAAAAAAAAAAAGTCTTATTACCTATAACTTTTGAACACTAGAATTTAGAATTCCTCCCATTTGCATCAAGAGTCCTCAGTACCCAATCAAAATGATTAGAGTTCGTTTGCATATTCCTAGCTTTTGAAGCAATTACGTTTCTGGCAAGCAAATATTAATATTAATAATAATAATAATAATAATAAATTACTGACCAAAAACTTTTGACCACTACTGAATGTAATAAGTAAGCATTTGCATATATATATATGTATATATATAACCACTAATAAGAATAATAAATTATCACATAGAAACATAGGAAGAAAATAATGTAAAAGGAATATGGAAATTTGTCGCGCGGAGGTAGAATTCTGAATATAATACCTTGAATGAAAATTATCTAACACGTTCATATAACAATAGTAGACAAATAATAGGTTAAAGATAACATTTAATACCATTATACATTAATTGTTATAGTAAAATAGATATTTATGAAAAAATTATTAGCAAATAGCACTCAGTGGGAAATCTCAATGTATTGGCAATTGTAAAAAATTTACTATATAGATGATACCAAATAAAATTGAAATGAAAAGGATTTAATCAGAAAATGATATAAATGTAATAGGAACATATAATGAAGGAAAAGAAAGATGAAAATCGGAGCAACATGTAAGTATTTATTCATCAGTTGTCAAGAATAATAATCACAAATTATTCAAAAATGCATTATTTTATACAAAAACCTGGATTTAAAAAAATCTAAATATATTTACTTGTAAAGATAATGATCTGTTCTCTATTAGAGATTAAAAAAAGAGGGGAAAAATGTACTTAAATATTTTTATAAAATAAACTACAGTGCGTGTCAAAAGTTTAAGCACAATAGAAAATTTCAAAATAAAATTTTATTAATGAATGAAAGTTAATTTCCTTTTCACATAATCTACAAATTGTAGTTTTAAAAAGATAGTTAACAGATTTATGTTATAAAATTTATCTTAAATAATAAAATCTATCAGAATAACAAAATTGAGTGTGTCAAAAGTTTAAGCACAACAGTTTCTAGTCTTTGGCAGAAGAATAATAAAAAATTAAGACTTGATTATTGCTCTTTTATGATGAATTACTTTAAATATACGGTATTCCATCGATAAAATAAGATTCTGTATTGTTTCTGGTTCAATTTTAAACCAAGCGTTCTCAATGGCATCTTTCAAATTTTTTGCTGAAGAATACTGCTTTCCATTTGGATAAACTGCATGATTGAGAATATCCCACATATTTTCTATAGAGTTTAAATCAGGACAGGACTAATTGCCGGCCATTTCAAAACAGACACTTTTTTCGACTTAAGCCTCTATGAAATTGAGTTTGAGGTATGGATCAAAGCATTGTCATGTTGAAATAACCATTTTTCTCCCCCCAAAACCTCGGCAACAGGAAGCAAATGATTGGCAAGTGTCCCTTGATAGTTTTCAGAGTTTTCACGACCACTGATGAATGCTAGAGATGTCTGACCATTGGAAGAAATAGCCCCCCACACCATTACAGAACGACCATTATGTTCTTGGCTAAATACATTCTAGGATCTATGTGAAGATCATTCCAATAATACTTAAACCCACCAGGGCCATCGAAGTTCCATTTTTTTCATCACTGAATATGACATTCAGCCATTTTTCCCCAAATGACATATGCTCTTTGGTCCGTTGTAATCTAGCTTCTTTGTGGTGTCATTTGAGACACGGTAATGGAGCCATTTTATGGTATTTGATGTATTTGAAATCCAAAACTCTTCTATGACTAGTTTTTTTTCGATATTTGTCCCCCAACTGCATGCTTTATTTGCGAAAGGGAGTAATTACCAGTTGAAGCTAAATTTCTGATACGGCTGTCTTCGCACAAACTAGTCACTCGCGGCTTTCCTGAACGAAATTTTCGTTTGAAATTATTACCACGAGCCAAAATTTGATGAATACCTCGTTTTGATCTTTTTAATGTACTTGCAATTTCAGAAACACACTTTGATTTTGCTCTCATACTCCATATTGTTATCACCTTTTCCTCTGAGAATTCTTTCGACCGAGGCATTTTGTACTAACTCGTAAACAACAATTAACAGCTTCTTATACACCCAGAAATTGTTAGCGTGCGCAACCGCTTACGTCAGATTGTAAAATTTGTATAAAAACTATTTTGTGCTTAAACTTTTGACACGGTTATTTTTGTTCTATTCTTAAACTCCATGGTTTGAAATAAAATTAAAAAGTTAATTTCAATGAACATGGTGTTAATATAGATATTATGAACATATACAAGACAAATATTGAAATAAAGTGAATTTTTAAAGTTTTATTTGAAAATTGCTATTGTGCTTAAACTTTTGACACGCACTGTATAAAGGTATATCATTAAACAAATGTGAACAAAATACAATGGCAAAAAGATAACAGTTGATGAATATTTTGGTGCTTAAGTTTTAAGTTACATTTAAAAAGAAGGCGAATTTTGCAGTTAATAGTTTTTCCCGTACAGTTAAATTTTTTATATATACTTATTGTAATTGATTTTAAAAGTACAATTATTTTAATACTCATATTTATTAGAATCAGAAATGATTATCATTGGTATTTATAATTAGATAAAATTAGAGAAATATTAGATAAAAAGCGATAACTATTAATTACAATGTAAAAAATAAATGAAAATTTACAGCTGCAAATTTACAGAATTCTGTATATTTACTAAAATTTTATCTGCGCACTGTATCTGTATACGTAAAAACGTTTTTGTAAAATTAGAATTCATAAAAAGTTTACAGATTTTTTTATTTACAGTGCAAACGTAACATGAATTGACCATGTGACTATACTCTAAAAAAATTCTGTATAGTTACAAAACATTTTCAAGAAAACTGGGATTACTAGACTTTTTAATGTAATGGCAACAACAAAAATTTCTGTGACAGATACAGAATTGCACAGAAAACCAAAATGTCTGAAAGGTTACTAAGATTCTTTTAGGAAACTGGGATACCAAGAACTCTTTATGTAACTGACACTTAGGTTACAGACAAAAAAAAAATACTGTAATTTTTAAAGTTTTTTTGTAAAACTACAAAAATATGTAGCTTCACAAAAACTAAGTTTGTAGATTTACGTATTTTTCTGTACAGTATACTGATAAAAATTTAGTAAACATACAGATTTTTGATAATTTACTTCTGTAGAGCCACATATATTTTTTATAGTGTATGTGTCATGTAACTATGGCATGAATTTTTGTTGATGCCGTTACATTAAAAGCTCTAGGAATCCCAGTGTGCTACAAAAAATTGAGTAATTTTCCAGGGGTTTTTCTAGAGTGTAATTAAAAAAAAAATTATTTAACTTCATATCAATAAATGGAATTTTAATTTTCTCTGCATTCTTTTTTACTAGAAAAATATATAAATCCACATAATTTCGTCTACCTGTATGAAAATTTATGAAAAAATAAGAATGCATTTGAATCAACACATTATGAATAATACTGATCCATAGGAAAATCAGTTTATTCTGTAAAGCCATAAACTACGATGTTTTCATCCAATTAGAAATTTCAGCATTTTTTAAATCCCTGATTATTGAGTGATTTGCTTCGTTTCAAATTTTATATTTTCACATTTTAGCCTTCTCACTGTCGCGAACTGATGTATGCGCTTAATAAGCTGCAGGTTTCACAGCAATACAAGCATTATTTAGATTAATATAATCCTACAGATATAATCAGATTAAAAAATTAAACTATGATTACTACTCTTAAGACTTATACTCTGGTATACAATTATATTTTCTATGTCATCTTAAAAAAATAATCTTTTTGTAGATTTTATTTTAATTACGGCGACAACAACATTACAATTTTCTCCTTTTGCTGGGCAGTCAGGGGGTTAAACAGATAATGAAGTATTAATGTTTAGGTGCAGATATGAGTCGATAGTGCACACATAAAAAAAATCTGAATTTCACAAAAAATGTCCCTTTTCACTACAAAAGATTGGTTGGTTGAATTGGGTTTTCTATCCCTTTAAAGACAGGTTGCAACAATTCACGATAAAAGTACATTCTTTATTGAAAATCTGAAGATTTTATCATATTTCTTGAAAATAATGAATTAAATGGGGATGGAAGATTACAACGAAGATAATCTGTTATCTGCTGCCTATTGAATATGAATTTTTACAAAACTGGCATGATACTGCACAGAAATGAAAAAGACAACGAAAAAATTGTGACTCTTTTCTGGGACTTGTAGTATCCTTTCGCTGAATTGCAACTGTATTGATTTTTATCATCGATATTAAAAAATTTATGTTTCTTACCAACTTTAAAACGGAAAGTTTCCGCTTCTTCGAACGGAATTTTGCTTTCTTTTATTTTCCAAAACGCAAAAACAACTAATGAAATGGAAAAAGCCCGGCAACTATTCATGATTCCTAGAAAACCACCTCTAGTTCAAAACTTTACATATCTCTCACTCTGTGTATGGTTATCTATATAAGTGCCGTTTAGAATGGCCAGTAGAATCCTGATCCAATTCGCATCGATTCCATTATTTCATTTCTGAGCCGTTTTGCATGTGCAGGTCCTGTTTGGGAGAAATTCAGCCTAGGTTTCAGCCTTTTTGGGGGAAATCACCCCTGCTACCTCCTAAATCACTAATCCAGAATATACCTACAATTCCTTTCGGGTGTACAAAGCAAGTGTCCGTGAACATCAAACTCCTTCGCCAGACTTCTTGGGCGCTTGTCTGTTTAGGAGAACTCGCAAATGGAATTTTTCAAAGGACTTTGCTAAATGATAAACCATGTATAACATGTTGGTTAAGAGAAAATTGTCTATTGTTAGGTTTTAAGGTGTGCATTTTTGGGTATTTTATCTCTAGTAGAGTTTTGTAATGATTTTTATTGAATTAGTTAATAAATTAGTTAGTTATATTAATATAAATAGTACTTGATATGCATTCAAATCATGTTTTTTTGTCTCGTGTTTTTACAAAAGCATTGATATAATTCTTTAATGCAATTTAAATATGATTTCTAATTTTTTCTTGTGCTCTCCTCTTGCTGTTTGAGATTATTGTTTACCGTAATTTTCACGGAAACATTAAAATGATATTCTAGTTTTATTGATGTTGTTTGCAGATATTCAATAATCACAATAATAAAATCACAATAATCACAATAATAAAATTCAATAATCCAGGTCGTCACCTGGCCTTCAATCGCCGTCAGCGCCACCTATTGTTTGAGATGCGAACTAAAATAAAAAATTTCGGTAAAAAAGAAAAAAATTCCTGACATTAAACATAACCTTCCTGCAAAAATTTTTTAAATAGCTGCCCCCGTTTGCAAGTTATTGAATTTTAAAATCCATCAGTCATTTTTGGAACACCCGGTATATATAATGTTGAAAGAATCATATTTTCTGATCATTTAAAACAAAATACAGAGAAAACATCATTACAATTTTATCCATTTGCATGATGCTGAGAGGGTTAACAAAACACATAACTATAAAGGTTATAGCTACACTGAAAAAAAAAACTGTAATTTTACAGATCTAAAGTTACCGAAATTTGTATTTTTAGTAAATTTTATCTGTACACAGTATGAAAAAAGCCGGAGCTCTACAAAACTAAGTTTTATAAATCTGGAGAAATCTATAATTATATATATATATATATATATATATATATATATATATATATATATACACACACCATATGGCCATTGATTATTGGACACTTGCGATTTTAGACATTTTACTAAATATCTAGAAAAATACATGAGGAATCATCTCGAAACTCTTAGTGTATAATATAATAGTATACGTGCTGCATCTTCGTGAAGAATTTTCACCGAAACTTCATAGGGGACCGTCAACAATTAAAAAAAAATGAATATCTTTTGAATAACACTGTCAAAACTAATGTAGCAAAAGCGCTCAAACTCTAGATTATGATTGAATGCCTTATTGTAATACACTGTGTGCATTTTTATGCAAATAGCATGCATACTCGCAGAGTAATTAAGGTTTTCATAAAAATGGTCCCAAATTTTTCCAAGTTTTTTCCTTATAATTTTCAGAGTTCTTAATATAAAATAATATTTTTTTCAGAAAATATGACAAACAACATTGCACACAGTATCCTGTAATCAGAATTAAAAAATAATAAAAATCGTATGAAAAATGAGTAGGTTTACTAAATAATTTTTTACTGCGCATGCGTCAAAAATATCAAAATTTTATTTGCATATTATGTTAGCTAAATGTATAGAGCAACTTTTGTAAAAGACTCAAAATCATAGCTTGAAAATTCTGAAAGTATTATAGAAATCCTATCCTATAGAAAAAGGAAAAAATCCGTTGTTTCCAAAATGGAGTAAAAAAATGAGGGATTTTATTAAAATGTAGTAGTAGTATGTCCTATATTGCGTATTTTATATTGACACTAATTAATGAATATATAGATACAACCCCTCTTGTTTTTGCTTCATTTTGAGAATAACGGATTTTCAACTTATTCAATTGACGATTATTTCCAGAATTTTCAAGTTATGATTTTGTGACTTTCACAAAAGTTGCTCTATACATTTAGCTAACATAATATGCAAATGAAATTTTGATATCGTTAACGCATGCGCAGTAAATAATTATTTAGTAAACCAACTCATTTTGTATACAATTTTCATTATTTTTTAATTCTGATTACAGGGTACTGTGTGCAATGTTGTTTGTCATATTTTCTGAAAAAAAATATTTTTTTATATTAAGAACTCTGAAAATTATAAGGAAAAAACTTGGAAAAATTTGGGATCATTTTTATAAAAACCTTAACTACTCTGCGAGTATGCATGCTATTTGCATAAAAATGAACACAGTGTATTAAAATAAGGCACTCAATCATAATCTAGAGTTTGAGCGCTTTTTCTACATTAGTTTTAACAGGGTTATTCAAAAGATATTCATTCTTTTTAATTTTTTGACGGTCCCCTATGGAGTTTCGGGAAAGAATCTTCACGGAGATGTATTACTTATACTATTATATTTATACACTAAGAGTTTCGAGATGATTCCTCATGTATTTTTCTAGATATTTAACAAAATGTCTAAAATCGCAAGTGTCCAATAATCAATGGCCATATAGTGTACATACATTCATGTGTGTGTATACAGTCTACTAAAATTACAATAATCTTACTAAAATTTTATCTGTACCCGAGTTGCAGTTACATAAAAAGTTTCAGGCCTACAAGTGTCCTAAATAATTCATAATAACCTTACAGATATTTTGATTTACAAAGAAAAGTGCATCGGTTATATTAATTTTTGTTTCTTGCCGTTACATAAAATATTCTAAGAATACCCATTTCTTAGAAACATTTTAGTAATTTTGAAGATATTTTTTAAAACTCTAGATACAATTTTTTTTTAATTCTCCAAAATAAACAATTATTGCAATTATTTCGTTCAATCAATATCCCCTAGAATGGCACTGAATAATTCCAGTGTACTCTGTAAAAAAACTGAAAACTTTTTTTTTTCTAGGAAATTGAGATTCTTAGAAATTTTTATGCAACCACGAAAACAAAACTTCATGTTACAGAAATGATTATATGAATTTTTGCTGTTACTGTTACATAGAAAATTTTGGGAATCCCAGTTTACGAGGGAATTTTTTTTAAACAGTGGAATAGCATTATTAATATTAATACAGTAGAACCCCGTAAATTCGGACCCCGTTAATCCGGATTGATTTTGTCATTTTTTTTTCAAGTTTGAGAAGCGATTGGCTAATTTATTTAACATTAATTTGTTTCATCATCATATTCGGAATTAAAAAAAAACTTTTTCTGAAATCTTTTCGGAAGAATTAAGCAAAGTAAACATTTTTACTGTCTGTAATTATTCAATAAGTTTAATATAAAGGTGATTTCTGTAAGTATGTTTTATTTTATTCCATTTTTTTCTGATTCTCCGGATAATCCGGATTGGGTCTGGTCCCAGTTAATCCGAATTATCGGGGTTCTACTGTAAATATGTCCTTACAGTTTAGTTTTTTTTTATAAAATATTAAGAAAATTCTGGACCATAATTGATTTGAAAGAAAATATTGCTGTTTTTGCCATATATTTATGCATTTTACAAGGAATTTATAGATTTACGTTTATTTGTTCCAACTACTTTGTAAAAAAAAAAAAAAAAAAAAAAAAAAAAACTGTGAAGATACTAATATTTTTGTAGGAAAGTGGGATTTCTAGAATTTTTTATGTAACCATAACCGCAAAATTTCGTGTAACAAAATCGGTTTTTGCTGTTACTGCTTCATAAAAGTGTTAGGTATCCCAATTTACAAAAAATTAAATGACTTTAAAGATTTTTTTACAGTGCATATTCTGCAAAAATATATCAAAAAACAAAATGTACAATTGTTTATTTCAGAAAAATTACTATGAATAAATATTTATTTACGTTATATTAAATGGATGTATTTCTAAAGCAATCTACTAATAACGTGAGAAATTTTAATTGAAAAAGATTAATAAAATCGTAAATTGATTTCAATGCCATTATTTCTTATTTTTATCTTTATTTAATTATCAAGTTGCACATCAGTGTGTGAATGTTTTTTGAAAATGAATTGGATTTCATTATATTTATTTAACGGCTGTATTAAATCTAATGACAGTATTTATTTTAATGGCAGAAGAAAAGAAAAAATTGATCGCAAATACTTGCTTATTAAGCTCGTTAAAATACATCTCATCATATAAACATAATAACTATGAGGTACTTTTTTATGTAAAACGATTAACTTTCTTATTATACAGTTCTGATCGAAAAAGATAACCTTTTTTTTAACACATATATTTGCCTATTTTTCTTTCTTTTAATATAATTTTCGTAATTGCATGACATTTTAAACACTTTCAAACAAAGTAGAAAGGTGTTTATTCTTTCGGTTTGTCTGGCCGTTTGTCAGTCTGTTCGTCTGGCCATGTGGCCAACGGGATGTCTGGGGCCGTTTGGCCGAAGGTTCGTCTGTCCGCGCTCTAACTCTCGTAAATATACTCTGGTTGCAATGAGATTTTTGGACGTTATGGAGGTTTACGTTAGCACAAACCCTATTGAAAATGAAGTTTCTACCATAATTAGTTTATATACACGGACAGCCAAACTTTCCATTACATTACGGCCTATGGAGAAAAATCGTGAATTTTAAAGTTGTTAGACATTGACAAACATATTCAATCTTATAAACATCTACAAATTGAACTAAAATACGCATTTTTTAAAGAATGCAGTAAAAATAATTGTCATTATTCATTTACAGGGCCACACAAAAAAAGTGCACTATAATATGCAATCTGAAAAACATGCAGTGAAAATCATAGTTATGATTCATTTACAGTATCACACAAAAGAATTTCATTACATAATACAAAAAGGGAGGGGGATTGTTTGCGATATATTTTAAATATGATAAGTGATTTCATGTATGATCAAACTGATATACGTCGCTGAGGCTTAATATGAGTTAGTTAAAGCATAATACGAAGTGAAAAGCATTTAAAGCGACATACAAAAGATATTCAAATAGTATATTCCATCCGAAATATTGTATATTATGAACTAGTAGGCTATGCGCGCTGCGCTGGTCAATTTTTCCAAACGAACTTTGAGTCAAACAAAATAGTGATTTGAAATTTTTATTATGGTTTTTGGCGCCAAACATTAGTAGTTCTTGTAACGATATTGTTACAAATGTACACTGTAAAAAAAAAATCTGCAAACCTACAAAACTAGCTTTTGTAACGCTACAGAAATCTGCAAGTTTACTAAAATTTTAACTGTAACCGGGGTATTATGTTTACCAGCACATAGTACAAATACATGAAATATCTTAGTTTCACCTGTCAGCCAATCAGAAAGGGCTTCAGTAGTGACGTGTCATTGTTTACGCGGCCACAAGGGCGTAAAAGACTTCCATCTTGAATCCGTTATTGAGAAAGATTTCTAGTTAAAAAGTAAGTAAATATTAATTTTTAATGTGTTAAATTTTGTTTTAACCTCTCCAGTCTTCACTTTGCCCCCAGGTGACACTAATGAACACTCTTTAAATTAATTAAAATGCTTCTAGAATTGTTAAGATTACTTTTAGACTTCTTAAAATCAATGCGTGCGTAATATAAGTATCGATATATTGACTGATACATATCTAAAGATTTTTATAAAAATTTTAAAACGGTTTTTGTGATCCTTCGTAATATTTGACTCAGGGCCGAGGAGGAAATTTCCGTTCTTCTTAAATCGCAATAACTAAAAATCAAAAACTCAGAAAAGACTATTTGATTTTTTGTTATATTGTAGCATGATCTAGCAAGTAAATATTTCTATTATTTTCTGTTAATTACATGCCATTGTTAGATAACTATTCTTTACGTGGATTTTCATTACAAGTGAGAAATTTTTAATAGCAAATCAAACCTTTCTCTTTTTCTAAAATTTCACTTACGCTTTTTGAATCCTTCTTCAAAATACAAGAGATTAAAGTGTTTAAAACATTTTTTTCTACTCTATTTGTTAAATCATAGGGAATAATCAATCCTAAATTTCATTAGCAATTGATTACATCACTTTCATTTCATTAAAAATTTCATCTGAATTTCACCCTCAAAATTTCGTTTTTGAATTTTCTCCATCCCATACAGTAACAGCACTTAAAGTTTAAAAACTCTGTAAAACCTTTTAATTTTGAATAAACAAAATCTGTTCTATGTGTTATTTTATTTTCATAATAAATTGCCAAATAGGATATTTCTTACAACTCGAAATGTCCATTTCCTCGTTCCTCCCTCTTCCCTTCATATTGCGAGCAATGCTATATATTTTAAGCGCTCCTTATAAAAAACACATAGAATTTTAAAGTCTATGAAATATTTTAGAGCCCAGTGGTGGAGGGGAGGGAGGTCAAAATCTGAATCAATTAGGAGAAAGTTGAAAATTATTTATACCCCTTAATTATTAATTATTTATATCCCTTATATCTCCTGTTTTCCTCTTTCTTATTAGGTTTGCGTTAGAAAAATGTGTATAGATTTATAATAGAAAAAACGCTTTTATTAATTATCATAAAAATATCTAAAAAACTATTATCAAAAGCATTCTCAATTCAAATGTCATAGAGATTAAAATTCTGAATAAAATGAGTACTGATAGTCAATATTTTTGTTGAATTTTTAGAATTCTACTTCAAAGTTTTATCTAAATTACTAAGCAAGAGCTTTAAACCCCAACAGACGAGATTATCAGTTCAAAGTGCTTCTGATTTTTATGTGTAAGTATTTTTTAAAGATATTGATGCATTATTTAGGGTGGATATATTAAGAATTATGTGTTAACATCATGATTACGGGTTATAGCCTAATAGTGGGCTATGAAAAAAAAGTCCAATGTCGCAACTTATGAGAAAGCTAGAAAGTGTTTTAATCTATTCAAGATAAATTTGAAATATAGTAAGTTTCCTCTTACTGCCAGAAGAGCTTTTGCTTCTACGAACTTATCAATATCTTAAAAATTGCATTTTTCATTATTTTTATAATATTTCAAAAATGATTCGTAAGTGAGGGTAAACATTGTTTATTATATTCGATATTTGAAATATGTATATATAGAGTGAATAACAGTGTTTATCTATTATAATTAAGAAAATTGGAAAAAAAAGTGCGAGAATTTTTTTTCGGTGTGTGTGGGGGGGGAGGGGGGGGGCGAACAAACAAATGAGTGTGCAGAAGCTTTTTCGTTAGAGGAAATTCAAAGTCAATTAGTAACACGATTCTAATCTTCGATATTTTCCATAAAAGACAAAGATGGTTTAAAAAAAGGATTTTCGACTAGCATACGACCCTTTTAAGTAAAACCTTTAACTGACGTTACTTATCTCACACACCGATACTCCCCCCCCCTTCCCATATTTTTACAGTTTAACTACAAACGCTACCGAAGTTTTCTTTTATTTGAAACTTTTATATTATCATCAGAGACTTTTGAATAGGTGGGTTTTTATTATAAGAGACTTGCACAAGATGTTTAGTACAAAATTCCATCCTATAAGTTTATCGAGCCTTTTTGTCATATTTCGATGGAGACTGCTTTACATAGTTGTATGACAATTTCTGGCAAGTTAAATTTATAAAAGTATGAAATCTTCGGAATATTGAAATGAAGTATTGTAGTCTTAACATAAATTAAAACGATGCTTTAAGATTGGTGATATCAGTTGCGACACATAAAACAGCTAACATTCATGCACCTCTTTATCGATAATTACTAAACTATAATCCTCAAAATATACAAAATAAAGCCCTAGCATAGTTACAACAACATCGTAAACGCTTGAACAACTTAAAACATGTAAAGCAAACGAAAGTTGGGTGGATTGATAACTTGGTCTCTCCTTGCATCAATATTTTGTTAGCAATTAAGGCAAAATTTTTAAATAGAATTCGACAAAAATATGAATATGGGTACTCGTTTTATTTTTAATTTCACATTCTAAGACATTTGCCGCGACAATATTTTTGATAGAATCAGTTCTTTTGAGATATTCCTAAGGTAATTAAAAAAATAGTGTTTTTTCAACAATAAATATATGTACCTATTTTGTATAAATATATGTACCTATTTTGTATATACAGGGTGATTCCAAATTTTTTTTACAATAAAAGAGGGATGATAGTACACATCAAGACAAACAATATTAAATAGGAGACCAAGGGTCCAAAACGTTTTCCTAAGGAAATAGCCGCCATTAAAGTTTAGGGACCGAAATTTCAAATAAACATAAAAAACGAAAAAATCGATCGATTGATTTGCGGTTTTCACTAAAATTATTCTTTATGTCGGCATTTTCTTGAAATTAAATTATAAAGATAAATTTCAAAAAATGCCGATAGAGGGCGCTTTAGACTTTGGAGTAACGAACAACTATTTTTTGCCGGTATTTTTTGCATCTCATTAAATGTTTTCGTAAGCTTAGACTCAAACTTAAATTTTGAGCTCAAAATCTGTAGTTGGGAGTGGTTAAGTAACACAAACTGAGCTGTGTTCAGAGGATTCAAATTTCAATTGATTATAAAAAACGGAAAAATTGGTCGATTGATTTGCGGTTTCCACTAAAACTATTTTTTATTCAGGTATTTTCGTGAAATAAATTATAAAGATAAATTTCAAAAAATGCCGATAGAGGGCGCTTTAGAATTTGGAGTAACGAAACACTCTTTTTTGGCGTTATTTTTTGCATCTTATTAAATGCTTTCGTAAGCTTAGACTTGAACTTAAATTTTGAGCTCAAAATCTGAATAGCTCGGAGTCGTTAAATAGACAAACTTAGCTGTGTTCAGAGGGATCAAATTTCAAATAATTGTAAAAAACGGAAAAAATTCGTCGATTCGTTTGAGGTTTTTGCTAAAACTAATTTTTAAATCAGAAGTTTTCTTGATCAATCAGTGTTTTCTTGAAAATAATTTTTAAAGATAAATTTCAAAAAATGCCGATAGAGGGCGCTTTAGAATTTGGAGTAACGAAACACTCTTTTTTGGCGTTATTTTTTGCATCTTATTAAATGCTTTCGTAAGCTTAGACTTGAACTTAAATTTTGAGCTCAGAATCTGAATAGCTCGGAGTCGTTAAATAGACAAACTTAGCTGTGTTCAGAGGGATCAAATTTCAAATAATTGTAAAAAACGGAAAAAATTCGTCGATTCGTTTGAGGTTTTTGCTAAAACTAATTTTTAAATCAGAAGTTTTCTTGATCAATCAGTGTTTTCTTGAAAATAATTTTTAAAGATAAATTTCAAAAAATGCCGATAGAGGGCGCCTTAGACTTTGGAGTAGCGTACAACTATTTTTAACTGTTATTTTTTAAATCTCATTAAATGCTTTCAAATGCATAGACTTAAATTTTGGGCTGAAATTCTGAATCGTTGGGAGTGTTTAAGTAGCGAAAAATTGAATTGTGTTCGAGGAGGAAAGAGGGTTAAATTTCAACTCCTGAACACACTTCAGTTTGCGCTTCTTAACTCCTCATAACGATTCAGGATTTGAGCTCAAAATTTAATTTTAAATCTAAGCTTCCGAAAGCATTTAAAATGCTTTTGCAAGCATTTAATTAGAACCAAAAAATAATGGTTAAAATGAATTGTTGGTTACTCTGAAGTTTAAGGCGCCCTCTGACAGAATTTTTTGAGATTTATCTTTAAAAATTATTTTCAAGAAGATACTGACTTAAAGAATAGTTTTCTTTTAAACCGCAAACGAATTGACCAATTTTTCCATTTTCTATAATTACTTTAAATTTGAACCTCCCCCTCCCCTTTGAACACAGTTCAGTTTGTGCTACTTAACCACTCCCTACTATTCAGATTTTGAGCTCAAAATTTAAGTTTAAGTCTAAGCTTCCGAAATCATTTAAAGAGATGCAAACAATTCGGCAAAAAATAGTTGTTCGTTGCTCCAAAGTCTAAAGAGCCCTCTATCGGCATTTTTTGAAATTTATCTTTATAATTTATTTTCACGAAAATACCTAAATAAAGAATAGTTTTAGTGAAAACTGCAAATTAATCGACCAATTTTTCCGTTTTTTTTAATCATTTGAAATTTGAACCCTCTGAACACAGCTCAGTTTGTGTTACTTAACCACTCCCAACTACAGATTTTGAGCTCAAAATTTAAGTTTGAGTGTAAACTTACGAAAACATTTAATGAGATGAAAAACATACCGGCAAAAAATAGTTGTTCATTACTCCAAAGTCTAAAGCGCCCTCTATCGGCATTTTTTGAAATTTATCTTTATAATTTAATTTCAAGAAAATGCCGACATAAAGAATAATTTTAGTGAAAACCGCAAATCAATCGACCGATTTTTCCGTTTTTTATGTTTATTTGAAATTTTGGTCCCTAAACATTAATGGCGGCTATCTCCTTAAGAAAACGTTTTGGACCCTTGGTCTCCCATTTAATACTGTTTGTCTTGATGTGTACTATCACCCCTCTTTTATTGTAAAAAAAATTTGGAATCACCCTGTATGTACCTATTTTGTACCTGTTCTGATTACCCGTCCTCGAACGAGGACGGGTAATCAGTACGTTTATTCTAGACTTAAACTGAAGGGATTAAAACAACTTAGTTTTCTCCTAATTAATTTTGATTTATATTTCTGACTACTAAGCTAAAATTTTTAAACAGAACTGTGACATTTAATGTTCAACAAAAATTTTAATTGTAGGCGCTCATTTTATTCAGAACTTTAACCCTTAACTACTGAGACAAAATTATTGTGAGTAGTGTGTCAGGCAGATTAATCTAAAGATGAATAAAATATTAAAGTAACTCTCATAATACTGCTTTTGTATTAAACTTTATATACAGGACTATTATAAATAAAATTCAGCTATCTAAAATTCTCTAGCGATAGTAATAGGACTCCAAACGAAACAAAATTTGACCAGTATCTAGAGTTACGCTGAAAATTACGAGTTAAACTCTGAAACTTGAAAAACTCAGCTGTCTGTGTGACCGCTAATAACAATTAAGGAAAAAGCTCTACAATATTTGTTTTAATGTTTTTGATAGTTAGTTGTTTTTGAGGTATCATTATGGTATTAAAAAAGGGTGTTTTTATTTTAATTATTATTATTTTTTTTTTTTTTTTGTAAATCTATATATATTTTCTAACGCTCCCCTAGTAAGAGAAAGAAAAATTAATATATTCATTGTAGACATAAACTGAAAAGATTTGAAATGACTAAGTGTTTCCCCTTTAATATCTAAAGTTTAAAATCTTAATAATCCATTGCTTTTTAAAAATCTTTTCCTGATTTATCTGTTACTTTATTGTAAAAAATAATAAACAATCGATGAAGAACTCTTAACTTGTTTGCTTTTCATTTTTGTGCAGTATTTGTAAATCTTTAATATGATAGATTATCAGTCTTTTGTGATCCCCCCCCCCCTACCACTTGAAATCTTCCCTCAACCTAAGATTTTTATACTTGATACATCTTTTATATTCTGATAATTTCATAGATTTAAACGCGTAGCTCAATTATACGTCTGTTAAATTTGTGATTTATTTATATTTCTTAATTAATTTTAAAGGAAGTTTTATCTCTTTTTAGGGGATATTAGCCGTAAGAAAATGATGATGAAACATTAGTTTTGAGAGCAAGAGATAGTATGAAATATATATATTTTTTAATTTATCTTTTCAAGCTTGTTTTTAAAACCATGTACAATCAGTGAACTCAAATGAACCTTTCAAACAAATTCCATTTGAATGATTTTTTTTTCTATTCTGCTGCCTAAAAAAAATTAAATTGTTTGATTACAAATATGTTAAATTTGTGTGTTTTTAATATTATTAATTAAATTATTTATACAAAATATTAATTTCGTTATGGAAAATTTGTCAAAAATAAATATTGAAGAAATTTTGTCGCTTTATGTGCAAAATGTTTATATACTGAAGCCGGCACGTGATAAGATAAATTACGAAGAATCGTATTTGAAAATTATTTCTAAAAACATAATATATTGGTCATTTAAAATAGTTTATATATAAATATATTTTTTAAAAGGATTGTTTCCATAGAACGTTCTAAAAATTGAATGTGTGCGATGTTTAGAAGTTAAAAAAATTAGCAGTAGCAACAATTGCAAGTCCAGAATTTCATTTCAAAGTGTTACCATTCGAAAGATGATGTCAGCGTTACGTACAGATGTTTGTTCTTGATAATAGTTTTTTTTCGCATCAAAATCTTGAGTTACTTATTTGCTTTTCGAAATAGAATTTTTTCTCCCTTAAATACGCTTATACCTGAACCAAACAAATACTGAGTTGTTTTCTAAAAAGTTAGCATATAATCTTAAAATTTCAAAACTGTAGTGTATAAAATTAAGTGTAAGGGGGGGGGGAATAGGAAAGATGAGACAGTTTTTATAAAAATATTTTTAACCAATTATGTTTCGCAAATATAAAGTAGAAAATTTCAGAATAACATTTTAAAACATTTGAACACACTTTAAAATTATAAATTTGTTGATTATAAATAAAATTTTAGACAAATAAATCAATTAATTTAATTAGAAGGTCCCATCTCTCCCGCACGTAAGGGAGGAATGGGAAATGTTTTTAATGAAAATTCATATTTAATTTTCAATGCTGTGGTAGAAAAAATGGCAGATACAGTGTGATATTGACATTTCTAGGGTTTATTGTAAATTACAACAATTATTTTATGTTAAATTATGTTTTGTGAAAATTAAATCTAATGAAAAGTATTCTTATATACAGCTGCTGCCGCCAATTGATTTTGGAGGATATAAAATAATGGATAAAGGTACATACAAATAATATACTGACATACAAACATTAAACGCAATAAACCCAACTGGAGTGAAAAATGAACCAGAGCCAGGAATCGAACCCGGACCACAACATTCAGGCTGTTGCTCTATCCACTTTCCGGCCGATGACTGAGTCTGCAAGTTGTCACGTCATCCTAGGCTGTCTAAATTATGGAAGATAACTTTCCCAAACTTCGTTTGTTACTGAGAAACTCAGACTTGGTCATCGGCTGAAGTAGCTTAGTGGATAGAGCAACAAACTGGAATGCTTGTTATCGGGTTTGATTCTTGGCTCTGGCTAATTTTTCATTCTAGTTGGGTTTATTGTATGTAATGTTTGTGTGTCAGTATATTATTTGTATGTACTTTTTTATAATTTTGAAGTATTTGTAAAATTCATTTATTCAATACGAAGATCAATGTAATTTTCTTTATAATATCACATTCATTATAAATTGTATTGAATATTTCTTTACTTTCCATGCTAACATATAACTTTCTTCTATAGATGCATGAGAAACTGAAGTTCAATTTAAAAACAGTGCGATCTTCTCTGACGGTGAAAAATTGATAAAGTCAGATGAGGAAAAAGAACGATTGTCTATGAGAAAAATTCCTCCCCATACCTCACTCGGACCTTCTAATATGTTCTACAGTGCCCTGAAATTTTGAAATATTTTGAAATAATATCAGTTTATCAATCATTTTTTAACAGTATCTTAACAGGTAAAGCTTGATTATTGATATCTGAAGAAAATATGTTTCCAAAAATAGTATCAATAAGTATGATTTTAATAGGTATTTGTATAAACTCTAGTTCTGTAATATTTGTAAAATATGAGTCGTATTAAAAATGTATATGTAAATCATTTTTATTGTATAGAATGTAATAAATCGTTATTTAGAAATAAACTTTATTTATGTTTCATTGTATTATGTCATTTAATCACATTGCAATTATTGGTTGTACATGTATGCATATTGCATTTATAATAAAAATGACTATTCATAATATTTTCCAAAGCATTTTATACATTTCTATTTGTTTCAATTCTAATTTCCATACATTGTCTGCTTTTAGAAAGTCTTATTAGACAACTCTAGTGCTTAAGCATACTGATAAGTACTAAAAAAATGTGAAACCTGCCCATAATGACTGTTTATATGCATAATATAGATTTTTGAATACATATGTTAATGTGTGTACATCATCTCTATTATATTCAATTTTTTGATTTAGAAATTCTAATTCCAGAGCAGAATTAACCATAGTTGAATCCTACTAAATTCATGCATTTAGATTCATTCTTCCGGATATTTAAGCCAGTTTAGAGTTTTAAAATTGTGGTAATATGAATAATTAAATTTTCCTTTTCATTATGTCAATTTGAAACATAACTATCAAGCAAATAAATTATTAGAAAATGTCTAATATATTAAGTGTAGACAGTGCAAGAAATTTGTGGAGAAAATTGAGGAAAGAGATATTAAAATAAATAAATTAAATGAAGAAAGTTTCAAGTGATTAATGACAACTATACGTAATATTCAGCAAAAAATAGAATAATACATTAAAAAAGATATTTTCTTAAATATGGCGTTCAAGTAAAGACATTTTTTTACAGATGTGAGTTTTCTCATGTCTAACATACAAATACTTACGGCAATTGCTGTGATATTACTGAAACACTTGTCAGACCATATTGCTTATTTTGTAAAGAAATATTTTGATACATGAGGAAAGCTCCAGTGTGGGTATTTAAAACTATAAAAATTCAACTTCATATTGAAAAAGGAATACTTTAACAACTCCAATTAATATAAGTATTAGCATGCAAAAAACAATTGCTTAAAATCTTTTCGAAATACTGCTGAAAAACTATTAGTAATACTACTGTAAAAATTTTATAGTTACAAATACTTTTTGTAAGTGTAAATATTTTATATACAATGTTAAGAAATCATTAGCAAATTTACGTATCAACTCTTGTACTGTTGTAAAGAACTGTCTGGCGATAATACAAAAAATGTTTTATATACAATATATAATTTTTTGTAATTTTTTCTCTGTACCTTAATCAAGTTATATTTCTAATGATTTTTAGTACACCTTCAAGGGATTTTTTAGTATATTTGCTTACAAATTTTTGTGGATTTGTAACGGATTTTATAATACATTTATTATTATTATTTGGAATGCATACTAAGTATTTTATCTATTTTATCAAAAAATACAAATTTTATTAACCCGGGAGAACTCGCTATGAGAATTTCTCTTACGGTGCTCAATTCTTTTCTTTTACTTTAGTCACTTAATGTAAATTTTTTGTTTGGCTTATTACTTTTATTCAAAAAAGAGGTAAAGTAATCGAAACCACATTTTGAAATTTTATTAAAATGAAATATAGTCTTAAATAGTCTTAGAAAGGGTACGATGGAGAAAGAAAATCTCATGCGCGAGTTCTCGCGGGTTAAGGATATTTGATAAATTACATAAAACACTTAGTGTGCATTACTAAACAAAAATAGTAAATGTACTTTAATGTCCTTCACAAATCCACAAAAAATTCTTAGCAACTGTACAAAAAACTCCTTTGTAAGTATACTAAAAATCATTAGAAAACCTACAAAATATTTTTTAGGAAACACCCTTAAAATTTGTTAGCACGTTTACTAAATAATCCTTAGTAAATTTACCAAAAAGTATTTAGTAAACTGTCTAAAAAATCACTAGTAAGTATACTAAATAATATTTAGTACCTTTACTGAAACTAATTTGGGAAACTCCCTTAAAAATTCTAAGTAAATCTACTAAACAATCCGTAGTAAGTTTACAAAGAGTTTTTTGGAAAATTCCCTAAAAAATCTTTACTACGTTTACAACATAATCCTTCCTAAATTTACTAGACATTATTTACTAAACTCCCTAAACTATCGTTAGTAAGTTTACTAAACAATATTTAGAAATTTACGGAAATTTCTTTGGAAACCTCACTAACAAATCATTAGTACGTTTACTAAACAATATTTAGTAACAGTTACTACAGAAACTTTAGTAATTTTACGTGATTTTCTTTGGCTGCGTTTACTTAAAAAGTTCTAGGCATCCCAGTTTCCAAGAAAATTCTTAATAACCTTGCAGATTTTTTTTTTACAGTGTAGCAGACTTATTTCGTATTTATTGTCAAATGAATGTGAAATTTACGATCATCCATTATTGGCATTTAATTTTATAGCTTTGCGATAGTTTTTTTTTTTTGTTGTTGTTGTTTGACAGGGTAATGAAGTCGTTTGTAAAGTAGTAAGTAATAGTGAATTTTTGACAAAGTTCTGTTGTTAGGGCTTAACATTAAATAAAATTTCTACATAACCATCAAAAACAAAATTTTCTACTGACGGGATTTTATATAGATTTTTTTCTTAACTGATTTTAAAGTATATTTATTTTCCTAATATTTTTTTAACCAGAATGAATGATACATTAATTGCAAATATATATATTTTTAAATTCTACATTATGGTCATTGCAAAGATTTTTCCTGCTCATTGTAAATATTGTTTTTTTAGTGATAGTAAAATAATTGCAGATCTAAAATCTAAAATAATAAGGCTAACACACAGAATTAACGATTGCTTACCGTATGCTTTTCGGCGACTCGATAAGTACGCAAATTCCATCAACCAAAAGATCCAAATAGAATATAAACAAATACTGAATACTACTTGATTATTACGCCGATGAATTTTGCCAAATTATACATATTGCTAAACTATTTGCTAAATTATACGAATGGAAGTAATTTTTATTTTAACTAACCAAAGAATCAATAAATTACTAAAATATTAATAAAAATACAAATGAAACGTCGAATTAAAAATCAGTTGATGACTTAACAAACACATGTAACATGCTTAATGTCAAATGAATGTGACAGTTACGATTATTCATTATTGACATTTAATCTTATAATTTGGCGACCGTTTTTTGGTTGATGGGATAATCAAGTAGTACCAAGTAATATAAACAAACTATATAAATAACAATATTGTCAGTAATGTTTAAGTACAGATGTCATGTATGGACCATGTTGGCTAGATTGCAACAAAAGTGCGATTTTATGCCTCACATGTTAATCCAGTTATTGTTGTTTATTTATTAATAAACTATTTCTTTAATTTTATTTTCTTTTTTATAGAAATTATTTTATTCTATAGTTATTAATTAAACCTCCTTTAATTTTTATTACTTCTTTTAAAAACTAATGCAAAATAATTTTTAAAAATATAGTATGTAACTGGTATTTAACAACGCATTGTTCGCAAGATTGGCGTTAGAAAAAAAATGTAAATGAGTATGTAAAAATGTTTATCATTTAATAAACAACGACAAAAGAAAGTTTCATTCACCATTTCAATATATTTTTTAAATAACATCAATTAATCATTAATTCTCCAGTCGCACAGGTAATAAACTTCCTTTTCTTCGTTCATTTCATAATGAAAGACCATGAATTGAATAATCTCTAATTAAATAATCTGACTAATTTTCTGTAACGAGATTGATAACATAGAAGTCTCCTTAATACATAAACAAAACTACACAGATGTCATATACGCGCCGATTTTGGCGCGATAATTTTTGGCGATATTCAATTTTCAAGGATTAATCCAATATATTTTTAAATATTACTGGTCATAGGGAAAATATGCAGAAAATCGAAGAAGAAATGGCTAATTAAAAAAGACTTGTAATTTTTTTTCAGCTGCCAATTTTTATTCCAAAATATTTAATTTATTGATAGTAATAATGCACAACTGCATAAATTTCTTTCGAATTGCATAATAGATTTCCATTTTCATTTTCTAAGTATTAAAATTTTAATTTTACCTGTAAGTGAAATTGACGAAATAACGCAAGAAACATTAAATAAACAATAAAAATTATTTGCTAAAAAAGGATTATATTCGTTGATAATATTCTTTAAAATTACGGTAAAAAACTTTTGTAAAAGTATGACGTTAACTTGCAATGCATAAGTGTAGCTCTTAGGAAATGACTGTATTTTTCTTTTGTTCCATCAATACATCAGTCACGTGCATTTGTATAATTATTTAACTGGTTGCGATTATATTGCTTCAACATCTGGCAATAGTTTTGCTTGCCGTTCCAGAAATAAAAATATTAAAAAGTATTGTGAAGCGTATTTTAGGCTCTTCTATTATTATTAAGATTTAAGGTAGAAATTTATCCACTTTAGCAGTTTTCAATGTCGTTGACTAAAGTTTTAACTCTTTTATAGATACTCAAATATTTTAGTTTTAGGCTTAGGGAGTCTTTTAGATGAACAGATATTTTACAATGGAATCCCAACAGTAGCAGAAATTAACACAATTCAAATATTTGAGTCCATTTTTTAAAATGTTAACTTATATCTACATAATTTACAATTGAATAATAAAATATACTCCAGAAATCTTTTTTCACTTGAAAAACAATATTGTTGTGACCATTAACAACCTAATGTCAGACATATGCGTTTTTGGCTTAAAATCACATTCTTTAGCGACAAAAGAAAAACAAAAATTACAAACAAAGAAATATGTAACTCACAACTTAGAGTGACTTTTACAATTAGAATTTGCTTTTTTAACCGTAAATCATATGACACGGAAAATTTGATAAAAAAGAGAAAGAATGTAAAAAAACGGAAAACAACTATAATTCAGAATTCATTTAATCAATTTTTCAGGGTATTTTATACTGAGTTAATTTTAAGTTATTTTATACTAACGCAGAAGATAAATTGCCAAATGTTATATCAATTGTAATATTTCATGTTAACTTATTTTTTAAGCAATTTTTATTAAGCTTATTTTTTAAGGATTTGGCTTCGACATATTTTAACTATGTTCAAAGCATATGGTATATATATATTAAAATTAGCGTATGCCGATGAGGATAAATATTTCACGCATAATCTGAAGTGCATAGCATTTACAGGGACGCACAAAAGACTTCAAATAGTATAGTCTATCTCGAAGTACTATCGATAATGCCTAAAAAAGGAATAAAATGCATTTTTGATTATGATATGTTCTTTTAAGTTTCACTAAATGTATGCATATTATATGGTGTGTATAGATCTTATAGTTGATAAGCAGGGCTACACAGAAGAATTCGTAAAGCTTACTGAATGTAAGCGTAATTTACTTCAAAGTGATTTCTTAAATAAATCATGACATTTTTACTTTAAAAAGCTTTCAGCTTTCTAAAAATGTTTGTAGACTATAGATAAAATGATATACAGGGCCACGCAAAAAATTGAATACATGGGCAACTATGGATAATAATTTCTGAAAATTTGACTTTAGTAGCTTTAAATAATCATTTGTTTGAATTACATTTTAACAGTATAATGGCGTGAAATAAGGATACTATGTAAACTACATTGAAGAACTAACATATTCAAGTATGTTACCATCTATTAAAGTAAATTGCTGAAAGAGAAACTTCTACAAGTTAGGCGTTTTCCTGCTAAACTAAATTTCGCTATTATATAGTACGTATATCAACCGACAGGGGAAATACAGGGCTAATCAGAAGTATGGTAATAAATATTTAACTATGGACAGAAACACATTATTTCCCTAAATAACGCAATTTTGTTAAGTATTCAGGAAGTGTTGGAAATTGTTTCATAATCTATGCTAAGCGCATGATTTTTCTTACTTGTTACATTTATATATTGGATGACAATGGTTTGTGTGCATGTCAATATACGGTCTTTCGCATGAATAATTCCAATGCACCAAAAAAAAAAAAAAAAAAAAAAAAACCTGAAAATTTAAACATATTTTCTAGGAAACTGGGATTTCAGAAAAAAATAAAGTATTTAGTTTTTTTAAACAGTAAAATAGCATTTTTAATATTTATAATTTTCTTCTTGAAATCCAAACGGTAAGATACAAAATTTAGTCTTTGTATACAAATTAGGGTATTGTTTACAAAGCCCTCTTAATGCTTTGCCCGAAGGCTGGCACATAAATGGAGCTTGCCAAAGGCAATTTAAAAAATATATATTAATTTTTCTTATTTTATTTGAATTTTTTACGCAATTACCGAGCCTATTAGAAACCAGTATTTTATAAAAGATTACTTTGACCTGTTTAATTACAGAAAAATTTAGCCAAAAATCTTTAAAAAAATATTTGTACTAAAATTTAAGTGACCATATTCATTCATAAAAAAAATCTACGATCGACAGCCATCATATTTTTATAGGCGTTCAGGTATAGTATTCAAGGGCCTGTGTACAGCGAAAGATATTGTGTTAACATTTATCGCAATCATCGTCATCCAAATACATAAACGCAAAAATGTCATATAATTACTAAAATCATCATAAAATGAACAAATGTAGGAAAACTATACTAGAGTACAGGAAGGACATTTTGCTAAGTCACACGTTTAAAAAAAATCCGATTAGTGGAATTTTACTGGCAGGATTAAGTTATTTTTTTGAAAATGGCTATAACAATTATGGCTAAAATTTGTACTTTAAAATTAGAGATATCAGATAATCATTTGGCTGAATCATATGCTTGAGAAAATTCGCTTACTAGGCCATTTTGTGTCTCTATGAATCAAGCTACTGTACTACCTAAAAAACGGCTCAAATGATATTTACCAAATTTTGTATTTTACCGTTTTGGATTTCAAGAAATTATTGGGCTGTTTACATGTTCGAGAAAATTATGTTAGTGAATAATTTCAGGGTCATTCTTCTTCCGTCCATTTAATGGGAAAAATGTTTGAAACAAGTATTAAATTTTTAAAGGATGGGCACTAAACAAAAGCGCCAAGTTGGCAAAAGTTTAGAAAATTTCGTGATATTTGAGAAAATGTTTTAAGCAGACAAATTGGCTCTGTAAAGGAATTGTGCATTGCAACTTTGTAGTAATTCTAGACCCGCTCTTTCTCTTGCGTTATTATACGTTATAATTCCTCCATCTTCCTTCCTTCGGTAACGATATCATTATTAAAGTGTAAAAAAATTTTATTTCTAGAATTTATTTCTTTTGTTCAAGGGTTTGTGCGGAGAAAGGGTAAAGGACAGATAGATACAAATAGACAACATTCCTTATCTTTCTCTTTTATTTATTAGTAAACGCAAGCTTTATTTCAAATATACTTCACATATGGTTTCCAAAATCGTGATTGTATATGCATACACATTTGAAGAAGAATAGGAATGTCAAACGCTGTAGTATACCATATTTTAGAATTAAATAATTTTATAACAGTTTAATGATTTTATTAATGACTTTGTATTTTTATATAAAAAAAAGATAACATACTATTTTTAACAAAAACCATGTTACAAATAAAAAAAGAAACTTTTGATTGGATTAAAAATGATATCGATAACAAAAGTCAACCCCCTTCCCCCTAGATATATCTTACGATATCATATCCAGACCCACATTCTACCCTGAAAATGAATACGTTATATTTGCTAAGCCCCTAGACAATGTCAAAATACATGCCTTAAATGAAAGAAAGTAGCCAAGTTTGCAAATGTTTGACGAATTTTGTTGCCATAAAGGGAAAAATTTGGATTTAAGAATCTGAATTAATTTGTTAAGAATTCACTACAATAGTCGTTATACATGATTCAACCAACCAGAATCAATAAAACGTTTTTGGAAAACAGTGACGATATTATGACAATGTACTTCTGCTAAAACAGGTTTGAGAATCTAAAGAATTTTCCAAAAAATCCCCAACAGGAGTCGGTATACAAGGTTCAAACCTTGAATCGGTATTAACAGAGTACTCTTGAAAAGCAGTGAGGATATTCGGTTCAATACATTTATGCTGAAGCAAAAAACAATTTCAAAAATTCGCAATAGCACCCGATTTACAAAATTTAAACCTTCAGGATTCATAGAATGTTCTTGAAAAACAGTGACGTTTTTCCGCACAATGCATATTTCTCTGAATAAATGCAATTGTTACATCAGTATCGATTTTTTTCAAGTTTAATACAAAGTAATTTTAACAGAGCAATTTTAACGGAGTCTTACCGTCTGCTGTCTGGCATAATTGATAAAGTAGTGTCTCTGAACAATTATAAACCATCGATAAAAATAAAATTTGTGTTAATCGATTGGAAATAACGTTTTATATTAGATATTCTATATAAATAAGTAATATATGAATCTGCATAATACTATTCTACAAACATTATTCCTTTTTAAACAGTAAAGCTCAATTTTTTACTCAACATTTGAACTCTTTGCTCAATTCGATGTAGAGAAATATACAGGGTGCAATATCTTATCTACCAACGACCTTTAAATTCTCAACCGTTGGTCATAGACATATAGTTCCTGTCACAAAAATGTTTCAAATGAGATAAATTTTCAAATTGTGTCATTATATAATGTAAAAAGTCAGTTTTATAAAAATTACGAAATGTAACATTTTAACTGATCCTCATAAAACCAGAAGTTTGACTTCTATACTACAAAAACTGACAGAGTTATCAAATTTCCAATTTTGAGATTTTTACACATGATTTTGTGTGATTCATTAGAATCAATTAAAAAATTAATTAAAGTGATTGAAGATCGAAATCAGGGTGCAATGTTTTTTCTAAAGCAAAACCTCTTTTAGCCGGTATCACCAAATCGGGTTATTACCAAAGAGTCATCTAAAAATTTTAGGTAAACTTTAAGCGTCGAATGTAAAACGAATATGAAATATTGAAATTAAACCGAGAAATACAAATCACAATACGGGATGGCTTGAAGAGCAGACCCTCCGAAAAGCACGCCGGTAGGGTTTCAATATGATTTTTCCCCTCGGCATAATGCATCAAATGTCCATTCGTATTTAATCACCAAATTCGGTGAACAAATGATTGGGTATGGCGGGCCGATTGATTGGCAACGCGTTCGCTGGACGTGAATCATATGGGTTTCTACCTCCACAGTTACCTTAAGGCACAGGTCTATATGACTGAGCCTAATACTCTAGTTGATCGGAAGCAGAGTATCATGCTTGCATATCTCACAATTGCCTATCTCACAATCTCATGCTTTAACTCCAGAACTCAATGCAAGGGCAGTCACACATTCAGCTGTTGACTGCCACCAATGAAAATCACTCTGAGCAGTATTTCTCGTAGATTTCGACGTTTGATGTATTGTTTTTTTTTAAATAGAAGGCCGTTTTTTGATATGATTATTTATTGATATTTATTTTTCTGTTTAATTACAATATTTAATTCTTCACTTTGCATACGACCTTAAAAGTGAGCTAAAATTTACAGATGAAATACTCCTCTTTTCTGGGACCGGCTAAAAGTAATTTCGCCGAGAAAATAAAATTGCACAATGATTTCGATCTCCAATTACGTTCTTTATTTTTTAACTGATCTCAAATGAAAGGTAAAATTACATGGAACAATTTCAAACTTAATTCAAAATTTCAAAAATTTCAAATTTAATAGCTCTGCCAATTTTTCAATCTTTTCAAAGTCAATCTTTTTCTGTCATGTCTGTTATGATGTGTGTAAATTTGTACTAAATATAGTGATTGGGGGGGGGGGGGAGGTTGAAAAAGTTACTTTTTGTATAATTTTTATGAAACTGATTTTTAGCTTTAAATAATGCCACAATACGAATATTTACCTCATTTGAAACATTTTTTTTTAAACTGGAAGTATATGTCTTTGACCAACGTTTGAGAAATTAAAAGTCAGCGATAAATAACATATTGCACGTATAACATACAACTGATTTACTTTGTTACATTTTTGTAGAATAAAAATACGTGTTTAGCATTTTTTTAAACGTAATTCAATAACAATGTTATAAAAAGTATGTAACTTATACATTATTTTCTTTCTGGTATAATATTAGAATTCAAAATGCGTATCAAAGAGGTTACTATTTGAAAGTAGGTTATATCTTTAAATTTCATATGTAAATGCCCTATATACACTGATCTATTTATTCAATGGCATTTAAAAATAGACAGCATTATTTTCATTTTCTGTCGCGTACCTGTTATATTTGATAATTTACACTGAGAAAAATAATATACCGCCTTCATCTAGATTAAGTAGTAAGTCACTTTTCAAATACCTAAACTAGAACTATAAATAACCAAAGTGTCCGAATAGTTTAATCAACTAAATTGAATAGATGAAATGACCTACAAGGAAAAGATCCACACGGACATACTCCGAAAAATCTCGAAAAATTACAGAATGTTCTTCTCATGAGGATATATACGTTTAAAAAAATTTTTCGGCTGAAACTTTGTATCCTGTTCGCAAAAAATAACGAAAGTTTCGTTATTTGGCGATTTATCATCGGTTGGCGATGAAAAGCAATTTCAAAAAATACTTCTTTATGTCAAATGCATATTAAAAGAAAAGAAATTCATGTTTAACTTGTTTAGATAAATTAAATATCTTTGGTTTTGTCAGTTTTAGTTTGTTTTAAGGATAATTTCATTATATCGATATTTATATATACTTATATTGAAATTTAACCATCAAAATTTGAGATTAAAAACGAAATTCAAATTTAAATTAATTAAAATTGTTTCAAGTTCAAAGTCCAGTTGAACATTGTCAATTCGATTTTGTTGCTATGGAAACATCAGGTTTTTATTTTTGATTATCTTTAAATGTATGAAAATAAATTTTCTGAGTAAGAATTTTTTATATATGAAAATAATTTTCCAGGGGTAAATTAATTATATACAACAATAAATAATACATATATGCAATACAATATATTTATATATATATGTATATAATATATTGAAATCTCTCATTGTTTATGTTTAAATTCATTAAATACCATTTACACGCATTTTAAAAATCCAACAGTTTTCAGTTGCATTAACATTGTTTTGCTTTTGGTGGGGAAAAGAGCTGCTCTTCAAATCGCGTGACATCTTTTCACGCCAAATATTCGAAAGTACTTTATTTTTTTTACAGTTTCTATTGTGATTCCGCCACTAATTTTAACTGAGCCTTTATTAGATACATGAGTTGTTTAATTAACATTTGTTTTCAAAAAAGTCTGAGTGCGCCCAGTTCGGAGACTTTTCTTGCTAGCATTTCTAGTTTCTTGTTTTCTAGATGACGAAACGATATTGAATCGTTTCAGTAACGAGAAATTATCGCTTATTTTCGAAAATAGTTTCATAAACTGTAATTGCAGTTACTAAATCAAACTTCTTGTATTCGCATCTATTTGCTGAGATTTTTAAAAAAGTTCACTTTAAAACAAAAAATTTACTTTACTTTACCGTGAATTATCCAGTAAATTCACGGAATATGTCACTTTTTTTAGATAAACAGTCAACTCCCGTAATTTTTTGTGTTTTATCGGCAATAATCGTTAATGTAATGGCAAAATCCGTTGACATAAAACTATAGTCCGGTTTTTTACGGACATTGTCTGGAATCTTTGCTGCAGTTTTTGACAAAGAGAATAAATGAAAACGCTCTTGAATTCCAGATGAAGACTCTAGAACTCTGAAGCAAACGGAACTAGAATTTATAAGGATAACTTGGAACTATTTTTTCTAGAACCATAATTTAGATTCTAGATACCAGAACTATATTTTTTTTCTCAGTGTAAGAAAGAATTACTCTGGGAATATCATTTTTACTTTTCTAAGATTTCAAACTACAAGAATTAAAAATGTGTGAAAAACTAAACATTCTAACTATTTTTAATTTAAAATACATAGTTACAATATTCATATTTAACTATATGTATTTCCCTGATGCTCATTTTGATTTTGGAATGCAGAAACTTAACACAACATATGCGGAAAAAATGTATAAATGATACTTTGGGAGTATTAGTCCCATTCTGAACCATTAAATAAAAAGGGTGTTATGTGCACAAGAACTTCAATCTTTAATAACTCTTAAGTTCTATAGTGCTCTATCTTATCCTAATACAATTCTTATCATTTTTCATACTGATATAAATCTCACGTCGTTAATTTTATTATTCGTATTTATTTATCTCTTAGATTAGTTTTCGAGGCGAAATCTAACAAATATCATTAATCAAAGGAATAATAATTTAAATTTCGAGATGAACAGACAGTTGTTATCAAAGCAGAAATCATTTTGTTTGGATATGCAATTATAAATTACGAAATAGAAGAAAGAAATTTTGTCATTATCTATTCTATTACCAGCCGTAACTAAAGGCCCTGCAGCTTTTCGAAAACCCATATTTTTTTCTTGTTAAAAAAATAACGAAAGAAATAGAAAGAAGCTTTAATGATCAAATTTTCAATCAATCTTTTGAGAATTTTGGTTTCTATTTAATTTTGTTTTCTATGAAGAATTTCATTTTCATTCTTATCCCATATGAAATCGGATGAAATAAGATAAATGAATGAGACTTTCTGGATTATAATGAATCTGCTGTGATTTTTCTCGATTTGTCTGAAATATGTGTTTTCAGATGTTCTTTTCCGATAATAATCTGGTTTTTCTTTTCATTTCATTTTTTTCATCCTGTATTTTTTGTAGCCTGTCATTTATTTATTTAACATCTCTTAAAAAAATACAGTGTAAAATTATTACTTGAAGATTTTGTAGAAATGGTTTTATGATAATACTTAAACTGAATACAGATTCCAATATTTCTTTATCATTTTATATTTTATTTTTTTTTCAACTTACTATGAATATGATACAGTAAATATTCACTTTATTGTTAAAATTGTAGCTCATCGTTGTAACAAAAATTTTGTAAAAAAAATAAAATACCATTCCCAAATAGCACATACTCTTAACTTTTTGTTTACAATTTGTGGTAGCTGAACGACAGGGTTAAAAGGCTTCGTTAATTTGAGCATATGAAACGCATATTTTGCTAAGCAAACTGATGGATCAGTGTTTCGCTATTGTTCAGAAGCGGATCCTTGGTTTAACCCTTTAAGACCCGAAGAAATTATAAGCAAAGCTAGCCATGCTGATTAAAAGCAAAACATGCACTACATCCACTAGCTGCTGATAAAAAATGATATTTTACTATTTCTGCAATATTGAATGACCGTTCGATTTTGGTTTTTATTACATACAACTGCGAAGCAACAATTTAAAAGAATGTCTAACCCCACGATCGTGCGGGTTGGGTCTTAAAGGGATATAGTACGTCAAAATAGAAATTTTTTATCTGTGTACAATGCCCGATAACAAATAGTCACATCAATTAGGGATTTATTGTGGCATAATTTGTTTTATTTAGGATCTTGTTCTATTCTGTATCTGCCACAATTTTATGGAGACATTAACCCACTTAACTGGCATTACGTTACACCATAATAATGTGAATTCTGATATTTGGACATTATTATGAAGTAATAATATCAGTTATATCAGTTAAAATTTAGTTGGTTATATCAGTTACACTGATTCATAAAATTGGTCGTAGTATGCTGCAAACAATTTTATCACACACAATACATTACAATATTATTTTTACACTGCATGTCTTGGTAAATTATTGAAAACTGGTTTGTTAAGATGTTGAAATAAGAGATGGTAAATGTGTAACAATAAACTTATGTTGAGTGATAAAGCAATTTAGTACACTTAATCTTTTGAAAACAAGTATATTTAGACAGGAAGCTCAGTTCAAATTAGAAACCATCACATTAAGAGCATCTAAGGCGAAATTGAATGGCGGCTTAGTAAAATTTTTATTTTCGTTTGCTTTTCTTGTGAGATCGTGGTGGAAAAAAGATGAAACATGTTTTATGTTATGTAATCCACATATCGAACGTAGGATGAATAGAATATAAATATTCATAAAAAGAATAGAAATATTTATTTTAGTTATTTCCTTTATGCCATAACTTAATTTACAGTCAGCATTTCTTGTTAGAATTCAAAGTATAATAAAACTTTGCTCCGTTTAAAATGTCTATGTTGACTTGTTATGTGATGTTTAAAATAAAACTATTTGGATGTGCCAATCCCAAAATTTTCTTCTATGTCTACGTACATTTTAATATTAAAAAAACAGTTACTCATGTTAATGCTTTAATAATTTTAATTCAATACTATAATAATTTTGATTTTCATCTTAAATTTCTGTTTCAGTCAATTAATCGGAGTAAAAACGAGTTTCTGACTCTGCTTAAACCGATGGAGAATAGAATGTTAGGCAGATTTTTTTCATGTTCATTGAGGACCTACTTGCCTTACCCCAAAATAATCATACACAAAAATTTTAGTTCAGTTCTATGCATAACTTCATGCAATTTTGATGGTAAAATAACGGAAATGGCACAGACCTCTTCCAGCGGATTTTTTTTTTTAATTCGGGCGGACCTACTAGCTACAGCCAAACACTTACACAAAAAATTTCGTTCAATTCGATTCATAACATCATACATTTTTAGGTGGTACAGTATTGAAAATTGCACAAAAATCGCTATTGCAGCGCACCCTTCCGGCGGATTTTTTTAAAATTCAGGGAGAACCAAATAGTCATAACTATAAAGACTTTTGAGAAAATTTAAAAAATTTTAAAGAAAAATTTTGTTTTAATTCGATGCATAATTTCATACAGTTTTAATCGGAAAAATATTGAAAAAGGCACAAACATCGCTACCACAGAGCCCTTTTCCGGCGGAATATTTCAGAAATGAAGGAGGACCTGCTTGCTACAGCCAAAAACATTCACAAGAAATTTGGTTCAATTCTATGCAAATATTCATACACTTTTTGGTGATAGAATGGCGACATACGGACACACCAACACATGGACAGACAGACATTTTGTAAAAACATCCTTTCGGAATCACTGACCCCTAAAACATGTAAATCCATCGAAAACCGGAAGTCGAAAAAATGTCGATTGCAATACTTTCTTCTGTTGAAGATAGGAGAAAGTAATAGAAATAAATAAAGTTGAAGTATACTGCAAAAGCGGTTTGCAATGTAAATCCGACTACCGCTTGCATTAAATGCCCTCGTTTCGGCCCAAACACCATTCAAATTCTGCATAGTCACTCCATTGCTGTTATGGAATAACTCTATTATGACCAATGAAAATGATCCATACTATAGTCAAGTACAGAATTTCATTAAAAGTGGTGGAGTGACTATGTAGCAAAAGCTACAGATTTTTAACAGTGAACAAAATAAGCACGTGGAACAGCGATAGAATTTTTAGACATAATCCGTGCTTTTTTCCTGTAAATGAAAATGGTATGCTTATTTTTAAGCATTCCAAAGTAACATTTGACTGAATTATGCATTAAAAATTGTATTACTAAAAGTTTTCTTTTTTTTTCATGAAAGCATGTAGTTGTGTTAGGGCCAAATATAATGGAATTTAGGATTGTATTTCTTACTTAATTTCTTTCACATTATTTCAGTTTTCACAGCCCTCATACTTTATCTCTATTCTTTCTTTTTATACTAAAGATAAATACTACATATATTAGACTTCATAAAAAAAAAAAAAAAAAAAAAAAAAAAAAAAAAAAAAAAAAAAACATAGCACTCGAGTACTTAATGATACACTTTAGATATTTTGTTTTATATGCTAGCGTTTAGACTCCTAAAATTGACTAAAATTTCCTTAGCAACTAATTATACCGTTTTTATGAATCTGCATTTACAGGGTTAATACAATACCCAAGAACTTATTCAGATTTTTTTATTTCCTTTTTAAACCAAAATATTAAATATCAATTGGTTAAACCATCAAAAGATCTAGAGTAATCAATTATATTACAACTCTAATGCATTTAAAGGGAAAAAGATGCTGTAATTGAATACATTTGGAGTAAAGACTATAGAAACAGTTATAAACACTAAAAAAGACACATCTTCTCAATTTACAAAAATGTATTTCATTCACGAACGATTATATACTAGTGATGGGCGATTCTGGAAATTTTGAGAATCGATTAAAATCGATATCGTATAAAACAACATCGATCATAATAAGAATCGATTTCTCATTTCTAGAATCGATACTAGAATCGATATTTCGATATTCAGGTTCACACAGAGAAGATCCAAATTACTAATTCCAAAACTTAGACAATCAGCAGGACCGTAATTACCGCCCCCCATCCCCATTTAGGGAGTCATAGAATTAAGCTATTGCAGATTTTAGAGTCGGATAATAAGAATTTTGAATTTTAAAATGATTGTCACTTATGGTTGTCACTTACACAAAAACTTTGAAAAATTCGAGAGACATAACTCAACTAATAACAACACTGAGTAACTTGGAATTAAACCGAGTATAAAGAGTGCCAAAAGCGTGTAGCTAGGATGGGGAACAAGGAGTATAGACAAAGAAAACTTTTTGTTTTCTAATGCCAACCAAATGTTACACGAGATCAGGGCCGTAACTACCGCCGGGGCACTGCCCCGGGGCCCCCAAGCCTGAGGGGCCCCAAACTGATGGTTAAAAAAACTATTGAGTTTAGTTTCTAGTCTAAGTTCCTATAAAATGCCTAGCACATACCTAAAAGTTAGTAATAAAAAAAAATCAAAGTGTTAGAATAGATGTTTTTGCTTGTCTGTCAATACACTCCTTACGCTTCGCATGCAAAAGGAGTTCTACAGCAGACAGCAAAATGTCGAGTCGAATGTGTCATCATGTCGCGCCAGCAAGTTTGCTGATCTCACCGAAGCTAGTATAAGGAAGAAAATATGGTCTTCTAATCGACAGAATAATATAAAAAGCATCTAAAAAATTCTAGAAAATCTTTCTTTTTATCTATACTAATAAGTTAACAAAACGCTCTGTTTGTGTATGTCTGCGTATGTGTGTGTGAGAGAAATATACACACATATTTCTCTCATACACACATACTGCACATAGAAGTCTGAAATTTTAGGTGAAGATAGTCCAAGACAGGTCCTGATGCACCTGAGGCTCAGACTTTTAATATTTTAAGGGCCAGGGCCCTGGGCCCCTTACAATTTTTATGCGCCAAATTGTTAATAGCTTGACTCCTTTTTATCTAATCTTTTCCGTTTTGAGGTACCTTTCTCTTTTTAGATATTTTCGCCTTTTTACTCTTCAGTTATGACCTTGGACTCTTGGGGCCCGTTTTATGACCCCTTTTAGTCTTTGTGATAGTAAATTGTTAATAAATTGCTTCCATTAATTTCGATCTTCATTTTTGGGATACCTGTTCCATTTAGATATTTTCAAATTTTTACATTCCATATAAGACACTGGGGCCTTCTAGATAATCATAGGGCCGACCCAGGGACCCTTGATCTTTTTGTGCGCTAAACGTTTTTCACTCCCTAAATTTCTCACCTTCTTAGTGCAAAATTTTAAAGCTGAATCTTGGACTCTTATGTCAGGACCAACACCCTGATATTTTTATTCGGGGCCTTGGGGCCCTTTTTTTAACGCTTACCCAAGCAATTGGTGCATTTTAAAAAAATATTATTCTTGCAAATAATTCATACTCTATGCTTAATTTTGACTGATTAAAGGTCTAAAGCGTTACGTACTAAAACATTTTAACATGTTTTCATGTTAGGGCCCTGATTGTATTTGTCAGTTGGCCCCTATGGGGCCCTCTATCATAGCTCCCTTAAAAATGGTCGGATTCACTAGCTTTTTTTAACAACTTTTTAGGTCCTCCAACTACGACATGAACAACAAAAAAAATTTTTTAGACTTCAGCTACCACTATTTATGAATATTAATCACTTTCTTGGAGCCCTTGGTGCAGCTTCTTTAAAAATGATCCAAATTGCTTTCAATTTTATTCAACAAAGTTTTAGCGTCTTCCCATTATTTTAATAACTACACAAATATTTTTATATCCAACTACATGCGAAATAATTTCCTGGCCCTTTGGGTCCCGGTACAGGCCCCCTTGAAGTTTTTGTAATAATAAATTGTCAATAAATTGCTTCCTTTTAATCTGATCTTCATTTTTAGGATTCTTTATTCATTTAAATATTTTAATGTTTTGACATTCAATACAAGACACTGTGTTCCCCTGTGGAATCATAGGGTCCAGCCCAGGGCCCCTCAACATTTTGTGAAATAAACATATTTCACTTCCTATATTTCTGATCTTCTTAGTGCAAAATTTTAAAGTTGCCTGGGACTCTTCTTTCAGGACCAATCCAGAAAACCTGATGTTTTTATTCGGACCCTAGGGCCCCTTTTTAAACATTTGCCCAATCAATTGGTGCATTTAAAAAACTATATCATACCAAAGAATAGTTCCTACTATATGCTTAATTTTGACTAATTAAAGATCTAAAGCGCTATGTACTAAAATATTTTAACATGGTTTCATATTAGGGCCCTGGTTTTAACTGTCAGTTGCTCTCTACAGGGCCCCATATTATAGCTCCCATAAAAATGGTCCAATTCACTAGCTTTTTTTTCTATCAATTTTTTATGTCCTCTCTCTTACCTATTACATGAACTACAAAAGAATTTCTCAGACTTCAGCTACCATTAATTTTGTTTGTCAATTGCTTTCTTGAGGTCCTTGATGGAGCTTCTTTAAACATGAACCAAATTGCTTTCAATTTTATTAAACATAGTTATAGCGTCTTTCCATCATTTTAATAACTATAAAAAATATCTTTATACCCAACTACATGCAAAATAAATTCCTGGTTCCCTTGGGGCCAGTTGAAGTTTTTGTAATAATAAATTGTTAATAAATTGTTTCCTTTTAATCCGATCTTCATTTTTAGGATTCTTTATTCATTTAGATATTTTAATGTTTTGACATTTCATATAAGACACTTTGGCCTCCTGTGGAACCATAGGGCTCAGTCTAGGGCCCCTGAACATTTTGTGAGGCAAACATAGTTCGCTCTTTAAATTTATCCCCTTCTCAGTGCAAAATTTTTAAATTTGACTTGGACTCTTCTTTCAGGGACAAGATTCTCATATTTTCATCCGCGGCTAGGACCCTTTTTTAAAACATTTTCCGAATCAATTTGTGCATTTCGATAAAATATTATTAAAATGAATAATTCATACCCTATGATTAATTTTGACTAATTGTAGATCTAAAGAGCTAAGTACTAAGATATTTAACATGTTTTCCTGTTAGGGCCCTCTTTTTAACTGTCAGTTGTCCTTTTTGGACCCTTATTATAAATCCCTTTTAAAATGATTCAATTAACTCGTTTTTTTAAACAACTTCTTAAATCCATCAGCTACTAAGAAACCGCCATAGTCTAGCTACTACCAATTTTGAATATTAATCGCGTTCTTGGGGCTGTTGGTGCAATTTCTTTAAAAATGATCCGGATTGCTTGCAATTTTCTTTCACATTGCTTTAGCGTCCTCCCATTACTTTAATAACTACAAAAAATACTTTATACCCAACTACATGCGAAATAAGTTCCTGGCCTCTTGAAGATTTTGTACCATAATTTGCTATTAAACTGCCCTCTTTTAATCCAATCTTCATTTTTGGAACTATTTTTTCACTTAGTTATTCCCATGTTCTTACATTCCATTTAAAAGCCTGAGACTCCCTATGGTCTCGGCTCAGGCACCTTGAAATTTTTGTTCTCCATGCATATTTCACCTACTTATTATCAAACCTTCTCAATGCATAAAGTTGAATTTTGGACTCTTATTTCATGACCTACACCCTGATGTTTTTATTGAGGTCCAAAGGCCTTTTTTCAAAGCATTTACTCATTTTTTATGCACTTCTTTAAAATATTATTTAATGAATCATTCATATCCTATGCTTAATTTTGACTAATTGTAGATCTAAAGTGTTAATTGTTTGCTTAAAGTTATCATAACGTGTCCCGGGCAATGCCGGATGAGTCAACTAGGCTATTAATAAATACATAAAATCGAAAAAAAAATCATCACAATCCATCTTTCAAAAGTTTTTTAAACAAAAACGCATGATTAAGTTACATATACTCAAAAATGAACCTAAATAAAATGCTCTTTAAAGTATTCAACCAATCAGAAGTCCATATTTTTTTCCCTATGCTAACTTCAGTGGGGTTGGCAAAAATGGCGTCGCCGCCAAGAGCCTGCCGAGTAGTTGTCCATTTCTTCATTTTTTAGTCATTTTTGGGCTTATCATACTATGTACATTTAAACAACGGTGTGCGAGAAAAAAATTATGCCCGGGGCAAAATTTAAATTTGCCCTCCCTGGGGGGCCCCCACCGGAGGTTTTGCCCCGGGGCCCCCAAGTTTATAGTTACGGCCCTGCACGAGATAGTTTGGAAGAACAAAAAATATGCCCCATTCCCAAGGGGGTAGGTAAACCCCACTCTTGACGGAAAGGCGACCATAGCCCAAATGTATCTTTTGTCGAAGTTTCAAAATGAGGATTTACAATAAAATAGAACGAGAATTGGACATTTAAAAAATTGCATGCATACTTTGAACGGCCCATTTAGTAAAGATTGGCGAAGAAGGGGGGGGGGGAGGGATTAGAACGGACGAACTTGAAAAAAAATTAACTAATGACCCAAATAACTGAGCTTCTAAACAAAAATATAGTGTTTAACTTAGTGTTGAATTCATGGTGTGGCCCGCGGGGAACATGCACTCTTTGAAACTATAAAAAGTGCCAAGGGCATGTAACTAGCTGGAGAGAGGGGTAGTAACAGAAAAAAACGAGGAGATAAAAGCTTTATAACGATATGTTACATGAGATGGTGTGGAAGAAACAAAAAATATCCCCCCCCCCCACCCAGGGGGGCAAGGTAAATCCCAAACGGACAGAAGGGCGACTCCGGCCCAAATGTATCTTTTGTTGAGGTTTCAAAATATGGATTTATAACAAAATAGAACGATGATTAGACTTTTTTAAAATCGCAGTCATAATTTGAACGAACCTGTAGTTAAGATTGGTGAGGAAGGGAGGGGGGGGGGCGGTAGGATGGGCGAACATGAAAAACAAAATAGTGGCACTCTGAGAGTGCCGATAGAAGTGAAACCTTGAACAATTACGTGTGTATTTTTTTTAATCGTTAGGATATATAATTTTGAATTGTCAGGAAATACTTTTAAATGAATAAAAAAAAGGTTCTAAAATATTAAAGAATATATTAATATCTATAAAAAAAACCGCGCGAAACCATATGTCCAGCTATTGTAGGTAACTCACTATAACTACTTTTTTACATTTTAAAACGCGAGAAATACACCAACCAAAATTAGACCATACTATCGATATCTTAATCTTTATCCAAATAAATCATTTTGTATTAATGCCTGTTACAATATCTGTAGATTACTTTTTGAATTATTCAAATCGGGCATTCCATTCAAAAGATATTACGAATTTAAAGATGACAATCTAAAGAAATAATAGCGCTGCTGAGTACTCGGTGGCCAATAAGCTTAGGGATTACGTGTGCAATCAAACGATTGCGGGTTCGAACCCCAGTTTCGCTGATATGTATCAATGTTTTTGTTTGTTTGTTTGTTTGTTTGTTTGTTTGTTTTCGAAGAAGTTTGAAAAATTAAAATTTTAACACATTATGGGTCCGTAACGTGACCTGAAATGATGGGAGAAAATTTCTTATGCTAGATTTGTAATGTATGAAGCATAAGCTTTCAATAGACATATTGTATCAAGAAATGAGAAAAAACCCCTCTGCCCCCCCCCAAAAAAAAGGTTTTATAGGGAAAACCGGGAAAATGGAATAGCAAAAAGAACGGCGAGAAATCGTTAGCTATACTAGAATTTTTCTCATCACTGTATCTCCTATAGAAGCAAAGTTATAGCCTTTTAAAGATTGAAATGAAGTGAAGAAATAAGCAAAATTAGGTGAGTGATCGACAGGGGTGGGTCCACAGCTCTGGGGGTGCCATGTAGCTTAAACTTTTAAGTTAAAAATGGTAGAGAATTAAATGAGAGAAATTTTAAGGTGTATATTGGGGGAGGGTGCAAACCCCGCCCCCCTTCAAAATTTTTTTTGTTTCTTTTGAAGAAACAAAAAAATATGCCCCCCCCCCCGGCGGGTCGCAGATAAATCCCAAACTGGCGGAAGGGCGACCCTTTATTTATCTTTTGTCAAGGATTTAAAATGTGGATCTAAAATAAAATAGACCGAGAATTGGACATTTTTAAAACTGTATCCATATTTCGAACGGCCCTGTAAGTTAAAACTGATGCGGAAAGGGGGGGGGGGATTAGAAGAGACGAGCGTGAAAAATAAAACATAATAAACTAATACTTCAAATAACTGGACTTCTAAACAAAAATATAACGATTTAACCTAGTGTCGAATTAATGGGCTGACCCGCAGGGGATTACCCCCCCCCCCCCCAGAAGTTATGAGATGCTTTTTAATGCCCAAATTGCGATTCCCCCTCTCTTACAAAGCTGTAAAACATGATGCCTTGCTCCGGAGTCGCCGAAAAATACCTGCATTCAACACTGATTTAGCCTAGGAAAAAAAAAAAAGAAAAAAAAATCGAAATCGAATCTAAAGATCGACATCGAATCTAAAGATCGACATCGAATCTAAAGATCGAAATCGAATCTAAAGATCGACATCGAATCTAAAGATCGAAATCGAATCTAAAGATCGAAATTGAATCTAAAGACCGATCTTACGGGTAGAATCGATTTTACATTTTTACTTTCTTTTGTAACTTTACAAGAAGAGAGTATTAGATTCGTGAAAAATTTTGACATCCCGTTTTTGATGGATTTATATATTTTAGAAGGTCTTTAACACGATTTCATGGTTTTTAAGAAATATCTGTGTGTGTGTGTCTGTCACTCTGTGTGTCTGTATACGACAAAAATTTCTGACCGTTCTATCTCAAGAACAAATACACGGAATTCCACAAAACATTAGATTTAGTTTGACCTTGATATAAACTGAATCTAATTAATTTTTGGTGCATATAGCCTAACAGGTGGCGCTGCTATGCTGCATTTTTTGCGATTTGCGCAACAGCTATATCTGAATAACGAATGAACGGATTTTCATCACATTTTAGATCTAGTTAGTCCTTGACATGAATTGATGTTTTTTGCATTTTGATGTATATAGCTTCTCAGATGGCGCTGCTATACTGAATTTTTCACAATTTCCACTCAGCGCCATGTGAAAGGGGGGGGGGCGAAAGGAAGCGGTTGTTCCGAGCACGGAAATTTAGGGGGCGCCAAATTTTTACTACTAACATCACTTCTAGCCTATCACAAGAAAAAGTTAATGGGGAGGGGGCTAAATTGTAACTTTGAACCGGGCACAGTTCTCTTTTCGCACGCCCCTGTTTCCATTTTAGCTTTATCTCAAGAACTAATGCAGGGACTTTCATAAAAATTTAGATTCAATTAGTCCTTGATATTATTTGATGCTAATTACATTTTGGTGGAAATCGCTTAAGAGATGGCGCTGCTATACTGTATTATTCATGATTAACGCAATAACGGTAACTCAAGAACGAGTTTCATCAAAATTCAGATTCAGTAAATCTCTGACATAAATTAGTGTTATTTAGTTCTTGGTGTAAATTGCCCTACAGGTGGCGCTGATATGCTGCATTTTTTATGATTTCGCAATAGCTGTATCTCGCGCTTTCATAGATTTTCATCAAAATTCAGATTCAGCTGGTACTTAATAAAAATTGATCCTGATCAATTTTTGGTGTACATCACTCAACAAAAAACGCTATTTTGCAGGGAGGCGGGGGGGGGGGTTCTGAAGTTTCTTTAATTCTTCTGTCTTAGAAACTAATACACTGAAATTTTGGAATTGCACATCCGTCTATTTTATCTTCGACTTTTAAAGGAAAATGAAAATTATATTACCTTCAGAGAAATCGATTAAAAATTTAAAAGTATCGATTAAATCGAGTTGGCCGTAGTATCGATTAAATCGATTTAAAAAATCGAAATCGCCCATCACTATTATATACAATAACCTCTTCCGAATAATCCAAGATTTTGAAAAGCATTCCTTTAGCTTTAGAAACCCTACAAAATATTTTTTTTAATTTAAAAAATATAAAAAAATAAATTTGTATTAGCTGCCCGTAATTTTTAAAAATATTTTTTAATACCTTTAACGGTACATTAATCATTTCTCTTATAAAAATGTATTGTAATCATGAACATATGATCATCGACATGAGTCATATGCAATAACTTCTTCCGAATTAAACAAGATTTCGAAAAACATTCTTTTATCTTTAGAAATTTCACAAAAGAATTTGTTTTTGAAATATAAAGAAATATTTATAATTTTTATTAGTTGACGATTGGTTTTCGAAAACGTTTCTGAGTAGCTTTTACAGTGCATTAATCGGTTATCTCTAACAGGAAAATCCATATTTTCAGATACTATGCAATCTCAAATATATATTTTCATGTTTAGTGAAAATGTTTAACTGATAAACATATTGAGTTAACAGCATTTATATTAAATTAAAACGAATTATTATTCTTACTAAATTGCATCCATACTGTAAAATAAGCAGCTGAAACACTGTAAAATAAGCTTTCTGACAAACTGAGAAACTCCGATAAACCGATTTTCCGGGTGGCGAGCGATCGTTAATGCATGGCAAAAGCTATTCAAAAACGTTTTCTAAAATTACGGTCAGATAATACAATTTTTTTTTAAATATAAAATCTTTAAATTCTTTAATCTTTAAATAATAATTTTTTCTGACGTTTCCAAAGATAAAGGAACGCTTCTCGGAATATGGGGTGACTTGGAAGCGGTTTTCGAATATTTTAATTCACGATTATAGTAAAATTTCCTACATTAAAAAACAGCAATCTCTTTTACAGTGTATTAATGATCATTAAATCTGAAATCTTTACAACTTTGTCTGCGTGCGACATTTTGTATTTAAATACGACTATTTATTGAATTGATAAACTGAAATATTATGCAATGTGAAAGAACGTAGTACTTAATTTAATAATAAATTCATGAATTAGCTCGATAGACCGAGAGGCAGCAACACAGCAATCACATCATCAACTTCACAGTTGAAATTCCAAAATTAGTTATAACTGAATTCGCATATTATAGAACAATCGATCTGCCAAGTCATAATTTGATAAAAAACACATAAAAACACGGTTTTAGCTGTTGACTGGTAGATTTACCGTTCTATTTTCTTGCGCTCAAAGGTGTAAAAATACAAAGGATTCTTGCAAATGTTCTAAAAGCGGATAAAGAATTTTTTTGTTCTGAAAATGTGGTGTGTTGGTTTATTTTTGTCAGCCGATTATCTACGCTAGAGATATAGGCCCAGGGGATTGCCCTTCGTGGGGCTCTTTCTAAGGGAACCTAACCCGTATTTACGCAAGATTCGAAGAAAACCACGAAAACTCCGACCGGTTAGACTGACAGCTGCAATTGGGTTCGAACCTAGGACCTGCCGTCTACCAGTTGAGAGGTCAGAACCTCTCGGCCACTGGTGGGGCGAAAATGTGGTGCAATACAGCATTAAAAAATATTCACTTGTAATAAAAATTTTGCAATACTCTCAGGTATATCTGTAATGTATAGATATATATTGGTCAGATATTTAGATCTTAATTGACAATTTGGGGCAACGCTTGTAATTCACCTGCCGGAGAACACATTTTAAAGAAGAAAACATGGACAGAGCATTATCGAGCTATGAATGTCTAAGATTTTCAAGCCAAATCATAAAGAATGCCTTTAATGTCTACAATTTGCAAATAGAAATGATGCTTAGTCCTGTCACTCTATTCAGATGTTTTACCGTGAATAAAATTCCCACAGTAAGACCTTTTTCAGCAGTTGTTCCGGAAAGTGTGTCGATTATACGAACAATGTTAAACAGTGATAATTGTAATACACAGTGTGATTCATAAATATTGAAACAGTAGGATATTTTCTTAAACATTATCTGTAGATTCATATTTTTAATTGTCAAATTTTATTTTTAAATAAAGAATACTGCCCAGTTAAACTGATGGCATTGAGCTCACAGGCTACAAATACTAATTGTACATTAAAGCTTTATATTTTCAAGGGTTAATTCCGTTCGAAAAAAAAATTAAGAAGGGGAAACAGCTCTCCCCTTTCCTCTTTTTTTATACTTAATCATTGAACCTCCTATACTATCAAAGACATGCTTTATCATATAAAAAATCTATATCCAAAATTCAGAGCAAATTAGATAATTCTTAATAAAAACCCATTTAGCATTTATATAATTTAAAAGGAGTTATCCCCTTCTTTTATACTTAACCATTAAACTTCCAAAACGATTCAGAGATTTGAACGAAATCTGAAAATTCTGCTTGAAAAACCTATTTATATAAATTAAGAGGGGGGGAGGCATTAGAACCCCTGTTGCCCCTATTTATACTTATTCAATGATCACCTAATAGCAGTCACGGAATCGCCTCATCAGAATGATCCTAATCTAAATTTTGAACGAAAACTTAATTCTGCATGAAAATCCCATTTATATCAACTAACGGGGGGGGGCATTAGAACCCCTGTTCCCCCTATTTATACTTATTCAATGAACACCTAATAACAGCCACGGAATCGCCTCATCAGAATGATCCTAATCTAAATTTTGAACGAAAACTTAATTCTGCATGAAAATCCCATTTATATCAACTAACGGGGGGGGGATTAGAACCCCTGTTCCCCCTATTTATACTTATTCAATGAACACCTAATAACAGTCACGGAATCGCCTCATCAGAATGATCCTAATCTAAATTTTGAAAACTTAATTCTGCATGAAAATCCCATTTATATCAACTAACGGGGGGCATGAGCCCCCCGTTCCCCCTCTTATACATATCGAATGAACTCCAAAAACTAATCAGGGAAGCGCCTTATCAGGATATACCTATATACAAAATTTCAAGTGGATCCGATATTTTTATCATGAGTTATCGCGTTACGCACATACGCACATACATACAGAACGGACGGGCACATAAGCTCTCAGGCTATGATAGCCTGTGAGCTAAAAAGGGCAAAATGGTAATGACATAAGTTGCAATTCCATGGGGGTCTATTTGAAAAAAAAATGAAATTTTTATATGGCCCCCTGGAGGTTAAAAATTACAATTTTAATTTTTTTCTTTTATCCAATCCTGAGTTAAACCCCAAAATTACATCTTGATACCTAAAAAAATAAAAATAAAGTAAAATTCCTGTCGGCTTGGCCTATAAACGGAGGAAGATTTCGAAGAGTGCTCATTTCAACAACAAAAAATAAAGTATGATTAGGGATAAACCCAGTTTAACAGCTTCATTTGGCCACTTACGAAAAATTCTTAATTTTAATTTACTACTAGAACTGGTTTTATCAGAATCATCTTAAGCAAAATTCAGCTCAAATGCCCATTTTTACAACATATTTTGAATTATATTCTGAATTTATTAGAAAAACAACCAAAACAGCACATTATATAGTTCCTAAATAACAAAAAAACTGTCAATTGAATGCGTTTGAGAGCAAAATTGAATTTAAAAATGAGTCATGATTTCTTATTTGAATAAATCTTTCATTCTTTGATCATGATTGATTGGAAAAATTTTGCGCGAAATGCCCACTTTGACAACATTTTAAAAAATATAATTTTTTTTTAATTAAAAAACTGGCCAATGCGTCACATTACATAGTTAATAAATAAGAGGATCTGTAAATTGAATGCGCTTGAGAGCAAAAATGGATTTAAAAACGCGTCAGAAAAAACGCAATTTGTTATTTGAATACTTCTTTAAATTTTCAGTCTCGATGACTTCGGAAAATTCTGTTCAAAATACCCTTTCTGGTAGCATTTTTTGAAATATATTCTGTCTTTATCGAAAAATATATTTAAAAATAATAATAATTTTAATGTACATCCTTTAGTAACGCTGATGTCATTTAAACCCCAACAACGATGAGTTCTGTTAATTTTGTTTTAATCGTAAATTTATTCACAGTAAAACTTGAGATTTTACCCTTATGCTACTAATTCCATTCGCGAATTTTATAGCTTTTTACTGTCAACAAAAATAAAATACTATTTCCGGTGGAAGTTAAATCTTCAATAGTTACTTTCTCTCAACGAAAAAGTATTCTTGTTCTTGAATTTAAGAGGATTGAATATTTAGTTCTACTAATGTTAAATTATATTTTGATATCTTTAATACTATCTCCTGAAATTATACCTCTAACTTGCCAATTTTTTATTCATCAATAATATTAATATATTCAAACATAAAAGCGTTGAATTTACAATTTTTATAATTTTATAATATGAATGATGAAATTATGAAATTAATATTCAAAAATAGAGGAATTGCAACCTAGAATTTTTCTTATGGATTTATTTTTATTAGGTCCTAGATTATGGAAATAAAAAATTCAGATTTTTTCTTCCAAGTAATTTTCAAGTTCTGCTTAAAAAACTGCAAAAAATCCCTGTCGACTTGGCCTATAGGCGGAGGTAGATTTCAAAGAGTGCTCATTTCAACAACAAAAAATGAAGTATGATTAGAGATAAACCCAGTTTATCTCTAATCCACTGCATTTGGCCGCTTATGAAAATTTTTTTATTTCATTTTTCTGCAAGAACTGGTATTATCAGAATCATCCTAAGCGAAATTCAGCTCAAATGCCTATTTTGACAACATATTCTAAAATATATTCTGAATTTATTAAAAAATCGACGAAAACAGTACATAATATAGTTCCTAAATAACAAAAAACTCCCAAATGAATGCGTTTGAGACCAAATTGAATTTAAAAATGAGTCATAAAGTGACCAATTTGTTATTTGAATATATACTTAATACTTTAATCATGATCGCTTCGGAAAATTTTGTGCGAAATGCCCGCTTTGGCAGCATTTTTAAAAATATATTCAATCTTAATCAAAAAACTGGCCAATGCGTCACATTATATAGTTCCTAAATAAGGGGATCTGTAAATTGTATGCATTTGAAATCAGTAATGGATTTAAAAACGAGTCAGAAAAAAAACAATTTCTTATTTGAATACTTCCTTAAATTTTCAGTCACGATGATTTCGGGATATTCTGTTCAAAATACTCTTTTTGGGAGCCTATTTTGAAAAAACTCTTTATCAAAAAACAACTGACATATGTGTCACTTAATACAGTTTCTAAATAAGAGGATCTACTATTTGGATGCATTTAAAATCAAAAATGAATTTAAAAATGAGTCAGAATATTAGCAGTATGGATTTGAGATTTTTTCTTCAACTCCTATTTTTGTTTAATTTATTTTTGCTATACGAATTGGTCCTCTAAAAAACTTGTCAATATAAAAGTTGTAGATATTATTGAGAAGATGTAAAATAAATTTAATTAGATTTGATAGCTTAAAAATTGACGGAGTTATGGATTTTTTCTTTTTTCACCCCCCCCCCTTTTTCTTTTCGTTTTTAATTATTTTCGTCGGTAAAAGTTGGTCCTATCAAAAACTTGTAAAGACAAAAGTTTTAGATAATTTTCAGACCATTTATAAAAAATTTAGTTGGACTTAACACCTTGAGAATTGACGAAATTATGATTTTTTTTCTCCCAAAAACCGTGTTTCTTTCGCCCCTTGAGCCCATTTCTGAATTTACCAAAATTCTGTAACGCATAAACTTTTGGCCCATTTTTAAGAAGTAGTATAAACTGTAAACTGATTCGATATCTATTTTATTTAAGAAGTTATGGCTTTTTTTTTTGGATTTTCAAAAAAACCCTCCGTATTTCCACCCCCTTGGACCGATTTTGCCCATTAATGAACTTATCCGAGATTTTATACCCCTTGATTTTATGTATCAGTTTGGAAGAGATTGGAGCAAAACTATAGAAATTATCGTGTCCATAAGAAAGTGAGATGTATATTTAATAATAATTCCTTTTCCAAAAATACCGCTGCCACTAGTATCTTTCCTTGTAACTGCAAAGATCCTACTATGCAACCATATATCAATAAGGATCATGGTCATATAATTACTGGTAACCTGAGTATTGTCAGCGATTAAACACTACGAAAATTAATGGGTTATGGCACTAAATTTCGACTTCCATCCACACTTAATATAAATTCAATAATAAAACTATTTAATTATGATATAGACTTATTTATTTATGAAATTTCTATTTCTTATAATAAACCTTTTGCTTATTTTCACCATTGGAAGTTATTGGTTATAGATAAGTTAACTCAAACGCTTAACGAAAATGTATCAGGGCTAATTAAAGTGAATGCTCGTCACATTTTCCAACAAATTAATAAATTGCAACAGAATTTTCTAATTACATATGTAGATAAATCCCCAAATAACTATGCTATTATTTGTAAATCTTATTATCACAATCTTTTAACATTATCTGTATCATCTAATAATTCTTTCGATAAAACTAACGATGATACCATTGTAAATAATCGTAGAATTAATAGTTTTTATAAACTCTTAAGTTTTACACCTACTAACTTTAATTATCCTTATTTAGTGCTAATTCCTAAGTTTCATAAGAATCCCATCAAATTTAGAACTGTTACAATAGGTTGTAATACTTATAACAATTATGCCAACAATATTTTTTTAGATATTTTAAATCAGATATATAAATTTACTATAGCGAAAGATAATACACATTGTATCAAAAACAGTTATCAACTGGTAAGCATAATAAAAGAACTTAAAAGTGTTAAAGACATAAGAACTTATGATTTTAAAGATTTTTTCAATAATATCAATCTCGTTCACCTTCATAAAATCATTAATAAACTATTCATACAATTTAAAAATCAATTAACTCTTCCTAATTATATGGATGAGGCTTATTTTCGCACATTAACTAATTTCATTATAAATAATAACTTTATTTTACAAGATAATACTATATATATACAAAAAGTAGGCATTCCTCAAGGGGGCTCTTAGCCAAATATTTTGTCCGATTTATCCTTATATTACTATGAACGCAGTTATTGTAATGAACATCTCTTTCTGTTTCGATACATTGATGACATTATTTTAATTCACACCACTAATAGTGTTAGTACCTCCTTTTCTATAATTTATCCCACTAATCTGGAACTTACGGAAAACCTTTTATCAAACAATAGTATAAACTTTTTGGATTTAAGAATTACATTAGTGGAGAACAAATTAATAACTGATCTATATGATAAAAGTAAAGATTTTAAATTTAAAGTTAATAATTTTACTCATTTTAAATCTTGCCTCCATAATTCTGTTTATCGAAATATACTCCTCAATCACTTGTTCAGAATCAAAAGTTTATGTTCCCCTCATCTTATAAACAAAAACATTAAACAATTAATATATGATGCGATAAATTATGGATTTCCTAAGAAATTCATTTACTCTTTAATACACAATTAATTCTTTTATTACTTATCATTTGTAGTAGGATGTTTATTGTGAGTTACGTTTAACATATTGCGCATAAAAAATATATCAATAAAAATATATAAAATATATAAAAATTACACAAAAATATATATATATATAAAATGTGTTAAAAAATTAATTAATAGGTCGGATGGGTGGGTAGAAGTTAGATTAAAGAGGGTAGGGCAGAATTGCTGGAAAATATATGCAATTATGTTAATATTGAAAGAAAATGGGGGGGGTGTTGGTGGTAGGAAAATGGTGCAGTCCAACAATAATATAGTGTTAATTTATTATTTATGGTAATGTATTGTTATAGCATTCCTTGTTTATCCCTCTGGATTTAATGTGTAATGTAATTTGAGGTTGATCAATGGTTGATCAATTAATATAATATTTTATTACTTTTACAACATTTTAAATTCTTAGTTTAGTCATCAAAATAAGCTATACTTTAATGGTATATTTTATAATAATTCGGCTGTTTTTGCTTTAAATAAGGGTTGGCACGGTTTAAGTCGGTTGGTTTTATCTATGGTTTAAACTAGTGATGGGCGATTTCGATTTTTTAAATCGATTTAATCGATACTACGGCCAACTCGATTTAATCGATACTTTAAAATTTTTAATCGATTTCTCTGAAGTTAATATAATTTTCATTTTCCTCCAAAAGTCGAAGATAAAATAGACGGATGTGCCAATTCCAAAATTTCAGTATATTAGTTTCTAAGATAGAAGAATTAAAGAAACCTCAGAACCCCCCCCCCCCTGCAAAATAGCGTTTTTTGTTGAGTGATGCGCACCAAAAATTGATCAGGATCAATTTTTATTAGGTACCAGCTGAATCTGAATTTTAATGAAAATCCATGAAAGCGCGAGATACAGCTATTGTGAAATCATAAAAAATGCAGCATATCAGCGCCACCTGTAGGGCAATTTACACCAAGAACCAAATAACACTAATCTATGTCAGAGATTTACTGAATCTCAATTTTGATGAAAATTCGTTCTTGAGATAGCGCTATTGCGTTAATCATGAATAATGCAGTATAGCAGCGCCATCTCTTAAGCGATTTCCACCAGAATGTAATTAGCATAAAATAATATCAAGGACTAATTGAATCTAAATTTTTATGAAAGTCCGTGCATTAGCTTTTGAGATAAAGCTAAAATGGAAACAGGGGCGTGCGAAAAGAGAACTGCGCCCGGTTCAAAGTTCCAATTTAGCCCCCCCCCCTATTAACTTTTTCTTGTGATAGGCTAGAAGTGATGTTAGTAGTAAAAAGTTTGGCGCCCCTTAAATTTCCGTGCTCAGAACGACCGCTTCCTTTCGCCCCGCCCCTTTCACATGGCGCTGAGTGGAAAGTGTGAAAAATTCAGTATAGCAGCGCCATCTGGGAAGCTATATACATCAAAATGCAAAAAACATCAATTCATGTCAGGGACTAACTGGATCTAAAATGTGATGAAAATCCGTTCATTCGTTATTCAGATATAGCTGTAAAAAATGCAGCATAGCAGCGCCAAATGTTAGGCTATATACACCAAAAATTAATTAGATTCAGTTTATATCATGGTCAAACTAAATCTAAAGTTTTGTGGAATTCTGTGCATTTGTTCTTGAGATAGAACGGTCAGACATTTTTGTCGTATACAGACTCACAGAGTGCCAGACACACACACACACAGACAGATATTTCTTAAAAGCCATGAAATCGTGTTAAAGACCTTCTAAAATATATAAATCCATCGAAAACGGGAAGTCAAAAATTTTCCCGAATCTAATACTCTCTTCTTGTAAAGTTACAAAAAAAAGTAAAAATGTAAAATCGATTCTGCCCGTAAGATCGATCTTTAGATTCGATTTCGATCTTTAGATTCGATGTCGATCTTTAGATTGGATTTCGATCTTTAAATTCGATGTCGATCTTCAGATTCGATGTCGATCTCTAGATTCGATTTCGATCTTTAGATTCAATTTCGATCTTTAGATTCGATTTCGATTTTTTTTTCTTTTTCTAGGCTAAATCAGTGTTGAATGCAGGTACTTTTCTGCGACTCTGGAGAAAGGCATCATGTTATACAGCTCTGTAAGAGAAGGGGAATCGTAATTTGTGCATTAAAAAGCATAAAATCTCATAACGTCTGGGGGGGGGGGTAATCCCCTGCGGGCCACCCCATTAATTCGACACTAGGTTAAATCGTTATATTTTTGTTTAGAAGTCCAGTCTCTTCTAATACCCCCCTTCCGCGTCAGTTTTAACTTACAGAGCCGTTCGAAATATGCATACAGTTTTTAAAGTGTCCAATTCTCGGTCTATTTAATTTTAGATCTACATTTTAAATCCTTGACAAAAGATAAATAAAGGGTCGTCCTTCCGCCCGTTTGGGGTTTATCTCTGCCCTGCCGGAGGGCATATTTTTTTGTTTCTTCAAAACAAACAAACAAAATTTTGAGGGGGGGGGGGCTTGCACCCTCCCCCAATATACACCTTAAAATTTCGCTCATTTAATTCTCTACCATTTTTAACTTAAAAGTTTAAGCTACATGGCACCCCCAGAGCTGTGGACCCCTCCCCCCCTGTCGATCACTCACCTAATTTTGCTTATTTCTTCACTTCATTTCAATCTTTAAAAGGCTATAACTTTGCTTCTATAGGAGTTACAGTGATGAGAAAAATTCTAGTATAGCTAACCATTTCTCGCCGTTCTTTTTGCTATTCCAGTTTCCCGTTTTCCCCTATAGGACCTTTTTTTTTGGGGGGGGGGGGCAGAGGGTTTTTTTTCTCATTTCTTGATACAATATGTCTATTGAAAGCTTATGCTTCATACATTACAAATCTAGCATAAGAAATTTTCTCCCATCATTTCAGGTCACGTTACGGACCTATAATGTAAATTACCAAACCTATTACCAAAATTCTGTAACGCATAAACTTTTGGCCCATTTTTAAGAAGTAGTATAAACTTTAAACTGATTCGATATCTATTTTATTTAAGAAGTTATGGCTTTTTTTTTTGGATTTTCAAAAAAACCCTCCGTATTTCCACCCCCTTGGACCGATTTTGCCCATTAATGAACTTATCCGAGATTTTATACCCCTTGATTTTATGTATCAGTTTGGAAGAGATTGGAGCAAAACTATAGAAATTATCGTGTCCATAAGAAAGTGAGATGTATATTTAATAATAATTCCTTTTCCAAAAATACCGCTGCCACTAGTATCTTTCCTTGTAACTGCAAAGATCCTACTATGCAACCATATATCAATAAGGATCATGGTCATATAATTACTGGTAACCTGAGTATTGTCAGCGATTAAACACTACGAAAATTAATGGGTTATGGCACTAAATTTCGACTTCCATCCACACTTAATATAAATTCAATAATAAAACTATTTAATTATGATATAGACTTATTTATTTATGAAATTTCTATTTCTTATAATAAACCTTTTGCTTATTTTCACCATTGGAAGTTATTGGTTATAGATAAGTTAACTCAAACGCTTAACGAAAATGTATCAGGGCTAATTAAAGTGAATGCTCGTCACATTTTCCAACAAATTAATAAATTGCAACAGAATTTTCTAATTACATATGTAGATAAATCCCCAAATAACTATGCTATTATTTGTAAATCTTATTATCACAATCTTTTAACATTATCTGTATCATCTAATAATTCTTTCGATAAAACTAACGATGATACCATTGTAAATAATCGTAGAATTAATAGTTTTTATAAACTCTTAAGTTTTACACCTACTAACTTTAATTATCCTTATTTAGTGCTAATTCCTAAATTTCATAAGAATCCCATCAAATTTAGAACTGCTACAATAGGTTGTAATACTTATAACAATTATGCCAACAATATTTTTTTAGATATTTTAAATCAGATATATAAATTTACTATAGCGAAAGATAATACACATTGTATCAAAAACAGTTATCAACTGGTAAGCATAATAAAAGAACTTAAAAGTGTTAAAGACATAAGAACTTATGATTTTAAAGATTTTTTCAATAATATCAATCTCGTTCACCTTCATAAAATCATTAATAAACTATTCATACAATTTAAAAATCAATTAACTCTTCCTAATTATATGGATGAGGCTTATTTTCGCACATTAACTAATTTCATTATAAATAATAACTTTATTTTACAAGATAATACTATATATATACAAAAAGTAGGCATTCCTCAAGGGGGCTCTTAGCCAAATATTTTGTCCGATTTATCCTTATATTACTATGAACGCAGTTATTGTAATGAACATCTCTTTCTGTTTCGATACATTGATGACATTATTTTAATTCACACCACTAATAGTGTTAGTACCTCCTTTTCTATAATTTATCCCACTAATCTGGAACTTACGGAAAACCTTTTATCAAACAATAGTATAAACTTTTTGGATTTAAGAATTACATTAGTGGAGAACAAATTAATAACTGATCTATATGATAAAAGTAAAGATATTAAATTTAAAGTTAATACTTTTACTCATTTTAAATCTTGCCTCCATAATTCTGTTTATCGAAATATACTCCTCAATCACTTGTTCAGAATCAAAAGTTTATGTTCCCCTCATCTTATAAACAAAAACATTAAACAATTAATATATGATGCGATAAATTATGGATTTCCTAAGAAATTCATTTACTCTTTAATACACAATTAATTCTTTTATTACTTATCATTTGTAGTAGGATGTTTATTGTGAGTTATGTTTAACATATTGCGCATAAAAAATATATCAATAAAAATATATAAAATATATAAAAATTACACAAAAATATATATATATATAAAATGTGTTAAAAAATTAATTAATAGGTCGGATGGGTGGGTAGAAGTTAGATTAAAGAGGGTAGGGCAGAATTGCTGGAAAATATATGCAATTATGTTAATATTGAAAGAAAATGGGGGGGGGGGGTGTTGGTGGTAGGAAAATGGTGCAGTCCAACAATAATATAGTGTTAATTTATTATTTATGGTAATGTATTGTTATAGCATTCCTTGTTTATCCCTCTGGATTTAATGTGTAATGTAATTTGAGGTTGATCAATGGTTGATCAATTAATATAATATTTTATTACTTTTACAACATTTTAAATTCTTAGTTTAGTCATCAAAATAAGCTATACTTTAATGGTATATTTTATAATAATTCGGCTGTTTTTGCTTTAAATAAGGGTTGGCACGGTTTAAGTCGGTTGGTTTTATCTATGGTTTAAACTAGTGATGGGCGATTTCGATTTTTTAAATCGATTTAATCGATACTACGGCCAACTCGATTTAATCGATACTTTAAAATTTTTAATCGATTTCTCTGAAGTTAATATAATTTTCATTTTCCTCCAAAAGTCGAAGATAAAATAGACGGATGTGCCAATTCCAAAATTTCAGTATATTAGTTTCTAAGATAGAAGAATTAAAGAAACCTCAGAACCCCCCCCCCCCCTGCAAAATAGCGTTTTTTGTTGAGTGATGCGCACCAAAAATTGATCAGGATCAATTTTTATTAGGTACCAGCTGAATCTGAATTTTAATGAAAATCCATGAAAGCGCGAGATACAGCTATTGTGAAATCATAAAAAATGCAGCATATCAGCGCCACCTGTAGGGCAATTTACACCAAGAACCAAATAACACTAATCTATGTCAGATATTTACTGAATCTCAATTTTGATGAAAATTCGTTCTTGAGATAGCGCTATTGCGTTAATCATGAATAATGCAGTATAGCAGCGCCATCTCTTAAGCGATTTCCACCAGAATGTAATTAGCATAAAATAATATCAAGGACTAATTGAATCTAAATTTTTATGAAAGTCCGTGCATTAGCTTTTGAGATAAAGCTAAAATGGAAACAGGGGCGTGCGAAAAGAGAACTGCGCCCGGTTCAAAGTTCCAATTTAGCCCCCCCCCCCCTATTAACTTTTTCTTGTGATAGGCTAGAAGTGATGTTAGTAGTAAAAAGTTTGGCGCCCCTTAAATTTCCGTGCTCAGAACGACCGCTTCCTTTCGCCCCGCCCCTTTCACATGGCGCTGAGTGGAAAGTGTGAAAAATTCAGTATAGCAGCGCCATCTGGGAAGCTATATACATCAAAATGCAAAAAACATCAATTCATGTCAAGGACTAACTGGATCTAAAATGTGATGAAAATCCGTTCATTCGTTATTCAGATATAGCTGTAAAAAATGCAGCATAGCAGCGCCAAATGTTAGGCTATATACACCAAAAATTAATTAGATTCAGTTTATATCATGGTCAAACTAAATCTAAAGTTTTGTGGAATTCCGTGCATTTGTTCTTGAGATAGAACGGTCAGACATTTTTGTCGTATACAGACTCACAGAGTGCCAGACACACACACACACAGACAGATATTTCTTAAAAGCCATGAAATCGTGTTAAAGACCTTCTAAAATATATAAATCCATCGAAAACGGGAAGTCAAAAATTTTCCCGAATCTAATACTCTCTTCTTGTAAAGTTACAAAAAAAAGTAAAAATGTAAAATCGATTCTGCCCGTAAGATCGATCTTTAGATTCGATTTCGATCTTTAGATTCGATGTCGATCTTTAGATTGGATTTCGATCTTTAAATTCGATGTCGATCTTCAGATTCGATGTCGATCTCTAGATTCGATTTCGATCTTTAGATTCAATTTCGATCTTTAGATTCGATTTCGATTTTTTTTTTCTTTTTCTAGGCTAAATCAGTGTTGAATGCAGGTACTTTTCTGCGACTCCGGAGAAAGGCATCATGTTATACAGCTCTGTAAGAGAAGGGGAATCGTAATTTGTGCATTAAAAAGCATAAAATCTCATAACGTCTGGGGGGGGATAATCCCCTGCGGGTCACCCCATTAATTCGACACTAGGTTAAATCGTTATATTTTTGTTTAGAAGTCCAGTCTCTTCTAATACCCCCCTTCCGCGTCAGTTTTAACTTACAGAGCCGTTCGAAATATGCATACAGTTTTTAAAGTGTCCAATTCTCGGTCTATTTAATTTTAGATCTACATTTTAAATCCTTGACAAAAGATAAATAAAGGGTCGTCCTTCCGCCCGTTTGGGGTTTATCTCTGCCCTGCCGGAGGGCATATTTTTTTGTTTCTTCAAAACAAACAAAAAAAATTTTGAGGGGGGGGGGGCTTGCACCCTCCCCCAATATACACCTTAAAATTTCGCTCATTTAATTCTCTACCATTTTTAACTTAAAAGTTTAAGCTACATGGCACCCCCAGAGCTGTGGACCCCTCCCCCCCTGTCGATCACTCACCTAATTTTGCTTATTTCTTCACTTCATTTCAATCTTTAAAAGGCTATAACTTTGCTTCTATAGGAGTTACAGTGATGAGAAAAATTCTAGTATAGCTAACCATTTCTCGCCGTTCTTTTTGCTATTCCAGTTTCCCGTTTTCCCCTATAGGACCTTTTTTTTGGGGGGGGGGGGGGCAGAGGGTTTTTTTTCTCATTTCTTGATACAATATGTCTATTGAAAGCTTATGCTTCATACATTACAAATCTAGCATAAGAAATTTTCTCCCATCATTTCAGGTCACGTTACGGACCTATAATGTGTTAAAATTTTAATTTTTCAAACTTCTTCCAAAAAAAAAAAAAAAACCATTTATACGTATTAGCGAAACTGGGGTTCGAACTAGAGGTCTGCACGGACCGGAATTCCCAGGCCCGGGCCCGGCCCGTTGTATAACTCAAAAGTTCGGACCGAGCCTGGCCCGGCCCGTTCAAATTTTTATAGCTTAGGCCCGGCCGGGCCCGTAGAGAAATCAAGGAAAACAGGCCCGGCCCGTTTTGTTCCGTTACAATTTCTACGATTTCTAAAAAATTCTGATTTTTATCATATAATTAAGATTATTTCAAAGAGTACTGCATACATATCTATGGAATGATTTTACAGTATATTTTACAGGAAATAGACATTAGTAACATTAATGATTACTAAGGTTCTTAAGCTTTCAACATTCAAATAAATATTCATTAAAAAAATTAATATGGCTTAGAATAAAAGAAAAAAAAAGAAATTTTAAAATATCGTAACTTTTGAACTGTTTAATAAAAGAAGATTTATAAAAATATTTCTATATCATTTTATTAAAAATTTTAAATCCAAATTCATACGTTAATTCAAAGAAGCTCCTTTCTGATACATTTCTAAATTAATTTTTTTCTCAGACATGCATAAGATTAGCAGGTGTCTATTCAAAAGCTATATAATCGAATGGCGTTATCCATTTTTTGATACAACCAATTTAAGAACACTGCAAGCAAATAAAATATTGTCATAGTTGGCGTTTTGAATAGAATTTTCGTAAGCGATAGCATGGGAAGGGAGAAAAACCTGCAACCATTTGAGAAACTATTGTATCTCAACAAAGTCATACAAGTATTTTATTTACCAAAAATGAAAAGCGCTATTCAATTCAAATCCCTTCAATAGTCAGGCTTATCACTTTTATATTTTTACAATTAAAAATAAATGTAAAAATGTGTCAAACTTTCGCGTTATTGAAAGATTAATTTAAAAACCATCAAGAAGTATATATCCAAAGATTAAGCTAACATAAGTTCTTTATCACTGTTCATAATTTTACAAATTATGTTGTCTGCCCTACAGATCTTCAGAACAATTAAGTCTTCTTTCGGTCCGGCAAGTCTATATGTAGAAAAATAATGCTTTGATCTCCAATTTTGATCATGGTCCTGCACCAGTCAGTTTAAAAAATATTAAAACGGGTTACACACAATGTACCTGTCCGATGCCGATATCTACGCTGCACAAGTTACATTTTTATACTGATGCTGTCAAACTAGTATGGCTCGTGACGCACATCTATATTTATTCTCGTTAAAACCATTTTCGTTGAAAATAGGTTTTTATTTTATCGTTAACATTGAAAACTTCAAAACGGGCCGGTAGGCCCGAAAATTTTTATATCGGCCCGGCTCGTACGGCCTGTTCAATTTTTTTGCCGGCCCGGCCCGGCTCGTTAGCAAATTCGAAACGATTCCACAAGCCCGCGGGCCGGGCCGGATACGGGCCACGGGCCAAGCCCGGGCCCGTGCAGACCTCTAGTTCGAACCCGCAATCGCTTGATTGCACACATAATCCCTAAGCTTATTGGCCACCGAGTACTCAGCAGCGCTATTATTTCTTTAGACTGTCATCTTTAAATTCATAATATCTTTTGAATGGAATGTCCGATTTGAATAATTCAAAAAGTAATCTACAGATATTGTAACAGGCATTAATACAAAATGATTTATTTGGATAAGGATTAAGGTATCGATAGTATGGTCTAATTTTGGTTGGTGTATTTATCGCGTTTTAAAATGTAAGAAAGTAGTTATAGTGAGTTAACTACAATAACTATACATATGTTATCGCGCGTTTTTTTTTTTTTTTTTTTTTTTTTTTTTTTTTTTTTTTTTTATAGAGATTAATATATTCTTTAATATTATAGAAACTTTTTTTATTCATTTAAAAGTAGTTCCTGGCGATTCAAAATTATATATCCTAACGATTCAAAAAATACACACCTAATTGTTCAAGGTTCACTTCTATCGGCACTCTCAGAGTGCCACTATTTTTTTTCCATGTTCGCCCGTCCTACCGCCCCCCCCCTTCCTCACCAATGTTAACTTACAGGTTGTTCAAATTATGACTGCGATTTAAAAAAAAGTCTAATCCTCGTTCTATTTTGTAATAAATCCATATTTTGAAACCTCAACAAAAGATACATTTGGGCCGGCGTCGCCCTTCTGTCCGTTTGGGATTTACCTTGTCCCCCTGGGTGGGGGAGGGCATATTTTTTGTTTCTTTCACACCATCTCATGTAACATATCGTTATAAAGCTATTATCTCCTCGTTTTTTTCTGTTACTACCTTTCTCTCCACCTAGTTACATGCTCTTGGCATTTTTTATAGTTTCAAAGAGTGCATGTTCCCCGCAGGCCACCCCATGAATTCAACACTAAGTTAAACACTATATTTCTGTTTAGGAGCTCAGTTATTTGGGTTATTAGTTAATTATGTTTTTTTTTCTTTTTTGAAGTTCGTCCGTTCTAATCCCTCGTCCCCCCCCCCCCTCCTTCCTCTCCAATCTTTAGTAAATGGGTCGTTCAAAGTATGCATGCAATTTTTAAAATGTCCAATTCTCGTTCTATTTTACTGTAAATCCTCATTTTGAAACTTCAACAAAAGATACATTTGGGCTATGGTCGCCCTTCCGTCAAGAGTGGGGTTTAACTGCCCCCTTTGGAATGGGGCATATTTTTTGTTTTTCCAAACTATCTCTTGTAACATTTGGTTGGCATTAGAAAAAAAAAAAATTATTTTTTTGTCTATACTCCTTGTTCCCCATCCTAGTTACACGCTCTTGGCACTCTTTATCCTCGGTTTAATGCCAAGTTACTCAGTGTTGTTATTAGTTGAGTTATGTCTCTCAAATTTGTCAAAATTTTTGTGTAAGTGACAACCATAAGTGACAATCATTTTAAAATTTAAAATTCTTATTATCCGACTCTAAAATCTGCAATAGCTTAATTCTATGCCTCCCTAAATGGTGATGGGGGGTGGGAGGCGGTAATTACGGTCCTGCTGATTGTCTAAGTTTTGGAATTAGTAATTTGGATCTTCTCTGTGTGAACCTGAATATCGAAATATCGATTCTAGTATCGATTCTAGAACTGAGAACTCGATTCTTATTATGATCGATGTTGTTTTATACGATATCGATTTTAATCGATTCTCAAAATTTCCAAAATCGCCCATCACTAGTTTAAACCATATGTATATTTTTATTACATCCTCTGGTTATTTTTTTTTCTCTCGAAAATTACTAAAGATATTTCTTTTTTTATTTTATTTTACTTTTTTTTCTTTATAATTTCAGACTTCTAGTTTTATACAGTGGGCCTTGGTCAATTTTATATGTATAGGAATAACTGTTTAAATAAAAAATAATTTTTTTATTGATTTGTTTTCTAATATCTACTTAATCCACTGTATATAGGTTGTTTACAAATAGATATAATACAAATAGATTGCAATAGATTATATGTATATTTTTATTACATCCTCTGGTTATTTTTTTTTCTTAGATATTTCTTATTTTTATTTTACTTTATTTTAATTTTTTTTCTTTATAATTTCAGTTTTCTAATTTTATACAGCGGGCCTTGGTCTATTTTTTATATAAACAAATAACTGTTTAAATGAAAAATGATTTTTTTTTCGATTATCTACTTAATCCACTGTATTTAGGATGTTTACAAATAGATTCCCGGTTTAAATAAAAAAACCTAGTTTAAACCAATAATAAAAAAACGTTTTATGTTTTTTTTAAAAAGACATGGTTTTTTCCAACCTTGCATTAAACAAGTAAATATTGTAATGTGTAATTTGTAAAATTTTGTTTTTATAGAGTTAATTAATTTTTTGCATTATTTTTTTGTGTTTAGAAACTAAAGATGGCGCCACTGACGCTTTTGTAGTTAATTTGTACTTATCTCACATGTTCAAAATCAATATCAATTATCGATATCAATCGATTTAATTAATTGTATAATTATAATTTAAAACTTGTAATTAGTATTAAATAGTCTAACTATTTTAATTAAGTTAAAAAAATTTTGTCTACTTATGTTTTGTAATTAATTATTTTTGAAAATAGTTGTTAGATATCTATTAATAAAAAAACTATTTGGTTTCTAATTTAACTTCGATATTAACTGTCTATGTGACTGAATGCAAAGTGGTATTGCTATCACATGGTCGAAATTGATATTTGTAAGTTTAACTTTTATATAATTAAATTACAGTCTAATTATTTCTCTTTGACATGATTTTTTTTAAATCAATCAATGATAATTCAATTATATTATTACTTTGTTTTTCCTGTTCTCAATGGCGATTACTGGTTGCGATTGATACTTGTAAGTTTATTTTTATCTTAACAATTCGTCAGGTTTTAAGAGATTAGACACAAATTGAAATGCGTTTAATTCAAGGAACTAAGCTAATTTAGTGAAATCGGGAAATGTGTCAAGAATATATTTACTAAGTATAACTTCTGATTTTTTATTTTTTGTGATGGTTAACCATATAATTTGCAAACAAAATCTCATCCTAAAAATTTTCAAAGATATTATAAAATTTTTATTGATATATTTATTAATATAATTTTATAAAATTTATTTTTAAGTAGGATAATTTAAAGTCGTTATATCTCGAAATATTCTCTATCGAATTTTTTTTTCATATAATTAAAAAGCAAAATAAATTTTAATTTCGTGTCCGATTTTTTAAAATATTAATTTTAAAAATATTAAAATCTAAATTTAAAAAATGATAAAAATAATAGCATTTTCAAACGAAAGTATTTTTCCAAATTTGCCGATACAAAATTAAAGTAAAATCATGAAAAAGACATAATCGAAATTTGCACCTTTTATTTCTTTACAACTGACAGGCACACTAGGGTAAGGCAAAAAAATCCATTATGCAGAAAAATGCCTTTAAAGTTTTAAACAAGAAATGGTTCCGAATAAAATTTTTAAATGCCTTTTAAAAAAATTGAGGCGAATAAGAATCTTCTTCCTGTAGCTTCCGATAATATTCGGATTCAGTTTACTTTTTGCCCTTTCCACATTCTTTATTAATGTCCATTAGTTAAATTTAAACAAGGCTTTTTCTGAAATGCCGATTTGGATTTTTTGCATATTTTAAGTCGTAACAACTTCAAATTTTATATTGTTCCGGCGAGGCCGTTAAAAAATTATGTATTCTACTAGCCAGCTTGTTTGAAATATTGGCTTCATTTTGCTGGCCCAGCCCAAAGTCCAAGCTCTGGCTTATTTTCTTTCAAGAAAAAAATCAGTAAATTTTGGCTCAGACCAAAAATATTTGCAAAAAATGCATATAATTTTATTCGCCCTCATTTTACAATTAAACCTTAAAATTTATATATTTTTAAAGAACAGTAGATTTTTAGGCGATGGAAGTAAAATGCATTAAAACCCATGAAAAAATATGTCTATGACAGAATCAGGTCTTAAATAGTAAAATGTATTGACGCATGCAAAATGAATATAAAAATATCTGAAAAACGAAAAGATTACACTAAGGAGGAAACTTGTCTATAACGCATATTTTTCTTTTTTGTTTTCCGTGATTCTGTCTTAGAACATTTTATTATACAGCATTTTATGAATCTCCAATACACGGAATATGGGCTAATGATATTAATGATAACTGAAACCTTTAAATGCAAATAGAGATTAATACAAAAACTGTTTTCAAGAAATTAACTTTTAATTAATTTCTAGATTACTAACATTTTAATTTAGAATTTATTTAAAACTCGGTGCATTTATTGTCATAATTAACTACTTAAATATGTTAGCAAACAAAAATATAAACAATGTAAATATAGATAACAAAAAATCAATTTTTTTTCTAGTTTAAAACTATACAATAAGGATTTAAAATGTACTTTTCTTTGTATCTTTGAATTTACATTCGAGTAATTTGTACAATATTGTATGGGGATGATACATGTATACCAATATCATAATTTACAAATACGTCAGACACCTTTCAGTGCATTAAATACTGTACTTCATTAATGAACATTCCCTAAATCATTGTCTTTGCTACGAATATAATACTGAGTAAGCTAATGCAGTTCTGTATGCATGGAATTCCAATTACACTCTGTTCTTACGTATTCCCCAGGGGAAAATGGATTGAAGGCAGTTATGGAATAATGCTTCATTCTCTTGGATTTTCCTGTGATATGCCGAATTTATAAGTGTCTTGAGTGGACATGTCTAGAGTCTACATTATATTAAAAGACAAAGATCCGAGTTTATAAAATAAAGCATTCATATATAAATTCTTTGAATCATTACTTGTTATAGAGAGAATGCATTTAGAATCTTCTAAAGTTATATTTTAAGTTCTATTTGAAGTTATAGGTTTCTTATGGAATTTTAACGAAGCATTTTCTATGACATTTAAAGGTAGCAATTTTGATTTTCCCTCTGTGTAAAGAAAGAAGTTCTTATTCCTTATTCGTTATTTTTATTTGTAATATGAAATATATACTGATTTAACTGCGTATAAACATGAATGATAAGACTTTCAAATGTTATTAGTAGATAATTTATAACCACTTGAATTAGTTTGATATGAGCACTGTTAAAACGATAATATCTCGTTAATTCGAGCGATTAGTCAGTTGAGGATTATTCATAATTTTAACTATAGTAAGGTTTTTAGGTTTTTTACGAACTTTAAATTCAGGATCACGTATAATCCACGCAAAACATATTTTTTGATTGATCGAAAGTATTTTTTACTCATTAAAATATTATGTACTTATTTAACTGTTAATCAACCAAATAATAAGACAACATTTTGTTAGTGGTCTATTTCTACGTACTTGAATTTCTTTAATATGATCACAGTTAAAAAGAGCACAGTTAACAGGAACCATATGGGAGTTGAGAATGGTTCATCATTTGAAATATGTTAAGGTTTTTATGTTTTTCTGCAACTCAAAAATCAGAATCACGCTTAATACCAACAACACATCTTTTTGATTGAGCCCATACATCTTTTTTATAAACTAAATGATAGATACTGATTTAACTGCAAATTACCACGAGTTATAAGCCTTAATGTCTTGTTATTGGCAAATGTATACACTTTAATTTATTAATATAAGCACAGTTAAAACGAGAACACAAATAAATTGACTCATTTCTAAATTGAAAATTGTCGATCATTTGAACTATATTAGGATGATTAAGAATTTTTACAAAATCTAAAAGCAAGTTCACGCATAGTACTAAATATAAATCTTTTTCATCAATAAAATGGTATATACTGATTTAACTGTAGATAAACAAGAATAACAAAGGGAAATTTCGTTAATGTGTGCCAATCGATGCACACTTCATTTTGTTTAGTATAAGCGAGGATTAAAAACAGAGCACAGTGTATACAATGCCATTTGCGATATAAGAATTGTTTATCATTTGAGGTACATAAAGATTTATATGTCTCTTTTACAAATTCTGATTTTGCATAATAAAAAGTAATGCATATTTTTGATTAATAACAAACATCTCTTTCATCAATCATTTTTAATCATCATGTTCATACATCTTTTCAGTTATGAATTTCATATATCTTATTATTTATCAGTTTTATATGTATTTTCAAACATCAATTTCATAGATATTTTCAATCCTCAATTTCATCATCTCTTTCATACCAGAAATACATCTTTTCATTTCAATGTAATTTCCAGAAAAATGTTTTGTAAAATTCGAAAAAAATGCCTTTCTTATCAAATGCTGTACTCTCAGTGATGATATTTCTACATCTGCTTGTCTAAAAGTTGTAATTTTTCAGTTTTATATGAGGGAATTCCTATCTTCAAGGAGACATCCCTTTCTCCCCCGCAGACAATCACGAAAATACTTGAGGTCTTCTAATTACAACAACATAATCATCAACAACAACAAAAGGCATAAATGTATGTCAAATACAACGTTTTATAATATTTAGAATTCAGCCATAGAACGAGAAGAAAATACGGAAGAAAATCTTCATTTATTTAGTTAAACGTTCAATCGGGTTAGTTAATCAGCTCTTTCAAATCTCTTATTGCAACGGTTAAAGTGAAAATCAAATGTGAAGTAAACTATTTTAAAAATGCAGTAATTATTGCAATGTTATCCTAGTATTCCCAAGGAACTTCATGATATTAAGTTACTTTTACCATTAAGGTAAATTTATCAATTAATAGTTATACTTAAAGGGAAAGTTCCGTTCCAACCGGTCAAAAATACTAGAAAAACAATTAATTTCTACACATTTACATTAACGGACCAATAAAGTACTTTAATGAAATTTTTCGTATTTTTAAGTATAGAATAATTTGCTACAATATACAAACCATATTGATGAAAAGCATTTAAATTAATAAATTAATTAAGGAGATTTAATAAGGTAACCTACAGTTCTTTAAATTTTCCAATTATTATTTAACACAAAATACATAATATGATCTTTAAAATGTTCAGGTTTACTTAAATGGCGATTAAAATAATCAAATATAGATGTTTATAGTTAATTTTATTTAAAACATGTTAGTACATTCAGGCCTTAATCAGGCGCTTCATCACGGAATATTTTGTTTATTTATATAAATAAGCAAACATTTTAATCATTTTAACCATTTTAATGTTCATATTATATATTTTGTGTTAAAACAAGGCGAAAATTGCGTTCAGTCATAAGTTTTTATTTTATTTATTATATAACACTGCAAGATTTATTTCTGTAAAACCATTAAAGATAATACTTTTAAATTTTTTGAATGCAGTAACATGACACTTCTTCATGAATTGAATTAAAATTTAGATTTACCATAAATAATAATAATTTTATTTAAAAAATATGTATATTTAAAAACCCTCATTTTGTATAGGTGCCATTTCCACCATTCGCTTACATTTCATGGTAACGGGTTTGACATTTCAAATAAAACTAAAAAAACCTATTAAAATGAACTAGTTTGTATATTTTCTAACTTTGATAATAATTTACATACCTTCTAAAACTATTTAGTAAACATATTTAGTAGCTTACATTTTATCGCTTACATTTCACGGTAATGGTCTTGACAAGTAACGGACTTGACATTTCAAATAAAACTATTAGAAATGAACTAACTTGTATAATTCATAACTTAGATAGTAGTAAAAATACCTTCTGAAAGTATTTAGTAAACAATATTAATTGCAAAAGTGCAAAAATCATTATTTTAATATTAAAATTAATGGTAACAGACTTGACATTGAAAAAAAAAAAATACCAACCTTAATAAAAGCTTATTCTTGCCACTATTACATTGTTTCACAATTGAAAAGTAAAAAATGGCAAGTAGAAGTTACGTGAATTGTTTAGCTACATCGCTGAATATTAACTGCTAACTTTAGGCAGCATTCGAAACTTATTTTGATAAAAATAATCATAAGGTAACGGACTTGACAAAAAGTGAGGAACAAAAGATTTCTGGTAATTTCATAAAGAAAATATCTTTTGTAATATTTTTTTTCATTAATATAGAACACTAAGAGCTCACTTTTTAAATAATTAAATCTTTTCATTTTTAAAAGTTAGCTCAAACTAAAAAAAACAAAGTCAAAAACATAAAACTTGGAATGGGACAGGCCTTTTTGCTTAGCATCAAAATTTTAAAAATTTATATCTTAAAAAATATTATTGATTTTTGTAATTTTTCATGTTAGAAATGTTCAATATAATCTTCTTTAGCTAATGCATAGCTCAAATCAAACTTTAAATATTAATTTATGTTTGAATTTTCTTTTTTTATACTCTGGGACAGCATATGTAAGCGAAATTTGAAAATGGCCCATATAGTGTACACGACATGAAATATCAATGAACAATGTAATCGTGGAATTGGGCCTCTTAGTTGATGAACCAACTTTATATCCACAGTAACTATATAAGCCGTATTGCAAGGGCTTAGGGAGTCAAAAAAGTCTAGAAATATTGTATAATTGTGGCAAGCCACAATTAATATAAATAAGATTAGCTAACATAGTAAAAGAGATAAAGTAATATTTTAAACTAACGAAAAAGAAAAATAAATAAACCGAAAAAAAATATTTCACGAAAAAATGTTCACAAAAAGCAAGGACGAAAAAGCTGACCGAAGGGGAGCCCCAAATAGAGGGGAAAAAAAGACATACATTTTACAGACCATACATTTTAAAAATAACAAAAATTGTAAAGTTAGTTAAACACTAACAGTATAACAATTTTTTTAAATATAGACAGGAACAAACAAAGAGAGATTAGTTTGAATTTCAAATGATTATTTGATGGGTTTTTTTTACTATTTTTTCTAGTTTTAGACCAATAGATATTTTTTAAAATATTTTTTTCATAAAATAGAAAGAAAATCGTGCAGAGAACATTCTTCATCAATCTGTAGTGTTTACTGCAATAAATAATGATATATTTTTAAAAAAATCATTGAATTTGCTTTATCATTAAGTTTATGAAAATATATGGAAATTAATCAGCTTTCTGACTGATTGACGGAGCCTTCATAATTTAATTAGATATGTGTTTTTAATATTTTGGATTTTTTTATTTTTAAATTTGAATAATAATACATCAATTCTTAGATAATAAATATAACGATTAATGCGAGGGATTATAGATGTCCTCTGCTTTTAATAGTTTGACGGCATATATTTAAACAGCGCCAGATAACAAAATACCTCAAAAAACCTGCGGAATAAAAATGAAATATTAAATTCATAATTGTTATGATAACATGACCAAAACAGTAAATATTTAAAAGCAAAAAACATAAAAAATAATTAGAAAAAATTAAAAATAAAACCTGGAAAAACCTTTTTTTATTTATTTTTTCTTATTATTCTCATTGTTCGTTTTTTTTCAATCTATAACAGACTTATCATGGCCAAATTACTAGGAATTCCACAAAACAATCACGGTTTCATTCTCGAACAAGCTATAAGAAGATGAAAATTTGCAAGATTTGTACTATTATGCATAAAAAATCCTAAAGAGTTTAAGAAAAAATACTGACTATATACATACACACATGTACATATATACATGCAATAAAAAATAATAATTTATTAAAGAATATATTTCTTTTAATGTTTTTAATGATTCATTCGTCAACAGAAGAAGATATTGTAATGAAACTTTTTTACTTCCGGTTTTCGACGGATTAAAGCTTTAGGGATCAAAGATCCTAAAAAAACATGCTTTCACAAAATGTCTGTCTGTCCGTGTTTTCGTGTGCATGTGTGTCGCCGTTGTACTATCGAAGAGTTTGTGAAATTACGATCATAATTCAACAAAAATTTTCGTGCATGCTTTTGGGTATGGTCATCTGTTACTTCACTAATTTCAAAATATTTGACTGGAAAATGGGGCTGTTAAATGAAGTTTTGTGTCATTGTTATTATTGCATCATCGAACAGTGCATGAAGTTATGAATAGAATTACACCAAATTTTTTGGCTATGTTTTTAGCTACGGCCATCAAGCCCTTCCATTTGGAAATTTTCTACCAGAAGAGTGTACTGTAATAGTTTTTTTCCAATTCCATTATCGTACCATTAAAAATTAATTGAAATTTATAGAAACTAGTACACCGAACCCGGGGTTCCCGGGTCACAAAGTAAAGATGAAAAACTTTTTTAAAATTTAAAATTGGAAAGTCTAATAATTTTTTTCTGCGTAATAGGCTTTTTAAACTGCCATCTAATTCCAAATAGCAATTTTATATGAAACATATTATTTATGTAATCATATACAGCTTTAAAAATTATCGGTACCTCCGTATTAGCGGGGCCGTAGCTAAGGGGGTGCTATGGGCGGCTCAGCCCCCCCCCCCTAAAATATTTTGAGCCCCCCTGGAAAAGATTCCAAGGTCACTCAATGAATGTAGAGTTACTAAATTGTATCTAAAATAAGTGTTTCAACACTCCCTCATCCTATTTGTACATATGAAGCTAACATGATGGGCTATTTTGCACCAGTTATACACTCAAAACTCCATCATCATATACTTTTCTAAGCATAAAATGAAGTTATTTTAACAGTTTAATAAGAAACAGAGTACCTACAATATGAATATGCACTAATTTATCTTTCTCCGTCAGAGAGAGAGAGAAAAAAAAAAACTATGAGCCCCCCTACATTCTCTTGAGCCCTCCCTATTGTTCACTACGGCCCTGCGTATTAGACGCAATATAGGAGTTATTAGCCAAAGATTTCGCCAAAGAATAAAATTGCATTCTCAGTTTTTAAAAACAACTAAGAAAATATGACATCCAGATATTCTTTAAAATACATTTTTGTAAAGGTTAATTGGCGTATCTTTTGTAAAGTAAGTTCACAACGAACTAAAAGTCACTAAATTCATAAATAAAAACGAAATAAAACCAACAACATTCATCGGGTTTTATAGCCGACGATATATTGACATAACAGGTTTTTAATTACTATTTTTTTCAATTGCTATGAAAAAATGACAACTAAAATATACAGTGATCTGTTATTTTCCATAGAGAAAAGAGATAGATGAAGGTGCCGTTTGCGATTAAAACGGTTTGATTGGCGTTATTCTTCCGATATAAGTCTCTCATTCAACCCAAACAAAACAATCACATGGAACAGAGACCGAATTTTTTAACATCATTTTTTCTCTAAATGAAAAAGATCTGAATATATTTTAGCATTATAAAATAGCATTTCATTGTATTATGAATTAAAATTGCATCGCTAAAAGTTTTTCTTTTTTGTGAAAGCACGCCGTTGTGTTTGATGCAATGCAGCAATTTTAGAGTTACATTTTTGGCGTCACCTCCAGCCCTAAACTGCATCTCTATTTTTTTTTCTTTTTTACTCTATGGCTATTTTTTCTCTTTTTCCCTCATAAATGCGATACTCAAGTTGCCACCATTAGAGAAATTAAACCAAAAACTAAAAAAAAATTAATATCTCAAAAACAAATTGAGATACAGTTTTCTAACAAACGGCATTTAAAAATGCATTTTTTTCTCTAAACGATGGTATAAAGATTGAAAACGTGCAATGTCTAGAAGTTTAAAAATTTACAATAGCGAAAATTGCAAAACCGAAATTTCATCGAAAAGTGTTGCCATTCAAAACATGACGTATGCGTTACGCACAGATACGTTTGGCCTTTATTATATAGATGTATGGACTTGAACCAAATTTCATATGTGTGTTTTTCATATTTATTGATGTCAGTTATACAAGTAAGTTAATTAACTGTTTGCACAATTAATTGCCGGGGCATAATTAGAAGAGGATCAATTTATCTAATATCCCCTAAATATATAGTATATAATCATGCATTCTTCTAAGGCGTCCATGCAGTCTGGAAAGAATAGTCACATTGTAAAAGGAAATCGAGAATCAAATTTTTAAAAACTTGAATACTATTTTCTTTCAATTTATTATTCATACTATCCTTAAGTTACAATGTTCTCTTCTTGACGGTAGAGTGTTTTCAGAAATAACAAAATTTAAAGAATGAAAAAATCTTTCGGAGTTATTGTCTGACTTTTTAAGATTGAGTTCTCATCACCTGATAACAATATTTAAATTTTCTCGGTAATTTCCACTTTTAGAACTATCAATGTAAGCTTATAATTTACCTTTATCTAAATTCATGGTGAATGATGAAAATAATGTCTATTTTATTGCCTTTCAAGACCTCCACTGTCTTATCATTTCTTTTACAGCCTTTAACAGGATCTGTCCTGTGTTTACTTACCAAAAGTGTCATTTCAATGAATTTTAAAATTTGCTATTTAACTATCTAGTGTTAAAGTACATTTTTTCTAGGTAATTTAGGTTTGATTTGTCTTTTTTTTTTTTTTTTTTTTTTTTTTTTTTTTTTTTTTTCATGACGAGTGGTCCGTTAAAATATCAACGATGTTAAATCATCAAATCTGAAATTAGTTAAAAATTACTGAATGTAAAATTTATTTAAAAAAAGGGGTTTATAAATTCGCTTATCACATACTCTATTGAATTTTATTCGAAACAATGAAACCGAAAACATTTAGAAAGTGAAATTTATTTTTACTACATTTTATTGGAATTAAATAGAAAAATTAGGTAGTATGATATATATGGAAATGTCGAACAAAAAAATTATTTCATTAGAGATTTTTCTTTATAAACTCTATATATCTTTTAGGAAGAGAAATCCATTTTAATACTTTATTTTCAGATTGAATAAATTCGCTAATCACAGACTCTATTGAATTTTATTCGAAACAATGAAAGCGAAAACATTTAGAAATTGAAATTTATTTTTACCGCATTTTCTTGGAATTAAATAGGAAAATTAGGTAGTATGGTATATTGGAATGTGAAACAAAAGAATTTATTTCATCAAAGATTTTTTTAGAAGCCCTATACATCTATTATGAAGAGAAGTCCATTTTAATATTTTATTTGCAGATTGAATAATACATTTTGCGTAAATATGTAAAAGTGTCTTTTAAAGACAATTAATATATTTTAATTTTCAAATAACTTTATAATGTTTAATGATTAAATTAAAATATAATTTACTCTTTAAATATGGTAATTTGCTTTGTGTCTTTGAGGTTTTTCAGTTTGTGTCGTTATGCACATTGATTTTATTTAATAAATATTTAATGGATTTTGAAAAATGATAACACAATCAAGAAAAAATCAATAAAGGAAAATGAAGAATATTTTGCAAAATGTAGGCATATAATTTTTAGCATTCAATGTATCATGTATGATAAAGCCGAATCACAGCTTTATATTGCTATTTTTTTGTAAAAACACAGAAAAATACATGGAACTCTCTGTAAATAAACACGAATTTTCGGTTAAATGCATTTGATCAAGTTTGTCAGTCATCATTTACGGACATTTCTTTTATCTTATTCCTAATTCCCTGTAGTCCCCATACCTTTATTTCAAGATATTGATATCTGTTAAAACTTGTAATTCAAGTTACTAACTTATAAATTTGTTTTACAATTTTATTAGAAATATTTAAAAAAAGGGTTTTTAATTAATTAATTAATTAATTAATTTTATTTAATTAATAGTAAGTATTATTTCAAAGCTATTATTATTATTAAAATGCTATTATTGTTATTGCTTTGGTAAATGGGTTATCAAAAATCCATCAATCTTTTAAAAACATATAACATAAATAAAATATTGCAAACGTGAAAAAATTCACTTTTAAAGAATATATTTAATTTTTTCTGTTTTTTTATTATTTCTTAGTAAAAAATTGTTTCAGTAAATATTAGTGCATTAAAAAATCAATATTAATTAATATTAAACTTTATTGCTGTAAAAAAAGAAAAAAAATCAATTTTTTTTTATTAAAAAAATCGATTTATTTATTTTTTTTAATTCAAAACATTTTAATAGTTATTAGTCATTAAAAGATTGATTAAAAATTAAAAAGTTGATTAAAAAATAGGTATCAAATTTCAGTCTAAAATAAAGCACAGAGGAATAATTTAAAAAAAGGGAGAAAATCATCTTTTCAGAAAAAGTGAGGAATTTTATCGACATTCACTTTATATTTTCTTCAGTTTATGCCAGAAGTTTGGTGGTATTAAAAATAAATTGCGTAGTATTATTTCAAAGCTATTATTATTATTAAAATGCTATTACTGTTATTTCTTTGGTAAATGGTTTATCAAAATTCCATCAATCTTTTAAAAACATATAACATAAATAAAACATTGCAAACGTGAAAAATTTCACTTTTAAAGAATATATTTAATTTTTTCTGTTTTTTTATTATTTCTTAGTAAAATTGTTTTAGTAAATATTAGTGCATTAAAAAAATCAATATTAATTAATATTAAACATTATTGCTGTAAAAAAAAGAAAAAAATCACATTTTTTATTAAAAAAAATCGATTTATTTATTATTATTATTTTTAATTCAAAACATTTTAATAGTTATTAGTAATTAAAAAATTTATCAAAAATTTAAAAAGTTTATTAAAAAAATAGGTATTAAATCTCGGTCTAAAATAAAGTACACTATTTTCGATTTTTCTAACGAATATATTTAAAGCGAAAAATTTGAAAAACACAAATACAGTAAAATATCCACCTCTGAATCATAAAATACATAAGTTGAGCTCAAAAACAACTACTCCTTTTAATCATTTATTAAGATGTTCTTCCACTGTCTAGAGGTCTCGTGTTCAAATTACGGGACGTTTGAAAATAAATCGTTAAAAATTAGTTGATGTAGTAGCTCAAATTGCTAGAGACAACGAAATTTTTTAAAACTCGTTGAAGACCGCATGATTCACTAACATTAAAAATTAAACCTAACTAATCATTAAAAAAAAGAAAAGAAGATTGTGTACGATTCACAATGTTATTACAGAGCCTATTCCAAATTTACTGAATAACCTCTCTGTTATTAGCAAAATCTCTGTTTTTCTAATCTTTGTATTTTTACATAATACTTAAGACAATGGATTACCCGTAGATTCAGTGTAATTTAACAAAAAGGTTTTAAACTGTATTTAGTAAGTGTTCTATAACTATTAATTAGAAATTAAAAAATATATATGCAGTATAGCAGAAGACCCTTTATTTTGGTTACAATGTGAAATGTTAGGAAAATGTCAATCTAAAATTATAAGTCTTCCAAATACTTTATTTATGCTATTAGGAATGTATTAAATTTTGAAAATATTTCTAAGGGTTTTTTATTAGAATGTATCAAAAGAAATTGCATTATACAACATTTAATAGAAATTTTACTGTGCGGACTGTAATTTCCGTATTTTAGGTAGCTTTCATTACAAAAAGTAAAAAGCTACCTGCAGCCGTCTGGAGGAAAGCACGTCCAGAAAATTTTGGTATATTTTCACTGATCATGACCCCCAGACCTCAAAACCACCCTCCGTTCAAATGTTGACATATATATATATATATATATATATATATATATATATATATATATATATATATATATATATATATATATATACAGGGTGTCCCAAAAGGTCGTTTACAAACTTAACATGCTTGTCTGTCATATCATGATGGACAATATTAAATAGGAAACTAAGGGTCCCAAACGTCTTCCAAAGGAAATATGCGCCATTAAAGTTTCGGGTCCAAAAATTCAAATGATTATAAAAAAAACAGAAAAATTGGTCGATTCGTTTGCGGTTTTCACTAAAACTATTCTTTATGTAAGTATTTTCTTGAAAATAAATTATAAAGATAAATTTTTAAAAATGTCGATAGAGGGCGCTTTTGATTTTGGAGTAACTATAAGCTAGTTTTTACCATTATTTTTTGCATCTCATTAAATTTTTTTAGAAGCTTAGACATAAACTTAAATTTTGAGCTCAAAATCTAAATCGTTGGAAGTGGTTAAGTAGCGCAAACTGGATTGCGGGGGGAGGTTCAAATTTTAAATGATTATAAAAAACGGAAAAATTGGTCAATTGATTTGCGATTTTCACTAAATTATACTTTATGTCAGTATTATCTTGAAAATAATTTATAAAGATAAAATTCAAAAATTACCGATAGAGGGCACTTAGGACTTTGGAGTAACGTACAACTATTTTTTTCCGTTATTTTTTGCATCTCATAAATTTTTTTTAGAAGCTTAGACATAAACTTAAATTTTGAGATGAAAATCCGAATCGTTGGGAGTGGTAAAGTAGCGCAAACTGAACTGTGTTCAAAGGGGGTGGGGAGGTTCAAATTTCAAGTGATTATAAAAAACGGAAAAATTGTACGGTTTTCGCTAAAATTATTCTTTATGTCAATACTCCCTTGATAATAAATTTTAAAGATAAATTTTTAAAAATCCGTTAGAGGGCGCCTGAAACTTTAGAATAATCAACAATTATTTTTAACCTTTTTTTTAATTTAATTAAATGCTTGCAAAAGTTTAGACTTAAATTTTGTGCTCAAAATCTAAATCGATAGGAGGGGTTAAAAAGCGCAAACTGAATTGTGTTCAGGAGTTTAAATGTTACCTTCCCCACCCCTCGAACGCAGTTCAATTTTTGGCCGCTTAATTTCGCTACTTAATTACTCACAACGATGCAGATTTTGAGCACAAAATTTAAGTTTGAACTTTTACAAGCATTTTATTAGATACAAAAAATAACGGTTAAAAATAGTTGTTGGTTACTATAAAGTTTAAGGCGCCCTCATACGGAATTTTTTGAAAGATATCTGTAAAATTTATTTTCAAGAAACTATTGATATAAAGAATAGTTTTAGCGAAAACCGACCAATTTTTCCGTTTTTTATAATCATTTGAAATTTCAACCTCTCCATCCCCATTGAACACAGTACAGTTTGCGCTACTTAACCACTCCCAACGCTTCAGATTTTTATCTCAAAATTTAAGTTTATGTCTCAGCTTCTAAAAAAATTAATGAGATGCAAAAAAAAATTGTAAAAACTAGTTTATCGTTACTCCAAAGTCTAAAGCGCCCTCTATCGACATTTTTTGAAATTTATCTTTATAAATTATTTTCAAGATAATACTGACATAAAGAATAGTTTTAGTAAAAATCGCAAATCAATTGACCAATTTTTCCGTTTTTTATAATCATTTGAAATTTGAACCTCCCCCCGAAATTCAGTTTGCGCTACTTAACCACTTCCAACGGTTTAGATTTTGAGCTCAAAATTTAAGTTTATGTCTAAGCTTCTAAAAAAATTTAATTAGACGCAAAAATAATGGTAAAAACTAGTTTATCGTTACTCCAAAGTCTAAAGCGCCCTCTATCGACATTTTTTGAAATTTATCTTTATAATTTATTTTCAAGAAAATACTGACATAAAGAATAGTTTTAGTGAAAACCGCAAACGAATCGACCAATTTTGCTGTTTTTTATAATCATTTGAATTTTTGGACCCTAAACTTTAATAGCGCATATCTCCTTTGGAAGACGTTTGGGACCCTTAGTTTCCTATTTAATATTGTTCATCATGATATGACAGACCAGCATGTTAAGTTTGTAAACGACCTTTTGGGACACCTTGTATATAACCATATTATATATATATATATATATAAACATATGTTGCGGCCAAAACCCGGAGCCTGGCCAATTCTAGAACTGGCCGGCCAATACCCGAACTGGCCAAGCTTCCCGGCCAATACCCGAAATACATGAAATGAATAGCGTATTTCGGGTTTTGGCCGGCCAATTCGCGAACTGGCCGAGAAGCCTTAGCCAACATCCGAATTGGAGATTTAAGGCTACCCAGTAGATGCGGCGCCGTCATGAAATTCTTTTAGAAATTGTTTCTTATTCAAAGAAGAACGTAATTTGCGACGGTTCCGTTTGATGGCACTGATATGCACACGTGACAGAAAAGGATATTTCCATGCTATTCTGATATGCCACCTTAGTGGTCTAAATTGCCATTTTTTCTAATAGAAATATTATTTTTTATTTGTATAAAAATGGTCTCAGTAAATTTATAGTATTTCGCATTATTTCCAATTCTTTTGAACCTGATTAACTACATTCTGCAGAAGATTCTTTACAAATTAAAATAAACATGAAGGGGGATTTTTTTAAAGTAATAAACGTAACTCATCGACAAATATGCAATTTTAAACTTAAAACAAGAAAGGAAATGAATCACTGTGTAGATTACAAAATATCATGCAACTCTATCGCAATGTTGTTAAGAGAATTTACTCCGGTTCTTTTTATGTAAAGAGATATCCACATAAGCATAAAAAAAAAGTAAAATTTCATTTCAGCAATAGGTTTCCGCAACTAGTAATCTATTTATTTTATCTTTCATTAAAGCTTTCTATGATCTACAAATTGCTTTACAAATAAATATTAAAAGTTTATCGCAGCTGGAAATGCACATGAAAAACAATCGGAATATAAATGGTAAATTCCACCTACTCAATAATCTATAGAAAACATGTTGTAGAGCATATTAGAAATGTATAAAGGGTTTATTATGTTTGAAGTTGTGAAATATCAAAAAAAAAATACTCTGTAAAAGTATTTCTCGCATATATCATAATCCCTTATCGGAATACTTTTTTGGAGTCCCTATTAACGATTTATAATGATTTCTTAATCAATATTCTACAAAGAAACCTACTGCTTCCCTCATGAGTGAGGCATATAAATTTTACTATGTTTGAAATATGCCATAATTCTTTATTGGAATTGTTTTGGCGCCCCTATAAATGATCTACAAATGCTACTTAATCAATACGCAACAAAAGACATTGTTTCTCACATCAGTGAGGCTCATGAATTGCATTATGTTTGAAATAGTGTAATATCATTAAAATAACCTATAACAGATTTTTTGGCATACATCATAATTCTATACCGGAATTCTTTTTGGCGTTCCTGTAAACGAACTGTAACGGCTATTTAATCAATACTTTACAAAAAAAGTATCACATGTGCATTATGTTCGAAATCGTGTAACATCATTAAAATGCCTTATAAAAGATTTGTTCGCATGTATTATATTTCCTTATAATGGCTACTTAATCAATATTCTAAAAAAAAATATTGCTACTCACATGAGACAGGCTTGTAAATTGCATTATGTTTGAAATAGTGCAACATCATTAAAATACCCTATAAAAGGTATTTTGGCATACATCATTATTCTTCATCGGAATTCTTTTTGGCGTTCTTATAAACGTACATTAGAATGGCTACTTATTCAATATGCTACAAAAAATTTACATCCCACATATGCATTATGTTGAAATAGTGTAACATCATTAAAATACTTTATGAAAGATTCCTTGCATTTATCATAATTCTTTATCGGAATACTTTTTGCGTCCCTACAAATGAGCTATATTGACTACATAATCAATACTCTACAAAAAAGCATTGCTTCCCACATGAGAAGGGCATATAAACTTCATTATGTATGAAATGTATCATAATTCTTCATTGGAGTCATTTTTGATGTTTCTATTAACGAACTATGATTACTAATTAACCAATACTCTACAAAATATATATTGCTTCCTACATAAGCTAGGGTTGTAAATTGCATTATGTTTCAAATAATGTAACATTATAAAAATGCCCTAAAAAGGATTTTTTGGCAATATCATAATCTTTATCGGAATTCATTTTGGCGTCCCAATAAACGAACTAAAATGGCTACTTAATCAATATACTCTATAAAAAAAGTTCTTCTACACTAGAGAAGCATGTGATTTTCATTAAATTTGAAATAGTTTAACATCATTAAAAGGCACTAAAAAATTCTTTCATCATTTTCTTAGTAATAAAATTTTCAGTGTTTCTGAAAAAATCTAGAATTGCTATATTTCATGCACTGTAATAAATAACTGTTTGTCGTCTTTATTAATGATACATAGGTACCAATTTTATTGTAATGTAACAACATTAAAATGTACCGTAAAAACGATTCTTATTGATTATATTGAAACGAAATATTTTTGTATATGCCAGTAAATTAACAAAAAACAGTACACAATTCCCTATCAGTGCCAAAATAAATTGATAAACGAAATAAGATAACAAATACAAGTCATCCCGAGCCTTTACTCGAGTTAGAGAACGGCCAGGTAGACGACTACACTATTTGAATTCATAGACACTTTCAACTGTGTTAGAAATGATTAAACCGAGTGCCTCTATCTATTTCGGGAATTGGCCAATCACATCTGGCCAGTTCGCGAATTGGCTAATCGCATCTGGCCAGTTCGCGAATTGGCCGGCCAATTCTAGAATTGGCCAGTCATTTTTAAACGTTACTGACCAGTTCGGGAATTGGCCGGCCAGTTCTAGAATTGGCCGATTTCGGGTTTTGGCCGCAACATATGTTTATATATATATATATATATATATATATATATATATATGATTTTTGTCATGCGATAACTAACGTATTTATGAACCGATTTGAATGAAACTTGGTATGTACATAGGACATACAAATGTCTCGACCGAGTTCGTTGGCCAGCATCCTCCGACATTTTGTTTCAAAATGCGGTCATTTTAAATTTTTTTAAAAATTTAAAATTTAAAATTCAATGCGAAAAATCTAAAAGTTAAAAATTATTTTTCTTTTACGTGCTAGAACATAAAACAACGATTCCAGAACACTCTTTATTTTGTCTATATCTTAAAAAATGATTGAATTATAGCACTTTGAATTTTTCTTATGGCTGACATTTTGAAAAGATCTGATTTTTGTCACGTCATAATACGCGTATTTATGAACCGATTTGAATGAAATTTGGTATGTACATAGTACATACAAATATCTCGACCGAGTTCGTTGCCCAGCATCATCCGCCATTTTGTTTCAAAATGACGGCCATTTAATTTTTTTTAATTAAAAATTTAAAATTAAATTTGAAAAAATTAAAAGTTGAAAAATATTTTTCTTTTACATGTTAGAACTTAAAACAACGATTCCAGAACACTTTTTATTTTGTCTATATCTTAAAAAATGATTGAGTTATAGCACTTTAAATTTTTCTTATGGCTAACATTTTGAAACGATCTGATTTTTCTCACCTGTTAAGACGCGTATTTATGAATCGATTTGGATGTAACTTGGTGTGTACGTAGTATATACTGAGTCCTGAATCGAGTTCGATACTCAGTTCAATCCGCCATCTTATTTCAAAATGGCGGCCATTTAAAAATTTAAATTTTTTTTAAATTTAAAAATAGGTACAAGAAAGTGAGAAATTGAAAATGATTTTTCTTTTATGCATTTGAACTTTATACAAAGTTTTCGTCTGTATCTTAAAAAATGACTGAGTTATCGCATTTTTAATTTCTAGTGTTGCTTTATCTTGAAATGGTCTGATTTTCGTCACGTGACAACACGCGTATTTATAAACTGATTTGGATACAACTCCGTGTGCACATAGTACATAGCAATGCTTTGACCACGTTCTCTGTCCAACTTCTTTCGTTCTCATGTATCAAAATGGAAGCCATTTAAGTTTGTCAAAAATCTTTTAAATGTATAATGATATACAAACAAAAAATTAGAAATTGAAAAAAGGTTCTTTTTAAAGTATTTATCTTAATCATGAATTCAGGAGTGTTTTTTCCTTTGTCTTTAACTTAAAAAACGACTGAGCAGTTTGAATTTCTAATGTGGGTGACATTTTTTAAAAAATCAATATGCCCGCGACAGCACTCGTATATATTAATCGATTTCAATATGTGTGCATGTGCACCTGAATTAAGATTTCAACCAAGCTCATAATCAGGTTCCACTAATTTGAGCTTAGTATTTTTGAATAATATAACTTAATTTAAAATAAATAAACAAATATATAAGTATATGAAAGCTACCTCTTCCTCCCGGCACTGCCGGAAGGACTATATCTTTATTAAATTTATAAACATTTCTTCAGTGGCTTTAACTAGAAGTTTATTCATCTTTTGTGAAATTAAAAATTGAAATTCACGAAGAGGAAAACTAAACATGCCACATAGTTTTCAGTTTTGTTTTTTTAGGTACATATAAAAGCCCTCAAATTATCTTTTTTTCTAAATATTTCATCTATCATTAAGAGTATATTAAATTGCTAATCGTTTAATGAAACATTGTGTTTGATGAATTGATTGTCTTTTATAAACGAGACTTATGACAAAATCAATGAGAGTGATTAAAGAATCACAAAAATAATATCAATGTTTAAAATTTTACTTTAAAAGAAATTTTTAATTATAATTTGGTAAATATTGATGCATGAACTTGGATTCAGTTGTCGTATAGAATAATTTTAAACATATATGGGCAGTTAATATAATTTTTAATAAATGTATACTGACGAATTTGTTTTGAATGTACACTCTCCACACAACTAAATTTTCAGATAGACGTATAGAAGAATATTTCCCTTTATTATTATCGAAAACTTTAAACGAAAAAGTTACTTATTATCAATAAATGTAAATTTTAATTTTGCTTTTTTTTCAATTCATGTAACAGCTAAATGTTAAAATGTTATATTAAAAAAAATTATATTAAATGTTATATTAAAAAATAAATAAATAAAGTTTCTTGAGCGACAATAAATAAAATCTTTCAAATTTTTTTCTGTAACATCAAAAATGAAATCTTTTATTTGCAAAACTAAAAATTATTCATGTATTTTTAATTATTTATTTATAAGTACGCCAAAAGACAACATCTTTCTTTTTCTATCATTAAGTATAAAGAGGAGATTAAAGAAAAATACGTTTTTCTTTCTATTTTCTACTTTTAACTTTATGAATGTTTTCTTAGGAAAGAGTAAAAAAGTGAAATGGTTGAAATCAGATTGTGAATTACTAAAACAATACTAAGTGCGTAAAATACGATGTTGAAAAAACAAATTTGATTATAATTGATTTAAACTTGAGGATTGAAACTTATGTAAAATGTTTGAATGAAATTAGTGCAGTAAATTGTGCTATACTGCTAATTCGTTTAGAAAATAAAATAATAGGCAGCGTCACGATTCTGTGATTAATTTTATACTTAATGATTTTGGTGTTATGATGGGATGAAATGGTGCAAATAACGAAGTTCAGAGAAAATCGGTAGAATAGCTACACCAAGAAAGGAAAAGCTACACCAAGATTCAATGTGAAAGGAAAAGCAACCCAATATCTCATTATCCCCCTGAGTCATTGTGATGCGAATAATATGCTATTATTTGCTGGATATAAGAATTCGTTTTAGCAGACTTTTATTGAAACATCAAATGTACGAACAAATATAGCATTTAAAGAATTTGGTGCTATACCTTAAAGTTGTTTTTGGCACACTCAGATTATTACTAGTAAATGCTAAATAAAAGTCTAAAGACAACATTCTAGAATCGAAATGGTTTATTATTCATGTAGAGATCAGTGAAATTCAAACGTCGCCAAAATAATGGCAAATGATCACCCTCTGACCTTTTTTCTTCTGTCAGCAGGAGCGTTACAATTAAATTAGCCAAGAAATTGTTTCTTTATTAATGCCAATATTTTATCTAATGCAACTCTAATCATTTAAAAAAAAACGACAAAGAGAAAATACGTTGCATTCCCACAAATGATATTTTAAACCTTACAGATTTTCTAAAATTGGCATTTAGAGTCATTGCAACACAATAGACCTCAAATCAATTTAAATAGCTTCATATAGAAACTATTGATAATTTTTTATATATCACATAACAGGAAATGAATCATTTGAGTGAACATTTTACAAGTCACTCAGCTTGTTAACGTGTGATTGTGTTATCATTGCCATGATGTCATCAGTAATTTAGAAATCATTCTTTTCTCATCGCAGTGGTGTTTGCAATGTTGCTGAAGCAATGAATATCTTTTTTGAGCAGTTTTGTTATCTTCCACATCTTATAATATTACTACAGAAATCTGTGACAATCTATATATATAAAAGGAATTCTGAGGATAATTGAGGCACAGATAGGCTCTCATCCTCTATTCCTTTTATTTATAGAGATTTTACACAGCTTAGGTAAACGCAGAAGAAATATAAAACAGATAATGTATTTATCACAAAAAATCGTCTGCTAAGAAAATCTTTTTTCATTTTGAACTTCTATAAATAAAAGGACAGATAGGCTCTCAAACAGTGAATCGTCGAATATAATTGAAGAACAAATGGAAGAACAAATGGAAGAACAAATGGAAGAACAAATGGAAGAACAGATGGAAGAACAGAAAGAAGAACAGATGGAAGAACAAATGGAAGACCTCTTCATTAACAATAAAAAAAGATATGCAAACGAAACCCCAGAACACCGATCAAACATATCTGCCGGAAACTGACGAGACATGGCACAGAAACGTGAATGTGTGGGGTTGTAGAACTGGCATTCAGATAGTCTTCGGGCTACTGAGGGCGGGCAACCGTCTAGTTGATTTAAAAAAAGTTCTTAAAAAGTCCCAAGTTATAGTTTCTAAATGTTTGCGAAGATCGAAGGGCAAAAAGTTATTTTAATTACACTAGAATCCCAACAATACTACTTAATATGAATCAAGTTCAATTCGGATGAGGGAAGAATGAATGACGGAATATGACGAACTAACGAAATATAAATTAACATGTGTATGGACAATAAACTAATCGTAACACGATAGTAATTGTTACCTCTACAACTCTAATTTTTACTATTAAATATCTTTTGATAAAACTTTAAATTTTAATAGAAAATGTTACTCACATTTAGTACCTTAGTTCTCATATTGCTGAGACAAATCACAACAACTACGGTGAGTAAAAACACCAAATCTAAAACAATAAAACGTATATGGAAAAATCCAACAACATTTTAATTTTTCTATCTTCGAATAAGAAAAAACGCTGTTGCCACAAAATACATCAAACTTTTGGTTTTTCTCAATTTCTTTTTACATGAAACAATCACATATGAGCGTGCAAATAAAATAAAGTATTAAAATGTCAATTCAACTCAATGTTTCTTTTCTCTTTTTCTCTTTTTCTACACTGTTCATTGCTGATCGCATGATTCCCTAACAACATGCAATTTATTAACTTTAATAGTACTATTTACAGTTCTTCTTTGCACGGTTTAAATAAAGATAGGTAATGATAAAGTTCATTTGATGAATTCCTTGGTAGTTTTCCATTTGTTTAGATAGTAAATATTCTTTGCTGCAATTCTTTTAGTGTCATCAGTATTGCAGATATAGTTTCTTCTTAGTTTAATGTGTATTTAATACTTTTTAAATCGAAATACAACCTTTCGAATGTGTGATTGTTTTATCTGATGTACATGGTTTTCATCATCACTCGTTTTGTTTTAGGTTTTCAAGGACGTCTCTAATCATGCCGTATATAATTTCAATCTCCGTGAATTCATTCAGAAAAAAATATTTTAGAAAATAATTTATAACCCGAAGGATTTGTGGCAAGTTCAAACAAATATTCAAATCTAACTTCATTATCATCATGGAATTTACAATTTTCACCCACCTTACATCTTTCATCGGTCCTTTAGCAGACATTTTCTCTAACTAAGGCGATAAAATATACATTGACAAAAAGTTTGTTAATGAAACTACTTACTGCTCTTTGATGTACACTGTAAGTGCTTTTATAAAAATGGTTAATGAAATTGTTTAGACAAATCAGCACAAAAAACAACTGATGTTAAAGTTATTTATTTATCTAATAATGATATTGTCAATTTGAAGAAGATCTTAGTAATTTTTGGTTTGTTCGATGATAAATGCTCCTTTGCTGCAGTTTGTAACAGTGTAATCAGAACCACTGTCTTAACCTTTTGCTGTTTTAACTTATTGAAAACTAAGAAAATTTATCATCATAAAGCATTATTTAAGTTAGAAATATGATTATTGCAATTCTTAGTTATATATACTTGGTCATAAGTTTATTTTAATTATTTATGCTGTGTATATTTTCTATCATTTATCTCAGTTAAGGAATCTTTAATTATGTTTAGTTTTTGGGTATGCCCTGAATAGATTAGGGCTGCCCATTGTCGGGGTGTTTGAATACTATTCTGTAACTTATTGTCCAATATATTTTTTATGGTGGTCTGAAGACAATTCATGTATTGCCTATTGTCTCTTCTGGAGTTAGCCCTGAATCATTTACGGAAGGTCCCCTTTCACTGAGAAAAAAAATATGCCGCGTTCAACTAGAACGAATAGTTAGTCACTTTCTAAATATCTAAACTAGAAATATAGATATTCAAACTATGCGAGTAGGTTAAACAACTAAGCTGAATAGGCGAAATGACTTGACATTTCTAGTCTCTTCTTTTCTAAAAGACGAAGCGACATTGAACCGTTTCAGTAGCGAGAAATTATCGCTTGATTTTAGGAATGAATTCTTAAGCTATAATAATAGTTATTAAATCAAATCTCTTGTTTTCGCATCTATTTGAAGAGATTTTTAGATAAATTTGACAACAAAAATATCGGAAAACGTACTTGAATTCTAGTAAGAGACTCTGGAACTATCTAAGAAATGGAACTAAAATTTATAAGGATGACATGGAATTATTTTTTCTAGAGCCCATTACTTAGATTCTATATGCCAGAACCATATTTTTTTCTCAGTGTTCTCTTTGGTAGTTCTGTCTTCGTTCCTGATTTGGGCATTTAGTGTTGTAAATTCACCCTGCTACGTTTGACTTGAAGTGTTTATGCCATTTGGTAGGGCTCCCTACCTTGCTGAAACTGAAACTGAAAATGCGGTCATCCACTCAGTTGCATCTTCTTTAGAAAATTTATCAAAAACCGAAAACTTCTATATGAGGCTCAACAAAGCACCAGCTTCATTTTCATCATAGAAATTTCCACTTTTTTGTGCTTTACCACATTCCATGATCCCCTAGCATAAATGAGCCATATATTTGTTTTCAGCGACTCAGTTAAATCAGAAACTCAATTGAAAGTCACTTGAATAATCAGGACTCTACTATAATATACATTTAATAGTTATTTTAAATCTAAATTGAGATATCAGATGTAATTATAGAAGAGGTCTGTAGTATCGGGCCAGGCCCGGGCCCGTGCAAGTCTCTATTTAATTACGTAAAAGTTATAATGCTAAATGTAATTTCTTTAATTTCCGGTTCATTTATGTTCTTAATATCATTCCGTGCTTATAATAAGGATTTTCATAAAATTAATGTTATAAATCGACACTACTTGTTTATCCCATAAACCAAAAATTTATCGCCAAACTATAAGATTAAATGTCAGTGATAGCTTATCGTAAATTTCAAGTTCATTTGAAATTAAACAAGTGTTCATTACATCATCAAGCGATTTTAAGTAAGTGGGTTTATAATAATAATAATTATTATTATTAGTGTTTAAAGTAAAATGTCCATATTTCGTCTCCTTCCTTAATTTCGTAAACATTCATTTCTCCGCTTCTCTGAAAGTGGTGCCACTGATCAAGAAAGGCAAAACGAACGGAAGATAAAAGGTTTCAGAAGTAAAAGATCTCACTCGCCTAGACGAATAGGTGTATTATTAATGTCGAATTTCCTATTTTTAGAAGGATTCCTATTTTTATTAAGTTCTTGCGACTCATTTGTAGAACGATATTTACTTTACCGTAAGTATCTTTTTCTTATTCATTGTATGTATTCTATGTAGGTAAGATGTTAACAGTACCATATAGTGAGTTTTAAAATGCTCAGTTTATTTTACAAGAACTGAAGAATCGCCATATTGGGAATCAGCGTTGTTCTAAATTCGTCCCCCTTCAGTTCTTATTTTTGTACCGGAGACGAAATTAGGAACGCTTTTCAGCGATGTCAAATCCGGATAAATAATGTGCCTGCAAGTTTGTATGTAGGTATTATAAGCTTAATCTTAGAAATTTGCTTTAAATTTTGTAAATTCAATCATTAATCATTTTAATATGTTACTGGTCTGATTAGGTTTGGAGGTTTATTGGTTCAGTATAAACTGGCATATAGGAATTAATTCCCACCTTAATGTAGAGAAACGGGTATTTCATTCAAAAGTTCGACCCACATTTAGAGTGTCTCAAAAGAGCCATTTTATTTTAAAATGAAAACAATTCATAAGTCACTTAATGCTGATTCATTACAAAATGTCTATGTGGGATGGCTTGATCTAATCAATGTAAGGATAGATTGAATATAATTAATGAATGCTCCCTTAATTAAGTTTTTTTTGAAATATTTTTATTACACTCGGTACATAAAAAAGGTTTAATGTTTATATTTATAAAGAAAAATATAATTTTATTCTATATAGCTACAGGAGCAGTCGATGCAAAAGAAAGTTTTTAAAATTAACCTTTAACTGATGCAACAGAAATTGGCACATAACTACTGTGAGACAGCCTGTCAGACTGCTCCATTAAAAAATGAATAGATGAGGAGAATTAATCTGTAGGAGATTGTTTTTGTACTTAACTTTTGTGTAGGGATGCCTTAATTAAAATGTACCTATTCAAATATCTCTGGTAATTGAAATCAAGGCCAAAATGAAACAAAATATCCGTAATGTTTATAATTGACCTAAAAGTTACAAATTATACTATAAAAGTTGAAAAAAAACAGTGGTCTATGAGGCCGGTAACATTAATTACCAGGTAAAGTTATTTTGGAATTTTTAAACTTTTAAACCTTGTTGCATAAAGTTATTGAAGGTTTCTTTTTTAATTTATTTTATTGTTTTAAACCTTGCAGCTTCAAAACATTCTTTTTTTTTCTTTTTAACTTTTGAATTTTGAAACATAAAGGTATTTTGCGTTTCTTGAACCTAATTATTTATTTATACCTTGTAGTTTAAAGATAGTCTGGGTTTTTTAAATTTATTTCATTTGATTAAACCTTGTACTATAAAGCTATTTGAATTTTTTAAAACTTATTTTGTCATTGCTATCAGTTTAATTAGGCATTTTTATTTTTTATTTAGGACAATTTTTTTTAAATGAAAAAAAATATATATATATAAATTAAAATAATACTTAAAATAAACTAAACTAAAATAAAATAAAATAAAATAAAGTAAAATAAAATGAAATTCAAAATGAATAAAATATTTTTATCTTAAGAATAAATTAAAATATTTTATTTTATTTTATATTTATTTAAAATATATCTCTTGTCTTTATCTTTGCAGAAAAAGTCCCGTAAGAAGTGGGATAAAGACCAGAGTTCGCTCTTAAAGCTGTACATAGTGAAGAGTTGGGCTATAAATCGACCAGTAAACTGTACAGTGTCCTAAGAGCAACATTAGATAAAACCGGTGCTGATAAAGCTTCAAAAGACTTAAATGAAATAACAATCGGTCGGAAAACTGTTTTCCCACAAGAATTGGAGAATGGGTTAGTTTTATACTGTAAAGAAATGGATCGATGTTTTTATGGGTTAACGCTGAAAGATCTTAGACAAATGACATTCCAACAAGCTTTTTGAAAAAATTTACAACACCCATTAATATCATAGACAAAAATGGCAGGGACGAAGTGGCTTCTCTGCTTTTTGAAGCGACACACGGAATTCGCTGTTAAAAAACCCTCAATCATTCAAAGAATAAAGTGTTCAACTATATTTCTCTATACTGGAACCAGAGCTACAGAAAATAAAATTCTATCGAATGAAAGTATACAATGTAGATGAAGTGTTCAATGGCATAACTATTTTCCATCACAAAGCACAAAAAATCGTATGCGGGAAATGAAAAAAAAAAACTTCCATACAGTATGGACTTCGCAGAGGATATCTCTGGTCACGGTAGTGATATGCATGTCAGCAGCAGGGATGTTTGTGCCTTCTCTCATGATATTTCCAAGAAAAATCATGAAGAAAGATTTAATAGATGAATCGCCACCGGGATCGATTGGAGCTGAGCATGAGTCACGATGGATTACAGCAGAGCTTTTCGAGAGGTGGTTTCGACATTTATGCCCATTGTAAATTAATTAAAAGACGATCCTATTGCGTTAACTGATCACACTAGCAACTTCTGCCCGAGGAGGTTCAGCAACATTGATCACTTGATCTAGAAAAAACAAAATGAAAAATTCCCAGGCGAAAGAAAAAAAAAAACGCTCAGCTGAAAAAGAAGACGAAAAAATAACTTCTTCCACTCTCAAGGGAAAGAAAAAAAAATCCACCGTATAAAAAGTCCAAACATGACTTACCTAACATCATTGATGGCGAAAGTGATTCTTCTGTTCAAATTCCTCATGGTGATAATATGAGCGATGATGACGACAATGATGCAGAGTGCCCTACTTGCTTGACGCGTTTTTCTCATGCAAAAATTGGGAAACAATGGATTAAGTGCCTTCAGTGCTGCACATGGCCACATGAAACATGTTCAGAAGCTAAAAACAATGTAGAATTTAGACGTTCCTCATGCTTAGATAATGTTTTTTTTAAATAATATTTACTAATGATAATATTTTCTATTGGGATTTTATAGTACATTTCTTTGTACCTTAAGTTACGGTAAATTATGTTAATTATTTATTCTGAAATAAATTTTGTTTTAGTTATAAATTAATCTTTAGCTTTTAGATTTTTTTCAGAGAGAAGAAATTGGGACATTTTTTTTTTCATATTGAAATAATTTTGAAAAAACAATTTTTCGTTGCGTTAACTTTTTTTATACAACATTTGCCCTTGTTTCCATATGTGTGAATAGTTAGTCTAGACAAAATCCAAATTCGGTAAATTTTTACTGAAAAACTTCCAGGGGTCTAAAAGTAACTGGGGGACGATAATAAAAGGCACTTAGCCTTAAATAATTTATTTCTTCTTTTGTTATTTAAACTTTAAAAAAATGCGTCAATATGTACACTTTAGCGGGTAATTTTATAATTTTTATAACTTGGAGAAAATGGCCGACAAGATAATCAAGTTCTACGTTTAATTTTTTCTAAATATAGAATTAAGTTAAATATTTTTTCCTCAAAAATCGAATAAAATATAACTTAGCACGATGCAAATGTAACACGTTTCAAGGCAAATTCAACACATCGCATTGCCACTCAACCCAGTATTTTTTTTTTTTTACTACCAAACTGGAAATCTTTAAATATCAAAACGAACATTTTCATCATTCATTTGTTTATCGGCATATAGAAAGCTCTTATTTATGTGTCTTTTTTTTATTCAGCATAAGAAAACGATTAAAGCAATCTTTCTTTTTCTTTTTTAACCGACTTAAAGGAGGAGGTTATGATTTCGACCTGTATGTATTTGTTGTTCACTCATAACTTTCGTAAATATGAACCGATTTTGATAATTCTATTTTTGTTTGAAAGCGTATGGGGCCCATGTGGTCCCATTCAAATTTCATAAAAATCTGTTGATTAGAACTTTTTAAAAAATTAAAACATTAAAATTCAATATCTTTTCGAAAGAATCGACCAATTAGAAGCGTTCATTTTTCATGTTTTTAAGTTACACTTACATAGACACACGATATTTTCAAAGTGTGAAATCCTAACTGGACAAGGTTCACATTTATTAACAGTGTACACTGTAAAAAAATTGACCCTTTTGCTGCATAATCACTCCCCCGTTTTTATAGAATATCTCTCTCTTGACCCATGAGAATTCTTCACGATAGGCTTAAGTAATCGTTTTCTAAAAAACGGTGGATTGACGATGCAGCAAAAGGGCCAAATTTTTTACAGTGTACACTGTAAAAATTTTGATCCTTTGTTGTATCGTCACTCCCCCGCTTTTATAGAATATCTCTTCTTTGACCCATGAGAATGCTCCATGATACATTGTTAAAAATTTGACCCATTTGCTGCAGCGTCACACCACAGCTTTTATAGAATATGCCTTTTATGACCAATGAGAATGCTCCATAACACAGTAAAGTAATCGTTTTCTATAAAAGCGGTGGACTGATAATGCAGCAAAAGGCTCTAAGTTTTTGTAGTGTAATTGAGACAAAAGCGTTTGTAAAAGAAATATTTGGTTATCAAATGCTGTCACTCTCTTATAGAGGGAGCCAGGTATAGGTAATGAGTTTCAGATTCCTCATCGAATACGCCACCGCTCATTTCCGATTACAGTGTCACTGTAAAAAATGTGACCCTTTTGCTGCTCGTCACTCCCCTGCTTTTGTAGAATATCTCTCTTTTGACCCATGAGAATGCTTCGTAATTGCGTGAAGTAATCGTTTTCTATAAAAGCAATAGAGTGATGATATAGCAAAAAAGTCACATTTTTTACAGTGTAGGATTCCTCGGTATGAATATGACGACACATGTAGCACAGTATATAATTGGTTGAAACGATTCTGGACAAAAACGAGTCACCAACCATTTTGTTGAGCGGGCAATTTTCGTCAATCTTGTTAACTTCTCATACGAGTACAATCGAATTCTTCCTGGAAATAATCATCAACTTCCATAATAAAAAATGCCTGGCAATGCAATGCACTGTTAAAAATTTGCAACTTTTGCTGCATCGTCACTCCATCGCTTTTATAGAATATCTTTATTTTTATCAATGAGAATCCTTCATAATGCATTTAACTAATCGTCTTCTATATAAGCGGTGAATTGATGATACACTGTTAAAAATCTGCTATATTTTGTTGCAACGCACTCCGCCGCTTGTATATAATGTCTCTACTGCGACCTATGACAATGTTCTTTAATACATTCAAGTAACCGTTTTCTATACAAGCGCTGGAGTGCGTAGCAAAAAAATGCAGCAGATTTTTAACAGTGTACAGCTAAAGTTTTAAATTTTTAACAGTGTTGTTGGGACAAAAGCGTCTGTGAAAGAAATATTTGGGAATCAAAAGCTGTCACTCTCTTATAGAGGCAGCCAGGTATTGGTTATGAGTTTCAGATTCCTCGTCGAATCGCCACTGCTCATTTCCGATGCCATTACTGCCTGTATAGGTATTAGATTGTTGCTGTTTATCGATTGAAGCATAGTGCGATTTTTGCTAAAATCTTTCTTTTTCCTTTTTCTGAGTGAAGTGGGAGTGCTTTTGACTGATTACGCTAGAAAATCATTTTACTATACATTAATATATGAAGTCATTTTGCTGCGTGCTCATATATGGAAGCACTATGTCGCGCTCTTATGTGTAAGGACACTTTACTTGATGGATTGTCACCTTATAGGTAGCTTTCATTACAAAAAAGTAAAAAGCTACCTATTGCAGCCGTCCGGAGGAAAGCACTTCGAGAACACTTTGGTATATTTTCACCGATCATGACCCCCAGACCCGAAAACCACCCTCCGTTCAAATGTTGACATATATATATATATATATATATATATATATATATATATATATATATATATATATCTGATTTTTGTCATGCGATAACTTACGTATTTATGAACCGATTTGAATGAAACTTGGTATGTACATAGTACATACAAATATCTCGACCGAGTTCGTTGGCCAGCATCTTCCGCCATCTTGTTTCAAAATGGCGGCCATTTAAAATTTAAAAAAAATTTAAATTTAAAATTAAATGCGAATAAATTAAAAGTTGGAAAATATATAATTTTATGTGTTAGATCTTAAAACACCGATTCTAGAACACTTTTTATTTTGTCTATATCTTAAATGATTGAGTTATAGCACTTTGAATTTTCCTTATGGCTGACATTTTGAAACAATCTGATTTTTGTCATGCTATAACTAACGAATTTATGAACCGATTTGAATGAAACTTGGTATGTACATAGTACGTACAAATATCTCGACCGAGTTCGTTAGCCAGCATCATCCGCCATCTTGTTTCAAAATGGCGGCCATTTAAAAAAATTTTTAAAAATTTAAAATTTAAAAATAATTGCGAAAAATTTTAAAGTTGAAGAAAATTTTTATTTTATGTGTTAAATCCTAAAACACCGATTCTAGGACACTTTTTACTTTGTCTATATCTTAAAAAGTGATTGAGTTATAGCACTTTGAATTTTCTTATGATTGACATTTGAAACGATCTGATTTTTGTCACGTGATAACACTCGTATTTATAAATCGATTTGGATGTAATTTGTTGTGTACATAGTACATAATAGAGCCTGGACCGAGTTAGTTAACCAGTTCCATCCGCCATTCTGTTTAAAAATGGCGGCTATTTTAATTTAAAAAAAATTTAAAATTTGAAATTGGGTACAAAAAAGTGAGAAATTGAAAATGATTTTTCTTTAATGCATTTGACCTTGATACAAAGATTCCAAAGCACGTTTTGTTTCGTCTGTATCTTAAAAAATGTCTGATTTATCGTACTTTTAATTTCTAGTGTTGCTCAAATTTTGAAATGATCTGGTGTTCCACTATTTTGAGCTTCGTATGTTTTATTTATATAACTGAATTTAAAATAAACAAATAAGTGTATGAAAGCTACCTCTTCCTCCCGGCATTGCCGGAAGGACTTTTGATACCCACTTTCGATGACCGTAGGATTCGATGCAGACTAAGATTTCATAAATGCGGTAGCTTTTCGAAGTGGCAGATCTTGTCTGAAGAAGTTACCATACAAAGAAATTCTTAAGATTCACAACGATAGTAACCGATATTGTAAGTGGTTTCAGAAAAGTTGACAATCAAACAGTGACAAGTAAACTGAACATCAGAACTTAGCAAAGTGCGTACATTAGTAATGCATTGCAAAGATCTAGCGTGTGCCAGTTCACATAATTATGTATTACGGTATGCATAACTAAAAAGTAGGAAATAAAATAAGCTTTTTAAGAAAAAAATATCAACCGACTTCAAAAAAGCGCTAAAAAGAATTAAATAATTCTTTAAAATTCTCTAATGACAAAACGTTATCCAATAAGCACACATCGGATATCAGGTACCGGCATAAAAAACGGTTAAATTTAATATGTATAATTTAATATCCACCAAACATAGATTTTAGAGATAATATTATTTTACAAGAGATGAATTGACATATTTATGATTTATTTTATGAATATATACATATAAAAAGTAATGAATTTCTTTTTGAAGTTGGTGCCAAACTATTTGATGTATATTAAGAAATGTAGCTAAATTATGCCTAGTACCATAATTAAAATGGGGATAATCATTATCGATTGTGATTGTTTGGCACCAACTTCAAAAAGTAATTCATTACTTTTTATATGTATATATTCATAAAATAAATCATAAATATGTCAATTCATCTCTTGTAAAATAATATTATCTCTAAAATCTATGTTTGGTGGATATTAAATTATACATATTAAATTTAACCGTTTTATATGCCGGTACCTGATATCCGATGTGTGCTTATTGGATAACGTTTTGTCATTAGAGAATTTTAAAGAATTATTTAATTCTTTTTAGCGCTTTTTTGAAGTCGGTTGATATTTTTTTCTTAAAAAGCTTATTTTATTTTCATTCAATTTGATGGATTGGTTTTCCCTTCGGAATAAAGCAAAAAGTAAAATCAATGGAAGCGAATAAAGCATCGCGAGAACAATACCAAGTGGGTAAATTACGACGTTTAAAGAATATCTTCATTATAATTCAATAAATCTTGATGCATTTATCTTGAATGTGGAGTTTGTTTTGTGCTCAATTTTAAGAAAAAATTAAATGTGAGAAAGTAAATAATTTTGAAAGCTGTACGTTCATAATTTTTTAATATAATAGTTTTTAGGTACTATAATCATACACTGAAAAGAAATAAATGTATTTCTCAATCTAGTAAAATATAATGTTCAAAGACGAATCTTTCGAATTATCTATGGCTTCAAAAAGCGTTCCTTATACTTAAAAACCGCTCAAATCAAATTTAAAAAGGATAAAAGAAAAACATACTTTTTCTTGGTGCTATTTGTTTTGGAGAATGCTTTTGAGTAGTACTTGTAGTAAATAATTTAGTTTTCAATCCTCGCCATGTACATTATTTGAATGTAATTCCAAAGTAAATATTTTCACGTCCAACGAGCGTGGTTTCCAGCTCTAATATTAGCATTAAATTTAAGATTATATTACTATTTTTTCAGGTATTGATTCATTTACTCAAATGAAAAATGTTTACTTGTGAATTTTTTTAATAGCTTTAGGAATCCCGATATTCTGGTTTGAGAAAATGAATATAGTTTTAAAGTATCCTGTCTACTTTTAAAAGTGATACTTTGTCAGATTCTCGTTAGATTGGTGCATAAACTGAATGAAAAGCCCGTAGTTAGGATGCCGTGATATGGAAAAAATCATACATTCGAAATTTCTATGTAGTCGATAAACATCGTAGAGTGATCGACAATTAAAATTACAGCAAAATTTTAGCAGTCGAAAATCATAGTAAAATGAGAGGTAAGAATCACTAATTAGAATTTCTCAAAATCATAAGACCACATCATTAACATTCAGGGTATTTATAAGGTAAACTGAACACGGCAACAATTCCCAGGTAATAGAGTAAGTCAAAATCTATTTATGGTGCTCGATGTAACATGCACACATTCGATAAATGCTCGAGCAATTTACGAATTCTATAATGTCAAGAGCACCAGATAATCTCAAATCTCAGATGCCAAGATCTCAATATTAATCTCATATCTCAGATGTCAAGATCTTGAGATTAATCTCAGATCGCAGATCTTGATGTCAGGAGCCCCAAAGCATCAGAATGCCTGAGAACATTATGAATTCTACGATACCAAGAGAATCAGATAGCTTTTAATTAACACTTAAACCAGCCAAAAAGAAATGTACTCCGAGACCGTACATATACATTTTGTCAAGGCGGAGGAAGGACTAGAGGTCTGCACGGGCCGGAATTTCCATGCCCGGGCCCGGCCAGTCCCGTTTTGGCCGGTTACAATTTCTACGATTTCCAAAGAAATTCAGACTTTTATCCTATGATCAAGATTCCTTTAAAGAATACGGCATGCATATCTATGGAATGTTTTTTAGTATATTTTACAGGAAATATACGTTAACAATATTAATGATTATTTAGATTCTCAGGCTCTCAACATTCGAATAAAGATTCATTAAAAAATTAATATCGCTTAGAATAAAAGAAAAAAGAAAGAAAGCTAAAAACATCGTTACTTTTGAAGCTGTTTAATAAAAGATAATTTATAAAAATATTTCCTTATCATTTTTTTAAAGATTTTAAATCCAAATTCATTCTTAAATCCAAAGAAGCTCCTTTCTGATACATTTCTAAATTAATTTTTTTCTCAGAAATGCATAAGATTAGCAGGTATCTTTATTCAGAAACTATATAACCGAATGGCGTTATCCAATTTTTTGATACAAGCAATTTAAGAATACTGCAAGCAAATAAAATACTTTCATAATTAGCGTTTTGAATAGAATTTCCGGAAGCGATAGCATGGGAAGGGATAAAAAAACATGCAATCATCTGAGAAACTATTCTATCTCAACAAGGTAATACAAGTGTTTTATTTACCAAAAATGAAAAACGCTATTCGATTCCAAATCCATTCAATAGTTAGGCTTATCACTTTTATACTTTTACAATTTAAAATTAATCAGAAAATGTGTCAAACTTTTCATTATTGAGAAATTAATTTAAAAACCATCAAGAAGTATATATCCAAAGATTAAGCTAATATAAGTTCTTTATCGCTGTTAATAATTTTACATGAGTAAGCTAAAAAAATATTAAAATGGGTTACACACAATGTAATTCTCCGATGCCTATCTCTACACTGTAAATTTTTATATTCATACTGTCAAACTAGTATGGCTCGTGGCGCACATTTATACTTATTCTCGTTAAAACCATTTTCGTTGAAAAAAGCTCATATTTTATATCGTTTCTGTCAAAATCTTCAAAACTTCAGGGCCGAAAATTTTTTTAATCGGCCCGGCCCGGCCCGTCTGGCCCGTTCAATTTTTTGCCGGCCCGTTGAGAAAACTATTCTAAATCTGCCGGCCCGACCCGTTAAAAGATTTGAAAGGATTCCGCCGGCCCGGGCCCGTGCAGACCTCTAGGAAGGACACAGGTGTTTATGTAGCAAGGAAAAGAACGAATCTCATAAAAAAAGCCGCTCTGAGACTATTGTCTAAACTAATTGAAAGAGAGTACGCGGTTTAAATAAGCTCAGTTCCTGTTTAAGTTCGTAAATTATTTAAGATGAAAAACCAAACTCGGGATCGAATGTTTCGTGGGATGAAATTTTGACGAAAAAATGGTTTTTGAAAACATTCGAACATAACAATCAACTTTACTCAGAATATGATAAGTAGGATAGTTTATAAAATTTATGAAGGAACTTAGGGTAAGTGTACCAGTAGTGGGCCACGTACCTATAGTGAACCACCAGTTTTCAAAGTTGAAAAACAAGTTTTCTAGTCACCCCTGTCACATAACAAACTAATTGGAATGGTTGGCTGGAACCCTTATCTGTTATAAGGCAAAGGGACAAATTCAGTATTCTCATAGTTTTTGAGCTGGAATGGTGTTTTTACAGACTCTACGAAAAAACTAAAGAGAAGATAAAATTATTTTACGTAATCATTAAAACTTATAAATATGATTTCATTAGTGTGTATATTTAAGCATAGAAATGTAAAAAAAAATCTTATAACTTCTGTACAGTATGTATTAAACTCAAGAATGGAGTGGCCCACTTCTAGGGGGGGCCCTACTAGAGCATCAGAAAGTTACTATGGCCCACTACTGGAGCATAGAGGAAGGTAATATTTTTTATTTTTCATTTTTTCTAGAGAATATATTTTCAAAATTTGAATGTTTATTCTTATGCATAAATGTAAGGACTGGGCTAAAAAAATTTATCTTTTTTAAAATTCACTAATACTTTAATAATAATTAGATAAATGTCCTTAAGTGGCCCACTACTGGTGCATTTACCTTAAAGCTTTAAATTAAAGTTTTGAAATTGTATATAATTGAATTATTGATATACGCGTTTTAATTAAAGGAATTTAATAAATAAAATTAGACATTCTTTAAAAAAGGGAAATATTGAACCAAAACTAGAATAATTAAAAGAGTATCGCGAAAAATAGGTAAAAATATTTTTTTTCATAAAAAAAAATCCTTGCCATAAAACATATACACATATAATTATTCATACAATATAAAACAATTCGAACAAAAACACACATATAAATGTATATGCGCTTCTGTTTGAGAATTTTATCTCCTTAACTCCTTAAAATACGCTTTCTGTGGCTATGAAAGGAACTTCTTTTTTTCAAATGAAATAAGAAGTAATCTGTCATTAAAACAAAAACGCATTTTTAATTATACAAATTTCTTCGAATTAAGATATATTTATTCCGTTTTACATTTTATATTGACTTGTAAATGACCTGAAGCTAATCTGTATTTTATTCTATATCTTGATTAGAACGTAATCAAAATGCTTTTGCGGCTTCAGAACAAAGTTTTATTACCGTAATTTCCGGCGTATAATCCGCGGATCAAACAATCATTTTTAGACTCAGAAATTTTTTTAAATAAAATATTACTTTTTAGATCGCGGAAAATATTAGTCTTAAATACCTAAACAAAATTTCTGGGTCGAAAAATAATTGTCTGACCCGCGGATTATACTCCGGAAATTACGGTAATATTAAATTTACAAGTTTTAATAAGCTCATGGAAAGCGTTTTTAAAATTTAGTCATGGACGCATTAAATCCTTAGAAATATTGAAATTTACTGTAATAAATATACAGGTTCTTATTTAAGCGAATAGAGATGAAAGAGATGAGCTAGGTTGAAAATTCTCGAAAGAAGTAACCAGATTTCTTGAAGGCAGACAGTTTGAATCAAATATCAGTCCTAGACGCAATTAAACTCTCTTTACTCAATTAAAGACCACAAAGATGTTTCCAGAATCCTGATGGGTTAGTCCCCTTTTGCATTTTCTTATTTTAAAGTCTTTGGAAATTGGAATTTATAATGACACTAGCACTAATTTACCATTACATAATTCTTTTGTTATTTTTTCAATATAAGTGAATCAGTATTTAACGTTCTAAATTTTAATCTAGCTAAATTCTTATCAAATGACTTTTTAATTCAGAATTCCTTAAAGTATTATTACATTAGAAAACACAAATTAAAATCAACACATTAAAAAAATATATGTGATGGTACCACCTGCTTTCCTTTTTAAATAGTTTTTTTTAGTCAACATTTGCCTTTTGTGACTTTTTTTTGTTTTATGAATTAAATCTGATTTTAGATATCGTTTCTGCAAACTGTGAATATTTTTTGGGGGGAATTGATTCAGTTTCATTAAAATGTGAAATCGGAAGTTTCACTTCCGCAAAAGCAGATCTTTCAGAAAAAGAAGAAGAAAATCTTGTTAATGAATAAATGTTTCATAGTTAGTTTTTGGAGTTTCCAAAATGTCTCTAAAAGAAATCGCAGAAAGAAACCAACCAATCAGAAGGAAGAAAACTTTTTGGTGATCTTTAATTGAGCAAGCATAATTTAGATGAGTCCCGACGAATATTCCATAGTATTTTCGAGAAAAACGAATGTTAATTAAAATTAAAAATTTAATTTAATACAAAATAATAAAAAAACCGAACTTAAATAATTAAAATACCGAAACCGAACATTGCTTCAAACCTAAACTGCAACCATAATATTTTGAAATCTCATTTTAATGTATAGAGATATTCTTCAACACGATTCCGAAATATCTTTACGATGTTTCACCATCTTAATATACCTATATGGCCAAAGATGACCGCCCACTTGCATTTTTTGACATATTGTCAAATATCTAGAAAAATATTTGAGGAATTATCCTGAAACCTTAAGTGTGTAAACATAATAGTACAGGTCATATTTCCGTGAAGATTTTTTCCTGAAACTCCATAGGCGACCGTCAACAAATTGAAAAAGAACGAAAATCTTTTCGATAGCCGTGTCAAAAGCGTTCAAACTGTAGTTTATAATTAAGTAACTCATTGTAATAAACTGTTATTATTTTTATGTGGATAGCATGGATACTCGAAGTGATATTGAGGTTTTTATAGAAATAGTCCCAAATTTTTTTTAAGTTTTTTGCTTACCATTTGCAGAGCTCTTAATATAAAATAATGTTCTTTTCTGAAAATATCACAAAAAATATTGTACACGGTACCCTTTAATCAAAATTACAAAATAATAAAAATCGTATGAAAAATGAGCAGCGATACTAAATATTTTTTCATTGCGCATGCGTCAGCGTTATCGAAATTTCATTTGCATATTCTGTTAGCTAAATGCATAGAACAACTTTTGTAAAAGTCTCAATAACATGGCTTGAAAATTCTGAAAGTGTTCGTCGATAGAATAAGCACAAAATCCGTTGTTCCTAAAATGAAGCAAAAAAAAGGAAGGGTTGTATCCAAATATAGTGGTACGTACCAAATTGTGTATTATGTATTGGCACTAATCAATGGAAAAATGAATTGATGACGCACGCGCAATGAAGAAATAAATACTTAGTAAATTTGCTCATTTTTCATATAATTTTTATTATTTTGCAATTTTGATTAAAGGGTACTGCGCTTTTGCAACATTTCTGGAAAAGAACATTATATTAAGAACTCTGGAAATCATAAGCAAAAAAACGTGAAAAAATTGGGACTGTTTTCATAAAAACCTCGTTATTTCTACGAGTATCCATGCTACCCAAATAAAAATGAAAACAACTTATTACAATGAGCTATTTAATCATAATCTACAGTTTGAAAACTTTTGCTATATTAATTTTGACAGGGTTATCCAAAATATTTTTGTTCTTTTTCAATTTTTTGACGGTCCTCTATGGAGTTTCAGGAGAAAATCTTCACGGAAATATATGACCTGTACCATTACGTTTATGGTTTTAAAGTTTTAGAATAATTCCTCAAGTATTTTTCTAGATATTTAACAAAATGTCAAAAATCGCAAATGGACTGTCATCTTTGGCCATATAGAGTAGTAGAGTGCCCTTATTCCGAATTAAATGGGACCGAACCTTGTTCGGATTAGCTTGAATTTGGAATAGGCGGAATTTGTAAATAATAATCAACGTACTGATTTTTTAAGGCATATATTATGTGCGGGGGCATCTGCTAGTGTCTGCTCTATGCAGTGTTGGTTAGCTTCTGGTGAACAGATTCCAACATTACTAATAGCTTAATTTTAAATTCAATGTTAGAGTTAATTTAAAATTCTCTGTTTGGAATTGTGTCCCGCTATTCCGAGCTAAATGGGAAGGATACTGTTCGGTTTAGCGAGATGATTTATTAAGCGGATTTCTTTAAGAATAATTAACGCATTAATTTGTTAAGGAATATAATGGGCGCGGGGACATTTGCTAGTGTCAGCTATATGCAGCGTTGATCGGTTTCCTGTGAACAGATTCTAATACTATTGTAATAGCTTAAAATAAAATTTACTGTTAATACATAACGGACACTATAAATAAAAACTACAACTGCAATATCACAATAACAATAAATACGTTTTTTCTCTAAACATACATACGATTCAAGGATGACAAAAAAACAAGTAATTTAGTTGATTCAGTGTTATTCTTCAGAAGAAAATCACTGACTTCACTTCTTATATTTGTGTAATTTTTGTATATTTTGTGTTAAGCAGTGATTATAAATGATTCTACAAAATTTTATAAACGGAGCCGACACGTACTGTAAGTGTATAGCTTTTTTTTAATTCAACTTCATAAAGCTTAGGTTCTATGTATGTTTCTATCTAACTTCTTTCTATAACAATAAAGTATGTTTTTTCACGAACGTCTTTTTAATTTTTTTGTTTTTAAGTAAAAAAAAAATCGATATTTTTCTGAACACTGTTTAATAGGATAGGCAGATTTCAGGAATAGTGGGACTCTACTTGTATTGCAGATACTAAAATACCAACAGTTGCTTTAAATAACGTGTTTACTCGCATAATAGTCACACTCTCCGTCTGGAATCAGAAAAAAATCGTCAAAATACTTTCTGTGCATAAAAGTCGCAGTCGAATACTTGACTTTCATCTCGAAACTAGAAAATCATCAGCCATACTCTTTCCTATAACTAATACTCCTAATAGTCCAAGAGTGGACAGCACAAAAACTAAATTATCGAGCACAACGAAAAAAAAAAAAAAAACCTTTGTTTAATGGACGAGTAGAAATAGGGGAATCCAATTATCCATATCTGCGGAAGTGAAGAGGTGCACAAGCCAAAAAATAATACCACCAGCGCAGCGGTTCACTGGTAGGTTTATCATTATGTCTGCCCGTACAATCACATAGATGCCAACACCCCTTAATTATTCTGGAGTCTGATATAAGATAAAAATGCTTTTAACTGGAAATTTAATTTAGCCAAAAATTTCGAAATAAAATCGAATTTTAGCCTCAGATGAAGACGACGTGTTTTCTTTATGTTTTGAACGTAACAGTTTTAGATCAGTCTCTGGAATAATTATGAGATTTCGGCACCTATCCAGACAATATATACTTTTGATTTCACGGCAAACGCAATGATAAACCACGACTGAACCACTAGTTTATTAATTTTTGGCTTATGCACCACTTCACTTCCGGCAGACATGAAATATTAAATTTACCCATTGCTACTCTTGAATAAAATAAAGGTTTTCCTCATGTACTCGATACCTTAGGTTTTCGTGCTGTTGGCCTTTGGACTGAATATATTGATTCATATATTCAGTCGCTTCCATTGAAATATCCAATAGTCATACCATTCTTTAGACACTGATCGACATTACAATAGCGATACTGATAGCGTCAGTGAAAGTGATTTATTATAAGAATTTTTCATCGTGATTTTCACAATGATTATTTGCAAAATTTATCTTTATAAAAATAATACCATAAAAAGAAAAACAGTAATTGGTATGCAGCATATAATCTGGAAGCATTTGGTAAGTTACTACTCTCTTAAAAGGTCAGCCACAAAATAGCTCAAGTTGAGCTGAAATCCACTCATCTCAATGTTGAAAGGCAGCTTCTCAAAAAAAAAAAGAGTTGAAATAACTCGAGTTTTAACCAATTTAAATGAAATTGAGCTATTTAAATAACCAATTTAGATCAAGAAGATTTAATCGTTTGAAAAACAACTCTTTTATGATCGAAAAAGTTTCAGCTCTTTCATGAGAAGCCAAATCAGCTCTTTCGTTTTAAGAGTGTAGATTTATTATAATGTGTTTTTTATACCAATAATATTTCAGCATTAGATTTTACAATATTGTGTAATATATTTCCTCGTATAATTGTCACACCTAAACTTTCAGAATGAAAAATTCCCCGAAAAAGTGCGACTATTAATCTACAAGGTAGTAACAAACTTTTTTACTGTGTACGACAGTCTCAAATGTCCAAACATTATAAAAAACAATAATAACTATAGAGCAGAGTTATATGTGATTTATATGCGAATTATTGTGCAAAATTTATACAACAATTAACATTATCATTAGTTTATGATACTCTAAATTAAAAATATTAATGCTTCGACAGCGCTGCACATACAAAATTATTTATTTATTTACTTAAAAGAAATATTAAATCTTTGAAAAAAAAATTATTTTTTCATATGATTTTTATTATTTATTTACTTATTGCCATACAGATGTACTGAAATTACCTCTTTTTTTCTTTGGCCTGATTAAATTATTTTTTTTTTCTTTATTCAGCATGATGGATTGGTTTTTCTTTCTGAAAGCGACGGAAAACAAGATCAATAAAAGTGAATAAAGACCCTTCCAGAACAATATCAAGTAGATAGAGTGCGACGCTAAAAGAGCATTTTTATTATAGTTCAATAACTTTTGATGCATTTATCCTGAATGTGGATATTGTATTCTGCTGTCGTTTAGGATAATTTTAACTGTCTGTTTACTTATAAAAACAGAAGGTTGTTTTAAATTACGTGCGCCAATGAATGTAATTATATAAAAATATCAATAAAAACAGAAAAAAGTAATTAATATACAGCACATAATCTAGAAATATTTGATTAGTTACTAATTTTATTATGGTGTGTTTTTTTTAAACCATTAATGACTCATTACAGAACATATATTATTGTGCAACAGATTTCCTTGCATTATATTTGCAATGAAGAAATAGCAAAAAAACTATCACGCGTGTAAACACACTAAGCATTTTATTTTTATTTTATATAACATTCTTAAATGTCCAAATTTTAGAAAAAATTACAATATTATATTAGTTATTTTCTCTCATAAGTTTAAACTTTTTTACTTCTTCGTAAAAAAGTTAAATAAATAAATAAGTCAGTGATTTATTCACAAAATTGTTATTTATTTATTGCTTTATAGATGTACGGAAATTACCCCTTTTCTCTTCGGCAAAATTAAACGATTAGGGTAATCTTTGCTTTTTTTTTTTCTTTATTCGGTATAATGGACTGGTTTTTCTTTCTGAATGCGATGGAAAACAAGATTAATGAAAGTGAACATAAACAATTCCAGAACAATACCATGTGAATAGAATGCGACGACAAAAGAACATTTTCATTATAATCGAATAAATCTTGATGCATTTATCTTGAATGTGGAGATTGTATTATGCTGTTGTTTAGGATAATTTTAAACATCTGGTCATGAAAGAAAAACCAGGAGACCTTCCACAGGCGAGTGCTTTTTTATTCTGATTACACCAGTATTTTTCTAATATAAATTTTTAAGTTTATTTTTGTTGCAAATTTTGTCAAACTGTCTGTAAAGTTTAACTGTTGAGAGAAAATTGCACCAATTGGAGTTAAAAAATAGTCGTCTTTGGCAGTCCTGTGACAGAAGGTTATTTTAAACTATATAAGCCGATGAATGTGTTTAGAGTCGGCTCTCGGTAATTCGAACTAGTCGGGACCTCAAGAAAATTTCGAATTATTCGAGGTTCGAATTATGGAAAATATGAAATGAAAACATGCTTAATATGGTATATTACAAAGGACTTAATGTTATAGTGTTTTATAAAGTTATTTCGTCTGTTATCATTAGAATATAACTTAATATTAAATTAGAATGTACAAACACATACACTAATTAAAAGATTAGAAACAAGCACAATGGAAAAAAAATTAAAGAGTCACTGATGGACAGACGGGGCACTAAGAAAGTGGATATCAAATGCATTGGATTATATGTATACTCGTTCGGAACAATTTTCACAAAAATCAAAGAAAGAAAGTTATTCAAATGATTTGAAATCCATGAGAAAGAAAAGAAAAATGAAAAATCGGAACTCTCGTAAGTTCGAATTAAACGAAATAGAGAGAAAATGAGTTCGAATTAATGAAAACTTTTAACGTTATTCCGCCATTGAAAATTTCGGGTCTTCATGTTTAGTTCGAATTAAGCGAAGATTCGAATTATCCGAATTTGAATTAACGAGAGTAGACTGTACATGAAAATATTACAATAAAAAAGTTCCTCAATGTACAAAACATAATCTAGAAACATTTCATAAACGGCTAATTTTATTAAAATGTGTTTCCTTATACGAATTATATTTACGAATCAGAATGAGCAATATTTTGTAACATTTCGTCGCATTATTGTCGTACCTAGGTTTTCGTAATAAAGAATTAAAAAAAAAAAAAAGTCCGACTATTACGAGAATAAACACACCAAGCATTTTTTTATTATTATTATGTAATATTATTTATTATTATTATTGTTATTATTTTTATTACGTGTACCACATTCTCAAATGTCTAAATTTTACAAAAAATTACATTGCATTATTAGTTATTTTCATGCTATTGTCATCCGCTAATTAAAAATATCAACAATTCTACAAAGCAGCGCGTTTAAACAGATTTATTTCTTTATATATAAAAAAAAACATTAAATCTTTGAATAATAAATCAATGATTTATTCACGCAATTTTTATTATTTAGTTAGTTTTTGCCATAGAGATGTACTGAAATTACAATTATTTTGGCAAAACGAAGGAATAAAAAAAATCTTTGCATTTTTTTCCTTTATTCAGCATAATGGATTGGTTTTTCTATCTGAATGCAACGGAAAATGAGATCAATGAAAGTGAATAAAGATCTTTCCAGAACAATACCAGGTGGATAGAATGCGACGCTAAAAAATATTTTTTTTATTATTCAATAAATCTTGATGCATTTATCTTGAATGTAGAGATTCCATTCTGCAATCTTTTTGGATAATTTTAAATGTCTGTTGATTTATAATAGAAGAAAATTATTTTAAATTATATGCATCGATGATTATGTTTATATAAAAATATAAAAGAAAAAGAAAAATGGCATTTAATAAAAAGCATATAATCTGGAAACATTTGATAAGTTACTAATTTTATTATGGTGAGTTTTGTAGAATATACAGTATTATATAATAGATTTACTCTCATTATAGTCGCATCTGGTATTTCGTAATAAAAAATTAGCAAAAAAAAAGCGACCATTACGCGATTAAATATACTACGCATTTTTTTTTTTTTTATATGTGTACGCAATTTTTAAAACTTCAAACTTTACATATAAAAAAATAGTTAATTTCCTTCTTTTCTCACCCGCTAAATTAAAAATATCAACGCTTCTTCAACATAATGTATTTAAACTTTTTTTTTACATAAAAAATATCACATATTTGAAGAGTAAATTAATGATTTATTAACATAATTCTTATTATTATTTTACTTATATCTCCATATAGTTATACTGAAATTATCTCTTTTCTCTACGAAGCTATTTAAGAAATTTTTGCCTTTTTTTTATTCTGAGTGATGGATTGGTTTTTCTTTCTGATTGCAACGGAAAATAAGATCAATAAAAATGAATAAAGAAGTATCGAGAACAATACCAAGTAGACAGAATGCGGCGCTAAAAGAATATTTTTATTATAATTCAATAAATCTTGATGCGTTTATCTTGAATGTGGAGATTATATACTGCAGTCGTTTAGGATAATTTTAAATGTCTGTTAAATTATAAAAACAGAGGATCATTTTGAAATATATGTGGAGGTAAATGTGTGTAACGGTTGGGTGCTCGTGCTGGGAGTTAAATGCAGACATACTCATAAATTAAGATAAAAACACAGTTTATTAAAAACTATAAGGGCTCAAGGGAAGTGGAGCAAGTCTAATTTTTCACAATTGAGAACACTACTAAAAGAGTAAACTCATACTCACAGCTCCGGAAACTAGCTCAATCGGGGCAACTCTGATTACTTCTCAGCTATCTTCGGCTAAACTGCTAGATAAAATCTAATTAGACAGCCCGTGGCTGTAGATACCTTTTATTCACTTGAGATAATCAAATGCAATTACTATTAAATTTCTTACCACCAGCCCACTTCTCTAGTCGAATACCAAAACTCCTTCCCAACTCACTGGAGGCTCGATGCTACTTTCAATCTGCTAGATACCAGCGGGAAACACACTTCGCTGGTTAATATTGCTAGGCACACTCTCTCTGCTGGCTATCGCCAGAGACACCACTGCTAGCTGACTAATGCTCTGCTGGCTATCGCCAGAGACACCCTTCACACACTCAAACTCCAAGCTTTTATATGCTGCAAACTGAGATACTTCAAATTTACATAATACTGCTAACCGCGAGCCTAACTGCAGAATTCGAAAGAGACACACATACTCTAGAAAGTTAAAGTAAAAGAGAGGATAGATGTCGCTTTTACGCTTACACATCGCTATCTAACGCCACAGATACTCAGACACTGGCTAACACCACAGATGCTCTCTCGCTGGCTAATGCCAGAGACAATCGCCACACACTCACACCCAAGCTTTTATATGCTGCAAACTGAGATACTTCACATTAACATATTACTAATAACCGCGAGCTAACTGCAGAATCCGAAAGAGTACACACACTCTAGAAAGTTAAAGTAAAAGAGAGGATAGATGTCGCTTTTACGCTTACACATGTTAAATTATTGACGTCACGATCTCAGAAATACTAAAGTGCCTTTATGACAAAGGTCACTCCCTCACCCCCCCCCTCGGATTCCACAGAGAAAAAGGACTGGGCCAAATGCATGCCCAGGACTTTTTCTTGTTGCAAATTTCAAACCGTAAAAAAAACACAGTGATGGGTGAAATTTAGCGCCGAAACATAACTTTTAAAATATTAACTTTAACCCATCACAACGAAAAAACCTCAGTTTGCTTCAAATATTCAAATATTCAATCCAATCATCCTTCTATCTTAAAAATAGCCTCCGTAAAACTTTCAAAACTCTTAAAACTTTCAAAACTAATTACTTCCACTTTCAAAACAACCCACTCCACTGGGAGTGCTAAAATTCATCAAAACACTAAACTTTCGAAATTTTCCTCAATACTGAAATACAATTGTAATTTTACCAAAAATTTTTCCATAAAACTTTCCTAACACTAGAATTCGCAAAAAGCCCAATGCGCAAAAATTTTCCTCAACAAAATTCCGCACTCATCTAAAATTAAATTTACTTCCTACTACAATAACTCTGCTACTACGTAATACCTACATACCCATTAGCCAATAAACTAACTCCCAAAACTTCTTCAGAACTAGCTCCACTTTCACAATATTTTGGGCACATACGTACAGCGTCACATAGCTGTGCTTATGCAACAATCAAAAATATCAAATTTACAAAATGACGTCATCGAGTACTTTTCATCTGTATCAACTAAAAGAAAAATAGCAATATCAATATGTAACACAGGTATACTTCCCTGCAAGAAAATCACATTAACATCCATTTTACTACAATACAATTCCAAATTCAAATGTAACATAAAACTTCGCAATTTGCGGAAACCATTCCCAACTAAAGTACAAACGTAACACATAAAAACATAAACGGTAAGAAGAAAGTTAATTCATTAAATGTTAGTAAAAGAGATAGATACGCGTGTCAAGGACTTCTTGACCGCAAAGCACGCGCACGCCTGACTCGCGGCGCGTGTACAAAATAACCCAAATTACTATCTATACTTTCTGAAAATTAAACATACATTAACATACATTTTTATAACACATGAACAGTATAACAACATAATAACATTTTAACAACTAACATAACAATTTAACAATAGATCCAGAATTTTTTAAAAGCAGTTAAGACCAAAATTTCAAACATACATAAAACTAATAATTTTGCAAACAAATTTTGAACATAATTAAGCACTAATCGTGAGTCCTTCAAAAAAATTCCAAAAATGGCCAAAAATACAAAACAGTCTCTCTGCTTTCTATTCCTTCACATTGCTACCACATATATGCACTGTAATAGAAATTTAATAAAGAACATTATCACACAGTCATAGAGATGATTCGCTGTTAGCCGGCTTCATATTACAGGATGGCTTTCTCCTCTTGTCCCAAAAACCTTGCAAGAATGATCTTTCGTCATCAGAACTGTACGGTGACGCCACAGTTAACTGTGATGCCTGCAGCCTGGTCCTGAATGGATGCCGTGGGATACTTGTAGGTTTCACTCAACGACTCTGCTCTGGTCGGTTCGCTGGGGTCACTCCATGGCGAGATTCACACTGCTGATGCCGGTAATCTGAATGTTGTCTCCTCTATCTAGACGCACCCGAAGTTACTGAAGATCCTAGGCCACGTTTCTTTTCGGATCTATGCTGTCTCTTATTGGGCAAAAATTCAGACTTTACAGTTCTTTTAACAGTTTGACGAGTGTCCATATGACATTTCTTTCGAGGATTAATCACTGAAGATGTTGAACTATTACATAATTTATGTTTTTGAGGTTGCTGTCTAATAAGTGGAGGAACGGGACAGTTTATAATCAATTAGGTAGCTTTCATTACAAAAAGTAAAAAGCTACCTATTGCAATCGTCCGGAGGAAAGCACTTCCGGAAATTTTTGGTATATTTTCACCGATCATGACCCCCAGACCCCAAAACCATCCTCCGTTCAAATGTATATATATATACATATATAATACCATTATATAACCATATATATATATATATATATATATATATATATATCTGATATTTGTCATGCGATAACTAACGTATTTATGAACCGATTTGAATGAAACTTGGTATGTACATAGTAAATACAATTGTCTCGACCGAGTTCGTTGGTCAGCATCATCCGTCATTTTGTTTCAAAATGGAGACCATTTTAAATTTTTAAAAAAATTTAAAATTTAAAATTAAATGCGAAAAAATTAAAAGTTGAAAAATATTTTTCTTTTACGTGTTAGAACTTAAAACAAAGATTCCAGAACACTTTTTATTTTGTCTATATCTTAAAAAATTATTGAGTTATAGAACTTTGAATTCTTCTTATGGCTGACATTTTGAAACGATCTGATTTTTGTCACGTGATAACACGCGTATTTATAAACCGATTTAAATGAAACTCGGTATGTACATAGTACATACAAATGTCTCGACCGAATTCGTTGGCCAGAATCATCCACCCTTTTGTTTCAAAAGGGTGGCTATTTTAATTTTTAAAAAAAACTTAAATTTAAAATTAAATGCGAAAAAATAAAAAGTTGAAAAATATTTTTCTTTTACGTGTTAGAACTTAAAATAACGATTCCAGAACACTTTTTATTTTGTCTATATCTTAAAAAATGATTGAGTTACAGCACTTTGAATTTTGCTTATGGCTGACATTTTGAAACGGTCTGATCTGAAAGATCCACAATGTTGCTTTAAAAAAGGCATACACTTAATTATATCGTGGAATTTGGTGATTCTCTAAATCGCTTAAAATAAAACCAGGTTGAATAAAAGATGACTAATTTCTAAAAATTCCTATTAATATTCAGTCTTGACAAAAACTAGTATTCAATCTTATAAAATCACTAATTTTATAAGATTATTTCCACTAATTTGAGCTTAGTATTTCTGAAGAATGTAACTTACTTTAAAATAAATAAATAAATATATAAGTATATGAAAGCTACCTCTTCCTCCCGGCATTGCCGGAATGACTTTTTTCTTTTATGGCACACTGAGTCTGATGTCTTTGACACTGCTTTCTTATTTTTATTATCATACTTTGCTCTCGGATTGATAGACTTTCTACTTTCAACAACAGTTTTTGGAGCTGTTTGACCAAACTTTCTTTTTGCATACTGATGAAAAGAATTAGACGAAGAAGTGCTGGACTCGGGACACTCATTGGATCGGGAATTTTGCGAAACACCACTCGACACATGAGAACCTTCAATACCATTTTCTCTAAACTTATAAACTCTAACCTGATCCAGATTAACAGTCATTCTTTCATCATTGACATTTACAATCAAATTATTATTACGAACTTCTAAAACCTCAAACGGACCTACAAACTTTGGACCAAACTTAGCTACTCTCTTTTGACGACTTGAACTTAACCAATGCTTTTTTACTAACACAAAATCTCAAACTTTCACTTCTAACTCTCTAATACGCATATTAGAATAATGAGCTTGCTTCTCCTGCGCTTTTCCCATCTGAACTTGAGCCTCCTTAACCAACCTCTCAATATCCTGGCACATAAACTGACTTTCCGCATCCGACACCATAACTAGCCTTTGAAATGGAGTAATGACTTTTCTACCCAAAAACAACTCAGCCGGCGTTTTCCCCGTCGACTCGTGAACTGCTGTACGAAGTGCGTACGCAAAATGCTGAAGAAACTGGTCCCAATTTGTATGATGCGAACCAACATAAGAAGAAATCATTTGAATAAATGTACGATTTACACGTTCAGCCATATTAGACTGAGGACGATACGGAACTGTAAAAGAATGATCGATCTCCAGCTTCTCACAAAGAGCCTTAAATATATCAGAAATAAAACAAGGGCCATGATCGCTACCTAACCTAATTGGTGCACCATATTTAGAAATATAATTATCGAAAAATGCATCGGCAACTGCAGGTGCAGAAGCCTTCCTGAAGGAGACTAACTCTACCCATTTATTAAAATAATCAACTATGACTAGTACAAATCTATATCTTTTAGGATTAGACAATGGATAAGGACCGATTAAATCTACACCTACACATTCATTAGGAAAATTTACTTTAATAGGAATTAATTTGCCAGCTGGACTTACATTTTTATAATTATAACGTTGGCATGTGCTACAGCTGGAGACATAAGCGCGCACTGCTTCCCGCATTTTAGGGAAGTAGCAGGATTCACAAATTCGAGCATAAGTTTTCCGGATTCCTAAGTGACCTGCTAAATGATTATCAAGAAATTCCTTCAAGATGGCCTTACGAAGACTAGCCGGAATAAAAACTCTTAATTCCCCATGTGAATTTACAATTTTAGAATAAAAAAGGAGACCATCGATAAGCATAAAAGATTGGGAACACTTCTCAAACATAGGCACATCTGCGCTCGGGACATCATCAGGATTTTCCAGGTAACGATACAAAATACCAAAATCCTCATCTTGTTTCTGCTCCCTTATCAACTGCTCTCGTGACCTTAACACCAACGAAGACAATGCACAGCACTTTTTTTCCTCCGTGACCTCTAAACCACCATGCGGGTTTCGAGACAAAGCGTCCGCTACCGCATTTTCCTTGCCAGCCCTATGTTCTATAATCACATTATACTCTGCTAACTTCAAACACCATCTGACCACACGAGAAGACAAACCCTTTGCATTAGTTAACTTTGTCAAAGCTGAATGATCCGTAATGACTTTAACCGGTATATTAGTGAAAAAACAACGAAATTTATTCAAAGCCCAAATGACTGCAAGACACTCCTTTTCCGTAATCGAATAATTCCAATCCGCTGCATTTAAAATTCTCGACGCAAACGCTATAGGTCGACCTTTCTGTGCTAACATAGCTCCAACCCCTACTGCACTCGCATCGCCATACACTTCAAACTGAGACGAATAATCGGGGTGAGCCAAAACAGGAGGGGAAACTACTGCTTCTTTTAATAACTCAAACGATCTCTGAGCCACCGATGACCATACAAACTTCACCCTTTTCATTTTAAATTATACAATGAATGGTTCACATAACTCTTAAAAACGTGGAATGAACTTGGTGAACCAAGCCACCATCCCTAAAAATGTCGCCACTTCCTTACTATTTTTGGGAGGATTCATTGACGTAATTGCCTCAATTTTCACATTATCTATATTAATACCTTCACGCGTAATTTCAACTCCTAAATACTTTATCTCTTTTCTCAAAAATTTACATTTTTCCAACTTAACCGTTAACCCAGCATCACTTAACAACGTAAACACTTCCCTCAATAATCTTAAATGCTCTTCAAAAGTAGCTGCCATTATAATTATATCGTCCAGATAGACCAGGACACCCTTACCAAGCAAAGGTTTAAGGATATTATTCATGGCCTTCTGGAACGTTGCCGGTGCCCCCGATAAACCAAAACTCATTCTCATAAAAGCAAAACAACCGTCCCGAGTAATAAACGCAGTTTTAGGTATGTCCTCCGGCTTCATTGCAATCTGAAAATAACCTGACGTAAGATCTAACGTTGACATATAATTCGTACTCTTTATATTAGCCAAAATGTCATCAATTACTGGAATAGGATACTGAAGGTATTGCGTTATCGCATTTAACTTTCTATAATCTACTGCAAATCTATATGCCTCTGGATTATCTAAACTTTTCCCATTATTTTTACGACATAACACTACTGGCGACGGAAAAGAAGACTCAATTGGCATTGTAATATCGTCCGCTAGCATTTTCTGAATATGATAATCAATTATACCTGGTTTAACCTTGTCAAAACGATATGGTTTACTAGCAACAGGTGCTTTCAAACCAGTATCAATCTCGTGCCACGTAACATGCGTTAAACCCGGTTTATCAGAAAAAACCTCTTCAAACTCATTCAAAAACTTATTAAATTCCTCCTTCTCGATTTCACTTAACCCCGAGTCTTCCAAATCAACTGACACTGAAACAGGCTCTTTCTTACTCACATTCTCATCATTATTCACGATTAACGACTTTTTAAAGAAATCCAGACTAATTCCTCTATCCTTCATATAATTCACACCAACTATACAATGCACTGTTAATCCATCTAACACACAAAATTCCCAACACGTCTTAACCGAACGAATTTCAACTTCCAACTCTACTGAACCTTTATTATCACAAGCTACTCCCTGTGCCGACTGAACCACCAGACTTAACCTCTTCAACTTCTTATACGAAAAATATTTCCGATAACAATCAAAAGAAATGAACGACTTATCTGCCCCTGTATCGAAGACACTCTTAACGACAATACCATCCAACACAATTAACACTTCAGGTAACTCAAATTGATTAATAGTAACTTTATTCAAACTCACAGAAGGCTTTTCCGATTTAACCTGTGACTGCAAACCTTCCGAAATACAGTCACCTACCAGTTTAACTGACCCGACCTCTTAACACATCTCCTTTGCATTGATCTACCTTTAAAATTCTCATCCGAAGTTAATCTCCTTACTTGCGAAGAAACATTCTTGTCCCGTACTCCCCCTCTCAAATCTTAACCACTATTTTGTCTATTTCCATACATATATCTATCCCCACTTCTAAAATTATTACCACCACCACAATTCCTATTACCATTACTAGTATTCGACATATTACGACCAAATCCATCATTTCTATTTCGCAAATTATTATTCGGAAATCGCTGTCCCCCTCTCGAATTCATAACCCCCCTCATTTCTCAAATTACTATCCGTGGCAGGTCTCTGACGAGGGCTACGCGAATCCCGTTGATCCGAGCTATGCCGAGTCTCATACTTCGATAATATCTGGTGCATTTCTGAAAAATTCTTCGGTGCTCCAACTTCAATATAGTTCTGTATATTCGGATTAAAAAGAGGAAAAACAATGTCCAATAATTCCTCAAATGTGATATCTAAATCCAATTTATTTTTTAGTTCAAGCTTACGTAGGTAAAACTTTGATGCTGACTCATAAATATTCTGCTTATTGCAATAGAATTCTTTTCTTAAAATACTTTTATCTTTAACGGGAGGAAATGCCTTCTTTAACTCAATCACAGTCTGTTCAAATCTTTTACCTTCATCATTAGTCAGAAATTTTCCTATATTCTCTAACCACAAAAGTGCTTCGCCCTTCAATGAGCACTTAAGCACTATGTATTTATTCTTCTCGGTTATATTATTGAACAAAATATTATCATCTAGTTTGACTAAAAATTCATTAATATCACCTTTACCGGTAAAATATACACGTGGCACAATCTCACAATGTCCGACATTTCGTTGGGCGCCATTTGTAACGGTTGGGTGCTCGTGCTGGGAGTTAAATGCAGACATACTCATGAATTAAGATAAAAACACAGTTTATTAAAAACTATAAGGGCTCAAGGGAAGTGGAGCAAGTCTAATTTTTCACAATTGAGAACACTACTAACAGAGTAAACTCATACTCACAGCTCCGGAAACTAGCTCAATCGGGGCAACTCTGATTACTTCTCAGCTATCTTCGGCTAAACTGCTAGATAAAATCTAATTAGACAGCCCGTGGCTGTAGATACCCTTTATTCACTTGAGATAATCAAATGCAATTACTATTAAATTTCTTACCACCGGGCCCACTTCTCTAGTCGAATACCAAAACTCCTTCCCAACTCACTGGAGGTTCGATGCTACTTTCAATCTGCTAGATACCAGCGGGAAACACACTTCGCTGACTAATATTGCTAGGCACACTCTCTCTGCTGACTATCGCCAGAGACACCACTGCTAGCTGACTAATGCTCTGCTGGCTATCGCCAGAGACACCCTTCACACACTCAAACTCTAAGCTTTTATATGCTGCAAACTGAGATACTTCAAATTTACATAATACTGCTAACCGCGAGCCTAACTGCAGAATCCGAAAGAGACACACATACTCTAGAAAGTTAAAGTAAAAGCGAGGATAGATGTCGCTTTTACGCTTACACATGTTAAATTATTGACGTCACGACATCAGAAATACTAAAGTGCCTTTATGACAAAGGTCACTCCCTCCCATGTGTTCATATGAAATATTACCATAAAAAGAAAATGGTTACTTAGTAAACTGTAAATAATCTTGAAACATTTGAGAAGTCACTAATTTTACAATGGTGTATATTTTATACCACTAATGTTTCAGCACGCATTATAGTCGCAATTTGGATTTCACAAAAAAAAAAAAAAAAAAAAAAAAAAAAAAAAAAAAAAACGATTTTTGCATGAGTAAACATACTAAGCATTTTTTTTTTTAATGTGTACGCAATTTTCAAATGTCCAAACTTTATTTTTTTTAAATGTTATATTAGTTAATTTCATTCTTTTCTCATCCGCTAAATAAAAAATATTGATGCTTCTTTAACACGACGCATTTAAATTTTTTTTCTTCTTAACTTATAAAAAATATTTTAACTTTGAACAGTAAAATAATGATTTATTTACATAATTTTTAATATTTATTTGCTTTTTGCCATAGAGATATACTGAATTTACCTCTTTTCTCTTCGGCAAAACGAAGCTATTAAAGAAATCTTTGCTATTTTTTTTCTTTATTCAGCGTGATGGATTGGTTTTTCTTTCTGAATGTGACGGAAAACGAGATCAATGAAAGTGAATAAAGACCCTTCCAGAACAATACAAAGTAGATAGAATGCGACGCTAAAAGAATGTTTTCGTTATAATTCAATAAATCTTGATGCATTTATCTTGAGCGTAGAGATTCTACTCTGCTGTTGTTTTGGATAATTTTAATTCTGTTGATTTATTTTTACAGAAGGTATTTGAAATTATATGTGCTGTTGGATGTGTTTATGCAATAATAGTAACACCCATGACTTTATCTAACATCCATAGAAATAATCAGGCAAAGAATTTTAATGACAAAACTTTGATGGACGGGATTTTTAACTCAAATATTAGAAACACGTGTTTTGTTTTTGATAATTTAGTCCTTTTGCCTCTTATGAAATTAAATAAACGATATGAAACCCGTCGAAATTCGGCGTTAAAAATAAGTTTAAAATGTCCTGATGAGTTCATTCTTCTTTGAGTTTCATTTCCTCTGAAATGCATCCAATATTTTAGGCTAATTAATATTTTTCAATAATATTAGGACAATATGCAGATGAAACAGAATTTTAATGTTTCCGACTGATTTCTTTTCATGGTTTTCTCGTTCCTTTCCATAATCGGAATGGCTTAGCCAATTCCACAAACGGGATACTTTCCCCGTTACAAAGTAACATACCCAATGGATCCTTAAAAATAATGAAATATAATTATTATCATAGTCGGATTAAAAGGATATTTCATGCGTTTTGACATAATATTTATTTTATGTTCAACATATACTGAATGTTTTTTTTTTCTTTTGGTTAGCAGATTTCAGTTTAGTGACAATAACTGCACTCTATGGATAATCTAATTTAATAATTTATCTTTTTTTTTTTTTTTTTTTTTTTTTTTTTTGCTTTAATTATTTAAGTTGTTTGAAAGAGATTTTCAAAATATTCCGTCTCGAAAATAATTTAAAATATCACGAAATTTTGAGTCAGTATACAAATAAATTTCAACCTAAAGTTAATTTTATTCCTGTTTCATCATGTAACGATTAAAATTGTACAATATTTAGATTTAGAAGTAATGTAAATGCGATAAAAGTGGAACTGATAGTAGTGTACGTAGTCCCTATCATTATGCATTTCTAAAAACTGTAATTGGGTTTTGACTGTCATTCAAAAGTAGACTACATTTTTTGACAACAACAGAGTATTTCACTGTTTACACAATGAAAGAAATGAGACTTTGTCGGTAATAAAGAATTGTTAAATGAATTAATAATATATCCATAAAAATAATCCTATAGAATATAAGCCATACATCGAGATTTTTTAGGTAAAGTTAATTTTTATTAATCGTAATTTTCCCGAAATTCGTTCGTTTTTTGAATTTTTTATTAAAAAATGAATTTAACTTACCTAAAGTTATTATTTTTTAAATCGAGAAAGAACATGTTGCCAAGATAAAATAATGACTAAAGTTTCCAATTATCATCTTTACAATTATGAAATGAAAAAGCAGTGAAAATTACGCCATTTTGACACCATCATATTATTTTTTCTCTGTATGTGTATCAAGGTAAAAATATACTTGAAACTAAGCATGTAGCCATTTACACGTACTTTTTCTACATAGTTTTGTACTTAACCAGTATGTATTAAAATAAAAACATATTTTCTATTTCATTGTAATGACAAAAGTGGCATCAATAAAATTAAAATGCATAAAAATAAAGTAAACCCAAAAAAACATTATTCTCGTGACGTCACAGTAAATGTGAATTTTTACTTGCTTATCAAAATAAAGTACACGTGTATAAATATATTTTGCCGAATTTTAACTCGCAAATTAAAAAACACGTTCAAAAAGTCACGTGTCTGAATATTTTTCATTATTTTTCTTTTCTCTGCAGAAATGGAAGTAATCCGGTTACCACTGTTTTAAAGAAATTTCATAAAAAAACTTTTAAAAGTAAAATTAAAATATAAAAATAGAAATAAATTAAAATATAGCTAGAATGGGCACATCTACACATAAAAAGCTTTCATTTAAAAAAAAATAATTATCAAAATCGGTCGATTAGAATGTTCAGGGCTGAGGAGACTAAAAAAATAGCCTGGTCTTTTAAACATATAGATTATAAGATTTCCTGGAAACAATAAAGCCACTTTAATGTTCTACAAATTTTCAGCGTTTAGTTTTAGATTTTTTTTTCAACAAGTATAGGACTTGATAGTGCAATCTATTGAATGTACGAAAAAGAATATTTTGGCAGATATGTTTTCAATAATGGCGGGATTTCTTAAAAAATGGTATTTGGCGTTTTTATCCACTTATGTGCGAAATAAAGGAAATATACAAACAAAATAACAAAGTAATAAAGAATACGCCAGGAGATTACATTATTATCCCGGTATATTTATTGCGCTGTATATTTATATGACAAAGTGTGTTGTAACCACCTAAAAAATCTTCCAAATTTCATTTCGAAAGTACATGAATTACACTGCCAATTATGTACTAAACAAAGCATTTCTTAATAAATACTAGGAGGCTCTGCCCCTTGCGAGCTACGCCCGCCAACCCCGGTTCACACTTTAAAAATATGGTAATTCTTCTTTAAAAAAATGCCAAATTACGGAAGATTGCATGATATTGACACGAACGACGACAATTTTTTGTAATGGGTTACCATGCTTTTCCGTTGGAATGGAACATTTTTCGTTTATCTTCGCTTCATGACAGCTGACGGTGCTTTGGGAATTGATAAATAAAATCAGTTACACATTTGAAAATACGCTTATAAAGAATATTTATGATTAAAATATTGCTGTCAATAAGGCTTTTATAACGATTCTATGGACAATATTCTTCCGTTGGTTTCAAGATTAAAAAACTCCGTCTGCTTGGGAAATTCATTTAAAACCACGGAAATGTATCAGGTATTGAAATTTTATGCTTTTATATTTTTTATCGACTTTTAGATATGGTCTGTAACAGGCTTTAATTATTTTTCTCTATTTTAATGCACCACCATGCATATTTTCATTTTATTTTTTAAATAAAATTGCTTATTTTATTTATTTAGCTATTTACGAATTTTCTAAAAAGTATCGAATAGTAATTAGTAGATAATAAACCCAAAATATTTGTGCAAGCAACCAGCATTTATGTTGCCTGCAATGCAGGCATATATTCATTTGGGATGCATATATGCCTCGTTTGTTTCATGACATATATCGAAGCAATTTTTTTTAGCCGTGCTAATTTTGTACCTTGTGATTCTGAATGTGACATCAAATTAATACTGTCGACAAATAAATCATTTTAAATGCCTAAGTTTAATTTATCTCCTAATTTTTACCTCTAATTTGAATTGCGTTAAATATATATATATTTTTTAATTTTTTAAATAAAATTGCTTATTTTATTTATTTAGCTATTTACGAATTTTCTAAAAAGTATCGAATAGTAATTAGTAGATAATAAACCCAAAATATTTGTGCAAGCAACCAGCATTTATGTTGCCTGCAATGCAGGAATATATTCATTTGTGATGCATATATGCCTCGTTTGTTTCATGACATATATCGAAACAATTTTTTTTAGCCGTGCTAATTTTGTACCTTGTGATTCTGAATGTGACATCAAATTAATACTGTCGACAAATAAATCATTTTAAATGCCTAAGTTTAATTTATCTCCTAATTTTTACCTCTAATTTGAATTGCGTTAAATATATATATATTTTTTAATTTTTTAAATAAAATTGCTTATTTTATTTATTTAGCTATTTACGAATTTTCTAAAGAGTATCGAATAGTAATTAGTAGATAATAAACCCAAAATATTTGTGCAAGCAACCAGCATTTATGTTGCCTGCAATGCAGGCATATATTCATTTGTGATGCATATATGCCTCGTTTGTTTCATGACATATATCGAAACAATTTTTTTTTAGCCGTGCTAATTTTGTACCTTGTGATTCTGAATGTGACATCAAATTAATACTGTTGACAAATAAATCATTTCAAATGCCTAAGTTTAATTTATCTCCCAATTTTTACCTCTAATTTGAATTGCGTTAAATATACATATATATATATTTTAATTTTTTCTCCTTTAGATTTACATCTAAATATATAATTCAATCATGTTATTGAAATATGATTTTTTGTTTAAAATTTTAATAGCATTCCTGCGAATGCTCTAGAGCAAAATGCAAATGTCATTTCTGGATTATTGATGTCATTTTCTTATTGAAATAGAAAAGAAAATCAAGGGACGAAATTTTTTCTCTTTGTAGTCATGTGGGCGATTGTTATTTTATATTCTCATTTCAAATGTCAGAAAAGCTGCAAAGGAAATTTAACACGTTTTAAAATTTCTTAATGCAAAATTAGAAACAAGTAATATTAATTGAAAGATTAATTTGTTTCAAATTTTGATGTAATTTCTTCTATAGCTCCCAAAGATACTTATTGCTAATGATGTCATTTTCGCATTATTAATGTCATCTTCTCTTTAAAATTGAAAAGAAAATCAAGCAAGTAATTTTATTTGAATTCATTTATTTCATACACTCGTATGAAATAATTGAATTCATTTGTAATATCCGAATTGGTGCTTTTATAAATTTCGATTTACGAAATGGTCGACGATCGCGAAAAAAGAAACAATCGAATGTTGAACCAATTAATTGTAAAAAAGCATGTTTTTTTTTTTAAGATAAAATTTAGTGAAATCATAAATTTTCGTCTTTAAAATAATCATTTTCGAAATGGTAGTATATGTAATTTGTTAAATAATTTTTTTAATGCAGGTTTGGCTTAAAAAAATATATAAGCAGCTGGGAAAAATTGGCGCTAAAATAGCGTTCCCTTGTCTGACATGGTTACCATATAAATGTTATTATAAATTGTTTTCTTCTTTAGTTACTATCATTTATTAAAGTTATTTTTATTTTAAAATAACAGAAAATATTTCTTTAATAACTTCCTTAAAAGAAAAAAGAACATGTTATTGTGGCATGCTATATGTATCTAGTAATCTAAAAGGTTGCTTCAGCCAAATTTGCATAAAAAAATCACACCAAATCTGGTGTTTGTATGCCATTGGTTTGAATATTTCATTTAAATACAGGGTGTTTCAGTTAAACGTTTCAGAACTCCTGAGAGAGTTAGGGTGCATCCTGACGACTCGAAATTATATAGCAATATGGGGACGGAAATATTTTCCTAAAGCGGTGATGTACAAAGAAACACCTTAAAAAAAAGACACCGTAAGTGAAAATTCGTTTTATTAATACATGTAAAAAAGAAAAAGGTACATTGTTCAAAGTAAGTGTCAGAAGTTTATGCCACCGACTACAATGCACACCTCACACCTCCGGCGCATGGAAATCTGAACATTCTCGAATATTCCAAGGATATCTTGAATTTCTCCGGCAACTACTGCGATTCTTGCAACCTGCTCCTCAGCATTGTCAAAAGGGGTGTTATAAACCAGTGTTTTCATATGACCCCAGAAATAAAAATCAAGACATGATAGGTCGGGTGACGATTCCCTGCATGAAAGCTCGTAACTTATGCACAACGCCATCTAGCGTGTTGAGAAAGCAATTCTTACCCCGCAATGCAATATGATTTCGAATCGTCTGGATGTTCTTTACCCCTCTTAGAAGTTCTGAAACGTTTAACTGAAACACCATGTATAATTCTATCATGGAAAACAAGCAAGCAAAGGATTCTCGTCCAAAAGATTTCTGTAAATTTCCCCATTGCCCTACTTAGAGATCGATTTTTTTTAAAAAAAGTCCAATTTCTGTATGTGTCCAGGAATACATACATATTTCTAATTTCAAACTCTATGTCAACAAAAAATTAATGAAAAATTAGATATTATATACGCATTTATTAATAATTAATAAAATGTTTATTTACTTTATTTTCTATTTTAAAATTGTATAAATTGTTCATTTCCATAGTGTTATAATGTACGTGCAGGAGACAATGTACATAAATTATAAATAGTGTTATCTTTATACCAGCAGTATCCCTTCTCTGAAATATTCTTGTTTATTAGAGAGATAAAACAATACACTTACCTCTTAATAATTTCGGAATCGCTATTATCTATTCGCGATAGCTTCTATTAATCCGATTTGTTGTGCAGTTGAAATCCGATAATATTAGACACGTCACAAAGGAAGAATCACAAACGCATATTCCTTCATGATTATTTATGTAATGTACTATAAAGAATTAAATATAGTATTAATAAATCTGGATACATTATTATAATTACATTGGTGAAGCATTTTGCTTTCACCTTTTAAACGATTTATCTAGTTTGACCAGCTGAAACAAAAGCTCGGTCTGCATACATCCACTTATGGGAACGAAGAGAATTAGTCTAGAATATTCGTATAATTTTTCAGAGTTCATAAAGAGAAAATGATGAGTTCGCAAAAAAACATTATTCTTGAGTAAAACATAATATCTGGAATAAAGGGAGTGTGTGTTCTCTGCATAATGGCGACATCTCAATTCAACTCCTGAAGTATTTCGTAATATCCCGTACAGATATCTTCATTATATTGCAATTTTGATCACAGTACGTTGGTATGCGTTGACACACAAATGCAAATATAATGAACAAAATATAATAAAGAATAACATACGTTGCATACCCCACGACTTGAATTATGATATAGCTTATTCACAGTCATGCATATCTCTCACAAAATATAAATTGCTAGAATTATTCTAAGAAAATCGGTGCAAGAAATCCAACACATAGTTATTATTATTATTTACTGCAAATTTTCTTTTAAAATAATAGAAAATATTTTTAAAATATGTAACCAGCATTCGAAAACGAGGTTTTTGCCAAATGGCATTAGAAAAAAAATCGCACCAAATCTTGTGCACATATGACAACTACACCAAAAAGTGAAACAGGAGTTCACACACAAACAAAAAATAAGTTAAAAGAAGCATGTAATAAAAATAAATAGGATGAGAAGAAATGATATCATAAATCGAAGTATTTTATTAAAACATATAATTGTTTTTTATTTTCACACGTGAAGTATAAAATATTCTTTTGGCGATTAAAAAATGCTATTGAGAGATTATCTCAAAATTAATATTTTTATGATTATTTTCTTTTAAAGGGAAAAAACACATTTTTTTTTCTTGGTTAAATAATTTTAATATGTTTTATTCAAGTTGAATATTACATTTTGCGTAAATGTTTTCTATCTACTCCATGTACTCTTATTCGATGTCTACGAAAACATTCAACAGGTGAAAAGTGACGCACACAAAATTTCTGTAACATATGCAAATACATTGTGCTTTTTTATTAGTTTTTTAATATAATTTTAAACTATTTGGAAAAAAAATTTCGTAGTAGGTGTATTAATTAGGTTACAATCATGGATACCTTCTGGTACAATCAGAATCAAAATCTGACAAGTATCTTTTGAGGTTTCCTTGACGAAAGAATTATGCTTGGTATTTAATATCGTTTCGTAGTTGTGTCATAGCTTTCGCTTCGCTCAGACAATAATATACTTCTGATGTTACAATATTACACTTACGATTGAAATACAATGTATTCCAATTATGAATTAAATTATAATCATATTAAATCTATGGAATATAATTACATTATATGTATTCCATTTTTTCATTATATAAACAAATTAGTACACATAAAATTTAAAAGACCAAAAAATATTTTTTATTAAAATTATCGAATCAAAATTATCGAACCAATGGAACTTCTATCAGTTTATTAATACTCAATGGATAAACATAAAAAAAAATAAGTGTTGAAAAATTCTATCAAAAATTTTGTCCGCAAAAATTTTTCGCCATTCTAATATGTTTCAAATCTATTTTTCTTTTTTCAATACTGATTCTTTAACGTTTCAATTTTTTAAAAAGTTTCTTGCTACTAAATTATTGATTAAAATTCATGAAGCTGATAAGAAAGTATTTTGATATTTCTTAAAAGGAATTCTGCATGCATTTTCAAAATCCATCAAAATCCATCAAAATCCAAAACACGATTTTTATGAAAATTGACATGGAATTCAGAAAAATATCGCAAAAAATTAACTATTTAAGGGATAAAAAATTGATCGTTTATAATACAATTTTACGTAATTAAATTCCAAAATCGAGGAAATATCTAAAAAATAATGATGCAAAGAGCATCTTAAACTTCGTTTTATTTATTTATTTATTTTTCATGATTACAATACAGCAATATGATTGGAAATTTCTTTTGCAATTTTGATATTTCTTAAAAGAAATTCTGCATGCATTTTCAAAATGATTTGATTAAGAACAATTAATTTTTAACTTATTATAGGACATAATTTTTATGAAAACTGACATGGAATTCAGAAAAAATCCGGAAAAATTAATTATCAATAATTAATTTTTTGGGATATTTTTCTGAATTTCTGAAGGATTAAAAAAAATTGATACACAGATTTGTCTGTAATACAGTTTTACGTAAATAAATTCCAAAATCGAGGAAATATCTAAAAAATTAAGACGCAAGGAGCATTTTAAAACATCGTTTTATTATTATTATTATTTTTTAAAGATTTAAATAACATTATGACTGGAAATTTATTTTACTATGTTCCATATACTTATGGTAAAATATATATTTGCATAAATTTCAAATCTCTATTATTTAAATTAAAAAAAATTAAATGTCCACTGAATCCTTAATATTAGAAAAGAAATCTACATTCTTTATAATTTAATTTCTCAGCAATAGTCAAGCATTAAAATGACAGTAAAATTAAATTAACAAATATCTTTTTAATGTTTGTTTGTTTTTATTAACGGTATTATTCTGATTCAAATTCATAAAATTATTGAAGAGGATAAAATAAGAATAAATCATGTACTTTTCATTATTTGCTTATTTATACTAGCATATCGAAACGTTTAAATTAACTTTTTTGCCATGAAGAATAAATTAAAATAATCTTTATTTATACACACGCATACATAGGCATATACACAAAGAACAAAATCAATGTAAGCGAATAAAGAATTTGGAGAACAATACCAAGTGGATAAAATACAATTTTAAAAGAGCATTCTCATTATAATTCAATAAATCTTGACGCATTCATCTGGAAAGTAGAGTCTGTATTGTGTAGCCATCTAAGATAAATGTAAATGTTATTTGGCAGGTAATTTTAAAAGGCTGTATATTCTTCAGTGAAATTTTAATATAAATTTTAAAAACATGTTGTTTTGCTTCGATAGTTTTCTTTTGACAGTATAGTAACAATATTTTTGTTGTATCTCTAATCTTGTTAAGAATTCTTATTTATTAATCTTATAAATGTAAAAAATGCAAGATGTTTACACTTGGAATGAGATTCTAATGATATTTGTATTTTTAACGCATAAAATTTGTTTTAGCGTATGAATACCAAGCACATTTTGTAAAGAATTCAATAAAATTAAGCTCTTTGACAATTTTTTCGAATTATACACCTCCAGCGCCTCTGAGCTATTTCGCCCTACCTTAGCAGCAGAATTAGGTAGAAAATTCAAGATAACACACCTTCTAAAAAAAAATAGTTTAATATAAATATATCAGTTATTTTAGGCTATTTTGTCTATTATAACTAAAGAATAGACTATGTCAGCATGGACTATGAAATCTTTGCTTAATTTAATATTTTATGTCTTTCTTTCTTTCTAACCGATGACCAGGCCCCTACCTGCCAGCCCTTTAAGCGTCTGGAACGTAATATTCCGTATACTAAACTCCAGTTTTCACTGCAATGTAAGCAATATTTAAAATACTATAATACTACAGATTTAATGAATTTTCAATACACCGAAGAATGATTCATACTCTAGAGGATTAAATTCATGCTTATAATAAAGTTTTTTTTAATATAATGTTGAAAGAATCACATTTTCTTAACGATTAAAACTAATTGTAGAGAAAACAGCATTACAATTTTACCCTTTTAAAAGACGCTTGAAGGGCTAGTTACCTCAGCTTAACGGTTAGATACCTGGTATTGGGGCGAGTGACCGCCTAATCGCCGCGTAGCAGCTATAAATCCGATAACTTCGCTTCTCACATTATCATATCTGCAGTACTTGCTTCTCATTTGAGCATTATTTGTTTTGACGGTTGCTTAGCGTTACATCCTGTTGTTTGTACTGCAAATGGCTTCTCAAGTTGCTCTCGTAATTTAGAGCCTTGATCAGATGACGAGGCTTTCACTTAGAAAGGCACCTCCAGAGGTATAATTCACAGGTAACTTGGAGGACTTTGCACCCACGACGGATTTTACATGCGTCAGGCGCCATTAACGTACATGACGGAATTTTAGCCGGCAGATAGCCTCAGTCCTGCAACCAAAAGCTATGAAGATAATGCTCTGCCAATTTGGACACCGTTGCCCAACCTACTTGGGATAGTCTGGAGTTTTTGATGCCTGATTGTTGATGCATACTTGTCAAATGAAAATGGTAATTTGGTGGGGAGGGGGGAGAAAAAAATCAAAAGAAGGGACTCCGCAAATCGACAAGTTGCACCGTAACATTTTATGTTTTAAAAATTGACAAACTGGAATAAGACATTTCTTATAAAATTAAGCATCGCTCTTAGAGTTACTTTGAGAACTATGAAAAAATTAGTCATCCTTAAAGAGGAGAAAAATAGGCAGAAAAATAATAAATTAAAATTATTAATTTTCTGAGGAGATATTTGAATATAAGAATGCGTCAAATGAAGACTAATCGTTGCTGAGGGAAATTTTACAAAGAAATCTTAATTTTTTTTCATGTTTATAACCTTTATTTTTATTGAAGTGCCGCAGTCTGTGATGTACATATATTTTTAATGAATCTCTATTTTATGTACGGAAATGTCTCAGTTACCGATGATAGAGTTAATCAATATGGCACTTATTGAAATTTTGAAAACCTGATAAAAACTATACAGTAAAATATTTTATGACGGAATTGCATAAAAAAGGAAAAAAAATGTGTTATAGACAAGTTTCTTTCTTAGCAAGTTTTCATGCATAATATACTCTTAGCTTATGTATTAGCATATTAATTTTGCATGAATCAACAAGTTTTTTAGTTAAACACAGGATTCCGTCATTAGCAAGCTATTTTTCTCACATTTTACTATATTTTAATTTAGCTTTATTTTAATATGCGTAGAAATCTACCATTCTTTGAAAAAAAAAAATTAATGCTTAAATATAGAATAGCGGCGATTTAGAAATTCAGGCGTTTTTTGTAAAAATTTTTGGGTTATATTCTTCTTTTCATATTCTTTCTTTTGGTTCGAGGCTATAAAAATCGTCATTTTACCAATTGTACATCTCAGGGATAGTATCTATTATTATTTCATTTTTTCGTTTCACATATCCGCTTTTATAAACTCGTTTCATTAGAATAGTCCTTTTCGATATGCATTGGATACGAAACAGTTATTTCACTTAAAATCATAATCTGTCGCAAATTAATTTCGTATATTGCGTCAATACAGAAGTAATTTCTTTTATGTATAAATAACAAAATGATACCTATAAGTAATAATCCATATTAGTTTCCTTTTTCCATTTCGTCAACTTTTACATAAGACGTCAATCAGAAGATGGTTTAAAATATTTCCAGTATAGGAATTAAAACAATTGCTTAGAAAATTGTTTATTTTTCTCTTTAAACTATTTTGGGTTTATTCGGTAATGCCAACTGAAAAAAAAAACCTCTAAAAAAAGTTACGGCGAAATTATTATTTTTATACATAGTGTAAAGAGAAAGAAAAAGTATGACGTATGGTGGCTGGGATGACGCCAAAAAAGGAGCCCTAAAATCCGCTACATACGGCCCAAACACTAATACCTGCTTTCACAAAAAAAAGAAAACTAGTTAGCGTTAATAATGCTATTTTTATTTCATTATTCATTTTTAATACAATGAAATGCTGCTTTAGAATGCTTAAATATGAGAAGATCATTTTTATTTAGAGAAAAAAAAATCACGGATGATGTCAGAGAACTTTGTCCCTGTTCTGTTTGGGCCAATTGAGGGTATTTAAATTTGAGTGATAACATGCTTCCCGCTGCAAACCACTTTTACGGCATACTGCATCTCCATCTATATCTTTCCATCATGCACTTTAAGTCAATGGAATTTATTTCAACAACAAAATTGACGGACTAATGTCCTACTAATGACCTACTAATTATATTACTAATGTTTAAATGTCTTACAAAATGGTATGTAGATTTTAAACTGCTATATTTTATCACATTGTGCACTGTTTTAGCAAATTTATAAATAAAAATTTTGAGCCTGTCTTAATATTAATATGGAATAAAGTGGTTGCCATCATTAGAGACATTTATTCAAATTATACAAAAAATTTATGTCTCAAAAACTAATTCATATTTTAAAATTCTAATATTAGTTTTGAAATATGCGAATCAATACGAAATTTTGGTGTTAATTTTGCCCTATAATATTAATTATTTTTGAAGAAATCCCCATAAAACAAAATCAGTCGTTTAATCAGCTGTTTCATAAATTCGTTTGAATATGAATTTATACATGTAGGGTAGATCTAATTACATATTTTAAAAAATAATATAAATTAAAATCTTTAGAACTCTAAATCTTATTTGTAGAATTTCAATTTTTTTGCATTTAAATAAACAGAACTATATAAATATTAATTTTGATTCAGTATTTTAAAAAATAATATTAAAAAAATTAAAAATACACAAAATGAAAAATTGGAAAAAAATTATGAAACTTATATTAAAAAATCATATTTTCAAAAGAAAATATGATTTTAAATAGGAAATTGATTATATATTTTTTTCAAGTTTACTGATCCAGAAATAAATTAAATAATCAAAACAGACATGTACCCAGCTTAAAGTATTTTTAGTTAATGGTTCTTGAGTTAATTCAGTTTAATTCTGAGAAATTGTGAAAAAACTCACAAAAATACATTTTTTAAGGGAAGTCATTTTCATGACAATAATTGGCTAAAAGTTAAATTTTGAAAACAAATGAAGGCCACAAAAATAATATTTCCTCTTCTAGTAAAGATAGAAATATGATTTAAACATCATTAAAAGAATTTAAAAAACAGAGAATTTTTTATGCAATAAAATGTTTTTAGAAAATTTGAAATTTTTTGTATCGTGGATCCCTTTAAGGTTATAATTATCCCACGCAGTCTAACGGGAAAAAAACTCTCCGATTAAATTAAACTAATAAGAAAATAATTTTAAACCAAAAGGTACATAAGGTAAACAAATGAATTCGGAAACTGCATTAGGAATGATCTTAATCTTCCATAAATTAAAAGGGATTTTTTTTTTCATTTTTCAGTAATGAATAAAACCTTTTAAATTAATATTATCAGCGTCTTATATCCTATTTTTATTCTAAAAATTACTCCTCGTTTCACAATGCTCTAAACTAACATGATATGATTAGGATTAATGTTAATTAATACAAAACCAAAATTATTTTTAACATTTGTAAACAATAATTAATTCAATCTTACCTAGACCAAGCTCCTTATTTTGAAGAAGTCATCCATGTTGAAAATTTTTTAATCTTATCAATAAAAGAAGTCAGAGGATAAGAAGGTTTCTACGAAGGGGAATAAAAAACAGATTAGTTTCGACACTGCGATTCTAAAATTACAATTAAGAATTTGCGGACTTTCTTGACGGAATTTTTATGTGGTATTATTAATCTAAAAATAACTTGAATTGGTTGGATTGTAACTCTGAAACAATTAATTACAAGGTCTCACATTTATAATGAGATGCATTTATAATGATCTCTGGATTAATTCCTTAAGCTGCTAGTAATGAATAAAATAAAATAAATAAAATGCAAATTTAACAGATAGACGGAAGATGCTTTTAAAAACTGAAATAATCAGACTTAAAAAGGCTCGTGAATTGTGAAAATATTTGGCGATTTCTTCAGCTATTAATTCGTAAAATGAAGCTAACACGTAGTATAGCTTTGAGTAAGTTTCAAAACTTTATTTGAATAATTACAATTTTCTTTTGATAAAAAATACGCATGTTTTTAGTTCTGTTCAACTTATAGATATACCGTATTTAGTCATGTATAACGCGTATCCCGTATTTTATACGAAAAAAAGGCGATTTTTTAAAATCTCGTATGTAACGCGCATCGTAAATTTGATATGGAAGTGAATGAATGACCAAATGAATTTCAGTAAAGAAAGTCGAAACAAACGGGTAGGGAGTGAGTGACCGGGGGGGGGGGAGAAGTAAGTGACGGCAATGAGAAATTAGCGTTTGAATAATATTAGTAGCATCGTTATATAAAACAGCGCAAAGAGTGAAATAAAGATACACACTGTTAAAAATAAAGGTGACAAACGGGTTGCATTTAGCGCCCAGGGGTGAAAAGGAGTTACCATTTGACACCCGCGGGCTTGGAAATGTGTTTGGGGTGCCGTTTGATCCCTCATTGTGTGATTGACGCTAATTAGGGTGCCGCGCAATGCATACCGTTGGAAGATTTTCACCCCTTAGTCATTTTCATATGCTCTGTGACTTATATCCTTCACCTTCAACTACAGCAATTTCTCCCTACGGTGATTATCACTGCTATGCGCTATCCCAATTTCGTTTAGAACTTCGGATGGCTAACTTTTGGCGAGCTTTTTCATATAAAGCAACCTTTGAATTTCAGAGAGGGAGGACATTCTTCAGGACATTTGAACATTTCAGAGAGGCTTTGAAGATGAGCTCAATGGCCGAGCGGTTAGAGCTCTGAGCTTGCAATCAGACGTTGTGGGTTCGAATCCCTCGAGGGCCAAAAGTTGGATTATATATTTTTTAATTTTTCATTATAGGGCACTCTGGATTAAGGTTGCCATCTTTTCACCCTAATTAAAGGTGCCATTCTGGCTCTCTTAGAGGTGTCACCAGTGAGACAAGCCTTTCACCCCTAAAAGGTGCAATGTCTCACCATTAGTTTTAACAGTGGAGTAATACTTCAGTTAAGAAAGAATTTCCGAGATTTAATGTCTTCCTTGAATACATTTTTTGATTCATATGTATATTGTGTGATTACATTGAGCAGGAAAAAAATATTCCGTGTATAAAGCACACCTAGGAGTTTTGCCCTAATTTTTCGGAAAAAAAGTGCGCGTTATACAAGAGTAAATACGGTATATAAATTTTGAAATTCCATACGAAATCAGAAAACATTCATAAAAAGAATTCATTAAAATGTTTTACTAAAATGTGTATCGTTGAAATATAAACAAATAACTAAGCAGGTGTGTACCTAAAAATTGGTCAAAATGTAAATATTTTATAATAATAAAAAACCCGTTTAATTGTGAATATTTTGAAATATAATTTTTACGTGTACAACAATTGTATTGCGAGATATTTTAAATTTTGTTAACACAACAAGAACAATTCCTCACACAAATGAAAATTTTAAACGATTTTTTCTTGATGTTCGTATTTTATTCACTGTCATGTTTTCAAAATGCGAAGGCTTTGTCTTTCTTTTTTTATTTAAGATAGCACTTTAAATTTTTTGTACATATTCTTTATTATATATATCATAAGTATGCGTATGGAATTAGCCTTCAGATTATTTTTAATTAAAAAAAAGTATGAAGGTGCGTTATTAGATGAATTTTAAACACGATTATTCAATCGGTAGATTAATTATAACAGTTATGTTATAATTATTATGTTAATTAGTATGTTAATAATTATGTTATAATTATTTTATGTTATGCAGTCTGTTATAATTAATTTATCGACTGAATAATCATGTTAAAAATTAATCTAATATGATTTAAATTGCAGCGGTTTCTGCAGTTCCAAATATCGACCTTTGATTTATTCTGTTGAACAGATTCATAGTATCAGACCAGGTTCTGTGATCATTAAGGTCATTTGTGTGAAAAAGTCCTCCAGAATCCGTCCGGGTGAATCAGTTGGAAAAGCATTGGCGGCTTCAGCCAATACATCCCTGGTTTGAAGAATCCTGACCCGGACTTTTTTCACCTACTTGGTAAAATTACTTCTATTATGAAGATGTGCTAGATTTTATCATTTTGTACTATATGTAGCAGTAAAAAGACGATATTAAATGTAGCTGAAATTCCATTCGAATCTTGTGTAATATTCATTTGTAAATGTTAAACATAATTGAGCAAAAATATTAGTATTTTCAAAGCTAATAGGGATTAAAAAATTAATAAAACTTTGAGTGAGCCTCATTTGTTGATGACTAACGCTGAACTTTCCCTTTAGGTCAAAAATATCACCAATGGCTGACAGTCTAAAAAGCTATAAAGCTAAAATATTATATTGCTTTAAGTAATTAACGACAATTTCTTTAAAATTTACTTAACTTTTATTCATTACAGGATTATTTTTTTTCTTACAACATGAACTTTTTAGGTTCATATATCATATTTTACACTTTCTGTCACCGATGACTGACGCAAACTAAATGGAAAGCTCTTTTTTTTTTTTTTTTTTTTGATGAATTATTACGGACAAAACTAAATTTTCCATTTAGGACTTTGGACGTTTCACATAGGTTTTAACTGTCATAAATGCGATAAAAATTCCATACATGCGACAATCGTTTATTACTATGTTATACTATAGATATTAATTCCATTTTGCAAAAACAAGTTACTTCTTTAGAAAAGGTATTCAACAATTTCCTGATAAATGAAATATATCTTTAGTAAATGAAATTCCAAATATATATTAAATGTGAAAAAATTATGAACATCAGGTGTATTTTGTGCGCTCTTCATACAGGGTGTCTATAAAAGATCTCCGGGGTTTTGAGGCAAAATATTTTAATGAAATAAAAAACATACATACATGTTTTATACATGACTGAAAAACTTACATTTTCAAGTTTTTTTTAACACTTAGTAAAGTTCTATATGAGCCCCGTTAGTGGCACGGCAGACGTCTAAACGGTATTCAACCTCTTCCCATGTCCTGGCGAGCATGTCTGGGGAGACGGTTGCCACACAATTGACTATTCGTTCCCTGTTGATCTTGGTAACCCCAACTCCAGGCTACGTTTTGTCAACGATTTCTTAGGCCCGCCACACACCTGTAAGACATTAAGCGAAAAAGCATGAGACATGCGACAATTTCACCCTGATAACAAAGAAAAAACCGGTTTGACTGCTTCATGTTGCACGATTTTTGACACATGTCTCCCTAGTGTGTGGCGGACCTTAGGGCTTCGAAGGCATGAAGCTCGGATTCTGTCCACTTTCTCTTGAGACACACTCGGCCTACCCGGCGACTTTTGCTTCAAAACACTTCCTGTTTCCTTAAATGCACTGAACCATTGACGAATGGTTTTGTCAGAAGGCGGGTTAACACAATAGTTACGTCGAACGTTTCTTTGTACGGTAACTACAGACTTCGTTTCTATGAGCCGAATAACACATTGAGCCTTTTGTTGCGGAGTCGCCATCATTTCAAGGTCAACGCCCTGCAGCGTCGCCAACAGTTGATGCAAACATTCCCAATTCGTATGAATAAAACTTTTTGAGCTACTCTTTTCAGAGAAATCGACTAAATTTTGCTATCTTTTATAGCTAGTGAGATATGAATTTTTAAAATTTCGGAGTTCTTTTATAGACACCCTGTATTACATAATAAATTTCCTTATGAAACTTTAAATTAAGTATGATTTTAAACAATGATCTGTGCAAAGATCAGTAGGTACCCTAACCCGGAAAACCAGAACAGAATCTCTTTGTAATGGATCAGAATAAAAAATGTTTAAGAAAATAAGTGAATTTGCAATATATTTTATCATGTACAATTTTATAAATTTAAAACTTGACTTAATTAATGTGGTATATGGTAACGAAATTTTAAACGAAAGAAAGCAATTCAGACTATGCTTTTATATGCTAGTTTATTTAATTTTTTTAGTCTTTACCTACCAGTACATTTTTCTAAACATTCGTTTGTCTCTCTCATATATATATTTTATAGAGTAATACGTTTGCGCGTATGAGTTAAAAATAATACATTTATGCATGAAGTAAAAAATGAACACGTCCATCCATGAAATTTCTGTTGTGAGTTTTGATGATCTGATATCCAAATATTTTCAGAGAAATCTATACATTTTACATAATTTTCCGGTTTTTATTTTTATAATTACAGCGTTAAAAAAAAAAGAAATTTAACACAAAAAAGATTAAAGAATTAATACGAAAGAAAGTAATCTCTTGTGAAATTATCATAATTGCGAAGAGGGTTGATCATGTTTAAAAACCTACGAAATTGGTATATTTAGTTATTTAAAGAAGCACTTATAAAAACAATTTTCTTTGCTGCCGCCTTTTTTTTTTCCCTCGAAAACGTTAAGAAGTGATTTTTGTAATAAATCAAAAAAGTTTTCTCAATACGGAACAGGCTTTTTTAATACACATTAACACGAAATAAAATAATCTCTGTTCAGTTTCCCATAATTCCCAAGATCGTTGTTTTTTTAGAAATCTTTGAAATCAATATATATATATTTTTTAATTTTAACCAGTATTTATAAAAACTATTATTTTTCTGCATCTTTTTTCGGAAACGGTAGTGAGTAGTTTTCAGCTTACAGGCTATCAAAGTCTGAGAGCTTATGTACCTGCCCGTTCTGCATGTATGTACGCGCATATGCGTATGAACATAACGCGATAACTCATGATAAAAATATCCGATTTACATGAAATTTTGGATATAGGCTTAAAATGACAAGACGCTTCCCTGATTAGTTTTGAGAGTTCGTTCGATATGTATAAGAAAGGGAACGCAGGCTATTGACCCTCCCCTTATTTTATATAAATTGGTTTTTCATGCAGAATTAATAGATTTCGTGAAATCTTAGATGTAGGATCATTCTAATGATGTATCTCCGTGATTATTATTGGTTGTTCATTGGATAAGTTTAAAGAGGGGGAATGGGCGGGGGATAATTCCCCCGTCTTAATTTAGGTTTTTCACACAAAATTTACCGATTTGCTTCAAATTTTGTGCATAGGTTTATTCAGGATAGGCGCTTCCCTGATTTGTTTTTGGAATTCACTAGATAAGTATAAAGGGAGGATAGGAGAAACTACCCCTCATAATTTATGTAAATGGTTCTTCATGCAGAATTAACCGATTTGTTTTAATTTTTGGATACAGGTTCATAGTAATAAGAAGCTTCTCTTATTTGTTGTGGTATTTTTTTGTTAATTATAAAGGGGAGTATTGGCGATTACCTTCCCCTTAATTTAGCTAAATAGAGTTTTATGTAGAGTTATCCTACTTGCTTTAAATTTTGGATGTAGGTTCTTTCTATAAGTTGAATTTCTGAACATTTTTGGAGGTTTGATGGTTAATTATAAAAAAGGGAACGGGGGACAACGTTTCTTAAATTACATAAATGAGTTTTTATGCAGAATTATTCAACTTGCTTCAAACTTTGGATAAAGGTTTATTATATAATAAGACGTATCCCTGATCAGTTTTGGGTCTTTAATAATTAAGTATAAAGAAAGGAAATGGGGGGGTACTTCCTTCCTTATTTTTTTCGAAAGGCATTATTACATAAAGCTGCAATACATAATTAGTCTGCATAGCCTGTAAGCTCTATGCCATCAGTTTTAACTGGGCATCATTCTTTTTATTATTTTGTACATAAATCGGCTTTCTTAATAGGAAGCATAGATTTTTTTAATTATTATTATTATTTTAAAGTATAATATTGTTATGAATTTTGTAAATAGTTAGTGTTTGTACTGTAAAATAATGTAAATAATCTTATTAAGGTCCATTTCTTTACTAATATTAGTTTTAGTTACATTGTCTCTGTTATCAAGCAAACTTGTCTATTTTTTTCAGTGAATGTCTATGGCAGCTTTGCGAAATATTAGAGATATCGCCAAGTTGGCGTCACTTTTGGCGACTAATTTTGGTCGCCAAATTTGGCGATATATCGCCAAGTTGACGACAAACTTGGCGATTATTGGCGATGGTAACCCTCCCCCCCTTAGGTCTACTGATACATTGAATGTTTTTCCTTGGTTTCTGGATTTTTCTAGAAGGTTGTAGAAATTTCCGGCGCATGTTACGAGCCTATATAAGGAGAGCAATGCGAGCTGTTGTGGTTATTATTTAACAGTCAGTCATTGAGTGAGCTACGATTAATCAAATTTGCTTGAGTTTTATTTACGTTGTTTTGAATGTGATTTAGTGTTGAGACATTGTATAAAAAGTCTCTGGAACCTATATCTGCACTTATACGATAGATTTGAACAATTATTTTTGAATATCTAAAAATATTTGTGAGTTTCGAAGACTCTGTTGTTCTGAAGATCTGCAAATAAATTATTTTCTACTTTTCTAAGAAACAAGAGTTTGAAGTTGTTTAACCATAAGATCAAAAGAACCGTATATACGCTGTAACATTTTGGTGTCAGAAGTCGGAATCTTATGGCGAAAAGAGCAATGGACGGACAACTGAAAGAACTATTAGATGCTATTAATGACATAAAAACAAAATTGACGAATAAAATTGACAAAGGCCAAGAAGAGTTGGCGGAAAAAATGAATAAAGGCCAAGAAGTGTTGGCGGAAAAAATGAATAAAGGTCAAGAAGAGTTGTTGGAAGAGTTGACAAACAAAATTGATAAAGGCCAAGAAGAGTTGGCGGAAAAAATGAATAAAGGCCAAGAAGAGTTGGCGGAAAAAATGAATAAAGGCCAAGAAGAGTTGGCGAAAAAAATGAATAAAGGCCAAGAAGAGTTGGCGGAAAAAATGAATAAAGGCCAAGAAGAGTTGACTGAAAAGATTAATAAAGGCCAAGAAGAAATGAAGAAAACTTTAGAAGAAAAGTTCTCGTCGGTAGAGAAAAGAATAGGCTCGGTAGAAGAAAAAATAGAGGAAGTAGAAGAAAAAATTCAGAATGAAGTTGGTAATGTTGAAGAGAAAATGGAAAGGAAAATGGCGGAAGTAGAATAGAAAATTCAGAATGAAGTTAGTAACGTTAAAGAGAAAATAAGTGAAGTAGATGAAAAGCTAAATAAAAAAGTACAAGATCTTGAGAAGAAGCTTTCAGCGTCCAGTGGTAATTATGAAGAATTTAGGAATCCGCCTGTTTCTCCTGTGCAAGTTAAGCTGTCGACATACGACGGAAAGAGTTCCTGGCAAGTTTACAAAACCCAATTCACCATTGTAGCCGAAGCGAACAAATGGAGTGACGAGGTGAAAGCTTGTCAATTGGCAGCATCTTTGAGAGGAGAAGCCGCCGACGTGCTGCAAACATTGCCCGATATGACGCAACTCAATTTTGAGACTCTAAGTTGTGCACTTGAAATGAGATTCGGAGAAAAATTCTTGAAGGATTATACGAGAATACAAATGAAGAGCCGACATCAAAAATCGAGTGAAACCCTTCAAGAGTTTGCCTCAGAAATAGAACGGCTGGCAGATTTAGCATTCATCGACTGCCCAACAAATGTACGGGAAATGCTCTCACTGCAGTACTTTGTAGACGGAATAAAAGATCCCGAAGTGCAGAGAGCGGTACGAATGGCAGATGTGCAGGATTTAAAGGCTGCATTACTATATGCCTTAAAGTTGGAAGCAGCTACACAAGCCAGCCGAAGAGATTGTCATTCAGTCCGAGGGGCAACGGTGAACGAAAGTTCAGACACTGAAATCGACGTCTTGAAAGAAATTAGGAAATTAAATCAAGAGCTTGAAGCCATAAAATATGGAAGAACAAGCTCAAGGAGACAGAATCTCACGTGCTTGGGATGCGGTGATACAGGACATCTCCGAAGAAATTGCCCCAAAATCCATGAACGAGAGATAAATTCAAACAGTCAGCAGGGAAACTAAATTTTGGTCATCTCGCGGGGCGGAGGTTGCCAGAGAATGAAAAGCCCCACCTGAAAATCCTCCAGATATCAAAAATGAGTGGCGGTGATAATGAATTATATGTGATAGGCTTTATTAACGGAATTCAGTGCCGTATGATTGTCGATACAGGAGCCAATGTGACAATAATAAGGGAAGATTTGACTTGAAAATTGAAATCTAAACTCATCTGGACTCCCCCATGCGTTACCCTGCAAACTGTGACGGGCGACAAGTTACACATATATGGAAAGGCCAATTTAACCATCAACTTTGGAGGAAAGAAATATTATCATACGGCATATGTGGCTAACATAACAGATCCTTGCTTAATCGGGCTAGATTTTCTGAAGAAGTTTGGCTTCAAACTTGATTTCAAAAATAACAAAATGCTCTCAAAATTTGAAGAAATAAGTCTTTTTGGATTAAATAACGAAATTGAATGTAAACAAGCAGTAATAGCCAAAGAAGACATCAATCTAGATCCAAGATCAGAATTTTTAGTTCCAGCTGTAATTAAAAATGAAACTAATTACCGATTTGGCCATATAGATTATCCAGAAGACAATAGTACACAAGCAGGAGTATTGGTGGCTTCATCTGTAGTTGACCTCTCGAAGAAGACCATTCCAGTCAGAATTGCTAACATCAGTGATAAGACGAGGACTATCAAGAAAGGAGAGGTGATAGCTTCATGTGCTCCTGTGACGTGCATAAGTCAAAATTCCAGTCACCCTGAGAAATCTTCAGATAATTTAGTCAAGGATTTGTTACAAAATACAGACTTAGATCCAAAACAGATGGAAGCTGCGGAAAATTTAATTAGAGAATTCCAAAGTTTATTTTCCCAAACATCTGAAGACTTTGGACGAACTAAAATGGCACAACACCGAATTGACACGGGAGATCACTCTCCTATTAAACAGCACCCTAGACGATCACTTTTTGCCAAGCAAGAAGAGGTGCAAAATTTAATTAAGGATATGGATGAAAATGACATCATTCAACCATCGACAAGTCCATGGGCGTCTCCCATTGTATTAGTAAGAAAGAAAGATGGTTCTACAAGATTTTGTGTAGACTACCGCCGACTGAATGACGCCACCAAAAAGGATAGTTACCCTCTACCAAGGATTGACGACACTCTCGACACACTTGCGGGCAACACTTGGTTCTCGACTCTGGATCTGAAGAGTGGTTACTGGCAGGTAGAGACCAATTCCGACTACCGCGAGATGACTACCTTCACAGCGGGACAAGGATTATGGCAATTCAAGGTAATGCCTTTTGGCCTATGTAATGCACCTTCAACTTTTGAAAGCCTTATGAAAACGGTTCTCCGGAGGCTGTCATATGAGGCATATCTTGTTTATTTAGATGATATCATAATCATAGGAAAATCATTTGATGAACATCTGAACAACCTCAGGCGGGTGCTAAAAAAATTAAAGGAAGCTAATTTGAAGCTAAGCCCTTCGAAGTGCAATTTGTTTCGCAATGAAGTTGCCTACCTCGGACACATCATTTCGGCGGAAGGATTTAGGATTGATCCAGAGAAGATATCGGCTGTGAAAAATTGGAATCGTCCAGCAGATGTTCACCAGCTTCGGAGCTTTCTAGGATTATGCACCTATTACAGAAAATTTGTCAAAGGCTTCTCGACGATTGCAAGACCACTTCATAAATTAACAGAAGCCAATCAAAAATTTATGTGGACACAGGAAGTTGACGCTGCTTTCGAAAAGCTTAAGGAGGCCTTAACTTCCACTCCAATTCTGTCATATCCTCAAATCGATAAACAGTTTATACTTGATACGGACGCAAGTAACGAAAGCATTGGCGCTGTACTGTCCCAGGAAATCGACGGCCAGGAGCGTGTTATCGCCTATTTCAGCAAGTGCTTATTAAAGTCAGAGCGAAACTACTGCGTAACAAGAAAAGAGCTTCTTGCTGTAGTGAAAGCCATAGACCATTTTCATCATTTTCTTTACGGTCGAAAATTCCTGATCCGAACTGATCATGCTTCTCTAGTTTGGCTATTGAATTTTAAGAACCCTGAAGGCCAGATAGCCAGGTGGATACAAAAGCTTCAAGAGTAAGATATGGAGATACGCCATCGAAAAGGCTCATCACATGGAAATGCAGATGCTCTCTCAAGAAGACCCTGCTCAGAGAATTGTAGATACTGCGACCGGGTTGAGAAGAAATTTAATGTCAAAGGTCCTATAGTAAGACAAGTTGCAACTGGGTCTACATCATCGCAAGATCCGTGGAGTGACGAGAGCCTGCGTAAAGATCAACTTGCTGATCCTGAAATTAAGCCAATTCTAGAGCTGAAAGAGGAGTCCAACAGGAAGCCCAGCTGGCAAGACATGGCCCATTACCATCCTACGACTAAACGTTATTGGGCTCTTTGGGGTTCCCTACATTTGAAGAACGGTATCTTGTACCGAAAATGGGAGTCTGACGATGGAAAGACATGTAGATGGCAATTACTATTCCCTAAGTCGAGAATTTCTATGGTCCTTCAAGAACTGCATGGTAGTCCCACAGGAGGTCATTTTGGTGTAATGAAGACCCTGCAAAAAGTTCGAGAGCGTTTCTACTGGAATAATGTTCGCAGTGACGTGGAGAAGTGGTGTCGAACTTGTGACACCTGTGTAGCACGTAAAGGTCCAAAGAGGCGCACCCGTCGTCGATTGCGTACGTTATAATGTAGGAGCTCCTTTCGAACGAATTGCTCTAGATATCCTGGGTCCACTTCCTAGAACATCTGATGGCAATAAGTACATCCTCCTTGTCATGGACTACTTCACTAAGTGGCCTGAAGCCTACGCCATTCCTAATCAAGAGGCGGTAACCGTAGCAGACATACTGATTCAACACTGGGTTTCCAGATACGGAGTTCCTCTTCAAATCCATTCCGATCAAGGAAGAAATTTTGATTCGGCTATGTTCAAGGAAATGTGTGGACTACTCGGCATGGACAAAACTCGAACAACACTTCTACACCCTCAATCGGACGGCATGGTGGAGCGGTTCAATCGTACCATCCTAAATAGCCTCTCCCTCCTGGTGTCTAAAGATAAACAGGACTGGGACAAGAAATTGCCTCTGTTCCTCCTTGCCTACAGGAGTGCTGCACATGAGGCTACTGGTTATGCTCCTTCACAAATGCTCTTTGGTTGTGATCTTCGTCTACCTGCAGATCTTTTGTTTGGCCGTCCTCCTGACGCTCCTTTATCGCCCGAGGAGTACGTGGATAAACTCCAGGAACGGGTTGAAGAGATTCATCGTCTAGCGAGGAACCGAATCGGACTGGCATCGGAAAAGATGAAGACAGGGTACGACACAAAGGCAACTGGACATGAGTTCAACGAAGGTGACAAAGTGTGGTTGTGGAATCCCATACGTCGTAAGGGACTGTCGCCAAAATTACAAAGAAACTGGGACGGTCCTTACACAGTCGTCAACAGGCTGAATGACGTCGTCGTACGCATACAAAAATCGCCACACGCCAAACCCAAGGTCGTACACTATAACCGGCTAGCCCCTTATTTTGGCCAAAGTGATTAGAAATTCAAAATTGGAATTTCAGACCATGGTCATGAAAGTCACTTTTTGTAAATATGTAAATATTAACTAGTTCTTATTTATGAAAATCTTATTATTTATTTATTTATTTATTTATTTATTTGTTTGTTTATTTATTTTTAGTGTTTTCCTCTAACTCAAGGATTGCACTGCCCGGGACGTGCAGTCTTTGAGGAGGGTGTAGTGTTACGAATTTTGTAAATAGTTAGTGTTTGTACTGCAAAATAATGTAAATAATCTTATTAAGCTCCATTTCTTTAGCAATATTAGTTTTAGTTACATTGTCTCTATTATGAAGCAAACTTGTGTATTATTTTCAGTGAATGTCTATGGCAGCTTTGCGAAATATTAAAGATATCGCCAAGTTGGCGTCACTTTTGGCGACTAATTTTGGTCGCCAAATTTGGCGATATATCGCCACGTTGGCGACAAACTTGGCGATTGTTGGCGATGGTAACCCTTCCCTCTCTATGGTAACCCCCCCTTAGGTCTACTGATACATTGAATGTTTTTCCTTGGTTTCTGGATTTTTCCAAAAGGTTGTAGAAATTTCCGGCGCATGCTACGAGCCTATATAAGGAGAGCAATGCGAGCTGTTCTGGTTATTATTTATCAGTCAGTCATTGAGTGAGCTACGATTAAGCAAGTTTGCTTGAGTTTTATTTACGTTGTTTTGAATGTGATTTAGTGTTGAGACATTGTATAAAAAGTCTCTGGAACCTATATCTGCACTTGTACGATAGATTTGAACAATTATTTTTGAATATCTAGTAATATTTGTGAGTTTCGAAGACTCTATTGTTTTGAAGATCTGCAAATAAATTATTTTCTACTTTTCTAAGAAACAAGAGTTTGAAGTTGTCTAACCATAAGATCAAATGAACCGTATATACACTGTAACAATATTAACAAGAAAGAAAATAATCTCTGTTTAGTTTTTCGCAGATACGAAGAGCATTCTTTATATTTAGAAACCTACGAAATTAATTTATTTTTAAGATTTGAAGAATCACTTATTCAAAAAATATATTCTTTGCTGCAATCTTTTTTTTTTTTTTTTTTTTTTTTTTTTTTTTGGAAACGTTAATAAGTAACTTTTGTAAAAAGTAAAAAAAAAAAAGTTTTCTTAACACGGAACGGATATTTTAAATAAGTACTAACACGAAAAAAAAAAAAAAAATCTCTGTTCAGTTTCCCATAATTGCGAAGAGAAATCGTTACGCTTAGAAACCTTTAAATTTAACAAGTTTTCAAATTTAAAGAAGCATTTATAAAAACAATATTATTTTACTGCCATTTTTCGGAAACGTTAAGTAGTAGTTTTTAAGTACATAAATCGTTTTTTTTAACATAGATTTTTTAAAATAACCCATAAAATTAAGACAAAATAAATAATCTCTCTGTTAAGTTTCCTAAATTGCGAAGAGCGTCTGTTGTATTTAGAAACCTTTGAAATTAATATATTTTTAATTTTTAAAGAAGCACTTGTAAAATCAATATTTTTTTTGCCACTTTTTTTCGGAAACGTTAATGAATAATTTTTGTAGTAAACAATTTTTTTCTTTATCACAAAACAGACTTTTTGAAAAAAATATTAACCCGAAAGAAAATAACCTCTGTTTAGTTTCCCATAATTACTTTATTTATATTTAGAAATATTTTATATTAATATATTTTTTAGATTTAAAGAAGCACCCGTTAAAATAATATTTTTTGCTTCCACCATTTTTTCGGAAACGTTAATGAATAATTTTTAAAAAACACTAATTGGTTTTCTTAACACGAAACATAGATATTTTGAATTAAATATAATATTAACACGAATGTAAATAATATCTATTTTCTTTCCCATTATTGCAAAAAGTGTTTTTTATATTTAGAAACCTTTTAAATTAATTTATTTTTATTTTTAAAGAAACATTTACTAAAGCAATATTATTTTGCTGCCACCATTAATCTTAAACTTTTCGAGTAGATTTTTTTAATACATTAACCAGTTTTCTTGACACTGAATGAAATATAATAGTTACGCGAAAGAAAGTATTATCTGTTGAATATCCAATTCAATATGAAGGATGTCAATGAGGACAATATTTGGCGATTTATCACATCATCAATCTAACATAAAAGTACTTTTCTTTTTTTAGTATTGTTGTAATAAACATAGTCTTTTTTAGTAAATTTGTTCCAGGTTTGTATTTTAAATTATTTAAAAAAACTGATTCAATAAAACATTAATCCATTTTCCTTTCTTTTCCCCTTTATTTATTTATTTATTTATTATTTTTTTTTTGCAAACATAAATCTGAACAATTTAAACTTTTACACCATTCAGCAGGGAAGGTTTACATTGAAATGTAAAGATGTTTGAAAACTGTATTTCAGTTTGCTTACTTTTCATGATTTTGAAACCAAATAGCTCGATAATGGAATAATAGTTTATGAATATTTTTGTAAATAATTTTAAAATTTAAGGGGAAACCACAATTTTTACCCACTGTGATAAGACGGGCATTTATACTAGTATTTATTCATGTTTGTAGACAGTATAAATAACTACGCGTGGATAGAAAATAACTTTTGAATTAGCGTTCAAACTTAAAGACTTTAATTAACACTTTCTTGATAATACTTTACATTCTATTTGCAATAATGGAGTACCAGTTCAATTTCCATAATCTATGACCGAATTTCTGCGCGTGCTAAACTATGTTCATTCATTTGTATAATATATAGAATCTATAGAATAAGACCTGTTGTCATAGGCTCGCTTTATCCTGATATTATGGGTTCCTTCCGCAGCATTTCTCAGTAATGCTTGTCATTCTGCATGAATGTTTATAAGCTTTGTATGATTACAGTGTGAATTTCAGAGCAGGTGACTACGACAGAATATTCAAATGCAGTTTAAGCATTTAATAAAACAGTTAATCGCAATCTTATATCGAATTAACATATTGAGATGCAGTTAGGGATATTCAGTGGTGCATGCAACTGGGGGCAATTTAGTTAGCGAAAATCTCAGCAGAAGCTGAAAATTTCATTAAGTTCGGCTTTCATTAAATCATTAAATTTTGGAAAATTTTAATTGTTTGCTTGTTTTATGTATATTCATCGAAACAAGAAGACATCTTAACATATTTTAAAGCTTTTAAATAGTAAATTTAATAGTAATTTATAACAATTTAATAATTTCAGCAACGAAACAAATTAGGTAATTTACACTAATTTTGGGTTTTACTGAATTATTAAATTTTGGAAATTATTTTCAATTGTTTGTTTGGTTTATATATATTCATGAAAACAAGAAAGCATATTATTGTATTTAAAAACTTTTATATGGTTAATTTATTGAAATTTACAATATTTTAATATTTTTATTAATTAAACCAATAATATCTTATAAAAATGTACATAGTTACAAAGATAGGGTTGCTGTTATGTTACATTGAATTTTAAATACTTCAAATGATAAGAAATCATTGTTATTAATTCACATGCTCAAAATACCTAGAAAAGTCGAGGGCACAGTTGTATTTGGTTAAGAATAAACAAACGAAGAAATGCCATACCTTTGTGTAGAAAAAGTTTGTTGTTTTTCATAATTTTATGGAAATAATATGAAATTTTATACTGCTGAACTAAAAATTTGAATTTGAAAGTTTTAATAGGAGAGGCACTGACAGATTGAGAATATTCAGAGTTAAGTGTTAGTAGAGGGAAAATAGGGGTTCTATGACAACAAGTGTTGGTAAGTTAGGTGGGGATTGAACCTCCTCCAGTCCGTCAAAAATGTTGTTTGCAAGACGGGAAAGTTGATGCGAGATGATAAGAGCACATTTAATCATGTTATATAATGAAGGTGTATGATATAAAATTCTGTATTGACAAAGGATTTCTCTATAATAAAAGCAAATAATTGTAGAAAGCGATAAAGTAATTTTACTTCATCGGGGAAGACCCTCTCCATCGCTTTACCCACTACACCTTTTTTTCCCTTTACGCTGTTATCAATAAGACGTCGTTGGAATATCTTTCTTAAAATAATTTTTGTAACTGAAATTTAGTTTCCAAAATAGTACTTTATTATTTTTTAAGTTTTGGTGGGTTTGAACCTACAAAATAATCTCTTTGTTTTATAATATGTTGATAATTTAAATGACTGGTTAAAGAAACCATGGCTGTAAGTTGAAACTTATGTTTAAAGAGATTTGTCTCGTGTTGGATGCGTCAAACTTTCAGTTAGCTATTATAAAAGGTGATTAAATTTGTAAAAATATTTTTTGACTTGGACCCGCCAACCATCTGTTACAAAACATATTCATAATGCCAAATATCATAAGAAATTAGAACTTACTATTGAAAATTATTCAAGCTAATATCTACCTTGCAAATAATGAAACACAAATATAAAAATACTTTTTTGATGCAAAATTAACTACACATACTGATGCGTTGTGAATTGGAAAACTTCAGATAGAATTTTTTTTTTTTTTGATTGGGTCCTTAATATGTTGCAAAATTTTTTGCTATCTAGAAATGTTTTCTTAATGTGTTGTACAAGCATTGCTATCGAGAAATTTGTTCTAAAAGATGTTGATTGTGTTTAAATTGTGTTGTAAATAGTGTTGACAAAAATAATTTCTAACAATACTATTGCGCTGCACAACTTTTTGTCATTAAATTGTAACGTTTGGACACTCAGCGTGGGGGTGGAATGGAAACATAACTCAGAACATAAGATAAAAACAGTTTATTTAAAACGGTTAGGGCTCAATGGCCGTGGAGCAGTTCTGTAATTTTAACAACTGATAACAATACTAAAATATTAAACCCATACTCACAGCTCCGGCACTAACTCAATCGGGGCACTTCAGATTACTTCTCCTTTAATCTTCAGCTAAGCTGCTAGATAAAACTTTATTAGACAGCCCGTGGCTGTATATATATTCTTTATTAACTTTGAAATAGTTAACGTAATTACTATTAAGTTCTTACCACCGGCCACTTCTCGAATCGAATTCCAAAGCTCCTTGTCACTGGAGGCTCGCTAATACTTGATATTTCTCGCTCTAGATTCACCTACTAGCTGGCCAAGGCTGCTAGACACACACTGCTAGACGTCACTAGCTGGCTACGCCACCAGAGACATTCCTAGCTGGCTAACACCGCCAGAGACACACTCTCACACACTCAAACACCAAGCTTTTATATGCTGCAAACTGAGATACTACAAATTTACACATTACTTCTAACCCCGACATAACCATAGAATCCGAGAAAGACACACACGCTCTAGAAAGTTAAAGTAAAAGAGAGGATAGGCGTCGCTTTCACGCTTACACATGTTAAATCATTGACGTCACGATCTCAAAATTGCTAGAGTGCCTTTATTACAAAGTTCACTCCCTCACAAATTAAGAACACATTGTAAACATACACTATTTAGAACACTACAAAACAACGCATTTAAAACACTTTTAAACCTAGCACAGCATGTTTCTGAAGGGACTTTGCGCCATACAACACCCCAGTCAATCAACCAACACTTTCAAACTACTTTGTAAATGGTCCTTTAAAAATTACACAATTATAAAAATGATTGTTTTGAAAACACATCGAAACACATTTTTTTACTCTTACAATTTCCAAGGCATTCGTAACATATTCACAACACAATCGAAAATGATTTTAATCGGAATTGTTAATTGTTATGTTTAGTACTGTGTGAGTTTTTCACGAATTTGCAGTGTAAGTATCATTTGCAAGAAATAACTAGGATTATTTATGCTCTCGAATTCTTAAATTTTAAAGCAAAGTAAAAGCTTTATTGTATTATTATACTGCATAGTAATATTATTACTGCAGATTTTTATGTTGTATAATTTGTATTGCGTTTATGACGGGTATATACAAATTGACTGGGTACTAGTACATACAATATCTTTTTTAGTCTAAAATTTATTTCAATTTTATTTGAAAGCGATCTACTTTTTAAAAAATTTCGATATCACATTGTTATAATATTTTTATTTTCATTTTTTATTTATTTATTTATTTTTGTAAAAGTTGAATTAATTTTAATAGTTTTTGTTACAAAAATGTGACATTGTATCTAAAATCAACTGAATTGAAATATCTTAATATCTGTACCAAAACAATATAGAAAATTAAAATGTTTTAAATAGTCTGGTGCACTATTAATAGTACATGTCTTTTCCATGAGTATTATGTCTTACTAACATTTTTTTTTTTTATTACTATCGATATGTCTTAACAGCACTATGTTTATTTATTTCTTATTGTGACTCCATGTAAACTGGCATTTAATAATAATAATAATAATATGTTTGTTTAGTTCTCTTTGCAACGTTGTTGATTGTTACAAACATGTATTTAAATATTAAATTAATATACATATAAATTACTTCTCAGAACGTATCATGTGTAGTAAAAAGTAAAATATATTATAAAGTTGTATTATTTGCCAAAGCTTTTTGGAATGTGATATTTTCCAGACGTCACAAAAAAAAACTCTTTTTTTAACCTACTGCCTTAAGAATATGACATGAATTGTACCCAAACTTACCACACTCCTTTTATTTCAGACAATGGCATGTTTGTGAAAATTAAGAAAATCTATTTGAAACTACTATTAACATTCTTAACGCAAAAGTAGTTTTCTTCTTAAAATCGGAACCGAAAAGCTTATTATTATTTCTACTGAGATTTATCATTTTTTATATATATTGCTAGACAGCTGAGATAATAAAAAGTAGAGAGTGACACAACTATCGTTTTGTGAAAAAGCGCTGTGAATTTCCAAATCTTTATTTGCGTTTATTGTCATCTGCTTCCTGTAGCGATTAAAATATCTGTGAATATCAGGTATTTTCAAACAGCAATGAAACAAATGGTAGAGCATGATTGATCATCTGTAACCATGTAATTACTTCATTTAATTTGTTTTGTCACATACCATCTTTATTAGATGAAGACTGCAGGTACATTTATACATAATTATTTATGTGATTTTTGCTCTTAAACTGTATCGTAAAATCTGAAAATAGTCATCTAGCAACAATCAATTGATAACGCTTTAAGATGGCTTACATGTTGATGATAAATAAAAAAATTAACTTCAAATTCATGCATTGAATCTCTGCATTATCTAAACTAAAATTCATTTTTAAAAATTCAATAATAATCAAGATGCGATCAAACCTTTAAATAATTGTTCACATTTCGTTGCTTTAATGCCCATAAGTTTTTGTATAAAATTTAGAATGAAATATTTTTTAATTATCATTTCTCTATCAAACTTGATCACATATTTTGAATTAAAGGAGAATGAATAAAGAAATATTAAAAAACTGGACGGTGAATCTTGCTTGGTTAAAAAAATAATCTTTTTTTTCTGTAAAATGTTTTTCAAAACAGAAAATATTACTCTATTCGTGTATTTCTTTTTATAAAGTTTTTAAACAGAAATGATCCTATGAAGTATGAACTTGAAAGTTTTTAAACAAAGGTGTACATTTTGATTACTAAAATATATCTTTAAAATCACATAAAATCATTTGACAAAATGCAAAATTTCGCCAATAAAAGATCGGTAATAGACGAAAGTTAAGAAAATGAAATTAAAAATACAAGAAAAAATTATGAGATACATTCCAGTTGACTTAATTTTTGCAGATATTAAAAAAAATATATGTATAAAATTAATTTCAATCAATATTTTCCTGTTTTCTAAAGAAAGACTTTTTTATGATATACGTAAAAACAAATAATTAATCTTAATTAAAATTGAATTTTCTTGCAAGCATATTCTAAAGTTTTAGATATATCAATAAAATTTTCGTTAATAGATTTATTATTTTTTACAGAATCGAAATAGAAGTAATAAGATTCTTTAAAAGTTAAATTAAAGATTTCTTTTCTTAAGTATTTCCTTTAATTTTGAATCTTTTTTTTTGTATGTTTTTATTTTCTTCAGATTATTAGACTACTTCTCTGTTTTGTGCAATTGTTTAAATATCTTTTAAATCACAGAGACATAGTTACAATCAAAGGAATACTGTTAGAATTTTGAAACTAGAAGAATGCATAAACAAATATAATAAGACTCTTAACAGAAGTTATATATCCCTTACATTCATTACGATATAATTGGAAATAGCTAGAAGATACTAAAAATAAAATTTCGTTAAAGATTTAAAATTGATAATTATGATCATCGTTTGAAGGAAACACTTGATTTGAAAGTAAATACATTTATCGTTCCAGACGTATTGTTTATTTTAAACAGAAAATTCTTAACAATGTAAAAAAAAGAGAAATCGACGGATAATAATGATTTAGTTGTGGAGTTATTTACTCTGAGAAAAATTAAATGAGAGTATGATTATTCTCTTATGAATTGTTTCGGATTTCTAAGGAAACAAAGAAATAATAATTGTGAATGTTATTTAAATTGAAGGAGTTCTTAATGCACTCTTCATTTTAAAGTGGTCGCCTCTCATAATATGAAATTCAATTTTACAAAAGATATTCAACATTCAGCTTGGTTTCTAAATTCACTTCATTTCATTATCCATCTCACGACCGTTATTTATTTAATGATCATATTATTTTCATGATTTTTTATATTATTATTTATATATTTGTTTCAATATTTATTTTTCAAAATTTATTCATTATAAGAACATAGAAATCTTATTTTTTTTTTTTACGAAAAATTTTGTTTTATAAATTTGTATTAAGCTAATACCCATTCAAATGTCAGATGCGAAAAAGAAAAAAAAAACAAAAAAAACTTTTTTTTATTTTATTATTTTTTTACTGTTTTTTCTAGCTACAAAGCAAAGCATTTGGTCGATAATGGAAATATTAACATGGAGTATTTTTACAGCGTTTAGAGTTGCCATTTATTTGTGGATATTAATAATTAATATTTATGAGTACTCCTCCATTTTAATGCTAATAATTTCAATGTAAAATTAATATTTATAATTTTTTACACATTATACATTAGGGTGGGCCGAAAAAAACATTTTTTTGATTTTCGATTATGGCGGGTGCGGAAAAGTGCGGAACAAAGTGACACTCAGTTCATACAAAAAATTTGAGATTTTTTGGACATTTCCTTACCCTGCCGCAAACGGCTTATAGTTTTGAAAGAATGCTGATTTTTGAACTTTTTTCGAAAAAAATTAAAAAATATTAAATTAAATTCATTTTGGTTGTATTTATTTGAAAAGACATATTTAATGTACCAAATGTTTAAATAAGATCTGATCATGCATTATTTAATATCTATGTGTATTATAACTTAGGGTATTTTTATAGCTTTTTCGTGTATAACAGGCAAAAGTTGTATTTGTTTGAATCGATCGTTAGTTTCTGTATTATTTATGTCCCTTGGTCTTCTTTATATATTTTCTATATATAAAACGTCATATATTTGGGGAAAAGACAGCAGTATACTTCAAAAACAAATCTGGAAGGTGAAAAAGTGGTGAAGCAGGACTCTAAGCGAGCGCAATGACTCGTCGTAATACTCAGGGAGTGAAGGACGAAATAGTTGAGAGCCAAAATGCGATAAAGGATTCTTATTATTTATCCTTGCTCAGTTACCTGCGACATTTATTCAGTGTTAACGTGAAACCCTTTTGTATTGATATGCAGTGCTTTTGGGGTCGTTTAATGTGCCATTATGGTGTTTTGTGCGTTTTATTACAACGAGCTTAGAAATGGCTAGTATAAAGGGCCATGACAATGCAAAGACACGCGATAGCGTGAAAAGTAACTCTTTGGGGGCATCATGCATATTGAAAGAATTGCAATTGCCAACTTATGCTGATAATCATGTGCCACTATTACTGGTTGCTTCACCATGTAGAAGTTGCGACAGCAGAGGATACGAATCTCATCATCGATAAAAACAAAGTCCGAAGAGAGAAATAGAAACTTGGAAAAAAGATACAGGCAGAAGAAATTATTGAAAGAAGGAAAATTAAAAGCATATTTTTGATGGTAGAAAGGATAAAAGTATATTCACAGGAAAAAAAGAACAAGCGGCACTGTCGAAGGAAAGGCGCGGAACACATCACCGTGTTGTTTGAACCTGGTTAGGAATACTCGGGTCACTTGATACCTTGTTCCGGTCACGGAAAAGAAATTGCAAAATCATTATACAATCTTCCAAGTCACCACAAGTTAGACTTTTCTGAACTGATGAAGTATAAAGGTAACAGAACGAGGTATCAAGTGACACAAGTATTCCTAACCAGGTTCAAACAACACGGTGACGTGTTGCTCCCTTTTTCTCGACGGTGCTGCTTGTTATTTTTCTTCCTCTGAATATACTTTTATCCTTTCCACCATCAAAAAATATGCTTTTAATTTTCCTTCTTTCTATAACTTCTTCTGCCTGTATCTTCTTTTCAAGTTTCTATTTCTCTCTTCTGACTTTGTTTTTATCGATGACGAGATTCCTATCCTCTGCTGTCACAACTTCTACATGATGAAGCAACAAGTAATAGTGGCGCATGATTATCAGCATAAGTTGGCAATTGCAATTCTTTTAATATGCATGATGCCCCCAAAGAGTTACTTTTCTCGCTATCGCGTGTCATTGCATTGTCATGGCCCTTTATACTAGCCATTTCCAAGCTCGTTGTAATAAAACGCACAAAACACCATAATGGCACATTAAACGACCCCAAAAGCACTGCATATCAATACAAAAGGGTTTCACGTTAACACTGAATAAATGTCGCAGGTAACTGAGCAAGAATAAATAATAAGAATCCTTTATCGCATTTTGGCTCTCAACTATTTCGTCCTTCACTCCCTGAGTATTACGACGAGTCATTGCGCTCGCTTAGAGTCCTGCTTCACCACATTCTCACCTTCCAGATTTGTTTTTGAAGTATACTGCTGTCTTTTCCCCAAATATATGACGTTTTATATATAGAAAATATATAAAGAAGACCAAGGGACATAAATAATACAGAAACTAACGATCGATTCAAACAAATACAACTTTTGCCTATTATACGCGAAAAAGCTATAAAAATAGCCTAAGTTATAATACACATAGATATTAAATAATTCATGATCAGATCTTATTTAAACATTTTGTACATTAAATATGCCTTTTCAAGTAAATACAACCAAAATAAATTTAATTTGCCATTTTTTAATTTTTTCCGAAAAAAGTTCAAAAATGAACATTTTTGCAAAACTTCACGCCGTTTGCTGCAGGGTAAGGAAATGCCCCAAAAATCTCAATTTTTTGTATGAACTGAGTGCCACCAGTGGCCACTTTTCCGTACCCGCCATAATCGAAAATCGAAAAAAAGTTTTTTTCGGCCCACCCTATTATACATATATTTGCAATGCAAAGCCAATAGTGTAATATCAGTAGTACCTGTTTACAAATATGTTATAAGAAATTATTTTGGTAACGTCAGCATCTAGTTTCAAATATTTTTAATGAGAAATTTATAGTAACCTATTGCTGAAGTTTTAGTGACATTGGCATGTTAGTATCACTTAAATAACTTAGTGGTATTTTAATTGAATACAATATTGGCGTGATATCAGGTTCTGTCATAATGAATTTTTTTAACATTAGTTTGATGTTCGGGATGATTTATAATTAATTATCGATTTAACGGAAAAACAACTCCAACTAACTTTAAAAATCATACATTATTAGAATGAAGTCATGCAATCAAAAGTCACGAACGCACATTTTCGCTAACTAACGTCCTTTTTTTAAAAAAGTTGCACTACAGCAAAAAACGTTTCATAAATATATTTTAGACGATATAAAAGCATTTTAATAATTTAAAAAATATTTTCAGTTTTTATTTCAGGTACAAAAAAGCAAATTTGAGGAAACAATATTAATTTATAAACACGATTATATTGTATGAGAGTAGTCATTTTTAATATAACAAGTAAGAAAAATCAAGCGTTAAGCATAGATTATAAAGAACTTTCCAACACTTAATGAAATCTTTAACAAAACTTTGTTATTTAGGGAAATAATAGTGTATAGTCAAATATACCCAAATACGTATTCCAGTACTTTTGAACAGCTCTGTATTTCATATGTCAGTTGATATAATGGGAAAATTTAGTTTAGCAAGAATATACCCAGTAACATGCAATTTCTTTTTCAGCAATTCATACTATTAGATGGAAACATACTTGAATACTTTTGTTCAGCCCTGTAGTTTACATTGTACCTTTATTACACGTCAGCATTTGGCTAAAATTTATTGTAAACTAAAACACTTTTAAAACAACTGAAATCACATTCTCTTAAATTATCTTTCATAGGCGTCCATGTACCGAATTCTTTGCGTGGCCCTGTATATCCTTTTATCTATATTCTGCAAACATTTCTCAGTAAATTGAATGAAGCTTAGCGTAAAAATGCACAGCTTATTTAAGAACCACGTTTAAATAATTTACGCTCATATTTGCCGAAACGTCAGTGAAGGCTTACTTTGGAGACACGAATTTTTTTGGCTTCTGTCTGTCTGTCTGTCAGTCAGTCTGTCAGTCTGTATGTTCCGCGATAACTAACGCAAAAAACATCCGATTTACTTGAAATTAGGTGGGTATGTTAGTGAGGCACTGGGATTAAGCTGTATAGTTTTTTGTTAGATTTGATTCATTCGTTCGTAAAATATAGAATATTTTATTTTGTTCAATAATGCTTTTCTATGGCAAATCCAATGATTTTCAATTATTTTTCCTTGTAAGAAAATGACACATTCTGTTAATGGCATTCAATGATAAATGGACACTGAAATTTACCAGTTAAATTATTCATATTGTTTTGAAATTTTGTCTATGCATTTGTCAGATTTTTAAAGTTATTACTGTAAATTTTGGAGATTTTTTATAAATGTGTTCCTAAAATTAATTTGTTTTAGAGATTTACTAATTTAAAATGTATTTATTTCATTTTTTTATTTTCTCTTAATGGTTGCTAAGCAATCATTCATCCTAATCCTTATTATATTTTAATGCTATAAATTTGAAAGCAAATACGAAAATTTAAATGAAGTCAACGTCAAAACTGATGATTTAATGTCTTTATATCTTTGCGGATAAATATAACACAGCGCAGAAAAGAATATAGGCGATGTTTTATTAATTTTATTCAAATATTTTCCTTAATAATTCAAAATTTCCTTCTTTTCCATACAGAATCAAGAGCGATTTATTTTAGATAAAATTTAACCAATTTCCTTCATCGTTGCCAAAAAAAAAAAACAAATCTGGAATAATTTTTTAACGGCAATAAGTTTCAATTGAGCAATTTCCATTCGAAAAATTAAACTAAGAAAAAATAAATATGACGTCAGAATTAAAATAAAAATAAAAATAGTACTTTGTTAAATATTAAACACGGAAATTTGTTTCGTTAATAAGAATTTTTCTGACAAAAATGGGGGCATAATTAGAAGTAAAAGAAAAAAAAATAATTATATTTTTAACAAATATTTCAACTGATAAAATTTGACGTCATAATTGAAATAAAACAGGTATTTTATAGTTGTCGTTAAAAATACAAGAAATATGGACAGCAATAACTCATGAATAATGACGTGATTGCCGAAACTTCGGCGAAGGCTTTTTTTGGCGACGCAAAATTTATTGTTTTCCATCTCTCAGTCTGTTCTTCTGTCTATCTGTCAGTCCCCGAGTCATGCCACAAAATGCAATCAAAACTTCTTTTTTTCGTAAACAAAATTGTAAAACCCTAGATTACTGAGTTTACACTTTCAAAAGTTCCTGATACATCAGATTTAGGTGGTTTTGGTGGGCAGGCATCTAGAAGTATGAGGTTAATGAAAAATGCTTATTAAAACTGTCACTTATCCTTATAAATCAAAATGTAGAAAAAAATACAAGATATACGATAACCATTAGCAGATTGATAGAAAGTTAGAAATTTAAATTTACTGAGACTACGCCGGGTTCAGGGGGGTGGAGCCCCCCTGAAGAAATCCACTGTGGTATAATAAAAAAACAAAAATAATAGATCATGAATATTTCAGAATATCCTAACATAACTGAATCTTTAATTTAACGGCTTTTGATGGCTTCAAATTCCTTATTCTTATTTTATTCTTATAAATAATTACGTAATTCGAAAATTTTAAATTACAGTTTCCAGGAAGTTGAATATTACGCTAAGTGTGTTTTAAAAAAAAGAAGTGAAAAGCTGACGTTGAGGCTCTTGATCTGCAGATTTACTAGTCAGTAACGTTGGTGAGCTCTTTTGGGTAGCCCTGTATATCAACTATAACATTTATACACACCATATAATGTGTATATATTTAGCGAAATATAAACGCGCATATCATAATTAAAATGCATTTCATGCCTCCATCAGCCATTATCGGACACATATACGGTACTTCGGGAAGAATATACTGTTTGAAATCTTTTGTATGACCCTGTAAATGCTATGTACTTCATATTATGCAAGACAGTAGCGTATGATTTATATTAAGCTTCAGTGACATATATCAGTTTCATTATACATGAAACAGCTTAATAAGGTACCCTGGGGTAATAACGCCACGTTAAGGTTCTACCAATTTTCACGGCTCAGTTTTAGTTTGTATTTTTCAAACAAATATATGATTTGATACAGCAACTCATTGACTATCTATATAAAAAAAATAATTTAACAGATATGTTTTCATAAAATGTAATGGCGTGATTTCTTGACCAATGGTATTTAGCGTTATTACCCACCTATATGGGTAATAACGCCATGCAAACAAAACTATGAAATAAGATGGAGTAATTGCATGTAGATTGCCCAATTCTAAAAATACAAACTCTACAAACTTAGAAATTGACAAATTGTATTCTAAGCTATTGAAAATGTTCATTTTTTGTTAAAGTGTAAGAAAAAAAAAAGATGTGGTGTGAGGGGGGGGGGATGAGGCAAAAAAAATATCAGACCGTGAGCTTCTTTTTGCTTAAAAAGGACCGCTTAAATAGAATTATTAGAAACATTGCACAGTTTTAACTGTGTTTATTTGAATCAGTATTTAGGATGTAGCTTGGCCACTGTAAGGAATCAACCGGGTTATTAATGCCAAGAATTGGCGTTATTACCCCGTTATAGTTATTGCGCTGTACATTTTAAATTACAAATTATCTCGAGAAGATATCCAAAATCTTCAACAACATTTTGAAAGTCCATGAAATGTACTACAAATTTATGTAATTAACAAAGTATTTCCGGATAAAAAAATAGTCTTCACATCACAAAACGTATCTAGCAAATTTTAGATCAAGCGTTAATTTTAGTTGCTTGTAAAAACAATAAGACCTAAAAATGAAACAAATTAACTTGAAGCTGTTTTTTGCGATTTATATGACTCAAAACCCTTCTGCGCAGAGCACATGGGTGTCATTTACCAGATTATTTCATAATTATGCAAAATATTAGCACTTGGCGTTATTACCCCGCCTGGCGTTATTACCCCACACCACCTTATATTTTAAATATGTCACACACAATTTCCCCTTTTACCATTACCTAATGGAATTCTTTTGTGTGCCCCTGTAAATGAATCATAGCTACATTTTCACCTTATATTTTATAGAATGCATATTTTAATATGTTTGACAGGGTTTAACATTTTTAAAATTCCTTTGAAACGATTTTTCCCCATAGGCCGTAATGTAATGGGAAAAGTTTGATTCGCCCTGTAGGTAATCTAATCATGGCAGACACTTCATTTTCAATAGGGTTCGTGCTAGGGTAAACCTCAATAACGTCCTAAAATTTCATGGCAATCCGAGTATATTAACGATTTTTCCTCATAGGCCGTAATGTAATGGGAAACTTTTGATTATCTCTGTAGATAAACTAATCTTGGTAGATACTTCATTTTCAATAGGGTTCGTGCTAGGGTAAACCTGAATAACGTATAAAAATTTCATAGCAATTCGAGTATATTTACGGGAGTTAGAGCGCGGACAGACGGCCATACGGACAGACGGCCAGACAAACCGAATGCGTAAGCACTTTTCAACTTTGTAGGAAAGTGCTAAAAAGGTGAGTTTAAAAAAATGTAAAAAAGTACAGACAGCAAGTTTTTGGAAGGTCTGTCTGACTCTGAAGGATTTTTCTACTATTTGAAAATCTTTCCATCTTTTGATTGGACACTCCCATGAACTTTTCGGCATAGGTTGGTAATTTTTTGGCACCTGGAGTAAGATCATAAGTCAAAATTCCATTTTAATTGCGGGAAAATACAAAACAAATTAAACAGCAGAGTAATTGCAAGATTACGGATTTTACGAAAACTGCATCGTCATATTGAAGGATTTCGCAACATTTTCAAATTACATTGGGTAATTTTCAGTACTTTGGGTCGAAATGGGCAAAACAGAACAGGCCTTTTCTTTTTTTTAAGGAATGGCAACAGATGAATTGTTATATTCACTGGCTGTTTGTGAATACTGTGTCAAATGAGAGAAAATCAAAGAAATCATCGGCAAAACATCAGATAAAAATCTTTAAAAAAAATAGTTTGTTTGCACACCTATCTCATTGTATATCAATGAGCAGTATATATAAATAACATGAAGTCCGAGTCTTTTAAAAATAAGCACAAAAGATGGTCGCTGTATGAGCCATCAGCCATAGCATTTTATTAGCATTTGTGGTTTTTATTTACTTACTTATTGATTTATTTATTTTATTTAATCATATGTCCTAAATTATATGACATATTGAAAGGCTTCCAACTTGAGAAAGAATCATGAAATCAATTACTTAAAGAAAAAGTGGAAACTTTTTTTCCTGATTTATCATGAAAATGTGACGGTTAAGGGGTTCAAGCGAATATTTTGTTGGATTTATGTTCTTGTCAAAAGAAAAATTCGAACACATCATCACTTCAAAATCTTGCTTCATTGCCTACAAAAACAGCATATAAGGCAGATAGCATACTTTTAAATAATGCTTTATAAACTTTTAACTAATAATAATAATAATAATTTTAAATCATGATTTTTTTTTTAATCTAAGAAGAATTTTAAGCAGTAAATAGAATCTATTATTACCTTTCTTCATATTGCAACGCAAAACCGGTTGGGATATATTTTAAATACTAAGGAAATATATCAATTGGAAATCGAATAACTATTTTTTCTATTTTTCATAAAATATGTTAATTTAAACAGTTCATTTAAAAAATGATAAACTGAGAAAAATAAAAATTCTTTATTCATATATGTAACGAGTTTGTATTTGCACAAAGAAAATTAAATACAATACTTTAGAAGTATTTAGCATGTTTTAATCTCGACTGTTTAGTAATTATTTAAAGAAAAGTATGGGTTCTTAAAACAAATTAATCAATGTTTCAAGGATCATCCAACAGAATGCGTCATAAATATATGAAGCGTTTTATTTTGACGCAATAACTTTCATTAAGATATTGAATGCAGATTTTTTAAGGATTTTCTGTATTTTGCAAATCTTTTAACAGGTACTTTACAATAAAACTTAAAAATATAGCTTAAAAATTAATCTAACTTTGTAGTTTAATGTGACGAAACATTAACCTATAAAAAAAAAAAAAAAAAAAAAAAAAAAAAAAAAAAAAAAAAACATGCACTGTAAAAATAAAATAAAATAAAAGCGAAAGATTTTACGGCGATTCTATTGGTAATTAGGACGCCCATACATTTCACTGTTATTAATGAAATATATCACAAGAGAATTTTACGTTTTTTCTGGAATTTATGGGAATTTTTCTGTTAAAAAACAGTATATTGTATTCCGATTGACAGTACAATCTCCGTAATAAATTTTTTTTTATTTTATTTTTTTTAAATAATTATAGCATCTCAAAATATATTCTTCTAAATATAGAGAGGGTGACACGTGTAAGAAATAAATTGACGAAAAAGAAAGTTTGAAAAATTCAATGTGTAACGCTAAAAAACAGTGGGGAAAAAATTAATAAATTAATGAAAATGAGAAAAAAGGCAAAAAAATCTACTCTGTATGTAATTAAAAAAATTAGATTTAATGTTACAAACACAGTTAGATTTTATCTGAAACGACTAATGAGATAATTCCGTCTCGAAAGAAGGGACGCGAAGAGCTCTCGGGAATCAAATCCAAAACTCACAAAGCCTGCTGCGAAATGCGTTCTAAATTCTCTGAATACAGCTTAAACCACAGTGTGTACAGCTACTGCACAACCGCAGGTACTTATTCTCATATTATCCAACACATAACCGTTATAATTTGATACCCGAGAATTCAGACTTGCAAAATGTAAGAGTTTACGAAATTTAAAAAACGGACATAGCACATGTGCATGTCCCATTCACGCACAAATATTATAAGTCAGGGCAAAATGATTTCAAGCAAAACCTTAAAATTCCCTTGACCATTTAATGCCTTCATAAATGAGTAGCTAGAAATATGCTTCTAATTCCGATTATTTCCCTTTTTGAAGCAATGATTTTATACTTCCATTTCTACTATAAATCACAATAAAAACTACTTAATTATTTTATGGTGTTGCGTTTCCTTTTTCCTTTTTTTTAATGTTGTAAATAGTAATTGTAAAGCTACAAAACCTAATGGCAGTAATATGAAAAACCGTTTAATTGCATGGGTGTAGACTGATAGTCGCCAGTTGATACATGGTGATTTTTTTTTATTGGCAATTAATTTTCGGTGTCTAAATTGTCATCCTTTGGCAAATTTTGCGATTTTACCTACTATCATGTGACGAATACCGCGTTTTTCCACAATTCTCTAGAATCGCACTTTTTCCCGAAAATCACTTGACGAAAATCGCAGTTTTCTGCAATCCTTTGATAAAATCAGCCTTTTTCCAATCTTTTAACGAAATTCGCATTGTTTCTCGATTGTTTTGGCATTGGTTCTTAATTTTTCTTTACCTTTAGTGGCAATTTGAGTATTTGGGTTAAAGAGCCCCAGGCTCCTTAAAGTTTTTGGGAATCTGCACCTGTACGTTTAATTCAACTGCATTTCATTATGACACGCTCTCAAATTAATATTTCTTAAAAAAAGGGCAGTATTTTTTTGACCCGATATCTCCTACAGGACACACATATATGCAACTTTTTTTTAACATCTATAAATAATGTAAAAAATATTATGAAGGAGATAAACACATAGTAAATTCAAACAAAATAGGAATTCACTTACTATTAAACATTTTAGCAAGCTGCGTGTTAATCTCTTGCTGTAAAAATGCATGAAATGTAAGAAAATGACGATGCAAATCATTTTGCGGTGCGTCAATATACTATTTGTAGAGTACGTTGGCAATAAAAAATTATTAAATGTATAATTTGTATGTTTTTGTATGTTTTTGCAATGCGAAAAATAAAATAAAATGAAAAAAATTAACAAGTTGTTAAAAAAATGTCCTTATTGAAAACCCATGTATGGTCAGATTTTATGTAAAACAATAAATTTAATTGATTTTCGATTTTCAATATTTCTTAATAATCAGTTTGTTAATATACATTCATAAACTAAATTAAATAAAAATAAAAATAACTATAGAGTTTGAAGAGGTTACTCTAAATAAAAGTAAATGTAATAAATTGAAAGCGAAGTTTCATTGATACTCATAAAATATAATTAAATGAAGTTTAATGCTGTATAAATCGATATATTTTTAGTAAATGAAAATGAAATAATTAATGAATTCACACATAAAACAAGTAATAGAGCCAGACAAAGAAAAAGATATTGTAAGCAAAACGTTATCACGTAGGTAAAATAAAATAGTGATGGAAAAGTTAGCTGAAATAACAATAATAAACTAAAAAATGCATTGTTCAATTTTTTATGCTTAGAAATTTATAATATCAAAAAGGGGTAAAAAAATATCAAAAGAAAAATATAAAATACCGAAGGCATAACTCAATTCAGTAGTAAGTTCCGAAGGCACCTGATACAAAAAGTGGATTGAGTTGATTTTAATTTTACTTTCGACATAAATTGAAAGTTGTTATTCTCGCTAACAGCCAGAAAGTTTAGTTCAATTTCAAAGTGTGGTAACTTATGGTTATCAAATTTGTTTTCCTTCTTTATGAGCTTTGGTCAATTCGTTGACAGTTCAGTTGAATTGACATTAGTTAATATAAATTAGTTTACTACGCAAACGATCTTTGTTTTGACATAAATACTCCCACTTGAAATAGATTTTAAATGTGGTAAACAGATACTGCATTTAGGTTTAGAATTTAAATAAATTTCATCCAGGCATAATCCTTTTCCAAATACTATTCAATAATGTAAAATTTGAAATTACTCGATGTTCAGATGTGATGTATGAAAAAGCGAACGTATTTAAACAAAATATAAACAATTCTTTTCCAACCGTCAAATCTAACCTACATATTTAAGATGAAGACAGAAAATTTAGCAATAAAAGAAGTAGAATTTTCTTGATAATAACGAAATTTATTTTGAAACGTATGTGCATAATATAAACATAAGGAAAATCATGATGATGTCATTCTGAAAATAAAAAAAATGGTTTGAAAGACTTTGGCCTTATTAAAAACATTTTGATTTTTTTAAATGCCACTTAGAATCATCGGTAATAAGTGATTTTTTTAATTAGTGAAGTATCTTTTCTTCACGCAGTATTTCGATACATTAAACGTACTAGATTACCGTTCTAAGCTAGTCATGAGTTAGTTAGTTTTAACTTCTTGGTAAGCAAAACTTCCCGATAAAAATAGCTATGATTATACTGTCAACATGATAGCCAAAAGTAAAGCAAACGAACTGTTTTAATTGCTAGATAACCAGAATTTAGAAATATTATAATGAAATAAATATAGAATAACAACGCAATATAAAAGCAAAAGTAAAACTGTTGAATAGTGCATTAGTATCTTTAGCCAAATTTTGCTGATTTCGGAAATTTATGGCCCTGATAACGAGATAAATTCACTGTATGAAATGTGGTGAATTTAAATTGTGTTAATAAATGATACGTCCGAAATAGTAATTTCTAATATATCTGGAACACTCTTATTATCATAACATTTAATATCTAAATGATATTTTGATGCTATATAGTTCCCATGCACTCTTCTACTCATACAATATCTGCATCAGTTAGTTGAAAATAATAAAGTATATAAGCGATATGCTTATTTATTTATTCGAAGAAAAAGATATTCATGTAAAAAGTAAATTGTGTGTAGAAACTACAGCAATCTTTTTTAAAAATATCTTTTATTTGTTTTCGGATAAGTTGCAGTACTAGTATAAGGGAAAGCAGGGGTTAAATTACTCCTGTAGGGGTGATATTAATTCAAAGAAAAAAAATGTACAACGCCAGTTAAGAGTAAATTAATGCCTATAATGTTATGTAGGGTAAATAAAATATACAACAATAACATAAACTTGAAATTTTTCTTGTGACAAAGTTATTTTTACCCAAAACGAAAAAGTAAATTAAAAGTTTGCTTAAAATAAAATTATAATCAACTTCGTTATTTGTTAAAAGCATTTTGATCAGACAATACTCGGATTCGAATTTTGGTACTGGTGAAATAAATATCGCGGATACTGAAGTTACATTTAACAGTTTTTTACATCGTGAAAATAATTTTTTTCTGTTATCTAGAATCTAAATGTCAGCTCAAAAAATAAATAATTAATTAATTAATTTAATTTAATTAAAAAACGTCCATATCATTTTTATAAATTCTAGTTCCCTTTGCTAGTGAATAATACTAAAATTTAAGAGGGTTTCCCTATGTTACCGTTGACAAACTTATAACTGCAAATAATGCGGAGACAAGAGGTTAGTTTTAGTAACTATAATTCTAGTTAATGAAACTTTTCCGATATCAAGTGAAAATTTCTCGCTATTTAAATGTTCCAATATCGTTTCATCATCTAGAAAACAAAAGACTAGAAATTATAGACGATTTCATGTATTAAGCTTAGTTGTTTACTCTATTTGTATAGTTCGGAAATCCATATTTATAGATTAAAGATTCAGAAAATGAATAACTATTCATTGTAGATGAAGGAGGCATATACTTTTTCCAGTGTACAATTTATATAGATGTGATGTTCTTCAAGAAAGTTAAATACAAGAATAGAAATTGGTTTAATGAAATGAGATAAATTCAAAGCTAAGCTTACTGCACAGAAATGTATTAAAATTGCCAATTTTTGGGGAGTTTTTTTTATGTATGTGTATTTTAATTCGACATTATGAGCCACATTTGATTTGTTCAAAATCGAAAGACCATACTGACTGTTAACCCGTAACCGGAATTGAGTCAGCAGACCACTGCTTATTATATGCACTAAATAAACTTCCATACTTCTTAAAACATCGCTTATAACTAAAGCAAATACTCACCCAATACTTATGCCTCTTTGGAAAGAACAAATTATTTTTAATTTGATTTTTAAACATAAAAATGACAAAATCTGTGAGAAATAGTAGACTTTCAAATATAAGGCTAAAAAAGCATTTTTTTAAAAGGTCGATAAAATAAAAATTCTTGGCAACAAATTTTATTGTACAGTGACCATGATAAATCTAAAAAAAAGTAATTAATTAATTTTAGAAAAATTAGATTACTTGAACTCAAAGTTTCTGAATCTTATTTTTACATCCTTTACAAACTTGGTAGGAACATTTGAGACATATATAGGACTTTTCTATCGTCTAGAAAAGCATAGCATTTTTCTTTTCAGTTTTATACGACAAGAGTACCATGTTTTTCGGACACTCAAGTGTTCCATCGAGATTTTTGTTTATGTATATTATTGTGTATAAACAATATCATCATCTGTACTTCAGTTTCAGCGTCAAATATCGTGTTCAATTATAATACTCAAGCTCTTGTACCAATCATCAATAACACATCGCTACCTCATTCATCCATTGACGTAATGTATCTGCTCAGTCAGGTTCGCCATATTGCACTTTTTAACTGGAACCGGGTAAACAAGATATTTTTAATTCGAATACTAAAACATTCACACAACCGGATTAAGAGGTCTGGGAGACAACGCTCAAATTTTGGCGCTCTATAATTAATTGGGATAAGATACATCAGTATTGTTTACGTGAGCCCAAACAGCATTTAAAGTCATTTGAAGATACTGAAAGCCATCTGCCCTTAAAATACGGGGGATACATGTCATTTATAATAGATTTAATGGTGACTCACAGATTGCATAACCCCGATTACGTAGTTTAGTTTTATACATACTTCAAGAATTAGATAAATAGATAAGGCTTCAACATTTTGAGAGAATAAGTTTATCGACAAGTGTGAAAATTGTTTTTATGTCATAATGTTTCAGAATTTTTATGGTAGGATTGCTCTTTTTGTCAAAGGAAGGTAAACGAATTCCAATATTGAAAAGAGAAGAAGATTCAGATGAACATAAGTAGCAAGTATGCTTTAGCTCAAGTAAAGTGGCACCAATGTTGAATGATTTGTAATATCTGCGAATAGAAATGTGTTTGAGATTTTCAATTTCAGAGTTAAGAGGGTCCGGAACGCGTTTTAAAATAATCTTTATTTATTGAGTTGAAATTTTGAATTTTTTTTGTAATAATTAGCCATATCATTTGTAAACAAAATCACATGATTAAACTTATAATTAAAAAAATCAAATTTAAAATTTACTATAAAAGTAATTTTAAATCATTACAACTCAATGTATTATTTCTAGAATTTATTTAATTTTTACATTTAAATAAACAGAAATATTTAAATTTTAATTTGATTCATCATTTTTAAAAACAGATTTTGTTAATTGAATGTATTTAAAGTAAAAATTAAAAAAAAAAATGCAACTTATTTAAAAAAAATTATATTTTCAAAAGTAAATATTTTTTCCAATTTGTTGCATCAAAATTAAGGTACAATAATTAAAAAAAAAAAACACGTTCCGAGTTTGAAGTATTTATCTTTAACGATTCTTAAGTTATAGAAATTTAAATCTGAGAAATTGTGAAAAAAGTCATCATGAATAAAAACACATTTTCACAGGAAGTCATTTCCATTACAGCCATTGCTTTCAAACTTAGATTAGGAGAACAAAATAAAAGGAAAAAATAATATGTTTCTTGTAATTAAGATAGAAACAGGATTTAAACACCATTTTAATACTAAAGAAACCGATAAATTTTCAATTCAATATATATATATATTTTTTTTTTTTTGAAATTTTTTTGTGTTCCAGTCCTTTTTAAGTAACTATAAATCAGATACAGATGGCACGATTCAAAAATGCATAAAAAATTACAATTTTTTTATTAGGAGAATTACATAAGTACTTTGATAGCTTCACATATATATTTTTCTCAATTATTTCCATTTTTAGCTCACAGGCTATCAAAGCCTGGGAGCTTATGTGCCCGCCGGTTCTGTATGTATGTACGTGCGTAACGCGATAACTCATGATAAAAATATCCGATTTACATGAAATTTTGGATATAGGCTTATTATGAAAAGACGCTTCCCTGATTAGGTTTGAGAGTTCATTCGATAAGTATAAGATGGGGAACGGGGGCTATTCCCTTCTCCCCTTAATTTATAGAAATGGGCTTTTCATGCAGAATTAGTAGATTTCTTTCAAATCCTAGGTGTAAGATCAATATAATGAGGTGCCTCCGTGATTCGTTTTGGGTGTTCATTGGATAAGTTTAAAGAGCTGGAATGGGAGAAGGGGGTAATCCCCCGTCTTAATTTAGGTTTTTCACGCAAAATTTACCGATTTGCTTCAAATTTTGTAAATAGGTTTATTACGAAAAGGCGCTTCCGTAATTTATTTTTGGAATTCACTGGATAAATACAAAGGGAGGATAGGGGAAACTACCCCTCATAATTCATGTAAATGGTTTTTCATGCAGAATTAACCGATTTGTTTCAATTTTTGGATACAAGTTCATAGTAATAAGAAGCTTCGCTGATTTGTTGTGGTGTTCTTTTATTAAATATAAAGGAGGGTACGGGCCATTACCTACCCCCTTAAGTTAGCTAAATAAAGTTATATGCAGAGTTATCCGATTTGCTTTAAATTTTGGATGTAGGTTCTTTCTGATAAGTTGAATTTTTGAACAGTTTTGGACGTTTAATGGTTAATTATAAAAGAAGCAACGAGAGACAACGTTTTTTGAATTACAAAAAATGGGTTTTTGTGCATAAATATTCGATATGTTTCAAATTCTGGAAACAGGAATATTATATGATATGGCGTATCCCTGATTAGTTTGGGGGCTTCAATGATTAAGTATAAGGAAAGTAAATGGGGCGGAAGTATTTCCTTCCTTTTTTTTCGAATGGCATTATTATATAAGGCTGCAATACATAATTAGTCTGCATAGACTGTGAGCTCTATGCCATTAGTTTAACTGGGAATCATTCTTTTAATTTTTTAATTTGAAGATGCATTCTCAAGCTCTTGTTGATACTAACTGATATTATTATACTTCATTCCAATAAATTATACATATCAGATGACCAATGAGTGTACAACACAGATTACGGGCGAGAGCTAGAAAGTCATTGTTTACTCATAAGAATATATTAAAAAGGGATTATTCAGTTAAAGATATGAAGCAGTGAGCTGTTAGGATGAAAAGGTCCGAAGCTTTTAACAAAAAACACTTGATAGCCTTCACATTGCTGTTAGAGGTGGCTAATGAATAATCCATTCTAATTCCCAATGCTAATATTGACTTGTGTATCTTCCTAAATAGTAATCGTTACAAATGGAAATACATTTTTTGTTTTATAAAATATCTTATAATATTATAAACAAATAAAAACTCATCTAAAATACTGAAATGTTTACTTTTTTGAATTTTTACGCATATTAAAATATAATAAAAGTTAAGCTGTTTTAATACATACATATGTATATTTATCAATGTTAAAATACTGTTAGTAATATTGTTGTAAATTTAAATCGTTTAAGTAGTTATTATACAACTTTTATATTTTAATACATTATAACATAGTTGAAATATTCACATATAAAACTCATACTTTAATACTAGCATTATTCAAAATTGCAATTTTGTAACACCATAAGTTTTTCAAACATTTGACGCATTAACTGCCTTGCTGCGAGCTTCATATCTAAACCGAAAAATATCAGAGGAAAAAGAAATCGCTTCCAACTGGTGTAAGGAGAAAATCAATCGAGATAAATCAGTTAGAATGAATTAATGGTCTACAATCTCCGAAACGCATTAATTTTTCCTGTAGAAAAATAACATCAGGCAAGATTTCTACAAGGATATACTGGAAAAGAAGAAAAATATTTTATTTTGAAATCGATGAGCAAGTTACGATAAGCAAGTAACTAATGATAAGGAAAATATTTGGACGTTTATATAATAAATGTACACCATTACGGGTCGAAATTTATTTATTAGAAGTTTATACACTATTTAAAGTTTATAAGAACTAATTTTTTTTTATTTGTTTGTTTTCTTTTATAACCAGGAAAATTAACATTAATGGGTTACAAGAAATGTCTAGGAAAATAAAAGCAATAAGTTGATATGAAAATACTAAACGTTTAAAAGGACATGGAATTTATTTATGAAAAACAATCTATCAGAAATTTGAAATTTATATAATATATTTTTTTAAATAGTCTACTTTGAATAGTTCAAAAGACTTTTGATGTACTAGACAAATTAAAAAGTATCTCATTAAGTTTTTCTTTCTTTCTTTTTTGTAACTAACCTTTCCAAACATTGTGGGTTCATTTTAGTACTTGGATGCAGTACTGAACTCAGAAAAGAGAAAATACTTTTGATGTACTTGACAAATTAAAAATCTCTTTTTTTTTTTTTTTTTTTTTTTTTTTTTTTTGTTTGTTTGTTTGTTAACTAACCTTTTCAAACATTGTCAGTTCATTTTAGTACTTGGATGTAGTATTGAACTCAGTATGGTGCAAAAAAGGTCCAAAACACATATTCTATCTAAAAGTTTTCATATTTCGACATATCCAACACACGTTTGTGATACAAATAAATAAGCATCATATGCAAATGTACTCAGTTAAAGTCTGTGCGTGCATCTACACTGGTGTCCAAAAGTTAAGCATAATTGGTAATTAAGTAATTATTTTTAAGTAATGAAAGAAATATGAATCGGAATGTGCTGAAACTCCAGGTGTGTAAACAAAATAGTACGCGTCGCATATTTTCGCGAAGAGTTTTCCCCGAAATTGAACAGGGGACCGTCAACAAATTGAAAAAGAACGAAGATCTTTTGGATAACGCTGTCAAAACTAATGTAGCAAAAGCGTTCAAACTGCACATTATGATTAATTGGCTCATTGTAATGTACTGTGTTAATTTTTACAAGGATAGCATGTATACTCGTAGAGAAATTAAGGTTTTTATAAAAACAGTCCTAAGTTTTTTTGCTTATAATTTGCAGAGTTCTTAATATAAAATAATGTTCATTTTGAAAAAATGGCAAACATCATTGTACACAATACCCTGTCATCAGAATTAAAAAATAATAAAAATTATATGACAAATGAGCAGGTTTACTAAATAATTTTTTACTGCGCATGCGTGAACGCTATTAAACATTCATTTGCATATTATGTTAGTTAAATGTATAGAGCAACTTTTGTGAAAGTCTCAAAATCATAGCTTAAAAATTCTGAAAGTTATCGTTGATAGAATGAGATCAAAATCCTTTATTCCCTAAATGAAGCAAAAAGATGAGGGGCTGTATCCATATTCCATTGTTTAGTGCCTACACAATATTGCACGTACAACTATATTTAGGTAAAACCCCTGATTTTTTTGTTTCCTTTAGGAATAACGGATTTTGAGTTGATTCTATAGGCCACCATTTTTAGAATTTTCAAGCTATGTTTTTGAAACTTTTACAGAAGTTGCTCTGTACATTTAGCTAACACAATATGTAAATGACATTTTGATATCGTTGTCGCATGCGCAATGAAAAAATATTTACTAAACATACTCATTTTTCATACAATTTTTATTATTTTTAAATTCTGATGACAGGGTATTGTGTACAATGATGTTTTTCATATTTTCAGAAAAGAACATTATTTTATAATAAGAACTCTGCAAATTATAAGCAAAAAACTTGGAAAAATTTAGGACTGTTTTTATAAAAACCTTAATTTCTCTACGAGTGTACATGCTATCCTATAAAAATAAACACAGTACATTACAATAAGCCAATTAATCATAATGTGCAGTTTGAACACTTTTGCTATATTAGTTTTGACAGAGTTATCCAAAAGATCTTCGTTCTTTTTCAATTTGTTGACGGTCCCCTGTTTGATTTCGGGGAAAACTCTTCGTGAAAATATATGACGCGTACTATTTTGTTTACACACCTGGAGTTTCACCACATTTCGATTTATATTTCTTTCATTACTTAAAAATAATTACTTAATTACCAATTATGCTTAACTTTTGGACACCAGTGTATATACGCTCGAAAATTCCGAAATCGCAAGGCACAGGGCTACGCAATTTAGCACACGGGTAGTTGCCAGAGGAACCCAGGAACGATTGGGGTCAAAAATACAAAAAAATTAAATAGTTTTTTTTTTTTTTTTTTTTTTTTTTTTTTTTTTTTTTTTACATATTTTTGACGAAATTTTGTCCTTTTTAAGGATGATCCGTACCCCATTTTCGGCCAAAAATCTTCAAAAGTTTAAAAATTTTTTTATCTCAGAAAAAGATAAAATACATATTTGCGAATATCCATGCAAAATTTCAGAACTCGGGGACACTTGGAACAGGTAGAAAATGAGCTCTATTAATTGTACTCATTATAGAGTTTAAAGAACTGGCGGCCATTTAAAACGTGTTTTCCTGAAAATGACTTTTTTCATATTTTGCCTAACAAGGAAGGTCTCCATACGGGCATACTCAGAAAAATCTGAAAAAATTACAGAATGTTCTTCTCATATAGTTATATATGTTTATAAAAAACATTTCGGCGGAACCTCCTTATAACGTCCGTAAAAAAATAATAAAAATTTCGTTTATTTGGCGATTTATCTCCGGTTGGCGAAAAAACGAAATTTTGAAAAATACGCTTTTACGCTTCGAATACTTTTTAAAGAAAAAACTTCCGATGTTCAATTTATTTAAATAAGTTTAGTTTAAGTAATTTTAGTTTTGCATTTTTACTTTACTTTAAGTGTAATTTTGTCATATACGTTTATATGTACTTATAACAAAATTAAATTAATATATTTTATCATTTAAAACACAATTTAAATTGATTAAAATTGTTCCAAATTGAAAAATACACTGTTAAAAATCTACTGCATTTTGTTTCAACGCCCTCCTTTGCTTGTATAGAAAACGGTTACTTGGCCGTGAAATTTAGCTTTCTCATTGGTTGGAATAGAGATATTATATACAAGCGGTGGAGTGCGTTGCAACAAAATGCAGCAGATTTTTAACAGTGTATGACGCGGTCAATTCACGGTGCTATGGAGCATTCTCATTGGTCAGAAGAGAGATATTCTATAAAAGTAGTGGAGTGACGTTGCAGTAAATGCTGCAAATTTTTAACAGTGAAGTCAATTAAAATCAATTTTCAGATTCGTTAAAATCGTCTGCTTTTGGAGAGGAAATGCACAGCTTGCCAAATCCCGCGTCGCTTTCAGCTTTTCACGCCAATTATTCCAAACTATTTTATTTTTTTACATATCTAATAATGTAATTCCGCCGCTAATTTTCACTGATCCTTTATTACCTACATGAGTAGTTTAATTCGTATTTTTTTCAAAAAATTCTGAGTATGCCCCCAATGGAGACCTTCCTTGTAAGTTCAAAGTACTAAGGCTCAGTGGTAAAATGATTTAGAAACAAAGTGTTTATGCTTTTAGAATCTTAAAAAAATTTGCAACAAAAGTAAGAAGAGATATTTTTTTTTAACTATTTCTGAAAATTTTACATAAATTGGTAAACAGGAAAATTATAACGAATATTTAAGGAAATTTACCTTGCGTAACTTTATTTTTATTTTTTTTAGCCGATTAAAATAGAAAATTAAAAATATCTCTCCTTACATCTTTTCTATATACAATAACACTATTTAAGAGATTTTAGTAATACCAAAATATTGAAAATTGAATGAGGAGTAGTAATTTTAAAAAGTGTATTTTTCGACAAAAAAAAAAAAAAAAAAAAAAAAAAAAATCATAAAAATCCCCAGAAAAAATATACTTTTTAATAAAAAGTTAACTTTTTTGCTAATTATTCCTTACAAAAAGATTCTTAAGTAGTACACCAAAATTCATTACTTTGAAATCAATAATAAAAATTTTGGGTTTTTTCTTACGGGTCTCCCTTAATCACAATGGTTGTTGTTATCGGCGAAGAAGAGATATAATCTTAGACTTATCTGATATACTTTTCTTGCCGCAATGACAAAAATGTATTAAAAACTACAAGAGAATTAATAATTAAAAAACAAAATGAGATACAAGTTTCGAACAAACTGAATTTAAAATTACATTTTTTCCCTATACGACAGTGTAAAATGTAAAAGTTTTAAAATTTCAGTACCGAAAATTACAAAACTGAAATTTTATTTAAAAATTGTTGATTGATGGTCTACGAATATTAATGTTTAATCCATGGTTTACGTAATATATGACTCTGTTATTACGTAAGCCACGCTTCGGTCATCATAAAAATGATTTTCACTTTTACTTTTTTAAATACAGAAATTATATGTCTTAAATTTTGTTCTTTGAAAAAAAAAATCCTTTTTCATATAATTGTTGTAAATTTTTAAATTACAACATTTTTACGTTCAACCCGTAATCTGCCATGTTTGCGATGGTTACGCCAAGTTCTAACCAGATCTAAATGTTTAGTGGAAATTGAGGTATACATATACGTTCTTCACGCGGCAATAGGTAATTCTTTTACCTCATATGCTAATAATTCGAGGTTATTTACTTGCGCTTAGTGATATTATTTTTAAAAAATAAAGAAAAACATTCTGTAACAAACAATAGCGAAACGTTTTATTGTACTTCCTTACTATAAAGATATCGTTTTATCGTCTGCTACCATTGGAATATGATAAATTCCATATCATAAAAGAATGCGCAGTAGTAGAAAAAAAATTATCGAATAGCTATTGAACAAATCAACACTTTAACAGAGAATTCGTATTTCCATGGCACACTAGATCTATACGCCCGTGTATTTAAGATTAATGTATGAAGTCTCCCGCAGACGACTCTGATACCTTGCCCAAGTTATTCTAACCAATCGTGCAAAACCTGAACCAAAACAATGACCATGTGTCAAGCCATGTGCACCGAACAGAAAGCAGCTTACTCAATGCTAATTTGGGCAGGGTTTGCTTCACGTGGACTCACACGTGGTCCAATGAAATAGTTCAGGGTTTGAAGCTGAATCCAGCTTCACTTTTTCGGCTTTTTTTCGCGAAATGGCTCGGCCGGTAGTATATAGTCGGCTATGATATTTCTTATTTAAATATTTTAAAATTGTTTGTTGTCATTGCGTTTTATGCTGATTTACGTTTCATTTCCCTTTATTATTATGTCTATTTGATGTGACTTTTTTATCGTACTATTACTTTTACTACGGATTTTAATTTTAAAAACATAGTGAGGAAAAAGATCAAAGACATTTAATTATTTTTTTTATTTTTGAAAACAGTGAAAAAACCGCTCACTGACTTTTACACGTTTCTTTATTTAATATTTACGAATTTTTAAATACTTGATCATAACTTTTGAATTAAAGTTTTCTAAATAAACTGATTAAAAGCAAAAATTCAATACGTCAATTCCTCACGAAAACAGGAGGCTATAACTCAGCCAAAAAGGCGTACTTATGAGACCGAGGAATAAACTTCCGCAAGAAGACTCGCCTTTGCAGAAAGAGCAAGAGAAAGACAAATGGAAGAAACAGAGGGAAAAGACGCTTCAAGAAGAAATGAAACAGACGCTTTCAGTGTGACGTCAGTCATGATATTTTGCTTGGATACTGACTCCAAACAAATGGTTGATATGCTTCATTTCTTATTAAATATAAATCGAAGAAATTGCTATCATTGGATATAAAGCATTAAACACTCGTCTATGATATATAGATAAAAACTGTAGCTATAATTTATAAATAAAATAGAAAATACATCATAGCAACTGTCTGTTTGGAATCAGTTTCCAAGGAATACGTCATAATTGACGTCATGACTGAAAGGGTCTACTGCACTGCGAGCTCAATACAGACGTCACGATGAGGACACCCAACCACAGCCTGTGATAGAAAATCGCTTGAAGTTGAACAATGAATGGTGCAAATAATGTTGAAAGGTGCAGATTACACCCAACCGTTGAAGAATAATAATGTGGTGGGATGGAAAATGTTTGCATCATAAAACAAGCAAAAGAAAAAAGTCTACTGCATTTTAAATCATTAATGGCGAGGAAAACAATGCAAAACTTTTTCATTTGAAAAAGGAATTGTTATATTTTTCCGCAATGACGATGTACATTTCATATTTTTCTTTGGCTGTGTAAACATTGACTTTATAACTGATTTATATATTCATAAACTTTAATTAGGTGGTGTAAATACTCACTAAAAAACAAGTCTACCGCACTTTACCTCATTGGTGACATGAAAAATAGTGCAAAAATGTTGCTTTTTTTTTTTTTTTTTTTTTTTTGGCAATCACGATGTACATTTCTTTTATCTATTATAGCAATAGATTCTTCAGTCTTCGCTGAAGCAGTAATATTAGCTGAATGACAAAGTCGTAGGGTATCCATAAAACAGAAATTTCAAAGGATTTTTATTGCTATCGATGATATATAAGAAGTACTAGTTTACCTGATTCTGGAGTCTTTGCACCGCTATTGTTAAAAGCCTAAAAAAGTCGCAGGGTATTTATGAAATAGAAAATTGAAATGATCTATTGCTATCGATGAGATACATATAACACTAGTATATCGTATTCTTAAGCGTTTGCTAAGTCAGTGTTATATTATAAAGAAGTCACGGGATTTTAATGAAAAAGAAATTTGAAAAGATTCCTATTGTTATCGAGGAGATATAAGGAGCAATGGTGTATCGGATTCTGAAATCTTTGCACAGTGAATGGTATTTGCATGAAGAAGTCGTGGAGTATTCATGAAAGAGAAGTTTTAACGGATTCCCATTTTTATCAATGAGATATAAGGGTCAACAGTTTTTCTCATTTTGAAGTATTTTACTGTTAGTGTCAGGAGCATAAGGAAGTCGCTGGTTATCAATAAAAGAGATACTCAAAAGGATTTTTTTTTGTTGTTATCGATGAGACATTAGGAGCAATGTTGCTTCGGTTTCTGAAGTTTTTCCAATGTCAGTGTTAATTGCACAAGGAAGTCGCACACCTATGATCATTGCACCTATGAGTACGCTAAGAGAATGTAAATAAAAGGTTTTCAGCTGTGTGTAAAAGACAGTCTTATCATCAGAAAAATGACTCGCTGAAAACATACGTCCCAGTAAAATGAACCTGTCACACTGTATTTCATCTATCAACCAAAGGATCTGTGTTAAAAAAGATATATTCTATAAATGTTGATTTGGGCTGGATAATATGACCATAAATTAACTACAAAGGTTCGCTCTTATAGATGTTGCCAAATGGCAACCTATAAATTCAACCTCATTTTGCGGCCACGTAAGAGAAATATATGTATAGTTTACTCTTAAATTTGACGGGTGTGACAATTTTTGTAATGCTGAAAAACAAGTTTTTTAAATTTGTTTATGTGTGACAAACAATTTCTAGCACTGTTGGATTGATACTTTGTTGGACTATATCTTTTCCAAGGCAAGAAGAATAATCATTTTTTTGCCTTTTAACCATCTCTAAATGCAAAAGTAACTTTATTGTCCCTTCTCATTTTATTTACTATTAATCTAAATTTTGTATTTTAAATTATTTGAAAACTTTTTGGAAAAAAAAAAACATTAAACTATATAGACACACGAAGGAATATAACATACAATATTTTTATCCTGCCAAATAAGCCTACTTAATTAGAGTAAAACACTCTAAAATAGATTAAAAAATATATAAACATGGAGTCTTTATACAAAATTAACATTACTTAAAATAAAATACATATTTTCTGTAACATGTATGCATAAGCTCTGTAATAAACTTTGAAATACCTAATTCCCACACTGATGTAAACGTGAAATCGATATAAATTAGTAAAAATAAGTTAATGGTCTGGAATATCAGGAACACATTAATTTTTTTTGCTGAAAAAGACAGACTACTACACTCATATACCATAAACAGTGAAGCTATATTTTATTTTGTAGTCGATAAAATTAAGCTAAGATAAGCAAATAACAAATAAGAACTATATTTTAAGACTACTATAATAGACAATAACCTTAAAGTTTTTTATTTGTTAAATAGTTGATAATGTTTTGGTTATTTATTTATTTATTTGCTTTTAAATTTAATGTTCAGTAAAATTAAGTAACAATCATAAAAGCTGTATTAAAATTAAATATGACTTAATATACATATTTTAATTTAATGCATAATTATGCGTTGCAGTACAAAATGATATACTTGAAATGTATAATATAAAATTTGGTAAAATAAATATTTCAAATTTATTTTTCTGTTAGAAGAAAACAAAAACCGGACTTTAGCTGCAAAAGTATTACTTACCTATTATGAATATGCATAATATGAAATACGAAAATAAAATATGCTTAAACTATTTAAAATATGCATTGCAATTCCAAAACAAAATTTAAACATATATGTAAATCAATTTAAAAAAGCCTTAACGGGTTAAATGTTTTGACGCAGCTTTTTTCTTATGGCTCAAAGAATTTTAAATATGAATTTTAAAAATAATGATATCAAATTTTGAGTGACGCCATGCTATTAATTAAAAAGTGCAGTTTTGTATTATTTATTTCTTATTTTATTTCTTTTCTACTAAATAGCATGTACATATATTATCGTTAACATAAAAAAGCATAAAACTTTATTCACTGATGCTTTTTCACATGCATCTCTTATAAATTCTAAATATGAATTTTAAAATAGATAATATAGAATTTAAATGACGCCTTTATGTAGCTTTTAAAGGTTTGTTTTAAAATTCAAATTATTTATTTTATTTTTTATTATGTAAAATATATTTACACATATAAAAAATACTTTTAATTTTCCAATTCGTTGTAAAATTTATAATTTTAAATGAATCTATACTATGCATTGAAATGTATTTATTTCAATAAATTGATTTATCTTTTTTGTTATGTTTTTCAAAAGTAAGTAAGTTCATCTTATTCAAAAGTAAGTAAGTTTATCGTATTCAAAAGTAAGTAAGTTTGTAAGTAAGTTTATGTGAATGGTTCCTTTGCATCATATTATCTAAACTATGTGAAACGCAAGGAAATGGATAATTTGACGCAAAGGAAACATTGACATAAATCTTGCTTACAATTTTGAATAATATGACGCAAAAGATAAATCAATTTATTGAAATAAATATATTTTAATGCATAGCATAGATTCATTTAAAATTATAAAAATGGGCTTACAGATCTCGAAATATATTGCACGCTGAATTCTAAAAATTTCAGAATAAGATTAGATTGCATATATTAGGCTGTGTTTAAAAAATCAGAACAATATGGGCTATATTTGCTGAGTTATTATAAGGCGGCTTTTCGCATTTCCTTTGATCTCAAGTTATTTGCATGCATGAGGTCCGTACTTCGTTTATTCTACTATATGATTTCAGATTTAAGGCTGCGTCACAGGAATACTACCGTCTTCCATGATATTTTTAACAAAATGGAACCCAATTCGCAATATTCTGGAAATAGTGCCAAGATGACGTCACTTTTGGCGAGTAATTTTTGTCGCAGATTTGACGATATGCCACAAATTTTCTGACAAACTTGGTGACATTTGTTTTAGTCAACGAGATAATTAAGTAGAACTGAATTGCGTAAAAGAAACATTCTTATAACTCAAAAAATGATAAATATTTTAAGTAACAGTTTACTGGATCGTATTAAATAAATGTCTCATTTCCAACTAAAATATATATTAGAAATTAAATTTCAAAGAAATACAGGATTATGAAAAATCAAAGAGTGTGGAAAAAAGTATTACAAATGTCTTGGCAACTAATTATCCGACCAACTTCATTCTCTATAAAGCAATTATGTTATTTTATTACATTTTACATTATTGCCTTAAAATTAAAAAAAAAATCGAAATTTTTTATATACATTTTACCAGAACAAATATTTTGAGAGTCCAAAAAATGCAGTTCCGGATAACCGAGGTTATTGATATTAAATATTCGTACACACAACGTTTTGAGTCTCCATCTCAATTTTTCAGACTACACAGAGCGTTTACAGACAGACAGTTTGCAAATTTTTATTATGTCTGAAACGTGTAAATTCGCCTCAAAATTTTTTTTCGATTTTCAAAACGATTGCAAGATTTATACTATACTGCGTATGATAGTTAAGTAAAAAGTAAAATCCTGTTGTTAATCGGAAAAGAAAAATAACAGTCGCCGTTTAAATCCAACACAAGGTCAGCCCCTCCAGAAATACGAGTGATATTGAAGTGGTATGATAACTCATTATACAAATTTTCTTAGCATGTCTTAGCATGTCTAGATTGACTCTTTGAGACATGCGTCTACGTCAGCCGCAGTTCGTAGCAATTAAACTAGTACATGATACTTAATACAGCTCCGCAAAGAAAAAAAATATACTATTCTGATTGAAAAGTGTACTATGAGCAACTGTACCATCTCGATTCCGTTTTTGTTTCAGTGTAAAAAAAAAAGTAGTTACCAAACTTTTTTTAGGAAGCTGGATTCCTAGAAATTTTTCGTTAAAAAATGTAATCATCTATAAACGGTTGCAACAAAGTTCATGTAATCAATTCCATTTTGAATTTTTGCTGTTACCGTTAAATGAAAAGTTCTAGAAATTCCAGTTTCTTAGACAAAAATTAGTAACTTTACAGATTTTTTTACATTTTTCTGCAATAGGATTACATTGGACATTGATAACTGTGTTGAATCAAAGCTTTCAACTGCAATTTTTGATTTCCGATGAAGAACAAGGTTGAACTTTTTTTGTTTTTCTTTAATATCCCTTTAAATTAGGGAGGTTTATATAAAGACACATTTTAAATATTCATATTACATACAATATATATTATAACACTATACATATTATATGAGATATCGCATGTTAAGATAGAAGATAGAAAATTTATGACTGAAGTTTGTTGAAAGGTTGCTTATAAATTTATTCTAAAACAAATCAATGTAACTTATTCCTACTTGCAGAAATTCTCATTATTTGTTATTCTCTAATTTAATAGCAATTATCTCAGTTCCTTTATACATTCCAGACTGTTACAAATAAACACATTATAATATTTTTTTCGCATGCCGTTTACTTTCACGGATTAATTCTTCGCTCATAAATGCATGTTAAAAAAACCTCAATCTTACGATGTAATAAATCTTATTCCTTGTGCAAATAATTTCGATGATTGCTCTATTAAAAAAATTTACTTTAAAGTTGAAACTCTCTGTGCTGCAAAATAGTTAGAAACTATAATTGATTTTTATTATCTTTCAAAAATTATTCTTCATGGATAAATATAGAAAATACCTTTAAATTCCAACGAAAAATGCGGTAATCAGCAAACAATTAGTTCTTATAGTACTCTCTAAGCTGCCTTTGCAGGAGAATTTCACCCGTCAGCTGAATGATACTATGTAACGAAGCAAGTATTGCAGATAACTGAATTTGAAATAAATATAGATGTTTCTTAAATATACATGAATGAGAAAAATTGCCAAACCATGTCATACGCTAATGAAGTTTTTTTTTTTTTTTTTTTTTTTTTTTTTTTTGAAAATTTGTGGACCAATTTTATTTTACTGTTAAAATTTAATTAATTTAAATCTCAATAACCCGTATAATAAAGTAATATTTGAAAGGATTAATTGTGGTTACCTGTTCTCTTGTTCTATAGTAAGTATATACTCTCAAAATTTCAAAATTTTATCCTTGAAGATAAAGATGCTCAAAGAGGAATAAAATTCGTCTAAAACAGACCAGTTTCTAAATGTTTAAAAATGCCCATATTTAGATTCCCCCACCATAGTACGGACGCACTTTTTTACCCAAAAATTCTAGCAAGGTTTTATTCTTTCGTTATTACAGAAAATATAACTCCAAAATGGCGCTTAAGTAAAAAAGTATATATTTTTTTGTTATTCTTATTCTTTTGAATTTACTGAGCGGCTTCGGTCACTTCAAATTTATTCATCCTGTCATCTAATTTTTAGATGTCATTTATTTACAAGCTTAATTTGGAAAACACACAGCTAGTCCATGTAACAAGTTATCTTTTTTTTTCTAATTTAAGAGTATATTTTTTAATCGGTGTTTTTTTTTCAATTAAAATTTAAAATAAATGAATAGGTTAATTATCCTTTTTTTTATATACCAGAAAAAAAAAATCTAAAATGATTCAATAGTAAAAGTTTAACTCTTAAAAAATAATGTTAAAGAAAGACAGTTTTTTTTTTCGAATTTTTCCATGTGGCATTTAGAAAAATCTTTTTAATGAAACTCAATGCTGTTATTAATATAAATGATACATTTGAAAACTGAAGTAGTTATAAACTTATATTAATTCTCATAATGGATGTCATAATTAGTTTTTACGCATCTAATAGCTGTCATTTGGTAAAATCTACAATATTATTACATAAATATAATTATAGGCACTTTTTAAAGTCTTTTTTTCAATTAGAAATTTTCATTAACTACTTCCCACACACTTATACCTAAAATGTATGCAGCTTTCAAAGCTTTCATAAATTAATCTATCTCAGGTTCAATTAAATCTTTGTATTTAAAAATCTCTATCAACTAATATAAACTAAATAATGTTGGTTTTATAATTCGAAATACATTTATAATAATATATTTAAAGCCTTAATAAAAATATTTTATATTAGCTTACAAGAAGCTTTGATTATCCTTAAATATATAAATTGTTATTAAATTAATCTTAATTAAATATCAAATTACGTGTTTCGTATTAAAATTTTTACACTTTTATACAAGATACATATCTACTAGAACTGTTGTTAATTAGTGTTAAATATAAATACGTCGTAATTTAAATCTGATTGCTTAATTACTACATTGAATAATTAACTAATGTAAAAGAACAAATAAGACATTAATATGTTTTTTGTGTGAAAAAAAGGTATTTAATTTAAGTAAATGAAGTAAAATTATTTTTTATGCGCTTGTTGTAATATCTAGTTTTCTTGATAATTTAATAAACGACAACAATTTTAATTCTGAAATACATTAAATATACGAAGCTTTATTATACACGCATTAAACACAGATCATTATATTATTTACAGGGTGTATCAAAATTTGATTGAAAAGTCAGAGGAGTTACAGAATACATTTGCAAACTACTTATTTAGTACATTAATTTATAACACGATTATACAATCGGTAAATGAATTATAACAAGTGTAAGTTTTTCAAGAGTGTGAAAAAAGTTCGGGCCAGGATTCGAGCCAAGGATGTATTGGCTGTTAGTATTTTTTATGCATTGGCCAATGTTCTTCCACCTGAACAGTCCCGAACAAAATACTAGAAGATTATTTCACCCAACCAACCTTAACGGTCACACAAACTGGTCTGATACTGTGGATCAGCTCAACAGAATGGATCGAAGGTTAATATATTCATCGATAGTATCGAACCAGATTGTATGATCGTTAATTTTGGTTAAATTAATTAATTTTAAAATTATTTAATTCTAATATATGATATACCGCAAAAATTGCCATTCCTATTGCTCTGCATATGTGTATGCATACATAATCACGGTTCGAGAAACCATATGTGAAGTACATTTAAAATGAAGTTTGTGTTTGCTAATAAATAAAAAGAATGATGCCCAGTTAAACTGATGGCATAGAGCTCATAGGCTATGCAGACTAATTGTATATTACAGCCTTATATAATAATGCCCTTCGAAAAAATATATGGAAGGAAGTACCCCCCCCCCCTCCCAAGACCAATTTTCTTTCTTTATACTTATCATTGAAGCCCCAAAACTAATCAGGGATACGCCTTATCATATAATAAACCTGATCCAAAATTCGAAGCAAGTCGAATAATTCTACATAAAAACCCATTTATGTAATTTAAGAAACGTTTTCCTCCGTTCCCTCCTTTATAATTAATCATTAAACCTCCAAAACTGTTCAGAAATTCAACTTATCAGAAATAACCTACATCAACAATTTAAAGCAAATCGGGTAACTCTGCATAAAACTCTATTTAGCTAACTTAAGGAGGAGATAATCGCCCGTACCCTCCTTTACAATTAACAAAAGAATACCACAACAAATGAGTGAAGCTTCTTACTACTATGAACCTGTATACAAAAATTGAAACAAATCGGTTAATTCTGTATGAAAAACCATTTAAATAGATTTGAGGGGTAGTTTCATCTATCCTCCCTTTATACTTATCCAGTGAATTCCAAAAACAAATAAGGGAAGCGCCATTTCAGAATAAAACTTTATACAAAATTTTAAGCAAATAGATAAATTTTGCGTGAAAACCCTAAATTAAGACGGGGGTATGCAGAATTCCCCCCCTTCCCCCTTTTTAAACTTATCCAATGAACACCCAATACTAATCATGAATGCACACCTCATTAGAATGATCCTACATCTAAGATTTGAACGAAATCTACTAATTCTGCAGGAAAACCCATTTATGTAAATTAAGGGGTGGGGAAATGGCCCCCGTTCCCCTTCTTATACTTATCGAATGAACTCTCAAAACTAATCAGGGAAACGTCTTATCATAATAAGCTTAAATCCAAAATTTCATGTAAATCGGATATTTTTATCATGAGTAATTGCGTTACGTACGTACGTACATACATACATACAGAACGGGCGGGCACATAAGCTCTCAGGCTTTGATAGCCTGTGAGCTAATAAAAAGGAAATCGAAGGAATTCTGTCTCCCTGTTTTGTTAATAAGAATTTATGTTTTCCCCCACGCCTTCTTCGTTGGGGGAAAAGGCAACAGGACTTGCTTACTGTTGAGTACATTATCTAGAAAAAAAAACTACTGTAAAATACTTTTTAATAGTAACTATTTCTTTTAAGTGTTATTTCATATAATTTTTTTCACATTCAAAGGGATACTATATTGACTTCCATTTATTTGAATTAAAAAAAAAATATGTGAAAATAAATGTTACCAGTTTCGTATATCATTTAAAAAAAAAGAAATACATTCTAGTAATAAAAAAATTAAACAATTTGATAACGATATAATTACTGGGGAAGGGGGGGAGGAGAGGGCCGATGGGTGATGACGTATGATATCGGAATGTAAGGGAGGGGGAGGGAGGCCAAAATTACCAAAAATTTGATAACGATATTTTGGCACAGCCGCTAATAGAAATGTGACTGTGCATACTACGTTTTTGTGTGAAATGTTATAGCATCACGAAAGATTTGGAAAAATATGTTGGTCGATCATTCGATGATATATTATGGACTGATAATTACTGTCCAAAATGCGGGACGTCAAGTGCATAATCTGTAAAAAGAAAAAGAAAGAAATAAAATTCTACAAATGTAAACTTACAAAATACATTATGCTTACTAAAATTTTAATTGTATACTATACAAAAAATAGTAAGTCTATGAAATTACTTTTTTATGTAAAGCTACAGAAGAATATACTAAATTTACAGTAATATTAATAAATTTATATTTGTATCCAGAGTTGAGATTGCATAAAAAAAGTTATAGGCATCCCAGTTTCCTAAAATAATCTTAGTAAATTTACACTTTTTTTCTTTTTACAGTGCAAACGTATTACATGAATTCTTGTTGTTTGCTATTACATACATTTTTCTCAGAAAAACTAGGAATTTTTAATTTTTTTTTTACAATGTATTGCTGATGCGTATAGTACAAACTTTTAGCACTTTTGTTTGGTGTTACCCCAATCACAAGAAAGGAAGATTTTCAATTAAAATAATTATTATAATACATATAAATTTTTGGTAAGTTATTGCCGGCAATCGAAATTGTGATATAGGGAAACGCCCTGTGGTTTAGTTCACAAAATGTCTGAGCTAGCCTGACTGAACCTGTCATATACGGCAATCCCAAAACTTACTTCTGTCTCATATATGTTAATATTTTCTACTTGATGAAGATCCGTGCGTTCGTTTTTAAAACAGAACTATTACAAAAATCGTAAAAATAAGTAAATAAATAAATAAAACTACATTAAATCATCATTTATTGAGAAATTTGCTCCAAAAACTAAACAGCTCTAATTTATATCAAGGACTAATTTAATCTGAAGTTGAATGAAAATTTTTGTATTAGTTTATGAGATAGAGGTATTGATAAAATCCTGAATTGTGCCGCATAGCAGCGTCACATGTTGAATGATTTATGGCAAACGGCGCCATTTAGTATCAACAAATAACGGAAGATGAAGTTCTATGAAAATACATCTTTGTGCTATCTCTACGTCCTTCTGATATATCCTTAGTTCTTGTCATGTAACTATTACAAAAATCCTGAAAAGATAGCATAGGAGCGCAACCTACTGGGTGATTCACACAAAAAAGTAATAAACATCACTTTATATCTGGGACTTACTAGATCTTGAGTTTTATTGAATTTCATTCTTAGTTCTTATCACACAAGATTTTTCTTACAAAAATACACACACAAACAGAGAAACAGACTCACAGGCATACTCACAGATAGATATTTTTAAAAGCATGTTTTTCGTTTTCTCTGGCTCTTAAAACCTGTAAATAAGACAAAATCGAGAACTCGAAAATTTTCCCGAAAACCAATATTTTCTTCTTGTAAAGGTACAGAAATATAAAAAGCTATTCCTAAGCAAGAAGAAAAGATATCAGTTTCAAACTTAATTTATCAGCAAAAATGTTTTTGTAAAGATAGTGAAGACTAAACATTAAAATTTAAAGGTAATACACTATATTGCCATTGATTATGGGACACTTGCGATTTTAGACATTTTACTAAATATCTAAAAAAATACATGAGGAATCATCTCGAAAATCTTAGTGTATAAATATAATAGTATACGTCATACATCTCCGTGAAGATTTTTTACCGAAACTCCATAGGGGACCGTCAACAAATTAAAAAAGAATGAATATCTTTTGAATAACCCTGTCAAAACTAATGTAGCAAAAGCTCTCAAACTCTAGATTATGATTGAATGCCTTATTGTAATACACTGTGTTCATTTTTATGCAAATAGCATGCATACTCGCAGAGTAATTAAGGTTTTTATAAAAATGGCCCCAAATTTTTCTAAGTTTTTCCCTTATAATTTTCAGAGTTCTTAATATAAAATAATATTTTTTTCAGAAAATATGACAAACAACATTGTAAACAGTACCCTGTAATCAGAATTAAAATATAATGAAAATTGTATACAAAATGAGTTGGTTTACTAAATAATTTTTTACTGCGCATGCGTCAACGATATCAAAATTTCATTTGCATATTATGTTAGCTAAATGTAAAGAGCATCTTTTGTGAAAGTCTCAAAATCATAACTTGAAAATTCTGAAAATAATCGTCAATTGAATAAGTTGAAAATCCGTTATTCTCAAAATGAAGCAAAAACAAGAGGGGTTGTATCCATATATTCATTGATTAGTGTCAATATAGAATACACAATACGGGATGTTACGACTACTTTTGGATAAAATCCCTCATTTTTTGGCTTCATTTTGGAAACAACGGATTTTGTCCTTTTTCTATAGACGATTACTTTCAGAATTTTCAAGCTATAATTTTGAGACTTTTACAAAAGTTGCTCTATACATTTAGCTAACATAATATGCAAATGAAATTTTGATATCTTTGACGCATGCGCAGTAAAAAATTATTTAGTAAACCTACTCATTTTTCATACAAATTTTATTATTTTTTAATTCTGATTACAGAGTACTGTGTGCAATGTTGTTTGTCATATTTTCTGAAAAAAATATTATTTTATATTAAGAACTCTGAAAATTATAAGGGAAAAATTTGGGGCCATTTTTATAAAAACCTTAATTACTCTGCGAGTATGCATGCTATTTGCATAAAAATGAACACAGTGTATTACAATAAGGCATTCGATCATAATCTAGAGTTTGAGCGCCTTTGCTACATTAATTTTGACAGGGTTATTCAAAAGATATTCATACTTTTTTAATTTGTTGACGGTCCCCTATGGAGTTTCGGTAAAAAATCTTCACGGAGATGTATGACGTATACTATTATATTTATACACTAAGAGTTTCGAGATGATTCCTCATGTATTTTTCTAGATATTTAGTAAAATGTCTAAAATCGCAAGTGTCCCATAATCAATGGCAATATAGTGTATAAATAATAATAATATCAACAACGATGAACAGTTTTAAAAAAAATCTACACACTTTATAGTTCTTAATCACAGGAAAAAAGATACTGTTATTATTTAACATGCTTTTAATACATTTTCATACATATTTTGTCTTTTAAAATTTTCCTTTAAGAATTCTCTGCATAGATAAATCTTTTTAAGACTCAGTTATTTTAGATCATACAAAAAATTTAACTAAAGTGTACTTTTTAAAGTTCTATTTAAAATGCTTTGAATTTAAGCAATTCCCCGGGCAAATAAATGTAATTAGGAGAAGTTCTTTAAAATAGAGCGAAATAACAATAATATATTTAAAGAAAGAAAACATTTTTAAATTAGTTTATATGAAGCTTTAAGTTTAATTATCCCTAAATATACAAGTCGTAATTAATTTTCGCTTCATTAAGTGCTGTATTATGTAATTGGTATTAAATGCTACAGCGGGTCTTGCAAGATAAATGCCTATTAGAATTGATGTTAATAATTTGATATATAAATCTATTTTATAATTTACGTGTGATCCCTTAATTAATACATTCCATCATTATTAATTTCAAGTCCGTGGAATTAGACAATTGTGCATTAAAAAAAAAAGATATTGGCACAGTGTGAACTTAACACTTTTGTGATCGAGTAGATATAAGTCAAGAACTGTTTATGTATATAGTGATTGAAAAAGACTAGTTTTAAAATTTGATTTTTATTGATTATCTGATCTTGAATTTTTAATTGACTTTTAAATATTGAACTTTTTGGGGGATAGTGATGACACTATTATAAAACTATGAAACTAATTATGCATGCCCTTTTATATGAAAGAAACTGTACATTTGTATAAGGAGCATAAATAAGAAAATTTTTCTATGGTTGTAGTTTTTGTATTGGAAAAAACTAATGCCTGAGAATAAGGTAGGGAAGACCGGGGTTAGTAGTGACATTTTCGACATTTTTTTGAGTAAGACTTGAACTAAAGCGAAACATTTAGTGTATTATATCATTAAAGTAATTCTTGAATAACATATTTTTAAAATTTCTATTAGCATTACTAACGTTTTTCATAACACAAAATGAATTCTGCGTAACCTCGAAATTTGTCACTATTAATCCCCGGTACGTGGCAAGTTGTGACATGCATGGGACACATTGTGACACATATAAGTACATTGTGACATATTCAAATTATGTAAGAAAGGCTATTAAATGGGATTTTTTAAATCAAGAATGAGAAATATATTCATTTATAACGTTTTTAACACACTAAAACACTTTCATGTTTTAATAATATTGTAAATTAAATGAAAATAAAATAGTTAAATTGTTAACACTTTTAAACTCTGAATCCTTTATAAGGATACTTTTAGAGACACTTAGCAATAAAAAGAAAAAAAACTGTCTTAATCAAGAAAGAAATAAAAACTAAGCCAACTATAACCTTTGGCCATATTGATCTTTGACTCGGAAGCCTATTACAACGTGTAGATCTATATCCTATATTTTTACTCACTCATTGTCATCGATTGTTTTAGCATCCAATTTGCAGTTAATGCAAATATAATAAGGTTCATTTTTGGTATATTTGACATGCGCCCATCTTTTACATGTCATGCATTGCACCTAGGTGCAATGCTATTATAAACAATAGTTACTGTTCCCCTTTTTGCAGAGGTCATTCCCCCAATTCACTTTTCACCCTTTTTTGTAATTATTTTTACAGGTTTCTACAATGTCCCTACCCCTGTCTCATCAATATTCCATATATCATATGAATTAAATTTATTAGCTTCTAATACAGACGCTAAGTTATTAAAAAAGTCTACATTATGTTTATTAAAACTTGTATTTCTACTCAAACTTGTTACTTCAGGAACTCGAAAGGAAATTGTAGGATGTCGTTGCAGAAACTTATTCAACCAACCAGCACTTGAAGTTTATTTTATTTTATTTTTATTGTTAACCAATTTTCAGGCATGTTTATGTCATTTTTAATGGCAAACTCATGTTCTAAATGTCGCCGTTCTGCAGGACTAATTCCATAAAACATATTCGCTGATTGTTTGGAGTATTTACACAACTCCATCTCCTCTTTAGGTGTGAATATTATACGCGGTTTTTTATATCCCAATTCAATATTTCCTTCTGTATTACTACTCTTCTTTTTATTCATATACCTAAGAAGTGACATTCGGTTTATATTGAACAGTTCTTGGGCTTTCTTTAACCTGAACTTTCTGGATTTAACTTCTATTGCAACCCTTTCATAAACTACTAAAATAGCTTTAGCTCTTTCAGTATGCCTCTTCTAATTTTGCGCCATTTTTCATGCAATATAAAACCCTTCATTAAAAATCATGCTGGGTTAAGTAGTGACACTGTCACAACGTGCCTCTTAGGCTTCGTCACAACGAGCCCCGCGTTACGCCATTTTGAACTTTATTCATTAGTTTCCGAAATGTTGGCATGATTAACAAATAAAATACATAGAATAACAGCTCAAAATATTAGCATTTAAATAATGTTAGGGTTTACATTCTTCAGTGTCGCTTGTGGCAATGACGATTCAAATGTAGGTCCCAAAATTTACTTTTACAAAGAAAACAAGATAAATATTTTTATCTCGAAAACTATGCGACGCTATACTTAAAAAAATACACAGCACATTGAGACAATCAACCTCTTCAGTCACTAGACGCGACAGGTACTGCAACCTATTGGCTCAGTCAGGAAGCTGGCCCCTGGCACAACTAACCCCGGTCCCCCCTACATTAAAAAATTAGAATGTAGCTATACCTTGATAGAAAAATAAATAATGTTAAATTTTCAAAAAAATTCTTCTTTTTTCTTGTTTTTTTTCTTTCTTTCATTAACATTTATGAAAGAGTGTCTGAAAATATCATTTTCTGAAGGTGGTAAGAAAACGAACTTTCTTTTTATTATACTTATCATTAATACAAGTTTATTGGATAGATAAATAAAATCTCACAAATAAAAATCTGAGTATTATGTAGGTAAGTTAATTGGAATTTATTTGTCTATTATGTTTTTAAAATATTGCATTGATATTGAATGATTGGTTAACACAGCTTCAAACCGATGTTTTTAAATGTATATATATATATATATATTTGAGACATTAAAAATAATATGTTTCTGAGACATTTCTTCCACAATACGGTACACAGCCTTCATATATGGGAATATATAACATGCCTTAATTATTCTAATATTAACTTTTTGGTCGAATATATTATCTAAATACTTTAAAACAATGCAAAAAGTGGTTAATTTATTCATATAAAAATCTATATATATAATATATATTATATATCTATCTATCTATATAATTTATATATATAAATTCTATACATATCTATATATATATTTATACATATACTGTAGACTCCCTCAAATCAACACAACTTGGGACCAAAGATTTTGCGGATTTTTGAATTTTGTAGATTTCTGGTCATTGCTTTGTGTAGATTTTTTAAAAAAGTAATTTGAATGTAATTAATAATGAAATCAAAAGTATAATGAATGCTTACAATATGCTAAAATATTAAAATAAGCAATAAAGTAAAATAATTAAAATTTAGACCTAAAACAATAAAATTTAATAAAACAATAAAATTTTATCATTTTTTTAAATGATAAAAATACTAAAAGCAAAGGTCAAATTAATAATCAATAATGTACAGTTAAATATTCATTATAAAGATGAAGTGTGTTTTTCGTAAATTATTCAATGAAACTTGCCTCATAAAGGTACATTATTAATTCACATCAAGATCATAAAATAATGAAGCTTTATTTCGGGTTTAACCAGATTTAATAACTAAAAAAGTCTGATTAATGCATAAATATATTTCGTAAGATTGTGATTACCAATCTTATCAGCAACATCTTTATTTTTTCAGAAATAAATTATTGTTTTTCACGAAAAAACATGAATTCAATAACCTTAACAAAAATTACAAATAAAAAAATATATGGAATTGATAAAAAGCTAAAAAAGTGAAATTTTGCACCTACATCTGAACTGAATGCTTCATTGTTTACATCAGTTAAATGTGTGCGGATTTTAGAGAGTTGTGGATTTTAGGAGTGCGGATTTGAAGATGTCGACTGTATATGAGGACCCCAGAAGCCAAGGGGTACAAGTGACAAAATTTCGATTCGGAGTAAATTGAGTTTAAAGATAATTGATGTTAAATTGAAACATCAATAACAATTGAGTGAATTGAAATAGGAAATTTCCGCTTGTTCCATTCTGGTCTTTGAACTCTTATTTCAATAATTGTTAAAAAATAAAGTACAATTTTCTTTAAATGTATAATTAATCAATATTGTTTCTTTTTCGAAAAAAGTGGTTTGCCTCTATAACTAAGCAAATAATAAGAAAATCACTTATATTTCTTTACCTGAAATGAAAAAAGCATATTTTTAGGTCGTCTCTGTATTTAGTTTATTTTTTTCAATTTTGTCACTTATACCCCTTGGCTTCGGGAGTCCTCATATATATTTATATGTATATATAAACTGGGCTTCGTATTAATCGACGCACAGATGAAAAAACTGAAATAAAAATCTTGAAAATTGATGTAAAAATATGTCATATAATATCGAGTGCCACTTAGAAAGGATTATCGAAAATTCTGCCCCTAAAGGGGTAAAAAAGAACAAACTAAAAAAAATTCCTTAAAATCGGATTTCGTACTTATTTTTCAACTGATAACATATTTTAGTGTATTTTTCCATGCTGAATCGAATCTTTTAAATCCAGTAGTTCGTGAGATGTTTCACATTTTCCTAATTTGGCGATGTTTTCGGTCCAAAACCCTCAAATTTTCAAATGATAATGTCTAAAAATACTTACGCTGATATAATAACGAAACAAAAAACATTATTTTTTAATCTATTCCTTTGGGTAAAGAATTAAAACGACTGTATCATATAGAATATAAAAATTTATAAATGCATCGAAAAGAAAATACTAATGATTTTATTTAAAATCCAAAAATAAAAGGTTTAATAAAAAATTAACACTATAAAAAATATTAATTTAAATATAAAAACAATGTTTGTACGGATAAAAAAATTCAAAATTTTTGGAATTCAACTAATATTTGACGCTTTTTCAAACTTTAATGAGAAGAAAATATGAATACTTTAGTTTTAGCCATGAGAAATTTACGCCAACAGCTGCATTTACATTTTGTGTGAATAAATTTAAAAAAAAATTATTTAATGATAAAATGGATGTTTTTCGGTTTATGATAATTTTTTCTTATTATTTTTTTATTTTTATTTTTAATATAATTACTTAAAGACATATATTTTAAATGAAATATTAGTAAAAAGCATAAATTATAGGCATGTAACGGAAGAGTTTAATATTGTTGATAAAACAAGGACTTTTTTTCATGGTTGTAATATGACGAGATTAAATATGTACTTTTTTCAGTTATATTGTCCATTGCTATAGGAGCATATGTATTTTAAGAAATTAACAATTGTAATGTTAGAAATTTTGGCTTCAAACTACAAAATGTGTAATACTTCAAGAAATATAAAAATCCGAAGAATTTACTTGATTTATTTGCTCCAGCAAAATAGCACATCACATCAGTAGTTTCTGAAGGTAGCGCTAAATATTATGTTGTTATACACTTCATGCGTTTTTTCTAATAGCGAGGTATTTTTGCATAAGACTGAATTGACACAGATGTCATATATGCACCACGTTGGCGCGATTGCAACGAAATGGTGATTTTACGCCTCACAGGGTTTCCAGGCTATTGTTGTTTACTTATTAATATTCTGTTTATTTAGTTTTTATTTTCATTTTTAAAATGATAGAATTTATTTTTTTCTATAGTTATTAATTAATATTTTTGTACTTATTATTTTGTCCTTTGTAAAATAATCGAAAACAATTAACAAGTATTTATGTAATTGATATTTGTAAACGAAGTTTTCGCCAATTTACCAATGAGAAAACATCGCGCCAACGTAGTATGTATATAACACCTGAGCTATTGAATTTTATGAATTTCACAAAATAAACTATCTTACAGCAAAATAGTGCTACATAAAACAGTTAAAATATATCTCTAATGTTAAAATCCAAAGTTTGTCTCTTAATAACTATAACGATTACTCCATTATATATGTTTTGTCCTCCCCCCCTCCGCTATTTCAATTCAAAATTTGAAAAATTGTTTGTGTCCTCGTTGTTCCCTCCTCCCCTTCCCCCGCTGTTTCCATCCAATTTTAATTCGAATAATTTGTGCATTTTTTGTACTCTCCTCTCCCTGTGCAGTTTCAAATTAAAGTCTAAAACTTAATATTAAAACTAATATTTAAAACTAAATCGGTTGTACTGATTGCCCCTCTCATTTAAAGTAAACTTTTGACGTTCTCACCTGCCTTAATATATAATATCTGTATTTTTGTCTTCCCAGTTTACTTTGAGATACTTTTTCACATATATTCAGCCGTTAGCTATAATATGCAGCTAACAGTTAATACAGATGCAGTTTGGTTTCTCTGCTTTCCTTATTAGGTACTGTCCCTGAGACACGATTAAAATAGCACCTAAATTGCATTCTTTGCATAAGAACTACCTCTTATACAGTGCGTGTCAAAAGTTTAAGCACAATAGCAATTTTAAAATAAAACTTTAAATCTTACCTTTAATTTCAATATCTGTCTCGTATATGTAAATAATATCTATTTTTACACCATATTCATTTAAATGAACTTTTAAATTTTATTTCAAATCATGGAGTTTAAGAATAGAAAAACAAGTTGGAAATTGCACGTGAACGTAGCAAATGAGGTGCGTTCGTACGATGATGAATTTTTAAAAATATTCAAATCTTGCTGATATAGAGCGTACTTCGGATACAGTATAGTAGTCGAAATCTTTTTTGTGATCCTGTAAGTATACAGAAAGTAATTTTTATTACACCTCAGAAACGTATATCTTATTCTTAAAATGTGAAATAGTTGAATATAATTAAAACACGCCCCAAACAATGTTTCCCCGTATAGCATTATGTAGTGGAATACTTTTGTGTGGCCCTGTAATTTAATAATAAAAATTATTTGCACCACAGATTGTATAGAATGCATATTTTAGTATATACTTCATAGATTCATGCCAATTCTATTATGTTCGAATGAGTGTAACGTCATAAAAATGCATTTGAAACTTTTTTCCCTTTGACCGTAATGTAATGGAATACTTTTGATTGTCCCTGTAAATGATCTATGCATCCAACTTCCATAACATTTGAAATGACTCGATGAAATTACGTAATAATTATATGTTTTAAATTTCAAACGATTAAAATGCATTTGAAAATTTTTTCCCAATTGACCGTAATGTACTGGAATCTTTTTGATTGTCCTTGTAATTGATCTATGCATCCGATTTTCATAACATTTTAAATGACTCGACAAAATTACGCAATAATTATATGTTTTAAATTTCAAACGATTAAAATGCATTTGAAACTTTTTTCCCCATTGACCGTAATGTAATGGAATCCTTTTGATTGTCCCTGTAATTGATCTATCCATCCGATTTTCATAACATTTGAAATGACTCGACAAAATTACGCAATAATTATATGTTTTAAATTTCAAACGATTAAAATTTACTTGAAACTTTTTTCCCCATTGACCGTAATGTAACGGAATCCTTTTGATTGTCCCTGTAATTGATCTATCCATCCGATTTTCATAAAATTTGAAATGACTCGACAAAATTATGTTATAATTATGTATTTTAAATTTCAAACGATTCGGTTGGGTAGTTTTTGCGTTGTTATACGCGGACAGACAGACAGACAGACAGACGGACAGACAGACGGACGGACAGACGGACAGACGGACGGACTGAGCGAAAACAATAGGTGCTACGTATTTACATAATTACGAACGCACCTAAAAATGACCTTTTCAAAAGTTTAAGCACAAAATCGTTTTTATGCAAATTTTACAGTCTGACGTAAACGGTTGCGCACGCAAACAATTTCTGAGTATATAAGAAGTAGTCCGCTGTTGTTTTTGAGTTAGTATAAAACGCCCATGTCGAAAGAATTTTCAGAGGAGGAGATGATAAAAATTTGGAGTATGAGCGCAAAATGTAATTCTGTTTCTGAAATTGCAAGTGCATTAAAAAGGTCAAAACAAAGTATTCATCAAATTTTGGCTCGTGCTAATGATTTTAAACGAAAATTTCGTTCACGATGGCCGCGAGTGACAAGTTTGGGCAAAGATATCCGCATCAGAAATTTGGCTTCAACTGGTAATTACTCCCTTTCAGAAATAAAGTATGCAGTTGGAGAACAAATATCAAAAAAACTGTTTATAGAAGAGTTTTGGAATTCAAATACATCAAATACCGAAAAATGGTTCGATTACCGTGTCTCAAACGACACCATAAAGAAGCTAGATTACAATAGGCCAAAGAGCATATGTCATTTAGTGAAAAGTGGCTGAATGTCATATTCAGTGATGAAAAAAAAAAAATGGAACCTCGATGGCCCTGATAGGTTTAAGTACTATTGACATGATCTCCGCAAAGAACCTAGGAGTTGTATTTAGCCGATAACATAATGGTAGTTCTGTAATGGTATGGGAAGCTATTTCTTTCAATGGTCAGGCATCTCTTGCATTCATCAATGGTCGCGAAAACTTTGAAAACTACCAAGAGACACTTGTCAATCATTTGCTTCCTGTTGCCGAGGTTTTGGAGGGAGAAAAATGATTATTTCAACATGATAATGTTTCCATCCATACCTCAAACTCAACTTCATCGTGGCGTAAGTCGAAAACAGTGCCTGTTTTGAAATGGCTGGCAATTTGTCCTGATTTAAACTTTATAAGAAATATGCGGGGTATTCTCACTCATGCAGTTTATCAAAATGGAAAGAAGTATTCTTCAGCTAAAGATTTGAAAGACGCCATTGAGAACGCTTGGTTTAAAAATGAACCAGAAACAATACACAACCTCATGGAAGACCGTATATTTAAAGTAATTCAGCAGAAAGGAGCAATAATCAAGTATATATATTTTTTTATTCTTGTTCTGCTAAAGACTAAAAAACTATTGTGCTTAAACTTTTGACACGCTCATTTTTGTTGTTTTGATAAATTTTATTATTTAAGATAAATTTTATAGCATGAATATGTTAACTATCTTTTTAAAACTACAATTTGTAGGCTATGTGAAAAGGGGAGTAACTTTCACCCATTAATAAAATTTTATTTTGAAATTTTCTGTTCTGCTTAAACTTTTGACACGCACTGTACCTTTGCATAGAACTAATTGCAATTTGTAATTCTGACCGTTAGTTTCATGTAAGTGTAATCGTTACATATTTTCTCTACTGCTGCATTCTTTAGAAGACAAAACAAAGTCAGCTTTTGTTGTATCAGCTGCTAACGATTCGGTAATTTGCCCTGCCTATATCAGTGTTTCTTCTTAAAAAGCATTTTTTCTCAAACCACAAACTTTTGTCAATATTAAGTCGTTTCCCTGCACAATTAAAATTGATATCATCACCGCTTCTATCTGGCTAGGATTTTAATAGCCAATTCTCGGTTGCTCCCTTGTGCATGGCGCAAAATATTTGAATTTTGACGACATTGTGTTCACGCCAAGCCTATGTGTTTCAACTCGACTTCGTTCTTGTCTCTAGTTCGGTGAACTTCTCTAATTATCAGAGCCTTCGGTTACCAGGCCTGTGCCCAGTGTACGTATCCCCTAATATTGGACTTTAACTAAAAGACATTATTCATTTCCACCAAAACTTTTTTTTTTTAGGTAGCTTTCATTACAAAAAGTAAAAAGCTACCTATTGCAGCCGTCCGGAGGAAATCATTTCCGGAAAATTTTGGTATATTTTCACCGATCATGACCCCCAGACCCCAAAACCACCCTCCGTTCAAATGTTGACATATATATATATATATATATATATATATATATATATATATATATATATATAACCATATATATATATATATATATATATATCTGATTTTTGTCATGCGATAACTAACGTATTTATGAACCGATTTGAATGAAACTTGGTATGTACATAGTACATACAAATGTCTCGACCGAGTTCGTTGGTCAGCATCATCCGCCATTTTGTTTCAAAATGGCGGCCATTTTAAATTTTTTTAAAAAATTTTAAATTTAAAATTAAATGCAAAAAAATTAAAAGTTGAAAAATATTTTCCTTTTACGTGTTAGAGCTTAAAACAAAGATTTCAGAACATTTTTTATTTTGTCTATATCTTAAAAAATGATTGAGTTATAGCACTTTGAATTTTTCTTATGGCTGACATTTTGAAACGATCTGATTTCTGTCACGTTATAACACGCGTATTTATGAACCGATTTCAATGAAACTTGGTATGTACATAGTGCATACAAATGTCTCGACCGAGTTCCTTGGCCAGCATCATCCGCCATCTTGTTTCAAAATGGTGGCCATTTTAAATTTTTAAAAAATTTTAAAATTTAAAATTAAATGCAAAAAAAATCAAAATTTGAAAATATTTTTCTTTTACGTGTTAGAACTTAAAACAACGATTCCAATACACTTTTTATTTTGTCTATATCTTACAAAATGATTGAGTTATAGCACTTTGAATTCTTCTTATGTTTGACATTTTGAAACGATCTGATTTTTGTCACGTGATAACACGCGTATTTATGAACCGATTTCAATGAAACTTGGTATGTACATAGTGCATACAAATGTCTCGACCGAGTTCGTTTTCCAGCATCATCCGCCATCTTGTTTCAAAATGGTGGCCATTTTAAAATTTTTAAAAAATTTAAAATTTAAAATTAAATGCGAAAAAATTAAAAATTGAAAAATATTTTTCTTTTACGTGTTAGAACTTAAAACAACGATTCCAGAACTTTTTTTATTTTGTCTATATATTAAAAAATGACTGAGTTATAGCACTTTGAATTTTGCTTATGGCTGACATTTTGAAACGGTCTGATCTGAACGATCCACAATGTTGCTTTAAAATGGCATACACTTTATGATATCGTGGAATATGGTGACTCTCTAAATCTCTTAAAATAAAACCAGGTTGAATAAAAGATGACTAATTTCTAAAAATTCCTATTAATATTCAGTCTTGACAAAAACTAGTTTCAATCTTATAAAATCACTAATTTTATAAGATTATTGAGTACTATTATGACTAATTTGAGCTTAGTATTTTTGAAAAATGTAACTTACCTTAAAATAAATAAATAAATATATAAGTATATGAAAGCTACCTCTTCCTCCCGGCATTGCCGGAAGGACTTTTTTTAAATGTACCTTGAGAACACTACATTGCTTCTAATCGATCTTACAATCATGCGCCGTATTTAACGAAAAAGCCACCACAATAACTTTCGACCCAATCATTGGATCGCGACGAAATTAAAAAGACAAAATGTCTTACTCTAGACCTCAAAGTTTACCAAATTACATCCAGATCAATTAGCTATGGAGATTCAAAATCCCTGTTTTGTTATTCTTTTTCTTCAAGATACAAGAAAAAATGACAAATAACTCAATTATAATCCGAACCAGGAAACATTGAGCGATGTGAAATAGTTTGTTTGAAAGCTTTTAATTTAGGTATGTGCCTTTCGAAAGTCCTGTCAAAAAAGTTCAATATTAAAGAAAAGGCACGCAATAAAAATTTATATAGTGCTCTGTCTTCCATAATTTAATATTATAGAGATTACTGATAATTATTTTTGTAACATTTAGATAAAATTATAATACTTTTAACGATAAATATATCTTCTTTTATAGATACAAGGTGGAACCCGTCGAAATTCGACGACAGAAAATCTTTAAGAAGGAATTGTTTCTTTGATTTAAAATAAATCTACAAAATTAGTTAAAAATGCATCTTAAATTGATTAGTTTAACTCTCAATCAATTATTATTTTGATCTAAAATTAACAAAATACTATAAAATCCCATTATTCAAATTATTAAACGAAATAAAACCAAAATTCATGGGATTTTATTATTTAAAATTTATTTCAAAGAAATGCTTAACAAATCTGAAAATTTTTTTTCAGCATTTTCCGTCAATATACAGAATTGTAATCGAATTATTTGTGCAGTATTTCGTATGATAGGGAGAAATTACAGACAACGAGTAATGTGCAAAGATTCAGCTAAATTTAAATAGTTTTACAATAAATGGAAACGAACTGGTCTCAATAACAATACTATGACCTAAATACTTTATGTGCATGCGTAAATGAACGAAAAACGCTACCATACCATTTACTTCAGTAATCAGCTTGCAGTGTTTCTCAATAGTGTATATCAATGTCAATCTGTTTTACCCTTGCATGAGCAACTGGTATAAATGCATCATAAGGTGCTCTGAAACCTTGATTATTCTCACCAGTAAATTTTTACTGTGAATTTTGCCTTATTTAATTCGAGCATTTCCCCTATTCAGTTAGTCAAATATTTCTCTTTTGAAAAACCAGTGAGAAAAGAAAAAATTTCTTTAAAAGACACGCGTCCCGAAGGGGTTAAATACTTCAACGTTATCAAAAAACATTAATTTTTTTTTCTCTTATTCGATAATGTATCAGAATTCTTTTGGATGTCTTTGTAAATGAGCTATAAATTTCATGAACCTCATTTTCAATACTCCTAATGTGAAATTCAATAATACATATTAATTAAATAGCTGATGCACGCCATATAGAGCATTTGAAGACAGACAGCCATGCAATCTGAATTTGTAAACACTTTTCCACTATGTTGCGCATTGTTGAAAATAGAATTAATTTACTTTTATAAATTTAATTATTGAAGAAATTATCATTTATTATTTTGGGATAGATTGTTCGATATTTTAATTCCAAAAATCATTTTATTGTTTTATATAGCCCTGGACGTGGTAGTACAGACATTTACTTCATTGAAATTGCGGCTGAAATTCCAGAATATAGCTCATAGTTATAAATAGACCATAGTTATAACTATATTCGCATATTAAAACGCAAAACAAATCATATCTTGGAGGAAAATACCACGAAACACACTTTTAGAGGTTGACTCATAGGTTTACAGTTGTGTTTGCCTTGCTTCCAGTCGTCCATATTTTCACACCTTTCGGTGCAGGAAAACACAATGGAAAGCTCACGAGTCAACCACTAAAATCATTTTTTCCCCATTAAGATAGAAATAAGCAGAATCGTATGCGTTTGAATATGCGAATCGACTATCAATTAGTACTGGATTTTCAGCCGTAAACACAAAGAGATGTTTACTGCCACTTCCCGGTACAATATATGCACATATTTATATCGATATTTATCTTAATCTTCGTGACAAGAGCTTTTAACGATTGCACTCTCGCCAAAAACTAGAACAGATTGTTTGGGATTTTGCCTAGTAAGATTTGTAAACATGAGCTACGGACAAAAAATATTAGTTCGTATTTTCATAATTTTTTTTCATGTAAATTGCTTTCATAAAAGCAGTCTCAGTAGTAATATGAATTCCTTTTTTACAAATGATCGGAAAATTGCCAAATCGGTACTGGAACCCAGAACATTCGATTTACTTTGTCAATACTTTACCTTTTGATTAACCAGGTCTGCGAATTCATGCACATATTTTGCTCGTACAATTTTATTGATAATAACATCTGGTCTCTTATGTATTTCTCTCAACACAATAAATCTAAAAAAATGTAACTTCATTTAATCATTGAAGACATCACTGATACACTATTTTTTTAAAGGCAGTCAACCGATTTGTAAAGTTTTATTTGCTCATTTTGATTTAATAATAATAATAACAATAATAATAAAAACCTGAAATTATATGATAAATATGACAATCAGTTTGCTTGAATGAGAAATAACGATTTACTGAATATTTTAAAAGTCCTGATAAAAAAATACGTTTAGTAAAGTTGTAAAGCTCAAATAAAAATGTTCTGCAGATTAATATATGATATAGACATGTAGAATTATGGGAAAAAAATAATTATTCTATTACTGTAGTACATATTTATCTATACATATACCGGGTGCCCCAAAAATGACTGGTGGATTTTAAAATTCAATAACTTGCAAAAGATGACAGCTATTTAAAAATTTTTTGCAGGAGGCTTATGTATAATGTCAGGAGTTTTTTTTAAAAGTAATTTTTTATTTTAGTTCGCATCTCTGATAATAGGTGGCGCTAACGGCGATTGAAGGCCAGGTGATCAGTGCTGAGTGAAGTGTCGATCTGTTTGAGATGCGAACTAAAATAAAAAATTACGGTAAAAAAACTCCTGACATTATACATAACCCTCCTGCAAAAATTTTTAAGCTATTGCATAGCTTTTATCGCGGGCTTTGAGCGCGGCGACCGAATCCAAAAATTCCGTAACGAGAAATATCCTAACACATCGGTAACGAAAAAACCTAACACTCGGCTACCGTCGTTTCACTTCGGGAGACTTCGGCATGGTATCCTTTGGTAGACTTCGGCAGACATTGACGCGGTATTTTTCAGATATTTAGAGGATATCAAGTCTCAAACTTATATATCTTATTTCAGTTACTATAAATCTATAGTTTCAATAATAAAAATTCCTGATAGAATGTGTATAGAAAAGAATCGTCTTAAGATAAAACAAGGTAAGATAATGTAGCTTTTGGTGAGTGGAGACCCGCCCAATGGTGAGGATCGAAAAATTTAAATGCTTATAACTCGCGATCTAATTTTCGTAGCGCGGCCAAATTTTGTTTGGTAATTTATTATGAGACAGTGTTAATTTTTGGTGACAGGAGACCCCCACGGTGAGGGTCGAAAAAGTTAAAATGCTTATAACTCGCGATCTAATTTTCGTAGTGCGGCCAAATTTTGTTTGGTCATTTATTATGAGACAGTGTTAATTTTTAGTGAAAGGAGACCCCCCACGGTGAGGTTAAAAAAATTTAAAATGCTTAAAACACGCGATTTAATTTTCGTATCGCGGCGAAATTTTGTTTGGTAATTTATTATGAGACAGTGTTAATTTTTGGTGAAAGGAACCCCCCCCCCCATGATGAGGGTCGAAAATTTTAAAATGCTTATAACTCGCGATCTAATTTTCGTAGCGCGGCCAAATTTTGTTTGGTAATTTATTATGAGAGAGTGTTAAATTTTGGTGACAGGAGACCCCCCCCCCCCACCAAAGTGATGGTCGAAAAATTTAAAATGTTTATAACTCGCGATAAATGTTCGTAGCGCGGCCAAATTTTGTTTGGTAATTTATTATGAGACAGTGTTACTTTTGGTAGCAGGAGACCCCCACGGTGAGGGTCGAAAAAGTTAAAATGCGTATAACTCGCGGTCTAATTTTCGTATCACGGCCAAAATTTGTTTGGTAATTTATTATCAGACAGTGTTAATTTTTGGTTAAAGGAGCCCCCCCCCATGCTGAGGATCGAAAATTTTAAAATGCTTATAGATCACGATCTAATTTTCGTAGCGCGGCCAAATTTTGTTTGGTAATTTACTATGAGACAGTGTTACTTTTTGTGACAGGAGACCCCCCCCCCACGGTGAGTGTCGAAAAATTTTAAATGCTTATAACTCGCGATCTAATTTTCGTAGCGCTGCCAAACTTTGTTTGGTAATTTATTATGAGACAGTGTTACTTTTGGTAACAGGAGATCCCCCATGGTGAGGGTCGAAAAATTTAAAATGCTTATAACTCGCGATTTAATTTTCGTAATGCGGCCAAATTTTGTTTGGTAATTTATTATGAGACAGTGTTACTTTTGGTGACAGGAGACCCCCCACGGTGAGGGTCGAAAAATTTAAAATGCTTATAATTCGCGATCTAATTTTCGTAGCGCGGCCAAATTTTGTTTGGTAATTTATTATGAGACAGTGTTACTTTTGGTGACAGGAGACCCCCTTGGTGAGAGTCGAAAAATTTAAAATGCTTATAACTCGCGATTTAATTTTCGTAGTGCGGCCAAATTTTGTTTGGTAATTTATTATGAGACAGTGTTACTTTTGGTGACAGGACACCCCCTTGGTGAGCGTCGAAAAAGCTAAAATGCTTATAACTCGCGATTTAATTTTCGTAGTGCGGCCAAATTTTGTTTGGTAATTTATTATGAGACAGTGTTACTTTTGGTGACAGGAGACCCCTCACGGTGAGGGTCGAAAAATTTAAAATGCTTATAACTCGCGATCTAATTTTCGTAGCGCGGCCAAATTTTGTTTGGTAATTTATTATGAGACAGTGTTACTTTTGGTAACAGGAGATCCCCCATGGTGAGGGTCGAAAAATTTAAAATGCTTATAACTCGCTGTCTAAATTTCGTATCACGGCCAAAATTTGTTTGGTCATTTATTATGAGAGAGTGTTAATATTTGGTGAAAGGAGACCCCCCCCCCCTTGCTGAGGGTTGAAAATTTTAAAATGCTTATAAATCGCGATCTAATTTTCGTAGCGCGGTCAAATTTTTTTTGGTAATTTACTATGACACAGTGTTACGTTTGGTGACAGGAGACCCCCCACGGTGAGGGTCAAAATATTAAAATAATTATAACTTGAGATCTAATTTTCGTAGCGCGGCTAAATTTTGTTTGGAAAATTATTATCAGACAGTGTTACTTTTGGTGACAGGAGATCTCCCACGGTGAGGGTCGAAAAATTTAAAATGCTTCTGACTCGCGATCAAATTTTCGTAGCGCAGCCAAATTATGTTTGGTAATTTATTATGAGACAGTGTTACTTTTGGTAACAGGAGATCCCCCATGGTGAGGGTCGAAAAATTTAAAATGCTTATAACTCGCGATCTAATTTTCGTAGTGCGGCCAAATTTTGTTTGGTAATTTATTATGAGACAGTGTTACTTTTGGTAACAGGAGACCCCCCCCCCACGGTGAGGGTCGAAAATTTTAAAGTGCTTATAACTCGCGATCTAATTTTCGTAGCGCGGCCAAATTTTGTTTGGTAATTTACTATGAGACAGTGTTACTTTTGGTGACTGGAAACCCCCCCCCCCACGGTGAGGGTCGAAAATTTTAAAATGCTTATAACTCGCGATCTAATTTTCGTAGCGCGGCCAAATTTAGTTTGGTAATTTATTATGAGACAGTGTTACTTTTGGTAACAGGAGATCCCCCATGGTGAGGGTCGAAAAATTTAAAATGCTTATAACTCGCGATCTAATTTTCGTAGTGCGGGCAAATTTTGTTTAGTAATTTATTATGAGACAGTGTTACTTTTGGTAACAGGAGATCCCCCATGGTGAGGGTCGAAAAATTTAAAATGCTTAAAACACGCGATTTAATTTTCGTATCGCGGCGAAATTTTGTTTGGTAATTTATTATGAGACAGTGTTAATTTTTGGAGAAAGGAACCCCCCCCATGATGAGGGTCGAAAATTTTAAAATGCTTATAACTCGCAATCTAATTTTCGTAGCGCGGCCAAATTTTGTTTGGTAATTTATTATGAGAGAGTGTTAAATTTTGGTGACAGGAAACCCCCCCCCCCACCAAAGTGATGGTCGAAAAATTTAAAATGTTTATAACTCGCGATAAATGTTCGTAGCGCGGCCAAATTTTGTTTGGTAATTTATTATGAGATAGTGTTACTTTTGGTAGGAGGAGACCCCACGGTGAGGGTCGAAAAAGTTAAAATGCGTATAACTCGCGGTCTAATTTTCGTATCACGGCCTAAATTGTTTGGTAATTTATTTTTAGACAGTGTTAATTTTTGGTGAAAGGAGCCCCCCCCCCCATGCTGAGGGTCGAAAATTTTAAAATGCTTATAGATCACGATCTAATTTTCGTAGCGCGGCCAAATTTTGTTTGGTAATTTACTATGAGACAGTGTTACTTTTTGTGACAGGAGACCCCCCCCCCCACGGTGAGTGTCGAAAAATTTTAAATGCTTATAACTCGCGATCTAATTTTCGTAGCGCGGCCAAACTTTGTTTGGTAATTTATTATGAGACAGTGTTACTTTTGGTAACAGGAGATCCCCCATGGTGAGGGTCGAAAAATTTAAAATGCTTATAGCTCGCGATTTAATTTTCGTAATGCGGCCAAATTTTGTTTGGTAATTTATTATGAGACAGTGTTACTTTTGGTGACAGGAGACCCCCTTGGTGAGTGTCGAAAAAGTTAAAATGCTTATAACTCGCGGTCTAATTTTCGTATGACGGCCAAAATTTGTTTGGTAATTTGCTATGAGACAGTGTTACGTTTAGTGACAGGAGACCCCCCACGGTGAGTGTCAAAAATTTAAAATAATTATAACTCGCGATCTAATTTTGGTAGCGCGGCCAAATTTTGTTTGGTAATTTATTATGAGACAGCGTTACTTTTGGTAACAGGAGATCCCCCATGGTGAGGGTTGAAAAATTTAAAATGCTTATAACTCGCGATCTAATTTCGTAGTGCGGCCAAATTTTGTTTGGTAATTTATTATGAGACAGTGTTACTTTTGGTAACAGGAGATCCCCCATGGTGAGGGTCGAAAAATTTAAAATGCTTATAACTGGCGATTTAATTTTCGTAGTGCGGCCAAATTTTGTTTGGTAATTTATTATGAGACAGTGTTACTTTTGGTGACAGGAGACCCCCTTGGTGAGGGTCGAAAAAGTTAAAATGCTTATAACTCGCGATTTAATTTTCGTAGTGCGGCCAAATTTTGTTTGGTTATTTATTATGAGACAGTGTTATTTTTGGTGACAGGAGACCCCCTTGGTGAGAGTCGAAAAATTTAAAATGCTTATAACTCGCGATTTAATTTTCGTAGTGCGGCCAAATTTTGTTTGGTAATTTATTATGAGACAGTGTTACTTTTGGTGACAGGAGACCCCCTTGGTGAGGGTCGAAAAATTTAAAATGCTTATAACTCGCGATTTAATTTTCGTAGTGCGGCCAAATTTTGTTTGGTAATTTATTATGAGACAGTGTTACTTTTGGTGACAGGAGACCCCCTTGGTGAGGGTCGAAAAAGTTAAAATGCTTAAAACTCGCGGTCTAATTTTCGTATGACGGCCAAAATTTGTTTGGTAATTTGCTATGAGACAGTGTTACGTTTAGTGACAGGAGACCCCCCACGGTGAGTGTCAAAAATTTAAAATAATTATAACTCGCGATCTAATTTTGGTAGCGCGGCCAAATTTTGTTTGGTAATTTATTATGAGACAGCGTTACTTTTGGTAACAGGAGATCCCCCATGGTGAGGGTTGAAAAATTTAAAATGCTTATAACTCGCGATCTAATTTCGTAGTGCGGCCAAATTTTGTTTGGTAATTTATTATGAGACAGTGTTACTTTTGGTAACAGGAGATCCCCCATGGTGAGGGTCGAAAAATTTAAAATGCTTATAACTGGCGATTTAATTTTCGTAGTGCGGCCAAATTTTGTTTGGTAATTTATTATGAGACAGTGTTACTTTTGGTGACAGGAGACCCCCTTGGTGAGGGTCGAAAAAGTTAAAATGCTTATAACTCGTGGTCTAATTTTCGTATGACGGCCAAAATTTGTTTGGTAATTTGCTATGAGACAGTGTTACGTTTGGTGACAGGAGACCCCCCCACGGTGAGGGTCAAAAATTTAAAATAATTATAACTCGCGATCTAATTTTCGTAGCGCGGCCAAATTTTGTTTGGTAATTTTTTATGAGACAGCATTACTTTTGGTAACAGGAGATCCCCCATGGTGAGGGTCGAAAAATTTAAAATGCTTATAACTCGCTGTCTAATTTTCGTATCACGGCCAAAATTTGTTTGGTAATTTATTATGAGAGAGTGTTAATATTTGGTGAAAGGAGACCCCCCCCCCCATGCTGAGGGTTGAAAATTTTAAAATGCTTATAAATCGCGATCTAATTTTCGTAGCGCGGCCAAATTTTTTTTGGTAATTTACTATGACACAGTGTTACGTTTGGTGACAGGAGACCCCCCACGGTGAGGGTAAAAATATTAAAATAATTATAACTTGAGTTCTAATTTTCGTAGCGCGGCTAAATTTTGTTTGGAAAATTATTATGAGACAGTGTTACTTTTGGTAACAGGAGACCCCCCCCCCACGGTGAGGGTCGAAAATTTTAAAATGCTTATAACTCGCGATCTAATTTTCGTAGCGCGGCCAAATTTTGTTTGGTAATTTATTATGAGACAGTGTTACTTTTGGTAACAGGAGACCCCCCCCCCCACGGTGAGGGTCGAAAATTTTAAAGTGCTTATAACTCGCGATCTAATTTTCGTAGCGCGGCCAAATTTTGTTTGGTAATTTACTATGAGACAGTGTTACTTTTGGTGACTGGAGACCCCCCCCCCACGGTGAGGGTCGAACATTTTAAAATGCTTATAACTCGCGATCTAATTTTCGTAGCGCGGCCAAATTTAGTTTGGTAATATATTATGAGACAGTGTTACTTTTGGTAACAGGAGATCCCCCATGGTGAGGGTCGAAAAATTTAAAATGCTTATAACTCGCGATCTAATTTTCGTAGTGCGGGCAAATTTTGTTTGGTAATTTATTATGAGACAGTGTTACTTTTGCTAGCAGGAGACCCACACGGTGAGGGTCGAAAAAGTTAAAATGCGTATAACTCGCGGTCTAATTTTCGTATCACGGCCTAAATTTGTTTGGTAATTTATTATCAGACAGTGTTAATTTTTGGTGAAAGGAGCCCCCCCCCATGCTGAGGGTCGAAAATTTTAAAATGCTTATAGATCACGATCTAATTTTCGTAGCGCGGCCAAATTTTGTTTGGTAATTTACTATGAGACAGTGTTACTTTTTGTGACAGGAGACCCCTCCCCACGGTGAGTGTCGAAAAATTTTAAATGCTTATAACTCGCGATCTAATTCTCGTAGCGCGGCCAAACATTGTTTGGTAATTTATTATGAGACAGTGTTACTTTTGGTAACAGGAGATCCCCCATGGTGAGGGTCGAAAAATTTAAAATGCTTATAGCTCGCGATTTAATTTTCGTAATGCGGCCAAATTTTGTTTGGTAATTTATTATGAGACAGTGTTACTTTTGGTGACAGGAGACCCCCCACGGTGAGGGTCGAAAAATTTAAAATGCTTATAATTCGCGATCTAATTTTCGTAGCGCGGCCAAATTTTGTTTGGTAATTTATTATGAGACAGTGTTACTTTTGGTGACAGGAGACCCCCTTGGTGAGAGTCGAAAAATTTAAAATGCTTATAACTCGCGATTTAATTTTCGTAGTGCGGCCAAATTTTGTTTGGTAATTTATTATGAGACAGTGTTACTTTTGGTGACAGGAGACCCCTCACGGTGAGGGTCGAAAAATTTAAAATGCTTATAACTCGCGATCTAATTTTCGTAGCGCGGCCAAATTTTGTTTGGTAATTTATTATGAGACAGTGTTACTTTTGGTGACAGGAGACCCCCTTGGTGAGGATCGAAAAAGTTAAAATGCTTATAACTCGCGGTCTAATTTTCGTATGACGGCCAAAATTTGTTTGGTAATTTGCTATGAGACAGTGTTACGTTTGGTGACAGGAGACCCCCCACGGTGAGGGTCAAAAATTTAAAATAATTATAACTCGCGATCTAATTTTCGTAGCGCGGCCAAATTTTGTTTGGTAATTTATTATGAGACAGCGTTACTTTTGGTAACAGGAGATCCCCCATGGTGAGGGTCGAAAAATTTAAAATGCGTATAACTCGCGATCTAATTTCGTAGTGCGGCCAAATTTTGTTTGGTAATTTATTATGAGACAGTGTTACTTTTGGTAACAGGAGATCCCCCATGGTGAGGGTCGAAAAATTTAAAATGCTTATAACTGGCGATTTAATTTTCGTAGTGCGGCCAAATTTTGTTTGGTAATTTATTATGAGACAGTGTTACTTTTGGTGACAGGAGACCCCCTTGGTGAGTGTCGAAAAAGTTAAAATGCTTATAACTCGCGGTCTAATTTTCGTATGACGGCCAAAATTTGTTTGGTAATTTGCTATGAGACAGTGTTACGTTTGGTGACAGGAGACCCCCCACGGTGAGGGTCAAAAATTTAAAATAATTATAACACGCGATCTAATTTTCGTAGCGCGGCCAAATTTTGTTTGGTAATTTATTATGAGACAGCGTTACTTTTGGTAACAGGAGATCCCATATGGTGAGGGTCGAAAAATTTAAAATGCTTATAACTCGCGATCTAATTTCGTAGTGCGGCCAAATTTTGTTTGGTAATTTATTATGAGACAGTGTTACTTTTGGTAACAGGAGATCCCCCATGGTGAGGGTCGAAAAATTTAAAATGCTTATAACTGGTGATTTAATTTTCGTAGTGCGGCCAAATTTTGTTTGGTAATTTATTATGAGACAGTGTTACTTTTGGTGAAAGGAGAACCCCCCACGGTGAGGGTCGAAAAATTTAAAATGCTTATAACTCGAGATCTAATTTTCGTAGCGCGGCCAAATTTTGTTTGGTAATTTTTTATGAGACAGCATTACTTTTGGTAACAGGAGATCCCCCATGGTGAGGGTCGAAAAATTTAAAATGCTTATAACTCGCTGTCTAATTTTCGTATCACGGCCAAAATTTGTTTGGTAATTTATTATGAGAGTGTTAATATTTGGTGAAAGGAGACCCCCCCCCATGCTGAGGGTTGAAAATTTTGAAATGCTTATAAATCGCGATCTAATTTTCATAGCGCGGCCAAATTTTTTTGGTAATTTACTATGACACAGTGTTACGTTTGGTGACAGGAGACCCCCCACGGTGAGGGTAAAAATATTAAAATAATTATAACTTGAGTTCTAATTTTCGTAGCGCGGCTAAATTTTGTTTGGAAAATTATTATCAGACAGTGTTATTTTTGGTGACAGGAGATCCCCCACGGTGAGGGTCGAAAAATTTAAAATGCTTCTGACTCGCGATCTAATTTTCGTAGCGCGGCCAAATTATGTTTTGTAATTTATTATGAGACAGTGTTACTTTTGGTAACAGGAGATCCCCCATGGTGAGGGTCGAAAAATTTAAAATGCTTATAACTCGCGATCTAATTTTCGTAGTGCGGCCAAATTTTGTTTGGTAATTTATTATGAGACAGTGTTACTTTTGGTAACAGGAGACCCCCCCCCCACGGTGAGAGTCGAAAATTTTAAAGTGCTTATAACTCGCGATCTAATTTTCGTAGCGCGGCCAAATTTTGTTTATTAATTTACTATGAGACAGTGTTACTTTTGGTGACTGGAGACCCCCCCCCCACGGTGAGGGTCGAACATTTTAAAATGCTTATAACTCGCGATCTAATTTTCGTAGCGCGGCCAAATTTAGTTTGGTAATATATTATGAGACAGTGTTACTTTTGGTAACAGGAGATCCCCCATGGTGAGGGTCGAAAAATTTAAAATGCTTATAACTCGCGATCTAATTTTCGTAGTGCGGGCAAATTTTGTTTGGTAATTTATTATGAGACAGTGTTACTTTTGGTAACAGGAGATCCCCCATGGTGAGGGTCGAAAAATTTAAAATGCTTAAAACACGCGAGTTAATTTTCGTATCGCGGCGAAATTTTGTTTGGTAATTTATTATTAGACAGTGTTAATTTTTTGAGAAAGGAACCCCCCCCTCATGATGAGGGTCGAAAATTTTAAAATGCTTATAACTCGCGATCTAATTTTCGTAGCGCGGCCAAATTTTGTTTGGTAATTTATTATGAGAGAGTGTTAAATTTTGGTGACAGGAGACCCCCCCCACCAAAGTGATGGTCGAAAAATTTAAAATGTTTATAACTCGCGATAAATGTTCGCAGCGCGGCCAAATTTTGTTTGGTAATTTATTATGAGACAGTGTTACTTTTGGTAGCAGGAGACCCCCACGGTGAGGGTCGAAAAAGTTAAAATGCGTATAACTCGCGGTCTAATTTTCGTATCACGGCCAAAATTTGTTTGGTAATTTATTATCAGACAGTGTTAATTTTTGGTGAAAGGAGCCCCCCCCATGCTGAGGGTCGAAAATTTTAAAATGCTTATAGATCACGATCTAATTTTCGTAGCGCGGCCAAATTTTGTTTGGTAATTTATTATGAGACAGTGTTACTTTTGGTAACAGGAGATCCCCCATGGTGAGGGTCGAAAAATTTAAAATGCTTATAACTCGCGATTTAATTTTCGTAATGCGGCCAAATTTTGTTTGGTTATTTATTATGAGACAGTGTTACTTTTGGTGACAGGAGACCCCCCACGGTGAGGGTCGAAAAATTTAAAATGCTTATAATTCGCGATCAAATTTTCGTAGCGCGGCCAAATTTTGTTTGGTAATTTATTATGAGACAGTGTTACATTTGGTGACAGGAGACCCCTTGGGGAGAGTCGAAAAATTTAAAATGCTTATAACTCGCGATTTAATTTTCGTAGTGCGGCCAAATTTTGTTTGGTAATTTATTATGAGACAGTGTTACTTTTGGTGACAGGAGACCCCCTTGGTGAGGGTCGAAAAATTTAAATTCTTATAACTCGCGATTTAATTTTCGTAGTGCGGCCAAATTTTGTTTGGTAATTTATTATGAGACAGTGTTACTTTTGGTGACAGGAGACCCCCTTGGTGAGGGTCGAAAAAGTTAAAATGCTTATAACTCGCGGTCTAATTTTCGTATGACGGCCAAAATTTGTTTGGTAATTTGCTATGAGACAGTGTTACGTTTGGTGACAGGAGACCCCCCACGGTGAGGGTCAAAAATTTAAAATAATTATAACTCGCGATCTAATTTTCGTAGCGCGGCCAAATTTTGTTTGGTAATTTATTATGAGACAGCGTTACTTTTGGTAACAGGAGATCCCCCATGGTGAGGGTCGAAAAATTTAAAATGCTTATAACTCGCGATCTAATTTCGTAGCGCGACCAAATTTTGTTTGGTAATTTACTATGAGACAGTGTTACTTTTTGTGACAGGAGACCCCCCATGGTGAGGGTCGAAAAATTTAAAATGCTTATAACTCGCGATCTAATTTTCGTAGTGCGGGCAAATTTTGTTTGGTAATTTACTATGAGACAGTGTTACTTTTGGTGACTGGAGACCCCCCCCCCACGGTGAGGGTCGAACATTTTAAAATGCTTATAACTCGCTATCTAATTTTCGTAGCGCGGCCAAATTTAGTTTGGTAATATATTATGAGACAGTGTTACTTTTGGTAACAGGAGATCCCCCTTGCTGAGGGTTGAAAATTTTAAAATGCTTATAAATCGCGATCTAATTTTCGTAGCGCGGTCAAATTTTTTTTGGTAATTTACTATGACACAGTGTTACGTTTGGTGACAGGAGACCCCCCACGGTGAGGGTCAAAATATTAAAATAATTATAACTTGAGATCTAATTTTCGTAGCGCGGCTAAATTTTGTTTGGAAAATTATTATCAGACAGTGTTACTTTTGGTGACAGGAGATCTCCCACGGTGAGGGTCGAAAAATTTAAAATGCTTCTGACTCGCGATCAAATTTTCGTAGCGCAGCCAAATTATGTTTGGTAATTTATTATGAGACAGTGTTACTTTTGGTAACAGGAGATCCCCCATGGTGAGGGTCGAAAAATTTAAAATGCTTATAACTCGCGATCTAATTTTCGTAGTGCGGCCAAATTTTGTTTGGTAATTTATTATGAGACAGTGTTACTTTTGGTAACAGGAGACCCCCCCCCCACGGTGAGGGTCGAAAATTTTAAAGTGCTTATAACTCGCGATCTAATTTTCGTAGCGCGGCCAAATTTTGTTTGGTAATTTACTATGAGACAGTGTTACTTTTGGTGACTGGAAACCCCCCCCCCCACGGTGAGGGTCGAAAATTTTAAAATGCTTATAACTCGCGATCTAATTTTCGTAGCGCGGCCAAATTTAGTTTGGTAATTTATTATGAGACAGTGTTACTTTTGGTAACAGGAGATCCCCCATGGTGAGGGTCGAAAAATTTAAAATGCTTATAACTCGCGATCTAATTTTCGTAGTGCGGGCAAATTTTGTTTAGTAATTTATTATGAGACAGTGTTACTTTTGGTAACAGGAGATCCCCCATGGTGAGGGTCGAAAAATTTAAAATGCTTAAAACACGCGATTTAATTTTCGTATCGCGGCGAAATTTTGTTTGGTAATTTATTATGAGACAGTGTTAATTTTTGGAGAAAGGAACCCCCCCCATGATGAGGGTCGAAAATTTTAAAATGCTTATAACTCGCAATCTAATTTTCGTAGCGCGGCCAAATTTTGTTTGGTAATTTATTATGAGAGAGTGTTAAATTTTGGTGACAGGAAACCCCCCCCCCCACCAAAGTGATGGTCGAAAAATTTAAAATGTTTATAACTCGCGATAAATGTTCGTAGCGCGGCCAAATTTTGTTTGGTAATTTATTATGAGATAGTGTTACTTTTGGTAGGAGGAGACCCCACGGTGAGGGTCGAAAAAGTTAAAATGCGTATAACTCGCGGTCTAATTTTCGTATCACGGCCTAAATTGTTTGGTAATTTATTTTTAGACAGTGTTAATTTTTGGTGAAAGGAGCCCCCCCCCCCATGCTGAGGGTCGAAAATTTTAAAATGCTTATAGATCACGATCTAATTTTCGTAGCGCGGCCAAATTTTGTTTGGTAATTTACTATGAGACAGTGTTACTTTTTGTGACAGGAGACCCCCCCCCCCACGGTGAGTGTCGAAAAATTTTAAATGCTTATAACTCGCGATCTAATTTTCGTAGCGCGGCCAAACTTTGTTTGGTAATTTATTATGAGACAGTGTTACTTTTGGTAACAGGAGATCCCCCATGGTGAGGGTCGAAAAATTTAAAATGCTTATAGCTCGCGATTTAATTTTCGTAATGCGGCCAAATTTTGTTTGGTAATTTATTATGAGACAGTGTTACTTTTGGTGACAGGAGACCCCCTTGGTGAGTGTCGAAAAAGTTAAAATGCTTATAACTCGCGGTCTAATTTTCGTATGACGGCCAAAATTTGTTTGGTAATTTGCTATGAGACAGTGTTACGTTTAGTGACAGGAGACCCCCCACGGTGAGTGTCAAAAATTTAAAATAATTATAACTCGCGATCTAATTTTGGTAGCGCGGCCAAATTTTGTTTGGTAATTTATTATGAGACAGCGTTACTTTTGGTAACAGGAGATCCCCCATGGTGAGGGTTGAAAAATTTAAAATGCTTATAACTCGCGATCTAATTTCGTAGTGCGGCCAAATTTTGTTTGGTAATTTATTATGAGACAGTGTTACTTTTGGTAACAGGAGATCCCCCATGGTGAGGGTCGAAAAATTTAAAATGCTTATAACTGGCGATTTAATTTTCGTAGTGCGGCCAAATTTTGTTTGGTAATTTATTATGAGACAGTGTTACTTTTGGTGACAGGAGACCCCCTTGGTGAGGGTCGAAAAAGTTAAAATGCTTATAACTCGCGATTTAATTTTCGTAGTGCGGCCAAATTTTGTTTGGTTATTTATTATGAGACAGTGTTATTTTTGGTGACAGGAGACCCCCTTGGTGAGAGTCGAAAAATTTAAAATGCTTATAACTCGCGATTTAATTTTCGTAGTGCGGCCAAATTTTGTTTGGTAATTTATTATGAGACAGTGTTACTTTTGGTGACAGGAGACCCCCTTGGTGAGGGTCGAAAAATTTAAAATGCTTATAACTCGCGATTTAATTTTCGTAGTGCGGCCAAATTTTGTTTGGTAATTTATTATGAGACAGTGTTACTTTTGGTGACAGGAGACCCCCTTGGTGAGGGTCGAAAAAGTTAAAATGCTTAAAACTCGCGGTCTAATTTTCGTATGACGGCCAAAATTTGTTTGGTAATTTGCTATGAGACAGTGTTACGTTTAGTGACAGGAGACCCCCCACGGTGAGTGTCAAAAATTTAAAATAATTATAACTCGCGATCTAATTTTGGTAGCGCGGCCAAATTTTGTTTGGTAATTTATTATGAGACAGCGTTACTTTTGGTAACAGGAGATCCCCCATGGTGAGGGTTGAAAAATTTAAAATGCTTATAACTCGCGATCTAATTTCGTAGTGCGGCCAAATTTTGTTTGGTAATTTATTATGAGACAGTGTTACTTTTGGTAACAGGAGATCCCCCATGGTGAGGGTCGAAAAATTTAAAATGCTTATAACTGGCGATTTAATTTTCGTAGTGCGGCCAAATTTTGTTTGGTAATTTATTATGAGACAGTGTTACTTTTGGTGACAGGAGACCCCCTTGGTGAGGGTCGAAAAAGTTAAAATGCTTATAACTCGTGGTCTAATTTTCGTATGACGGCCAAAATTTGTTTGGTAATTTGCTATGAGACAGTGTTACGTTTGGTGACAGGAGACCCCCCCACGGTGAGGGTCAAAAATTTAAAATAATTATAACTCGCGATCTAATTTTCGTAGCGCGGCCAAATTTTGTTTGGTAATTTTTTATGAGACAGCATTACTTTTGGTAACAGGAGATCCCCCATGGTGAGGGTCGAAAAATTTAAAATGCTTATAACTCGCTGTCTAATTTTCGTATCACGGCCAAAATTTGTTTGGTAATTTATTATGAGAGAGTGTTAATATTTGGTGAAAGGAGACCCCCCCCCCATGCTGAGGGTTGAAAATTTTAAAATGCTTATAAATCGCGATCTAATTTTCGTAGCGCGGCCAAATTTTTTTTGGTAATTTACTATGACACAGTGTTACGTTTGGTGACAGGAGACCCCCCACGGTGAGGGTAAAAATATTAAAATAATTATAACTTGAGTTCTAATTTTCGTAGCGCGGCTAAATTTTGTTTGGAAAATTATTATGAGACAGTGTTACTTTTGGTAACAGGAGACCCCCCCCCCACGGTGAGGGTCGAAAATTTTAAAATGCTTATAACTCGCGATCTAATTTTCGTAGCGCGGCCAAATTTTGTTTGGTAATTTATTATGAGACAGTGTTACTTTTGGTAACAGGAGACCCCCCCCCCCACGGTGAGGGTCGAAAATTTTAAAGTGCTTATAACTCGCGATCTAATTTTCGTAGCGCGGCCAAATTTTGTTTGGTAATTTACTATGAGACAGTGTTACTTTTGGTGACTGGAGACCCCCCCCCCACGGTGAGGGTCGAACATTTTAAAATGCTTATAACTCGCGATCTAATTTTCGTAGCGCGGCCAAATTTAGTTTGGTAATATATTATGAGACAGTGTTACTTTTGGTAACAGGAGATCCCCCATGGTGAGGGTCGAAAAATTTAAAATGCTTATAACTCGCGATCTAATTTTCGTAGTGCGGGCAAATTTTGTTTGGTAATTTATTATGAGACAGTGTTACTTTTGCTAGCAGGAGACCCACACGGTGAGGGTCGAAAAAGTTAAAATGCGTATAACTCGCGGTCTAATTTTCGTATCACGGCCTAAATTTGTTTGGTAATTTATTATCAGACAGTGTTAATTTTTGGTGAAAGGAGCCCCCCCCCATGCTGAGGGTCGAAAATTTTAAAATGCTTATAGATCACGATCTAATTTTCGTAGCGCGGCCAAATTTTGTTTGGTAATTTACTATGAGACAGTGTTACTTTTTGTGACAGGAGACCCCTCCCCACGGTGAGTGTCGAAAAATTTTAAATGCTTATAACTCGCGATCTAATTCTCGTAGCGCGGCCAAACATTGTTTGGTAATTTATTATGAGACAGTGTTACTTTTGGTAACAGGAGATCCCCCATGGTGAGGGTCGAAAAATTTAAAATGCTTATAGCTCGCGATTTAATTTTCGTAATGCGGCCAAATTTTGTTTGGTAATTTATTATGAGACAGTGTTACTTTTGGTGACAGGAGACCCCCCACGGTGAGGGTCGAAAAATTTAAAATGCTTATAATTCGCGATCTAATTTTCGTAGCGCGGCCAAATTTTGTTTGGTAATTTATTATGAGACAGTGTTACTTTTGGTGACAGGAGACCCCCTTGGTGAGAGTCGAAAAATTTAAAATGCTTATAACTCGCGATTTAATTTTCGTAGTGCGGCCAAATTTTGTTTGGTAATTTATTATGAGACAGTGTTACTTTTGGTGACAGGAGACCCCTCACGGTGAGGGTCGAAAAATTTAAAATGCTTATAACTCGCGATCTAATTTTCGTAGCGCGGCCAAATTTTGTTTGGTAATTTATTATGAGACAGTGTTACTTTTGGTGACAGGAGACCCCCTTGGTGAGGATCGAAAAAGTTAAAATGCTTATAACTCGCGGTCTAATTTTCGTATGACGGCCAAAATTTGTTTGGTAATTTGCTATGAGACAGTGTTACGTTTGGTGACAGGAGACCCCCCACGGTGAGGGTCAAAAATTTAAAATAATTATAACTCGCGATCTAATTTTCGTAGCGCGGCCAAATTTTGTTTGGTAATTTATTATGAGACAGCGTTACTTTTGGTAACAGGAGATCCCCCATGGTGAGGGTCGAAAAATTTAAAATGCGTATAACTCGCGATCTAATTTCGTAGTGCGGCCAAATTTTGTTTGGTAATTTATTATGAGACAGTGTTACTTTTGGTAACAGGAGATCCCCCATGGTGAGGGTCGAAAAATTTAAAATGCTTATAACTGGCGATTTAATTTTCGTAGTGCGGCCAAATTTTGTTTGGTAATTTATTATGAGACAGTGTTACTTTTGGTGACAGGAGACCCCCTTGGTGAGTGTCGAAAAAGTTAAAATGCTTATAACTCGCGGTCTAATTTTCGTATGACGGCCAAAATTTGTTTGGTAATTTGCTATGAGACAGTGTTACGTTTGGTGACAGGAGACCCCCCACGGTGAGGGTCAAAAATTTAAAATAATTATAACACGCGATCTAATTTTCGTAGCGCGGCCAAATTTTGTTTGGTAATTTATTATGAGACAGCGTTACTTTTGGTAACAGGAGATCCCATATGGTGAGGGTCGAAAAATTTAAAATGCTTATAACTCGCGATCTAATTTCGTAGTGCGGCCAAATTTTGTTTGGTAATTTATTATGAGACAGTGTTACTTTTGGTAACAGGAGATCCCCCATGGTGAGGGTCGAAAAATTTAAAATGCTTATAACTGGTGATTTAATTTTCGTAGTGCGGCCAAATTTTGTTTGGTAATTTATTATGAGACAGTGTTACTTTTGGTGAAAGGAGAACCCCCCACGGTGAGGGTCGAAAAATTTAAAATGCTTATAACTCGAGATCTAATTTTCGTAGCGCGGCCAAATTTTGTTTGGTAATTTTTTATGAGACAGCATTACTTTTGGTAACAGGAGATCCCCCATGGTGAGGGTCGAAAAATTTAAAATGCTTATAACTCGCTGTCTAATTTTCGTATCACGGCCAAAATTTGTTTGGTAATTTATTATGAGAGTGTTAATATTTGGTGAAAGGAGACCCCCCCCCATGCTGAGGGTTGAAAATTTTGAAATGCTTATAAATCGCGATCTAATTTTCATAGCGCGGCCAAATTTTTTTGGTAATTTACTATGACACAGTGTTACGTTTGGTGACAGGAGACCCCCCACGGTGAGGGTAAAAATATTAAAATAATTATAACTTGAGTTCTAATTTTCGTAGCGCGGCTAAATTTTGTTTGGAAAATTATTATCAGACAGTGTTATTTTTGGTGACAGGAGATCCCCCACGGTGAGGGTCGAAAAATTTAAAATGCTTCTGACTCGCGATCTAATTTTCGTAGCGCGGCCAAATTATGTTTTGTAATTTATTATGAGACAGTGTTACTTTTGGTAACAGGAGATCCCCCATGGTGAGGGTCGAAAAATTTAAAATGCTTATAACTCGCGATCTAATTTTCGTAGTGCGGCCAAATTTTGTTTGGTAATTTATTATGAGACAGTGTTACTTTTGGTAACAGGAGACCCCCCCCCCACGGTGAGAGTCGAAAATTTTAAAGTGCTTATAACTCGCGATCTAATTTTCGTAGCGCGGCCAAATTTTGTTTATTAATTTACTATGAGACAGTGTTACTTTTGGTGACTGGAGACCCCCCCCCCACGGTGAGGGTCGAACATTTTAAAATGCTTATAACTCGCGATCTAATTTTCGTAGCGCGGCCAAATTTAGTTTGGTAATATATTATGAGACAGTGTTACTTTTGGTAACAGGAGATCCCCCATGGTGAGGGTCGAAAAATTTAAAATGCTTATAACTCGCGATCTAATTTTCGTAGTGCGGGCAAATTTTGTTTGGTAATTTATTATGAGACAGTGTTACTTTTGGTAACAGGAGATCCCCCATGGTGAGGGTCGAAAAATTTAAAATGCTTAAAACACGCGAGTTAATTTTCGTATCGCGGCGAAATTTTGTTTGGTAATTTATTATTAGACAGTGTTAATTTTTTGAGAAAGGAACCCCCCCCTCATGATGAGGGTCGAAAATTTTAAAATGCTTATAACTCGCGATCTAATTTTCGTAGCGCGGCCAAATTTTGTTTGGTAATTTATTATGAGAGAGTGTTAAATTTTGGTGACAGGAGACCCCCCCCACCAAAGTGATGGTCGAAAAATTTAAAATGTTTATAACTCGCGATAAATGTTCGCAGCGCGGCCAAATTTTGTTTGGTAATTTATTATGAGACAGTGTTACTTTTGGTAGCAGGAGACCCCCACGGTGAGGGTCGAAAAAGTTAAAATGCGTATAACTCGCGGTCTAATTTTCGTATCACGGCCAAAATTTGTTTGGTAATTTATTATCAGACAGTGTTAATTTTTGGTGAAAGGAGCCCCCCCCATGCTGAGGGTCGAAAATTTTAAAATGCTTATAGATCACGATCTAATTTTCGTAGCGCGGCCAAATTTTGTTTGGTAATTTATTATGAGACAGTGTTACTTTTGGTAACAGGAGATCCCCCATGGTGAGGGTCGAAAAATTTAAAATGCTTATAACTCGCGATTTAATTTTCGTAATGCGGCCAAATTTTGTTTGGTTATTTATTATGAGACAGTGTTACTTTTGGTGACAGGAGACCCCCCACGGTGAGGGTCGAAAAATTTAAAATGCTTATAATTCGCGATCAAATTTTCGTAGCGCGGCCAAATTTTGTTTGGTAATTTATTATGAGACAGTGTTACATTTGGTGACAGGAGACCCCTTGGGGAGAGTCGAAAAATTTAAAATGCTTATAACTCGCGATTTAATTTTCGTAGTGCGGCCAAATTTTGTTTGGTAATTTATTATGAGACAGTGTTACTTTTGGTGACAGGAGACCCCCTTGGTGAGGGTCGAAAAATTTAAATTCTTATAACTCGCGATTTAATTTTCGTAGTGCGGCCAAATTTTGTTTGGTAATTTATTATGAGACAGTGTTACTTTTGGTGACAGGAGACCCCCTTGGTGAGGGTCGAAAAAGTTAAAATGCTTATAACTCGCGGTCTAATTTTCGTATGACGGCCAAAATTTGTTTGGTAATTTGCTATGAGACAGTGTTACGTTTGGTGACAGGAGACCCCCCACGGTGAGGGTCAAAAATTTAAAATAATTATAACTCGCGATCTAATTTTCGTAGCGCGGCCAAATTTTGTTTGGTAATTTATTATGAGACAGCGTTACTTTTGGTAACAGGAGATCCCCCATGGTGAGGGTCGAAAAATTTAAAATGCTTATAACTCGCGATCTAATTTCGTAGCGCGACCAAATTTTGTTTGGTAATTTACTATGAGACAGTGTTACTTTTTGTGACAGGAGACCCCCCATGGTGAGGGTCGAAAAATTTAAAATGCTTATAACTCGCGATCTAATTTTCGTAGTGCGGGCAAATTTTGTTTGGTAATTTACTATGAGACAGTGTTACTTTTGGTGACTGGAGACCCCCCCCCCACGGTGAGGGTCGAACATTTTAAAATGCTTATAACTCGCTATCTAATTTTCGTAGCGCGGCCAAATTTAGTTTGGTAATATATTATGAGACAGTGTTACTTTTGGTAACAGGAGATCCCCCATGGTGAGGGTCGAAAAATTTAAAATGCTTATAACTCGCGATCTAATTTTCGTAGTGCGGGCAAATTTTGTTTGGTAATTTATTATGAGACAGTGTTACTTTTGGTAACAGGAGATCCCCCATGGTGAGGGTCGAAAAATTTAAAATGCTTAAAACACGCGAGTTAATTTTCGTATCGCGGCGAAATTTTGTTTGGTAATTTATTATTAGACAGTGTTAATTTTTGGAGAAAGGAACCCCCCCCCCCCATGATGAGTGTCGAAAATTTTAAAATGCTTATAACTCGCGATCTAATATTCGTAGCGCGGCCAAATTTTGTTTGGTAATTTATTATGAGAGAGTGTTAAATTTTGGTGACAGGAGACCCCCCCCCCCACCAAAGTGATGGTCGAAAAATTTAAAATGTTTATAACTCGCGATAAATGTTCGCAGCGCGGCCAAATTTTGTTTGGTAATTTATTATGAGACAGTGTAACTTTTGGTAGCAGGAGACCCCCACGGTGAGGGTCGAAAAAGTTAAAATGCGTATAACTCGCGGTCTAATTTTCGTATCACGGCCAAAATTTGTTTTGTAATTTATTATCAGACAGTGTTAATTTTTGGTGAAAGGAGCCCCCCCCCATGCTGAGGGTCGAAAATTTTAAAATGCTTATAGATCACGATCTAATTTTCGTAGCGCGGCCAAATTTTGTTTGGTAATTTATTATGAGACAGTGTTACTTTTGGTAACAGGAGATCCCCCATGGTGAGGGTCGAAAAATTTAAAATGCTTATAACTCGCGATTTAATTTTCGTAATGCGGCCAAATTTTGTTTGGTTATTTATTATGAGACAGTGTTACTTTTGGTGACAGGAGACCCCCCACGGTGAGGGTCGAAAAATTTAAAATGCTTATAATTCGCGATCTAATTTTCGTAGCGCGGCCAAATTTTGTTTGGTAATTTATTATGAGACAGTGTTACTTTTGGTGACAGGAGACCCCTTGGGGAGAGTCGAAAAATTTAAAATGCTTATAACTCGCGATTTAATTTTCGTAGTGCGGCCAAATTTTGTTTGGTAATTTATTATGAGACAGTGTTACTTTTGGTGACAGGAGACCCCCTTGGTGAGGGTCGAAAAATTTAAAATGCTTATAACTCGCGATTTAATTTTCGTAGTGCGGCCAAATTTTGTTTGGTAATTTATTATGAGACAGTGTTACTTTTGGTGACAGGAGACCCCCTTGGTGAGGGTCGAAAAAGTTAAAATGCTTATAACTCGCGGTCTAATTTTCGTATGACGGCCAAAATTTGTTTGGTAATTTGCTATGAGACAGTGATACGTTTGGTGACAGGAGACCCCCCACGGTGAGGGTCAAAAATTTAAAATAATTATAACTCGCGATCTAATTTTGGTAGCGCGGCCAAATTTTGTTTGGTAATTTATTATGAGACAGCGTTACTTTTGGTAACAGGAGATCCCCCATGGTGAGGGTTGAAAAATTTAAAATGCTTATAACTCGCGATCTAATTTCGTAGTGCGGCCAAATTTTGTTTGGTAATTTATTATGAGACAGTGTTACTTTTGGTAACAGGAGATCCCCCATGGTGAGGGTCGAAAAATTTAAAATGCTTATAACTGGCGATTTAATTTTCGTAGTGCGGCCAAATTTTGTTTGGTAATTTATTATGAGACAGTGTTACTTTTGGTGACAGGAGACCCCCTTGGTGAGGGTCGAAAAAGTTAAAATGCTTATAACTCGCGGTCTAATTTTCGTATGACGGCCAAAATTTGTTTGGTAATTTGATATGAGACAGTGTTACGTTTGGTGACAGGAGACCCCCCCACGGTGAGGGTCGAAAAATTTAAAATGCTTATAACTCGCTGTCTAATTTTCGTATCACGGCCAAAATTTGTTTGGTAATTTATTATGAGAGAGTGTTAATATTTGGTGAAAGGAGACCCCCCCATGCTGAGGGTTGAAAATTTTAAAATGCTTATAAATCGCGATCTAATTTTCGTAGCGCGGCCAAATTTTTTTGGTAATTTACTATGACACAGTGTTACGTTTGGTGACAGGAGACCCCCCACGGTGAGGGTAAAAATATTAAAATAATTATAACTTGAGTTCTAATTTTCGTAGCGCGGCTAAATTTTGTTTGGAAAATTATTATCAGACAGTGTTATTTTTGGTGACAGGAGATAACCCACGGTGAGGGTCGAAAAATTTAAAATGCTTCTGACTCGCGATCTAATTTTCGTAGCGCGGCCAAATTATGTTTTGTAATTTATTATGAGACAGTGTTACTTTTGGTAACAGGAGATCCCCCATGGTGAGGGTCGAAAAATTTAAAATGCTTATAACTCGCGATCTAATTTTCGTAGTGCGGCCAAATTTTGTTTGGTAATTTATTATGAGACAGTGTTACTTTTGGTAACAGGAGACCCCCCCCCCACGGTGAGGGTCGAAAATTTTAAAGTGCTTATAACTCGCGATCTAATTTTCGTAGCGCGGCCAAATTTTGTTTGGTAATTTACTATGAGACAGTGTTACTTTTGGTGACTGGAGACCCCCCCCCACGGTGAGGGTCGAACATTTTAAAATGCTTATAACTCGCGATCTAATTTTCGTAGCGCGGCCAAATTTAGTTTGGTAATATATTATGAGACAGTGTTACTTTTGGTAACAGGAGATCCCCCATGGTGAGGGTCGAAAAATTTAAAATGCTTATAACTCGCGATCTAATTTTCGTAGTGCGGGCAAATTTTGTTTGGTAATTTATTATGAGACAGTGTTACTTTTGCTAGCAGGAGACCCACACGGTGAGTGTCGAAAAAGTTAAAATGCGTATAACTCGCGGTCTAATTTTCGTATCACGGCCTAAATTTGTTTGGTAATTTATTATCAGACAGTGTTAATTTTTGGTGAAAGGAGCCCCCCCCCCCCATGCTGAGGGTCGAAAATTTTAAAATGCTTATAGATCACGATCTAATTTTCGTAGCGCGGCCAAATTTTGTTTGGTAATTTACTATGAGACAGTGTTACTTTTGTGACAGGAGACCCCTCCCACGGTGAGTGTCGAAAAATTTTAAATGCTTATAACTCGCGATCTAATTCTCGTAGCGCGGCCAAACTTTGTTTGGTAATTTATTATGAGACAGTGTTACTTTTGGTAACAGGAGATCCCCCATGGTGAGGGTCGAAAAATTTAAAATGCTTATAGCTCGCGATTTAATTTTCGTAATGCGGCCAAATTTTGTTTGGTAATTTATTATGAGACAGTGTTACTTTTGGTGACAGGAGACCCCCCACGGTGAGGGTCGAAAAATTTAAAATGCTTATAATTCGCGATCTAATTTTCGTAGCGCGGCCAAATTTTGTTTGGTAATTTATTATGAGACAGCGTTACTTTTGGTAACAGGAGATCCCCCATGGTGAGGGTCGAAAAATTTAAAATGCTTATAACTCGCGATCTAATTTCGTAGTGCGGCCAAATTTTGTTTGGTAATTTATTATGAGACAGTGTTACTTTTGGTAACAGGAGATCCCCCATGGTGAGGGTCGAAAAATTTAAAATGCTTATAACTGGCGATTTAATTTTCGTAGTGCGGCCAAATTTTGTTTGGTAATTTATTATGAGACAGTGTTACTTTTGGTGACAGGAGACCCCCTTGGTGAGTGTCGAAAAAGTTAAAATGCTTATAACTCGCGGTCTAATTTTCGTATGACGGCCAAAATTTGTTTGGTAATTTGCTATGAGACAGTGTTACGTTTGGTGACAGGAGACCCCCCACGGTGAGGGTCAAAAATTTAAAATAATTATAACTCGCGATCTAATTTTCGTAGCGCGGCCAAATTTTGTTTGGTAATTTATTATGAGACAGCGTTACTTTTGGTAACAGGAGATCCCCCATGGTGAGGGTCGAAAAATTTAAAATGCTTATAACTCGCGATCTAATTTCGTAGTGCGGCCAAATTTTGTTTGGTAATTTATTATGAGACAGTGTTACTTTTGGTAACAGGAGATCCCCCATGGTGAGGGTCGAAAAATTTAAAATGCTTATAACTGGTGATTTAATTTTCGTAGTGCGGCCAAATTTTGTTTGGTAATTTTTTATGAGACAGCATTACTTTTGGTAACAGGAGATCCCCCATGGTGAGGGTCGAAAAATTTAAAATGCTTATAACTCGCTGTCTAATTTTCGTATCACGGCCAAAATTTGTTTGGTAATTTATTATGAGAGAGTGTTAATATTTGGTGAAAGGAGACCCCCCCCCATGCTGAGGGTTGAAAATTTTAAAATGCTTATAAATCGCGATCTAATTTTCATAGCGCGGCCAAATTTTTTTTGGTAATTTACTATGACACAGTGTTACGTTTGGTGACAGGAGACCCCCCACGGTGAGGGTAAAAATATTAAAATAATTATAACTTGAGTTCTAATTTTCGTAGCGCGGCTAAATTTTGTTTGGAAAATTATTATCAGACAGTGTTATTTTTGGTGACAGGAGATCCCCCACGGTGAGGGTCGAAAAATTTAAAATGCTTCTGACTCGCGATCTAATTTTCGTAGCGCGGCCAAATTATGTTTTGTAATTTATTATGAGACAGTGTTACTTTTGGTAACAGGAGATCCCCCATGGTGAGGGTCGAAAAATTTAAAATGCTTATAACTCGCGATCTAATTTTCGTAGTGCGGCCAAATTTTGTTTGGTAATTTATTATGAGACAGTGTTACTTTTGGTAACAGGAGACCCCCCCCCACGGTGAGAGTCGAAAATTTTAAAGTGCTTATAACTCGCGATCTAATTTTCGTAGCGCGGCCAAATTTTGTTTGGTAATTTACTATGAGACAGTGTTACTTTTGGTGACTGGAGACCCCCCCCACGGTGAGGGTCGAACATTTTAAAATGCTTATAACTCGCGATCTAATTTTCGTAGCGCGGCCAAATTTAGTTTGGTAATATATTATGAGACAGTGTTACTTTTGGTAACAGGAGATCCCCCATGGTGAGGGTCGAAAAATTTAAAATGCTTATAACTCGCGATCTAATTTTCGTAGTGCGGGCAAATTTTGTTTGGTAATTTATTATGAGACAGTGTTACTTTTGGTAACAGGAGATCCCCCATGGTGAGGGTCGAAAAATTTAAAATGCTTAAAACACGCGAGTTAATTTTCGTATCGCGGCGAAATTTTGTTTGGTAATTTATTATTAGACAGTGTTAATTTTTTGAGAAAGGAACCCCCCCCCTCATGATGAGGGTCGAAAATTTTAAAATGCTTATAACTCGCGATCTAATTTTCGTAGCGCGGCCAAATTTTGTTTGGTAATTTATTATGAGAGAGTGTTAAATTTTGGTGACAGGAGACCCCCCCCCCCCCACCAAAGTGATGGTCGAAAAATTTAAAATGTTTATAACTCGCGATAAATGTTCGCAGCGCGGCCAAATTTTGTTTGGTAATTTATTATGAGACAGTGTTACTTTTGGTAGCAGGAGACCCCCACGGTGAGGGTCGAAAAAGTTAAAATGCGTATAACTCGCGGTCTAATTTTCGTATCACGGCCAAAATTTGTTTTGTAATTTATTATCAGACAGTGTTAATTTTTGGTGAAAGGAGCCCCCCCCCCATGCTGAGGGTCGAAAATTTTAAAATGCTTATAGATCACGATCTAATTTTCGTAGCGCGGCCAAATTTTGTTTGGTAATTTATTATGAGACAGTGTTCCTTTTGGTAACAGGAGATCCCCCATGGTGAGGGTCGAAAAATTTAAAATGCTTATAACTCGCGATTTAATTTTCGTAATGCGGCCAAATTTTGTTTGGTTATTTATTATGAGACAGTGTTACTTTTGGTGACAGGAGACCCCCCACGGTGAGGGTCGAAAAATTTAAAATGCTTATAATTCGCGATCTAATTTTCGTAGCGCGGCCAAATTTTGTTTGGTAATTTATTATGAGACAGTGTTACTTTTGGTGACAGGAGACCCATTGGGGAGAGTCGAAAAATTTAAAATGCTTATAACTCGCGATTTAATTTTCGTAGTGCGGCCAAATTTTGTTTGGTAATTTATTATGAGACAGTGTTACTTTTGGTGACAGGAGACCCCCTTGGTGAGGGTCGAAAAATTTAAAATGCTTATAACTCGCGATTTAATTTTCGTAGTGCGGCCAAATTTTGTTTGGTAATTTATTATGAGACAGTGTTACTTTTGGTGACAGGAGACCCCCTTGGTGAGGGTCGAAAAAGTTAAAATGCTTATAACTCGCGGTCTAATTTTCGTATGACGGCCAAAATTTGTTTGGTAATTTGCTATGAGACAGTGTTACGTTTGGTGACAGGAGACCCCCCACGGTGAGGGTCAAAAATTTAAAATAATTATAACTCGCGATCTAACTTTGGTAGCGCGGCCAAATTTTGTTTGGTAATTTATTATGAGACAGCGTTACTTTTGGTAACAGGAGATCCCCCATGGTGAGGGTTGAAAAATTTAAAATGCTTATAACTCGCGATCTAATTTCGTAGTGCGGCCAAATTTTGTTTGGTAATTTATTATGAGACAGTGTTACTTTTGGTAACAGGAGATCCCCCATGGTGAGGGTCGAAAAATTTAAAATGCTTATAACTGGCGATTTAATTTTCGTAGTGCGGCCAAATTTTGTTTGGTAATTTATTATGAGACAGTGTTACTTTTGGTGACAGGAGACCCCCTTGGTGAGGGTCGAAAAAGTTAAAATGCTTATAACTCGCGGTCTAATTTTCGTATGACGGCCAAAATTTGTTTGGTAATTTGATATGAGACAGTGTTACGTTTGGTGACAGGAGACCCCCCCACGGTGAGGGTCGAAAAATTTAAAATGCTTATAACTCGCTGTCTAATTTTCGTATCACGGCCAAAATTTGTTTGGTAATTTATTATGAGAGAGTGTTAATATTTGGTGAAAGGAGACCCCCCCCATGCTGAGGGTTGAAAATTTTAAAATGCTTATAAATCGCGATCTAATTTTCGTAGCGCGGCCAAATTTTTTTGGTAATTTACTATGACACAGTGTTACGTTTGGTGACAGGAGACCCCCCACGGTGAGGGTAAAAATATTAAAATAATTATAACTTGAGTTCTAATTTTCGTAGCGCGGCTAAATTTTGTTTGGAAAATTATTATCAGACAGTGTTATTTTTGGTGACAGGAGATCCCCCACGGTGAGGGTCGAAAAATTTAAAATGCTTCTGACTCGCGATCTAATTTTCGTAGCGCGGCCAAATTATGTTTTGTAATTTATTATGAGACAGTGTTACTTTTGGTAACAGGAGATCCCCCATGGTGAGGGTCGAAAAATTTAAAATGCTTATAACTCGCGATCTAATTTTCGTAGTGCGGCCAAATTTTGTTTGGTAATTTATTATGAGACAGTGTTACTTTTGGTAACAGGAGACCCCCCCCCACGGTGAGGGTCGAAAATTTTAAAGTGCTTATAACTCGCGATCTAATTTTCGTAGCGCGGCCAAATTTTGTTTGGTAATTTACTATGAGACAGTGTTACTTTTGGTGACTGGAGACCCCCCCCCCCACGGTGAGGGTCGAACATTTTAAAATGCTTATAACTCGCGATCTAATTTTCGTAGCGCGGCCAAATTTAGTTTGGTAATATATTATGAGACAGTGTTACTTTTGGTAACAGGAGATCCCCCATGGTGAGGGTCGAAAAATTTAAAATGCTTATAACTCGCGATCTAATTTTCGTAGTGCGGGCAAATTTTGTTTGGTAATTTATTATGAGACAGTGTTACTTTTGCTAGCAGGAGACCCACACGGTGAGGGTCGAAAAAGTTAAAATGCGTATAACTCGCGGTCTAATTTTCGTATCACGGCCTAAATTTGTTTGATAATTTATTATCAGACAGTGTTAATTTTTGGTGAAAGGAGCCCCCCCCCATGCTGAGGGTCGAAAATTTTAAAATGCTTATAGATCACGATCTAATTTTCGTAGCGCGGCCAAATTTTGTTTGGTAATTTACTATGAGACAGTGTTACTTTTGTGACAGGAGACCCCTCCCACGGTGAGTGTCGAAAAATTTTAAATGCTTATAACTCGCGATCTAATTCTCGTAGCGCGGCCAAACTTTGTTTGGTAATTTATTATGAGACAGTGTTACTTTTGGTAACAGGAGATCCCCCATGGTGAGGGTCGAAAAATTTAAAATGCTTATAACTCGCGATCTAATTTCGTAGTGCGGCCAAATTTTGTTTGGTAATTTATTATGAGGCAGTGTTACTTTTGGTAACAGGAGATCCCCCATGGTGAGGGTCGAAAAATTTAAAATGCTTATAACTGGCGATTTAATTTTCGTAGTGCGGCCAAATTTTGTTTGGTAATTTATTATGAGACAGTGTTACTTTTGGTGACAGGAGACCCCCCTTGGTGAGGGTCGAAAAATTTAAATGCTTATAACTCGCGATTTAATTTTCGTAGTGCGGCCAAATTTTGTTTGGTAATTTATTATGAGACAGTGTTACTTTTGGTGACAGGAGACCCCTCACGGTGAGGGTCGAAAAATTTAAAATGCTTATAACTCGCGATCTAATTTTCGTAGCGCCGCCAAATTTTGTTTGGTAATTTATTATGAGACAGTGTTACTTTTGGTGACAGGAGACCCCCTTGGTGAGGGTCGAAAAAGTTAAAATGCTTATAACTCGCGGTCTAATTTTCGTATGACGGCCAAAATTTGTTTGGTAATTTGCTATGAGACAGTGTTACGTTTGGTGACAGGAGACCCCCCACGGTGAGGGTCAAAAATTTAAAATAATTATAACTCGCGATCTAATTTTCGTAGCGCGGCCAAATTTTGTTTGGTAATTTATTATGAGACAGCGTTACTTTTGGTAACAGGAGATCCCCCATGGTGAGGGTCGAAAAATTTAAAATGCTTATAACTCGCGATCTAATTTCGTAGCGCGACCAAATTTTGTTTGGTAATTTACTATGAGACAGTGTTACTTTTTGTGACAGGAGACCCCCCCCCCCCACGGTGAGTGTCGAAAAATTTTAAATGCTTATAACTCGCGATCTAATTTTCGTAGCGCGGCCAAACTTTGTTTGGTAATTTATTATGAGACAGTGTTACTTTTGGTGACAGGAGACCCCCCACGGTGAGGGTCGAAAAATTTAAAATGCTTATAATTCGCGATCTAATTTTCGTAGCGCGGCCAAATTTTGTTTGGTAATTTATTATGAGACAGTGTTACTTTTGGTGACAGGAGACCCCCTTGGTGAGAGTCGAAAAATTTAAAATGCTTATAACTCGCGATTTAATTTTCGTAGTGCGGCCAAATTTTGTTTGGTAATTTATTATGAGACAGTGTTACTTTTGGTGACAGGAGACCCCCTTGGTGAGGGTCGAAAAATTTAAAATGCTTATAACTCGCGATTTAATTTTCGTAGTGCGGCCAAATTTTGTTTGGTAATTTATTATGAGACAGTGTTACTTTTGGTGACAGGAGACCCCTCACGGTGAGGGTCGAAAAATTTAAAATGCTTATAACTCGCGATCTAATTTTCGTAGCGCGGCCAAATTTTGTTTGGTAATTTATTATGAGACAGTGTTACTTTTGGTAACAGGAGATCCCCCATGGAGAGGGTCGAAAAATTTAAAATGCTTATAACTCGCGATCTAATTTCGTAGTGCGGCCAAATTTTGTTTGGTAATTTATTATGAGACAGTGTTACTTTTGGTGACAGGAGACCCCCTTGGTGAGGGTCGAAAAAGTTAAAATGCTTATAACTCGCGGTCTAATTTTCGTATGACGGCCAAAATTTGTTTGGTAATTTGCTATGAGACAGTGTTACGTTTGGTGACAGGAGACCCCCCACGGTGAGGGTCAAAAATTTAAAATAATTATAACTCGCGATCTAATTTTCGTAGCGCGGCCAAATTTTGTTTGGTAATTTATTATGAGACAGCGTTACTTTTTGTAACAGGAGATCCCCCATGGTGAGGGTCGAAAAATTTAAAATGCTTATAACTCGCGATCTAATTTCGTAGTGCGGCCAAATTTTGTTTGGTAATTTATTATGAGACAGTGTTACTTTGGGTAACAGGAGATTCCCCATGGTGAGGGTCGAAAAATTTAAAATGCTTATAACTGGTAATTTAATTTTCGTAGTGCGGCCAAATTTTGTTTGGTAATTTATTATGAGACAGTGTTACTTTTGGTGACAGGAGACCCCCCCACGGTGAGGGTCGAAAAATTTAAAATGCTTATAACTCGCGATGTAATTTCCGTAGCGCGGCCAAATTTTGTTTGGTAATTTATTATGAGACAGCATTACTTTTGTTAACAGGAGATCCCCCATGGTGAGGGTCGAAAAATTTAAAATGCTTATAACTCGCGATCTAATTTTCGTAGTGCGGCCAAATTTTGTTTGGTAATTTATTATGAGACAGTGTTACTTTTGGTAACAGGAGACCCCCCCCCCACGGTGAGGGTCGAAAATTTTAAAGTGCTTATAACTCGCGATCTAATTTTCGTAGCGCGGCCAAATTTTGTTTGGTAATTTACTATGAGACAGTGTTACTTTTGGTGACTGGAGACCCCCCCCACGGTGATGGTCGAACATTTTAAAATGCTTATAACTCGCGATCTAATTTTCGTAGCGCGGCCAAATTTAGTTTGGTAATTTATTATGAGACAGTGTTACTTTTGGTAATAGGAGATCCCCCATGGTGAGGGTCGAAAAATTTAAAATGCTTAAAACACGCGAGTTAATTTTCGTATCGCGGCGAAATTTTGTTTGGTAATTTATAATGAGACAGTGTTAATTTTTGGAGAAAGGAACCCCCCCCCATGATGAGGGTCGAAAATTTTAAAATGCTTATAACTCGCGATCTAATTTTCGTGGCGCGGCCAAATTTTGTTTGGTAATTTATTATGAGAGAGTGTTAAATTTTGGTGACAGGAGACCCCCCCCCACCAAAGTGGTGGTCGAAAAATTTAAAATGTTTATAACTCGCGATAAATGTTCGCAGCGCGGCCAAATTTTGTTTGGTAATTTATTATGAGACAGTGTTACTTTTGGTAGCAGGAGACCCCCACGGTGAGGGTCGAAAAAGTTAAAATGCGTATAACTCGCGGTCTAATTTTCGTATCACGGCCTAAATTTGTTTGGTAATTTATTATCAGACAGTGCTAATTTTTGGTGAAAGGAGCCCACCCCCCATGCTGAGGGTCGAAAATTTTAAAATGCTTATAGATCACGATCTAATTTTCGTAGCGCGGCCAAATTTTGTTTGGTAATTTACTATGAGACAGTGTTACTTTTTGTGACAGGAGACCCCCCCCCCACGGTGAGTGTCGAAAAATTTTAAATGCTTATAACTCGCGATCTAATTTTCGTAGCGCGGCCAAACTTTGTTTGGTAATTTATTATGAGACAGTGTTACTTTTGGTAACAGGAGATCCCCCATGGTGAGGGTCGAAAAATTTAAAATGCTTATAACTCGCGATTTAATTTTCGTAATGCGTCCAAATTTTGTTTGGTAATTTATTATGAGGCAGTGTTACTTTTGGTGACAGGAGACCCCCCACGGTGAGGGTCGAAAAATTTAAAATGCTTATAATTCGCGATCTAATTTTCGTAGAGCGGCCAAATTTTGTTTGGTAATTTATTATGAGACAGTGTTACTTTTGGTGACAGGAGACCCCCTTGGTGAGAGTCGAAAAATTTAAAATGCTTATAACTCGCGATTTAATTTTCGTAGTGCGGCCAAATTTTGTTTGGTAATTTATTATGAGACAGTGTTACTTTTGGTGACAGGAGACCCCCTTGGTGAGGGTCGAAAAATTTAAAATGCTTATAACTCGCGATTTAATTTTCGTAGTGCGGCCAAATTTTGTTTGGTAATTTATTATGAGACAGTGTTACTTTTGATGACAGGAGACCCCTCACGGTGAGGGTCGAAAAATTTAAAATGCTTATAACTCGCGATCTAATTTTCGTAGCGCGGCCAAATTTTGTTTGGTAATTTATTATGAGACAGTGTTACTTTTGGTGACAGGAGACCCCCTTGGTGAGGGTCGAAAAAGTTAAAATGCTTATAACTCGCGGTCTAATTTTCGTATGACGGCCAAAATTTGTTTGGTAATTTGCTATGAGACAGTGTTACGTTTGGTGACAGGAGACCCCCCACGGTGAGGGTCAAAAATTTAAAATAATTATAACTCGCGATCTAATTTTCGTAGCGCGGCCAAATTTTGTTTGGTAATTTATTATGAGACAGCGTTACTTTTGGTAACAGGAGATCCCCCATGGTGAGGGTCGAAAAATTTAAAATGCTTATAACTGGCGATTTAATTTTCGTAGTGCGGCCAAATTTTGTTTGGTAATTTATTATGAGACAGTGTTACTTTTGGTGACAGGAGAACCCCCCACGGTGAGGGTCGAAAAATTTAAAATGCTTATAACTCGCGATCTAATTTTCGTAGCGCGGCCAAATTTTGTTTGGTAATTTATTATGAGACAGCATTACTTTTGGTAACAGGAGATCCCCCATGGTGAGGGTCGAAAAATTTAAAATGCTTATAACTGGCGATTTAATTTTCGTAGTGCGGCCAAATTTTGTTTGGTAATTTATTATGAGACAGTGTTACTTTTGGTGACAGGAGACCCCCTTGGTGAGGGTCGAAAAAGTTAAAATGCTTATAACTCGCGGTCTAATTTTCGTCTGACGGCCAAAATTTGTTTGGTAATTTGCTATGAGACAGTGTTACGTTTGGTGACAGGAGACCCCCCACGGTGAGGGTCAAAAATTTAAAATAATTATAACTCGCGATCTAATTTTCGTAGCGCGGCCAAATTTTGTTTGGTAATTTATTATGAGACAGCGTTACTCTTGGTAACAGGAGATCCCCCATGGTGAGGGTCGAAAAATTTAAAATGCTTATAACTCGCGATCTAATTTCGTAGTGCGGCCAAATTTTGTTTGGTAATTTATTATGAGACAGTGTTACTTTTGGTAACAGGAGATCCCCCATGGTGAGGGTCGAAAAATTTAAAATGCTTATAACTGGTGATTTAATTTTCGTAGTGCGGCCAAATTTTGTTTGGTAATTTATTATGAGACAGTGTTACTTTTGGTGACAGGAGAACCCCCCACGGTGAGGGTCGAAAAATTTAAAATGCTTATAACTCGCGATCTAATTTTCGTAGCGCGGCCAAATTTTGTTTGGTAATTTATTATGAGACAGCATTACTTTTGGTAACAGGAGATCCCCCATGGTGAGGGTCGAAAAATTTAAAATGCTTATAACTCGCTGTCTAATTTTCGTATCACGGCCAAAATTTGTTTGGTAATTTATTATGAGAGAGTGTTAATATTTGGTGAAAGGAGACCCCCCCCCCATGCTGAGGGTTGAAAATTTTTAAATGCTTATAAATCGCGATCTAATTTTCGTAGCGCGGCCAAATTTTTTTTGGTAATTTACTATGACACAGTGTTACGTTTGGTGACAGGAGACCCCCCACGGTGAGGGTCAAAATATTAAAATAATTATAACTTGAGTTCTAATTTTCGTAGCGCGGCTAAATTTTGTTTGGAAAATTATTATCAGACAGTGTTATTTTTGGTGACAGGAGATCCCCCACGGTGAGGGTCGAAAAATTTAAAATGCTTCTGACTCGCGATCTAATTTTCGTAGCGCGGCCAAATTATGTTTTGTAATTTATTATGAGACAGTGTTACTTTTGGTAACAGGAGATCCCCCATGGTGAGGGTCGAAAAATTTAAAATGCTTATAACTCGCGATCTAATTTTCGTAGTGCGGCCAAATTTTGTTTGGTAATTTATTATGAGACAGGGTTACTTTTGGTAACAGGAGACCCCCCCCCCCCACGGTGAGGGTCGAAAATTTTAAAGTGCTTATAACTCGCGATCTAATTTTCGTAGCGCGGCCAAATTTTGTTTGGTAATTTACTATGAGACAGTGTTACTTTTGGTGACTGGAGACCCCCCCCCCCACGGTGAGGGTCGATTATTTTAAAATGCTTATAACTCGCGATCTAATTTTCGTAGCGCGGCCAAATTTAGTTTGGTAATATATTATGAGACAGTGTTACTTTTGGTAACAGGAGATCCCCCATGGTGAGGGTCGAAAAATTTAAAATGCTTATAACTCGCGATCTAATTTTCGTAGTGCGGGCAAATTTTGTTTGGTAATTTATTATGAGACAGTGTTACTTTTGGTAACAGGAGATCCCCCATGGTGAGGGTCGAAAAATTTAAAATGCTTAAAACACGCGAGTTAATTTTCGTATCGCGGCGAAATTTTGTTTGGTAATTTATTATTAGACAGTGTTAATTTTTGGAGAAAGGAACCCCCCCCCCCCCATGATGAGGGTCGAAAATTTTAAAATGCTTATAACTCGCGATCTAATTTTCGTAGCGCGGCCAAATTTTGTTTGGTAATTTATTATGAGAGAGTGTTAAATTTTGGTGACAGGAGACCCCCCCCACCAAAGTGATGGTCGAAAAATTTAAAATGTTTATAACTCGCGATAAATGTTCGCAGCGCGGCCAAATTTTGTTTGGTAATTTATTATGAGACAGTGTTACTTTTGGTAGCAGGAGACCCCCACGGTGAGGGTCGAAAAAGTTAAAATGCGTATAACTCGAGGTCTAATTTTCGTATCACGGCCAAAATTTGTTTGGTAATTTATTATCAGACAGTGTTAATTTTTGGTGAAAGGAGCCCCCCCCATGCTGAGGGTCGAAAATTTTAAAATGCTTATAGATCACGATCTAATTTTCGTAGCGCGGCCAAATTTTGTTTGGTAATTTATTATGAGACAGTGTTACTTTTGGTAACAGGAGATCCCCCATGGTGAGGGTCGAAAAATTTAAAATGCTTATAACTCGCGATTTAATTTTCGTAATGCGGCCAAATTTTGTTTGGTAATTTATTATGAGACAGTGTTACTTTTGGTGACAGGAGACCCCCCACGGTGAGGGTCGAAAAATTTAAAATGCTTATAATACGCGATCTAATTTTCGTAGCGCGGCCAAATTTTGTTTGGTAATTTATTATGAGACAGCATTACTTTTGGTAACAGGAGATCCCCCATGGTGAGGGTCGAAAAATTTAAAATGCTTATAACTCGCTGTCTAATTTTCGTATCACGGCCAAAATTTGTTTGGTAATTTATTATGAGAGAGTGTTAATATTTGGTGAAAGGAGACCCCCCCCCATGCTGAGGGTTGAAAATTTTTAAATGCTTATAAATCGCGATCTAATTTTCGTAGCGCGGCCAAATTTTTTTTGGTAATTTACTATGACACAGTGTTACGTTTGGTGACAGGAGACCCCCCACGGTGAGGGTCAAAATATTAAAATAATTATAACTTGAGTTCTAATTTTCGTAGCGCGGCTAAATTTTGTTTGGAAAATTATTATCAGACAGTGTTATTTTTGGTGACAGGAGATCCCCCACGGTGAGGGTCGAAAAATTTAAAATGCTTCTGACTCGCGATCTAATTTTCGTAGCGCGGCCAAATTATGTTTTGTAATTTATTATGAGACAGTGTTACTTTTGGTAACAGGAGATCCCCCATGGTGAGGGTCGAAAAATTTAAAATGCTTATAACTCGCGATCTAATTTTCGTAGTGCGGCCAAATTTTGTTTGGTAATTTATTATGAGACAGGGTTACTTTTGGTAACAGGAGACCCCCCCCCCCACGGTGAGGGTCGAAAATTTTAAAGTGCTTATAACTCGCGATCTAATTTTCGTAGCGCGGCCAAATTTTGTTTGGTAATTTACTATGAGACAGTGTTACTTTTGGTGACTGGAGACCCCCCCCCACGGTGAGGGTCGATTATTTTAAAATGCTTATAACTCGCGATCTAATTTTCGTAGCGCGGCCAAATTTAGTTTGGTAATATATTATGAGACAGTGTTACTTTTGGTAACAGGAGATCCCCCATGGTGAGGGTCGAAAAATTTAAAATGCTTATAACTCGCGATCTAATTTTCGTAGTGCGGGCAAATTTTGTTTGGTAATTTATTATGAGACAGTGTTACTTTTGGTAACAGGAGATCCCCCATGGTGAGGGTCGAAAAATTTAAAATGCTTAAAACACGCGAGTTAATTTTCGTATCGCGGCGAAATTTTGTTTGGTAATTTATTATTAGACAGTGTTAATTTTTGGAGAAAGGAACCCCCCCCCCATGATGAGGGTCGAAAATTTTAAAATGCTTATAACTCGCGATCTAATTTTCGTAGCGCGGCCAAATTTTGTTTGGTAATTTATTATGAGAGAGTGTTAAATTTTGGTGACAGGAGACCCCCCCCCACCAAAGTGATGGTCGAAAAATTTAAAATGTTTATAACTCGCGATAAATGTTCGCAGCGCGGCCAAATTTTGTTTGGTAATTTATTATGAGACAGTGTTACTTTTGGTAGCAGGAGACCCCCACGGTGAGGGTCGAAAAAGTTAAAATGCGTATAACTCGAGGTCTAATTTTCGTATCACGGCCAAAATTTGTTTGGTAATTTATTATCAGACAGTGTTAATTTTTGGTGAAAGGAGCCCCCCCCATGCTGAGGGTCGAAAATTTTAAAATGCTTATAGATCACGATCTAATTTTCGTAGCGCGGCCAAATTTTGTTTGGTAATTTATTATGAGACAGTGTTACTTTTGGTAACAGGAGATCCCCCATGGTGAGGGTCGAAAAATTTAAAATGCTTATAACTCGCGATTTAATTTTCGTAATGCGGCCAAATTTTGTTTGGTAATTTATTATGAGACAGTGTTACTTTTGGTGACAGGAGACCCCCCACGGTGAGGGTCGAAAAATTTAAAATGCTTATAATACGCGATCTAATTTTCGTAGCGCGGCCAAATTTTGTTTGGTAATTTATTATGAGACAGTGTTACTTTTGGTGACAGGAGAACCCCCCACGGTGAGGGTCGAAAAAATTAAAATGCTTATATCTCGCGATCTAATTTTCGTAGCGCGGCCAAATTTTGTTTGGTAATTTATTATGAGACAGTGTTACTTTTGGTACCAGGAGACCCCCACGGTGAGGGTCGAAAAAGTTAAAATGCGTATAACTCGCGGTCTAATTTTCGTATCACGGCCTAAATTTGTTTGGTAATTTATTATCAGACAGTGCTAATTTTTGGTGAAAGGAGCCCACCCCCCATGCTGAGGGTCGAAAATTTTAAAATGCTTATAGATCACGATCTAATTTTCGTAGCGCGGCCAAATTTTGTTTGGTAATTTACTATGAGACAGTGTTACTTTTTGTGACAGGAGACCCCCCCACGGTGAGTGTCGAAAAATTTTAAATGCTTATAACTCGCGATCTAATTTTCGTAGCGCGGCCAAACTTTGTTTGGTAATTTATTATGAGACAGTGTTACTTTTGGTAACAGGAGATCCCCCATGGTGAGGGTCGAAAAATTTAAAATGCTTATAATTCGCGATCTAATTTTCGTAGCGCGGCCAAATTTTGTTTGGTAATTTATTATGAGACAGTGTTACTTTTGGTGACAGGAGACCCCCTTGGTGAGAGTCGAAAAATTTAAAATGCTTATAACTCGCGATTTAATTTTCGTAGTGCGGCCAAATTTTGTTTGGTAATTTATTATGAGACAGTGTTACTTTTGGTGACAGGAGACCCCCTTGGTGAGGGTCGAAAAATTTAAAATGCTTATAACTCGCGATTTAATTTTCGTAGTGCGGCCAAATTTTGTTTGGTAATTTATTATGAGACAGTGTTACTTTTGGTGACAGGAGACCCCTCACGGTGAGGGTCGAAAAATTTAAAATGCTTATAACTCGCGATCTAATTTTCGTAGCGCGGCCAAATTTTGTTTGGTAATTTATTATGAGACAGTGTTACTTTTGGTGACAGTAGACCCCCTTGGTGAGGGTCGAAAAAGTTAAAATGCTTATAACTCGCGGTCTAATTTTCGTATGACGGCCAAAATTTGTTTGGTAATTTGCTATGAGACAGTGTTACGTTTGGTGTCAGGAGACCCCCCACGGTGAGGGTCAAAAATTTAAAATAATTATAACTCGCGATCTAATTTTCGTAGCGCGGCCAAATTTTGTTTGGTAATTTATTATGAGACAGCGTTACTTTTGGTAACAGGAGATCCCCCATGGTGAGGGTCGAAAAATTTAAAATGCTTATAACTCGCGATCTAATTTCGTAGTGCGGCCAAATTTTGTTTGGTAATTTATTATGAGGCAGTGTTACTTTTGGTAACAGGAGATCCCCCATGGTGAGGGTCGAAAAATTTAAAATGCTTATAACTGGCGATTTAATTTTCGTAGTGCGGCCAAATTTTGTTTGGTAATTTATTATGAGACAGTGTTACTTTTGGTGACAGGAGACCCCCTTGGTGAGGGTCGAAAAAGTTAAAATGCTTATAACTCGCGGTCTAATTTTCGTATGACGGCCAAAATTTGTTTGGTAATTTGCTATGAGACAGTGTTACGTTTGGTGACAGGAGACCCCCCACGGTGAGGGTCAAAAATTTAAAATAATTATAACTCGCGATCTAATTTTCGTAGCGCGGCCAAATTTTGTTTGGTAATTTATTATGAGACAGCGTTACTTTTGGTAACAGGAGATCCCCCATGGTGAGGGTCGAAAAATTTAAAATGCTTATAACTCGCGATCTAATTTTCGTAGTGCGGCCAAATTTTGTTTGGTAATTTATTATGAGACAGCATTACTTTTGGTAACAGGAGATCCCCCATGGTGAGGGTCGAAAAATTTAAAATGCTTATAACTCGCGATCTAATTTTCGTAGTGCGGCCAAATTTTGTTTGGTAATTTATTATGAGACAGTGTTACTTTTGGTAACAGGAGACCCCCCCCCACGGTGAGGGTCGAAAATTTTAAAGTGCTTATAACTCGCGATCTAATTTTCGTAGCGCGGCCAAATTTTGTTTGGTAATTTACTATGAGACAGTGTTACTTTTGGTGACTGGAGACCCCCCCCCACGGTGAGGGTCGAACATTTTAAAATGCTTATAACTCGCGATCTAATTTTCGTAGCGCGGCCAAATTTAGTTTGGTAATTTATCATGAGACAGTGTTACTTTTGGTAACAGGAGATCCCCCATGGTGAGGGTCGAAAAATTTAAAATGCTTAAAACACGCGAGTTAATTTTCGTATCGCGGCGAAATTTTGTTTGGTAATTTATAATGAGACAGTGTTAATTTTTGGAGAAAGGAACCCCCCCCCCCATGATGAGGGTCGAAAATTTTAAAATGCTTATAACTCGCGATCTAATTTTCGTGGCGCGGCCAAATTTTGTTTGGTAATTTATTATGAGACAGTGTTACTTTTGGTGACAGGAGACCCCCCACGGTGAGGGTCGAAAAATTTAAAATGCTTATAATACGCGATCTAATTTTCGTAGCGCGGCCAAATTTTGTTTGGTAATTTATTATGAGACAGTGTTACTTTTGGTGACAGGAGAACCCCCCACGGTGAGGGTCGAAAAAATTAAAATGCTTATATCTCGCGATCTAATTTTCGTAGCGCGGCCAAATTTTGTTTGGTAATTTACTATGAGACAGTGTTACTTTTTGTGACAGGAGACCCCCCCCCACGGTGAGTGTCGAAAAATTTTAAATGCTTATAACTCGCGATCTAATTTTCGTAGCGCGGCCAAACTTTGTTTGGTAATTTATTATGAGACAGTGTTACTTTTGGTAACAGGAGATCCCCCATGGTGAGGGTCGAAAAATTTAAAATGCTTATAACTCGCGATCTAATTTCGTAGCGCGGCCAAATTTTGTTTGTTAATTTACTATGAGACAGTGTTACTATTTGTGACAGGAGACCCCCCCCCCACGGAGAGTGTCGAAAAATTTTAAATGCTTATAACTCGCGATCTAATTTTCGTAGCGCGGCCAAACTTTGTTTGGTAATTTATTATGAGACAGTGTTACTTTTGGTAACAGGAGATCCCCCATGGTGAGGGTCGAAAAATTTAAAATGCTTATAACTCGCGATTTAATTTTCGTAATGCGGCCAAATTTTGTTTGGTAATTTATTATGAGACAGTGTTACTTTTGATGACAGGAGACCCCTCACGGTGAGGGTCGAAAAATTTAAAATGCTTATAATTCGCGATCTAATTTTCGTAGCGCGGCCAAATTTTGTTTGGTAATTTATTATGAGACAGTGTTACTTTTGGTGACAGGAGACCCCCTTGGTGAGAGTCGAAAAATTTAAAATGCTTATAACTCGCGATTTAATTTTCGTAGTGCGGCCAAATTTTGTTTGGTAATTTATTATGAGACAGTGTTACTTTTGGTGACAGGAGACCCCCTTGGTGAGGGTCGAAAAATTTAAAATGCTTATAACTCGCGATTTAATTTTCGTAGTGCGGCCAAATTTTGTTTGGTAATTTATTATGAGACAGTGTTACTTTTGGTGACAGGAGACCCCTCACGGTGAGGGTCGAAAAATTTAAAATGCTTATAACTCGCGATCTAATTTTCGTAGCGCGGCCAAATTTTGTTTGGTAATTTATTATGAGACAGTGTTACTTTTGGTGACAGTAGACCCCCTTGGTGAGGGTCGAAAAAGTTAAAATGCTTATAACTCGCGGTCTAATTTTCGTATGACGGCCAAAATTTGTTTGGTAATTTGCTATGAGACAGTGTTACGTTTGGTGTCAGGAGACCCCCCACGGTGAGGGTCAAAAATTTAAAATAATTATAACTCGCGATCTAATTTTCGTAGCGCGGCCAAATTTTGTTTGGTAATTTATTATGAGACAGCGTTACTTTTGGTAACAGGAGATCCCCCATGGTGAGGGTCGAAAAATTTAAAATGCTTATAACTCGCGATCTAATTTCGTAGTGCGGCCAAATTTTGTTTGGTAATTTATTATGAGGCAGTGTTACTTTTGGTAACAGGAGATCCCCCATGGTGAGGGTCGAAAAATTTAAAATGCTTATAACTGGCGATTTAATTTTCGTAGTGCGGCCAAATTTTGTTTGGTAATTTATTATGAGACAGTGTTACTTTTGGTGACAGGAGACCCCCTTGGTGAGGGTCGAAAAAGTTAAAATGCTTATAACTCGCGGTCTAATTTTCGTATGACGGCCAAAATTTGTTTGGTAATTTGCTATGAGACAGTGTTACGTTTGGTGACAGGAGACCCCCCACGGTGAGGGTCAAAAATTTAAAATAATTATAACTCGCGATCTAATTTTCGTAGCGCGGCCAAATTTTGTTTGGTAATTTATTATGAGACAGCGTTACTTTTGGTAACAGGAGATCCCCCATGGTGAGAGTCGAAAAATTTAAAATGCTTATAACTCGCGATCTAATTTCGTAGTGCGGCCAAATTTTGTTTGGTAATTTATTATGAGACAGTGTTACTTTTGGTAACAGGAGATTCCCCATGGTGAGGGTCGAAAAATTTAAAATGCTTATAACTGGTGATTTAATTTTCGTAGTGCGGCCAAATTTTGTTTGGTAATTTATTATGAGACAGTGTTACTTTTGGTGACAGGAGACCCCCCCACGGTGAGGGTCGAAAAATTTAAAATGCTTATAACTCGCGATCTAATTTCCGTAGCGCGGCCAAATTTAGTTTGATAATATATTATGAGACAGTGTTACTTTTGGTAACAGGAGATCCCCCATGGTGAGGGTCGAAAAATTTAAAATGCTTAAAACACGCGAGTTAATTTTCGTAGTGCGGCCAAATTTTGTTTGGTAATTTATTATGAGACAGTGTTACTTTTGGTAACAGGAGACCCCCCCCCACGGTGAGGGTCGAAAATTTTAAAGTGCTTATAACTCGCGATCTAATTTTCGTAGCGCGGCCAAATTTTGTTTGGTAATTTACTATGAGACAGTGTTACTTTTGGTGACTGGAGACCCCCCCCACGGTGAGGGTCGAACATTTTAAAATGCTTATAACTCGCGATCTAATTTTCGTAGCGCGGCCAAATTTAGTTTGGTAATTTATCATGAGACAGTGTTACTTTTGGTAACAGGAGATCCCCCATGGTGAGGGTCGAAAAATTTAAAATGCTTAAAACACGCGAGTTAATTTTCGTATCGCGGCGAAATTTTGTTTGGTAATTTATAATGAGACAGTGTTAATTTTTGGAGAAAGGAACCCCCCCCCATGATGAGGGTCGAAAATTTTAAAATGCTTATAACTCGCGATCTAATTTTCGTGGCGCGGCCAAATTTTGTTTGGTAATTTATTATGAGAGAGTGTTAAATTTTGGTGACAGGAGACCCCCCCCCCCACCAAAGTGGTGGTCGAAAAATTTAAAATGTTTATAACTCGCGATAAATGTTCGCAGCGCGGCCAAATTTTGTTTGGTAATTTACTATGAGACAGTGTTACTTTTTGTGACAGGAGACCCCCCCCCACGGTGAGTGTCGAAAAATTTTAAATGCTTATAACTCGCGATCTAATTTTCGTAGCGCGGCCAAACTTTGTTTGGTAATTTATTATGAGACAGTGTTACTTTTGGTAACAGGAGATCCCCCATGGTGAGGGTCGAAAAATTTAAAATGCTTATAACTCGCGATTTAATTTTCGTAATGCGTCCAAATTTTGTTTGGTAATTTATTATGAGACAGTGTTACTTTTGGTGACAGGAGACCCCCCACGGTGAGGGTCGAAAAATTTAATATGCTTATAATTCGCGATCTAATTTTCGTAGCGCGGCCAAATATTGTTTGGTAATTTATTATGAGACAGTGTTACTTTTGGTGACAGGAGACCCCCTTGGTGAGAGTCGAAAAATTTAAAATGCTTATAACTCGCGATTTAATTTTCGTAGTGCGGCCAAATTTTGTTTGGTAATTTATAATGAGACAGTGTTACTTTTGATGACAGGAGACCCCTCACGGTGAGGGTCGAAAAATTTAAAATGCTTATAACTCGCGATTTAATTTTCGTATCGCGGCGAAATTTTGTTTGGTAATTTATAATGAGACAGTGTTAATTTTTGGAGAAAGGAACCCCCCCCCCATGATGAGGGTCGAAAATTTTAAAATGCTTATAACTCGCGATCTAATTTTCGTAGTGCGGCCAAATTTTGTTTGGTAATTTATTATGAGACAGTGTTACTTTTGGTGACAGGAGACCCCCTTGGTGAGGGTCGAAAAATTTAAAATGCTTATAACTCGCGATTTAATTTTCGTAGTGCGGCCAAATTTTGTTTGGTAATTTATTATGAGACAGTGTTACTTTTGGTGACAGGAGACCCCCTTGGTGAGGGTCGAAAAATTTAAAATGCTTATAACTCGCGATTTAATTTTCGTATCGCGGCGAAATTTTGTTTGGTAATTTATAATGAGACAGTGTTAATTTTTGGAGAAAGGAACCCCCCCCATGATGAGGGTCGAAAATTTTAAAATGCTTATAACTCGCGATCTAATTTTCGTAGCGCGGCCAAATTTAGTTTGATAATATATTATGAGACAGTGTTACTTTTGGTAACAGGAGATCCCCCATGGTGAGGGTCGAAAAATTTAAAATGCTTAAAACACGCGAGTTAATTTTCGTATCGCGGCGAAATTTTGTTTGGTAATTTATTATTAGACAGTGTTAATTTTTGGAGAAAGGAACCCCCCCCCATGATGAGGGTCGAAAATTTTAAAATGCTTATAACTCGCCATCTAATTTTCGTAGCGCGGCCAAATTTTGTTTGGTAATTTATTATGAGAGAGTGTTAAATTTTGGTGACAGGAGACCCCCCCCCCCACCAAAGTGATGGTCGAAAAATTTAAAATGTTTATAACTCGCGATAAATGTTCGCAGCGCGGCCAAATTTTGTTTGGTAATTTATTATGAGACAGTGTTACTTTTGGTAGCAGGAGACCCCCACGGTGAGGGTCGAAAAAGTTAAAATGCGTATAACTCGCGGTCTAATTTTCGTATCACGGCCAAAATTTGTTTGGTAATTTATTATCAGACAGTGTTAATTTTTGGTGAAAGGAGCCCCCCCCCCTGCTGAGGGTCGAAAATTTTAAAATGCTTATAGATCACGATCTAATTTTCGTAGCGCGGCCAAATTTTGTTTGGTAATTTATTATGAGACAGTGTTACTTTTGGTAACAGGAGATCCCCCATGGTGAGAGTCGAAAAATTTAAAATGCTTATAACTCGCGATTTAATTTTCGTAATGCGGCCAAATTTTCTTTGGTAATTTATTATGAGACAGTGTTACTTTTGGTGACAGGAGACCCCCCACTGTGAGGGTCGAAAAATTTAAAATGCTTATAATTCGCGATCTAATTTTCGTAGCGCGGCCAAATATTGTTTGGTAATTTATTATGAGACAGTGTTACTTTTGGTGACAGGAGACCCCCTTGGTGAGAGTCGAAAAATTTAAAATGCTTATAACTCGCAATTTAATTTTCGTAGTGCGGCCAAATTTTGTTTGGTAATTTATTATGAGACAGTGTTACTTTTGGTGACAGGAGACCCCCTTGGTGAGGGTCGAAAAATTTAAAATGCTTATAACTCGCGATTTAATTTTCGTAGTGCGGCCAAATTTTGTTTGGTAATTTATTATGAGACAGTGTTACTTTTGATGACAGGAGACCCCTCACGGTGAGGGTCGAAAAATTTAAAATGCTTATAACTCGCGATCTAATTTTCGTAGCGCGGCCAAATTTTGTTTGGTAATTTATTATGAGACAGTGTTACTTTTGGTGACAGGAGACCCCCTTGGTGAGGGTCGAAAAAGTTAAAATGCTTATAACTCGCGGTCTAATTTTCGTATGACGGCCAAAATTTGTTTGGTAATTTGCTATGAGACAGTGTTACGTTTGGTGACAGGAGACCCCCCACGGTGAGGGTCAAAAATTTAAAATAATTATAACTCGCGATCTAATTTTCGTAGCGCGGCCAAATTTTGTTTGGTAATTTATTATGAGACAGCGTTACTTTTGGTAACAGGAGATCCCCCATGGTGAGGGTCGAAAATTTTAAAATGCTTATAACTCGCGATCTAATTTCGTAGTGCGGCCAAATTTTGTTTGGTAATTTATTATGAGACAGTGTTACTTTTGGTAACAGGAGATCCCCCATGGTGAGGGTCGAAAAATTTAAAATGCTTATAACTGGTGATTTAATTTTCGTAGTGCCGCCAAATTTTGTTTGGTAATTTATTATGAGACAGTGTTAGTTTTGGTGACAGGAGAACCCCCCACGGTGAGGGTCGAAAAATTTAAAATGCTTATAACTCGCGATCTAATTTTCGTAGCGCGGCCAAATTTTGTTTGTTAATTTATTATGAGACAGCATTACTTTTGGTAACAGGAGATCCCCCATGGTGAGGGTCGAAAAATTTAAAATGCTTATAACTCGCTGTCTAATTTTCGTATCACGGCCAAAATTTGTTTTGTAATTTATTATGAGAGAGTGTTAATATTTGGTGAAAGGAGACCCCCCCCCATGCTGAGGGTTGAAAATTTTAAAATGCTTATAAATCGCGATCTAATTTTCGTAGCGCGGCCAAATTTTTTTTGGTAATTTACTATGACACAGTGTTACGTTTGGTGACAGGAGACCCCCCACGGTGAGGGTCAAAATATTAAAATAATTATAACTTGAGTTCTAATTTTCGTAGCGCGGCTAAATTTTGTTTGGAAAATTATTATCAGACAGTGTTATTTTTGGTGACAGGAGATCCCCCACGGTGAGGGTCGAAAAATTTAAAATGCTTCTGACTCGCGATCTAATTTTCGTAGCGCGGCCAAATTATGTTTTGTAATTTATTATGAGACAGTGTTACTTTTGGTAACAGGAGATCCCCCATGGTGAGGGTCGAAAAATTTAAAATGCTTATAACTCGCGATCTAATTTTCGTAGTGCGGCCAAATTTTGTTTGGTAATTTATTATGAGACAGGGTTACTTTTGGTAACAGGAGACCCCCCCCCCCCACGGTGAGGGTCGAAAATTTTAAAGTGCTTATAACTCGCGATCTAATTTTCGTAGCGCGGCCAAATTTTGTTTGGTAATTTACTATGAGACAGTGTTACTTTTGGTGACTGGAGACCCCCCCCCACGGTGAGGGTCGAACATTTTAAAATGCTTATAACTCGCGATCTAATTTTCGTAGCGCGGCCAAATTTAGTTTGGTAATTTATCATGAGACAGTGTTACTTTTGGTAACAGGAGATCCCCCATGGTGAGGGTCGAAAAATTTAAAATGCTTAAAACACGCGAGTTAATTTTCGTATCGCGGCGAAATTTTGTTTGGTAATTTATTATGAGAGAGTGTTAAATTTTGGTGACAGGAGACCCCCCCCCCCACCAAATTGGTGGTCGAAAAATTTAAAATGTTTATAACTCGCGATAAATGTTCGCAGCGCGGCCAAATTTTGTTTGGTAATTTATTATGAGACAGTGTTACTTTTGGTAGCAGGAGACCCCCACGGTGAGGGTCGAAAAAGTTAAAATGCGTATAACTCGCGGTCTAATTTTCGTATCACGGCCTAAATTTGTTTGGTAATTTATTATCAGACAGTGCTAATTTTTGGTGAAAGGAGCCCACCCCCCATGCTGAGGGTCGAAAATTTTAAAATGCTTATAGATCACGATCTAATTTTCGTAGCGCGGCCAAATTTTGTTTGGTAATTTACTATGAGACAGTGTTACTTTTTGTGACAGGAGACCCCCCCCCCACGGTGAGTGTCGAAAAATTTTAAATGCTTATAACTCGCGATCTAATTTTCGTAGCGCGGCCAAACTTTGTTTGGTAATTTATTATGAGACAGTGTTACTTTTGGTAACAGGAGATCCCCCATGGTGAGGGTCGAAAAATTTAAAATGCTTATAACTCGCGATTTAATTTTCGTAATGCGTCCAAATTTTGTTTGGTAATTTATTATGAGACAGTGTTACTTTTGGTGACAGGAGACCCCCCACGGTGAGGGTCGAAAAATTTAAAATGCTTATAATTCGCGATCTAATTTTCGTAGCGCGGCCAAATATTGTTTGGTAATTTATTATGAGACAGTGTTACTTTTGGTGACAGGAGACCCCCTTGGTGAGAGTCGAAAAATTTAAAATGCTTATAACTCGCGATCTAATTTTCGTAGCGCGGCCAAATTTTGTTTGGTAATTTATTATGAGACAGCGTTACTTTTGGTAACAGGAGATCCCCCATGGTGAGGGTCGAAAAATTTAAAATGCTTATAACTGGTGATTTAATTTTCGTAGTGCGGCCAAATTTTGTTTGGTAATTTATTATGAGACAGTGTTACTTTTGGTGACAGGAGACCCCCCCACGGTGAGGGTCGAAAAATTTAAAATGCTTATAACTCGCGATCTAATTTCCGTAGCGCGGCCAAATTTAGTTTGATAATATATTATGAGACAGTGTTACTTTTGGTAACAGGAGATCCCCCATGGTGAGGGTCGAAAAATTTAAAATGCTTAAAACACGCGAGTTAATTTTCGTAGTGCGGCCAAATTTTGTTTGGTAATTTATTATGAGACAGTGTTACTTTTGGTAACAGGAGACCCCCCCCCCCACGGTGAGGGTCGAAAATTTTAAAGTGCTTATAACTCGCGATCTAATTTTCGTAGCGCGGCCAAATTTTGTTTGGTAATTTACTATGAGACAGTGTTACTTTTGGTGACTGGAGACCCCCCCCCACGGTGAGGGTCGAACATTTTAAAATGCTTATAACTCGCGATCTAATTTTCGTAGCGCGGCCAAATTTAGTTTGGTAATTTATCATGAGACAGTGTTACTTTTGGTAACAGGAGATCCCCCATGGTGAGGGTCGAAAAATTTAAAATGCTTAAAACACGCGAGTTAATTTTCGTATCGCGGCGAAATTTTGTTTGGTAATTTTTAATGAGACAGTGTTAATTTTTGGAGAAAGGAACCCCCCCCCATGATGAGGGTCGAAAATTTTAAAATGCTTATAACTCGCGATCTAATTTTCGTGGCGCGGCCAAATTTTGTTTGGTAATTTATTATGAGAGAGTGTTAAATTTTGGTGACAGGAGACCCCCCCCCCCACCAAAGTGGTGGTCGAAAAATTTAAAATGTTTATAACTCGCGATAAATGTTCGCAGCGCGGCCAAATTTTGTTTGGTAATTTACTATGAGACAGTGTTACTTTTTGTGACAGGAGACCCCCCCCACGGTGAGTGTCGAAAAATTTTAAATGCTTATAACTCGCGATCTAATTTTCGTAGCGCGGCCAAACTTTGTTTGGTAATTTATTATGAGACAGTGTTACTTTTGGTAACAGGAGATCCCCCATGGTGAGGGTCGAAAAATTTAAAATGCTTATAACTCGCGATTTAATTTTCGTAATGCGTCCAAATTTTGTTTGGTAATTTATTATGAGACAGTGTTACTTTTGGTGACAGGAGACCCCCCACGGTGAGGGTCGAAAAATTTAAAATTCTTATAATTCGCGATCTAATTTTCGTAGCGCGGCCAAATATTGTTTGGTAATTTATTATGAGACAGTGTTACTTTTGGTGACAGGAGACCCCCTTGGTGAGAGTCGAAAAATTTAAAATGCTTATAACTCGCGATTTAATTTTCGTAGTGCGGCCAAATTTTGTTTGGTAATTTATTATGAGACAGTGTTACTTTTGGTGACAGGAGACCCCCTTGGTGAGGGTCGAAAAATTTAAAATGCTTATAACTCGCGATTTAATTTTCGTATCGCGGCGAAATTTTGTTTGGTAATTTATAATGAGACAGTGTTAATTTTTGGAGAAAGGAACCCCCCCCCATGATGAGGGTCGAAAATTTTAAAATGCTTATAACTCGCGATCTAATTTTCGTAGTGCGGCCAAATTTTGTTTGGTAATTTATTATGAGACAGTGTTACTTTTGGTGACAGGAGACCCCCTTGGTGAGGGTCGAAAAATTTAAAATGCTTATAACTCGCGATTTAATTTTCGTTGTGCGGCCAAATTTTGTTTGGTAATTTATTATGAGACAGTGTTACTTTTGGTGACAGGAGACCCCCTTGGTGAGGGTCGAAAAATTTAAAATGCTTATAACTCGCGATTTAATTTTCGTATCGCGGCGAAATTTTGTTTGGTAATTTATAATGAGACAGTGTTAATTTTTGGAGAAAGGAACCCCCCCCATGATGAGGGTCGAAAATTTTAAAATGCTTATAACTCGCGATCTAATTTTCGTAGCGCGGCCAAATTTAGTTTGATAATATATTATGAGACAGTGTTACTTTTGGTAACAGGAGATCCCCCATGGTGAGGGTCGAAAAATTTAAAATGCTTAAAACACGCGAGTTAATTTTCGTATCGCGGCGAAATTTTGTTTGGTAATTTATTATTAGACAGTGTTAATTTTTGGAGAAAGGAACCCCCCCCCCATGATGAGGGTCGAAAATTTTAAAATGCTTATAACTCGCCATCTAATTTTCGTAGCGCGGCCAAATTTTGTTTGGTAATTTATTATGAGAGAGTGTTAAATTTTGGTGACAGGAGACCCCCCCCCCCACCAAAGTGATGGTCGAAAAATTTAAAATGTTTATAACTCGCGATAAATGTTCGCAGCGCGGCCAAATTTTGTTTGGTAATTTATTATGAGACAGTGTTACTTTTGGTAGCAGGAGACCCCCACGGTGAGGGTCGAAAAAGTTAAAATGCGTATAACTCGCGGTCTAATTTTCGTATCACGGCCAAAATTTGTTTGGTAATTTATTATCAGACAGTGTTAATTTTTGGTGAAAGGAGCCCCCCCCCCTGCTGAGGGTCGAAAATTTTAAAATGCTTATAGATCACGATCTAATTTTCGTAGCGCGGCCAAATTTTGTTTGGTAATTTATTATGAGACAGTGTTACTTTTGGTAACAGGAGATCCCCCATGGTGAGAGTCGAAAAATTTAAAATGCTTATAACTCGCGATTTAATTTTCGTAATGCGGCCAAATTTTCTTTGGTAATTTATTATGAGACAGTGTTACTTTTGGTGACAGGAGACCCCCCACTGTGAGGGTCGAAAAATTTAAAATGCTTATAATTCGCGATCTAATTTTCGTAGCGCGGCCAAATATTGTTTGGTAATTTATTATGAGACAGTGTTACTTTTGGTGACAGGAGACCCCCTTGGTGAGAGTCGAAAAATTTAAAATGCTTATAACTCGCAATTTAATTTTCGTAGTGCGGCCAAATTTTGTTTGGTAATTTATTATGAGACAGTGTTACTTTTGGTGACAGGAGACCCCCTTGGTGAGGGTCGAAAAATTTAAAATGCTTATAACTCGCGATTTAATTTTCGTAGTGCGGCCAAATTTTGTTTGGTAATTTATTATGAGACAGTGTTACTTTTGATGACAGGAGACCCCGCACGGTGAGGGTCGAAAAATTTAAAATGCTTATAACTCGCGATCTAATTTTCGTAGCGCGGCCAAATTTTGTTTGGTAATTTATTATGAGACAGTGTTACTTTTGGTGACAGGAGACCCCCTTGGTGAGGGTCGAAAAAGTTAAAATGCTTATAACTCGCGGTCTAATTTTCGTATGACGGCCAAAATTTGTTTGGTAATTTGCTATGAGACAGTGTTACGTTTGGTGACAGGAGACCCCCCACGGTGAGGGTCAAAAATTTAAAATAATTATAACTCGCGATCTAATTTTCGTAGCGCGGCCAAATTTTGTTTGGTAATTTATTATGAGACAGCGTTACTTTTGGTAACAGGAGATCCCCCATGGTGAGGGTCGAAAATTTTAAAATGCTTATAACTCGCGATCTAATTTCGTAGTGCGGCCAAATTTTGTTTGGTAATTTATTATGAGACAGTGTTACTTTTGGTAACAGGAGATCCCCCATGGTGAGGGTCGAAAAATTTAAAATGCTTATAACTGGTGATTTAATTTTCGTAGTGCGGCCAAATTTTGTTTGGTAATTTATTATGAGACAGTGTTAGTTTTGGTGACAGGAGAACCCCCCACGGTGAGGGTCGAAAAATTTAAAATGCTTATAACTCGCGATCTAATTTTCGTAGCGCGGCCAAATTTTGTTTGTTAATTTATTATGAGACAGCATTACTTTTGGTAACAGGAGATCCCCCATGGTGAGGGTCGAAAAATTTAAAATGCTTATAACTCGCTGTCTAATTTTCGTATCACGGCCAAAATTTGTTTTGTAATTTATTATGAGAGAGTGTTAATATTTGGTGAAAGGAGACCCCCCCCCCATGCTGAGGGTTGAAAATTTTAAAATGCTTATAAATCGCGATCTAATTTTCGTAGCGCGGCCAAATTTTTTTTGGTAATTTACTATGACACAGTGTTACGTTTGGTGACAGGAGACCCCCCACGGTGAGGGTCAAAATATTAAAATAATTATAACTTGAGTTCTAATTTTCGTAGCGCGGCTAAATTTTGTTTGGAAAATTATTATCAGACAGTGTTATTTTTGGTGACAGGAGATCCCCCACGGTGAGGGTCGAAAAATTTAAAATGCTTCTGACTCGCGATCTAATTTTCGTAGCGCGGCCAAATTATGTTTTGTAATTTATTATGAGACAGTGTTACTTTTGGTAACAGGAGATCCCCCATGGTGAGGGTCGAAAAATTTAAAATGCTTATAACTCGCGATCTAATTTTCGTAGTGCGGCCAAATTTTGTTTGGTAATTTATTATGAGACAGGGTTACTTTTGGTAACAGGAGACCCCCCCCCACGGTGAGGGTCGAAAATTTTAAAGTGCTTATAACTCGCGATCTAATTTTCGTAGCGCGGCCAAATTTTGTTTGGTAATTTACTATGAGACAGTGTTACTTTTGGTGACTGGAGACCCCCCCCCACGGTGAGGGTCGAACATTTTAAAATGCTTATAACTCGCGATCTAATTTTCGTAGCGCGGCCAAATTTAGTTTGGTAATTTATCATGAGACAGTGTTACTTTTGGTAACAGGAGATCCCCCATGGTGAGGGTCGAAAAATTTAAAATGCTTAAAACACGCGAGTTAATTTTCGTATCGCGGCGAAATTTTGTTTGGTAATTTATAATGAGACAGTGTTAATTTTTGGAGAAAGGAACCCCCCCCCCCATGATGAGGGTCGAAAAATTTAAAATGCTTAAAACACGCGAGTTAATTTTCGTATCGCGGCGAAATTTTGTTTGGTAATTTATTATGAGAGAGTGTTAAATTTTGGTGACAGGAGACCCCCCCCCCCACCAAATTGGTGGTCGAAAAATTTAAAATGTTTATAACTCGCGATAAATGTTCGCAGCGCGGCCAAATTTTGTTTGGTAATTTATTATGAGACAGTGTTACTTTTGGTAGCAGGAGACCCCCACGGTGAGGGTCGAAAAAGTTAAAATGCGTATAACTCGCGGTCTAATTTTCGTATCACGGCCTAAATTTGTTTGGTAATTTATTATCAGACAGTGCTAATTTTTGGTGAAAGGAGCCCACCCCCCATGCTGAGGGTCGAAAATTTTAAAATGCTTATAGATCACGATCTAATTTTCGTAGCGCGGCCAAATTTTGTTTGGTAATTTACTATGAGACAGTGTTACTTTTTGTGACAGGAGACCCCCCCCCACGGTGAGTGTCGAAAAATTTTAAATGCTTATAACTCGCGATCTAATTTTCGTAGCGCGGCCAAACTTTGTTTGGTAATTTATTATGAGACAGTGTTACTTTTGGTAACAGGAGATCCCCCATGGTGAGGGTCGAAAAATTTAAAATGCTTATAACTCGCGATTTAATTTTCGTAATGCGTCCAAATTTTGTTTGGTAATTTATTATGAGACAGTGTTACTTTTGGTGACAGGAGACCCCCCACGGTGAGGGTCGAAAAATTTAAAATGCTTATAATTCGCGATCTAATTTTCGTAGCGCGGCCAAATATTGTTTGGTAATTTATTATGAGACAGTGTTACTTTTGGTGACAAGAGACCCCCTTGGTGAGAGTCGAAAAATTTAAAATGCTTATAACTCGCGATCTAATTTTCGTAGCGCGGCCAAATTTTGTTTGGTAATTTATTATGAGACAGCGTTACTTTTGGTAACAGGAGATCCCCCATGGTGAGGGTCGAAAAATTTAAAATGCTTATAACTCGCGATCTAATTTCGTAGTGCGGCCAAATTTTGTTTGGTAATTTATTATGAGACAGTGTTACTTTTGGTAACAGGAGATTCCCCATGGTGAGGGTCGAAAAATTTAAAATGCTTATAACTGGTGATTTAATTTTCGTAGTGCGGCCAAATTTTGTTTGGTAATTTATTATGAGACAGTGTTACTTTTGGTGACAGGAGACCCCCCCACGGTGAGGGTCGAAAAATTTAAAATGCTTATAACTCGCGATCTAATTTCCGTAGCGCGGCCAAATTTAGTTTGATAATATATTATGAGACAGTGTTACTTTTGGTAACAGGAGATCCCCCATGGTGAGGGTCGAAAAATTTAAAATGCTTAAAACACGCGAGTTAATTTTCGTAGTGCGGCCAAATTTTGTTTGGTAATTTATTATGAGACAGTGTTACTTTTGGTAACAGGAGACCCCCCCCCACGGTGAGGGTCGAAAATTTTAAAGTGCTTATAACTCGCGATCTAATTTTCGTAGCGCGGCAAAATTTTGTTTGGTAATTTACTATGAGACAGTGTTACTTTTGGTGACTGGAGACCCCCCCCCCCCACGGTGAGGGTCGAACATTTTAAAATGCTTATAACTCGCGATCTAATTTTCGTAGCGCGGCCAAATTTAGTTTGGTAATTTATCATGAGACAGTGTTACTTTTGGTAACAGGAGATCCCCCATGGTGAGGGTCGAAAAATTTAAAATGCTTAAAACACGCGAGTTAATTTTCGTATCGCGGCGAAATTTTGTTTGGTAATTTATAATGAGACAGTGTTAATTTTTGGAGAAAGGAACCCCCCCCCATGATGAGGGTCGAAAATTTTAAAATGCTTATAACTCGCGATCTAATTTTCGTGGCGCGGCCAAATTTTGTTTGGTAATTTATTATGAGAGAGTGTTAAATTTTGGTGACAGGAGACCCCCCCCCCACCAAAGTGGTGGTCGAAAAATTTAAAATGTTTATAACTCGCGATAAATGTTCGCAGCGCGGCCAAATTTTGTTTGGTAATTTACTATGAGACAGTGTTACTTTTTGTGACAGGAGACCCCCCCCACGGTGAGTGTCGAAAAATTTTAAATGCTTATAACTCGCGATCTAATTTTCGTAGCGCGGCCAAACTTTGTTTGGTAATTTATTATGAGACAGTGTTACTTTTGGTAACAGGAGATCCCCCATGGTGAGGGTCGAAAAATTTAAAATGCTTATAACTCGCGATTTAATTTTCGTAATGCGTCCAAATTTTGTTTGGTAATTTATTATGAGACAGTGTTACTTTTGGTGACAGGAGACCCCCCACGGTGAGGGTCGAAAAATTTAAAATGCTTATAATTCGCGATCTAATTTTCGTAGCGCGGCCAAATATTGTTTGGTAATTTATTATGAGACAGTGTTACTTTTGGTGACAGGAGACCCCCTTGGTGAGAGTCGAAAAATTTAAAATGCTTATAACTCGCGATTTAATTTTCGTAGTGCGGCCAAATTTTGTTTGGTAATTTATTATGAGACAGTGTTACTTTTGGTGACAGGAGACCCCCTTGGTGAGGGTCGAAAAATTTAAAATGCTTATAACTCGCGATTTAATTTTCGTAGTGCGGCCAAATTTTGTTTGGTATTTTATTATGAGACAGTGTTACTTTTGATGACAGGAGACCCCTCACGGTGAGGGTCGAAAAATTTAAAATGCTTATAACTCGCGATTTAATTTTCGTATCGCGGCGAAATTTTGTTTGGTAATTTATAATGAGACAGTGTTAATTTTTGGAGAAAGGAACCCCCCCCCCATGATGAGGGTCGAAAATTTTAAAATGCTTATAACTCGCGATCTAATTTTCGTAGTGCGGCCAAATTTTGTTTGGTAATTTATTATGAGACAGTGTTACTTTTGGTGACAGGAGACCCCCTTGGTGAGGGTCGAAAAATTTAAAATGCTTATAACTCGCGATTTAATTTTCGTTGTGCGGCCAAATTTTGTTTGGTAATTTATTATGAGACAGTGTTACTTTTGGTGACAGGAGACCCCCTTGGTGAGGGTCGAAAAATTTAAAATGCTTATAACTCGCGATTTAATTTTCGTATCGCGGCGAAATTTTGTTTGGTAATTTATAATGAGACAGTGTTAATTTTTGGAGAAAGGAACCCCCCCCATGATGAGGGTCGAAAATTTTAAAATGCTTATAACTCGCGATCTAATTTTCGTAGCGCGGCCAAATTTAGTTTGATAATATATTATGAGACAGTGTTACTTTTGGTAACAGGAGATCCCCCATGGTGAGGGTCGAAAAATTTAAAATGCTTAAAACACGCGAGTTAATTTTCGTATCGCGGCGAAATTTTGTTTGGTAATTTATTATTAGACAGTGTTAATTTTTGGAGAAAGGAACCCCCCCCCCATGATGAGGGTCGAAAATTTTAAAATGCTTATAACTCGCCATCTAATTTTCGTAGCGCGGCCAAATTTTGTTTGGTAATTTATTATGAGAGAGTGTTAAATTTTGGTGACAGGAGACCCCCCCCCCCACCAAAGTGATGGTCGAAAAATTTAAAATGTTTATAACTCGCGATAAATGTTCGCAGCGCGGCCAAATTTTGTTTGGTAATTTATTATGAGACAGTGTTACTTTTGGTAGCAGGAGACCCCCACGGTGAGGGTCGAAAAAGTTAAAATGCGTATAACTCGCGGTCTAATTTTCGTATCACGGCCAAAATTTGTTTGGTAATTTATTATCAGACAGTGTTAATTTTTGGTGAAAGGAGCCCCCCCCCCTGCTGAGGGTCGAAAATTTTAAAATGCTTATAGATCACGATCTAATTTTCGTAGCGCGGCCAAATTTTGTTTGGTAATTTATTATGAGACAGTGTTACTTTTGGTAACAGGAGATCCCCCATGGTGAGAGTCGAAAAATTTAAAATGCTTATAACTCGCGATTTAATTTTCGTAATGCGGCCAAATTTTCTTTGGTAATTTATTATGAGACAGTGTTACTTTTGGTGACAGGAGACCCCCCACTGTGAGGGTCGAAAAATTTAAAATGCTTATAATTCGCGATCTAATTTTCGTAGCGCGGCCAAATATTGTTTGGTAATTTATTATGAGACAGTGTTACTTTTGGTGACAGGAGACCCCCTTGGTGAGAGTCGAAAAATTTAAAATGCTTATAACTCGCAATTTAATTTTCGTAGTGCGGCCAAATTTTGTTTGGTAATTTATTATGAGACAGTGTTACTTTTGGTGACAGGAGACCCCCTTGGTGAGGGTCGAAAAATTTAAAATGCTTATAACTCGCGATTTAATTTTCGTAGTGCGGCCAAATTTTGTTTGGTAATTTATTATGAGACAGTGTTACTTTTGATGACAGGAGACCCCGCACGGTGAGGGTCGAAAAATTTAAAATGCTTATAACTCGCGATCTAATTTTCGTAGCGCGGCCAAATTTTGTTTGGTAATTTATTATGAGACAGTGTTACTTTTGGTGACAGGAGACCCCCTTGGTGAGGGTCGAAAAAGTTAAAATGCTTATAACTCGCGGTCTAATTTTCGTATGACGGCCAAAATTTGTTTGGTAATTTGCTATGAGACAGTGTTACGTTTGGTGACAGGAGACCCCCCACGGTGAGGGTCAAAAATTTAAAATAATTATAACTCGCGATCTAATTTTCGTAGCGCGGCCAAATTTTGTTTGGTAATTTATTATGAGACAGCGTTACTTTTGGTAACAGGAGATCCCCCATGGTGAGGGTCGAAAATTTTAAAATGCTTATAACTCGCGATCTAATTTCGTAGTGCGGCCAAATTTTGTTTGGTAATTTATTATGAGACAGTGTTACTTTTGGTAACAGGAGATCCCCCATGGTGAGGGTCGAAAAATTTAAAATGCTTATAACTGGTGATTTAATTTTCGTAGTGCGGCCAAATTTTGTTTGGTAATTTATTATGAGACAGTGTTAGTTTTGGTGACAGGAGAACCCCCCACGGTGAGGGTCGAAAAATTTAAAATGCTTATAACTCGCGATCTAATTTTCGTAGCGCGGCCAAATTTTGTTTGTTAATTTATTATGAGACAGCATTACTTTTGGTAACAGGAGATCCCCCATGGTGAGGGTCGAAAAATTTAAAATGCTTATAACTCGCTGTCTAATTTTCGTATCACGGCCAAAATTTGTTTTGTAATTTATTATGAGAGAGTGTTAATATTTGGTGAAAGGAGACCCCCCCCCATGCTGAGGGTTGAAAATTTTAAAATGCTTATAAATCGCGATCTAATTTTCGTAGCGCGGCCAAATTTTTTTTGGTAATTTACTATGACACAGTGTTACGTTTGGTGACAGGAGACCCCCCACGGTGAGGGTCAAAATATTAAAATAATTATAACTTGAGTTCTAATTTTCGTAGCGCGGCTAAATTTTGTTTGGAAAATTATTATCAGACAGTGTTATTTTTGGTGACAGGAGATCCCCCACGGTGAGGGTCGAAAAATTTAAAATGCTTCTGACTCGCGATCTAATTTTCGTAGCGCGGCCAAATTATGTTTTGTAATTTATTATGAGACAGTGTTACTTTTGGTAACAGGAGATCCCCCATGGTGAGGGTCGAAAAATTTAAAATGCTTATAACTCGCGATCTAATTTTCGTAGTGCGGCCAAATTTTGTTTGGTAATTTATTATGAGACAGGGTTACTTTTGGTAACAGGAGACCCCCCCCCACGGTGAGGGTCGAAAATTTTAAAGTGCTTATAACTCGCGATCTAATTTTCGTAGCGCGGCCAAATTTTGTTTGGTAATTTACTATGAGACAGTGTTACTTTTGGTGACTGGAGACCCCCCCCCACGGTGAGGGTCGAACATTTTAAAATGCTTATAACTCGCGATCTAATTTTCGTAGCGCGGCCAAATTTAGTTTGGTAATTTATCATGAGACAGTGTTACTTTTGGTAACAGGAGATCCCCCATGGTGAGGGTCGAAAAATTTAAAATGCTTAAAACACGCGAGTTAATTTTCGTATCGCGGCGAAATTTTGTTTGGTAATTTATAATGAGACAGTGTTAATTTTTGGAGAAAGGAACCCCCCCCCCATGATGAGGGTCGAAAATTTTAAAATGCTTATAACTCGCGATCTAATTTTCGTGGCGCGGCCAAATTTTGTTTGGTAATTTATTATGAGAGAGTGTTAAATTTTGGTGACAGGAGACCCCCCCCCACCAAATTGGTGGTCGAAAAATTTAAAATGTTTATAACTCGCGATAAATGTTCGCAGCGCGGCCAAATTTTGTTTGGTAATTTATTATGAGACAGTGTTACTTTTGGTAGCAGGAGACCCCCACGGTGAGGGTCGAAAAAGTTAAAATGCGTATAACTCGCGGTCTAATTTTCGTATCACGGCCTAAATTTGTTTGGTAATTTATTATCAGACAGTGCTAATTTTTGGTGAAAGGAGCCCACCCCCCATGCTGAGGGTCGAAAATTTTAAAATGCTTATAGATCACGATCTAATTTTCGTAGCGCGGCCAAATTTTGTTTGGTAATTTACTATGAGACAGTGTTACTTTTTGTGACAGGAGACCCCCCCCCCACGGTGAGTGTCGAAAAATTTTAAATGCTTATAACTCGCGATCTAATTTTCGTAGCGCGGCCAAACTTTGTTTGGTAATTTATTATGAGACAGTGTTACTTTTGGTAACAGGAGATCCCCCAATGTGAGGGTCGAAAAATTTAAAATGCTTATAACTCGCGATTTAATTTTCGTAATGCGTCCAAATTTTGTTTGGTAATTTATTATGAGACAGTGTTACTTTTGGTGACAGGAGACCCCCCACGGTGAGGGTCGAAAAATTTAAAATGCTTATAATTCGCGATCTAATTTTCGTAGCGCGGCCAAATATTGTTTGGTAATTTATTATGAGACAGTGTTACTTTTGGTGACAGGAGACCCCCTTGGTGAGAGTCGAAAAATTTAAAATGCTTATAACTCGCGATTTAATTTTCGTAGTGCGGCCAAATTTTGTTTGGTAATTTATTATGAGACAGTGTTACTTTTGGTGACAGGAGACCCCCTTGGTGAGGGTCGAAAAATTTAAAATGCTTATAACTCGCGATTTAATTTTCGTAGTGCGGCCAAATTTTGTTTGGTAATTTATTATGAGACAGTGTTACTTTTGATGACAGGAGACCCCTCACGGTGAGGGTCGAAAAATTTAAAATGCTTATAACTCGCGATCTAATTTTCGTAGCGCGGCCAAATTTTGTTTGGTAATTTATTATGAGACAGTGTTACTTTTGGTGACAGGAGACCCCCTTGGTGAGGGTCGAAAAAGTTAAAATGCTTATAACTCGCGGTCTAATTTTCGTATGACGGCCAAAATTTGTTTGGTAATTTGCTATGAGACAGTGTTACGTTTGGTGACAGGAGACCCCCTACGGTGAGGGTCAAAAATTTAAAATAATTATAACTCGCGATCTAATTTTCGTAGCGCGGCCAAATTTTGTTTGGTAATTTATTATGAGACAGCGTTACTTTTGGTAACAGGAGATCCCCCATGGTGAGGGTCGAAAAATTTAAAATGCTTATAACTCGCGATCTAATTTCGTAGTGCGGCCAAATTTTGTTTGGTAATTTATTATGAGACAGTGTTACTTTTGGTAACAGGAGATCCCCCATGGTGAGGGTCGAAAAATTTAAAATGCTTATAACTGGTGATTTAATTTTCGTAGTGCGGCCAAATTTTGTTTGGTAATTTATTATGAGACAGTGTTACTTTTGGTGACAGGAGAACCCCCCACGGTGAGGGTCGAAAAATTTAAAATGCTTATAACTCGCGATCTAATTTTCGTAGCGCGGCCAAATTTTGTTTGGTAATTTATTATGAGACAGCATTACTTTTGGTAACAGGAGATCCCCCATGGTGAGGGTCGAAAAATTTAAAATGCTTATAACTCGCTGTCTAATTTTCGTATCACGGCCAAAATTTGTTTGGTAATTTATTATGAGAGAGTGTTAATATTTGGTGAAAGGAGACCCCCCCCATGCTGAGGGTTGAAAATTTTAAAATGCTTATAAATCGCGATCTAATTTTCGTAGCGCGGCCAAATTTTTTTTGGTAATTTAATATGACACAGTGTTACGTTTGGTGACAGGAGACCCCCCACGGTGAGGGTCAAAATATTAAAATAATTATAACTTGAGTTCTACTTTTCGTAGCGCGGCTAAATTTTGTTTGGAAAATTATTATCAGACAGTGTTATTTTTGGTGACAGGAGATCCCCCACGGTGAGGGTCGAAAAATTTAAAATGCTTCTGACTCGCGATCTAATTTTCGTAGCGCGGCCAAATTATGTTTTGTAATTTATTATGAGACAGTGTTACTTTTGGTAACAGGAGATCCCCCATGGTGAGGGTCGAAAAATTTAAAATGCTTATAACTCGCGATCTAATTTTCGTAGTGCGGCCAAATTTTGTTTGGTAATTTATTATGAGACAGGGTTACTTTTGGTAACAGGAGACCCCCCCCCCCACGGTGAGGGTCGAAAATTTTAAAGTGCTTATAACTCGCGATCTAATTTTCGTAGCGCGGCCAAATTTTGTTTGGTAATTTACTATGAGACAGTGTTACTTTTGGTGACTGGAGACCCCCCCCCCCACGGTGAGGGTCGAACATTTTAAAATGCTTATAACTCGCGATCTAATTTTCGTAGCGCGGCCAAATTTAGTTTGGTAATATATTATGAGACAGTGTTACTTTTGGTAACAGGAGATCCCCCATGGTGAGGGTCGAAAAATTTAAAATGCTTAAAACACGCGAGTTAATTTTCGTATCGCGGCGAAATTTTGTTTGGTAATTTATTATTAGACAGTGTTAATTTTTGGAGAAAGGAACCCCCCCCCCCATGATGAGGGTCGAAAATTTTAAAATGCTTATAACTCGCCATCTAATTTTCGTAGCGCGGCCAAATTTTGTTTGGTAATTTATTATGAGAGAGTGTTAAATTTTGGTGACAGGAGACCCCCCCCCACCAAAGTGATGGTCGAAAAATTTAAAATGTTTATAACTCGCGATAAATGTTAGCAGCGCGGCCAAATTTTGTTTGGTAATTTATTATGAGACAGTGTTACTTTTGGTAGCAGGAGACCCCCACGGTGAGGGTCGAAAAAGTTAAATTGCGTATAACTCGCGGTCTAATTTTCGTATCACGGCCAAAATTTGTTTGGTAATTTATTATCAGACAGTGTTAATTTTTGGTGAAAGGAGCCCCCCCCCCTGCTGAGGGTCGAAAATTTTAAAATGCTTATAGATCACGATCTAATTTTCGTAGCGCGGCCAAATTTTGTTTGGTAATTTATTATGAGACAGTGTTACTTTTGGTGACAGGAGAACCCCCCACGGTGAGGGTCGAAAAATTTAAAATGCTTATAACTCGCGATCTAATTTTCGTAGCGCGGCCAAATTTTGTTTGGTAATTTATTATGAGACAGTGTTACTTTTGGTAGCAGGAGACCCCCACGGTGAGGGTCGAAAAAGTTAAAATGCGTATAACTCGCGGTCTAATTTTCGTATCACGGCCTAAATTTGTTTGGTAATTTATTATCAGACAGTGCTAATTTTTGGTGAAAGGAGCCCACCCCCCATGCTGAGGGTCGAAAATTTTAAAATGCTTATAGATCACGATCTAATTTTCGTAGCGCGGCCAAATTTTGTTTGGTAATTTACTATGAGACAGTGTTACTTTTTGTGACAGGAGACCCCCCCCCCACGGTGAGTGTCGAAAAATTTTAAATGCTTATAACTCGCGATCTAATTTTCGTAGCGCGGCCAAACTTTGTTTGGTAATTTATTATGAGACAGTGTTACTTTTGGTAACAGGAGATCCCCCATGGTGAAAGTCGAAAAATTTAAAATGCTTATAACTCGCGATTTAATTTTCGTAATGCGTCCAAATTTTGTTTGGTAATTTATTATGAGACAGTGTTACTTTTGGTGACAGGAGACCCCCCACGGTGAGGGTCGAAAAATTTAAAATGCTTATAATTCGCGATCTAATTTTCGTAGCGCAGCCAAATTTTGTTTGGTAATTTATTATGAGACAGTGTTACTTTTGGTGACAGGAGACCCCCTTGGTGAGAGTCGAAAAATTTAAAATGCTTATAACTCGCGATTTAATTTTCGTAGTGCGGCCAAATTTTGTTTGGTAATTTATTATGAGACAGTGTTACTTTTGGTGACAGGAGACCCCCTTGGTGAGGGTCGAAAAATTTAAAATGCTTATAACTCGCGATTTAATTTTCGTAGTGCGGCCAAATTTTGTTTGGTAATTTATTATGAGACAGTGTTACTTTTGGTGACAGGAGACCCCTCACGGTGAGGGTCGAAAAATTTAAAATGCTTATAACTCGCGATCTAATTTTCGTAGCGCGGCCAAATTTTGTTTGGTAATTTATTATGAGACAGTGTTACTTTTGGTGACAGGAGACCCCCTTGGTGAGGGTCGAAAAAGTTAAAATGCTTATAACTCGCGGTCTAATTTTCGTATGACGGCCAAAATTCGTTTGGTAATTTGCTATGAGACAGTGTTACGTTTGGTGACAGGAGACCCCCCACGGTGAGGGTCAAAAATTTAAAATAATTATAACTCGCGATCTAATTTTCGTAGCGCGGCCAAATTTTGTTTGGTAATTTATTATGAGACAGTGTTACTTTTGGTAACAGGAGATCCCCCATGGTGAGGGTCGAAAAATTTAAAATGCTTATAACTGGTGATTTAATTTTCGTAGTGCGGCCAAATTTTGTTTGGTAATTTATTATGAGACAGTGTTACTTTTGGTGACAGGAGAACCCCCCACGGTGAGGGTCGAAAAATTTAAAATGCTTATAACTCGCGATCTAATTTTCGTAGCGCGGCCAAATTTTGTTTGGTAATTTATTATGAGACAGCATTACTTTTGGTAACAGGAGATCCCCCATGGTGAGGGTCGAAAAATTTAAAATGCTTATAACTCGCTGTCTAATTTTCGTATCACGGCCAAAATTTGTTTGGTAATTTATTATGAGAGAGTGTTAATATTTGGTGAAAGGAGACCCCCCCCCCATGCTGAGGGTTGAAAATTTTAAAATGCTTATAAATCGCGATCTTATTTTCTTAGCGCGGCCAAATTTTTTTTGGTAATTTACTATGACACAGTGTTACGTTTGGTGACAGGAGACCCCCCACGGTGAGGGTCAAAATATTAAAATAATTATAACTTGAGTTCTAATTTTCGTAGCGCGGCTAAATTTTGTTTGGAAAATTATTATCAGACAGTGTTATTTTTGGTGACAGGAGATCCCCCACGGTGAGGGTCGAAAAATTTAAAATGCTTCTGACTCGCGATCTAATTTTCGTAGCGCGGCCAAATTATGTTTTGTAATTTATTATGAGACAGTGTTACTTTTGGTAACAGGAGATCCCCCATGGTGAGGGTCGAAAAATTTAAAATGCTTATAACTCGCGATCTAATTTTCGTAGTGCGGCCAAATTTTGTTTGGTAATTTATTATGAGACAGGGTTACTTTTGGTAACAGGAGACCCCCCCACGATGAGGGTCGAAAATTTTAAAGTGCTTATAACTCGCGATCTAATTTTCGTAGCGCGGCCAAATTTTGTTTGGTAATTTACTATGAGACAGTGTTACTTTTGGTGACTGGAGACCCCCCCCCACGGTGAGGGTCGAACATTTTAAAATGCTTATAACTCGCGATCTAATTTTCGTAGCGCGGCCAAATTTAGTTTGGTAATATATTATGAGACAGTGTTACTTTTGGTAACAGGAGATCCCGCATGGTGAGGGTCGAAAAATTTAAAATGCTTATAACTCGCGATCTAATTTTCGTAGTGCGGGCAAATTTTGTTTGGTAATTTATTATGAGACAGTGTTACTTTTGGTAACAGGAGATCCCCCATGGTGAGGGTCGAAAAATTTAAAATGCTTAAAACACGCGAGTTAATTTTCGTATCGCGGCGAAATTTTGTTTGGTAATTTATTATTAGACAGTGTTAATTTTTGGAGAAAGGAACCCCCCCCATGATGAGGGTCGAAAATTTTAAAATGCTTATAACTCGCGATCTAATTTTCGTAGCGCGGCCAAATATTGTTTGGTAATTTATTATGAGAGAGTGTTAAATTTTGGTGACAGGAGACCCCCCCCCCACCAAAGTGATGGTCGAAAAATTTAAAATGTTTATAACTCGCGATAAATGTTCGCAGCGCGGCCAAATTTTGTTTGGTAATTTATTATGAGACAGTGTTACTTTTGGTAGCAGGAGACCCCCACGGTGAGGGTCGAAAAAGTTAAAATGCGTATAACTCGCGGTCTAATTTTCGTATCACGGCCAAAATTTGTTTGGTAATTTATTATCAGACAGTGTTAATTTTTGGTGAAAGGAGCCCCCCCCCCATGCTGAGGGTCGAAAAATTTAAAATGCTTATAACTGGCGATTTAATTTTCGTAATGCGGCCAAATTTTGTTTGGTAGTTTATTATGAGACAGTGATACTTTTGGTGACAGGAGACCCCCCGCGGTGAGGGTCGAAAAATTTAAAATGCTTATAATTCGCGATCTAATTTTCGTAGCGCGGCCAAATTTTGTTTGGTAATTTATTATGAGACAGTGTTACTTTTGGTGACAGGAGACCCCCTTGGGGAGAGTCGAAAAATTTAAAATGCTTATAACTCGCGATTTAATTTTCGTAGTGCGGCCAAATTTTGTTTGGTAATTTATTATGAGACAGTGTTACTTTTGGTGACAGGAGACCCCCTTGGTGAGGGTCGAAAAATTTAAATTCTTATAACTCGCGATTTAATTTTCGTAGTGCGGCCAAATTTTGTTTGGTAATTTATTATGAGACAGTGTTACTTTTGGTGACAGGAGACCCCTCACGGTGAGGGTCGAAAAATTTAAAATGCTTATAACTCGCGATCTAATTTTCGTAGCGCGGCCAAATTTTGTTTGGTAATTTATTATGAGACAGTGTTACTTTTGGTGACAGGAGACCCCCTTGGTGAGGGTCGAAAAAGTTAAAATGCTTATAACTCGCGGTCTAATTTTCGTATGACGGCCAAAATTTGTTTGGTAATTTGCTATGAGACAGTGTTACGTTTGGTGACAGGAGACCCCCCACGGTGAGGGTCAAAAATTTAGAATAATTATAACTCGCGATCTAATTTTCGTAGCGCGGCCAAATTTTGTTTGGTAATTTATTATGAGACAGCGTTACTTTTGGTAACAGGAGATCCCCCATGGTGAGGGTCGAAAAATATAAAATGCTTATAACTCGCGATCTAATTTCGTAGCGCGGCCAAATTTTGTTTGGTAATTTACTATGAGACAGTGTTACTTTTTGTGACAGGAGACCCCCCCCCCACGGTGAGTGTCGAAAAATTTTAAATGCTTATAACTCGCGATCTAATTTTCGTAGCGCGGCCAAACTTTGTTTGGTAATTTATTATGAGACAGTGTTACTTTTGGTAACAGGAGATCCCCCATGGTGAGGGTCGAAAAATTTAAAATGCTTATAACTCGCGATTTAATTTTCGTAATGCGGCCAAATTTTGTTTGGTAATTTATTATGAGACAGTGTTACTTTTGGTGACAGGAGACCCCCCACGGTGAGGGTCGAAAAATTTAAAATGCTTATAATTCGCGATCTAATTTTCGTAGCGCGGCCAAATTTTGTTTGGTAATTTATTATGAGACAGTGTTACTTTTGGTGACAGGAGACCCCCTTGGTGAGAGTCGAAAAATTTAAAATGCTTATAACTTGCGATTTAATTTTCGTAGTGCGGCCAAATTTTGTTTGGTAATTTATTATGAGACAGTGTTACTTTTGGTGACAGGAGACCCCCTTGGTGAGGGTCGAAAAATTTAAAATGCTTATAACTCGCGATTTAATTTTCGTAGTGCGGCCAAATTTTGTTTGGTAATTTATTATGAGACAGTGTTAGTTTTGGTGACAGGAGACCCCTCACGGTGAGGGTCGAAAAATTTAAAATGCTTATAACTCGCGATCTAATTTTCGTAGCGCGGCCAAATTTTGTTTGGTAATTTATTATGAGACAGTGTTACTTTTGGTGACAGGAGACCCCCTTGGTGAGGGTCGAAAAAGTTAAAATGCTTATAACTCGCGGTCTAATTTTCGTATGACGGCCAAAATTTGTTTGGTAATTTGCTATGAGACAGTGTTACGTTTGGTGACAGGAGACCCCCCACGGTGAGGGTCAAAAATTTAAAATAATTATAACTCGCGATCTAATTTTCGTAGCGCGGCCAAATTTTGTTTGGTAATTTATTATGAGACAGCGTTACTTTTGGTAACAGGAGATCCCCCATGGTGAGGGTCGAAAAATTTAAAATGCTTATAACTCGCGATCTAATTTCGTAGCGCGGCCAAATTTTGTTTGGTAATTTACTATGAGACAGTGTTACTTTTTGTGACAGGAGACCCCCCCCCCACGGTGAGTGTCGAAAAATTTTAAATGCTTATAACTCGCGATCTAATTTTCGTAGCGCGGCCAAACTTTGTTTGGTAATTTATTATGAGACAGTGTTACTTTTGGTAACAGGAGATCCCCCATGGTGAGGGTCGAAAAATTTAAAATGCTTATAACTCGCGATTTAATTTTCGTAATGCGGCCAAATTTTGTTTGGTAATTTATTATGAGACAGTGTTACTTTTGGTGACAGGAGACCCCCCACGGTGAGGGTCGAAAAATTTAAAATGCTTATAATTCGCGATCTAATTTTCGTAGCGCGGCCAAATTTTGTTTGGTAATTTATTATGAGACAGTGTTACTTTTGGTGACAGGAGACCCCCTTGGTGAGAGTCGAAAAATTTAAAATGCTTATAACTCGCGATTTAATTTTCGTAGTGCGGCCAAATTTTGTTTGGTAATTTATTATGAGACAGTGTTACTTTTGGTGACAGGAGACCCCCTTGGTGAGGGTCGAAAAATTTAAAATGCTTATAACTCGCGATTTAATTTTCGTAGTGCGGCCAAATTTTGTTTGGTAATTTATTATGAGACAGTGTTACTTTTGGTGACAGGAGACCCCTCACGGTGAGGGTCGAAAAATTTAAAATGCTTATAACTCGCGATCTAATTTTCGTAGCGCGGCCAAATTTTGTTTGGTAATTTATTATGAGACAGTGTTACTTTTGGTGACAGGAGACCCCCTTGGTGAGGGTCGAAAAAGTTAAAATGCTTATAACTCGCGGTCTAATTTTCGTATGACGGCCAAAATTTGTTTGGTAATTTGCTATGAGACAGTGTTACGTTTGGTGACAGGAGACCCCCCACGGTGAGGGTCAAAAATTTAAAATAATTATAACTCGCGATCTAATTTTCGTAGCGCGGCCAAATTTTGTTTGGTAATTTATTATGAGACAGCGTTACTTTTGGTAACCGGAGATCCCAGATGGTGAGGGTCGAAAAATTTAAAATGCTTATAACTCGCGATCTAATTTCGTAGTGCGGCCAAATTTTGTTTGGTAATTTATTATGAGACAGTGTTACTTTTGGTAACAGGAGATCCCCCATGGTGAGGGTCGAAAAATTTAAAATGTTTATAACTGGTGATTTATTTTTCGTAGTGCGGCCAAATTTTGTTTGGTAATTTATTATGAGACAGCATTACTTTTGGTAACAGGAGATCCCCCATGGTGAGGGTCGAAAAATTTAAAATGCTTATAACTCGCTGTCTAATTTTCGTATCACGGCCAAAATTTGTTTGGTAATTTATTATGAGAGAGTGTTAATATTTGGTGAAAGGAGACCCCCCCCCCCATGCTGAGGGTTGAAAATTTTAAAATGCTTATAAATCGCGATCTAATTTTCGTAGCGCGGCCAAATTTTTTTTGGTAATTTACTATGACACAGTGTTACGTTTGGTGACAGGAGACCCCCCACGGTGAGGGTCAAAATATTAAAATAATTATAACTTGAGATCTAATTTTCGTAGCGCGGCTAAATTTTGTTTGGAAAATTATTATCAGACAGTGTTACTTTTGGTGACAGGAGATCCCCCACGGTGAGGGTCGAAAAATTTAAAATGCTTTTGACTCGCGATCTAATTTTCGTAGAGCGGCCAAATTATGTTTTGTAATTTATTATGAGACAGTGTTACTTTTGGTAACAGGAGATCCCCCACGGTGAGGGTAGAAAATTTTAAAGTGCTTATAACTCGCGATCTAATTTTCGTAGCGCGGCCAAATTTTGTTTGGTAATTTACTATGAGACAGTGTTACTTTTGGTGACTGGAGACCCCCCCCACGGTGAGGGTCGAACATTTTAAAATGCTTATAACTCGCGATCTAATTTTCGTAGCGCGGCCAAATTTAGTTTCGTAATTTATTATGAGACAGTGTTACTTTTGGTAACAGGAGATCCCCCATGGTGAGGGTCGAAAAATTTAAAATTCTTAAAACACGCGAGTTAATTTTCGTATCGCGGCGAAATTTTGTTTGGTAATTTATAATGAGACAGTGTTAATTTTTGGAGAAAGGAACCCCCCCCCCCCATGATGAGGGTCGAAAACTTTAAAATGCTTATAACTCGCGATCTAATTTTCGTGGCGCGGCCAAATTTTGTTTGGTAATTTATTATGAGAGAGTGTTAAATTTTGGTGACAGGAGACCCCCCCCCACCAAAGTGATGGTCGAAAAATTTAAAATGTTTATAACTCGCGATAAATGTTCGCAGCGCGGCCAAATTTTGTTTGGTAATTTATTATGAGACAGTGTTACTTTTGGTAGCAGGAGACCCCCAAGGTGAGGGTCGAAAAACATAAAATGCGTATAACTCGCGGTCTAATTTTCGTATCACGGCCAAAATTTGTTTGGTAATTTATTATCAGACAGTGTTAATTTTTGGTGAAAGGAGCCCCCCCCCCATGCTGAGGGTCGAAAATTTTAAAATACTTATAGATCACGATCTAATTTTCGTAGCGCGGTCAAATTTTGTTTGGTAATTTACTATGAGACAGTGTTACTTTTTGTGACAGGAGACCCCCCCCCCCACGGTGAGTGTCGAAAAATTTTAAATGCTTATAACTCGCGATCTAATTTTCGTAGCGCGGCCAAACTTTGTTTGGTAATTTATTATGAGACAGTGTTACTTTTGGTAACAGGAGATCCCCCATGGTGAGGGTCGAAAAATTTAAAATGCTTATAACTCGCGATTTAATTTTCGTAATGCGGCCAAATTTTGTTTGGTAATTTATTATGAGACAGTGTTTCTTTTGGTGACAGGAGACCCCCCACGGTGAGGGTCGAAAAATTTAAAATGCTTATAATTCGCGATCTAATTTTCGTAGCACGGCCAAATTTTGTTTGGTAATTTATTATGAGACAGTGTTACTTTTGGTGACAGGAGACCCCCTTGGTGAGGGTCGAAAAAGTTAAAATGCTTATAACTCGCGGTCTAATTTTCGTATGACGGCCAAAATTTGTTTGGTAATTTGCTATGAGACAGTGTTACGTTTGGTGACAGGAGACCCCCCACGGTGAGGGTCAAAAATTTAAAATAATTATAACTCGCGATCTAATTTTCGTAGCGCGGCCAAATTTTGTTTGGTAATTTATTATGAGACAGCGTTACTTTTGGTAACAGGAGATCCCCCATGGTGAGGGTCGAAAAATTTAAAATGCTTATAACTCGCGATCTAATTTCGTAGTGCGGCCAAATTTTGTTTGGTAATTTATTATGAGACAGTGTTACTTTTGGTAACAGGAGATCCCCATGGTGAGGGTCAAAAAATTTAAAATGCTTATAACTGGCGATTTAATTTTCGTAGTGCGGCCAAATTTTGTTTGGTAATTTATTATGAGACAGTGTTACTTTTGGTGACAGGAAACCCCCCCACGGTGAGGGTCGAAAAATTTAAAATGCTTATAACTCGCGATCTAATTTTCGTAGCGCGGCCAAATTTTGTTTGGTAATTTATTGTGAGACAGCATTACTTTTGGAAACAGGAGATCCCCCATGGTGAGGGTCGAAAAATTTAAAATGCTTATAACTCGCTGTCTAATTTTCGTATCACGGCCAAAATTTGTTTGGTAATTTATTATGAGAGAGTGTTAATATTTGGTGAAAGGAGACCCCCCCCATGCTGAGGGTTGAAAATTTTAAAATGCTTATAAATCGCGATCTAATTTTCGTAGCGCGGCCAAATTTTTTTTGGTAATTTACTATGACACAGTATTACGTTTGGTGACAGGAGACCCCCCACGGTGAGGGTCAAAATATTAAAATAATTATAACTTGAGATCTAATTTTCGAAGCGCGGTTAAATTTTGTTTGGAAAATTATTATCAGACAGTGTAACTTTTGGTGACAGGAGATCCCCCACGGTGAGGGTCGAAAAATTAAAAATGCTTCTGACTCGCGATCTAATTTTCGTAGCGCGGCCAAATTATGTTTGGTAATTTATTATGAGACAGGGTTACTTTTGGTAACAGGAGATCCCCCAAGGTGAGGGTCGAAAAATTTAAAATGCTTAAAACAAGCGATTTAATTTTCGTATCGCGGCGAAATTTTGTTTGGTAATTTATTATGAGACAGTGTTAATTTTTGGAGAAAGGACCCCCCCCCCCATGATGAGGGTCGAAAATTTTAAAATGCTTATAACTCGCGATCTAATTTTCGTAGCGCGGCCAAATTTTGTTTGGTAATTTATAATGAGAGAGTGTTAAATTTTGGTGACAGGAGACCCCCCCCCAATAAAGTGATGGTCGAAAAATTTAAAATGTTTATAACTCGCGATAAATATTCGTAGCGCGGCCAAATTTTGTTTGGTAATTTATTATGAGACAGTGTTACTTTTGGTAGCAGGAGACCCCCACGGTGAGGGTCGAAAAAGTTAAAATGCGTATAACTCGCGGTCTAATTTTCGCATCACGGCCAAAATTTGTTTGGTAATTTATTATCAGACAGTGTTAATTTTTGGTGAAAGGAGCCCCCCCCATGCTGAGGGTCGAAAATTTTAAAATGCTTATAGATCACGATCTAATTTTCGTAGCGCGGCCAAATTTTGTTTGGTAATTTACTATGAGACAGTGTTACTTTTTGTGACAGGAGACCCCCCCCCCCACGGTGAGTGTCGAAAAATTTTAAATGCTTATAACTCGCGATCTAATTTTCGTAGCGCGGCCAAACTTTGTTTGGTAATTTATTATGAGACAGTGTTACTTTTGGTAACAGGAGATCCCCCATGGTGAGGGTCGAAAAATTTAAAATGCTTATAACTCGCGATTTAATTTTCGTAATGCGGCCAAATTTTGTTTGGTAATTTATTATGAGACAGTGTTACTTTTGGTGACAGGAGACCCCCCACGGTGAGGGTCGAAAAATTTAAAATGCTTATAACTCGCGATTTAATTTTCGTAGCGCGGCCAAATTTTGTTTGGTAATTTACTATGAGACAGTGTTACTTTTGGTGACTGGAGACCCCCCCCCCACGGTGAGGGTCGAACATTTTAAAATGCTTATAACTCGCGATCTAATTTTCGTAGCGCGGCCAAATTTAGTTTGGTAATTTATTATGAGACAGTGTTACTTTTGGTAACAGGAGATCCCCCATGGTGAGGGTCGAAAAATTTAAAATGCTTAAAACACGCGAGTTAATTTTCGTATCACGGCCAAAATTTGTTTGGTAATTTATTATGAGAGAGTGTTAATATTTGGTGAAAGGAGACCCCCTCCCATGCTGAGGGTTGAAAATTTTAAAATGCTTATAAATCGCGATCTAATTTTCGTAGCGCGGCCAAATTTTTTTTGGTAATTTACTATGACACAGTATTACGTTTGGTGACAGGAGACCCCCCACGGTGAGGGTCAAAATATTAAAATAATTATAACTTGAGATCTAATTTTCGAAGCGCGGCTAAATTTTGTTTGGAAAATTATTATCAGACAGTGTAACTTTTGGTGACAGGAGATCCCCCACGGTGAGGGTCGAAAAATTAAAAATGCTTCTGACTCGCGATCTAATTTTCGTAGCGCGGCCAAATTATGTTTGGTAATTTATTATGAGACAGGGTTACTTTTGGTAACAGGAGATCCCCCAAGGTGAGGGTCGAAAAATTTAAAATGCTTAAAACAAGCGATTTAATTTTCGCATCGCGGCGAAATTTTGTTTGGTAATTTATTATGAGACAGTGTTAATTTTTGGAGAAAGGAACCCCCCCCCCCATGATGAGGGTCGAAAATTTTAAAATGCTTATAGATCACGATCTAATTTTCGTAGCGCGGCCAAATTTTGTTTGGTAATTTACTATGAGACAGTGTTAAATTTTGGTGACAGGAGACCCCCCCCACCAAAGTGATGGTCGAAAAATTTAAAATGTTTATAACTCTCGATAAATGTTCGCAGCGCGGCCAAATTTTTTTTGGTAATTTATTATGAGACAGTGTTACTTTTGGTAGCAGGAGACCCCCACGGTGAGGGTCGAAAAAGTTAAAATGCGTATAACTCGCGGTCTAATTTTCGCATCACGGCCAAAATTTGTTTGGTAATTTATTATCAGACAGTGTTAATTTTTGGTGAAAGGAGCCCCCCCCATGCTGAGGGTCGAAAATTTTAAAATGCTTATAGATCACGATCTAATTTTCGTAGCGCGGCCAAATTTTGTTTGGTAATTTACTATGAGACAGTGTTACTTTTTGTGACAGGAGACCCCCCCCCCCCACGGTGACTGTCGAAAAATTTTAAATGCTTATAACTCGCGATCTAATTTTCGTAGCGCGGCCAAACTTTGTTTGGTAATTTATTATGAGACAGTGTTACTTTTGGTAACAGGAGATCCCCCACGGTGAGGGTCGAAAAATTTAAAATGCTTATAATTCGCGATCTAATTTTCGTAGCGCGGCCAAATTTTGTTTGGTAATTTATTATGAGACAGTGTTACTTTTGGTGACAGGAGACCCCCTTGGTGAGAGTCGAAAAATTTAAAATGCTTATAACTCGCGATTTAATTTTCGTAGTGCGGCCAAATTTTGTTTGGTAATTTATTATGAGACAGTGTTACTTTTGGTGACAGGAGACCCCTCACGGTGAGGGTCGAAAAATTTAAAATGCTTATAACTCGCGATCTAATTTTCGTATGACGTCCAAAATTTGTTTGGTAATTTGCTATGAGACAGTGTTACGTTTGGTGACAGGAGACCCCCCACGGTGAGGGTCAAAAATTTAAAATAATTATAACTCGCGATCTAATTTTCGTAGCGCGGCCAAATTTTGTTTGGTAATTTATTATGAGACAGCGTTACTTTTGGTAACAGGAGATCCCCCATGGTGAGGGTCGAAAAATTTAAAATGCTTATAACTCGCGATCTAATTTCGTAGTGCGGCCAAATTTTGTTTGGTAATTTATTATGAGACAGTGTTACTTTTGGTAACAGGAGATCCCCCATGGTGAGGGTCGAAAAATTTAAAATGCTTATAACTGGCGATTTAATTTTCGTAGTGCGGCCAAATTTTGTTTGGTAATTTATAATGAGACAGTGTTACTTTTGGTGACAGGAGACCCCCCCCACGGTGAGGGTCGAAAAATTTAAAATGCTTATAACTCGCGATCTAATTTTCGTAGCGCGGCCAAATTTTGTTTGGTAATTTATTATGAGACAGCATTACTTTTGGTAACAGGAGATCCCCCATGGTGAGGGTCGAAAAATTTAAAATGCTTATAACTCGCTGTCTAATTTTCGTATCACGGCCAAAATTTGTTTGGTAATTTATTATGAGAGAGTGTTAATATTTGGTGAAAGGAGACCCCCCCCATGCTGAGGGTTGAAAATTTTAAAATGCTTATAAATCGCGATCTAATTTTCGTAGCGCGGCTAAATTTTTTTTGGTAATTTACTATGACACAGTGTTACGTTTGGTGACAGGAGACCCCCCATGGTGAGGGTCAAAATATTAAAATAATTATAACTTGAGATCTAATTTTCGTAGCGCGGCTAAATTTTGTTTGGAAAATTATTATGAGACAGTGTTACTTTTGGTAACAGGAGACCCCCCCCCCACGGTGAGGGTCGAAAATTTTAAAGTGCTTATAACTCGCGATCTAATTTTCGTAGCGCGGCCAAATTTTTTTTGGTAATTTATTATGAGACTGTGTTAATATTTAGTGACAGGAGATCCCCCATAGGAAGGGTCGAAAATTTTAAAATGCTTATAACTCGCGATCTAATTTTCATAGTGCGGCCAAATTTTGTTTGGTAATTTACTATGCGACTGTGTTACTTTTGGTGACTGGAGACCCCCCCCCCACGGTGAGGGTCGAAAATTTTAAAATGCTTATAACTCGCGATCTAATTTTCGTAGTGCGGCCAAATTTAGTTTGGTAATTTATTATGAGACAGTGTTACTTTTGGTAACAGGAGATCCCCCATGGTGAGGGTCGAAAAATTTAAAATGCTTATAACTCGCGATCTAATTTTCGTAGTGCGGGCAAATTTTGTTTGGTAATTTATTATGAGACAGTGTTACTTTTGGTAACAGGAGATCCCCCATGGTGAGGGTCGAAAAATTTAAAATGCTTATAACTCGCGATTTAATTTTCGTAGTGCGGCCAAATTTTGTTTGGTTATTTATTATGAGACAGTGTTACTTTTGGTGACAGGAGACCCCCCACGGTGAGGGTCGAAAAATTTTAAATGCTTATAACTCGCGATCTAATTTTCGTAGCGCGGCCAAATTTTGTTTGGTAATTTATTGTGAGAGAGTGTTCATTTTTGGTGACAGAAGAACCCCCACGGTGAGGGTCGAAAAAGTTAAAATGCTTATTACTCGCTGTCTAATTTTCGTATCACGGCCAAAATTTGTTTGGTAATTTATTATGAGACAGTGTTAATTTTTGGTGAAAGGAGACCCCCCCATGCTGAGGGTCGAAAATTTTAAAATGCTTATAAATCGCGATCTAATTTTCGTAGCGCGGCCAAATTTTGTTTTTTAATTTACTATGAGACAGTATTGAGAAACACCGAAAATACTGGCGATAAATATATATCAATAAATAAAAACTTTGTTAAATCACCATAAAAAGATAAAATAAACAGGACGCGTTTCGAGCTGCAAAATTACTGCTCGTCATCAGCTGATCCAAACACGTGACACGTGTTTGGATCAGCTGATGACGAGCAGTAATTTTGCAGCTCGAAACGCGTCCTGTTTATTTTATCTTTTTACACGTGTTTGGATCAGCTGATGACGAGCAGTAATTTTGCAGCTCGAAACGCGTCCTGTTTATTTTATCTTTTTATGGTGATTTAACAAAGTTTTTATTTATTGATATGAGACAGTGTTACTTTTTGTGACAGGAGACAACCCACGGTGAGGGTCGAAAAATGTAAAATGCTTATAACTCGCGATCTAATTTTCGTAGCGCGGCAAAATTTTATTCGTAATTTATTAAAGTATTGCATAGCTTTTATCGCGGGCTTTGAGCGCGGCGAAATAATCTAGAAATTCTGTAACGAGAAAAAAAACCTAACACTCCGGCTAACGTCGCATCAGTTTGGCAGACTTCGGCACGGTATCCCTCCGTAGACTACGGCAGACATTGACGCGGTATTTTTCAGATATTTTGAGAATATCAAGTCTTAAACTTATGTTTTTTTTTTTTTTTTTTTTTTTTTTTTTTTTTATTTCAGCTACCATAAACGTATAGTTTCAATGATAAAAATTCCTGATTAACCTACATGTATTGTAAGATAGTAAAAATATTTTAAACGATATTAACTTCTCATTTGTTCAATACAAGAAAAAAAAATTGTTATCGGTCATCACGCTCAAAATGTTTAACTTGAATTAATATCAAAGACAAAAAGAACTGCATAAATAAAAAATAAATAAATAATTATAATTGCATAAGTTGATAAAAAATGCTATGCAATAGCTTTACCGCGGCAGTCCCCGAGTGCCACACGTATTTTTTTTTTTAAATAGCTGTCACCGTTTGCAAGTTATTGAATTTTAAAATCCATCAGTCATTTTTGGGGCACCCGGTATGTACATATATATATATATATATATATATATAAATTTTTCTTCTCATTAAATCGAAAAATTTATACTTAGTTCCAAATCTATACTAAATTAATTTAATCGAAAATAATTATCTTTAAATTCTGGTATTCATTCTATTATAATTTTGTAATTTGTGAATCAAAGTACATGAAATTTTATTTGATAGTTCAGTATCTCAAAAGTACAGGACTTTTTTGTTGGGAAAATGATAAAGAATATGATTTTGAAAGGTTTCACAGGACTTACACGAAAAATTATCAGGGTTTCTTTTCCTCATAATTTTATCAAGAATATGGCGAAAAACATTATTAAATATTCTGAAAGCACTTATTATCAATTTTTATTTAATTTTAATTAGAATATTTATTTTATCAACAACTTTTATTTATTTTTTGGTTTTCTATATTCTTTATATATGTTACGTTTCTATTCAACGCATAAATATGTAAGAGTCAATTTCATGGTATACGTAAAAGATTTGTTAATTTAATAAATAATCTTCCATATTTAATCTGTATAATGTTTGTATCATACCATGATACTCAATTTATAAATTACATTTTAAATAGAGGATGATTTGTAATAATCTACAATGGTTATGTCTATATATATGCACAAATGTGTGTATATGTAAATATAAATATTTATCAAAGCTATATATTTAAAAAAAATATGAAAATTGAATTATTTTGAAAATATATCCAACAGGCTTCATTAAATGTAGGCTCGTCAAGAAACTAATTGTATATAACTTACGAATTAATCGCCAAAGAAAATTATTAATTTCACAGATATTGCTTAGCTACAGGAAAACACATTTTCATACATGTATCATGAATCCTAAAATAATCTCATTGCTACGGGGTTTATAACTTCATCATAACTTAGCTGAATAAGCAAAAACTTTGCCCAAACTTGCGACCTGTTTCAGAAACTAGTAATACATAGTAACAAGCGAAATTTACAAACGGTACAACGGCAACAGTGAACAATTAGTCTTTTCTCCTCGTACCCCCAGAAGGCTGCTCCCCCCCAAAAATATCCCAGAAATTGCAAGCATAGGTGATTAATCCTACCAGAGGCGACTCACTTGCATTCAGCGCCATCTGAATGTGACACGTGTTGTAGGAAAAGGTTAAAATTTTCACAAGAAAAATAAAAGCCTAGGGTAGAAAGGTGGTAACTAATCATAAATGGCATGATAGATTGTGAATAGAGCAAGAGTAGAATAAATTACGGAGATTTTCTTAAATAAATAGTTCAGTTTTGATAACTATTCAAAAATGTATACAGAGTTGAAAAGAAAAGTGCCGTTTTGCAAAACTTTTCTTAAAAGTTGAAAAGATTTCAAGAAATACTGGAATATTTGAAACAATAGATCATTTTAGAATAAGGAAAACAACAGAATTGAAAAGTTTTGTATCTGGCAAAAATATCTATTTATTTGTTATTTCATTTTCTAAATGAATTTTATAGAAATGCAATTTGCTATTTAGTACACTTGGAACCGTGCTATTCTGTCAATGCGGAATCATTTTTTTTTTTTTTTTTTTTTTTTTTTTTTACATTAGTCGAACATAAAAAGTGATACGAACAAAATGAGCTTGGTATGACTAGGTTTGACATGCCAAAACTATGTTAGTTAAATTAGTTATTATTAAACTAGTTATTATTAAACTAGTTATTATTAAAAAACTATAATGTTTTACCGTAATTGCGGATTTTGATCTCCCTTAGAGCCTTTTATAAAATAATTTTTATTCTTTCAGAAAAAAATGGTATGACAAGTTTTATGCTGCAAAAAATTACTATCAATTACTATTTGTGAATGGTGCTAAAATATCACATTTAATTTGCTATAAATTTTTACCGATTGTCATATTTTCGCAGCCAGAAAATATCGAAGTGTCGATTTTCCGCGAAAACGGTAATTCATTGTATGTTTTGTATCATAATTAATTTAACTAAAATTATTCTGTACATGTCAAGATTTTTATCCGCCAAATTGTTAATAACTTGACCCCTTTTTATTTAATCTTCATCGTTTTGAGGGACCTTTCTCTATTTAGCTATTCTTGCCTTTTTACTTATCATTTATTACCCTCGACCCTAGGGGCGCGTTGCAGGTTCCTTTCAAGTTTTTGTAGTAATAAATTGGCAATAAATTCCTTCCATTTAATTCGATCTTCATTTTTGGGATACCTGTTCCATTTAGATATTTTTGAGATTTTACAATCCATATAAGACACTAGTGCCCCCTAGGTAATCATAGGACACGGCACAGCAGGGTTCTTTGATCATTTTGTGCCCGAAACATTTTTCACTCCCTAAATTTCTCACCTTCTCAATGCAAAAATTTTAAATTGAATCTTGGACTCTTCTTTCAGGATCAACAACTGATATTTTATAATTTGGGTCCTGGGTCCCTTTTTTAAACATTTACTCAGTCAATTGGTGTATTTTAAAAAATATTAATCCTACGAATAATTCATACTCTATGCTTAATTTTAACTAATTAAAGGTCTAAAGCGCTACGTACTAAAACATTTTAACATGTTTTCATGTTAGGGCCCTGGTTTTAATTGTCGGTTGGCCCATACGCGTCCCCTTATGAGAGTTCCTTAAAAATTGTCCGATTCACTAGCATTTTTTTTCTAACAACTTTTTAGGTCCTCCAGCTACTACATGAGCAACACAAAAATTTCTCAGACTTCAGCTACGACTAATTTTGAATAATAATCGCTTCCTTGGGACCCTTTTGCAGCTTCTTTAAAAATGATCCAAATTGCCTTCAATTTCATTTAACATAGTTTTAGCATCCTCCCATCATTTTAAAAACTACAAAAATATTTTATACCCAACTACATGCGAGATAAATTCCAAGCCCCTTGGGGCCCGGTACAAATTGCTTCCTTTTAATCCGATCTTCCTTTTTAGGATTCTTTAAACATTTAGATATTTTAAAGCTTTTACGTTCCATATAAGACACTGTGTCCCCCTGTGGAATCACAGAGCCCAGATCAGAGCCCCTGAACATTTTGTGAGAGAAACATATTTCACTTCGTGTATTTATCATCTTCTCAGTGCAAAATTTTAAAGTGCCCTGGGATTCTTCGTCCAGGACCAATGTCCTGATATTTTTATTCTTGCCCTATGGCCTCTTTTTAAACATTTACTCAATCAATTGACGCATTTAAAAAATGATATTCTAGCGAATAGTTCATACTATATGCTTAATTTTGACAAATTAAAGGTCTAAAGCGCTATGTACTGAAACATTTTAGCATGTTTTTATGTTAGAGTCATGGTTTATTGTCAGTTGGCCCCTACGGGGCCCCTTATTAGAGCTCCCTTAAAAATTGTCCGATCCACTTTTTTTTAAACAATTTTTTAGGTCTTTTAGCTACTACATGAATGACAAAAAAATTTCTCAGACTTCAGCTACCATTAATTTTGAATCTCAATCGCTTTCTTGGGGCCCTTGGTGCAACTTCAATAAAAATGAGCCGAATTGCTTACAATTTTATTTAACATAGTTTTAGCTTCCTTCAGTTATTTTAATAACTGCAAAAATATTTTTATACCCAACTACATGCAAAATAAATTCCTGGCCCCTTGGAATTTGCCCTGAACATTTTGTGAGACAAACACAGTTCACTCCCTAAATTTCTCACCTTCTCAGCGCAAAAGTTTTAAATTTGACTTTTAGACTCTTCTTTCAGAACCAACATTCTCATATTTTTATCCATGCCTAAGGCCATTTTTTAAAACATTTACCGAATCCATTTTTTACACTTCTTAAAAATATTATTCAAACGAGTAACCCTGTGGTTAATTTTGACTAATTGTAGATCTAAAGCGCTAAGTACTAAGACATTAAAAAATTTTTTCCTGTTAGGGCCCTCTTTTTCACTGTCAGTTGGCCTTTAGGGGGGGCCCTTATTATAATTCCCTTAAAAATGGTCCAATTAGCTCGCTTTTTTTAACATTTTCTTATGTCCATCAGCTCCTACAAAAGAAAAAAAGTACTTAGAGTCTTGCTGCCGCCAATTTTGATTATTAGACGCATTCTTGGGGCCGTTGATGCAATTTCTTTAAAAACGACCCAAACTGCTCGAAATTTTCTTTAACGCAATTTAGCGTCCTCACATTACTTTAACAACTACAAAAACATTTTATATTCAACTACATGCGAAATAAGTTCCTGGTTGCTTTGGTCCGGTAAAGGGGCGCTTGAAGTTTTTGTACCAAAAATTGTTATTAAAATGCCCTCTCTTAATCAAATCTTCATTTTTGGAACTATTCCCACGTTCTTACATTCGATTTTAGAGCCTGGGACTCATAGTCGTGTAATGCCCGGCTCATTGCCCTTGAAATTTTTGTTTGGCATGCATATTTAACTCACTCATTTTCCCATCTTCTCAGTGCATAATTTTAAAGTTAAGTTTTGGACTCTTCTTTCAGACCCTTACTCTAAAATTTTTACTGGAGTCCGAGGGCTTTTTTAAAAGCACGTATTCAATTTTCTATGCATTTCTTTAAAATATTATTCTAACGAATAATCCTTAGCCTATGATTAATTATGATTATTTGTAGATCTAACGTGTTAAGTGTTTATTTAAGGTTATCATAACGAGTCCCGAACAACGCCGGACAGGTCAGCTAGTTTAATGCATTCATTTTTAATTTTTTGTCAGAATTTACAAATAAATATAAATCATTTATGTTGCTAAATTATTCTTTTTTAGAATTTTGAACTCTTATTAATTTCGCAATTTAATAACTATTATTTAATCTATTAAACTCTCTCATTCTTCATAGACCATGAGGCGGCAGTTAGAACAATCACCTAATCTAGTTCATGGCTGAAATTCCAGAATTATTTGAAACTCGATTCACATATCAAAATGCAACCAGTCCGCCAATTCATATGTTTGTGGAAAATACCTGACTAACCCTATTTCAGCGATTTGTCTTAGGTTTAATATTGTGTTTTTCTGCTCCCAGTTCTCCATGTTTTCATTCTTTGGGTACTGAAAAACTCACTGGTAAATATAGAAGTCAACTGATGAATTGGGTTTTCATGTGTTTTCAACAAATATATGACTTTACAAACCGGTCGCGTTTTAATATGAAATTGAATTTGACCTAATTCTGGAATTTCAATTGTGTTAAACTCAGTGAGACTACAATGTAGACAACTGAATGAGGGGATTGTCTGTGCTACCACCTCCGGGATTGTTAGCTCTCGGGTTTTGATAGTCTTTGATCTAAAAAGGAAATTTATAGATCAGAAGATCAGATGCTGCTGTCGTCAATATGACGTCAGTGTTACATACGGAAATCCTCTTTGTTACAATATACCATTATTGTTTTAATAAACTTTTTTAATCTGAAATAGGCTAAATATTTTAATAGCTACTATTTTTCAGAAAAAATATCGTTTTCAACCCTGTTTAAAAACAATATAATTTGCTGTCTGAGTTCGGAATTAGAAAGTAAATTTTACGAAAAACAAAAGGCTTAAGCAGAAAGATAATAATTAATCATAAAGCGTATTATGCGATGTTAATTCAATAAATTTAGTTTAAATGCATAACAATACTTGAAAATGTTGTTAAATTACAGTATGGTACATAAATTATTGTATTATACCTGAATAAACATATCTTCTAGAAATGATTTAAAATTTCTCGTGAAAAACAAAGTTTAAGAGTTGAGAGATAAGAAGTACTAACTAATTATGAAAGTTATGACTGATTATGAATGTAGCAAGAATAAATCATAAAATATTTTTACAGAGACAGTTGATATATACGTTCATAGAAATGTACATTCATAACTTTTTATATAAATTTATAAGTTCTATCAGTTAACAAGATTTCCAGTTTTATCTCTCGGGAAACAGTATTTGATTTTTAAGGGATAATAACTTGTAATTGAATATAAAAGAAAAGCCTATTTTAATTATTTGTTTAATAATTATTTCGGAAGGCCAAATAAACGCATTTTTTATTATTTTCTATTCGAAACCAAATTGATGTGCAATGCTTTTAAAACGTACTACACCTTATACAATACATATATTTTCAGTATAAATTATTGATTTGATATCAAATTTTGTTAAAGCGTCAAATCTGACAATAGAATTTTGAGAAAAGATGCAGATTGATCCCTTGAAATCTTGACGGTAAACCACACAAAAAATTATTATAACAGACCAATTCTTCAACAGATATAAAAATTCTTAAAGAATAAGTCTTAGTAAGTCATTCTATAGGCCAGTCAAATGGTCATAAATAGATGCAAAAATTCTGCTAGAAGATTTTATGTTTTTAAATTGTTTATGGGGATGCTAGTAACAAAAATTAATGGTTTTCCAACAAAATATCTCGAGGCTAAATTTTGTGGAGCCAAAAAACCGCAAAATTTTCGGACTTTTTCAGTTTTTTGCGTATAACTCAAAAATTATAAAATTTTTTCGTACCATACTCAATTACAAAAAGAAAGAACATTAAATTTTCTACAAATTTCATGCTAAAATTGTTTTTCCAAAGCCAGTATTAAACGCGCTACAGCTTTCTGAAAGTGACTCTTTTTTTTCTAATTTTTTTTTAAAAATTGCAAAAACGAAACTTTGACACAATTTTTCATTATTTTATCCTCTTTAATGTAACTTATTTAAATTACAGGTATTTGCATAATAACAATCATGGTGGATTACAACGGTAATATTTAAAAAAAAATAAGAACACTATAACTTTTTTGTAATTAGAGCTTTAGTGGTGAATATTAATCTTAGGTATTTAACTGAATATAAGAAAAAAAAAACTTACAGTGACATCTTTACATCCCTCCTTCTTGATAAATAATGTCGTCGACATTTTCGTAGTTGATCTCATTACATTTTTTTTTTTTTACAAATTGCCGAGCATTTGAGTCTTAATTTATGAAAAGAACATGCTTTGCTGCACCATTTTCTACAGCTACATGAAAAAACATGGAGCAAGGATTCAAGTTCCGGGTCTTGGCACATTTGAACTGGCTGAAAGAGAACCTGTGAGCTCACTCACATCCTTCAGGAGGGATGTTGTTTCCTAGCCTATTTTGTACCTGATTATAACATCGGAGAAAATTTCAGCTTCTTGTGTTGGTGGTAATCTTGCAAAATGAACTTTGCTTTTTTGTGGCAGATTTAGCAAGAAACTGGAACCTTAATGTGTTCAAATTCTATGTGGTAGCTATGCATCCAGTGTATAGTGTTGTATCGCATCAGATTGCATGAGTGAAAAGAACATTGTTGTAACTGTATTTGAACGACATGGTTGAAAACCGTTTGGTTTCGATGTTACTTCTTCGTGGCTTTTAGAATAACAGTTTTTTGTGCTAATAGCCTAAGCTCGTCATTATCACGAGAAGGTCAATGTCTTCTCCGGCAATTAAACACTTTCAAAAGATTTGGCTCTTGAAATGGCTGAGGTAACTATCATGACATCAGCTTATTCCTTTGCCTGCTCAACTTGAATTCTATTATTTTGAAGTTCTTGTTTTGAAATTTTTAATTTGTTTTAAGCAATGAAATAAAGCGGCTCTTATTTCTGTCATTGGCTTCGTCAACGGTCGACGCCCTCCTTTCTCTCCACTTGTTACAGATTGATCTAGTTTTACGCAACAAAAACTATAATACCATGCATCTGCATGTCAGGTTCGTGCTGAATACGCTCAATTACTTTTTGGGACCCTACATCCCCATGTTTTTCAGCAGCTTTCAAAAATGTAATTTTCGCTTCCAATTTCATTACTTTGTGAATCGAATTCCCCTTTGCGTAGGACTTTTTCCATTGTTTTTCGTTGAAGTCATTGGGATTACCTTCATCACATAAGAAGCAATTATCTTGAAGCTTGAAAAAAGTGCTTGATGTGAGGGACTAACTATAGTCTGTGTAGAATCTTCATCGCGACGAACGTATGCTGCTATCATTCTCTCATTCGCATATGTTTTTCGGCAATCATCCTGTATTCTAACTTCCTTGCTACTTTTCAAAAACTGATGAATATTACTTTTGATGAATATTACTTTGACGGTAAATGCTATGTTCAAAGAGCTTGGTAAGTCCTTTCTGGCTCACATTTCGAGTATCACTATTTGAAGCCGTTTGGCAAATGAAACAAAATTTTGGGTAGAGCTTACTCATTTTTCATTACTGCACGAGAAGAGATGCAATAAACTGAATAGCAGCATATTAGAAGAGTATGTATTTAAAAAAGAACACTTACATCTGAACGAAAACGGCTCAGAATGTCGCTGACCACAATCTTCCATCTGCATTCTCTTTTTTTTTATCCCCGGCCCTCCCTTTGTAATTGTTTTCTTATAGGGTTTCTAAAATTTGTGCATCTTCTACTTGCCTTTCTTAAAACTTTCATTTTTCATCAATCAATAGGTCTATTTAATTTTCATTGTTAGTGATGAAAAGTTTTTTTTGAAAAGGGGGGGGGGGCTGAAAAATAGGTCACTTTCTCTAAAGTTGAAAAAAAAGTGACATTTTCAAAAAAACATAGCGCGCTTAGTAATGAGTTTAATAAAACGTTTTTATAACAAAATTATAGAGAATTTAATATTCTTCCTTTTTGAAACTAAGAATGTTACGCAAAAAGTTCATAATTTTCGAGTTACATGTAAAATACTGAAAACATTTTTTACTTACATTCAGATAAATAGGTAATATTAATGTTTTACTAAAGCTCTAAATACAAAAAAGTTATAATGTTCTTAATTTTTTTACAATGTTACCGTTGTATTTCATCATGCTAATTCCTGTAATTTAAATAAGTTGCATTAAAGAGTATAAAAGAATGAAAAACTGTGTCAAATTTTCGTTTTTGAAAATTTTCCACAAAGTTAGAAAAAAAGAGTCACTTTCAGGAAGCTGTAGCGCGCATAATATTGGCTTTAGAAAAACAGTTTTAGTATGACATTTGTTGAGAATTTAAAGTTCTTTCTTTTTGTAATTGAGTATGGTCCGCAAAAATTTTATAATTTTTGAGTTATACGCAAAAACTGAAAAAAGTCCGAAAATTTTGTGGTTTTTTGGCTCCACAAAGTTTAGCCTCGAGATATTTTGTTGGAAAACCTTGTTGGAATTCTTGTTACTAGCATCCCCATAAACATTTTAAAAACATAAAATCTTCTAACAGAATTTTTGCATCTATCGGCCCTTTTTTCTGACAGTTTGACTGGCCTAATAGCAAGATAAAGTTAATTTCTCTTTATGTTTGTGAGAGATAGCAGAGATTTTAGCTTCTATTATACTTAAGCTTTTTTTTATACTTAATATCTTTATAAACAAATAATTAAAAAAAAAACAATTTATTTATTTATTAATTTATTTATTTACAAAATTACATAAACACGCTCATCCGTACTTAAAAAAAAGAAATAAAATGGAATTTGCAGTTATTAATAAAAGGTAGGAAACTAATTGAGCTAACGAATTGAAAATTTTAGAAAACAAAGAGTATGAAAATTTAAATTATTAAAAAAGTCTAACGCTCATTTTTCTTAATTTTAGTGAAAAACTATTTGACTGATACATTTTCTTAGAAAATCCACAAAAGATGAGTTCTGAATGTGTCAGATATTAATTCGGCAGTTGTGTAATTTGAAAGAAAAGGTTGTTTTGAGGGAGAAGCAAAATGACTAAGAAAATTACTGAAGAAATTTTCGAAGTTTGACGCCAGATTCCCAATCCTTTAAATAGGTGACATCGCTATTATTTTAAATTGCTTTTACCCGCCATAAAATTAACCCTTTTTTTGGTCTAGTTAGAAAATTTTAAGTCTTTATTGAAACATGCACTTCATATTTTTTGCCTTTTTTTCTGATGGGCGTTTTAAAATTTTAATTTGTGTCAAAAAATAGGGTCAAAATCATTCTGTTGTCACAAAAATCTATATTTACGATCCCCAATCATTATACCATTATCCTATAAAATTACAATTCCGCTGGATAATGTTACTTTATTGTATATTTTAATTATCAAAGGCGCATAGTATACCCGGTGAACGCAGAGTCTTACTTTAAAAGAGATACGTTTAAATCGAGGTTTACAATTGTCAGAAGCAGGCATAGACAGACCAGTGTATTCTGCCGAAGGCAGCGGTGATCCATTTCAAATGTTTACCTTGAGGGTTCTTTCCCTTTTTTATATTTTAATGTAAATCGAAGTTTTAATCATTCGACGTTTGATTGGAAAAACTGACCAGACATACATTTAATGTTATTACAACGGGACAGGGGAATACCTGTCTGGTCAGTGAGTAACTGAAATTAATGAAAATCACGTTTCTTATATAATATAAACTTTAAAATGTTCAGTTTTTTCTTAAAAGGCGATTAAAGTAATTAAATATAGATGTTGATAGTTAATTTTATTTAAAAACATCTTAGTACTTTCAAGCCTTCAATCAGGATCTTCCTCAGAGAATATTTTCTTTATTTATACAAATACATGATTACGTTTTGAAAATGAACGAGACTCGTGGCTTGAATATGGAATTAGAAGTATTTTAGGTGAACGGTAAAAAAAAAAAAATATATATATATTTAATTGTTGTACCATAAATTTTAATAAGTCATTTTCTCAAATTGTCAGTATTTATTTTCAGGATGTTAAACCATAAACTCGGTATATTATATGATAGGGAATCATTACACACTTGATTGTTTTTGCATAGGATTTCTATGAATTCTCTGATAATAGATAAATAATAAATGGATGGGGAATATGATTTTCGTATGATCAAAATCTGTTGTGATATTCTGATTGAGATATTAAAGAGAGAGATCAGTAGGTTGGCGACAAAAGTTTATATTTGCTTTATGTTCTTTTATTCTTTTTTGGGGTTTTCTGTTGGTTTTCCTGATATATTCCATTAATTTATTGCAACCAGTTCTAAGTTTCAGTATCAGTTTGTTTCTTTTAAATAGAAACCAGAAACTAACAAGTTGCGGATTGACACTAGCAGGGATTTTTTTATATTGCAAACCATTATGATGGTATGCTATATATCTATTATATTCTAAATTCTTTATTCATTCATTAATTCTTCTAATTAATTAATTATAGATTGAGTAATTCTTATTTTATCATTAATTCTTTTGAGTTGCTTTATTCCAGTACTGGAGACGAATTAACACAATAATATATATATATATATATATATATATGGCATCTAGAAGTTTTTTTTATACTAATATGATTTTTAATGCTAACCAAAAATATCTCTGACTTTTGAATATCGCGTTTACAATTATATAATTGTCTTCAAAAAATGGCTATACTTTACTTATGTTTGAATGTGAGTTTAAGAAAAATGAATGCCTCATACTTACGTATTCAATATCAAATTTATGAAATGTATAGATTTATAGCTATTATTATGTCAAAATCATTAAAATTAAATGTTAAAACGGCCAATTAACATGCTTAAAGGAAATTAACCTCTGTGAAAACATTCATTATTCTGGTTTAAATTGAAAGCTTTCATGAAATAACTTCAAAACTGAATATTAATGACCAAGTTAAGCTGTCATAAATTTATATACTTCGTGTGCAGTATTCTATTAAATACATGAGAAAATTTGAGTTATTAAATGCAATTGAAATGATAAAGCTTTGTTCAGTTCCCAAAGTTATTGTTTCCACACCGTGTGACAGCTGACTCTTTGTTGGGGACCTTGATAAATACGTTTCAAGTCAGCGCCAAATGGCGGTAGGTCGAAGGGAGGGATCAAAAGGCGTTCGTCACTTTTCTGTGATATTTATAAATGGTCACGATCGTAGTTTATGGTATTTATTAGCACATTAGAAAGGATTTATTGCAGGATTGTTGTTTAGTGGCTGAATATACCATCATCAAACAATATATATATTTTTTAAATCTTATCTGCCTTGTTTTTCATGAAAATTTAAGAATTTTTAGCTCAGTATTAAATAAAATAGTTAAGTAATTTAAAGTAAATTTGTAGCAATATAATGCATTAAATATCATGGAATTTAATGTGCATTTGTTAAATTAGTGAAGGGCCCTGAGGTGTTTACTCCACATTTTCTTACCAGGTTGTGCGCCTAACGCGCGAATATTTGTCTTCACTTTCCTAGCAATAGTAGCACAAAAGGTGGAGCAAAATTTTCGTAGTTCGTAGTCGAGCCGTAGATCTGTATTGTGGTAAAGAGACGATCTGATAATTATACTACTGAATTTCTGATTTAAAAAAAAAAAAAAAAACTTCATATTGAATTCAGCACGACAAAATGTGGTAAAAAAATATTGCACATAGATGAACAGATTTGATTACGCTTATACACAGCGTTTTAGCACGGTTTCTGTACGTTAGGCGCAATTTAAAATGATGTGTACTTCCTTGGAGACTTGCATGCAACTATGTATTTTTTGTATACAACATTTTTCTGGTTTTCATTAAAATAGTGTGGTCACTATTTTAATGTGTGTCATCACTTTCATCCTTCCATCCCTTTAGTGCATCACAGTTTTTATATATAATTAAGCGTGATGTTGAGGTGTGCGCCTGCCTTCAGGGGGCTTTTTAACAAATGTATATAATTTTTTTTTAAAAGTGTGTGTGTTTTTAGTTCAAACTGAGAATAAAACTATGAATTCATATAAATTTATGTGGATTTTTTAATTTCTTTTCAAATTTAGACAATAGTTAGTGGAACTTTGGGAAATAATTGTGTACATTCCACATCTTCTATAGCGAAATTTATTTAAAATATTTAACTTTTTTTTTCAACAATATATTAGCAAATCAATTAAAACGTGTGTTATGATGTCAAAGATTTTCAATACTTATTAAATTTACTAAACTAATGTTGTTTACAAAACATGACTTAAAAAATATTTCCAGTAAAAGTCACTCTTAAACTAATATACAGGGTGTCCCTAAACAAATGGTATATACGCTAGGGGGTGATAGAACATATCAAGACGAGTAATAGTAAATAGGAAACCAAGGGTACCAAACGTTTTCCAAAGGAGATAGCCGCCATTAAAGTTTGGGGTCCAAAATTTCAAATACACATAAAAAACGGAAAAAATGGTCGATTGATTTGCGGTTTTCACTAAAATTATTCTTTATGTTGATATTTTCTTGAAAATAAATTATAAAGATAAATTTCGAAAAATGCCGATAGAGGGCGCTTTACACTTTGAAGTAATGAAAAACTATATTTTGCCGTGATTTTCTGCATCTCATTAAATGGTTTCGTAAGCTTAGACTTAAACTTAAATTTTGAGCTCAAAATCTGAATAGTTGGAAGCGGTTAAATCGCATAAACTTAACTGTGTTCAGAGGGTTTAAATTTCAAATGATTATAAAAAACGGAAAAATTAGTCGATTGATTTGCGGTTTTCACTAAAACTATTCTTTATGTCGGTATTATATAAAAAATGAATTATAAAGATAAATTTCAAAAAATGCCGATAGAGGGCGCTTTAAACTTTGGAGTAACGAACAACTACTTTTTATGTTATTTTTTGCATCTGATTAAATGTTTTCGTAAACTTAGACTTAAACTTAAATTTTGAGCTCAAAATCTGAATAGTTGGGAGTGGTTAAGAAGCACAAACTGAACTGTGTTCAGAGGGTTCAAATTTCAAATGATAATAAAAAACGGAAAAATTGGTCGATTCGTTTTCAGTTTAAAATAAAACTATTCTTTGAGTCAGTATCTTCTTGAAAATGAATTTTAAAGATAAATTTCAAAAAATTCCGTTAGAGGGCGCCTTAAACTTCAGAGTAACCAACAACAAATTTTAACCGTTATTTTTTGTATCTAATTAAATGCTTTCCAAAACTTGTTAAATGTTTTCCAAATCTTAGATTTAAACTTAAAGTTTGAATTCAAATTCTGACTCGTTGGGAGGGGTTAAGAAGCGCAAACTGAAGTGTGTTCAGTAGTTGAAATTTAACCCCCCCCCCCCTCGAACACAGTTCACTTTTGCGCTACTTAAACACTGGCAACGACTCAGAATTTGATCTCAAAATTTAAATCTAAGCATTTGAAGGCATTTAATGAGATTTAAAAAAATAACGGTTAAAAATAGTTGTACTCTACTCCAATGTCTAAGGCGCCCTCTATCGGCATTTTGTGAAATTTATCTTTAAAATTTATTTTCAAGAAAACACTGATTTAAAGAGTAGTTTTAGCAAAAACCACAAACGAATCGACCAATTTTTCCGGGTTTTTTTGTAGTTTTCCGTTTCGTTTGAAATTTAAACCCTCTGAACATAGTTCAGTGTGTGCTACTTAACCACTCCCAACTATTCAGATTTTGAGCTCAAAATTGAAGTTTAAATCTAAGCTTACGAAACCATTTAATGAGATGCAAAAAATAGTATTAGGATGGATTATTTCGTTAATCCAAAGTCTAAAGCGCCCTCTATCGGCATTTTTTGAAATTTATCTTTATAATTTATTTTCAAGGAAATACCAACATAAAGAATAATTTTAGTGAAAACCGCAAATCAATCGACCAATTTTTCTGTTTTTTATGTGTATTGGAAATTTTGGACCCCAAACTTTAATGGCGGCTATCTCCTTTGGAAAACGTTTGGGAACCTTGGTTTCCTATTTACTATTACTCGTCTTGATATGTTCTATCACCCCCTAGCGTATATACTATTTGTTTAGGGACACCCTGTATACAAACGCACAAGCTTTAATTTACTTCTTAACATACCGGTAGATGAGCAGAACTTTTTGAGAAAAGTTTGTTTCAAAATATTAAAATCTTTTTTTAAATAATGTTTCTCGCGAATGCCAACGCTGAATAACGCAGTTTACCAGAAAACGCTTATTAAGATTTTGATATATCAAAAAAATATGTTAAGAAGTTTGAAATTTGCCATATTTGCTAATGTTTTTATATTTTCGTAAAGATAATCTATTATATATTTATTTTTAAAATGTATTATTTAACTTTCTGTGGCTCTTTTAACTGTCCCTTCATTTTTCAGAAAGTTCATTTCCAATTTGCATTTATGTGCTATAAGATTATTTCTATTTATTGCTGAACAAAAAAGTAAAGCATTTTTAAAATTTTAAATATGTGGATTTTAATGTAAAATAGTAAGAAGAAAGTCAATTTGTTTCGTAAAAAAAAAAAATAAATAAAATCCCAGGGATTAAAGAGTAGGCATTTATCCTAATCCCGGACCACTTATGAATTAAAATTTTCTAAGACATACCTATAAATCCTACAATGGAGAAAAAAGTATATAGAGAAACAAAAATTTTATAGTTACGTAAACAATATTTAAAGAAAAGGCTATTAAAATTATATGGGCAAGAACAATTATGATTTTTATTAAGAAATAACGATGTGAACTTCTCTAACTGCAATTTGATTTACTAGTAGTAAATAAAAAAATGTGTAAGAAATTTTTAAAAACCTGGAATGCCTAAAATGTTTTATGTAGCTGAAAAATAGGTTGCTTATCAAAATTTAGTAAAAAATTACTGCAAATAGAGAAGATTTTTTTTTTTTTTTTTTTTGTAAAGCTACATAATTCATTAGCTTTATAATAACTAATTTTGTAGGTTTGAAACTCTTCTGTGCAAGGCACAGATGAAATTTTAGTGAGTATACAGATTTTTGTAAATTTTAATCTATAAAATGACAGTTTTTTCTTTTTTGCAGAGTACACGATAAAAAAATACAAAGTATAATTTTTACAAAACATCAAAACACATACAATGTTTAAAAAAGAATTAAAGAATGTCTTTTTTAATGCATAATCTTACATATTATGGATTACAATTCGTACAGAAAAAAATTGTTTAAAGCAGCCTATGCGTAAACTTAATGCGAAAACGAAGGGTTATATTCTATTATTTAACTCTTTTATCCCAGTCTTATTATAATTTACTCATGATATTAATGTAAGAGAAAAAAATTACATTTTTTTAATATCAAAAATTAATATTTAAGAAAACAAAGCAAATAAAACAAATTCTAAATATATAATTTTTTTTCGTCTGCAATTTTCTACACTGAAAGCATTTCAAAGTAACCCGTAATGTAAAAAAATGCTATCGTTTTTCCATTTTTCCTTTTACCATTGCAAGATGCAGTATCCTTTCGTATAAACGGAAATAACTCTTCAACATGTTCATATCCTTTGAAATCGGCTATTTCTGCGGTTCTGTGAAGCTAAAACGATTTTATTTTACACAGAAAAGGATAAAAGAAAATGTTATATACGTACTAGCTATATCCATTTGTGTTGAAGGCACAGCAGATTTTCCATGCAGATTTAAATGTATCGGAAAATGCAGTATTGCGTTGGTTGCTAAGAACTGTTAAAATTGGAACAGTATTTTAAAATTTCTTTTGAAAAATGCTTTATGCTTTTCTTTAAATCTAAAAATTTCTTTTGAAATTTTTGTGTTATTGATATATGGAAAAATATGGTAAGCAGATTCGATGATATAATAATATAATCAATCTAAGTTAAAAACTTGGAACCTTTTTTTCAAGTTTAAATTAAGGCAAATGCTTCTTAATGCAGGGATTAAATTTAAATTGTAGTTAATTATATTGATAGTTTTAATAACTTATTTTTGATTCTGACATATTGTCAATTTTTGACATACTGACTTTGCTGTCATATATATATATTTTCTTTTAGAAATCTATACATTTTGCCTGTTAATGAAATCGTTGAGCTCTGACGTTGAACTAAGTCATTACAGACCGCGGGAAATATTAACCCTTGTTACTCCGGCATCTCTTACACAAATTTTATTTGGTAAATACTACTTTTTCAAAAGATGTTACTTTTAGTTTCACAATTTTAATAATGCTCTAATTAAATATCTAACTTTTACTTTCCTTTATTACAGATTCCAAAAACAAATTTGCAAGATGATGTCCAGTAAGACTTAAAGAAAGCAGTCACTTAGCTCCTCAATTCTCCTCCGTAATGCTAAGTCTATGGACATATGATGTATTTGTACATTTCAAATATATCGTCAGGAAATGAACATATTTAAATTCTTTTTTCTGTGCACTCTTCTTAAAAAAGGTTTTTTTAGCACTCAAAATATTTCTAAAATATATGCTTAATTTCCTATTTTATGGGTTAAAAGCTGATTAACTACGAGTAAAATGTTAACGCTTCATGTAAAATTAAGTGTATACTTTAAAAAAAATAAAAACTAAAAAAAAAAAAAAAAAAAAAAAAAAAAAAAAAAAAAAAAAAAAAAAAAACAGAGATATGATTTTAAAAGGTGTTAAAATATAAATTAAAAATATAAATTTCCCAAGAAGATATTTTAAACGTACCAATGCACATATATACTTATGGACTTTACATTAGTGAGGGAAATTCCGAAGCTAAATGACGAGCCTATTTACAGAACGAGTGCAAACAGTTAATAGTGTATATGGTACAAGTGTTACTGCACAACAAACAGTATAATTTTTTTCACCTAATTTTGCTTAGACTTGACAAATAATGTATGCATTCACCCATATTCAAAAGGCAATAATAACGAACTGAAAGTCATTATTGCGTCACTGCATTAAATGTGAGTCTGACTGAATTTCGAGTGCCTATGAAGCATCGTTGACTTTCGGAAATAAAATTTCCTTAAGAGTGAATAAAACAATTCCTTATATTTTGAAATTATCAACTAACTTTTCATTTTTTTCCCACAAATTTCATTCTTGACGACTTGATATAATAGAGCCTACAAAGAAACTACACATTAATATGCCTTCTTGTCACTCGATACTCCGAAATGCACAAATTTACATAGATCATGTCCAAGCTTTCTATACATAAAGAAAGCCTTATTGAAATGTGGCGGCTCGGGAGAAGTTATTTTATATTTTCTTTTGAAGATATATTTTAAATTGATTAAAAAGGAAAACAAAAAATGTTCGAAAATATTACGAAATTTAATTCGGCTTAGGAAAATGTAATGAAATATATTTCAAGTTATTCACGAATCCAAATTTCTTTTTTCGAATGTCTTTATCATGTTTTTATCTTGTAAAACCTCAGAAACCAATAAATTTTCCGAGGTGTAACAAATAATCATTCCTAAAACAAAGGCTTTTTTTTAAAAACCATTTCCGAAAATTAGGATTTTTAAAAACAACTGCATCAAAAGTACAGAGGTGTGAAAATTATTAGAATAATTGTGATTTTTTTCAGTTTTCTTGATTAATATTGCATATATATGCAATTTTTTAAGAAAGGTAATTTGTTTTGTTGGTCTAGTCAATTTTGAATTCCTCTAATTTACTTTTGGGGATAAAAAATTTAAATGTTGCCATTTTTTAAAAAGAAAGATATTTTATCCAAAGTTATCAAATTGTTTCCATTGCATAAAGAGTTAGTTTGATTAGCAAACAAATGTAAAATTCAATTTAAATTTTGTCTGCTTGCTGTGTCAGTATTTTTTCCCTTTCTTGAGTTAGTATTAGTTTATTTTTAAAACAAATATTTTCGCTATTTTGATTAAATTATGATAATTGACAGCTTTTTCTCGTTTGTTAAAGGATTATTCCATGTTTAAGGATAAAGCAAGTGATATTTCTGTTAGAAGACTAGCTGTGATAAAGTGTCTCATTCAAGAAATAACGATACAGTGCACGAAATCGCTAAAAAAGCAGAAATTTTGCAAGCTTATGTGTATAGAATGTAAAGATTTTTGAGGTCCATATGTGTATATGAAACTTTTAGAATAACGATATGTGGAAGGATGGGTAAATTTACTGCAAAAATAGAAGAGAAATTAATTAAAATTGCTAAGGCTAACAGAAGAGCAACTAGTCATAAACTACAAATCTTTTTGCAAGCGTATGGAATAAATGTATATGATTCTTATACTCGTAGAAAGCTTAGCTCAGCTGGAGTCGGTGCTCGTCATCTTCGAAAAAGGTTAAAATCATATCATCTAAGGCAAAGAAGAGATTTGCTTGGGCAAAAGTTGTACAATAATAATTCAGAAACTACTGAAGCAAGTTGAGAAATATTAATATTCCCTTAATTAATCAATTAAACTTAAGTTGTTCATTTCTTTTCTTGAAATCATGTTTTTTGCATACTGGCTAAAGATGTAAAATTGTTTTTAAATTTCTTTGTAAATTTCTTTATAAGAATATTTCTCAACAAATTACATATTTTAAGGAGTTGTTTATCTTTTAGGTATGTTTTTCTGATGAATCAATGTTTGCCATATCAGAAAAAAGCAGTCAGTATCTCAGGAGAAGTACCAGTGAAGAATTTTTCCGAAATTGCATAGTACAAACAGTTAAATCTCCTACTAAATTAATGGTTTAGATCGTGATGCTTTCTTAGGGTACTGAACTTTTATATGTTGTAGAAGGCAAAATGAAGCAGTAACAGTATGAAAAAGTGCTTGAACAAAGTCTAATTCCACAATAAAAAGACTGGTTTCCAAATGGCGACTTCATATTCATTCATAATGGAGCTTCGTGTCACAAAGCTTCATCTGTGACCAAATTTTTCGATGAAAAAAATATAAAGAACTTTCCATGGCCTAGAAATAGCCCAGATATGAATCCCACAGAGAATCTTTGGGGCATTGTAATTAAAAATTTAAAGAATTCCAGCATCACAAACAAAAATGATCTTATAGAAAAACTCATCCGAATTTGGCACTAAGACAATGAAATGCAAATTAATAGCTAAAAATTCATACAAAGTATGCCAAAACGTACCAAATCTTCAATAAAAAGTGCAGAATGCACACTAAATAATAAATATATGAATATTTAAAAAATAATGTGTTATATTTTTAATATAACGAGATTTTATTAAAAATTCCGCAATTATTCTAATAATTTTCACACCTCTGTACTTTGTTAACTCCAAAATGTATTTTTCTTTGAGTTTCCTACCCCCCAGAGGGATACCTTCTTTAGGTATTCACGGGCTTCACAACCCCGGGGCACCTGAGGGATCTTTCTAATTTCTTTTTCCTCTTACTCCTCTGGTGTTCCTTTCCTCTTTGTTTCACTCTCGTTGTGGTTTCCTCTTCGGAGGTGAGGGAAATTCTGTATGAGCCGATGTCATCCTTCATATCGACTCATGGAGAATTGTAAACCACCCACGTGTTGGCCGTGCGTGGCGACCCGTGTCCCTGGAAAGGGGGATCCTGGCAGTTGAGGGAAACCAACACACTGCTTTGGCCTCTGCTTCAGGTAGACGGGAAATGCATATTGGTCCCGTATGCATCAATCGGCTGGTCAGCTGACTTTTGTCACTGGCTTTAGAGATCAAGTGATCGAACAAATACTAGTCATCTCGTTAAGGGTGGAGACTGACATAGGTTAGTCTTGTGACCGTATGGGCCCTGGTTAGCACTGGTACACGAATGTGCATCAACTTGTTGGGCTCGGTAGTGGGTGGTGCGGCCGGGGTCTGAATTTTATTTTTCTTTACTATGGATGGAAAAACCTTTCCTTCTATTTCTCTCCCTAGTGGAGAGCAACAAAGTGTACTGACTTCCTGCTTCACTCGCTTTTTTATCATCAAACGTACTGATAGCCACTCTGATTGCTCCTTTAAAAAAACTTCACCTTTTCTCATTGCTAAAACATTTCAGTCTGTCTTGGGAGACGGTCATTCTCTCAAAAAACTACAATCAGGGGATTTGCTAGTTGAGGTTTCTACAGCAAAACAATCTCAACTTCTCTCTGATTGCTCTACAATTGGCACCTTTTCTGTTGCTGTACAAATTCATAAAACTTTAAATACGAGCCGCGGTGTAATATCCGAACCAGACCTTTTATACTCCACCAAAGATGAACTTCTAGAAAATTTAAAAGACCAAAATATCATTGATGTACGCCGTATCACCATCCGTAGAAATCAGCAGATAATTCCTACTAAACACATCATTTTAACTTTCAATAGTCCAACATTGCCAACTAGAATTAAAGCTGGATATCTAAACTGCCCAGTCCGACCTTATATACCGAACCCTCTCCGATGCTTTAAATGCCAGCGATATGGCCATACGAATACCAATGGCCAATGCCGTAGAAATGTTATTTGTGCACATTGTGCAGAGGTTGGCCACGACAGTAAAACTTGTGAAAATTCTGAAAGCTGTGCAAATTGCAAAGGTGATCATACTTCATATTCTCGCTCCTGCCCTATTTGGACCCGTGAAAAAGAAATTCTTACGTTAAAAATTACTCAGAATTTATCTTACCCCGATGCCCGTAAAGTTGTTGAATCGAGAACCCCATTTGTTGGTGTTTCCTACTCAAGTTTACTTAAGCAGCAATTAAAATCCGTAAGACATATAAGCACTCAGACAGAGCCATGTAATCTACCCGGTACCCCAAAGAAAAAAACATGCGATTCATGTTGTTCAGTTAAACTTCCTGCAATCCCAAAATTAGAACGCTGGTTACCTTCTTCAGAACCTGTTATTATTTTACACATATCTACTCCGACACAAAAGTCGTCTGCTCAACTTAAGAAGGCAACTAACTCCAAACTAAAAATAAGGCAACTATATCTAATAATAATAATCCTGATCCTTCTGTTTCTAATCTCCCGAAACCTGGTACTGATCAAAAGACTAAGGCAGTTACACCTAATAAAAAAACCCTTGATCATTCTGCTTCCTATCTACAGAAACCCAATACTGTTCAAAAAATGAAACCGATCCAAAAGGCAAAAGAGAGGGTTCCCATACGAGGTTCCCAGCAGTGGCAGACTGTTACAAAAAAAAACACAGCAAATCACACCAGAACCTGTCTATTACAAATTTTAAAGATCCCAAACTACTGCAAAATTATGTGGCAGACGCTATGGAAGAATCTGACGACTCGAGTACAGAAGAGAATATTGTTTTTGACGAATTCAATCCGGATTAACTTCACATTTTTTAATTTCTGTGTCCGTTAAAATTATCTTTATATGACTTGTACATCATCTCATGCTTTGTTTTTTAAAAATAACAATTGCTGCTTTATTCTTACTTTTTTTAATTGCACCTTATGTTTATCACTTGCCTTATTTATTTCATCTCTTATTTTTTAACTTTTGTGTTCTTTCAAGTTATGTATATATATTTATTGTAGATTGTCTATATTTTAACAAATTTTATCGGTAATTTTATGCATTTTAATTAAGGACTGTAGACTTTTTGATTAGTTTTAATTATACATTTCATTACTTATTCTTGATTTGTTTCCTATTTTGTTTCTGTCTTGGCGCAGCATGTCCCAAAAGGGACTTTGCGCCATAAAACCCCAATCAATCAATCAATCTTTGAGTTTCCTAAAGGTATAGGAAGTTTCGAAACATCGGTAACTCGGAAGTAGTACATGCAGTAAAAAAAGGAGAAATATTTAAGAAAATAATACGAAATTTCATACAGTTTCAAAAATTATGGTATGATATATTCCGAATTATCCACGAATCCGAATTTCTTTCGTTTGAATGCTTTTATTTCGTGAAACCTCAAAAACAAATCAATTTTCCTAGATTCGGAGAATAGAGCTACTACAGGCGACTAGTTTTTAATTCTATTTTACACACACACATGCACACACACACACACACACACAAAAAAAAAGTGTGCATACTTTCCCACAAGATTTGCAAAAGAAATGTACTTCTATATACATATTTATTATATATATAGATTTTTTATTATTTTATTATTATGATTTATTATAATATTTTATAACATAATGCATAAAAATACTCGGCAATCATAGCCCTGAAAGAAGCGTTTCTAAAGAAAACACGTTTTTCTTTCTTTGATTTTTGGAACCGTTTCCAAAAATCAGTTACTTCAAAACCAGCAATTTTGTTTTTAAAATTTCATCTTTAACCTTTTGAGCTCTGGTGGGTAAATTTCTTCAAAATTCCAAATGTCATATTGACACCAGTATTTTGCAAAGGAAACAAGTTAGAAATTGCACTTGAAGCGTAGCAAATGAGGTGCTTTCGTACGATAACGGAGTTTCAAAATTATTCGTATCTTGCTATTAAAGTAGACAGTACATCGGATGCAGTATGGTGGCCGAAATCTTTTTTTGTGTTCTTGTAAATATATAGGAAGTAACTTTTATTACACCTCAGCAACGTATATCATATTCATAAAATGTGAAATAATTTAATATAATTAAAACATGCCCCAAACAGTTTTCTCGGATAGCATTATGTAGTGAAATTCTTTTGTCTGGACCTGTAATTTAATTATAAATACCCCTTAATCACAGATTGACAAAAAGTGTTTTTAGTATATATTTCATAGGTTCATGTCTATTTTATTATGTTCGAATGAGTGTAACACCATTAAAATGCATTTGAAACTTTTATCCCCATTAACCGTAATATAATGGAATCCTTTTGATTGTCCCTGTAATTGATCTATGCATCTGATTTTCATAAAATTTGGAATGACTCACAAAATTATGTAATAATTATGTATTTTAAATTTCAAACGATTCGGTTGGGTAGTTTTAGCGTTGTTAGATGCGAACTGACAGACAGACGGACAGACGGACGGACTGAATGACAACTATAGGTGCTATGTATTTACATAATTACGAACTCACCTAAAAACCGGTTAACGATAAATACGAAAAAATGCGTTAAACCCTTTTCAAATATATTTGTTCGAATTTTCTGGTGCCGTTATGACATTTCGGAATTAAAATTATGTGGTAGAAAATTCTACCATCACAGCTGAAAGGGTTAACTCAAACGGCATTCCGGATTTTCGTTCTAGAACACAGTTTGAGTTGATTTTTTTTTTAAATATGACTTTTTTGCAGCATCCAAAAATAAATAAATAAATAAATAAATATTCCCGAAAACAATGCAAAATTTAAATATTTTTAATGAAGATATGATGTAACATCTTCCGCGTTATCCACGAATCCAAATTTCTTTCTTTTAAATGTTTTTGTGTTGTAAAACCTCTGAAACCAGTAAGCTTTCAAGATGTAAAAAATCATTTCTAAAACAAAATAACCATTTGTTTTCTTTAATTTTTGGAACCTTATTTGAAAATAAGTGTCTTCAAAACCAGTGATAGTAAAAAAAAAAACTTTGATGCAATAAACAGATCTTTCACTCTATAAAATTTATTGGCGTCCGAGAATTCTCTGCATAAAAAAAACCCTGGAGAAACTTGGTAAATCGAAATAAGTTATTAAATGTTATTATTTAAGAATATATTTTAAGTTAATGTAAAAAAAAATCATGCTGCAAAATCAGTGAGTATTTCCAAAACATTACGAAATTTAGTACTTTTAAGAAGTTAATGCATTTGTAATATTAAACCAAAAAAAAAAAATGAATTTCGAGATGTAAAGTACAGGACTACCACAAACTACTATTTTTTAATTCTATTTTGCACCACTTTTTCAAAAAAAAAAAAAAAAAATACTCTTTTCCAACTTTTGCAACAGAAATACGCTACAAAAGGTACTTTTTTTTTCTTTTTGTAAATAGAGGTGCAATCACAATATAAAAATAGCCGCCTGTGGCAGCTGCGAAAGAAGCGTTTCTAGAAAAAAAGTTTGTTTTTATTTCTATAAATTTTGGAATCTTTTCTGAAATTCAGTGTATTTAAAACGAGTGACGAATTTCCGTGAGTAAAAAAAAAAAGAACTTTTATTTTAAAAATTTATTTTTAACTCTACAAAAAGCTTTGGCGTCTGAGGTTATTCCTATACATAAAGAGAGCCTTAAAGAAGTTTTGTGACTCGGAAGTAGTTTTAATAGCCTTTCGTTCGAGAAAATATTTTAAATTGACTTTTAAAAATGTCTCCTTTACACGATGCAAAAAACAGACAACTTTTGCAACAGAAATACGCTACAAAAGGTATTTTTTTTCTTTTTGTAAATAGAGGTGCAATCACAATATAAAAATAGCCGCCTGTGGCAGCTGCGAAAGAAGCGTTTCTAGAAAAAAAGTTTGTTTTTATTTCTATAAATTTTGGAATCTTTTCTGAAATTCAGTGTATTTAAAACGAGTGACGAATTTCCGTGAGTAAAAAAAAAAAGAACTTTTATTTTAAAAATTTATTTTTAACTCTACAAAAAGCTTTGGCGTCTGAGGTTATTCCTATACATAAAGAGAGCCTTAAAGAAATTTTGTGACTCGGAAGTAGTTTTAATAGCCTTTCGTTCGAGAAAATATTTTAAATTGACTTTTAAAAATGTCTCCTTTACACGATGCAAAAAACAGACAACTTTTGCAACAGAAATACGCTACAAAAGGTATTTTTTTTCTTTTTGTAAATAGAGGTGCAATCACAATATAAAAATAGCCGCCTGTGGCAGCTGCGAAAGAAGCGTTTCTAGAAAAAAAGTTTGTTTTTATTTCTATAAATTTTGGAATCTTTTCTGAAATTCAGTGTATTTAAAACGAGTGACGAATTTCCGTGAGTAAAAAAAAAAAGAACTTTTATTTTAAAAATTTATTTTTAACTCTACAAAAAGCTTTGGCGTCTGAGGTTATTCCTATACATAAAGAGAGCCTTAAAGAAATTTTGTGACTCGGAAGTAGTTTTAATAGCCTTTCGTTCGAGAAAATATTTTAAATTCACTTTTAAAAATGTCTCCTTTACACGATGCAAAAAACAGACAACTTTTGCAACAGAAATACGCTACAAAAGGTATTTTTTTTCTTTTTGTAAATAGAGGTGCAATCACAATATAAAAATAGCCGCCTGTGGCAGCTGCGAAAGAAGCGTTTCTAGAAAAAAAGTTTGTTTTTATTTCTATAAATTTTGGAATCTTTTCTGAAATTCAGTGTATTTAAAACGAGTGACGAATTTCCGTGAGTAAAAAAAAAAAAAGAACTTTTATTTTAAAAATTTATTTTTAACTCTACAAAAAGCTTTGGCGTCTGAGGTTATTCCTATACATAAAGAGAGCCTTAAAGAAATTTTGTGACTCGGAAGTAGTTTTAATAGCCTTTCGTTCGAGAAAATATTTTAAATTGACTTTTAAAAATGTCTCCTTTACACGATGCAAAAAACAGACAACTTTTGCAACAGAAATATGCTACAAAAGGTACTTTTTTTTTCTTTATGTAAATAGAGGCGCGGTCTGAATAGAAAAATAATCGCCTGTGGCAGCTCTGAAAGAAGCATTTTTAGAAAAAATATTTGTTTTTATTTCTATAATTTTTGGAATCTTTTCTGAAATTCAGTGTATTTAAAACCAGTGACGAATTTCCGTAAGTAAATAAATAAATAAATAAATAAATAAATAAATAAAAGAACTTCTATTTTAAAAATTCATTTTCAAGTCTACAAAAAGCATTGGCGTCTGAGGTTATTCCTATACATAAAGAGAGCCTTAAAGAAATTTTGTGACTGGGAAGTAGTTTTAATAGCCTTTCGTTCGAGAAAATATTTTAAATTGACTTTTAAAAATGTCTCCTTTACACGATGCAAAAAACAGACAACTTTTGCAACAGAAATATGCTACAAAAGGTACTTTTTTTTTCTTTTTGTAAATAGAAGCGCGGTCTGAATATAAAAATAATCGCCCGTTGCAGCTCTGAAAGAAGCGTTTTTAGAAAAAAAGTTTGTTTTTATTTCTGTAATTTTTGGAATCTTTTCTGAAATTCAGTGTATTTAAAACCAGTGACGAATTTCCGTAAGTAAAATAAATAAATAAATAAATAAATAAATAAAAGAACTTCTATTTTAAAAATTCATTTTTAAGTCTACAAAAAGCATTGGCGCTTGTGACTCGGAAATAATTGTAATAGTCTTTCGTTCGAGAAAAAATTTCAAATTGACTTATAAAATTTGTCTTCTTCACACGATGCAAAAAACAGACAACTTTTGCAACAGAAATATGCTACAAAAAGTACTTTTTTTTCTTTTTGTAAATACAGGCGCGATCTGAATATAAAAATAGTCGCCTGTGACAGCTCTGAAAGAAGCGTTTCTAGAAAAAAGTTTGTTTTTATTCCTATAATTTTTGGAATCTTTTCCGAAATTCTGTGTATTTAAAACCAGTGATTTTTCCGTGAGTAAAAAATCCAATTTCCGTGAGTTAAAAAAAAACTTTTATTTTAAAAATTCATTTTTAAGTGTACAAAAAGCATTGGCGCCTGAGATTATTCCTATACATAAAGAGAGTCTTAAAGAAATTTTCCGACTCGGAAGTAATTGTAATAGTCTTTCGTTCGAGAAAATATTTTAAATTGACTTTTAAAAATGTCTTCTTTACACGATGCAAAAAACAGACAAATATTTTCAAAACTATTACAAAATTTAACAGGATGCAGTTAAAAAAATAAGAAATAAAAAAACAAGAAATTTAATACGGTTTATGTAAATATGTTGATATATTTTGAGTTATCCATGAATTCAATTTTTTTTTTCTTTTGAATTCTGTTGTCTTGCGAAACCTCAGAAATCAATAAATTTTCCGAGATGTAAATAATATTTTCTAAAACAAGTTTATTTTGCTTTGATTAAATTTTGGAATCATTTCCCAAAGTCAGGGTCTTCAGAACAGTGGCAGAAAATGAATTTTACTTTTATAAATGCTTCTTAAAATCGCCAAAATATATTTGTGATTGCGTTTTCTAAAGGTTAATGAAGTTTTCGAACATGATTAACTTGGAAGAAGTTGTTCTGTGTTTTCGGTCGTGTTTATGTTATCTTTTAATAAATTAAAAAAAAATCAAACAATTTTCTTTCTTTATATACTAAATAAAAAGCAAATGTTTCCTAAAATATATTAGAATTCAATACGGTTTATGGAAATATGGTGTAATCGTTTTCAAGTTTTTACCTTATACGAATTTCTTCCGTATAAATATTTTTACCGCCAGAAACTTCCATAACCAATAAACTTTCCGAGGTTTAAAGAACCATTTTTTAACGAAAAGTTTCTTTTACTTTCCTCATTTTTCGGTAGTGTTTCTGAGTAGTTATTACAGTCATAAATTTTTCTTAACGTGAGATATCTGTTTTCCAGATATTCTGAAATATCATGTAAACATTTTTCGCTGAGTATCAAAATTTTTACATGGAAAAATAACATAAAATTTCTTCTTCATCTTCAAGAGTTTTCAATAAACAGTTGATTTCCTCCTCCCATGACAATAAGTTTGCCAGTCTTTTCTTATCCCTCCCTGCATAGAGTAATCTTAAAAGTTAAATTGGATATTTTCACTGTCTCGCGAACTGAACTTTCAATGTCATCCTAAGTCTGCCCCTTCTATATTTGCCTTTGGGATGCCTTTCAAAGAGGGCTTCAGGAAAGTGTTTTCTTTCATTCTATGGATGTGTCCATATCATCTTAGCTTATTATACTCGACTGTATTAACAGTATCTTGTTTGACTTAAATTCTTTCACGTAATCTTAAATATTTTTTATCCCAAAGTTTTATCCTGATCACCCCAGAAGTCCATTTTAGAGAAAAGTTTAACTTTTAGACTTATATAATTTTATTGTAACCTTATTGGGAGTGGTACATTGGAACTTATATAAAACACAAAAAATAAAAAAAAAATAAAAAAATCTTACAAACCTGTTTAAAAAAGAAATTATTACGTCATTGCAGCACAGCGTAGTTATTAAAATCATATTTAGCATCTTTAATAATAATTATCTTTATAATCAGTGCTTAATATTTTATATGATATGGAAAATTACCCATGTTAACCTTTGTGTATTTTTTTTATTAACATGACAAAAACTTTCTCCAATGCTTTTTTTTTATTTTCTTGATTGAACATCTACTGATTTGTCATCCTTTTCTAATTTAGTAAGCCAGTTATACAAGTATTTATGAATATATCCAATTGGTAATACTCCAATTAGTATAATTTTATCAACAGCAACAGTTTAGTTACTTTTTAATGTTAATATCTATCACCATTTCTGAATAGTAATGGTAATTTTCCTGTCATTAAGTAAAGCGGGTATTACTAGTCGTCAATAATAGTAGATATGGGTTATTCCATGGTAAATCATGTTACATTTTGAACTATTTTCAATAATTTTAATAATATAACACGCACAAAAAATATTATTCAAATTATAAATTTGACATGATTTATCAATTAAACTTATTTGAAGCCCAATTTAGATAAAAAAAATTGCCTAATTTTCATGTTATTTCTTAAATTTTGGTAGTTTTATTTACTATGATAACTTCTATTACTGAAAAAGGAATGTAAGTTATCATATAAATTGAAATTTTCATTATCATTTTATAAGTAGTTGTCATCCAAATTGACCCTTAGCTAGGTTTCATTGACAAATCATGTTAATTTTACATTTGAATATTTTTTAGTGTTACATTAGTAAAATTACTGCAGTAAACTGTTTTAAATGTAACGTAAGTTACCATGGAATGACTCATATCTGAATTTGAAAAATGTGCAAAATCGGCAATACTGAAGAAGAGCTAAAAAATTTGTCGGACGTTCCCCTCAGCCCGCACAACTTTGAAGAAAGTCTGTCGTAGTTATAGCTGCCACCACCGATATTATTAGGTGATATCGGTCACCCACTGTGAGGATTGTGTAAATGAACACTGACGCTGTCAATTAACTGAATGAACAGTTTATTTATACTATAAGTACACAAGAAATACACTATTTACAATTATATACAATTACCACTCGGATATAGATGATCCGGTTCAACATTAAATTAAATACCGTAAAAAGTTGGCTGTGTACTGTTCAAATTACACCTTTCACCTCACACTCACTTCACGTTAGATTCAATTTATCGGAGATCAACTTCGAATCTCCCAACACATGTATACTCGGCCTATGATATCCGGCCCAGAGCACAACACCAGGACGTCTGTGTCCCTTGCTCTCCACATACTAACTGCCTGCGTTCTCCAACACAGAGCACTCTCTACAATGACCTCTGTCCTACACACTTACAGGTACGAACCCCAGATACGAACTGCTCAAATCTCAGACAAGTCTTGCTCTTCTCAAATCACTGCTTTCCCCAATATAAACCCCCCTTTGGAGCTTATCCATTGGACACATCCCATGTTGCTTTCTTGATCCGTGACATGTTCTTTGTTTGCCCATCATTCTCATACTTCGCTGACGGATGAATACGCCTCTCAGCAATCTCCTCTTTCTCTCATTCACCACCTGTACATGATACCTGTCAATTCTCACTTTAACAAAGAAAGAATGTCACCTTGAAAATTCCAGTACACAGCCGGTACAATGCACAGAATCTTAAGACAGAGAAATAATAGAAATTCCAGTTTGCAGCAGATGCTTACTCAGAACCTCAAATCTGGTATTTAAAAAATATATTTTTTTTTACCCTAAGGCACCAAACTTTATTACGTATAAAGCAGGATCGCGTATTAAACGGGATATTCTAAGATTACTCATATGGGCGATATTCAGTGGGCTGGATTAATCTATATATTAATCCGGATCCCAACCTAACCGTTGACTGCAGATGTATGCCTTGTCTTGCACATACCTACAGTGTCTCACAAAAGTGATGGGACACTTGTGCTTTATAAAAAGAAACTGCAATAAAATAAATAAACAAATATGTGCAAAATTTTTTGGGTGTGTTTCATATTTAAAGTTAGTAACAATTATTACATGACATACATTTTGTCAAAATATTAAAATATTCATTTAGTAAAAATACAATTGTTCAGAACGGAGCAAAAAATGGCTCACATAAGTGATGGGACACTTACTTTTCCATCAAATATTTATCCAAAAATTTTACTTTTTAAAAGGTTTTAATATTTTGTTGGATTTCCTTTTACTTTTAAAACATGATTTAATCTTTTTGGGATGGATTCGACTAATTTTTTTGTGATTTCTGGAGTGATTTTACACCATTCTTCTTGAAGCACCGATTTTAGTTGTTGTTTTGAAGAAATGGTGTGTTTGCGAATTCTTGATTTCAATCCTTGCCAAAAAGTCTCTATGGGATTTAAGTCTGAAGATTGTGGTGGTGTTTTTATCATTTCAGGACTGTTATATAGCAGCCAGAGTCTAACGTTCAGAGCAGTGTGCTTGGGGTCATTGTCCTGGTAGAATTTAAAATCGTTATGAAGGTTCAATTTTCGTGCTGAATATTTCAAATTTTGCTTTAAAATATAAATATACTTGTACTGATCCATTATACTGTCAATAAAAACAAGATTACCAACTCCAGCGGACGACATACACCCCCATACCATAACTCCTCCTCCACCATGTTTTACTGTTGGTACCAAGTTCTGTTTGCGAAATTCTTCCCTGGGTTTTCTCCACACCAAGATTCTACCGTCAGAACCAAATATATTAAATTTACTCTCATCAGCAAATATAACTTTATTCCAGTAATCAGAATTCCTATTTATGTTGGATTTTGCGAAAGCTAGTCTGAGTTTTCTATTCTTTTCACTTACGAAGAATTTTTTCCTGGCTACTCTACCGTGATATCCAGCAGATCGAATTACCCTTCTAATAGTCTCAGGATTAACAATTATTCCATATAATGCTTGTAAATCAGCAGCAATTTTTGAAGCACTATTTCTTGGATTTTTTTTAATATTTCGAATGATAATTCGCTTTATTCCATTGGATAGCTTTGATGGTCGGACAGGTCTTCTTTTATCCTGAATCATATTATTCTTTTTATATCGTTTAATTGTATTGAAAACTTTTAAACGACTCAAGTTAACTGTTTTAGCAGTTTTTATAATATATTTTTCACGTTCAATATGCAAATTAATAACTAATTTTCGAATTTCAGGCGAAGTTTTTTATCGTTTAGCATTCATGGCTACACAGAGCTAAAAAACACAAAAATTCCAAAACAAACTGGAGAGAAATACTGCAGACGATTTTATAAATTATTGCCAATTGCTTTTAAGTAAAAATAAAACCCCAAAAAATATTTTTATTGCTTATTTCAGACTATTTTTATTGCTTATTTCAGACGATTTTTGTTGCATATTTAATGGTGTCCCATCACTTATGTGAACTATTTTTTGCTCCGTTCTAAACATTTGTATTTTTATTAAATTAATATTTTAATATTTTGACAAAATGTATGTTATGCAATAATCTTTACTAAATTTAAGTATGAAACACACCCACAAAAAAATGTGTACATGTATTTTTAATTTATTTGATTAGATTCCTTTTGTAAAGCACAAGTGTCCCGTCACTTATGTGAGACACTGTATATACACTATAGCTCTTATTATGTGCCATGAATTGGCCAATAGGGCCAAGGTAACTGAGCAAGAGCAGTAAAAAGAATGGAATAACGCTTTTATGTTTTTTACATTTTTAATGTCATTTAATGTAAATATGCAAACAATATATTTTATTAACAAAATTATAAACAATATATACTGATTGTTGATTAAACTTATTTATTATCTTAAATTTAATATTATTTTTAAAAAGATTAATTAAAAAATATTTTGAAAAGTCAAAATATTAGAATATTTATTTCAGATGTTCAAAGTATTAGAATATTTCACATTAATTCTTCTTTAATTATTACCGGTTCATAACTGGTGGCATTATTTATTAAATTCAGACGATTTTATTTCAAATCAGCATTCTTTTTGCAGTTTGTTTGCTTTTTCGTTTTAAAATTTGTCGTGTCAGGGATATATCTGAAAGTGTTAAACTTCGTATGCTTGATTTGTATCGGTACGGAGAGAATCAATGGTATACAGACAATTATTTACATACTTCGCAATTAAGCGTTAGTAAAATACTAACAAAATATTAAAAAAATGAAAAATTTAAAAATAATCACGAAATTGGTGGACGAAAATCAAAAATACTTCTGCAAGAAATGAAAGAAAGATGAAGCATATGGTTAAAAATTAAATAAAATAAAATAAAGAAACATTTTAAAAGTGTACGATTTTTGCATCGAAAATGGAAAGAAAAAAGTTGTTATTTGAACATCGACAACGTTAAGACGTTTCCATAAATTTAAGTTTGAGTCTCGTGTACCAAAAAACAAAAACTCTCATGATTTCAAAATAAAAGCGTAAAAGAATATAACATGTGTAAATCAAGATATTTATGAAATGAAGCAGATTGGAAAAATATATTATTTGGTGAAGAAGGTATGTTTTGTGTTTCATATGGTAATCAAGGTATTCAAGTTTGGAGAATGAAGCCAGAAGCATTTAATAAAAAAAATATCTTATATGTTCCTTAATTATTGCTGCTAGTGTCATGGTTTGGAGTTGCATGAGGGCAGAAGGATCGGAAAAGTTTCGTATGCATCGTCTACGAAAAAATTAACTCTCAGACATATCAAGAAATTTTGGAGTATTGCATGATTTCACCATAAGAAGTTTCATTTAAAGATGATTTTATCTTCAAGAAGATTAAGCGTCATCGCATATCTCGGTGTTATCTAACAATTGGATAAGCCAACGCAACGTTGAGGTACTTTCTTGGCCACTAAACTTACTACACCTTAATCCCATTGAAAATTTATGTTGCATAATGAAGAAAAAAATTTAAGAAAATCCTCTTTCAAGTAAAACTGTGTTAGCGGTTCATATAACATCTGTTTAGGCTAATATTGATAGAAATGTTTTTAAACACTTTGCATGTGGTATGCAAGATAAGGTACCCGCTGTTATGAAAGTTAAAAGGAGGTTACAAAATGTTAACTACCATTTACTTTATATTCATAAGGTAAGTGTGTGCGCAAAATACAATATTCTAATATTTTGAACGAATCTAAATTTTTTCTCATGTTTTGATGTATTTCAGAAAGTTGCATACCTAATTTATTGTGCTATATTTTACCTTTTGTAAATGTAATGAATGATTACATTTACAAAAACTATGTGAACAGACTCAATTTATAAGAACTTCAATTGCATTTACATAGTATCAAAAAACAATAAATGAAAAATAATTGTTTCTTTTTCCTTTTTCTGGATTATTCTAATATTTTTAATATGAACTGTAGATTCCAATATTTTTTTCTTAGAAACAGAAAAAATCGTAAGGTCAACGGTTAATCAACAGTTTCTAACCCGAGTCCAAATGTATTTGTAATGTAAAAAAAAAAAAAAAAAAAAAAAAAAAAAAAAAAAAAAAAACACTGTTATAAGTGATTGGGCGTTACATAGATTTTTTAAAAAGTTTATTAAAAATATATTTGAAAACTGACACTTCATTTAACGTATTTTAGATACGATAAAGAACATTTAAATTTTACGTATTTTTTGCGTATTTATTTTTTAAATGAATTTCATTATAGACTTAAAATTATTTCTATTTTAATGCATGTTCGAAGCTAATGGATATTTTATGAAAATATGAAAAAAACCTGTTCAGTTTACGCAAAAAAATATGCCAATAAGCAACTTACTTTATTATTATTTTTACTTTGAGAATAAATAAGCAGAAAAATTTAATATGATTGACTGTGAATTCTTTTCACTAACCAAATAGGAAATACATAACAAAGGGTTTTTCTTTTTTTCCCAGTAAGATAGCTTATTTATTTTTTGAATTGTTATTTTCTTTATCTTCTCATCCCCATTTCTTTTTTAATGCATTTTTTCTTTTTTTTTTCTTTTTTTATGTCTATTGAAAAAATCCAAAGCAGGTGGTAACTATAAGAATTTAACATAAAAAAGCCCACCGATACTGAATAGAGCAAATTCAGTTGTCATGATTTTAAAAAATCCTTGTCGGCTTGGCTTGTAGGCGAAGGTAGATTTCGAAGGGGGCTCATTTCAACAACAAAAAATAAAATTTGATTACAGATGATCTCAGTTTAACAACTTTATTTGGCCGCTTTTGAAAAATTTTAATTTGATTTTTCTCAAAAACTCTGTTTATCAGAATCATCTTAAGCTAAATTTATCTCAAATGCCCATTTTGACAACATATTTTGAAATATGTTTTGATTTTATCAAAAAATCGCCCAATACGGCACATTAAATAATTGCTAAATAACATAAAAACTGTCAATTGAATGCGTTTGAGAGCAAAATTGAATTTAAAAATGAGTTATAAAATAACAAATTTGTTATTTGAATAGAGTCTCAATTCTTTAATCATGATCGCTTCAGAAAGCTTTGTTCGAAGTGCCCACTTTGAAAGCATTTAAAAATATATATTCAGCCTTTATCAAAACACTGACAAATACGGCACATTATACAGCTACTAAATAATAGAATCTGTCAATTGGATGCGTTTGAGAGCAAAACTAAATTTAAAAATGAGTCAGAAAAAACGCAATTTGTTATTTGAATACTTCAATTTTTCATTCACGATCGCTTCGGGAAATTCTGTTCAAAATAATCTTTATGGCAGCCTTTTTCGAAATATATTCTGCCTTTTTCGAAAAACTGACCACTGCGTCACATCATATATTTCCTAAATAAGAGGACCTGTAAATTGGATGCTTTTGATAACAAAAATGGAATAAAAAATGGGTCAGAAAAAACGCAATTTGTTATTTGAATATACTTTCTCAAATTTTCAATCACGATCGGTTCGGGAATTTTTTTACAAAAAACCCCTTTTGGCTGCCCTTTTTTTTTTTTTTTTTTTTTTTTTTTTTTTTTAATATTCTGTTTTTATCAAAAAACTGACGAATGCGTCACATTATACAGTTCCTAAATAAGAGAATCTGCAATTTGGATGCCTTTAAAATCAGAAATGAATTTTAAAATGAGTTACAATATAAGCTGTTTGGATTTGAGGTTTTTTTCTCCAACTCCTATTTTTGTTTAATTTATTTTTGCTATAAGAATTGTTCCTATGAAAACCTTGTTAATATAAAAGTTGTAGATATTATTGAGAAGATGTAAAATAAATTTAATTAGATTTGATAGCTTAAGAATTGTCTATGTTATGGATTTTTTTTCTTTTTCTTTTTCCACTACTCTTTTTCTTTTTGTTTTTAATTTTTTTCATAGGTAAAAGTTGGTCCTATGAAAAACTTGTAAATAAAAAAGTTTTAGATAATTTTTAAACATTTATAAAAAATTTAGTTAGACTTGATATCTTGAAAAATGACGAAGTTATGAATTTTTTTCTCTAAGAAACCCTGTTTTTTGCCCCTTGAGCTTATTTCTAATTTTATCAAAAATCTGTCATGCAAAAACTTTTGGCCCATTTTTAAGAAGTCATATAAACTTTAAACCGATTCGATATCTATTTTGATTAAGAAATTTTGACGTTTTTTCGGTTTTCTCAAAATTTCTCCCTATTTCTACCCCCTTGGACCGATTTTGCCCATTAACAAACTTGGCCGAGAATTTATGCCCCTTGATTTTATGTATCAGTTTGGAAGAGATTGGAGCTGAACTATAAAAGTTATCGTATCCATTTCGAAAGAGATACACAGATACATATATATATATATATATATAGAGAGAGAGAGAGAGAGAGAGATGGATAAACTTTTTTACTGATGGTAGTTTTGGAGTCTAGAGGTCATGATCGGTGTAGATCTGCACAATTTTTTCTGAAATTCCAACATAGGAGCGACCGCAATAGGTCGTATTTTATACGAAATCTCCCTAAAAAAATAGACGAAGAAGAGAAAAAATTATTATTTTATTTTAATAGCTTTTTTAAGAGAATTGAACTCCAATTCTCGTTAAAAACAATATTAAAAAAATGTTATTTTGTTCTTTGTCCATTTTTTTATTCATGTTAACTGATCTTGCATTATTAAATCTTGTTTGGCTTATTTACGTAAATTTCTTAGTTAGCATCTCATGGGGATTCTTTCAATTTTATTTTTTTCTTTAATATTTAAAACTAAATGATAATTGTAATTAAATTTTGGTATATTTTCATCTATATTTAATATTAAAGATACTTTTTTCAAGGAATATAATAGTTTTTTGAATTTAGTGATTTGTTCTCAAACATCAGCCAATAAAAGAAATTTTTATTTTGGAACTAAACGAAGCAAACCTACTTTGTCTTCTTTTTGATCATTTGAATTGTATTTGCTTTAGAAAATTCAAAGGTTATTATTTTAAAATGCCATATAATTTTTAACTGCTCGGGAAGAGTTTGATATTTTGTAGACTTTAGATGACAATGATGATAGTTATTTTATCTACATTAACAATGCATCAGTTATTTTACCTCGAGATCCCGATGCACTGAGTGGCACGAGAAGTGATTGGTGATTCATCTTCTGAGTGTGTCATTTATTTTGCAACTCAAAAAAAAAAAAAAAAAAAAAAACTAGTACAAACATAATTTTTATTTTACAGAAGTACATAAACGACTACGAAAAGTTTTTGGAAGTGACCGCTATCATGATTTTTACATATCTAAGCCCGTTTGAGGAGGTTCAGAGGTTCACAGCCCTTTTGTTATTAGCCGATCATCAAAAAAATCTGGTAGGTATGAAAGAGTGTCGTTAGTCAATCTTTTTTCAATCGTTTCAAGGCGCAATATGCAGTGGCTTGGTGAACTTTTGTTTGTACAGGTAATTTTCTTACTGACGTGCACTGTAAATAAAAAAAATAAAATAAAATAATAAAAAAAAACTGTAAAGTTATTAAGATTTTCCTAGTAAACTTGTATTCCAAGAACTTTTCATGTAACAGTAACAGCAAAAACTCATGTAACCTTCTTCGTTTACATGACATTTTGCTGTTATCGTTGTATGAGAGTTCTTTTAATACAAGTTTACTAGACAAATTTTAGTAACTTTGCAGGGGTTTTTTTACAATGCGGTCGGTTTTTTCTTGATTTTCGTCTGAATTTCCTTCGTTTTGTGGCCATTCAGGATAAAAGTTGGACGATTCTTTTTTCTTCGGTTCCACCGTCCATTCTGCTTGAAAATGGTCCACGATTCACCTAACTGTGATTTTATTCGGCACCACCGAGTCTGGAAACTTTTTTTCATTTCCTTTCTTGAATATTTTGAACGCGCATGCTCGAAAATAATGTTCATTAATCGATTCGGGTTTTTCTGCACAAATCTACCTTTCACTTTATTCTCCTTAGCATTGAAGTGTCTTGTGTAGTTGTGTAGCGTGTTCGTACTGCTGCTCGCATGCCCCTTCACACCGATACTTGCGCTGAGGATGGCGAAATTTTAAAATGGAGGGCCAAATCCACAGTCAAGTAAAATCCAGACACCTCATTGTCGTGTGGAAAGGGTGAAAATCACGAATTTGTTTCTCCATTTGAAAAAGAAGGAGGGGTAAAGTAATTCCAAGCGATTGTTACCGTCTGTTCTTATTTACGATAAACCATCTAAATTAACTCAGTTACGATATTTTGATGACATTTTATAGAACGAGAGTGAAAAACTTTTGATTATAAAGGAAAACAGATCAGATTTACTTCAAAATTGCCGTTACGATTTTTTCTCGGAAAAAGGAGCAAGGCGACATTTCCTCTACCGCTCAGTGATTATTCTCTGAAAATTACGCCGATCAATGACCAATAATGCGCTTGGATTTCACCGGACTGTGATTTTGGCCCTCCATTTTAGAATTTAGCGTGAGGATGTGCTTGTGCACTCATTCCGCTCATTTGCTTCTCGTTTACGCGGGTAGCAAAATAAATGAGACACTCTCTATTAAGGAAGTAAGATGGAGCAATGCGAGATGATGTCCGTCTAAAAGGGGTTGGGGCATAATGTAGATGTTTGCTTCTAATAGCAATGTAGAACATGATGTCATTCCCAAATGAGAAAAATATGAATAGGCAGCAGTTTATTTTACTTCAATTTTTAAAAAAGAATCGTTTTGGCCTTTATTTGCTAATATATTGGAAAGAGCATTATTTTTTTCATGGAAGTTACATCATTTATTTAGTAAAGATAGTCTAAGCATAAAGATAAAGATAGTCTAACATAGTCTAAATGAATTTAATATACAGTGCTCGGCAAAAATTTGGACACTGATGTTATTTAACCTTTAAATAAAAAATACGCGCTCTTTAGTTATAGAAATGGCTATACTTGTTTTTAAATAAATTTTAAATATTTTAAGAAGAAAATAATGGTTTTAACATCGGATAATATTTAATTTAATTGAAAAATGTGAAATTTGCATATTGCAAAAGTTTAGACACTTTTTTGATTTCTTGACAACTGTTCACGGAAAAATGCAAATTCCAAAGTCATGATTTTGTATGTCTGAAGTATTTAAGTATACCTTGCCATGACATTAATAAGTGAAGATGCCGCGGGCTAGAAATATTCATTCAGATGAGGTAATTGAAGTAATGAAACTGAAATAGAAAAAAATGACTGTTGCAGATATTTCAGTCACATTGAATTGTCCAAAGTGGTCTGTCTATGAAGTATAACCTAAATGTGACTCCTTCAAAACAAAACATAAATCTGGAAGATCTTCTGTGTCCATAAAATGCGATTACAGAAGGATCCATAAAATGCGATTACAGAAGGATCCGTAAACAGGCATTTATACAAATGGTGGTTGCTATTTGCATTAAAAGAATGTTAGAACTTTCTGTGTCTAAGAATATGATTTGTAGGTGAAGTAAAGAAAAGGGTAAATCAATTTACATGAAAATGAAACATCTATCAGCTTTGAAATCTCACTACAAATTGGCTAGAAAACTAGACTTGTAAACATATGTCATATAGAGTCAAGTGAAACACTATGATATACAGTAATGAAAAAAAAGTGGAATTTGAATGGTGCAAATGGGTGGGCATACTATTGGCACGACTTGCGTAAAGAGCCTGGGACTTGCTTTAGTCAACAAGAAGGAGGGGACTATTTAATGATTTGGTCCTCAATTTTCTTTAATGCTCGAGTATCCCTGGAATTATTCAATGGTTGCCAAGCAGCGCAAGACTTTATACATACGTTGGAGGACATTTACAGTAATTTGGGGAACTTTTAGCTGGCCGAAAGTATGTATTTTAGCAAGACAATGCGTTTATTCATGTTGCATAGAAAACGAAAACTTTGTTTCACTCACAAAATACTACTGATCTCAACTGGACGGCGTGTAGCTCTTATCTGGACCCAATCTAGAAAACTTGTAACATCATATCTCGTAAGGTTTATGCAATTTTTTTCTATACTTTTATGTTAATTAGCTTTGAGCTGCTATTTAACGTGTTTGGTGCACAATAGACCCCCAAGCGACACAGGATTTAGTTTCTTCGATAAAAAATCACATTCTTGCACTAATTGCAGGCAATGTGGGTGCAACTCGATTTTAATTTATGGTTATTTTTCTGTAAATATACAGATTGTCTATACTATTGCCACAATGCTAATTTTGTTTTTCGGCCATAATATACTATGTAATGGTATAATTTAAAATTTATTGTTTGAGCAGAAAAGCTAAGTCACAAGTAATGTATGACAGATGAGTTTCAAAAATTCGTTACGTACTTCTGAATATAGATGCGAAATCGATCATCGTCTAAACTTTTGCTGAGCACTGTAACACTTTCATATCTGGGACTCTCTATAAATGGAAATGATATTGCTAAAAATTGGATGCCTTAAAAATGAACATGTTATTCTCAAAAGAGTTTGAAAAGTATGGCTGCAGCAACAATGACTGGCAGCAGACAGTCCCACTGTCATATTTATAGAACAGCCTCTACCGATGAAATTAATGACAGTTTGGTATTTTTTATCATATGCATACATACATAGACCTCAGAAAAATACATACCTTAGTTTTTATTTAAAACTACATTATTTTTTTCATTTCTTGGCGCAATATGTGACATGTTTTCAATCATGACTAGCGCATATGTGAAAAGGTCATTCGAAATTAAAATTTATAATGTCAACGTAAAGAAAAGGATTTCTATTATTTTTATAAATTTAACAAACAACTGAGATACATTCTGTTAAAGATTGAATCTAAACTGCTTTGACTTTGAAAATATTTTCGTCATAGTTAGTTTGTTGTACATTTTAAAATACAACAGAATATTCTTTATTTTTATTTAAAAAAATCCGATTCAAAAGTTTACAATATTTTCAAAGTCGATTAAAACATGTAAAATATATTCAAATTAAGTTCATTGCTTTTATTTACTTTCATTTATTTTCTATCATTTTATTTGATACGTATTTTATTTTTTATATTTATACCAAATAGAATTTGGAGAGATTACTCTATGAGAACCTATTACATGTTTTTGCCACTCAGAATTTTTTTTCAAGGAAAAAAAAATCTTTTGTCACCAAAATAAACGAAGTTTTTCCTGTCCAAATCAATCAATGAATCATAATCTATTTTGTTGCTTTTAAAGGGCTTCCACTTATCTTCATTTGCACATCAGTAATCTTCAAGAAATTACAGCTGTTATTTTTTTATTAACTGTAAAAAAATAGGTTTATAAGAAAATAAATCTCATTTTGTGAGTCACAAACTAACACAAAAGTCTTCCGGATTTCACATCTACTGACATAAAAATATTGATTGTGGAACTAGAAAAAACAACCTCAAAAAGTATAAAAAAATATAACAAAGACTGTTCTTCGAAAGTTCGCAAACAATAGAATTGTTTCTTAATAATCTTTTCTGGAGTTTCTTGTTTTGTCATTTTAAAGCTGCTTTACGGAGCATCAGTTTTCAATGGCCTAAAAATGTTTTGCTTCAAATAATTTGCAGTTATAAGTTTGAAAAAAAAAAGAGAAATATATATCTAAATTGATAAAGAGATATGTAAATACAGAGAGATATTTTGAAATATTACATTTAAGATACTTAAAAAGGGCAAAAATTATTGGATTAATTTAAATTTTTAGAGTTTTTCAATTTATAAAAAAAATGTTATAACAAATACTTTATGAAATAAAAAAAGATCGTTGTAATAATTTGTTTACTTAGCTGGAATTTAAGAAATGTTTGCACTTATAAATAGAATTGTTGTTCAATTCACAATCTTCCCACTAATGGTGAAGAGGTTGTGCTCTCGAAGGTAATAAACGGGAGGTACTTGGTTTAAAATCAACCACACCCGTCGGCATAAACGTTCAGAGCTTTCCGTGTTTTTTTTTTCTAAACGTACGTACGTACCCTTAGATAGATCCCCACGCATGGCTGTCCCTCTAAGGTCCTTATCAATTGTACAGATAATTGACCGCCATAACTAACACACAACAACACACTCAATGCACTATATTGTATTAAATTACTCCATCCTACAAAATTTTGATTTCTTCGATTTTTTTATTATTATCTTTAAATTAAATTAAATTAAATTTTACTTTATTTATTTATTATTTTATTTTATTTTATTTATCCATTTATTTATTTTTGCTTTTTTACCATCACGTCAATACGTCAATTTTTTTCGTAAATTGGAAATTTCAAAGTAAAAAAAGTTCAAAGTTAAAATTCAGCTCCCTGAACGCAACCCATGAGACTCTTGGACTGATAAGTAATAAGAAACCCCAGAAAAAGTCAGAAAATTGAATAAATTATAAAAAATAAAAATAATATTGCCCAGTTAAACTGAAACATTGAGCTTATAGGCTATGCACACTAACTGTATATTACAGCTATATATATTAATGCCCTTCGAAAAACAAATTAAAGGGGGAAATACCCTTCTCCCATTTCCTTTCTTAATACTTAATAATTTAACCCAAAAACTAATTAGGAATACGCCTTATCATATAGTAAACCTATACCCAAATTTTAAAGCAAGTCGGATAATTCTGCATAAAAACCCAATTATATTATTTAAGAAGATTTATCTCCTTTCCGTTTTTTGTAATTAAACATTAAACACTAAAAGCTATTCAGAAATTCAACATACAGAAAGTATCTACATCCAAAATTTAACGCAAATCGGATAATTCTGCATAAATTTACTTTTAGCTTTCTTAAAGAGGGGGGAGGGGGGTAATCGCCCATACCTCTTGTATGCTTAAAAAAGAACTCTCAACAAATCAGGAAAGCATCTTATTACTACAAATTTGTTTCCAAAAACTATAGCAAATCGATTAATTCTACCTGAAAAACCGTTTACCTAAATTAAGAAGGATTGTCCCCCCCCCCTATCCCCCTTTATACTTATCCAATGAATTCCAAAAACATAAACTTACATCCAAAATTTGAAAAAAATCGGTAAATTTTGCCTAAAAATACCATTAAGATAAATTATGGGGGGTTACCCCCTATTACCCATCCTTTATACTTATCCAGTGAATACCCAATACTAATCACGATGGCAATTCATCATAATTTTCCCATATGTAAAATTTGAATGAAAACTAATAATTCTGCATTTCAATTCGTTTATATAAATTAAGGAGAGGGGCATTAGCTCCCGTTCCCGTTCTTTATACTTATCCAATGAATACCCAATGGTTATCAGGGAGGCGCCTTATCAGAATCTTCCTATATCTAAATTTTGTATGAAAACTAATAATTCTGCATGAAAAACACATTTATGTAAATTAAGGGGAGAGGTATTAGCGCCACTCCCCCTCATTAGACTTATCCAATGAACACCTAATACTAATCACGGAGGCGCCTCATCAGAGCATAAAGCAAAGGTCATTTTCAAATTTAGCGCTAAAAAGGACATTAAAATTTAATTATCAAAAGTTTCAATACGCAGACATCTCGTTTACTGCATAATATCAATTTTTGATATACGGGGTGTCCAAGAAGTAATGTAACAAACTTTAAGGAGACGTAGGAGACATCACAAGGATTCAGAATTGCACAGCAACCCATGGTCGGAAACGTTTGTCGGCAGGTTGTGTTGTTCACAAGAGCATTGGAGAAAAAGTTTTCTCAGATTCGGGAATTTTCAAATTGATAATTCATACCAGAAACTGTTCATAGTATTTTTGGTTACGTAAATGGTACGCTTTTCAGTGAATGTTTGGGCTGGTGTTATCGGCGATCTCGTAATCGGGTCTTACTTGTTGACAGCATCTGCAGATTATTGCATCTTTCTGCAAGAGGTGCTACCAATCTTATTTGACAATGGACCACAATATGTCAGACGTCATATGGGGTTTCAACATGATGGGGCACCTCCCCATTATGGCAGATGTGTTCGTGAACGTTTGAATCGGGTGTTTGGCGACCAATGGATTGGCCGTGGAGGGCCGCTTCCCTGGTCACCACGCTCTCCTGATTTAAGCAGCATCGATTGCTTTCTTTGGGGTGCACTGAAAAACGCTGTTTATGCAAGGTCGGTGGAATCTGAAATGGATCTGGTTGCAAGACTCATGTGTGCTACTGCGGATATCCAACAAAATCTAAGTGTATTTGAGAGAGTCCGCCAGTCCATGGTTCGACGGCGGAATGCAGGCATCGCTAGCAATGGTGGAAAATTTGAATATCTTTTGTAATATTTTCACATATTATCTACCACAATAAATGTAATATCGTTGACCAATAAATTATTTTAGATGATCTCAGTCTTGTCTTTTCGTCCCTTGTACCTGTCATACTACCTTTTGACGTTTCCATGACGTTTTCGGTTGTTATGCAATTCTGAATTCTTGTGATGTCCCATACCTACCCTTAAAGTTACTCCCATTACTTCTGGGACAATCTGCATATATACTTTTTTTATTTTATAATTCAAATTTATATTTTTCAAAAAAATGTTAACATGTGTTTTTGCAAATAAAAATCGTTATCGATTTCAGCGTTCAATAAATTACATAAAATTCAGTTGTCAAAAGTTAAGAAACACAATCACATTCTCTATTTTTTAATAACATGTTTTCTCTATTGTTGTAATTTATTTTTGAGATTTATGATTTGCGAAAAATTCTGACATGAAGGTTAAAAAAAAAGATAATTTTTGGATTCAGTACTAAATAGTACACAAAATATAATTATTAAACGTTAGAAAACCCAATCGTCAACGGCTTGTGCTATTTGTAAAAGAATCATATTCTTTGACTATAAAACTACATAAATATATGATTAAAAATGAATAAAGGACAGATTAGGGTATCAGTTCATAATCAGAGAAGAAAAATGAAGATATTTTACATTCAATTAAGTTGTTTATTTCAGAAAATTGTTTTCACAAAATTAAAAAAAAATGGGATTATGCAATTAATAAACATTAGTAAAACTTCCATTCTTTATAACATATGATATAAATCATGAAGAAAACCTTATTTGAAATAATTTTTACTTCTGAGTTTATATACGTAGATGAATATTCGAATACCTCTCTAGACTAGATAGGTCTGTCTGTATAATATCGATTGACAGAAAGAAAAATAGATTAAGACTGATAAAGTAGTTTAAAAATTTGAATTTTTTAAATTATCTGCATATATAATGAAATTTATTTTTTATTCATGTTTTAAAAGCATTAATTTATTCGAAACAATTTTTCCTTCAATATTCAAGAGCATAAGAAAAAACTTTATGGAATAAAAATATGAATCATTCATCAGTAAATAAATAAATAAGAAAATAACAAATATACAACTATATGCCAGAAATGAAAGGTCATTTAGAAAGGATCTAAATAAGAAGTTTTCTTATAGGAATTGCATAAAAAATGTAGTAGTGAGGCAGTCGAGGGCGCAGTTCTATTTTGTGCAACATGCATCTTAACGCCAAAATGGAGCTTATTTACATGCATTTCATACATAGAACTGCACAAAGAAATCCGGTGGCTATTCAAAGAATATACATGGGACAATTACCGGTTGAAATCTAGTACTGTCTTCAATACTGTATCTCCCATTTCAGGAATACTGCAATGTCTTCTAGAAACCCTACTATGTCTAGAAGCGCAAAGCGAACCGCTCACGCAGAACTGCCGATAACGATGCCCAAATCCTATTCGATCAGGCTAAGGAATCGCTACATGTACACCTTTGAACAGCTGATCTATTTCACTGTGCAGCCCCATATATGAAATGGGTGTAAGAAATTACCACATTGGTTTAAAGATAATATTTGCTCGAAATACATGCGGGAAATGAGATTCATGCCAGAGGTGTAATTTCAGCCCCAAACTCATCAGCAATTCTACTTGTTTAACGCCTCATTTCTGCACCCCCATTCCTACCAAAATATGATTATAGAAGCCTCCTTTGCGTGTATTGTGTTTTCAGGCAGTCAACTTCGAAATTCCATGGTGCACGAACATTTTGCAAGCTACGTGAACTAATGACTCTTTTGTATTCCATTTTGGTTCATGTTTTGTTGTTGTTCCATGATTGTTCTGAGCAAACGCGATCTACAGTTGTACGCATAAAATCGAGATGTAAAAGAAAAGTAATATTGTTCATGTAATATTTATGTTCATTTCATCAATTAAATGTTATAGTTTCGTCAAAGGGGATGTTTTCTGAAGAATATACTTATCATTCAAACGAGATACACCACATAAAAGCGAATAACCTAGATCCCGAGGTAAGAGTTTTAGATTAATAAAGATTCTAGTATTTTTTACGAAAAATGAATTTATATTTTTCAATTGAGTTTGAACCTCCTTGCATAGTAGTGAATATTTGTAAATTTCTATAATAGTGAATATTTGTTTAAAATAAATCAAAAAAGAATATATATATATACATTTACTAACAAATAAATTTGTATAATTGCATGCATCGCATGTAAAATTTAAAAAATACATTTAGGAAGACTTTCTTTACAAGTTGAATATTTAATAAAGATTGAAATAAATTATATTATTATTTGAACATGTACTATAGTAATACTAATACAAACTTTGTGAGGGAGTGACCTTTGTCATAAAGGCACTCTAGTATTTTTGAGATCGTGACGTCAATAATTTAACATGTGTAAGCGTAAAAGCGACATCTATCCTCTCTTTTACTTTAACTTTCTAGAGTGTGTGTGCTCTTTCGGATTCTGCAGTTAGCTCGCGGTTATTAGTAATATGTTAATGTGAAGTATCTCAGTTTGCAGCATATAAAAGCTTGGGTGTGAGTGTGTGGCGAGTGTCTCTGGCATTAGCCAGCGAGAGAGCATCTGTGGCGTTAGCCAGTGTGTGAGTATCTGTGGCGTTAGATAGCGAAGTGAGATATTGTTCAGCGAAGTGCTAGCCGATTGAAAGTAGCAGCGGGCCTCCAGTGAAGTGTAAAGGAGTTTCGATAGTTGACTTGAGAGTTGGCCGGGGTAAGAAACTTCATAGTAGTTTCATTTTGATTATTTGTGAATAAAGAATTACACACAGCCACGGGCTGTCTAATTAAGCTTTATCTAGTAGCTCAGCCAAGAGATAGTGAGAAGTGTTAGAAGGTGCCACGATTGAGCTAGGCCGGAGCCTGTGAGTATGCGTTTAGCTTTTTCATAGTATTCTCAGTTGTGTAAAATTAAGACTTGCTCCACTTCCCTTCAGCCCTCATCATTTTAATAAACTTTGTTGTTTTATCTTAACTACTGAGTATGTCTGCATTTAACCTCCACCACGACCAACCAATCGTTACAAATGACACTCAACGTGTATATAACGTTACAAATGGCGCCCAACGAATGTTGGACATTGTGAGATTGTGCCACGGGTGTATTTCACCGGTGAGGGTGATATTAGTGAATTTTTAGTTAAACTAGATGATTATAATTTGTTCAATAATATACCTGAGAAAAGTAGATACGTAGTGCTTAAATGCTTATTGAAGGGCGAAGCACTTTTGTGGTTAGAGAATATAGGAAAGTTTTTGATTACTGATGAAGCGAAAAGATTTGAACATACTATGATTGAGTTAAAGAAGGCATTTCCTCCCGTTAAAGATAAGAGTATTTTGAGAAAAGAGTTCTATTGCAACAGGCAGAATATTTATGAGTCGGCGTCAAAATTTTATCTTCGTAAGCTGGAACTAAAAAATAAATTAGATTTAGATATCACATTTGAGGAATTGTTGGACATTGTTTTTCCTCTTTTTAATCCAAATATACAGGACTTTATTGAAGTTAGAGCACCGAAGAATTTTGCAGAAATGCATCAGATATTATCGAAGTATGAGACTCGGCATAGCTCGGATCAACGGGATTTGCGTAGCCCTCGTCAGAGACCTGTCGCGGATAGTAATTTGAGAAATGAGGGGGAACGTAATTTTGTGAGAGGGGGACAGCGATTTCCGGATAATGATTTGCGTAATAGAAATGATGGATTTGGTCGTAATATGTCGAATACTGGTAATAGGAATGGTGGTGGTGCTAATAATTTTAGAAGTGGTGAGAGAAATATGTATGGAAATAGACAGAATAGTGGTTATGATCGGAGAGGGGGAGTACGGGACAGGAATGTTTCTTCGCAAGTAAGGAGATTAACTTCGGATGAGAATTTGGAAAATAGGTCAATGCAAAAGAGATGTCTTCAGAGGTCGGGTCAGTTAAACTGGTAGGTGACTGTATTTCGGAAGGTATGCAGTCACAGATTAAATCGGAAAAGCCTTCTGTGAGTTTGAATAAAATTACTATTAATCCGGTTGAGTTACCTGAAGTGTTAATTGTGTTATATGGTATTGTCGTTAAAAGTGTCTTCGATACAGGGGCAGATAAGTCGTTCATTTCTTTTGATTGTTATCGGAAATATTTTTCGTATAAGAAGTTGAAGAGGTTAAGTCTGGTGGTTCAGTCGGCACAGGGAGTAGCTTGCGATAATAAAGGTTCAGTAGTATTGGAAGTTGAAATTCGTTCGGTTAGGACATGTTGGGAGTTTTGTGTGTTAGATGGATTAACAGTGCATTGTATAGTTGGTGTGGATTATATGAAGGATAGAGGAATTAGTTTGGATTTCTTTAAAAAGTCGTTAATCGTGAATAATGATGAGAATGTGAGTAAGAAAGAGCATGTTTCAGTGTCAGTTAATTTGGAGGAGTCGGGGTTAAGTGAAATCGAGAAGGAGGAATTTAATAAGTTTTGAATGAATTTGGAGAGGTTTTTTCTGATAAACCGGGTTTAACGCATGTTGCGTGGCATGAGATTGATACTGGTTTAAAAGCACCTGTTGCTAGTAAACCATATCGTTATGATAAAGTTAAACAAGGTATAATTGATTATCATATTCAAAAAATGCTAGCGGACGATATTATAATGCCAATTGAGTCTCCTTTTGCATCGCCAGTAGTGTTATGTCGTAAAAATAATGGGAAAAGTTTAGATAATCCAGAGGCATATAGGTTTGCAGTAGATTATAGAAAGTTAAATGCGATAACGCAATACCCTCAGTATCCTATTCCAGTTATTGATGACATTTTGGCTAATATAACGAGTACGAATTATATGTCAACGTTGGATCTTACGTCGGGTTATTTTCAGATTGCAATGAAGCCGGAGGACATACCGAAGACTGCGTTCATTACTCGGGACGGTTGTTTTGCTTTTAAGAGAATGAGTTTTGGTTTATCGGGAGCGCCAGCAACGTTCCAGAAGGCCATGAATAATATCCTTAAACCTTTGATTGGTAAGGGTGTCCTGGTCTACCTGGACGACATAATTATAATGGCAGCTACTTTTGAAGAGCATTTAAGATTATTGAGGGAAGTATTTACGTTGTTAAGAGATGCTGGGTTAACAGTTAAGTTAGAAAAATGTAAATTTTTGAGAAAAGAGATAAAGTATTTAGGAGTTAAAATTACGCGTGATGGTATTAATATAGATAATGAGAAAATTGAGGCAATTACGTCAATGAGTCCCCCCAAAAATAGTAAGGAAGTGGCGACATTTCTAGGAATGGTGGCTTGGTTTGCCAAGTTCATCCCACGTTTTTCAGAGTTATGTGAACCGTTGTATAATTTAAAAAGGAAAAGGGTGAAGTTAGTATGGTCATCAGCGGCTCAGAGATCGTTTGAATTATTAAAAGAGGCAGTAGTTTCCCCTCCTGTTTTGGCTCACCCCGATTATTCGTCTCAGTTTGAAGTGCATTGCGATGCGAGTGCAGTGGGGGTTGGAGCGATGTTAGCACAGAAAGGTCGACCTATAGCGTTTGCGTCGAGAATTTTAAATGCAGCGGAAAGGAATTAATCGATTACGGAAAGGGAGTGTCTTGCAGTAATTTGGGCTTTGAATATATTTCGTTGTTTTTTCACTAATATACCGGTTAAAGTCATTACGGATCATTCAGCTTTGACAAAGTTAACTAATGGAAAGGGTTTGTCGTCTCGTATGGTCAGATGGTGATTGAAGTTAGCAGAGTATAATGTTGTTATAGAACATAGGGCTGGCAAGGAAAATGCGGTAGCGGACGCTTTGTCTCGAAACCCGCATGGTGGTTTAGAGGTCACGGAGGAAATTAAGTGTTGTGCATTATCTTCGTTGGTGTTAAGGTCACGAGAGCAGTTGATAAGGGAACAGAAGCAAGATGAAGAGTTTGGTAGTTTGTATCGTTATTTGGAAAATCCTGATGATGTCCCGAGCGCAGATGTGCCTATGTTTGAGAAATGGTCCCAATCTTTTAAGCTTATCGATGGTCTTCTTTTTTATTCTAAAATTGTAAATTCACGTGGTGAATTAAGAGTTTTTATTCCGGCTAGTCTTCGTAAGGCCATCTTGAAGGAATTTCATGATAATCCATTAGCAGGTCACTTAGGAATCAGGAAAACTTATGCTCGAATTTGTGAATCCTGCTACTTCCCTAAAATGCGGGAAGCAGTGCGCGCTTATGTCTCCAGCTGTAGCACATGCCAACGTTATAATTATAAAAATGTAAGTCCAGCTGGCAAATTAATTCCTATTAAAGTAAATTTTCCTAATGAATGTGTAGGTGTAGATTTAATCGGTCCTTATCCATTGTTTAATCCTAAAAGATATAGATTTGTACTTGTTATAGTTGATTATTTTAGTAAATGGGTAGAGTTAGTCCCCCTCAGGAAGGCTTCTGCACCTGCAGTTGCCGATGCATTTTTCGATAATTATATTTCTAAATATGGTGCACCAATTAGGGTAGTGAGCGATCATGGCCCTTGTTTTATTTCTGATATATTTAAGGCCCTGTGTGAGAAGCTGCAGATCGATCATTCTTCAGTTCAGTCTAATATGGCTGAACGTGTAAATCGTACATTAATACAAATGATTTCTTCGTATGTTGGTTCTCATCATGCAAATTGGGACCAGTTTCTTCAGCATTTTGCGTACGCACTTCGTACGGCAGTTCACGAGTCGACGGGGAAAACGCCGGCTGAATTGTTTTTGGGTAGAAAAGTCATTACTCCATTCCAAAGGTTAGTTATGGTGTCAGATGCGGAAAGTCAGTACATGTGCCAGGATATTGAGAAGTTGGTTAAGGAAGCTCAGGTTCAGATGGGAAAAGCGCAAGAAAAGCAAGCTCAGTCAAGTGGGTTTTTTGGACTTGGTGCGAATTCTGGTATTAGGAAAGTTATGAAGAGATTTTTGGTAAAATTATAGTTGTATTGCAATATTGAGGAAAATTTCGGAAGTTTAGTGTTTTGAGAAATTTTAGCACTTCCAGTGGAGTGGGCTGTTTTGAAAGAAGAAGTAATTAGTTTTGAAAGTTTCACGAGTTTTGGAAGTTTTACGGAGGCTATTTTTAAGATAGAAGGATGATTGGATTGAATATGTGAATTTTTGAGGCAAACTGAGTTTTTTTTTTTGGGTGTGATGGGTTAAAGTTAATATTTTAAAAGTTATGTTTCGGCGCTAAATTTCACCCATCACTGTGTTTTTTTTTACGGTTTGAAATTTATAACAAGAAAAAGTCCTGGGCATGCATTTGGCCCAGTCCTTTTTCTCTGCGGAATCCGAGGGGGGGGGGTTGTGAGGGAGTGACCTTTGTCATAAAGGCACTCTAGTATTTCTGAGACCGTGACGTCAATAATTTAACATGTGTAAGCGTAAAAGCGACATCTATCCTCTCTTTTACTTTAACTTTCTAGAGTGTGTGTGCTCTTTCGGATTCTGCAGTTAGCTCGCGGTTATTAGTAATATGTTAATGTGAAGTATCTCAGTTTGCAGCATATAAAAGCTTGGGTGTGAGTGTGTGGCGATTGTCTCTGGCATTAGCCAGCGAGAGAGCATCTGTGGCGTTAGCCAGTGTGTGAGTATCTGTGGCGTTAGATAGCGAAGTGAGATATTGTTCAGCGAAGTGCTAGCCGATTGAAAGTAGCAGCGGGCCTCCAGTGAAGTGTAAAGGAGTTTCGATAGTTGACTTGAGAGTTGGCCGGGGTAAGAAACTTCATAGTAGTTTCATTTTGATTATTTGTGAATAAAGAATTACACACAGCCAGGGGCTGTCTAATTAAGCTTTATCTAGTAGCTCAGCCAAGAGATAGTGAGAAGTGTTAGAAGGTGCCACGATTGAGCTAGGCCGGAGCCTGTGAGTATGCGTTTAGCTTTTTCATAGTCCTCTCAGTTGTGTAAAATTAAAACTTGCTCCACTTCCCTTCAGCCCTCATCATTTTAATAAATTTTGTTGTTTTATCTTAACTACTGAGTATGTCTGCATTTAACCTCCACCACGACCAACCAATCGTTACAAATGACACTCAACGTGTATATAACGTTACAACTTTTTAATAGTGCATAATAACGAACTTTAAATGTAAAAAAATTCAAGATTTAGTACTTGATGTCTATTGATTTAAAAGTTAATATTTACATTATTGTTTGTTTCAGTTTTATATTTTACTATGAAGTCCAAATGAACTTTAAATTGAAAATATATATCAGTAATGAAAGATGTATTTTTCATCTATATGAATAAATTCTCCGTTATCTATTAAAAACGGTAACTAGCAAAATTTCTTTTAATTGAGAGCTGTTAAAAAGAAACTATTAAATTCAATTAAGTTGTTTCTGCAGAAAATGAAGCAGGTAAAATAAATTCCTTAATATTTACTTTAAAAGAAACGTTTTAAATTAGATGTAGGTAAATATTTTACTTATGGCCAGAAATACTGTCTCCTTAGTATGAAGTATTAGAGAATACGTTCTATACAAACAACAAATATTTTACTTGAGTAAGCATTAAACTTAAGAATATAAATTTCAACTGAATGCAAAAAAAAAGAAATTAATAATAAAAAAGAACTCATGGTAGATCTACAGATTTTCTTAATAATTTAAAACAATTATTTGATTAATTTTAATAATAGTTAATTTTTTTTATTATTTAACTTTTCAATATTATGTAACAAAATAAAAAATAATGGTTTAAAAATATTTAAAAAAATATATGAAATTTGTATTTTGTCGTGATAGAAATATTTTGCAAAAAAATATTTAAATTTTATCTAACAGAAAAAAAATAATGATTAAAAAATAATTAAAAACCACAATAATGTTTAGATTCTGTCAGAATAAAAATTTTTTTAAAGAAATATTTATGTTTTAAATAACAATCTTACACCTCTAAAACCCAGGTAGTTTCAAATTTATGTGTCAGAAGAATAAAGACAGATAAAAGGGACCTAAATAATCAGATTTTGTATAAGATTGTGGGTGAGGAAATGTAGTGTTGAGCCAACACGAAAGCTGTTGAATGCGGTGGATGAATGCTCTTAGTTGGCTTGAATCAACATTTCCTACATGGATTTCGAGAAACATGAATTATTGTAACAAAGCGGAGCTTGCTGACATACATTTCATGTATAAGATTGCGCAAGAAAATTGTTTGGCTGTTCAACGGATTTAGATTGAACGATTCTCGAATGAAGTTCTGACACCATTCCGAACATTCAAGCCTCTTCATTTAGAGTTGTGCGCGTGTGGATTGCTTATACCTGTGGGATCGAGCAACATATACACGTGCCACAAAAAGGCTTCAGAATCCTTTGTTTATTTCCTACAGTAAAATTATACTGCAAAATTTGCTTTATTTAATCACAGCATTATTTCGATTAATTAACTCACAATAAAACTAGTCGTTGGGGGCCACCGTAATACTTACCCATCATGGAAACAAAACATGTGTAAACTATTTATAAAATGCATTGCAATTACAAAACAAAATATAAACGTATATTTAAGTATTTTTAACAAATAATCATGCTTTATTAATGAATTGCTGATGAACCAATTTCGACAAATTGTATAAAACTCCAAACTATTCAAGTAGCACTGAATTGCATAAAAGAAACAACCTTATAACTCGAAAAATAATAATCATATTAACTAACAGTTTGTTGCATCGATTTAAGTGTCTCATTTCCAATTAAAATATATCTTTGAATTGACGTTTGAGTGAAATGCAGGGTCATGAAAAATCAAAGAATGTGGAAAAACAGGATTAGAAATATCTCAACAACTAACAATCCGATAAACTTCGTTTTATATGCAAAATTTGTGTTATTTTATTGCCTTTTACGTCCTTTACTTTAAAGGAAAAAATTCGGAAAATTTTATATACCTTTCATCAGAACAAATTTTTCGGGAGTCCGAAAAAAATAGTTCAGGATAATCGAGGTTACTGATATTAAATATGCTTTGTCCCATTCTTACATACTAAGCATATAAAAAATCTCAAGTCTCTATCTCAATTTGTTCGGGAGATAGAGCTGTTACAGACAGACAGACAGACGCACAGACGGACGGACGGCAAATTTTTTTTTCTAAAAATATATTTTTCGGAATCTCCAGTGTCTAAAACGTGTAAATCCGTCAAAATGTTTTTTTCGATTTTCGAAACGATTGCAAGACTTACCCTATACTACGTATGATGGGTAAGTGAAAAAGGTAACAAAACATTAAAAGTTCCGCAAAAGTTCCAGTCGTGAACAGGTTAAGGTTTCATGGATTGATAAGAGCATTGTGAGATTTCGCAGAATCACTTCAGAGAAAAAAGCAGTATTATACAAAGCAAAGGATAGTCCTTAAACTATCTCCAAAGTTGTTGACGTGCGTTGTGTGTGAGTCATTTACTTGCTGAGTCCAACACATTGTGTATACACGTTGGCAAACTCCCAAGTAGCTAGCAATGCAGGTCGCTCGGATTCCGTTATAGTTTGACGGTTCAATCCAGCAAAATTCTTTCATTCTCCAAACTTAACAGCATCCCCTACTGCCTTAACACTCATTATTGCACCCACACTTCTAATGATATCTGCTTATTTAAGTCTCCTCTACCAGCTTTTTTATTTCTGGATATTTTTTACGGAATTAAAGATAGTACCAAAAGATGTAGCTGCATGTTGTGAAAAAAGTAAAAGTCCAAAGGAGCGAATTCAGGACTATGAGGCTGATGTTGCAAAAGGTCCCATTCTACTTGTCGATTATCTGAGCTAGCTCTCGAATGGTTTAATATCCTTCCACATTTATGGAAGGATATTAAACCATTTCTCGCACATGGCCAAACCAATATTAAACCAATTCTCGCACATGGCCAAACCAATATGAAACCAATTCTCGCACATGGGGCCTTACAACAGCCGACCAGAGCGCTCTGTTTCTTGCATGTCATAGTCCTTGATTTTGAACTTTCGGTACCGAGTTTTCAGAGAATCTTATGAAAAAACACTAGTACCTAAAGCTATACACATGATTTTGTGACTTTCGGTAGCAGATTTTTTTTAACAGACCTGGAGGTAAATGATAGTTGTAATTTGGCAGCGTTGTATTTCCCTTTCAGATACTTTAAACATAATAGTAACGATATATTTTTTTACAAATTTCACAGCATACTGTTATGAAGCACGCCTCTTTCTTTTAAATTCCAAAAATCATTTCATGAAAAATGAGAATCATGTCAAACCGAACTATTTGCGCAGGTGATAGCTAATATCACCTGTATTTGGAAACTTTCATTATACCTTTATATTTGTAACAATCTGATTAAAAAAAGAAAGAAAAAACTTTAAAATTTCTTTTGTATTTATCAGTAATGCCAATCGAGCGATTTTTATTTTAAATCGAAATACCACCTATTCCATACAGAGCTGTTGTTTTATTAATTGAATTAAACTAAGCAAATTAGGTACTATTCGGAAAAAATGTAACAGTCTCAAAAACAAAAACAATAACAAACATCTAATTTATATATAAAAAAAAAAAAAAAAAAAAAAAAAAAAAAAAAATGTAAAATGAAAAACGCAATTTTAATTCTTATTTCAACCATAAAATTCTGCAAATTAAGTGCATTTAAGATTATATCTGCTTTTTAAATAAAAAAACCCTCACCCTTTTTAAAGACTAATTTTTATTGTAAAATTGAAAACGCTTTATTAATTCTTATTTCGAACCATAAAAATCTGCAAATTTAGTGTGTTTGATATTAAAGCTACTTTTTCTTTTTGCGAGAAAACACGCAATTTGAAATGAGTTAATTAACGATTTGATTAGATTTGAGGTCGTAAAAAAATTGCACTGCGACATTTTTATTTGAACTGAGCCTAATGAAGGACAAATAAAGCTTAGAAATATCGATTCTTTTTCAATATTAAAATTTAATAAAAAATGAGCGATACAAATAATGACATAAACTGTTTTCCAGGGTAAATTAATTTGCAGTTAAATTGCACGCAAAACTTTAGACATAAAGCAAATCATAAAAAAGAAAGAAACTCTGAATACCATTTTTACAATTAAGTACTTTTACAGAATAAAACATAAAACGCGCTTACTCATCGTAAAATTAATAATTCATTTATTTATAATTTCTTGCTGACCCCTTATCCTTTTCTTACAAATTAGTTATTGATTCAGAAATTCTGCTTATGATAAGGATTTTTTGGTAGCATATTATGTTTACTGCCAAAGAGATGAAACTAAATTAGCAAAATCTAATTATTCCAGGTCAAATACTAATTTTTAGAATTCTGTTAGATTAATATGCAACTTTTTTTTATTAATCGAAAGTAATCTTGCCGTTCATTTTTCTTATTTTATTACTTATTCATTGTGATATATTAATTAAAAGATACTTAAAATAAAGCAATTTTCAGATAAATAAAAACACCTTACTCCAAATTCTAATATCTAAGTTTTCTGAATATTTCTTTTCGCAGTATTTTATTATTTCACTCTAAACAGTGTAAACAGACCTTCTTTTTATTCAAAAACAAATTAAATCATGGAAATACAAAGAAAAAAATTAGGAATTATCGAAAGTAATTCAAACTTGATCGTTCAAAATTTGAGGGATGACTGCGTATGAAAAATTACATTCAGCTTGTCAAAAAACAGAGAATAAAGGAAAGAGAATGTCCTTTATGAAATCTAAACCTGTATTTTTTTGTAAATTAAAAAAATTAAGGAGCTATTACAAAAAATTACAGACTCATCTTTATTTTTTTCTTTCTGCAAAATACAAACGATATCATGATATCTGGTAGAAGTAAGAGCTATCAACATCTAAATTGAAAGTGAAGCCCACGGTCTGTATTTTAGAGTATTATTAACATTGCATGCAATATTTCTGAGCGAAATGCCCTAGAGCTGATGATTTTTGTGATGACACCCCATTGCAAAATCTAGAACGAAAAATGCTGCATTCAGCATAGATTGTGAAACTTTCTCCAACGTACAATAGAACTTTACTTTTTAAAGAGGCGAAAGATTTCTGAATAAACAAGGTTCAATTATATATGAGTAGGCTTACCGAAGGACGAAACTTCACCAAGATGCTACCAATGATGCATGTTATCTTCCACTTCATATTCAGATGAATTTTGCAAAGTTTAAGGCTGTACGGGTACTTTTTTCTTCATAAGAAAATAAGACCATAGTATGTGTAAGTTGTATTAAAAAATTACATATTAATAAAAATATTAGAACATTTAATTAGATGGCAGATAGAGATTTTGAAATATATACTGATTTAGGCTGAATTACTTTAACACAATCTATTATTTTCAGGAGTTACGTTGGTCATTTAAAGATTAATAAAAACTATCATAATGTTGATTGTTCCTTTAAAATGTAAAAATGTGAGGTTAAGGATGAGTAGAGGATATAATGCAATGAATTGTCTATTTGTTCACAAGTACAATTAAGAGAGAAAAGAATCCCATCAAAATAATGCAGTTATAATGGGACAGGTCCTTGACAGGTCGCATATGCATAGCTATACTGTGATATACAGTAATAACTTATTAGATACTTTTGGACAAGACTGTATATATAATGTCCTGTGTTGACTCGTCCCATACTTCTTGCCAGTATTGAAGTAGAGATATGTTTAGTTGGTTTTTGATATATGAAGTTGGATATGGAAAACACCTAAAATTTATAGCTGTTGATGTGCTACCAAAATTTGCTTTGTTGACTAATTCGTCAGCAATCAAATTTTCAGTTACTCCAGAGAGTCCACAAATCCACTAAATATGTAAAACCTTGAAGGAATGCATCAGAGCTTATATAACATTTTGATCTAGACAGTTAGAGTTAAAAATATTTGTCAGCACCTGAATACTTGAATAGCTATCGAAATGGATGCTCTTGCGATTTGCGTTCTCGGTCTATCAGATTATTTATCTGATCGCTTATTGTATGGATATTTGGAGTAATCAGTTAAACTTGATATAAAAATTAAAAAATTCTTTCGGTCAGTTTTCGTATCGAACGTTTGTATTGTATGAGTTGGGGGTCGGTTGTTGCAGTTACTGAGAGTTACGTAGTTGGAGCATGCGTATTTGAGCTCTAGTTTGTCACCTACTCGAAAATCAAACAGAGCGAAGGATTGATGTAATGTCAATCACTCTCATCTTTTTGGAACGAAAATATTCATCAATGATCTACAAATCGCAATCGAAAAAATATGTATGAGAATTGAAGTTTACAAAAATATAAATTAGATACACATTTTATCGCTTAAAAGTAATTTTTAACTACGAAATTTTGCATAGTTAAATATTTAATGAAATGTAATAATAATAATAATAATTATTATAATTTTAAAATTAAACAAATAAAATCAATTAAAAATACAAATATTTATGTTTATAGACCAGAATTTTTTAGTTGCTATTGTTGTTTAAAATAATTTATACTTATTTTAACGCCTAATCTATATTTTTTAACAAAGAAATAAATTTCTTTTCCGAAAAATAAGTGTGAGTGGCATTCGAACTCACATAGAAAAATTTCAAATCCCATATATTACTGACCGTGCTATAGAACCGCTTGCCAACGAGTGAAATTTATCCGAATATAAACTGTAGCGCTGTTTTGATTCGATCTCGATTTTCGAGAAGACGACAAACCACAGCTGAAATATGCATGCACCAATTTTGTAACTCTCAGTTGATGCAACGACCGTTTCCCGTTATGGATAAGCGTTAGAGAATTAGTGAATGCATACAATTATGTATCATCATTTATCTGCCAAAAACGTGGCTTCTACCATGTATTACAGGATTTTAATGTTTTTTACAAATATTTTAAAACAGATGTTTGAATGTCGATGGCCACTATGTCTAAAAATGGTGTAAAGTATATGTTTTAATACGATGCTTCAATACCATGTTTTCCCACCCCCTTGGTCCGATTTCCCAATAACGAACTTGAGCGATATTTTATGCCCTTGATTTTAAGTATGAGTTTGGAAGAGATTTGAGCAGAATTATAGAAGTTATCGTGTCCATAAAAAAGGGATATATATGTATATAAAAAAAATAGATAGATATAGATAAAGTTGTTTAATGATGATAGTTTTGAGGCGTCATGATCAGTGTAGATCTGTAAAAATATTTCAGAAATTCCAACATAGGAGCGACAGCAATAGGTAGTATTTTATACAAACCATTGTTTTAGAATATAAATAGATTTTTTGAAAAATAATTTGGTATATTTTAAAATTTTGAGTGAAAAATTTACTATTAATTATTGAAAATCTATAATGATTTCAATAATTAATAATAATTATTGAAATGTATAATTATTTATTTATTGCTGATGTGGAAAGAAACTGCAATTTTTAAAATGAACTCACTGAATATTTATTATTAGAATTTTTTTTCTACGAATTAGTTTTAGGGATTGTAGATGTAGATTTTTTTTAATTTCGCTTGACCTTTCTAATAAATTACGTAAGTGAAAAATTGAACAAATTTAAAAAATGGAATAATTCAAGATATGCTACTTAAGAACACATTACCGGTGTATTCGTAGGTGTGATAAAATATATTCAAGTGTGTTCACAAATTAAAAGCACTAAAAGCTAAAAAGTGTCCCAAGCGCATTCGATGAAACTTAAGCATTTAATTTAAAGATCCAAGAGAATTTAACATTATGCAAGGGTTATATATAACACAAATTTTGTTTTCAATCTGTGTTTTTTCTCTTTTCTTTTTACTATTTCTGTAACAGAAATGCATATTTGGAAAAACTAAGTATATTAAAATGTAGGAAGAATAAGAAAAAATAAATGTATATATCGCCCAAAAATATTTTTTTTCTTTCTTTTAGCACGCTCACTGCCGCTCACGCGAAGGCGCGTGATATAGTACCAACGTTAAGGGGCCACTCATTCGCCAGCGCGTGGTGCAGGGTAATGTCCAACAGCCAGTCACGCGCTGGGGCTGGAAAATCTTTCACTGATTCTTTGTTATAAAAAGTAAATCGGCTTCTGGAAAAAACCCACTTAAACAGTGCGGCATTAACTATCATCGCATCTTCATGCAAGTGGCAGCGAACGTGTTAACATGTATTCTCTTTGTGAAAATCTAAACCCAGTTATCTTTATAAATACACATATGTATGAAAAAGACCCTTAACCTTGTATAACTCTCTTGTTTTCAATTTAATTCGCTCCTTTTTCTGAATCCTTACTACGTTTTTTAAAGCTTTTTTTTTCCATTATATCCCAAAATCTTTGAAATGACGCGACAGCTTGGCGTGAAAATCAAGTATTTGATATGTGGCAGATTTTTTGATTTTGTCAAGAAAGGAAAAAAAGTACGTATTGCTTTTAGATATCTTATTTCAAAAATAGATAATTTCAAAAATTTTTTAATATTTTTTAAGAAAAGTCTCCATAAAAGCACACTCCAAAAAATCTGAAAAAAAAAAAAAAAAAAAAAAAAAAACAGAATTTTCTTCTCATGACGATATATATGTTTATACAAATAATTTTGGCAGGACTTCAATAGAACTTCAAAATTCCGCTTGTTCACCTTTTTGTTATAAATTCTCTACTTTCCGTTTCATGGTTGACAGAGCGTTTAAAAGCGTCTGTTCTGAAGAATTTTTAAATAAAGAGTTGTGTAATATCCGTGAGATTGCAGGTTCTAATGGGTATAAAATAAGTAACATCAATAAATTAATAAATTATTATAGAAAAGGGAAGCCTAAACAACAAAATCCAGAGTTAATTGAAAGATTCAACAAAGGGGGAGATTCTACAAAATTTTAAAAGAGTTTCTTTTCCATATCTGAAAGGCAGTTTTGAGAAATTAAAATTTAAATTAAAAAAGTTTAATATTGATTTGATTGCAACTCCTCCACCAAAATTAAGATGTTTACTTAATAAGCAAGTGGATCCTACAGGACATGATGATCTTGCTGGAGTTTATGAAATACCTTATATTACAGAAAATGGGGACTTGAATTATTACATAGGCATGACTAAGAGAAAGGTTAGTATTAGAAAAGGGGAGCATGAATCTGATATTAAATTTGGACGTACTAACACTGCCTTATCTAGAACATATTTAAATGAGGGGATAAAAATATTGTTTAGTGAAAGCAAATTATGTTTCATATCTAATTGTTGTCGTAAGTCTAATATAAGAGAGTCCATTGAAATTTATACGCGTAAAAATTTTGTTTGTAATGATAAAGTTTCTTTTATTATTTTTAAGTTATGGTTAGAATTAATGAATAAATTCCTCGTGAGAGCTTGAATGGAACGAACCATGTTGGAAATTCTTTTATATCAGGGTCTATTTTAATTTAATTTTTTACAATAGAGCACGTGATTTTTGTTTTTGTTTTTGTTTATATCTTATTGTCGCGTGTCATTTGTATTGACCGTGAAATGTTTTGAAATTAAATTTTTATTTTTATTATGATTATGGATCTTATTAGACGGATCCGAAACATGTCAATGTCATTTATTTTTAATTATTATAACACCTTTCTTAAGTAAAATAAAATTTTTATTAAAATGTTTATATAAAAGGTGAATCTTTTAAAATCTGGCGATTTAAAAAATCTATTGGATTTAAAAAACTTTTTAAAAAGCAAACCATGTTGCGATTTGGTTCCGCTACTAATATGTATCAACTGGATTGAAAACGCCAGTGAATTGCGTTGTCATATTTGTGTACTTATTACGAAGTATATTTTAAACTATAAACTACCTCGAGTACATTCAAAATCTCTCACAACATTTTGAAACTACATAAAATGCACTACAAATTTACATTATACAGTCGCCGCAAAAAAAAAAAAAAAAAAAAAATCTTGACACTTGCGATTTTAGACGTTTTGTTAAATATCCAAAATTACACATGAGGAATAACTCCGAAACTGCTTTTTGCAAATATTTTTTTCTGAAATCCCATAGGGGACCGTCAACAAATTGAAAAAGAACGAAGATCTTTTGAATAACCCTGTCAAAACGAATGTAACAAAATCGTTCAAACTGCAGATTATGATTAAGTGGCATATGGTTATAAATTGTGTTCATTCTTATGCGGATAGCATGCATAATTGTAGAGAAATTAAGGTTTTTATAAAAACGGTCTAAAATTTTGGCAAGTTTTTTGCTTATAATTTGCAGAGTTCTTTATAAAAATCAATTTTAAAAAAAATGAGAAATGACATTATACATAATACCCTGTAGTCAAAATAAAAAATATTAATAATTTTATGAAATATGAGTAGGTTTACTAAATAAATTTTTACTGCGCATGCGTAAACGGTATAAAAATTTCATTTGCATATTTTGTTAGCTAAATATATAGAGCACCTTCTGTTAAATTTTCAAAATCATATCTTGAAAATTCTAAAAATTATCGTCGGCAGAATAAGATCAAAATCCGATATTCCCAAAATGAAACAAAAATATGTGGGGCTGTATCCATATTCCATTGATTACTGTCTACACGATATTGCACGTACTACTTATATTTGGATACAGCTCCTCATTTTTTTTTGTTTCATTTTGGGAATATCGGATTTTAATCTTATTCTTTCGACGATAATTTTCAGAATTTTCAAGCTATGATGTTGAAACTTTAAAAAAAGTTGCTCTATACATTTAGCTAACAAAATATGCAAATGAAATTTTTATAAAGTTGACGCATGCGCAGTAAACATTTATCTAGTAAACGTGCTCATTTTTCATACAATTATTAATATTTTTAAATTTTGATTACAGGGTATTATGTACAATGTCTTTTCTCATACTTTTTTAAAAGAGAATTGATTTTTATTAAGAACTCAGCAAATTATAAACAAAAAACTTGCCAAAATTTGGGACCGTTTTTATAAAAACCTTAATTTCTCTACGAGCATGCATGCTATCCGCATAAAAATGAACGCAGTTTTTAACAATAAATCACTTAATCATCATCTGCTGTTTGAACGATTTTGCTACATTAGTTTTGACAGGGTTATTCAAAAGATCTTCGTTCTTTTTGAATTAATTGACGGTTCCCTATGGGATTTCAAAAAAAAAAAAAAAAAAAAATTCTTTGCGTAAATATATGACATATTCTATTTTGTTTATGTATCTGGAGTTTCGGAGTTATTCCTTATGTATATATATAGATATTTAACAAAACGTCTAAAATCACAAGTGTCAAGATTTTTTTTTTTTTTTTTTGCTGTGAGTGTAATCACAGTATTTCCGAATAAATATATAGTATTTAATCAGATGTTGATTTCTAGGTTTTCCTTCCAGCGGTAATGTTTATAAATGGAATGAATAAAATTTGGGAGTTGTTTGTGGTCCAGATGACTCAGAGTTCTTCTGCAAAACGCCATAGTGCAAATCTCTGCTTTTTTCATAACTATACGAAATATTCGAACTTGGTATAACTAGTTAACTTTTCATTATCACAATAGAATATATTGCATAAACATGCTCTTGGTTTTATTTATTTATTTATTTATTTATTTTTACTGGATATTAGTCCTTAATTTTGTAGTTTTCAAAACAAATTCTATCTATTCAATAAATGATCATTTATTTGTGTGAAAGTTTAAACACCACCTTTTTTTTTAAGAAGTGTTACTTGCGTATTAGTCCAGGCATTAAGTGCTCAAAAAGGACAAATAAATACAAGTTTTGGTGTAGTTTTGATTTTTGGTTCCCTTTATGTTTTTTGGGTCGCTGAACACGAATCTGACATTATCCAACAAAATTTCTCCCCGGAAACACGTCTTTTTGGCAAAAAACATGGCTTTTTTCCGTTTTTTCTGAATAACTTCAAAATTATGCATTTTACATAAAAGTCACCAATACATAAATTAAAGCGCACAAAATTTCCTACATTTTATGTAATAAAAGTTTTTATTTCTGATCAATGGTTTAGCCATGAGAGAGCCGCAAAAATGGGTGTGAAAAGCATAAAATTCTGAAAAACGTGAATTACAGCACCGTACGTCGATGAAACATGAAGAACAACCATTTTACGCAAATTTTCCTTCCTTAATAATATTAAATATATTATTATTAACTATATTTTATTAATCTGATGTTTATTGTTTCTTTCATAACAAAAAAATAAATAAAAATGAGCATATTTGTGATCAAAATCTTCATTTGCTAATATAAAATAATAATAGTAATAATTTCTTAATTTGACTTTTAAATAATGTAAATAAAATAACTATAACAGGCTTTAACATAAAAAAGCTGACAAAGATTCCACTTCTTAAAATTCTCGAAGTTCAAAATGTGGGTGTGAAATTCAAAGAAATCCGGAAAATAGGAATTATGGCACTGTACATAGATTTAACATGAAAACTGACCATTTTTCGCAAAAATGGACTTTAAATGATGCTGGAGATATTATGATCGACTATATTTTACAATGAAATTGCTAACAATAAAAACAACGATTCATTATGAATTACTATTTAATTATAAATAATTATGTACATTAGTAAGTACATTTACTTAAAAAACAAATACTATTTCCGCTTTCTTTTATTTGGGGGTCCCTGCTTTTTACCGACAGACATCTACAAAATAGAAAATAGACGAATGGAATTAGTGGAATTTTTTATAACTATCAATATTATAAATAAAAGTTTTTTTAATAGTAAATATTTGATACCTTGCCACATAGCTATTTCCCCTTCCATTGGGTCTTCTGATTCAAAGTGTGGTCAATCCATTTCCAGATCGGCTTCAAAGTCTAGCTCTTCCTCTTCGTCTTGACACACAATTGCGATGTTGTTGCAGTTTACCGAAGCAAATCTTCTATCTGATATCTTCGCAAATAATTTTTGCTGCTGCTTTAACCACTCGCAGCCTCTCATCTCGATCAGATTTACATGTTTGCTATACCATGCATTAGTCAGTATCTTCTCTCCTGTATTCTTTAAACACACAATGGATTTTTTTTCTGATTCTTTGTGATCAGTATGTCGTTTCCATATCTCTCAATGAGGTTAAACTTTACAGTTCTCATATCAGGTTGATAACTCCCTGTAACTTGTTTCATTAGCTCTTCCATGGAGAATTGAAACTCGTCATCGTGATTTTCAAGGTAATCGTATATACTTTGCATTGCTCTGTCAATTGCCTCGGCAAATGGACTACGTTTCTTCTGTTCCTGGACCTTCGGCCTCCCATAAATATATTTAAAACATTTGATGTGGTATTGAGCATCTGCTGCGATCAAATCATTCACTGGTTCGATGCGCTGAATTATAGCCTGCCCATAATCATCATTGTGAGCTCTTGCTGCTCTCAGAATTGTACTTTTAAATCCCATGTGTCGCACACTGTATACAGTATTGCGTTCGCTTGGTGGATTTTTCGCTTGTGTTGCAATGAACTCTTCCGAAATGTACAGTCCACATATAAAACAATTAGTTCGAAAATTAAACTGAGGAGTTGATGATCTTAAAATTTGTAAAGTGTTGTTGTTGAAAAACATTTTGTTCCTCAATCTTCTTCACATAAGCAGTAATCATTCGTTCATTTACGTATGCTTTTCTACACTTAACATGCACATCTACTGAGGTTTTCCCCTTTAGGAAAACTGCCTTTCCATCCTTTCTTTCTGTACTTGCCTTGAATAATGCTGCAATACCTCGGCTAACTTTCACTGACGGCCCCTCTTCTAAAGGAGAGTCACAAATAAAACAGAGCGACATCGCACAAAATCACTTTAGATGTTTACTATATTCACGAAGACACAAACAGTGAATTACTAGATTATAAGTAAGCAGTTGCATATGGAAACTGAGAGGAATGTGTCCTCCTGATAAGCTAGTGATCTGTGCGACGCATATTTCTAACAGAGGCGAGACTGGTGAGGAACTGGGGGGGGTAGGATTCCACTGAATATGGACATGGGATGCGGGGGTGGGAGCTTGACCAACGATGTTTCACACTTGCACCCCTTCAATCAAGGGAAAAATGCAGATGGGATCGGTTAAAGCCTGTTTTAGTTATTTTATTTACATTATTTAAAAGTCAAATCAAGAAATTATTACTATTATTATTTTGTAATAGCAAATGAAGATTTTGATCACAAATATGCTCATTTTTATTTATTTTTTTTTTAGTTATGAAAGAAACAATGAACATCAGATTAACAAAATATAGTCAATAATAATATATTTAGTATTATTAAGTGGGGAAAATTTGCGTTAAATGGTTGTTTTTGATGTTTCATCGACGTACGGTGCAGTAATTCACGTTTTTCAGAATTTTTTCTTTTCCCACCCATTTTTACGGCTCTCTCACGGATAAACCATTGATCAGAGAAAAAAACTTTTAATACATAAAATGTAGGAAATGTTGGGCTCTTTAATTTATGTATTGATGAGTTTTATGTAAAATGCATAATTTTGAAGTTATTTAGAAAAAACGAAAAAATGCCACGTTTTTTGCCAAAAAAAACGTGTTTCCGGGGAGAAATTTTGTTGGATAATGCCAGATTCGTGTTCAGCGACCCAAAAAACATAAAGGGAACCAAAAATCAAAACTACACCAAAACTTGCATTTATTTTTTACCAAATGCCTGGACTATATGTGTAATATTAAACAAATTTGTACGACAGTTGTTTTAAAATTTTCTACGTAAGCCATGCATTTAAAAAAAACATGAAATCCATGTCTCGGACATGACATTGATTTAGACATGAAAAAATCATTAATATTTTAAAAAATATTAAAATTTATATTAAGTTATATTTTATTAAATCTTTTTACATGAACGTATTAATAATAATTATGAAATTTAATTTAAAAATAAATCTTACCATAATCTTAGATATCATCGTAGATACATCATAATCTTTGAAATTTGGTATAAAATCATGTAATAATAACCAACTAAAACTGGTTTCACGCTTAATGTCTAGAAAAATGTGTCTGTTGCACCTATGTCTTGTGTATTGTCTCTTGAACTGCAAATTTAAAGCACACGTTGAAAACACACTTGATACCTTCTATAAAATATAGTATTCCAATTACCTGAATGTGTACTGAAACGCGTTCAACACTGTTAAAAATTTGCAGCATTTTGTCTTGTTCTATCACCATTGTTATTGAAAACAATCATCAAACTGTATTTTAACGCTATCTGGAAATATTATTGCCCATTTCATAGTTAAAATATAATTAAATTACTGTTAAGACACCGTCTTCTCAAAAAAAAAAAAAAAAAAAAAAAAAAGTCGAATGACTGGACAGAATTTTCAAAATTTTTAACAGTTCAAATATGCTCCATTATAAAGAGAGTGTTTCGAAATTGTAGTAAAAGTACCCTCATAGCATGCATGTTCACAGTGACGTCACAATGATGTCACTGTGAGTCACTTTGGTCACATCACTTCTGTGACGAAAATGCAACCACTCAGTGACGTCACAATGTGACTAAGATGTGACTCTCTAAAAAAATTTTCACAGTTCGTCATAATGGTAATGTCAAAGTAGTCGCAAATGACACACTTTTCACAAATTGGTCACATTGTGAAATCACAAAATGGTCACAATGTGACGTCACAAAAAAGCTCTAAAACGGCCATAACGACTTCACATTTTAGTCACTGTGACTTCACATCGACGTCACGTGACGTCACATCGACAATCGATGGTCAGAAAGTCACAATGTGACTTCACAACGACGTTGCATTGACGTCACCATGTCTCACGGGTATAAAGGAAGTCTTCTAGTCAGAATATTTATGGAATTTAAACTTGGGAACATATTTGAGAACAAATTGAGAATACATTTAGGAAAAACGTGTGATATCATGCCTTATCGAATGTGTTCAAAAGGTGCTCTAGAAAATGTGCTGAAAAAAATTGTAAACTCAGAAGTTTTCTAAAAGCTGTTCCAAAACAATAGTTTCAAAGTGTTCTAAAATGAGACAAAAAAAAGTATTCAGAGAATCGTTTGAAAGTTTGCAGAGTATCATAAAACCACGGTTAAAACAAATTTCTCTGTCTTAATGGATGAATTTATTTAAAATTTAAGCAATACTTTTATACAACAAGAAAATTATCAACTGCCTGTATGGAAAATTTTCTTTGGATTGTATTGTCACCAAAAGAAAAAAATATTGCCTATATAGTATTAAATGCTTATTATAGTTTTAATTGCTTTTATTTCTTTTAATTAAAAATATTGCTTATAGGTTTGAAAATCAAAATTTCTGTAGGTGTGGTGAAATTTAGGCTAACCAAACAGATTAACGAGATTAGCGACCTTTTATACACAATAAAAAAAATCAGTAAAAAAAATAAATTCACTAACTTTAATGATAATCCTTTGTGACTCAAGAACTGCGATTAGACAGACATTTAGTCAATGTTAGAATATATAAATTTTAAAAAGGTTAAAAAAGAAATATAATAAATAAAAAAAAATATTTGAATGAACAATTTTACATTACTGAGAGAGGTGTAACGAAATTAATAAAGAATACTGCCCAGTTAAACTGAAGGCATTGAGCTCACAGGCTACAAATACTAATTGCACATTAAAGCTTTATATTTTCAAGGGTTAATTCCGTTCGAAAAAAAAAAATTAAGAAGGGGAAACAGCTCTCCCCTTTTCTCTTTTTTTATACTTAATCATTGAACCTCCTATACTACCAAAGACATGCTTTATCATATAAAAAATCTATATCCAAAATTCAGAGCAAATTAGATAATTCTTAATAAAAACCCATTTAGCATTTATATAATTTAAAAAGAGTTATCCCCCTCTTTTATACTTAACCATTAAACTTCCAAAACTATTCAGAGATTTGAACGAAATCTGACAATTCTGCTTGAAAAACCCATTTATATAAATTAAGGGGGGGGGACATTAGAACCCCTGTTCCCCTTATTTATACTTATTCAATGAACACCTAATAACAGTCACGGAATCGCCTCATCAGAATGATCCTAATCTAAATTTTGAACGAAAATTAATTCTGCATGAAAATCCCATTTATATCAACTAACGGGGGGGGGCATTAGAGCCCCTATTCCCCTTATTTATACTTATTCAATGAACACCTAATAACAGTCACGGAATCGCCTCATCAGAATGATCCTAATCTAAATTTTGAACGAAAACTTAATTCTGCATGAAAATCCCATTTATATCAACTAACGGGGGGGGGGGCATTAGAACCCCTGTTCCCCCTATTTATACTTATTCAATGAACACCTAATAACAGTCACGGAATCGCCTCATCAGAATGATCCTAATCTAAATTTTGAACGAAAACTTAATTCTGCATTAAAATCCCATTTATATCAACTAACGGGGGTGGGGGGGGGCATTAGAACCCCTGTTCCCCCTATTTATACTTATTCAATGAACAACTAATAACAGTCACTGAATCGCCTCATCAGAATGATCCTAATCTAAATTTTGAACGAAAACTTAATTCTGCATGAAAATCCCATTTATATCAACTAACGTGGGGGGGGGCATTAGAACCCCTGTTCCCCCTACTTATACTTATTCAATGAACACCTAATAACAGTCACGGAATCGCCTCATCAGAATGATCCTAATCTAAATTTTGAAAACTTAATTCTGCATGAAAATCCCATTTATATCAACTAACAGGGGGGGGGGCATTAGAACCCCTGTTCCCCCTATTTATACTTAATCAATGAACACCTAATAACAGACACGGAATCGCCTCATCAGAATGATCCTAATCTAAATTTTGAAAACTTAATTCTGCATGAAAATCCCATCTATATCAACTAACGGGGGGCATGAGCCCCCCGTTCCCCCTCTTATACATATCGAATGAACTCCAAAAACTAATCAGGGAAGCGCCTTGTCAGGATATACCTACATACAAAATTTCAAATGGATCGGATATTTTTATCATGAGTTATCGCGTTACGTACATACGAACATACATACAGAACGGACGGGCACATAAGCTCTCAGGCTATGATAGCCTGTGAGCTAAAAACAAATATTATTGACATGTTCCGGTGCTATTCTAATAAGAACTATAATCAAATTAAAAATAAAAATCCTTTCACGGTCACTACAAACGGCATGCAACAATGAGATGTAAACAGAAACCACCCGCTCTATTGTAAAAATTAGAAAATAAGAATAAACCATGATCTAAAATTAATTTCCAACTTGGTTCATCCTATTCAAGCTTTCACGAGGAATTTATTCAGAAACTTGAACCATAACTTAGGAATAATAAAAGAAAAATTATCATTGCAAACAAAAAAAATTTACGCGCATAAATTTTAATGGACTCTGTTACAATGAATTTACGGCAACAATTTGATACGAAACATGAGATGCTTTCATTAAACAGAATTTTTATCTCCCCGTCTAAATATAATATAAATAAAAGAGAAAACACGATTTTTTCCAGATGTTTTATAGGAAGAAAAACCGTTACCCAACGTGAGGTACATTTTGTTGCATAATTCATAATTTAAATGTACAGAAATTTTAATGTACCAGCGAAATGTCGATAAACGTAATAAAAAAGATAATGCAATGACTATATTTCTTTCCTTTGTAACCGAAAAGTAATTTACAGTATCACATGAATTTTAAACTCACGAAGTAGAACCTCGCCATATTTAAACAATTACAATTAAGATACAATTTACAACAAGATTACAATTTTTCAGAAACAGACACGAATTCTTCAAAGTATAATTTTTCATAAACTGCAAATGTGAATTAATAATAGCTACATTGTAATCTGTTGCGTTACACATAACTTGCAGAAAGTACTTGGATTGTTTACTGAAAGTATACCTAGTTTCATCATATATTTCAAAATTGTAATCTTAAATAATTTCAAATATATTGATAGAATTTTTTCCCGATCTTTTTGTCTTTTTCAATTTCGATTTCTTTAGATTTCGTGTTACAAGTAATAGCCATGTCAAATTTCGAGTTGCTAGTGCTTCCAAAATAATATCTAATTATGTGGTAAAAGTTCCAAATAATTCTTTATTTCGATCAATTTGCCGTTCATTTTACACTTTTAAGTTTTGAATTTTTTATAAAACGTTTTTTTTACATCATGAAAGTAACCCCAGACCAAATGTAAAGTTTCCAACTCCAACAATATCACAGAAAACCCGAAATGTTTTACTTTTTTACCAATAAGCGTCCTTGTGAGCTGTGATGTTGGCATAACATACAGCCAGTGTGACCACCAGCATATTTTTCCATTATTTCTAAAATTGGCTTAATAGTTCTAGATATTACTCCTACAAACAAACACATAAATGTTACCGTAAAAAAAATCTTGCATTAAAAACAAAACACTTATAATAAGTGCAAAGAGATGTACATGTCCTTTGTTTAGACATTTTTTTATGTTATTCATTTTTCTATTGTCCCTGATACCTTGATTATCATATTTTAACTGAAATACGAAAATTAATTTAACACATTTTATTTGCCCAAAGAGATTATAAAATAAAAATTAAGACATTAATATGAAATGTCGAAATATTCTAAATCTTCCTAAATTGAAAAATAAATATTTAGTGAATGATATATATATATAAAGGATTAAATTCTTTCATAATTGAAAAAATGACTTTTATATTTCAAGAAATATATCTTACAAAATAGAATAAATAAATAAAAAAAGCATATAAGGTGAATATTATCTCTTATCTAACTTAAAATCAGACTAAATTTATTAAAATCTTCTCCGAAATAAAATAAGAAAACGATATGATTTACTTTTTCGCAAAACTTTTAATGGTTTGAAAGTTTAAAGCGTTAAAAATCTAGTGTTAAAGATAAAAGTTTTGCTTTTTTATTATTTCCTTTATGAATATGCAAAGGCATTTGAGAGAAAATCATTTTGAGTTAATAAAAATATAATCGCGATATAAGTAAGGCAATTTGCTTAGAGGTAGCTCGAAAATTCTTTTTTATTTTTCTAATTCCGAACGTGAATAAAATTTAATGACTTTTCTTTATTCTTTTTTCGTTGAAAGTCATCATTTCTGTGATATCAATTTAATTCCATGTCAATTTATCCAGTATTTCTTTTTGTAGTTGAATTTTAAATTTCAGAATAATCTTCTTAAAAACAAAGAGATTCTTATTTTTATTAGTGAAAAAAATATTTTTTTTTTATTTAGCTCATATTTATCATTGTATGCCCATAATTAAGAAAGGAAAATTGATAAAAAGAAATGTTTAAATCCCTTTAAAATTGAACATCTAAAATTTCAATATTGGTTTCGGTCTTTTTGTTTTGGTTGTAGATTGAAATTGATAGATAAAATAGAAAATATTTTATTCATTTCTATATATTGAAGTTTATAAATCTATATTTATTTGATTTTAATTATATTTATAACATAAAAAGGTAAAACAAAATCTAATTAATCGATTAGATAATCTAGTAGTATGAAAGTAAACACTGCAAAACCGTGTAACAATTCTTAATACCAACTGAACATAATAATTAACTTTTCTAACTATTATCGAGTTAGAAATGCAGTTATCGACATTTATTGGTACAAATTAGTCAAATCATTCAGTAACCTCTTTCATTTTAATCCTATAAAGCAAACTGTACTTTATTTCATGTTTAAAATTGGGTAATTTTGAAGACACCATAAAAACGTGTTTTACATGTGTTACTTTATAGAGTTCAAAATTATGTGTTGTTAATTTGTTGACAAAGTGTTGTGCAGCAAAACACTATTGTAAGATAACACTATTTGCGTTACTATTTCAACACAATCAACAACACTCCTTTTAGTACACATTTCTAGACAGCAACACTTTTGCAACATATTAGGAACACAATTACAACGCAATGATTCAAATTGCATTATTGTGTTGTAAATTTGGTGACAACAGTGGCGTAGCTAGAATGGGCGACACCCTGGGCGGATGTAAATGGTGTCACCTCCCCCTCCCCGCCAATTCTTTCAATACCAAGTCTACGTTAATATAACAAATGACCATACCATTCCTTTCTTACCTTTGTCCTCCTGTATAAAAAAAAGACCACAGGAGAGAGTAGAGAAAATTGCACCCGGGGCAAAGAATTTGGCACTCCTCTCTTAACTTTTTCTTGTGCAGGCCAACAATGACGTTTGTAGTATAAATTTGGCGCACCCCCTTAGAGGGTGACACCCGGGGCGGACCGCCTCTCCGCCCCCCGCTTGCTACGCCACTGGGTGACAAAACATGTTATTAAATGTGTTTATTTTTGTTTTTGAGAATTCGTAGTAAATTTATTGGAGAGGGGGGCATGTTTGAACTAGGGGCATCTTTGTACACTCTAAATATTTTCCTTTAAATTAATTTTTAAAAATGTATATGGTAGTGCATTACTACTGCTTCAATGCAATACCTATATAAATCTGCACTCTTTTATATTCACAGTACTGCCTAAGCAAGGTATGTATTGTTCTCCTTCTTGAATCTAAACTAAGAAAACAAACTTTTAAAATATGTTTATGACACTTTTATATCCCTAAAATTTAAATTTTTTGTTCAATACTTAGATAAAAATGTTAGCTATAGCTTATAATTTTTTTTATTCAAAGTATTCTACCGAATTTAGTAAATTGTTCCAATGCTAAACTCCACGTAATCGGGCACCATTGACCATAAAATCTGGAACACCTACAGCCAGAATATGAAAGAAAGAGTTATGGATGCATCTTATTATTATTTTTGGAGGGTTTTTTTATGTGTAAAGAAGTAATTAAGAATGTCAAGTAACATGGACTTATACTGTTAACAATCTTCCTTACTGCGCACACATTTTTCAACCTCTGGATGTATCAATGACAGGAAGTTCCAAATCTAAATTGAAGATGGCATTCAATTATTGAATAATTGCAAATCCGATATGCAAATGATAATTCAAAATTTAGCATCTTTGTCTAACAAACGCCAATACTTTTTCATTTACTCTTTCTCAAACATTATTTCTGATTTTTGTAACGGATAAAATGGTATTTAATGATCTATTATTCTTCAAGAAAATTTTATTTTTTTATCAGTTTGGTGGATTTGAAGAACATCGTAAAAAGTTTAGTTTCTGTGAGAAATCTTCATGTTTTTAGGTGTCAGCAGGAGTGCAGTCGTAAAAATAATAGGGAATATACGCTTTACCCAGAAGGTATACGCTCAATCTAGATTGTATATACTATCTTGAGAAACAGAGGGTATACGGTGCTCCTTTAAAAAATGCAGAAGTTATAAGGCATATACTCCCGTATACCCACCACTACATCCCTGGGCGTGAATAAGTTTATTTTTGTTATGAAAATTCTCCAAATGTAGACAAATAAAGTTTTTCATAGAAGGTAAGTAAAATTTTTACCAAATTCATAGACTTATGTTGTGAATTAATCCAACTTTATTAAGAATTTATATATATCCAAAGTTGTATTTGGGACATCTGGTTTCATGCATAAATCTTTTTCATATACACCTTGTGAATATATATTTGAAGTTATTTTCATTAAAAAAAATATATATATATACACGAGATCAACCACATTTTAATACTTTAATATAAAAGCCGGTTTTCTATTGCTCTCGTTCAAAATAATTACTTTTTTACAGTGAGTACAAAAACAGACATATTTCCAGATAGGGAATAAAATAATAAAAAAAGTTATTAAAAGTTTATCAGTTCAAAAACAAACACATATAATTGTTCTTTAGCCATTGTGAGATTTTCAAGGATGCGTAAATTACTATTTAAGTAGATTCATAGTCTAATTTCAGCTGTCAAATGATTGTGCTATGAAGGAAATTAGTTTCATTTTAATGCATTTATTTCTGAGTGGTAATTTATGTCCATCAGTTTCCACAATAAACATAACAATACAGACACTCCGAGCTATTTCAACAATGGGTTTTGACATCAAGTTTGATGGATTTAAATTTGCTTAAATAATAAAAAAAATAGTAATTTCAATAAAATGTAGTTATTAATGCATTTATTTCTGAATGATAATTTATGTCCATCAGTTTCCATAATAAACATAACAAGAGGGACACTCCGAGCTATTTCAACAATGGGTTTTGACTTTGATGTATTTAAATTTGGTTAAATAATAACAGAATTTAGTAATTTCTAAAAAACATAGTTATTTAGTTTTATTCGTATTACTTTATACTTCTGAAACATATGTAGATTTTTATAAACACTCACAATATTTTGATATTTTGTTCCTTTATTCAAACGTATATCTTTATTTGTTCAAAGGTACACATACATGGGGCAGGTTTGAATAGAAATCTCTCAAATTTTTAAAATCTCACAAAATATTTACTTTACTTAGAAAACTTTCGCTTTCTGATTCATATGATAAAGAAATGCATTGTTTTTATTGTGTAATATTTAAATTTCAATAAATATAAATCAATTAAGAAATGATTTTCTTTTTCTAAAATTATCTTCAAACGTGCCCTCCCCCTCCTCTCCCTATATATATTCATGTATTACAAAAAGAAAAAAAAAACCCAAAATTAACCTTATACTATATTAATTTCCTTTTACAATATTCCGCATTTATTCCGGCTTATTGAATTAAAATCTTATGATTAGATTTAATCTATTAATCTTTATATAAACGATATAAATTTTTAATTATCCTTAAAAAACATTTATTCCAATATGCGTAAAACTAAAAAAATGACTCTAAATTTAAAATATTCTTAAATAAACTTTATTTCTTAAAATATTTAATAAAACTCACTTTTTCCTTGTTTTTATTAACTCTTTTTTAAAAGTCTTATTAAATTTATCCCGAAAAAGCATACTTTCTTTTAAAACATCATTCTTTCTTATTTTTTTCTTTGCATTTTATATTTACTACGTATCCATGAATTCATTTCTTTTCCTCTTTTTGAATGAAATTATCGCATGTGGACTACATTTCATTTTAACTACTTTTGATTATCATATAAGTTAAATAGTAATCTTTTTAATAAAATTATCGTTTGCAGGTTACATTCAATTTCGTTGCTTTAAACTCGATCCCAGGTGATAATTATTGTTTACATGAAGGTATCGGGGACTGAGATTATCAAATGTTCTAGAAACTAATTTTTATTTTAGCCAAGAGGTTCGGAGATAATAAGAAGAATTCGGTTTTGCGTGAATCCTTGGGACTTATGGCTGCTTTGAATGGAACGTTTATTATTTTACAATGAAGTCATTTAGCTGGGAAATGAAGGGTATTTTTCTGATGATATGACTGCAGAAAAAATAAAAAATATGCTTTAAAGGTGTTTTTTCTTCTATTAAGCCACGAATCCTGTGCAATTAAATGGGAAACTGTATTCTTTTAATAAAAAAGTAACTGTGCTTTGACATTTTCTCTCACTCCCTATATCCTTATGTCAAACATATTTATATATTTAATAATATTAAATACTCTTTAAAAAATATTTTTCGTTTTAATTTTTGTTACTGGTATTATATAAAGAATGTGCAATTTGACTTGAGTTAAGTTTTTAGCCAAGAACCCCACATAGATTCATGGTAGCATACCAATTTTTATGCGTAACCATGATCAACATAGATCTTTATTTAAATATAAGTGTTTGAATGCACTCTGCTAACAGTACATTTTTCCAGATACAGGAAGTAAGAGCATGCGCGTATTTAAAAAACAATTTTACATGTAATGGATTAAAAATAATATGTAATGGATTAAAATTTGGTTCCTCGTATAAAAAGAATGGTATGTAGCGTTAAAACCTTTTTAGTACCAGAGCGCTTTTAAATATTTCGTTTTATTATTTTTAGTTTACACCGTAAGAAAACACACTAGCGTACTATGTAGATTATTTTCTAGTTTTCAACCAGAAACAACACTAATAAACCATAAATGCAAAATAAATAGCATGTACATACATTTACAAAATCATCGAAGGCGCAAAAATGTGTTTGGTAAACACATAAGGGAACATTGTTGAAAATTCTTTAACCCATGTCCATTTTATCACTAAAGACATTTATTATATTAACTAATTTTTAGTACAAGTAGGGTGGTAAAGTAGGTGGTACTTAAAAGTTCGTACAGTACATATTTTTGTTAAATATGTGTACATGGAGAAGTATTTTAATGCGTATATGTTCAAAATGTGCTGTCGTAGAAAAAAAAAAAAAAAAAGATATACTTTCGATTAATTCCTCAACCAATTATCATGGAAGAAAGTTACTGATTCGGTACGATTGAAAATAAATCCTTCTTTTAAATTATGCATTTAAATTTGCTTAGAGGCCAATCTACACATATTCAAACGAACCCTAACTTTTATATAATACCAGGATCCAATTCTGACAGCTTAAGTGACGTTTAGACCCTTCAATTAGCCTAAAAACAAATTTTTAAGCAATTCGTGCAATAAGTTTCCCAGACATTTACTTTTAAACGAGCTAATTTTAGGTGCTGTATCCTAATAGTAGTTCGATACTCGATGTCTGAAGAAGGATCTCCCTTCTTCATCAAGGAATTGTAAATATCATTTATGCAGTCAATGAAGACACTAGATTATAGGATAGCAAAAGAAATTTCAACATATCTAAGCGCTTCTGTGATAGACGGCTTCTTAAATCATCATTTTAAGTAGATTTCGTATGAAATACTACCTATTGCTTTAGCACCAATGTTGGAATTTCTGAAAAATTTTTGCAGATCTACACCGATCATGACCCCTAGAACCCAAAACTACCATTAGTAAAAAAGTTTATATCTATCTATCTATCTATCTATCTATCTATATCTATCTATCTATCTATCTATCTATCTATCTATCTATCTATCTATCTATCTATATCTATATATATATATATCACTTTCTTATGGACACAATAACTTCTATAGTTTTGCTCCAATCTCTTCAAAACTGATACATAAAATCAAGGGGCATAAAATCTCGGCTAAGTTCGTTAAAAGGCAAAATCGATCAAAGGGGGTGGAAATAGGGAGGGTTTTTGTGAAAATCGAAAAAACGTCATAACTTTTTAATTAAAAAAGATAATAAGGATTAAAAGATAGGTTTAAAGTTTGTATTATTTCTTAAAAATATGCCAAAAGTTTAAGTGTGACAGATTTTTGATTAATTTAGAAATGGGCTCAAGGCGCGAAAAAAACAGGGTTTTTGGGAGAAAAAAAAATTCATAACTTCGACAATTCTCAAGATATTGAATCCAACTAAAATTTTTATAAATGTACTCAAAATTATCTAAAACTTCTGTATTTATAAGTTTTAATAGGACCAACTTTTACTGATAAAAAAAATTAAAAATGAAAAGAAAAAGGGGGGATGAAAAAAGAAAAAAATCCATAACTCCGTCAATTTTTAAACTATAAAATCTAATTAAATTTATTTTACTTATTCTCAATAATATCTACAACTTTTATACTGACAAGTTTTACATAAGACCAATTCGTATAGCAAAAATAAATTAAACAATAATAGGAGTTGGAGAAAGAACCTCAAATCCAAACTGCTTATATTCTGACTCATTTTTAAATTCATTTTTGATTTTAAACGCTTCCAAATAGTAGATCCTCTTATTTAGAAACTGTATTAAGTGACACATTGGTCAGTTGTTTTTTGATAAAGACAGAATATATTTCAAAAAAGGCTCCCAAAAAGAGTATTTTGAACAGAATATCCTGAAATCATCGTGACTGAAAATTTAAAGAAGTATTCAAATAAGAAATTGTTTTTTTTTCTGACTCGTTTTTAAATCCATTTCTGATTTCAAATTCATACAATTTACAGATCCCCTTATTTAGGAACTATATAATGTGACGCATTGGCCAGTTTTTTGATTAAGATTGAATATATTTTTAAAAATGCTGTCAAAGGGGGCATTTCGCACAAAATTTTCCGAAGCGATCATGATTAAAGTATTAAGTATGTATTCAAATAACAAATCGGTCACTTTATGACTCATTTTTAAATTCAATTTGGTCTCAAACGCATTCAGTTGGGAGTTTTTTGTTATTTAGGAACTATATAATGTACTGTTTTCGTCGATTTTTTAATAAATTCAGAATATATTTTAGAATATGATGTCAAAATGGGCATTTGAGCTGAATTTCGCTTAGGATGATTCTGATAAAACCAGTTCTTGCAGAAAAATGAAATAAAAAATTTTTCATAAGCGGCCAAATGCAGTTATTAAACTGGGTTTATCTCTAATCATACTTCATTTTTTGTTGTTGAAATGAGCACTCTTTGAAATCTACCTCCGCCTATAGGCCAAGTAGACAGGAATTTTTTGCAGTTTTTTAAGCAGAACTTGAAAATTACTTGGAAGAAAAAATCTGAATTTTTTATTTCCATAATCTAGGACCTAATAAAAATAAATCCATAAGAAAAATTCTAGGTTGCAATTCCTCTATTTTTGAATATTAATTTCATAATTTCATCATTCATATTATAAAATTATAAAAATTGTAAATTCAACGCTTTTATGTTTGAATATATTAATATTATTGATGAATAAAAAAATCGGCAAGTTAGAAGTATAATTTCAGGAGATAGTATTAAAGATATCAAAATATAATTTAACATTAGTAGAACTAAATATTCAATCCTCTTAAATTCAAGAACAAGAATACTTTTTCGTTGAGAGAAAGTTTAACTTCCACCGGAAATAGTATTTTATTTTTGTTGACAGTAAAAAGCTATAAAATTCGCGAATGGAATTAGTAGCATAAGGGTAAAATCTCAAGTTTTAATGTGAATAAATTTACAATTAAAACAAAATTAACAGAACTCATCGTTGTTGGGGTTTAAATGACATCAGCGTTACTAAAGGATGTACATTAAAATTATTATTATTTTTAAATATATTATTGCAGATGAAGTTACTGTTTACAAATTGGCAACATTTTAGCCTGGAATGGTGGTGGTTTCTGAAGCTTGTTATATGATGTGAAAGTATAGCTTTTAGAAAAGATAATGGCGGATATTAAAACAAATTGATGGAAATTACACATTTAGTAACAAATAGAACTGTTATATTCATAATCAAAATGATATTATAGTTTTAAGTTATTGTCAAGTCATGATAAGGGCATTCCCCTATATTTATTATTTAATTCACAATCTTTTTTTTGTTTGTTTGTTTCTTGTATACTAAATATGTGTTTCATACGATGTTTCATTAAACGAAACATGCAAATAGTTTTTCTAATTAAATTTAAAATAAGGGATAAAGTTTATAATGCTTTTCCGACCGTAGAACAGTAAACAATGGTGTAGTTGTAAAAAAAAAAAAAAAAAAAAAAAAAAAAAGGATATACATTTTAAGTAAGGATATATGATCAAGGAAGAGAGTATATAAAAAATATATATACTAAAGCTTTTTAGAGAAACAGATGGCATACGGAGTACATTAAAAAATCTAGAAAGTATATGGCGTTTACCCGCGTATAACTTCCACTAAATCCTTGACAGTAAAGGCATATAGTTTAATATTCACTAGGATATGCTGTTTTGTGTAAATTTTTGATACAAAAATCTTCATATTTTTTTACAGCTACATACATCTTGTCTTAAATCTTGACTTACTTTAATGTCTTTTGAATATAATGTATTATATCTTTTCTGACCTGCTTTAGCACCCATGTTTGAAAAACATCGCATATTTTTATAAATATTAAATACCTATATTTCTTTAGTTATTGATGTAGTAACACATTTAACTAACCAGTGATTCATATTTACAAAACGTAGTTTCAACTATACTTAAATATTGTTTTCGTACTGTCATTTGTTTCCGAATATCGCATTTTTTATGTTTCATATCATGCATTGAAGATTATTGAGAAGTATTTAGAACTGATAATCTTTAATAGCTGTTTTAATGATTCTTAAAAAATGAAGAAATTTAATAAACTATTTATAAATCTAACTTACTGTGGGGAAAGAATCTATTTCTTTATTAAATAAAAAGCATTATCTCATGTTACATATTGTTAAAGTTATTCCAAACTCTGTGTCTACGATAATAAAAAAAATGTTACATCCAGCATTTTGTTAACAAACTTTTACAGACTTTTTTAAACATTCTTGCTTCGGTCCTTTCCACGTTTTAATCTTGTTCGTACAATTTTTATCTCTTTTTTATTTCCTTCGTTTTCACTATGATTCCAGAAGTGCTTATCGACGTAGTTCCTATGTCACGCACATGGGACATCAGCCTAAAGATAAGGAAAATGTAACACTTTTTTTTACTTTACTAATGTTTTTTATCATAACACTTGGTTTAAGGAATGTAATTTTTCCGAATATAAAGAAAAATATAATTTTTCACTTTTTTATGATATGCGGCCAGTCTTTTTTATCAGTTTTTAAAATAACTATCGAAATTAGTAAACTTTTATCGCAATTTTGCTTTTGTGTAAATATTTAATATAAAACTACATAAATTGCATAGGAGAAAATTTAATCTGAAAGGAAAAATTTCCACTAAAATACAAAAATAAGATAAATGGTGCAGTATGTGCATTTCAAAGTTTAAAAAAAAAATCACAATTTTTATCGTAATATTTGGTTTAAGAAATGCATTTTTTCCTAATATAATGAAAAATATAATTTCTAACTTATTTTATTACATTATGTGTATATTTTTAAAACCACTTTTTAAATAAAGCACCGAATCTAGAGAGCGTTTATTCAAACAACTACATTTTATTTTTATGTAAATATTTAGTAAAAAGCCACATTTATTTTGTTTAAAAAATTAAACTGAAGGAACAAAACATAAAAATCTGAGAATATGATTAATATAATGTGTATTTAAAATTCACACAATCATCATATTTTATCTAATTAGCTAATATGAAAACAAATACGATATATTGTAAATAAATAATATGTTAGAAATACAGTATTGACATAGTTTTTTTAAATTAGAAAATTATTAATTTGCCAAATTGCTTGATACAAGTTCCTTGGCGAAATAGTAAAATTATTTTACATGCTTTTAGCGCATTCGTATTTGCGAAAAAAAAGTATCATGAGTCACATTTCTATAAACGGTTAAAAAACAAACATTTACCAATCATACAAAAAATATTGCATATACAAAATTCTTTTACAACAAGGTAGCAAGCGCTGTCGATTCCTTACAGAGGTAAACTTATTCCACAGTCTTTGAACTTTTAATACATGATTTTTTATTTCTTTCAAAAAGAAAAATCATTACATTCGATTACATTAATTTTTAACACACTTATTAAGTTCAATTGGTAAATAAGTTATAAGAGGTTTAATTCTTCATATGGGTGAAAAAAAGCTGGTCCAGGATTCGAACTAGTAATTCCTTGGCTGAAACCAACGATGCTCTGTCAAGTAAAACATTCATGTTATTTTGTAACTAGATTAAATACTGCATGCACAATTAAATTTTTATACTAATTATTATCACAATTATCGTCATCATCTCTATCATGGATAAAGTCTATAACTAAAATTCGCCTTTAAACCATCCCTTTCGTGGTTTTTCTCTGTCTGTGTTTCCCTTTGGATAGTAAATCAAAACTGCTTTTATTATTCTATCAAAAGTCATCCTTTCTAAATGCTGCTTCCGTTTTCTTCAGTAAAATTTTTTATGTTATTCAATAATGGCAAAACTTGTGGGTTTGCTCGCGTAATAGTTGAAATATGCCAAGTGATATTTGCATGTTTGATGTTTATTATAATTATATATATAAAACCCCTCCGTGTATAACAATTCCGGGGTCAACCTATCCACGAGAAAAAGAAACTCATTTACCAATGAAAACGTTTCATAGTCGTAATGGAGCGTTCTCATTGGTCAGATTTACAGTGGGAGCTGTTAAATGACGTCACTACATTTTACTACACTTTGAAATCTTTCCACGATATTAAAAAGTAGATTGTTAAAAATTTGATCCATTTGCTGCAGCGGCACTCCACAGCTTTTATAGAATATCTCTTTTATGACCAATGAGAATGCTCCATAACACAGTAAAGTGACCGTTTTCTATAAAAGCGTTGGAGTGAGGCTGTAGCAAATGAGTCAAATTTTTTACAGTGTATATTTAATTAAAACTTTTTATTAAAGGAAAGCAAAGATGCGTTTTAAAAGCAATATTGTTAAAATTTTTATATTCGGGTTGCTTTATTTTTTTTTTTCTTTACAGCCGTGAATAACTCTTGCGAATTTCAAATCTATAAAAAACGCCTATTTTTTTCCCAGCACCTTCTTCGTTCCAAGCCCAAGCTCGCACTCTGATTGGTTGTCGTTCTCGGCACTCTTTTCATGTAACTTGGCGATAATCATACTTGGCGTAGCGATAGATGCTTCCGTCGAGGGGTCAGATTTCCTTCCGAACCGAGTACAAAGTAACTTTTCCCGTTTATTAATAAGTAAAGCATTAGCCATTTTATAAAATAACACAAGATAATAATACACAAGAGCACAAGACCATGAGGATAAGAATGAAGGAAGAATAAGAGTGAGTAGGTTAGGTTTTAGGTTTACTTGTTCACTTACGAGCGAAGTATTTTTCGCCAAGTATGGTTATTCGCAAGTTACGTGAAAACAGTGCCGAGAGCAACAACCAATTAGATTGAAAGCTTGGGCTTGGAACGACGAAGGTGCTCGGAAAAAAAATTTCGCATAAAAAACATTGTGAAAAGTTACCTCCGATTTTAAAGGCAATCGATTTTCTGACCAATGAAACCGTTCCATCGGCGTAATGGAGCGTTCTCAAGGGTCAGATTTACACTGGGAGCTGTAAATGACGTCACTACATTTTACTTCGCTTTGAAATCTTTTCACGATTTGAAAAACATTATTTAATTAAAACATTTTATTTAAGCAAACCGCGGGTGCGTTTTAAATTTCATTATAATCGCCACCCCCATCTACCAGATAGTTTTGCTATAATTTTAAATGCAGATTTCTGTTGAAATTTTCTTTCTTTCTTTCTTTCTTTTTTTTTTTTTTTTTTGTTAGAATTTCCTTTTCCAAGTTTAATCGCTGTATTTATCAAAATTGTTTCTGCCTAAAGTGGCTATGATTGACCACAGTTGTAATTTTTTATCATCCTTTAAAAATGCAAACACGTCATTTTGACGGGCTATCTTCTAGTTAATAATATATTTGGGGAAAATTCAAAAAAATCCATTTAAGCCACAGTTTGAATAAGTTTCATTATAACACTACATTATTCCAAAATAAGACTTAAAATAAAATGAGAAACTAAAACTAATTCTACATAAATGGATTACCATATCGAAAATATTTAGAAACATTTATGCTCAATTCATACGTTTCTTTCAACATTCCTCTGAAGCATTTAATTTTATACACTGTAAAAATGTCAGATGTTTCTGAATGCATAAAAATGTACTGTAATCAAAAACGAAAATATGCTGTGACCTCTTCTAACTCACCTAAAGTTTCGAAAACCGTTCCTTTACCTTTAAAAATTTCAGAAAACTATTTGTTTTCGAAATTTGAAAAAGAATTTATTAAAACTAATTTTTATTAGCTGCCCGTCCTTTTCGGAAACGTTTCTAAGTAGCGTTTACAGTTCAATAATCACTTTTCTCAAATCAAAATATCACTTTTTCGGATACTACCAATTCTCAAGTAAACATTTTCAGCTGCAGAACTGATTTTGTGAATGCAATTGTAGCAAAATAATGTAAATTTTCATATTAATGTTAATACTGTTAATATTGTATGTTTGTCTATTAAACATGTTCTCTGAATATCAAAATATTTTTTTATGAATTGGCAGTATCCGAAAAAGTGATATTTTGATTTGAGAAAAGTGATTAGTGTACTGTAAAAGCTTCTTAGAAACGTTTTCTAAAAGGACGGGCAGCTAATAAAAATTAATTTTTACAAATTCATCTTTGAATTTCGAAAACAAGTAGTTTTCTGAAATTTTTAAAGATAAAGGAACGGTTTTCAAAACCTTAGCTGAGTTAGAAGAGGTCACAGAGCATATTTTCGTTTTTGATTACAGTACATTTTTATACATTCAGAAACATCTGATATTTTTACAGTGTAGAAACCAATTTCTTAGTATGCATTTACATTTTAAAATTGACCACACTGTCAAATCCAACTTTCTTTTTTAAGAGTCTACCATCTGTTTAGGGGTAGTGGCACTCAATTAAAATACCTATGTTGAAAAAGGGACTATCATTATTAATTTGCCAGTAAACATCGGCTAGGAATTTCAAGATATTGTCAAATTGTCGTAAACCGTCTCATTTGTCACCAATTTTACATGGCAGCCAAATTTCCTCACATAAATCGTAAAAATTTTAATATCTGCTACTAAACTTACGAATAAGGGGATAGAATATAGTACGATAATTCTATTTTTATGATTTATTAAATATGGAAAATACGTTTTTAGCAATCTTTATGTTGTTAGCAGACTTTACATTCTGCTTATTTTTAAACTTAAACCGTTATATTAAAATTCGGAACGTTATATATACATAATAAAGTTCATTTTTATTCATTTTATCCTCTATTTTGTAGTATTTTGAACAATTTTTGACTTATGTTAATAAAGATATTCCATACGGTTATTAAAATTACATTTGAATAACAATATTTGAATAACAATTATTACAAGTGCGTTCTGTAAATAAATGTTACTAAAAACAGATTGAGTATTCAATAAAACCAAATACCCAATACATAGCTAGTTATAAATAAATATAATTGAAATTATTTTGGCAGTTTCAGAGGAAAAAGTACATAAATTTAAGCTACCTCTCATATTAATCTGCTTTTTTTCTCACCTTCTTAAATTCAAATTTATTAGAAAGCTTACAATTTCAAGCACAGCAAAATTTACTAGAATTGCATTTATAATGCTTAAAAAAAGAAAAATGTTAAAATATTCATGCTACATAATAATAAATAAATCAATGAAATTAAATTAAAACTTTTTTAACTTCACTACTTTTTGAAATGAACTAGCATATGACAAAAAGAAATATACGGCCACAATAAATAATCTCTTACAAAAATATTCTAATTCTTTATTTGTTGAAAATCCTATTAGATTACAGTTTCACGTTTTATTATTTTTTATCATACTCTAAAACCAATGTAAAAAATATACAACAGTTCTATTTTTTATCCCTAATTATTGCCTTAACTAAATATAAGGATTCGGAAGGGAGAAAAAAATCTCTAATATCTTCTAATATCTGTAATTACCTTCAAACAAATCTTTTTGAAGAAATTGTATTTCAATAATATTTCTCTCCAAATATCATATCTTTAATTATACTAAGCAAATATCATTGCAAAATAAATAAATAAATAAAATAATAATTCAAAAATATTTAAATTCAATTATCTTTTGTTAACTTTTTAATGTATTCAGGAAATGAGTAATAAATTAAATATTTCTTTTTCGAGCTTCTAACATAACGTCAGTTAAGCTTCCGTAACTGAATTTAGTGAACATTAATTTGTCAATGTTTTAATTTCCCAAATAAAATTTATGAATAAAATTAATGTTAGTACTCAGTAACACCATAATATCTTCAATATTAAATTGTGGAGACAAAATTTGTTTAATATTGCATGTTAAAATGAAATAAACTTATTTTGTAGGGTAGACCGGGGCTTGTGCTCATTTTTTGTTTAATATTATTATTTTTTTTTTTTATGAAAAAAATATCCTTAAATTTATACAATCAGTTTATCTAACTCTTTAATCACAAATGTGAAAATTTTCAAAGTGTTAATTTATAATTTCAAGATGAATCTTAGATTGACGTCAAAGTATAGGGCCTACCAGCCTTATCGCATGGAATAGGTTGGTCCTCCAAAATATTTTGATTTTTGGAATACTAATTTTGTTTAGCTTAACTACTGCCTTATAGATCGACATGTGGCGATCACGTCATCGAGTTGACAGCCAAAGTATTAGAATTGTTTGAAACTTCATTCTTATATTAAAATGCAACTGGTCTGCAATGTCATATCTTGTTGCAAAACACATGCAAACCGATTTTTGACTGGTATGTTTATAATAGTTTTTCTCTTCTTCTAGTCCTTCATGTTTTCAATCTTTGAATTTTGAAAAACAAAACTAAATCAATCCTACCGATCAGCTAATAAATAAATGAGCAGGAATTCCCCGCCATGATATGACTTAGCAGATCAGTTGCATTTTAATATTGTTATCTAGTTCCATCTAATCATGAAATTTCAGCTGGTAACTCGATGAGTGATTGTCTATGCTTCCACGTCTTGCTCTAATATTTAAAATCGTTCTCATCACCACCATACATGTAAACATAAAATATACTGTTCCCAGTGATAGACGATTCGTATGCCCAACGTTTAAATCTAGTATATTCAATCAACCGTTTTCTTATTTGCAGTTTAGTTAAACATTTACACTCGAGAGCTGATTTTTATGGACAAGTACTGTCCCACTTAAATGTATGTTCCAAATTCTCTGGATACCAGTATTTTAAACTAATATTCTTCTATCTATTTATATTATAAAGAAAAAACCTATCTGTGCGTAACGCATACGTCAGTTTGCGAATGGCGACACTCTGAAATTCGAAATAAAATTTCGGTTTTGCAATTTTTGTTATTACAAAATTTTAAACTTCTAAATATCGCACGTTTTCAATTTTTAAACCGTCGTATAAGAAAATAAATGCACTTTTAAATGCAATTTGTTTGAAAACTCTATCTTAATTTATTTTTAGGATATGAACTTTTTATAGTTTTCAATACCATTTTTTAAATTGTGGCAACAGTAGCACTCTATTTATATTAAAGGTAAAAAGAAAAAACTGGAGATGAGAGATTACTGTATCTCTTTGTTGCCATTTTCTCATAAAATGAAAAAAAAAATTGAAACTAAAATACGTGCTATGTCAAAAAATATCGTATGTTATTTAACCAGATCAGTATTGGTTTTATGTCGTTTTTATTTATCAAATAAGGATATTTAATTTATTACAAACTTACTTTACACACGATACAGAACTTTTTTTTTTTTTTTTTTTTTTTTTTTTTTTTTTTTTTTTTTTACAAAAATGTATTTTAAAGAATAGTTGTGTGACTTTTTTTTTCGGTTTTACTTAATTCGTATGAAATAGCTGAAAGAATGCAAATTAATTAACTAGAGTATAAAATCATTTTGAATAAATACAAATGAATGATTTCTGATAAAATATGTAACTATTAAAAAACAAATGAATTCATATAAAATCATTAGATACCCAATTTGATTTTCGAATGACGACATTGCATTTTTGCCTGGTTTCCAAGATAATGACGTCATATGTACACTTTTCTAAAGATTTTATAGATGTTGTTTAGGAATTGAATCATTGAACAGGGATGCTTTATTAGATGCCAATGTCGTCAGTTTATTAAGAAAAAACGCGTATTTTAATTCTTAACACGTTCGCTGCCGCTTAGGTGAAGATGTGATGATAGTTAATGCCGCACTGTAGAAGTGGGTTTTCCCCAGAAGCCGATTTACTTATAACAAAGAATCAGTGAAAGATTTTCCAGCGCCAACGCGTGACTGGCTATTGGACATCACCCCACATCATGCGCTGGTGCGTGAGTGGCCCCCTTAACGTTGGCACCATATCACGCGTTGGCGTGTGACCGACAGCGAATGTGTTAAAACTAGAATAGGTTTCGCAGAAATGTGGGATTTACACCATAGCTGAATTAAAATATTTCATCATTGGGGAAAATATTTCATCACTGAAATTAGCGTAATCGAAATCACAAAGTGATAAAAAGCAATGTTTTACAAAATTTTAGAATATCTTTATAGAAGATCTTTGACATACAACGTGCATGTGACCGAAAGTCTCTATCGAAAAAAAAGCAGATTCTCCAGCAGATACAGAACTCCATGGATGGATTCACTGCGGCAAGTTAGACAAGCAAATAAACTAAATCTTGGCAATAATTAGAGTACGAGATTTTTAAAATCGTCATTTTACTTGGAGGCTAAGGCGAAACACAGGCTACCACGGTGCATTCTATGTATCTTTTTCTACAGATCGCTGGAGTCACGTGATGCGCGAATACACCAATGCGGGTGCACGAATAGAGCACTACATCATTCTAACGGTCTGTAAAAAAAGATCTTTGGGATACACCGCGGTAGCCTGTCTTTTTCGTTAGCCTCGTTTTACTTTATGTGACGTCACAGGAATATTGTTTATCGTATTTATTGCATGCAGATTATTTAAGAAAATTTCATTTACACTTAAAGAAATATAAATAGTTTAATATCTGGTTCCAGTTAATGACAATAAACACTTCAAATTTTGAATTGAAATTATTTTAAAATGTTTGAAATGAAAATACATTTTTTTTTATAAAGGTGAATACAGATATGAGAGGTGCATACGTAAATTTTGAGATGATAAAAATAATATCAGATTTTGATTTCATGGATGAAAAAGATCTATGATTGTGTCAAAGCGGAATATGTTTTACTGTTTTTCCTTTTAGAATACCAAGTATACAAGTCATAATAGATAACTGCATCATAATAACTGATTGATCATTATTATATTTTACTGCTTATATATACGATTGCAATTTAATTTTAATAATTTCTACAACTGAGTTTATTTTGTTTACTTCAAGTTTTTTTTAAGAGTTAGACTTACCAATATAAGGTGCATTTTTTATTGCAACTAATTTTATAGATTTATTCTAACTCATTGAAACAGTTCCTACTTAAATATTTTCTTACAAACATATATGTGCGTAACGCATACGTCATTTTGCGAATGACAATACTTAAAAATCTGAAATGCAATTTCAATTTTGAAACATTTGCTACTGCAAATTTTTAAACATCTAAACGTTGCACATTTACAATTTTTGACTGTCGTATAGGGGAAAATGTACTTTTAAATGCTATTCATTTGAAAACTGTATTTTAATTTATTTTTTAATTTTTTGTGGTTTTTAATACCGTTTTTCTAATTGTGACAACAGAAGTACTCCATTTCTATTAAAAGCAGAGAGAAAAGGAAAGAAATGATTACTGTATCTTTATGTTGCTTTTTTCTCATCAAAAGTGAAAAAAAAAATTAAATACGTGTTGTGTCACGAATATCGTCTGTTATAAAACCCGGTGAATTTTGGTTTCATATTCAAATTTTCATTTACACTGAAAGGAATATAAATAGCTTAGTATATGTTTCAGATAATACCATCGATACTTCAAATTTTGAATTAAAATAATCAAATTAAAATATAATTTTTTGTAAAATATGGTGAATGCAGATATGAAACGTGCATATGTAAATTTTGATGTGGTGAAAATGATGTCGGGTATAGATTTCACGGAGAAAAGAATTCTAAAACTAAGTCAAAGAAGAATTTATATTTATTTTTTATTTTGGAATATTATAAAGGCCAAACGTATCTGTGCGTAACGCATACGTCAATTTGCACATGGCAACACTTTCAAATTTTAAATGAATTTTGGTATTACAATTTTTGCTACTAAAACTTTTTTAACTTCTTAATGTTGCGCATTTTCATTTTTTACACCATTGTGTAGGGAAAAAATTTGCTTTTAAATGAAATTTGTTTGAAAACTGTATCCTAATTTGTTTTTGAAATATAATTTTTTTTGTCGCTTTTAATACCTCTTTTCTAATCGTGGCAACAGGAGTACTCCATTTCTATTTAAAGCAAAGGAAGCAAGGGAAAAATTGAGTGCTGCATGTTTATGTTGCCATTTTCTCATTAAAAGGGAAAAAATAGATATTTAAATATCTTCTTTTATAAAACCCGGTGAATGTTGGTTTCATTTACAAGATTTTATTTACACATAAAAAAAATATCAACAGTTTAATATCTATTTCAGCTAATAGCATTGAGACTTCAAGTTTTGAATCAAAATTATCAAATTAAAATGCTATTTTTTCAAACGTGAATACAGATGTAAAATGTACATTTGTAAATTTTGATATGGTAAAAATGATGCCGAGTTTAGATTTCACTGGAAAAAATTCTATGATTGAGTCAAAGTTGAATAAATTTTGCTTTTTATCATTTTGAAATACTAGTATAAGAACCTTAATTGATAACTTTAACATAATTGCATACCTTTATTATTTTTACTGCTTACATATACGTTTAAAGTTTAATTTTAACAATTTCTAAAACTGCGTTTTATAGAAATAGTATTTTGTTAAATTGACGATAAGTATCGTTTGTTTAAGAGTGTGACATACCATTTTTTACTATAACTAATTTTGAAGTTTATTATAAGTTAATGAAAGAATTCCTTCTTAAACATTTTCTTTCGTCAAAATTTGACGGGTTCTACCTTGTTAAAATAATTGCCTTAATTGATATCTTTATCATAATAACAGATTTTTATTATTTTTTCTGCTTGCATGTAAGGTTATAGTTTAATTTTGATCATTTCTACTACTGAGTTTTATAGAAATAGTATTTTGTTAACTTTAGGTTAAATATGATTTGTTTAAGAGTTAGACTTACCAATAAAAGGGGCATTTTCTATTATAATGAATTTTGTAGGTTTATTACAAATCAATCAAACAGTCCTTCTTAAACTTTTTCTTTAGTCGAAATTCGGCGAGTTCTATCTCGTATAAATAATAGCCGAATAATCTGTGAGAAAAGAAGGCGAAATAAACTGTAAGATAATGGCGTCTCGACATACGAGGGACACCTGGCAACATTAGTTGTGAGTGAGAATCTCTTCTGGGGTGCAAAAGGTTATTACACCCTGATTTGAGCAACACAAATAATGTTTAATAAAATGCCATTTAATTTTATACTGGCGGTGTCGCCTAGCAACCAAAATGTACCAAATTATATCAAAATGTAAAAAAAATTCTGCGCAAACGATAATGTGTGAGAGAAATACATTATATTTTTATTTCTAGAACTTTTACCTAAGCTGTGTGAAAAAATATCCTTTTTGTTTTTGTGTTGTGATTCGAATGTTTTTTTATGAGAATATGTGTTAAAATATTACGGTTTATAATGGAGTTGTTTATTGCTAATTTATCTATGTTTGAAAGAAACAGAGATGGGTTTTCATGAGAATAAACTGTTTAAAACGAGAGATGTGTATTTAATTTAGAGTTGAGTAAAAAATTGATAGTCATTTTGAACATTGGATAATTCAAATAAACCTGTAACTTAATTGACTTTTATATATTATGAACGTATAAAACAAACTCATGTACTGAGGAACAACATTTTCCGAATTGCGGGCATGCGTGTCAAAATATTCCCGGCCATATAAATGATCTTCTACAAACTCGTATCTCTTCATACATACAATGTAGATCTGCAATGAAGTTAACTTTGTTCACTAACATCATAATAAAGTAACAACGTGCTCAGTTTTGCTTTGTCTAGCTCGCTGAGTTTTTGCACTGAAGAAGAATCTCGATAGTAGATTCGAAACAGCTGTTTACTCCCTTTTAACACTTTATTTGAGCATTTATAATCGTTGGTTTCTATCTTTTAACATTTTTGCACAAAGGCTTTAATTGCTATCTTAAGGTATTTCTTTGTGTTTTAACTTCAGATGCATTTTTCTAAGTGAAAATGATTATAGCAGGAAAATCTGATTAACGATTTTTATGTCAGTTCATTTTTATTGGGTGTATTAAGAAGTTGTGAAGGAAATTTTGTCAGATGTTTACAGTGAAGTATCATGCCATTCAGTAAACTGCGTTGTGTGATTGGATAAGAACCAGTTCGGCCTTTTCAAATCGATACAGAAGATGGAAGAAAAACTAGCCCGATACCCTACAGCACAAAACCTTAAGGTATCAAGCACAAGAAAGGAAACCTTTTATTTTATGGAAGAGAGAAATGGATATATCTAAACATCCATGTATGCGGGAAGTAAAGTGGTGCGTAAGGCACAAATTGATGCCACAAGTGATTGCCACGTAGGTTTGTCATTGTGCATTTCTGCTCGCTGCTACCAGTTCTCCCAGTTTTCATACAATGATTGTAGAACAAACACAATGATAAACCTATGAAGAAAACATTAGTCGTATTAATTTTTGGTTTATGCAGCATTTCAGTTTCGGCAGACATGCTTCATTATACTCCCCTAATTCTACTCTTTCATAAAATAAAAGTATTTTTCTTGTAATTATACCTTAGGTTTTTGTGCTGTCGGCTCTTGTACTAAATGAATGTAAAGTGTAAATTTCGAAGACGAAAGTTGTCATCCTATAAGTCATTCCTTTAATGAAGGTGTCTTGAATTGCATGAAACTGCTAAACAGGCGTTTGGAAAAAAAACTTTCTTTTGGAAAATCATGACAGAAGATGAAAAATTGATATGTTATAACAATTTCAAATAAGAAAAAATATTGGTTGACTCCCGGTGGAGCAGCAATATTAAAGCCGAAAGGAACCACTCACTGCAAAACATTTCTTTGAATCTTGTGGATTGTGAAGAGCGTGCTCTATTTTAAATATTGTTGTAGCCTGGTGTATGCGTAGCTTCCGAACGCCATAACCAACAATTGCTTTAACTGAACCAGTAAATCGGCCAAAGATTTCTATTTATTGGCAAAGGTTTCAGTCGCGCAAAATTGCTCCATGATAAATCAACATCTCATGTTGCAAAAGCAATAAAGGACACGTGAGTTACTCTTGTCTGGAAAGTTTTGTACCATTAAACGTGTTGTCTCGATAAAGCCCTTCTGGATTATCCATTTGTTTCGGTCGATGCTGATTTCCTTGTTTTTTGTACACTTCCGGCTAATGGACGAAGTGTGAAACTTGGTTGATGACTTTATCTCGTAAAAAAAAACAAAATGTTCTAAATTGCTGGCATCTGCCAACAGCCAACCAATGGTGGAATGTGTTAGATAATGATGGAGATTATTTTAATGAATGACGTTATTTTTCTCAGCTCTTAATTGAATATTCCTTTTTCTAAAAAGTTTTAAAATTTTTATTCCACTAACTACTTTTTGTTATTATTCCAAATCTTTCGAATAAAATATATAGTTTAAATAAGCTACAAATTTATAAATTCTTTGAAACGTAATATCGGAATATTCAGTGAAAATTCAGTGTTGTTATTTTCTATTTTCTATATACGGGAGACCAGTGGCGAAAAAACCCGAGCGCTCCTAACTACGTCCTTGAAAAGGATGCGACTATTCTCGAGATTAATAGGTTAATTTGCCACATAGCCTAATTTTGTTTTATTATTTTCATATCAAAATATTTCGTTAATATTTTGTTTAAATCAGTTGGTAATAAAAAATTCTGAACAATTACAATCTTTAAATTACAATCTTTTAGATTGTTTTTCTCTAAACTGAAACTTTGATTGAGAAATAAATCCGATACAATTATAAATAAGTACAAGAAATACCAGCCTGATGCGGATATTCTAAACTTGTCTTTTATTTTATACATGTTAATACTTCAAAATTTGAAATCACAATGTCAAAATTAAATATTAATCCATGCCCATTATGGCGATTCTAATGGTATGAAATTCTGTTCATAAGTTTCCGACGTATGACTATCGCTATAATGACGAAAATAATACAAAATGCATAGAAGAAGCACCACTTGTTTGGTGATTTATATTGAAACCTAATCTGTAAAAACTTATATCAACATCGATTTTAATATGAAGTTTCATAAAAATCTCTTCTTCAAACAAAGCTGTTTAGGAAATCTTAAAGAATGCAGTAAAACAGCTCTATCTGTTGAGCGTTTTACAGGAAAATGTAGAAGACGTCAAGTAATATGAAATACTGATTGAATTTGAGGCTTGATGAAAATCCGTGAAGTAGTTCTGGAGATTAAGCAATTGTGGAGATCGTAAAAAAATGCATCAAACAGTGCCGCCATTCTGTCAAACGATTTAAACAAAGTTGAAAAAACACGAATTTGCGTGAAGCTCTAATTGAATGTGAAATCTCATGAAATTCCGTGCATCCATTCAAGAGCTTGAGCCATCGAGAAAAATTAAAAAAAAAAAAAGATGCATAAAAGCGCAACCTGTTGAGTAATTTATACCAAAAACTAATGAACCCTATTTTGAATCAGGGAGCAACTGAATATTTTTTAAATTAAATTACATGCATTAGTTCTGGCGATAAGGTGCCCACAAAGTATGCGTTACTTACATATAAACAGACCGATTGGCTGAGAGACACACAGATAGACACACAGTCAGTCATTTGGTAAAAATATGTTTTCTTGTATCTCTCTTTTTGGTAAAATGTGAAAATACGTCGAAAATCGGACGACAAAAAACTTCAAGAATTCAATACTTTCTTTCTGGTAAAGATAGAAGAATGTAAAATGTTTCCTAACTGAATATTTCAACATTTGAAATGCATTTTCGCTATTGACACTGTTGTTGGTAAAAAAAGACATGATAAGACATTTGAAGGATGAATCTTAAAAACCATGATTTTTTTTTTCATATACAGTTTTTTTTTTTTTACAATTCTAAACCTTTCATTGTGTTCCGTTTGCTGCAAAAATACAAGATAAAAGTTTGAATAATATTTTTTTATATTTAATAGTAGGTCAATTGACTCAAAATTTGTAAAAATTGAAAAAATTAAGAATATTAGACATACAAATTACAAATATGCACTTGAATTGTTTTATTGTTTCAATTGCGACGATTTATTTAATTTATTATACAAATTATTAGTACTTTATTTTGTATTGCATTTTTATAGCTATTGGGTAGACTAAGAATTTTTTTTCTTGTTTTATTGGTACATTTTGCACGAATCTTAAACGAACTGTAACAGAAATTGTATTTGAATTTTATCATGGATTACCGATGCACTTTATTCCTGAAAAAGTGTAAGTGAACTTTCATCATAGTCGTTCATTACTTGTAGAAATTATATTTCATTAGTCTGTTTTTATTCCTCTTTTATCTTTCTCAAGTCAGGATCAATTTGAAGATATCCTGCTGGTAGTTCCGCCCATGGAAACGATATCACTGACTTATCTGTGACAAAATTAACCGACTATGTATATTTGAATGAATTAAGAGCAACACTGACTTGCTTCGAGTAATTTTCAGCTTGTGTTCAGAAGTAGCTTCTACTGTAAAACAGAAACTATGCGTCTTTTGGTTTAGGAAACTCACAAGGCTGTCAAAAAGGTAAAATGAACAAGTCCTTCTGAAAAATACTACCGGGAATTAGCACATTTATGTGATGGTGACTTAATAATATCGAAATATATTGATAAGTATTCTACAAATTATTTAAGCGACAACAGTGCATTATACGTTAAAAATTAATCTTGTTGTGAAGAGATCCTAGTTATCAAGTAAACACGGTTTGTAAAAAATAAACATCACATAATACTTCTTCCTCTTTTGATGTCAAATTAAATTAAGTATTGAATATCCAGATCTTGAGATAAAATATATGATTTTGGACATCCACCAAGCATAGTGTTTTATAATCACCTCTAAGCTTTGTTTCTCTCTTTTCTTTAAGGCAATTGTTCGCACAGTTTATCGTCCTTTGCTTTATATCTTCTACTAGATTTGTGACATCATCAAATGAAATCTGTGGGTCGTACATGTCTCTATAAATGAGAGTGCAATATTCTTGAAAACATTTAAATAGAGAAACTTCAAGTGCAGATTTGACTCGTATGTTATAAACACAGTATTAGTTTTATCAGTTCCTAATGAGATGCCTCCAAGCAAGTGATAAGAGATATGTTTTCAATATTGTTCTATAAGAACGCAGAAGAAATATCATCCTCTCGGTGTTTGAATTTGTCGAAGCATAATGCGCAAATATTATCTGCTATTTTTCAATCTAGAATATACTTAAAGGCAGCTGTTGATCGAGTTTCTCTTGTTGCATATGAAATCTTGGTAACAGTGAGTAGCTGAAAAAACTCTTTTCCCAGAAAATAAAACTGGTCACCGATCAGCCTGTCAAATTCCTGCCAATTCATAATTTTCCTTATCTCAGTATATGATAGAACTAGTGTTGCTTTGAGACTTGCTTTCTAATTTTTTCATATTTCTTAGTTCCCTCAAACGTTCTTTGCCAATAATTTCAGTTTTGTAAAATATGTATCGCATTTATTTAAATTTTAAAAGGTCTGATTTATTTTTCTAGACATAGCATACTCGAACGCGTATATGTACCATTGCTTATACATCAGGAAATTGTCCATCACTGAGCTGCTTCTAAATACTGTCAAATGCGCTAATATTTTGCCTAAATCTTTTTCATTAAAATGAACACATTTAGAGGGCTGGAAGATTGTATTTACAAGCTTAAAATCTATGCTAATCTTATAAGACAAAAGTCAGTTATATTTGCCAGCAATTCCATTTGTCGATAGTTTGAAAAAATATCATGAAACGGCTATCTTGCCCGTATGACCAACATTCCCTGGTCTGTCTTGCTTAAATTCTACATACAAATCTACACAGATTCAGCCAATTTTCCATTTTACGAAATAATTTATTTTGGTTGTGAAAAATCTGGAGGAATTCTCGTCAGAAATAGTCAGACGTTACTTATAATGGAAACGATTGAATTTTCTCAAAAGTTTTGTATATTTATACAAATTTCTGAAAATGTTCAATTTATACAGAGTGTAACTAAACTACTGGGCAAAACTTTAAGGTTTATAGTACACATAAAGACAAATAATATTAAATGGGAAACTAAGGGTCCCAAACGTTTTCCGAAGGATATAGGCGACATCAAAGTTTAGGGTCCAAAATTTGAAATGATTATAAAAAACGGAAAAATTTGTCGATTCGTTTGCGATTTTCACGAAAACTATTCTTTATGTCAGTATTGTATTGAAAATAAATTATAAAGATACATTCCAAAAAGTGCCGATAGAGGGCGCCTTAGACTTTGGAGTAACGAACAATTATTTTTTACCGCTATTTTTGCATCTCATTAAATTTTTTTAGAAGTTTAGAGAGGTCTGCACGGTCCCGGGCTTGGCCCGTGACCCGTATCCGGCCCGGCAGACTTAGAAATTTTTTTTTCAACGGATCGGGCCGGGCCGGCAAAAAAATGAACGGGCGAGACGAGCCGGGCCGATTAAAAAATTTTTCGGGCCTGCCGGCCCGTTCTGAAGATTTGGGTTGGGACGATAAAATATGAGCTATTTTCAATGGTTTTAACGAGAATAAGTATAAATGTGCGTCACGAGCCATACCAGTTTGACAACATTAATATAAAAATGTACAGTGTAGAGATCAGCATCGGAAAATTACGTTGTGTGTAACTCGTTGTAATATTTTTTTAGCTGACTCATGCCGGTCCGAGATCAAGCTTGCATTATTTTTCCACATATAGACTGGCCGGACCAGAACTAGAGTTAATTGTTCTCAACATCTGTAGGGCAGAAAACATGATTTGTAAAATTATTAACAGAGATAAAAAACTTATGTTAGCTTCATCTTCGGATACGTACTTCTTGATGGTTTTTAATTTAATTTCTCCATAATGCGAAAGTTTGACACATTTTCTGATTAATTTCAAATTGTAAAAGTATGAAAGTAATAAGCTTAACTATTGAAGGAATTTGGAATCGAATAACGTTTTTTATTTTTGGTAAATAAAATACTTGTATGACCTTGTTGAGATGTAATAATTTCTCAAATGATTACAGGTTTTTCTCCATTCCCATGCAGTCGCTATCGCTTCCGGAAATTCTATTCAAATCGCTAATTATGACAGTATTTTATTTGCTTGTATTATTCTTAAATTGCTTGTATCAAAAAATGGATAACGCCACTCGATTATATAGTTTTTGAATAAAGATACCTGCTAATCTTATGCATTTCTAAGAAAAAAGTGAATTTAGAAATATATGAGAAAGGAGCTTCTTTGAATTTAAGAATGAATTTGGATTTAAAACCTTTAATAAAATGATATAGAAATATTTTTATAAATCTTCTTTTATCAAACATCTTCAAAAGTTGCGATGTTTTTAGCTTTCTTTCTTTTTTCTTTTATTCTAAGTCATATTAAATTTTTAATGAATCTTTATTCGAATGTTGAAAGCCTAAGAATCTATGTAATCATTAATGTTGTTAATGTGTATTTCCTGTAAAATATACTGTAAAATCATTCCATAGATATGTATGCAGTATTCTTTAAAGAAATCTTAATTTTATGAAAAAAAAATCGGATTTTTTTTAGAAATCGTAGAAATTGTAACGGGCCAAAACGGTCCGAGCTGGGCCTGTTTTCGCTGATTTCTGACCGGGCCTAAAATATAAAAATTTAAACGGGCCGGGCCAGGCCCGAACTTTTGAGCCCTATAACGGGCCGGGCCGGGCCCGGGTCTGGAAATTCCGGCTCGTGCAGACCTCTAGTTTATACATAAACTTAAATTTTGAGCTCAAAATCTGTGGTTAAGTAGCGCAAACTGAACTGTGTTCAATGGGAGCGGGTAGGTTCAAATTTCAAATGATTATAAAAAACAGAATAATTAGTCAATTGATTTGCGGTTTTCACTAAAACTATTCTTTATGTCAGTATTGTCTTGAAAATAAATTATAAACATAAATTTCAAAAAATGTCGATAGAGGGAGCTTTAGACTTTGGAGAAACGTACAACTATTTTTTACCTTTATCTTTTGCATCTCATTAATTTTTTTTTTTTTTTTTTTTTTTTTTTTTTTTGAAGCTTAGACATAAACTTAAATTTTGTGCTGAAAATCTGAATCGTTGAGAGTGGTTAAGTAGCGCTAACTGAGCTGTGTTCAATGGGGATGGGAATGTTCAAATTTTAAGTGATTCTAAAACTATTCTTTATGTCAGTATTTCCTGGAAAATAAATTTTAAAGATAAATTTCAAAAATTCTATTAGAGGGCACCTTAAACTTTAGAGTAACCAACAACAATCTTTAACTGTTACTTTTTGTATCTAATTAAATGCTTGCAAAAGCTTAGACTGAAATATTGAGCTCAAATTCTGAATCGTTGGGAGGGGTTAGAGGTCTGCACGGGCCGGAATTTCCAGGCCCGGCCCGTAGGAAAATTTTTTCGGCATGACCCGGCCCGTTGTAAAACTTAAAATTTCGGCCCGGGCCCGGCCCGGCCCGTTTAAATTTTTATATTTTAGGCCCGGCCCGTTTTGGCCCGTTACAATTTCTAAAAAATTCAGATTTTTTTCATATAATTAAGATTTCTTTAAAGAATACTGCATACATATCTATAGAATGATTTTACAGTACATTTTACAGGAAATACACATTAGCAACATTAGTGATTACTAAGATTATTAAGTTTTTAACAATCAAATAAAGATTCATCAAAAAATTAATATGGCTTAGAATAAAAGAAAAAAGAAAGAAAGTTAAAAACATCGTAACTTTTGAAGCTGTTTAATAAAAGAAGATTTATAAAAATATTTCTATATCATTTTATTAAAGATTTTAAATCCAAATTCATTCGTAAACTCAAATATGGGCCTTTTTGATAAATTTTTAATTCATTTTTTTCTCAGAAACGCACTGCAGGTATCTTTATTCAGAAACTATATAATCAAGTGGCATTAACCGTTTTTTGATACAAGCAATTTAAGAATACTGAAAGGAAATAAATTATTGTTATAGTCAGCATTTTCAATAGAATTTCCGGAAGCGATAGCATGGGAAGGGAGAAAAACCTGCAACCATTTGAGAAATTATTGTATCTGAATAAATTTATGCAAGTATTTTATTCATCAAAAATGAAAAATGCTTTTCGATTCCAAATGCCTTCAATAGTCAGGCTTATTTCTTTTATGTTTTTTCAATTAAAAATTAATCTGAAAATGTGTCAAACTTTCGCGTTATTGAGAAATTAATTAAAAAACCAACAAACTTCCGCGTTATTGAGAAATTAATTTAAAAACCATCAAGAAGTATATATCCATAAGATTAATCTAACATAAGTTCTTTATCGCTGTTAATAATTTTACAAATCATGTTGTATATTTTACAGATCTTGAGAACAATTAAGTTTTGTTCCAGTCCGGCAAGTCTATATGTAGAAAAATAATGCAAGCTTGATCTCGGCCCGGTATGAGTCAGCTAAAAAAATATTAAAACGGGTTACATACAATTTAACTGTCCGATGCCGATCTCACACTGTATAAGTTACATTTTTATATTGATGCTGTCAAACTAGTATGGCTCGTGACGCACATTTATATTTATTCTCGTTAAAACCATTTGCGTTGAAAATAGATCATATTTTATCGTTTCCGCTTAAATCTTCAGAACGGGCCGGCAGGCCCGAAAATTTTTTTATCGGCCCGGCCCGTATGGCCCGTTAAATTTTTTTGCCGACCCGGCCCGTTTATTTTGTTTGTCGGCCCGGCCCGGCCCGGCCCGGCCCGTTAGAAAATTTGAAACGATTCCGCCGGCCCGTGGGCCGGGCCGGGTACGGGCCACGGGCCAGGCCCGGGCCCGTGCGGACCTCTAGGAGGGGTTAAGAAGCCCAAACTGAACTGTGTTCAGTAGTTGAAATTTTACCCTGCCCACCTTACGAACACAGTTCAATTTTTCGCTACTTAATTGCTCGAAGTACTTAACTGTTCAGTTTTGAGCTCAAAATTTAAAGTCTAAGCTTTTAAAACATTTATTTGGATAAAAAAAAGATAACGGTTAAAAACAGTTGTTCGTTACTCTAAAGTTTAAGACGCCCTCTAATGGAATTTTTTGAAATTTATCTTTAAAATTTATTTCCAAGGAAATACTGACATAAAGAATGGTTTTAGAGAAAACCGCAAACGAATTGACCAATTTTTCCGTTTTTAGGTGCGTTCGTAATTATGTAAATACGTAGCACCTATAGTGGTCGTTCAGTTCGTCCGTCTGTCCGTCTGTCTGTCCGTCTGTCTGTCCGTCCGTCTGTCTGTCCGTCCGTTTGTCCGCATATAACAACGCAAAAGCTACCCAACCGAATCGTTTGAAATTTAAAATACATAATTATTATATAATTTTGTCGAGTCATTTCAAATTTTATGAAAATCGAATGTCTAGATCAATTACAGGGACAATCAAAATTATTACATTACATTACGGTGAATGGGGAAAAAAGTTTCAAATGCATTTTAATCGTTTGAAATTTAAAATACATAATTATTACATAATTGTTTCGAGTTCTTTAAAATTTTTTGATAATCGAGTGCATAGATCAATTACAGGGACAATCAAAAATATTCAATTACATTATGGTCAATGGGGAAAAAGTTTCAAATGTATTTTTTACGTTTGAAATTTAAAATACATAATTATTACATAATTTTAATGAGAAACACCGAAAAAACTGGCGATAAATATATTCAATAAATATAAAAACTTTGTTAAATCACCATAAAAGAAAAATTATACAGGACGCGTTTCGAGCTGCAAAATTACCGCTCGTCTTCAGCTGGTCCAAACACGTGTCACAACGGACAGAGTGGAAATAACAGTGAAAAAAGAGGGAGGAGATTACTCAGAGTGCGACAGGTGGCGCTGCTTGTCAGAGCCAAAGGGAAAGAGAAAAGTAAAGATAAACTCAAAGAAGGAGGGAGGAGATTACAAAGAGTGCCCCAGGTGGCGCTGTATGGCGCGGGAGGAGATTACAAAGAGTGCCCCAGGTGGCAGCGCCACCTGGGGCACTCTTTGTAATCTCCTCCCTCCTTCTTTGAGTTTATCTTTACTTTTCTCTTTCCCTTTGGCTCTGACAAGCAGCGCCACCTGTCGCACTCTGAGTAATCTCCTCCCTCTTTTTTCACTGTTATTTCCACTCTGTCCGTTGTGACACGTGTTTGGACCAGCTGAAGACGAGCGGTAATTTTGCAGCTCGAAACGCGTCCTGTATAATTTTTCTTTTATGGTGATTTAACAAAGTTTTTATATTTATTGAATTACATAATTTTGTCGCGATATTTCAAATTTTATGAAACTCGGATGCATAGATCAATCATAAGGAAAATCAAAAGTATTCCGTTACATTACGGTCAATGGGGAAAAATGTTTTAAATGCATTTTAATGGCGTTACACTCATTCGAACTTAATAAAATGTATATGCAACTATAAAGTACGTATTATAATATACATTTTACATAGTTTTTCGTGCAAAGAACATTCGATATTGATTTACAAGGCCTACGAAAGTATTCCATTAAATATTGGTATAGGGAGAACATTGTTTGATGAGCGTTTTAATTGTAATTTACTAATTACAATTTTATGAGATTGATATATGAGAGTAATATTTTTAAAACTTTGTTATTCTTACGGTTTAAAACTTTGTCATTTGCTACGCTTCACGTGCAATTTCCAACTTGTTTATAATCATTTCAAATTTTGGGCACTAAACTTTGATGGCGTCTATCTCCTTCGGAAGACGTTTGGGACCCTTAGTTTCCCATTTAATATTATTTGTCTTGATATTTACTATCACCCCTTAAAGTTTTGCTCAGTAGTTTAGATACACCCTGTATAACAGCAATAAGAATGCTTATGGTCGAGATAATTAAAACAAATCACGCTTGGAAATAGTTTAACTATCAGTAAATATCTGTTAATTGAATAATGGTTTTGAAAAAAATATATATGAAAGATTTTTTAATTCTTTAAACTTTTAATGTAAAAACAAAATAAATATATAAAGAAATAAAAAATTAAATTTGGTTATAAAATTAGAATGATGACATAGTTCTTTGCATCCATTTTGATGATGTCAGTCAGCATTAACCTCTTGGGAACGATCGATCGGTATACGTGCATCAAGAAATGTTCAGTTCCTTGTTTATTCTCACCAGCAAATTTTGATTGTAAATTTTACCTCCTTTAATCAGAGCATTTCTGCAATTCAACTAGGCAAAAATTTCTGCTTTAAAAAGCCTGTGTAAAGAAGGCGGTCCCGAAAGTTTTGATGACTGTCATATTATAGTTTTTTTCTGATATCGACATACTGAAGTCATTTCAATTACATGGATATACATCTATGTAAATGAAAATATTGGCATTATGATAACGTCTTAAATACTGTGTTGAACAAAATTAGGAAGGTGAAATTATATTGCTAGCATTAAGATATGCTCTTTAATGAAATATGTAGGTCTAATAGTTGGTTTCCAATGACAAAAAAATATAAATTAAATCACACATGATTTCTTATGTCAATTATATACGAAATACTCAAATAATTCAAACTTATTTATTCCAGTTTATTGATTTTGCTAATTTTATGAAAATTTTCTCTAATTTATTACTTTATTGTTATAGTTTGTTAATTAACTTAAATATCAGAATTACTGGACCAATTTAACCTTAATTCGATGATATGTGATCATGCAAGTACCTTGAGGGACTTATTAATCATGTACTCATTTTTTATACTTACTAGGGGACGTTCCCAGGTATAAAATGTAAATTTGGGTGAGTGTGGTATCAAAAGAAAGATATAGTCATGTACACAGTGAAACTACCCGGCCGAATCCAACCGTTTTCGAGATATCAGCACTTGAAGTGGGAATGAATTAATAAATAAATTGACCGGCAGGTATATAAATTATTCGCAAGTGAAGCCAGCCTAAGAAAAACATTCCATTTTACTGACTATATATACATACAGTTTATCCATTATGTTACGCCACATATTCACTGAAAAATTTGCACAAAAAAAAGTGCTGAAAATAACAAAAACAGATGGAAAAAACTCTCCAAATGCAACCGTACGCGAAAATTTCGTAGAATGCGTAGTACTTGTCGAAAAGTGGAGAATAACTGGCAATGTGTGGGTGTAAAGGATTTTGTTCGTAGCTTGGGAAAAGGTATTGACAGAAAGATTTAAACAATGCAAAGAAATTTTTTAACTTACGAACAATTTATATATCTGCCTGTATTTATTTATCTATTCGTTCATACTTCAAGTGATGATATCTCGGAAACAGTTGGATTCGGACTGATAGTTCCATTGCACTTTTTAACGTACATGACGAGATCTTTCTTTTGATCCAAAATCCAAAAGAAAATCACTCATCCAAATCCACAACTTACACCTGGGAAGGTTCCTAGTTAGGCACCTCAAATAACATTCTCCCATAGATACTGATATAACGGACAATGTCATAAAGGAAATCTTGTCATTCATTGAGGAATGTTAAATTTGTGACAGATGATCATAAATGACATATTAATTATGTTTATTATTTTTTATTTCTAAAGATTTTATAGTTAGTAATAATAGTACGTCATATTTAAAAAAAATATTTGTGAGACTTGAAAGTCTTTCTTGGTATTTTTGAACGGAATTTCCATGTTGGTATTCTGCTATGTAATAAGTAGGCTGCGCCTTTTTCGGGATATACATAGTTTGCCCTGATGCTTCTAAATTTAAGGCGTTGCGACTTACAAGAACATTTTGCTCTTGTAAATTTAAAGCACAAGGTTGTTTCACAGTTGTAAGCTTTTTACGTCGATTATGGGCATTAAATGAGTTTCTTTTTTCAGAGAAAAGAATTTTAATGAAAAGAATACTGCCCAATTAATATGATGGCATTAAGCTCACAGGCTACGCATACTATTTGTTCATTACAGCCTTATATTTTCAAGGGTTAATGCCGTTCGAAAAACAAGTTAAAGGGGGGGATAGCTCTCCCCATTTCCCCTTTTTGTACTTAATCATTGAAGCCCTTAAACTAATCAGGAATATGCTTAATCATATAAAACCCCATCTATATAAATTAAGGGGAGAGGCATTAGTCCCCGATCCCCCTCTTATACATATCGAATGGACTTCAAAAACTAATCGGGGAAGCGTCTTATCAGTATATACATACAACCAAAATTTCATTTGAATCGGATATTTTTATCATGAGTTATCGCGTTACGCACACACGCATACACAGAACAGATGGGCATATAAGCTCTCAGGCTTTGATAGCCTGTGAGCTAAAAATCCCTTTTTGACGTCGTAACTAAATACACTACGACTCGCTGTACAAATTCACAATTCACTTTAATAAAATCAAAACATACTTGCACAATTAATACAATACACACAACCACACTCCACTATGTACAATGTTTACAACTAATATTCACAGATATCCATCCGGAATCATACTCAAGTATATAAAGGCACTGCCCGGGCTTTTTCTTCTGAACTCTCTTTCGATGTTTTTAAAAAAACAACATTTCACGGCTTACACGAGTCCGCCAGCAGAAAAACGTTCTCTCCTTACTGTCCCAGGCAACAACTGACTCCCCTCATTTCAGTTCTCGTTAAAAATCAAAAGTTTTCTCTTTTTGCCAAATGAAACAAAACGCGCTAAGTTTCATCATTTCGGCTATGAGATATGAAGGAGCTAGGCACAGAGCGTATTCGCAGACATTACTGCGTTAGCTGTCATTACATCTTATTCAAATCACTAGCAGTACAAAAACAAATAAAAACATCTAAATCATTTTAGGCTGCAAGGCCGACCACTCCACGTAACCAATGCGTATTAGAAACTTTCCCCTCTTCTATTTAAAACTTTAAAAATAAAATAAAACACTGAACATTGATATTGTGGCTTAAGTCTCGAGATTTTTTTTCCTGGCACTTTATTTATTTTCAGCGTCCCTGTGTCATGAAAATTCAGAAAGTTATCGATGACAGAGTCAATTAATTTTTAGCTGCTGTCTAACAATAGCTAATTAGTAACAGGTTTTCCATAAAAGTTTACTTTTATTTACTTTTTATTATTTTATTTACTGATGCTTTAGATCTTGGAAAACCATCAGAACGAGCCTGTTCCATAAAAAAGTGAGCTATCAAAATCTAAGTATTTCTTCTAAATCAATTTGTTGACTTCATGAAATACAAACACCTTTGCTAACATTCTGTTAATGAAAAATGATCATTTGAGTATAATCCTAAATCATTCAGCATCTTATCGCCTATATCTTTCTGAATTTAAATATATCACTAGATTTTCTATAAGTTGACTAATTAATTGATATGAAATCATGAAAAAAAACCTTTTTTTATAATCGTGTAGAGATAAAACTATTTCATACAACTTGATATTTCATCAAAATATATATATCATACATTTACTTTTTAATATTGTTTAACTTTGATATAAAAACTGCATGATATGAACAAAAAACATGCAGAAAGTTTTTGACCTTTCTTAAAAAAATCAGTATGTCTGCATGAAAATTTTTACAATGCTCATACAAATAAACACTCAAAGTTCGCATCATCCACATATACATAAACTATAGCGATAGATTATTTCGTGCAATTTATTTCACAGGGTAATACCAGACATTATTTTTCTTTATTTTTTATTGGCCCGTCAGTAATTCAAATCGCCACTGAAAGAATCACCAGTGCTAAGAAGTCAAGTACATTGTTCATAATCCTGAAGTTGGAGAAAAATTCGACAAATATATCTTTAAATATTGGATAAAATATATAAAATTGAAAGTGTCCTGTAATTAATGGCTATATAGTGTATACAAATACCTGAGGGCATTACATGAAATGGAAATTCGCTTTTTAAAATTATATCTTGAACGAAAACAACGGGTGTAACGTTTGATTTCCAATAAAAGAAATCAGCATCAGTGGCGAGAAAGAGAATTTGCTAAAATATGTAAATGGTAAGAGCGAACCAATCATTGGCTAATATATGGAACTGCCATATATGAAATCAACTTGGAGATATCTGGCTATATTTGGCGAAATTCCCAATAGCGCTAACATTTTGCCAATTTTACGAAATATTCCTTAATTTGGCGTCAAAAATAAGCTAAAGTATATGAAGCCAATTTGGCGATACCTCGTAAATTCTTCAAAATTCACTTTCAAGTCCTTTAATCTTCTATACTCAAGCTCACGACGATTTAATTACACCAGCATTTAAGCCAAAAAATTAGAAAAAAACTTTTTCGTGCATTTTGATTTTTTTTCTTTGTAAATGTTAATAAATGCAATTTCATTTTTCCAGAATTTTACATTTGTATAATTACTCTATATTTTTTAGGTTCATAGAAATGGGCATGTTCATAATAACTTTTTTACCATTGATAATACGATGGCAAAGAAAACTACATTTTGATGTCTCATTAAAATAAATTCCAAATTAATATCAAAAGGAAATAATTTACGTGCATCATACATCTCAAATATTTTGCACAGTCCGCTAAAAATTTCTCATAGTAGAAAATTAAGTTTTCTTCATGTTTCCGCTATTCGTTTTATCTTCCAACTTTTCTATTAGTTAAAAGTTCTAATTTCTTTTCAAAATGAGTTTTACTCGATATCGATTCCAATTTAATCCCATGAAATTAATGTGAAATGAATACATCTAATTTATGTGAATTAAGCTGTTCATTTATAAGGAAGTTCTGTAAATTTTATTTAGCAAATAAATGTAATCGGAATAAATCATTTATTTTATCTGATAGCTACAAATAAATTGAGATTACTCTTATTTCAAAGATGGGAATGCATTTAAATCAAAATCAATTATTCGGTGATTTTTTTATATATATATAATAACTGTTTTATCAAATTTTCTATTATGTTTAAATAAAGATTCAATTTCCTTCTGATGTCGATCGAAAAAAAAAAGAATATTGATTCAAATTTAATAATAATCTCTTATCTTTTGCCTAGATTTAATGAGGCCTTTGAGCAATGTAAAATCAAAATATCTTAAATTCATTAAGTGTGCGGTTATTGAAGTATTCTTGAGATAAGTACATTATCCAGATTTGTATGTAGCATTAATTCTCATCTATTTCAAGTAAAATTGAACTTGCACATTTTACTTTTGAGATCTCTATCTGTTTTATTTAAATTGAAACAATATAAAAAACAATGTAACTACTTATCATTTTTGTTTATTTAATTATTTTTAAGATATTCTGCTTATCGTTCAATTCAAATCGAAAATTAATAATTACATACCATTAAGAAGCAATTTCTTATCATATGATGTGCAGAGTTAGGACGTTAAAGTGCGGTTAGGTTTTTAAGTGTGTAATTTCATGCTTATTTCACATATAATTAAAATTCTCATTAAATGTTAATAAAGATGTGTTTTAAGTTAATCTCACCCATTTCATGTGAAATTGAATTTTATATTAAACTGACACCTAACTTCTCTCATCTCTATCTGAATTCTTTAAACTGAAATAATGTAAGTTGCCTGTAGCTAGAGTGTTTTTATTTACTTATTTTACTACTCGTATTATTCTAAATTCAATCTTAAAGATAATTAAATGCGATTACATAATCAGCAAATATCTTAGCATATGAAGTTCAGTATTTTGAAACTTGACGTACTTATAATTTAAATGTGTAATTACACGCTTGCTTCACATAGTTAAAATTCATGTAAAAATTATTAAAGATATGCATTTGATATCTCACATAATGTAACTAAACTTAAAGTAAAAAAAGAATATGTAATCCGATATCCCAAAAATCCCTTTAAACTTCTAAAATTAAAAAAAAATGATTTACCTAAAGGTTTATACTATATCGTATAAGATTTGCATTATTGGTTACTTGAAACAGTTTGATATATTTATGGCAAAAAAGAAAAAAAATGTTCACATTTGCACTATTAATTGACATTACGAAGGTTAAATTTGCTAAATGGCATAACATGTTTTGATATTATAAAACAGTTTTCTTTTTTTTTTGGGGGGGGGGGGGGAGGGAGATGTTGGAGGATTTTTCAGATAATACTTCACATCTATGTTGAAATAAATATCTGCTGTATAATCTCAATACTATGTGTTTGCTGCTAATGCGGGTCTTTATTGCTCAGTCTTTATTTAAAAAAAAGTATATGTAATCTGATATTCCAATTTTTTTACATCTTTAAAATTCACAAAGAGTTAACAAATTTACGTAAAGGTTTATTCTATACACATATAAGTTTAACATTATAGGGTATGTGAAACAGTTTGATGGGTTTTTGACAAAAAAATGTTCACATTTACCTTTTTAGTTGAAACTACGAAGGTTATTTTTTAAAATCACATAATATGTTTTGATATTATATGTTTTGATTTTTTTTTTTTTTTTGGGGGGGGGGGGGGGGTTGAGATGCTTTTCAGATTATATTCTACACTTAAGTTGAAACAAATATTTGATGTATAATCCAAATGTTACCGTTTGCTAATAATGCAGATTTTAAGGGTGTATTCGAAAAAACACTTTTCCACCTTCAACAGCTCGAAAATTTCCGATACAATTTCAGACACATTTTTAAAAGTAACAACTTGAAATTTGCTGAGGGGTTTTTTGAACTGAAGTATAAAGTGCCGTGTGATGTCTTTTTACGCTCAATTCATTAGAATTTGATTTATAAGCAATTATCTTCACAGTATGATACTTTTTTTTAGTTCCCAGATTTCCCGCTTCGGAAAAATCTGTTCGAAATGCCATTTTCGATTGTTTTTTTTTTTTCAATATTTTCTGAATTTATCAAAGAATTGGCAATCACGGCACCTCGTGCACTTTCTAAATAAGGCAATTTGTCAGTTTGATGCATATAAGAGCAAAAATAAATTTAAAAATAAATCGGAAAACAAGAATTCTATCGAAATACACCCTTAATTGCTCAATCTTAATATCAAAGTTTGATTTGATTTCTGTCGACAGAAACAATCTCAGATGTGGATACGTACATGAAATATACTGCTTTCCAATATGAAAATTTGTCCTCTTTTTTAATTTTTCATAAGTCTTTTTATACTTTCACTTTCAAAACAAAGCCTAAAATTAAAAATAATTCTTTATTGCGTATTTTAATCATTAATAATAAAATATTTTTACGTAATTTAAAGTGCTTAGAGCAGGGATTATTGATGTAAAAATGCAAATAATTAAAGAAAAGGTGGAAAAAAAGTTTAGAACGATATTAGTTGAGATAGCACTACAAACGTTAAAAAGTGCATGTAATTAGCACTTTTTCAGTAATTATATGCACCTTTTACTGTTTATAGGGGTTATATTAGCTAATATCTTTATATGTTTTTAGCAAGGTGAAAATTTCTTTACGAAACTAGTTTCAATATATTGCTTTGATTTATATTTTTATTAATATTTAATCTATATAGTATAATCCTATTATATTTCATAGTATTGTTGTAGTTTTTAAAGATGATGTTACCAACGAATTAGCAGAGGATAATAATAATTTATAGCTCCAAAAACAGGAGTCGTACTTGTTTTTATATTTCTTTGATGCTAGTACTTTCTTTTTGAAATATTTCATCTTAAATAGCATGGAATATTACAGATTTAACAAAGATAAAAATGCTGTCCGAAAAATTAAATGAATGTTAATACGACTCCTGCAAATTGTATCATCTTTGTACTAGAGCAAGATATACTAAATAAGAAAAGACCTTTAGTACATTTATGTTCGGGAGTCAAAATTCATAAATATACATTTATTTTTCGCATTAATAAATTACCGTATTCTTAAGGAAATTAAGTAAAGGAAACCACACGTCTCTATGATGATTACATCATTAACAGTAGATGTAAATAATATTTATATTAATAATACGTTTTACTATCAGTTTTACCTTTCCCGTAACTAACGCTTTACGACCGTTTATCTCAAAAAAAGATTTATGCGTAATCTCCTCCGTTATTTAAAAAGATATAACTTTTTTTTTTTTTTTACACGATATAAGGTACCCTGGTGTAATAACGCCACGTTAAGGTTCTACCAATTTTCACGGCTTAGTTTTAGATTGTATTTTTCAAACAAATATAGGATCTGATACAGAAACTCATTGACTATCTATATAAAATAAAATAATTTAACAGATATGTATTCATAAAATGTAATGGCGTTTTTTCTTGACCCATGCTATTTGGCGTTATTACCCACCTATATGGGTAATAACGCCATGCAAACAAAACTATGAAATAAGATGGAATAATTGCATGTAGATAGGCCAATTCTAAAAATACAAACTCTACAAACTTAGAAATTGACAAATTGCATTCTAAGCTATTGAAAATGTTCAATTTTTTGTGAAAGTGTAAGAAAAATAAAGGTGTGGTGTGGGAGGGGGGGATGAGGCAAAAGAATATCAGACCGTGAGCTTCTTTTTGCTTAAAAAGGACCGTTTAAATAGAAATATGAGAAACATTGCACAGTTTTAACTGTGTTTATTTGAATCAGTATTTAGGATGTAGCTTGGCCACTGTAAGGAATTAACCGGGATATTAATGTCAAGGATTGGCGTTATTACCCCGGTATAGTTATTGCGCAGTACATTTTAAATTACAAATTATCTCGAGAAGATATCCAAAATCTTCAACAACATTTTAAAAGTACATGAAATGCACTACTAATTTATGTAATTAACAAAGTATTTCCGGATAAAAAGATAGTCTTCACATCACAAAACGTATCTCGCAAATTTTAGATCAAGCGTTAATTTTAGTTGTTTGTAAAAACAATAAGACCTAAAAATGAAACAAATTAACTTGAAGCTGTTTTTTGCGCTTTATATGACTCAAAACCCTTCTGCGCAGAGCACATGGGTGTCATTTACCTGATTATTTCATAATTATGCAAAATATAAGCACTTGGCGTTATTACCCCGCCTGGCGTTATTACCCCAGGGTACCTTATATTTCAAATTTTTTACAGAGTTCTAATGTTACGTTTTGATAAGATGTATTCAGAATCCATTTTGCCAAAAAATATCGTTAGTTAAGGAACTGAATTATTTACAAACACTTCGTATAGAAGTATAAAAGTATAAAATAAAGAATAAATGAAAATTAACCGTATTAAGGCAAGGTAATATTATAAAATTGAACTAGTTCATTTAAAGATAAACGTGATAATTGCAATGCGTAAAAATTAATGTAATGTAAATGCAACTGATTTAATATTTGGCATTTTATCCTTTGCGTCAAGCAAAATAAGGAAATAAATAATAAAATAATAAAAGCGTTATTGTAAAATTTCTTATTGACTTGTCGTAAATTATATATCGTAATTGATTTGATATATAAGTAAGATGTTTTTGTTAAATTATTGTAACATTGTGACATTTATCATATATATTATAAAGCAGAAGTTCTGAAACTTCCAAACGGGTGTTTTCAAAAACTACCCGATGGATCTTTTTGCAGATTATATCATTCGATAGGAAATATTTTTGCGGAGGTTTATGATACAAATATACAGGGATAACTCTGATTTTTCGTACTAAATTTCGTATTTTTCGGTTATTTTTGACGAAAGGGTTGCCAGTACTTATTTTTTGGTGAAAATTATCATTACTAAAGAAATTAAAAAGGATATATATGTTAGAAATATTACAAACATCTTGCAAATAAAGGCAGAAAATATTTACTGATAATAAAATAACTATTGATAACAATAATAATAATAATAAAGAAAAACCATTTAATGAGACATGATATCATAAAAAAAAATATTTATCTTAAAAATAAAAAAATATTTGTTACGCTTAAAAAATAACGTGAACTATTACATTTGATGCAACATTTGGCGACTTATCCTTGCGTTAGAATAAAAAAATAACTTGAAAATTTGATTAAATGAATTTTGAACGATATTTATTTTCCTTTCTATTATTTCCTTCCTCTTTTTTATCAAATTTCGATAGTATATAACTTACTCCAGAGATTTAATTGTAAAAGTAATTGTGAGTTATTTGTTTGTTTCTTTGAGATTTTTTTTAACTTTTGTCGGCAAAGAATTAAGCCAAAAATGCATATGTCTAACATTAGGTCGCAATAAAGTTGTTTTTTTCCAAAAGGAGATTTTTTTTTTGGAGTATATTTTAGTATTCAATTGTAAGTTCAATAAACATAAGTTAATATTTTAAAAATTGTAATCAAATATTTAAATTTTAGCTTCAGTGTGAAATTCTGCCACACACATATATATTGTAAAATAATGTCATTCTTTTTCAAAAGTTTTTCACCGTAATTTTGAAAATTGTAATCAACAAACATACTTTTTTTGCGCCATTTTGTCAAATTCTCTTCCAGGGAAAATTAGTTTTAAAATTTACAAACTGAACAAGGAAATCTATGAAATTTAAATGAAATTTATGAAATTTCGCGTTATTACTATCGATAAATTCAACATTTTGAAATAAAAATTCCCTGCTGAAAAAAATGGCACAGATGTCATATATGCACCACATTGGCGCAATTGCAACAAAACGTCGATTTTATGTTCATATGGTAGCTCGGCTATTGTATATTTATAAATAAACTATTTACTCTTATTTATTTATTTTTTAATTATGTAAATTGTTTTATTTTATATTTTTTAACAAAACATTATTTATTTATTTTTATTTCCTTTTTAAAAAATATATGTGTAATTGATATTTAAAAACGAAGTTTTCGCCAAATTTGTGTAAAAAAAGAAAAAAATGCACAAATGTGGTGCATATATGGCATATGTGCCAAAATATTTTACAAATCTGTTTTAATTAGCAATTTCTTCTTCAATTTTCTTCATATTTTTTCCTGCGTTAGATAATATTTAAAATGATATTGGACTAATCTTCGATAATTGAACACCGCCAAGTAGCATATGTACTATATTATTGAAAGTTTTACTGGCACAGATATTATATATCACCGAGGTAAGTAATAGATTTTAAATTGGCATTATTTTGTCTGACATATTAACCCGACTATTAATATTTATTTATAAATAAAATGTTTATTTACTTTATAAATTATATAAATTGTTTTGTTATATACTTATTAATTAAACTTTTTTCATTAAATTTTATTACTATTTAAATAATATAAAATAATTTAAATATACACATGTAACTGGCATTCGAAAACAATGTTTCCGCCAAATTAGCATAAAAAATTATCGCGCCAAACTCTGCGCATATGACATCTTTGCCGTTTTGTTTATGTATTAAGGAGACTTCTAGATCATCAACGATGTTATAGAACATTTGCCAGATTATTTTATTTGAGATTATTAAATTTATGGTTTTTCATTATGAAACAAACGAAGAAAAGAAATTTTACTGTTGATGCAACCACAGAATTAACGACTGCCTGGTGTTTTTTTTTTTTTTTTTTTTCGAAAAGTCAATTTTTTAATTATTTGTTTACTTTTTTTTGCTTACATTATTATAATCATTTTTTTCCATTTTTATATACGCATCACCTTAGCGCGTTTTTTTTTCTTTTTTTTTTCTTTTTCTTTTTTTTTCTTTTTTTTTTTTTTTTTTTAATCTGACACCAGTTTGGCAAACACTAAGTTTTCAAATACCAGTTACATATTATATTATTTTCAATTATTTTCTATGATTTTACAAAGGAAAAAATAATAAATAAGTGAAGTTTAATTAATAACTATAGAACAAAACAAGAAAGAAAAGTAAAGAAACAGTTTATTAGTAAATAAACAACAATAACCAGATTACCACGCAATCCATAAAATCACAATTTTGTTGCAATCGCGCCAACGTGATACATACATGACACCTGGCCAAAATATTATTAGCTATATTATTATTTTTATATTTTTATATTATCTGGTACTACTTAATTATCCCATCGATCAAAAAACTGCTGCATTTAAAATATAAGATTAAATGTCAATAATGGATTATCGTAAATGTCACATTCATTTGACATTAAACATGTTACATGCGTTTGTTACGTTATCAACTATTTTTCGATTCGACGTTTTATTTGTGTTTCCATAAATATTTTAGTAATTTATTGATTCTTTTGTTATTTTAAATAAAAGTTATATCCGTTTGTATAATATGGTGAATCGTTTTGCAATATGTATAATTTGGCGAAATTGATCTATGGAATAATAAAGTAGTACCTATTATGTGTTAAAATTCTATCTGGATATTTAAGTTGACAGAACTCGCGTACTTTTCAAGTCTCCGTAGAGGCATTCGCCAAGCTGTCGTTAATTCTGGGTTTTAGCCTTATTATCTATTTTTCATCTGCAGTTATTTTACTATCACTAAAAAAGCAATATTTGCAATGCGCAGGAAAAATCTTCGGAATAACAATGATATCGAATTTTAAAAAAATATTTGCAATTAATTTATCAATCATTCAGGTTAAAAAAAAAAAAAAAAAAAAAAAAAACTTTAAAATTGGCTAAGAAAAAAATATACATAAAATACCGACAGTAGAAAATTTTGTTTTTAATGTTTATGTTGCAGTTTTAATTAACATTTAAGCCCTATCAACAGAATTTTATCAAAAATTAACTATTAAATAATACTTCATTACCCCGTCGAACCCCCGCCCCAAAAAAACTATCGCCAAGGTATAAGATTAAATGCCAATAATAGATTATTGTAAACTTCACTTTCATTTGACAATAGACACGAAATAAGTCTATCGTTATAAATGTTTGGCGCCAAAAATCATAATGGAATTGATTAGAAGCTGAAGTTTTATTTTTCTACAAAATTTAGCATAAAGATTATCCCCTATTTAAAAGCTACATGTTTGCAACTGGTTTAAAAAAATGAAGAGGCAATGAAACTGATGTAATTTTAATTTTACTCAAATAATTCAGCTTTAAAACACACCTTTTATGCTTCATTGCTCTAATAAATATATAAGTTAAACACTCTTTTTTACATATTTTGTTATGTACTTTGCTGGAACAGACCAAGGTAGAGAGAAAATTGTAGTAGACCTGCCAAGAGAGGACGGTTATTAAAAAATGTAACGCAACATGTAATGGAGATTGTATTTAGGCTACCAGATTTACACATAGTGCAAGTTCAGATTCGGGAGTTTAAGAACTAACATATGATAATGTGCGATATGAAAATTAATAGAGTTTGATAATCATTGCAATTCTTTCTAACAAAATAATGTGATGAGTAGAGAACATTTTGATTCCTGCTGTCATAACGATCTCATTTTCATATCAAACTCTACTATAAATGATAAAACAGGAGAGATAGTACTTAATTACCCAAATTTTGTCCAATGCATACAATAGTGCAATATCGCAATGTCATTGGCACTGGCATCGTTTTCAGCATTACGGAAGGACATTCCAGGTGATGGTATACACTGCTTTAAAAACGAAATTTCAAATCACCATTTTGTTTGAGACAAGATTCGTTTAGAAAAATGGACCAGCGCAGCAGGCACAGCCTGCTAGTGTTATTATAAAAATGCCTACACTTGTGACTCACATGCTATTTATTTATTACAATTGTCGTAATAAGGCAGAATAATGACATTAATTCGAGTGCTATTTTCAAGAATTGTGATTTTTTCATGTGTTTGAAGTACACAAAAAGTTTTAGAGTAAATTTTCATATTCTCCTGTACATTACATCAATGGAACAAAATACATAATTTTGTAGCCAAATATTTCAGGGTTCATAAGGATACCATTATTTTCCACGTGAAATACCAGTATTATTTTAAAAGAAAAAAGAAATTTAACTTAAACCCGCGAATTATCGCTTTATTTAATGAGATATTTTTTTATAAGAAAATACGGATACTTAAAAATTTACTTGATTTAAAACTCCAGGACCCGTTAGTACCATGTATTTAAATTTTAATGCAAATGTCTGACAAACACAGATATGGTAAAATAATTTATTTTCAGATATTTAAAATGTTTATCGCCATCGTTAATGTATAAGAATAACGAATAAATTTTATCCTCCTGAAATCTCGCATCTATTAAAATATATGTTTTTCATTCTCCTTCTGTTGCATTATAGCAAGTGAAAACAAAACTGGCTTTACTATTCTAGTGTTGTATAATGGTTATATATATATATATATATATATACAGGGGTTCATGCTACAGGGATTCATATGCATCAGGGATTCATATGTATCAGAATTCATATGTCATCAGGGATTCATAGCTACAAGGTTTATTCAAATTAGAGAATTTTAGAATTTTAGAATTTCAAGAAAATTACCAGTATTTTTTTAAAGAAAAGGAAAATAGATTAAACGCATCAAACTTCGGTTTCTTTTTTAAAAAGTTTTTCTATAAAAAAGCGTTGGCACTGAAGAAATTGGTAGTGCAAAATTCCAGGAGCCGAACGAACCCTGTACATATATTTATATATTATAAAAATCAACACATACAATTTATTTTTGAAAAATCAACGAATAACAACTTTAAATTCATCCAGTTTATTTTTATTTATTATTCAAAAATTTAAAAAGATGGATTTCTAAATTTCTTCATATTTCTACAAAAAATTTAAGGTTTTTTTTTTTTTAATTTTTTTCATTTTACATTTTTTTTATCCTTTTTGTCTTAATTTTTTACAATCTATTTTCTTCTTATTTCCGTTGCTTTATGCATCATGATTACTTTTAACATTCTTCAGCTTTCTTTAATTCCTTTAAACATGTTGTATCAGCCTGATTGTTCTGAATGTAAAAGCTGAAATTACTTAGAAATAATCTTTTAACATTCATTCCAATTCACGATCAGATATGCCTTTCACACCCTTTAACACCCAGATATTTTCTTGCAAAAATCAGCGAATTATAGAAACCCTTTTTTCCCCTTTCTCCTTTTTCTTTTATTTTTTGGTTTCTATTTATTTTTATTACCATTTCTTTTATTAATGAGTCAGAAAGAAAAATATCTCTGTACGAGTTTTTTTTACGTAATCTATTCTCAGCTTCATTCGAATTATAGAAACGATGGGGGAAAAAAAACTTACAAGATCAGGCATTGGAGTGTTCTTATCTACATTGTGCGTGCCAAAGAAGCCTTTGTAAACGAAAGAATTCACTGATAGAAAGTAAAAAGATGAAAAAAAAAGTGAAACGTTATAATCAAAGTAAAAGAGCTGTGTCAAATGTTTTTTTCGATGTAAGTTATCTAAATCTCCGTTAAGTTTTTAATAATATCATTTTTACGGAAAATATATTCCACTTTTATAATTTTTTTTCCGGTTTGTATTGATAGATTTATTTTTGGATTTTGAATAAAAGCATAGCATCACTTGAAGTTTTTTAATATTTTGACTACTTCAATTACTTTGTTTTATAAGGGAATAACTCGTGGAAAATCAATCATAAGGTTATTGGTAAACATTTAATTGGTATCGCAAAAGACTCTTTTTGTTTCAATCGATTTTAGAACTGAAAAAATACGAAAGCATAAATTGAAAAATTTGAGCTATAAAAATTAGATTGGAATACTTAAGTAGTTTTCAACTATATTTGTATAACATGTCTCTTTGGAATGAATTTTTTTTCAGTTATTGTGAATTTTAATCAAAGAATCGATATGATATTTAAAAAGATATATCCAAGATATGTTGTTAATAAATTATTTTATATATATTCTCAAATTCAGTGACGAATATTTAATTACATATTTTTTTATCTAATTTTAAAAAGCAAGATTATGATTGATGAGTGATATTCATTTATGTAGGTTAAATGCCTTCTTTTACATTTTTTAAAAATTTAACGTTAACTTATTCAGATGTACAATAGTAATAATAAAAAAATTTAAGTAATAATTTACTAAAAATAAGGTGAAACCCTTCAGTAACTGATCTTTAAAAGTTTTTTTTAATTAAAAACACAATTACGTAAGTTTATACATATTTTATAGTTATTTTTCTTTTTGAAATAACCTTTAAAAAATTCTTGTTGATACAAACTGAAAAAATATACATTTCATTATTATTATTATTATTATTTTATAAATATGATCAATAGCTGACATCAGCATTATTTTGAAAAAACAAGGACTAACAAAAAATAAAGTAATGTGTGAAGCTTTATTTGAAAAGACTTTTTTTATTTTTATATTTCATGGAATTTATGTTCTTAAAATACTTTACTTTTTATTATAAAAACAAAACACTTAAAGCTTATTAATATGCAATATCATAGACTATTATGGGACAGACTAATGTGTCGCACTTTTTATTTTCTAAAATAGTAGTAAATTAACTATCCAATAAATAGAAATTACGAACCAGTAACTGACAAATGGTATCAGACACTGATAAAACTTAAATTTTAGTAAATAAAAATTAAATCTGCTTTACTACTCTGATTTACTACTATTAAAAAAAATTAATTTGATTTACTACAAAATAAATTTAATTTTTTCATCTGCATAAAATAGGCTTAAACTTTTAAAAAAATATATAACTGACATCTCTGTTGAAGACTGGTGAAAAACATTCCTGGAACCAGTAAGTAGACAGCCTTCATTAAGCTAAATTAAAAACAAAAGACTAGCCGTTTAAGCGTCCTAACCGTGTTTTTCCGTCACGTAGTATTTTAATCCAAAGGTTGATTCAATAAAATATTGACATTAATGTTAATTTTTTGAATTGTATAAGATTCAAAGATATCTAAAATTATTAAATACAAATCTTCATAACAATACTTACAACAGTTATTATTTTATGAATATTTAAACATGAATGGAAAAATCTGCAGGACGCTTAAAGGTAGAGAAATGATGGTCCAAATGTATCACAGACCTCTTTTAACTAATATAACCAAGTATAAATTTAAGAAAATTTTTAGGATTTTCGACTTAGAAAGATTTAAAAGAATCACTACGTAATTAAAATACATTAAATACATATAAATATACATAAATTGCGTAAGGGGACACTGTTTTTTTTAAACAATCTCTTCAAAATTAAAAATAATGTATTATGTGTGGCGGCGCAATACTTAATGCTAAAAAATAAATTAAAAAAAAAATGTAAAACAGCCTATTGAGAAACACCGAAAATACTGGCGATAAATATATATCAATAAATATAAAAACTTTGTTAAATCACCATAAAAAGGAAAAATAAACAGGACGCGTTTCGAGCTGCAAAATTACCGCTCGTCATCAGCTTATCTATTATTTTATTTATTTATTTTATTATATCATTTTTTTTAATTAATTAATTTTATTTTATTTTATTTTGATTTTTATTTATTTATTTATTTTTATTTTATTTATTTATTTTTATTTTATTTTATTTATTTTTCAATTGTTTTCTTTATCTTTTATTAGTTTTACTCTGCCACCTGGATTCTTTTAGCCAGCGCCACCTGGGGCACTGTTTGTAATCTCCTCCATCCTTCTTTGAGTTTATCTTTACTTTTCTCTTCCTCCTTGGCTCTGTAAGCAGCGCCACCTGTCGCACTCTTTGTAATCTCCTCCCTCTTTATTTAACTGTTATTTCCACTCTGTCCGTTGTGTCACGTGTTTGGATCAGCTGATGACGTGCGGTAATTTTGCAGCTCGAAACGCGTTTTTTTTTTTTTTTTTTTTTTTTTTTTTTTTCTTTTTATGGTGATTTAACAAAGTTTTTATATTTATTGATGTAAAACAGCCTACTTTACTAGTTTTTATATAAAAAAAATAATTTAACTTTTTAAAAATCCATAATGCTTTTTTAAGTATTAATATTTTTGTTTTGATTTTTTCCAAATTTATTAGAATATACTACATAAAACTGTGTGGATTTTTAAATGCATGTGACTTTACATTTAATATATATTTCTCTTCCCTCGTGTATGTAACTGACAGATTCCCTTATTTAATAACTGTGTAATGTGACGTATTGGCCAGTTTTTAGATAAAGGCAGAATATATTTTTAAAAATATGTTTTTAAAAAGGCATTTTGAACAGAATTTTCCTAAGCGATCGTAATTGAAAATTTGAGGAATTATTCAAATAATAAATTGCTTATTTTCTAAATCATTTTTAAATCCATTTTTGCTCTCAAATGCATTAAATTGACAGGTTCTCTTATTTAGGAACTGTATAATGTACCGCATTGGTCAGTTTTTTGATAAAGGCACAAAGTATTTCAGAAAAAATGCTATGAAAATGAGCAGTTTGAACAGAGTTTCTTTAAAGAACGTGATTGAATAATTCAGAATTTATTCAAATAACAAATTACTTATTTTCTGACTCTTTTTTAAAATTAATTTTGCTTTCAAACTATATATTGTACCATATTGGTCATAAAGTCAAAATATATTTTTTAAAATACTGTGAAAGTGGGCATTTTTAACTGAATTTCGCCTAAGATAATTCTGATAAAAACCAGTTCTTACAGAAAAAATGAAATTAAAAACTCTTCTAGAGCGGTTAAATAAAATTGGTAAACTGGGTTTATCTTTAACCATACTTTGTTTTTTGTTGTAAAAATGAGCACTTCGAAATCTGCGATTCTTCGAAATCTATCTCCACCTATACGCCAAGCAGACAGGGATCTTTTTCAGTCACAATCGCTTCGGGAAATTCAGTTCAAAGTGCCTTTTTGGCAGCATTTTGCGAAATTTATTCTGCCTCTTTCAAGAAATTGGCCAATACGTCACACTATATAGTTCTTAAATAAGAGAACCTGCAATTTGGATGCGTTTAATTCAAAAATGAATTTAAGAATGAGTCAAAATTTAAGCAGTTTGGATTTTAATTTGGGGTTTTTTCTTGCACTCCTATTTTTGTTTAATTTATTTTAGCTATAAGATTTTGTCCTATAAAAAAATCGTCGGTATAAAAGTCGTAGATAAAGTTGTAGATGTAGTAGATGTAGTTGTTGAATGAAAAATGAATGAATGAAAATGAATTTCTTAGAAATTGTTTTTTATAAAATGGAACATATACGACACATTTTAAACAAATTTATTCGTGTAATCAATGTCATGGATATTTCGGTTTAAACAAAGTAGCAAAGCAATATGTCGCCACATTAAAACAGAAATTTGATATTACAAGAAAAGAACTTGCACCAGATGACAAGGTTTTACTTAACACTCGAAAAAATGTAGAATTTTAGCTAAGTCATGTCGTTGTATATCAAAATGGGCACGAATACGGGATTTAAGAATAACGTTTTGCATTGCCAATTAACTTTTTTATTAAAAAAGGAAAGTTAAGCAATGGGAAATTTAAAATGAAAAAAAGCAATGGTCAACCGAATGAATATCTTACTCAATCAGGCTCTTGTCGCGTTTCTTGCAGGAAATTATAGTATATGAAATAATTCTTTAAAACGGAAAAAAAAAATATATTAGAAACAATGAAAGGATAAAACAAAGTATTGGGATTTTAGGGAAAATGTTGCTTTTAACAGATTAAAGCTTTTTAAAATGAAAAAAAGGATGCGTAAATTAAAGTTATGGAATTAAAATACAATAAATATAATAAGATATTGTTAAAAAACAAGGAAAAATTTAGATATTATTTGAATTTGGAAATAATTAATCTCGAAAAATGGTGAATGCCTTAGCATTATGTCTAGTTCTCGCCAATTATTCTTTAACAATAACTTATTCTTTATGAATTTTATTTAGTATGTATTTATGCATTGGTCTTTATTCTTATGTATGTTATTCTTTATGACAAATGTAATCGGAATGTAGGCAGGGGGAATCACTAGTCTCAGAACACCACCCTCCCACTAACCGTTTTTCAATGTTTTTAATTTGTCTAATTTTTCTGTTAAATTTGTCCGGTTTCAATTTTATTTATATATATTTTCCTTTTCTATTTAGATTCCAAGGCATTTGGGTCGTAAGTAAAGGAATTTGGCGCTATCCGTAGTGTTCCTTCTGTTACAGCAGTTATCCTATTCTTAAGTCAACAATTCGATGTCAACAATTGGTGGGATAAAGAATCTGTTCTTGAAATTGTCCCAAAATAAAAATTCAAAGGAATAATGTGACGAACGTGAGCCCAGTTTTTTGGCCATCCCCTCCAATCCATAGAACCGGAAATGTTTCGGTTAGGAAATCGCATACTAAGGAATCCCTGTATGGAACAGTAAAACTACTAAAACTTGCATTTTCAACGATACAAAAAATGCATAATTAGACAAGCGGTCAATTTGTTATGAATTATATCAATCAGAGCAAGTGTTTTGTTTCACACTATACAAATATATTATAAATTATGTTTAAATATTTGTTAACAAGATACTGAAAGAACAAATTAAACAATAACAAATTCGGGTTGCACTTTCTACAATTCAGATAGTGAATATCAATGGTTGTACGCATTATACAGAAAGAATATGTGAGATATGCAGAAAATACTTCCATATATATAGATATATAAATGTTACGGCGAAAAATCGGAGCTTGGCCAATTCTAGAACTGGCCAGCCAATACCCAAATTGACCAAGCTTACTAGCCAAAACTCGAAATACTTGAAATGAATAGCGTATTTCGGGTTTTGGCCAATGAATTCGCGAACTGGCCGGGAAGCCTTGGTCAACATCCGAACTGGGGATTTAAGGCTACACTTTAGTGCGGGACCGTCATAAAACTTCTCTTACAAGTTGTTTCTTATTTAGAGAAGAAAGTTGTTTCGCAACGGACCCTGTAGATGGCACTGACATGCGCAGGCGACAGGAAAGAATATTACCATGTTGTTTTGATATGCTTGATAATAAAAAAATGAAGTAAAATTTTATTTCAGCAATGGGTGTCCACAACCAGTAATCTATTTATTTTATCTTTCATGCAAGCTTGCATATGATCTATAAACCTGTTTTAAAAATAAATTTTAAAAGCTTATCACAGCTGAAAACGTACATCAAACAATAATGGCTCATAATTAACCCAACAACATAATAATTTAAGTGATTCTGTACATAAATTATAAATTCCACCTAGTCAATAATCTATATAAAACATGTTATAGAGCATATTAGAAATGTATAAAGCCTTTATAATGTTTGAAGTTGTGAAATATCATAAAAATACTCTATAAAAGACTTTCACCATTCTCTTTTTTGTAACGAAATAGTTTTCCGTGTCTCTGTAAAAAATCTGTTATTGCTATATTTCATTCACTGCAATAGATAACTGTTTGTCGTCCATCTTAATGATGCATCGGTACCAATTTTGTTGTAACTAAGATAATGTAACAATATTAAAATGCACAGTAAAAACGATCCCCATTGATTATATTGAATCAAAATATTTTTGTTTATCCCAATAAATTAACCAATAACAGTACACAATTCTTTTTTAATAACGAAATTAATTGATAAACCAAATAAGATAACAAATACAAGTTATCCCGAGCCTTTACTCGAGTTAGAGCACGGGCAGGCAGACGGCTAGACTATTTGAATTCATAGACAATTTTAACTATGTAAAACGAGATTAAGCCGAGTGCATATAGGCACTTGGCCTAGGCCTGTAGGCTATTTTGTGAACTGGCCAATCACATCTGGCCAGTTCGCGAATTGGCCAATCGCATCTGGCCTGTTCGCAAATTGGCTGGCCAAATCTAGAATTGGTCAGTCTTTTTAAACGTTGCTGGCCAGTTCGGGAATTGGCCGTCCAGTTCTAGATCTGGCCAATTTCGAGTTTTGTTCGCAATATATGTCTCCATTACAAAATCAGTAATTTTTTTATGTACGCAATACCTTTTTATTTTAACTATCTTTTTACACCCAGTTTTAAAATGCTGTTTATATAAAAGACCATTTTCAAGAGATGGAAAATGAATGCACATAAAGTAATTAATTGAATTTCATTTCAATTTCAAACTGGCATTTTAAAATGCCATTAAGTAGTCAATAATAAACGTTCTAATAAAGAGCTATAATATCATTTCCTTTTCAAATAGATTTGAAGTATACGGTAATTGGGCAGTGCCTTTCGGAAACGGAGAGTATCTGGATTGCAGTAATTTTATTTTTAAGGGCAATTTTAAAGAACTTTCTTATGTGAATTGTAATTGGCTAATAATAATGACCTTTAAATAAGGATCCTTATTAAAATTGCTGTGTAAGAGTATCGAAATAATGTTATTTCAAAATGTATAGTATGAAAATAAGCTAAAGTACTACATCTTTAATATATTTTTTAATATATAAATTTATATATTTTTTATATATTTTTTAAAAAACCATATTGGGGAATAATATAGCTGAACATTTTATATAATAATTAAAAATAATCAGCAACTTTTTATTAACACTTTCCTACAAAGTTGAAAAGTGTTTGTCTGGCCGTCTGCCCGTGTGACCGTCTGACGTCTTTCCGTATGGCAGCCTCTCCGCGCTCTAATTCCTGTAAATATTCTCGGATTGCTATGAAATTTTTATATGTTATTGATGTTTACCCTACAACGAGCCATATTGAAAATGAAGTTTCTACTATGATTAGTTTATTTACAGGGATAGTCAAAAGTTTTCCGGTAATTTACAGCTAATGGGAAAAAATCGTTGAAAATGAATTTTAAAGGTGTTACATATTCAAACATATTCAAAATTATATGGATTCGCAAAATGCACTAAAATATGCATTGTGTAAAGCATGCATCAGTTAAAATAATAGTTATTATTCATTTAAAGGGCCACTCAAAAGAATACACAATAATATAGTCCTTCCGGCAGTGCCGGGAGGAAGAGCTGGCTTTCATATACTTATATATTTACTTATTTATTTTAAATTAAGTTATATTAGTAAAACCTGATTATGAGCTTGGTCGAAATCTTAATTCAGGTGCACATGCACACTCATATTGAAATCGATTAATATATATATGCGATAACTCAGCCATTTTGTAACAGACAGACGAAACAAAAAATGCTCTGAATCTTTGTATCAAGGTCAAATGCATAAAAGAAAAATCTTTTTCAATTTCTCACTTTTTTGTACCTAATTTTAAATTTTGAAATTTATAAAAAATTTTAAATGGCCGCCATTTTGAAATAAAATGACGGATGGAACTGAGTATCGAACTCGATTCAGGCCTCAGTATATACTATGTACACACAGAGTTACATCCAAATCGATTCATAAATACGCCTGTTATCACGTGACAAAAATCAGACCGTTTCAAAATGTCAGCCATAAGAAAAATTCAAAGTGCTCCAACTCGATCCTTTTTTAAGATATAGACAAAATAAAAAGTGTTCTGGAATTGTTGTTTTAGCTTCTAACACGTAAAAGAAAAATATTTTTCAACTTTTAATTTTTCCGTATTTAATTTTAAATTTTAAATTTTTTAAAAATTTTAAAATGGCCGCCATTTTGAAACAAAATGGCAGATGATGCTGGCCGACGAACTCGGTTGAGACATTTGTATGTACTATGTACATACCAAGTTTCATTCAAGTCCGTTCATAAATACGCGTGTTATCACATGACAAAAATCAGAACGTTTCAAAATGTCAGCCATAATAAAAATTCAAAGTGCTATAACTCAATCATTTTTTAAGATATAGACAAAATAAAAAGTTTTCTGGAATCTTTGTTTTAAGTTCTAACACGTAAAAGAAAAATATTTTTCAGTTTTAAATTTTTTCGCATTGAATTTTAAATTTAAATTTTTTTTAAATTTAAAATGACCGCCATTTTGAAACAAATCGGCGGATGATGCTGGCCAACGAACTCGTTCGAGACATTTGTATGTACTATGTATATACCAAGTATCATTCAAATCGGTTCATAAATACGTTAGTTATTGCATGACAAAAATCATATATATATATATATATATATATATATATATATGGTTATATATATATATATATGGTATAAGTATATGGTATATATGGTATATATGGTGTAGGTATATATATATATGTCAACATTTGAACGGAGGGTGGTTTTGGGGTCTGAAGGTCATGATCGGTGAAAATATACCAAAATTTTCCGGAAGTGCTTTCCACCGGACGGCTGCAATAGGTAGCTTTTTACTTTTTGTAATGAAAGCTACCTAAAAGAGGGGAATTGTTTGCGACATATTTTAACTATGTTAAACTATTTCAAGTATCATAAAATTTATATACGTAGCTGAAACTCAATATTTCATGCATAATATGAAGTGCATATTATTTACAGGGACACACAAAATACTTCAAATCGTAATATTCTATCCGAAGTACTGTATATTATCGATGATAGCTGATGGATGGAAAAAATGCATTTTCATTTGTGATATGCGCTTTAAGTATTACTAAATTTCTGCATGCTATATGTTGTGTATAAATGTTAAGTTGATATACAGGGTTACACAAAAAAACTCATAAAGTTTACTAAATATGAGAGTAATTAACTTAAAGGTAGTTTTTAAGTAAGTTATGCATTTTTACGTTGAACAGCTTTTAGTTTACTAAGAAGTTTTGTAGAATATGTAGATAAAATGATTTACAGGGTCACACAAAGAATTAATTACATGGTCACCCATAGATGATAATTTCTGGAAATGTGATTTACGTAGTTTTTAAAGTGTTTTTATTTGATCTAAATTTTAACAAAATGCTGGAGTGTAATAAGAGTAATAGATAATTTATAGGGCTGAACAAAAGTATTGAAGTATTTTCCATCTATTAGAATAAAGTGGTGAAAGAGACATTTCAACCAGTTAGGCATTTTTCTCGCTAAACTAAATTTTCCCATTATATAGTATATATAAATCAACCGACGAATGAAATACAAGGATGTTCGAAAGTATTGAAATACATATTTGGCTATGGGTAGTAGCATCTTATTTCCCTAAATAACGAAGTTTTGTTAAATCTTTCAAGAAGTGTTGGAAAGTGTTCATAATCTATGCTTAACGCATGATTTTTCTTACTTTTTCTATTATATTATTGGTCAAAACTATATATATATATAAAATGAGCTTTCTCTTTCTCTATATATATATGTATACACTATATGGCGTAGGTGACCGGACATTTGCAATTTTTGATGTTTTCTTAAATATCTAGAAAAAAAAAAACACAAGGAATTATCCGGAAACTCCAAGTGTGTAAACAGAATGGTATATGTCATATATTTCCGCTTTAAGATTTTTTTTCCGGAAACCTCATATGGCACCGTCAACAAATTGAAAAAAAATGTATATATTTTGGATAACCCTGTCAAAACTAATGAAATTAAAGCGTTCAAACTGTAGATTGTGATTAAATGGTTTATTGTGATAAACTGTGTTAATCTTTTATAAAGATAGCACAAATAATATAAAAATAAAGGTTCTAATAAAAACAGTCCCATATTTTGCAATGTTTTTGCAGAGTTCTTCACATAAAACATATTCTTTTTTAGAAATTACAACAAACAGCATTGTATAGAATACCCTGTAATGAGAATTTAAAAAAAATGTTTGAAAAAAAAGTAGGTTTATTAAATGATTTTTCGTTGTGCATGCATGAACTCAACAAAAGTATGGTAATATGTGAGCTAAATGCGTAGAGCGACTTTTGTGAAAGTCTCAAAAACATAGCTTGAGAATCTAAAAATTATAGTTGATAGAATACACCCAAAATCAATTGTTCCCAAAAGAAAACATGAATATGAATGGTTCTATCCAAATACAGTAGTAAGTGCAATAGTGTGTGTTCTATATTGACAATAATCGATAGATAAAGGGATAAAGCCCCTCATCTTTTTGCTTCTTTTTGGAAACAATGGATCTTTAACTTGTTCTAGTGACGATAATTTTTAGAATTTTCAAGGTATGATTTTTGAGACAATCACAAAAGTTGTTCTATACATTTAACTGACACATTATACAAATTATGTTTTGATTGCTCTCACGCATGTGCAATGAAAAGATATTTAGTAAACCTGAGCATTATTCTTACAATTTTTAGCATTTTTAGATTCTGATTAGAAGATATTGTGTACAATATTTGTCATGTCATCTAATAAGAACATTTTTTTATATTAAGAATTCTGAAAATTATAAGCAAGGAACTTGGTAAAATTTGGTATAGTTTTTACAAAAATGTTAATTTCTCTACGAGTATACATGATATCCTTATAAAAATGAACACACTTTAGAATAATAAGCCATTTAATCAAAATCTACAGTTTGAACTCTTTTGCTGTATTAGTTTGGACAGGATTATCAAGAAGATGTTCATTATTTCCAACTTGTCGGCAGTCTCCTATGAAGTTTTGGGGGGAAATATTTGTGGAAATGTGTGGTCTGTACTATTCTGCATAGACACCTGGAATTTTAGGATGATTCCTCATGGATGTTTCAAGTTATGTAACAAAACGTCAAAAACCGCAATTAGCCGGTCACTTTTGGCCATATTGTATATTTATATACCGGATGGGCAAAAAGAAAACCGTTCATTATTGTGAACGGTTTTAAACAGTTGTAGTTATGAGCTTTTTTATTTTTAATATTAAATTTTCATTTGAGACTGAGGAAAATAAGGACCATAAATACAAATTGCATTGAAATTTTCATTTTGATTCAATAATTAAAAATTATGTAAATTAGATTTGATAAACTATTTTTAGATAACTTTAATGGTTTTATCTAATCAAATATGTCTTTTGTGTTGTATATAATAAAATAATAATTAGTAAGTAGACAATCCTGTCCGTTTTTCATTAACCGTCTTTTTTAAACAGCTTTTTAATGTCTGTTTTAAATGTTTTTTTAAATGATTTATATATAAAAAATAACAGTGCATTATATGTTTTAAAAAAAGCTTTTAATGAGCTTGTTAATATGGCTGAAGCATAAGAAAGTTACAGTTAATGTTAAACATACGTTACATATTAAATATACATTGTAAGTTAAAATGTCAAATTTATTAAATATGAAAATTTTAAAACTCCACACAATTAGACATGTTTCATTCTTCTCTTTAGAATGTGCCTTTATATTGCATTAAGTAAAAAAAAAAAAAAAAATAATAAAAAGTAAATAAAGTTACTAAATAGAGATTCTTATCTAATTTTCTCCGAATGCTGCTTTTTAACACCTCTTTGATGTTGATTATCTCTGTTATTCAGCATAATGCATCTTAAGTCGTACATCTTCAGCTTAATTATCTAATTAAGCAAGACACGATTCTGCTCATTTCGTAATTTTTGAGTACCCTAGGAAACCCCCCGAGAAAAAAGGAAACCAGATTAGATACTAAAAAATACAGACTCATATTTACTTATCTGCTTCCCAAAACTTCCATAAAAAATAAAGCATTTTTTTTTCCTTTTTTCCTTTTTTTTTGCCTCTCATATCGCTACTAAAACTGAGTATGCACAATAATTCTGCTATTATCTCGTTGAAATCCCCACCCTAAAAAGTGTCCCTTCAGATTACGAACATGCCTTTAAAATCCTACTGGAAAAAAATGAACACGGGGGAAAAAACGGGGTCCGTTTAGAGTGGCCTTATCTCGTTTGCGAAGTCAGCAGTTGCGTGTCCAAGAAAACGGCCACAAAAAATATACCTCCTAAAATCCCAAATAATAAAGAGAAAAAAATATCTTTTTCTTTTTTTTTTTTTTAAGGAGGAAGGTGCAAGTGTTGGGAATGACAGCGCGATAAAGGGTGTTTCTCGGAGGTTTATGTCGTCATAAACGAGGTAAGTTCAGATAATAATAAATGAACAAATGCTATCCATTTTATTGAAGTGAATATGTGATTTTAGATTATTTTATTTATTAACTCAGACTTTTTTAATAAAAATGCAATCATATGTAATAATACAATGGTGAAATTTTTAATTCCTTTATTCTTCTGTTGCAGTTAAATAAGAATAACAATGACATACTATATCCAGTTTCGCGACGGATTAATTATGTGATTTTGCATTTTTTATTTCCTTTTCATAGTTATTAGATAAACATATAATCTAAATTTGTAGCGTTTATGTTAAAAATCACAATGGCTTCCAATGTGATTTTGGATTATTTTTTTTTTTTTAACTCAGACTTTTTAAATAAAAATGCAATCATAGGTAATATTAAAATGGTGAAATTTTTAATTCCCTTATGCTTCTGTTGCAGTTAAATAAGAATAACAATGACATAATATATCCAGTTTTGCGACGGATTAAGTATGTGAGTCAGCATTTTTTTAAAATTTTCGTTTCATAGTTATTAGATAAACATATAATCTAAATTTGTAGCGTTTATGTTAAACATCACAATGGCTTCCAATGACACTGAATTACAGGTAACAACATATATATTTCAATATTTTCGCAGAATGTTTCGTGTACGTTAGCAATTATGCTTTAATTCATCAGCTGCTTAAGGGGACTTATTTGTTGGGAAAATAAGAAAACATAATCCCATGTTATCCTATGAAGAAAGTACTTATTCTTTATGTTCATACAAATTTGGATATTTAAACAATACTTTTTTTCAGCGTGTAGATAGGAAAGTTCTTTATTCCCCCCCCCCCTGTAATCTTAAAGTATTTCAAAGATAAACACGAGTATTTGAAAAATTATGCTAAAATTTAAAAAGTATGAGAAGTAATAAAAAAAGTATTCTTTGCTCATTAAAACATATGGCTGGAAAATGATGTAAAAAGTTTGAGCTTACAAAGGGATAAAAAATTATTTTCTATTTGCTAAAAAAACATTTTTAAAATTTCCGAATTTGAATGAAGAAGAAGGATAAATAATTTCCCCATGGGATTCCACTTTTATCCTCTCCATAAGTTGGCTTAATAAAGAGGAAATAATTGTTACTAAAGAACTTACATGGGACTTACAAAAAAGGTCACTTATTCAGAATTTTTTGAAAAAAAAAAACCCCAAAAAACATAGGGGCTTTCTAATGCACTCTGAAAATGACTAGACGAATTTAGATCAAAATTCTAATAAAAAATCTGAGAACAAGTAAAATATATTCGATGTATTTGTCAAATAAAAACGACTTGTCTACAAAAACTTTTGTTTTTCATTTTTTGCAAAATTTTAATCATTTGAAAATTTCACTTTAACTAGTTGTTTAAATGCGCCGTATTTAATGAATTCAGTTTAAATGCTTAGTAGTTTATCATTATTTCTATTATCTTACAAGAGGCTAAGCTTATAGGGGCTCCGTGGCCTTGTGGCTAAGGAGCCACGTTGCTGATCGTTTGGGAGCCTAGGTGGTTGTGGATTTGCATAACGCTGGCTTCCTTGCACACACAGATTGTGTGGAGTTTCCAGTCGTATTCATCTTGTGTTGTAAAAATACTGCTGTCGTGCTCTAAATGCTGACTCATCCCTGTATATTAAAGATGACTCATCCCTGCGTATTGAAAATGACTTATAAGCAGGCTTTCATGTCAAGCCCTCAAGTTAAATGTATGTTTTTTCAAAAAAAAAAAAAAAAAAAAAAAAAAAAGCATTTAAAAAAGTAAGTTGTGTTGCCGGAGTTATTTAATTTTAATCTGTTTTGCAGGATGTATTCAGTTTTAAAAGTGACTGGGTACTAAGGTATGTTGTCATTATAAATTTTAATAATGGATCAATTTGCATTGCAACAATACTGTTCCTCTTTCTCCTACAGACTAACTGACAGTATGGTGCAAAGTACAATCTTTGTTTTGTGCTTTAAAAAATTTCATACAGTTTAAATTTTGCTCTAATTTTATAAAAAGAAAAACAAGTCCATGTTGTATATGTTTTTAATACCCGTTGATTAAATTTCTATTTTACTGGAATTTTTTAAGCCTCTAACCAATGAAATTATCAAATTCACACAGAGAAAATAATGTATTATATATACAATTTCTTCCAAAATTCTGTCACAGTTTATTAATTTTCTATCATTTAAAAAATAATTTTTAAATACTCTTTATTTATCCATGTCTATCGCACAAATATGATTATAAAAGACAAATTCGTATACACGGAAATTAATATAGTTCAGCATACTTTTCTGGCTGGTGTTTCATAACGGAGTTAAAACTGAACCAATAAAATAAAATATAAACAAAACTGAAGGTTACCAGATATGTAAATAAACTACGGGCCCAAAACAATTGAAATGTTCAGAACTACAAAATACAGCTGTAAGTGATGAAATCTTTGGCAATTTCTTATGCTATTAATGATTTTTTTAACTTTGTTCAAATGGAAATTGTTACTTTTGCTATACAAAATTTCTTTTAACGTTGCAAGAAGGAACTCTTAACATGAATACATTAACATTTATAAAATGTGCTTGCTTACATTCTGTAATCCGTATTGGATTGTTTAGCTTATTATAAAAGTGTAATTTATAAATTTTGACTATCTCGTCAACTGAAAATAAAGCAAAAAAAAAAAAAAAAATCATTAGTTATTTTTACGGACATAGTATCGTGGAAGCGCAATCATGTTTTATAGCCATAAATTAGCATAACATTAATATTCTATAATTCCTTAATTTTTCTGAGTATTCACTTATTTGATCGAAAGATTTTTTCAATATAAAATTAATTAAGAATCTTCTTAAAAGATTTTTATCTCGTCTGAGATATTAACTTCGGCGTGACTAAGAAAAAAGCAATTAAAACTATACACCATATTACCCAAAATAGTAATAAGAAGAATATTAACAATAAAGCAGGAGGAAATAACAATTAAAGAGATAATTGTAATAATGATAAAATAAAATATAAAACAATTAAATATAATAAAAAATATATATTGGTTAGTTTGTATAATACAGGGTGTTACTCGAAAGTTTATGCTGTCATAAACTACACAGCTTCAGGTAAGATTTACTCAAATAATGTTACTCATTTTTCGACGAATATAATGTGTGAATTTCTTCATTTATATAAACTTTAGAGTTACATTGACGTCCTTAAATTAAGAGAGAAACACGTAATTCGATTTTTCGTACCTAAGAGTTGACTATAAATTTTAAACAGACGTTGATATAAATGGGGGATGTCGAAGGTAGGTAGTATCTCTTACACTATTTTTCGCGAAAGCAGGCATATGATTTTGGAATATTTCGATGACATATTATTAAGAATCCTTTATTTGGATACTTTTTTTCACACTTCATTTGAAGTTGTTTCACAGATTTATAGGGAAGAACAAAAAGATTTGAAATAAAGCGAGTTATCGAGGATTTCCATGGAAACTGGTAATGATGACGATGCACGTCATTTGGCAGGTAGATTTGGCAAGAATGATAGTTTAAAAATGTATAATAGAATAAATAGTCGATGTTAAGTCACAAAATGGTTAAAAACGTCATAGTTACAACAAAGAGCTGAAATGTGATTTATTTTAGTAGTCACATTACAGTTCAGAAAAAGAAAACCTTATGGAAACTCCGTTGGAAAGTGACAATAACTTTTGTTGTTTTACGTCAGAGTAATAACGTTACATTTAATTCATCCGTTGAGTCTCCTCTGACTATCATTTGGAAACTTCATTGTGAACTCATCATGGTCGTTACATTGTGATGTGTCACTAAGTTATTTCATATGATGCCTCTCAAGTTATAAACACATGGCTACTGTACTGTGAAGTCACCATGACTGGTTGCCTCATGACAAATTATCAGTAATAAATTACTAAAAGCAGTTGAACTGCAAACATTAATAACTTAATTACAAATAACATTTTATTTAAGTTTTTCTTAAATAATTTGTAAAATTATTTTTAAATCATATTTTACACTTTCTGTATGTAACTCATGCACGTCTGCATATAATGTACTGGGAGTCTCAAACGTTCATGTAGAGACTTGAAGTGGATGTTGGAAACATTCTTACATCATTAGGAACCATAATTACACAGAAAAGTATATGCGGAAATCAATAGGTGCATTATATGCAAGTTTCCAAGGTTAGCACGTGTTTCTTCCTCATTGTAGATGCCAATTTCGTGCAATCAATATGAGTCAAACGGAACCCGACCACGACTCGTACGACAACTGTTCATTGGTAATCTGTGAACAGTTATAGTAACAGACAGCTTATTGGAGTACATATGCACAACTCGACTGGAAGCTCGTATGTATCTTATTTTTATTCAGTAGGTTCTTTTGCAAATGTTTACCATTCACTTGTGCACGTAAGACTTGTTAGGTGTTTTAACATAATAGGTCACTATTTAACTATGCAAGAGGAAAGAGGCTTGGAGCAAACATTTTAAACAATTGGATTCCACGCGATTGTCTCATCGTCATTCCCACCGCAAGATAACCTGATTTAACTTCTCTTAACTATTTTCTTCAGGGTACTATGATTAACAGTGTACGACACGTCCATAAATTTGGAAAATGGATCCATACGCACGGATCTCCATCGTTGCAGCTACCATTAAATCCACAACCGGAATCTTCCAATATGTTCTCAAATCCATATCGCAAAGATATCATGCATGCATCCATGCCAACGGATGCAATTTCGAACAGCTTTTGTAATGATTGTAAATCAAACATTCTATTATTTTCTGTGTAACAGAATATTTTACACTGATTTTGGAATTGGAATCGTATAGCGTCGTTGTGACGTTTTATCACGTGAGAATGATATTTCCACCATACTTTGCAATGTAGTTAGGTTTTTAACGATTTTCTCAAACCCTCATTCAAATTTGTGCATAAAATTCTTGAACACTTTTGTATGTTTTTCTGAATAAAAAATAATAAATTTCTTAAAATGTTTTTATACTCTAATAAAATTCATAATTCTTCTCTGAGATTTTATAACTACTGGTATCTTTATTTGGTATTACTATGTCTTTAATGAAATATAATTTGTATAAAGTCAGATATTCGTGTAAAATATATATCACGTTTCATACTCAGTGACTATTCCAATATCTCTAGTACAATAATTGTAAATTCTAAGAAATTCTTATCCAGACAAATAACCGTCATATAAAAAATTCAAATAATGAAAGGTAATAATCCTAGAAAAATTTCATTTTAATCAAATAAAAAGGTAATCTCTAAAAATAGTCTGAAGAAGTGTGTGAAATAAAAGATTACGTGATAAAGGACGAGATATTAACTGTTTGTTCTATTTTTAATTAATGAGGAGATTTTTAAAGGTTGGTCGATATAAAATATTCCTTTTTTTCCTTCTATTAATCAAGACGTTATTGTTTGTACGCTAATAAAACAAAAACACATGTAATTAATTTTGTAAATCATGGTTTTTTTTTTTGTTTTTTTAGGCAGGATCATACATTATGGGATATCTAAACTTAATAATTAAAGACTGAGTATGATAATAATAAATTAGAGATAGAGAGATCTATAATAAATTAGAGACTGAGTATGAATTACTATCAGATAAATAACTATTTGTAAATAAAGCAAATTTCATAAATATAGAAAGAAATCCTTAAGGAATAACGAAACAATGGTACAGTAAAAATTGTTTATTTTATTTTAAAACAATTTTAAAATAGCTTTTCTAGGATAGTTTTCATTTTTGTCAAATTTGCCTACATATCCAATGAAAACGACGAAATATAGGGAACATGACAGGATGGTAAAACTTATATAGAATATACGAAAGCTTTAAATCGCTTTGTCTATTTCAGAAAGCAAGTTCCGATAAAGGAATATTGAAGGAATAATTTTAAAAGTTGGTCGATATAAAATATTCTTTTTTCCCTTTTATTAATCAAGGTGTTATTGTTTGATCGCTGTTACAACAAAAAACACTGAAATTAATTTTGTTCAAATGACTCATATTTTTCGTACTCTATAATATATTATAGGATATCGAAACTTAATAATTAAAGAAAAGACAATTATGTATTACTATGAAGTAAATAATAATTTTTAAGCTGCGAATCCGCGATGCAGCAAAAATCGTTTAATATATTCAAAAAATTACTTTAAAATATCTTTTTTCACTGATTTTACAATTTTCTCAATTTAGCATACCATTAATATTCTAAAGTCTGTAACGTTAAAAAGTCTTCAAAAATGTATTTATTTTTAGTCTGCTGAGAATTCGTTGCATTCATATTAATTCAGTATTACTAAATATAAATAATAATAGTAAATTTTGCACTCACGCATTTCTGTATGAGATTGCAGCAGCTATTGCGGCAACATCAGAATATTTTAAGGCTAATTCTTGTACGAATGCACATTACACTGATAAACAAGGTTTCTGTTTCTAAGTATGTGGTGACTTTTATATTTTAGGTGGTACTGTGAAAGAATGTGCCATTAAAAAGTTTCCATCACCCACAGATTTTTTAAAAATTCAAAATCTTGAAATCGGAGTTTTGTAGTATTTATTCAACACGTATACCTTATGAAATTTATCATTTGGTATTTTAGTAATGACAAACTTTTAAATAAACACTTATAAAGCTTAAAATTAATGTTTATAACACTGAAAATATGCATTGTGTATAAAGTTTCATAAAAATGTAGAAGAATTTTTGCAAAAAAGAATGATATAAATAAGAAATTTCATACTTTATGTAGCGGTAAATGTCTTAACTGTGGATGTTCTCTTATAGCCACAATCACTAGCTACCTTAATAAGGTTCTAACAGTAATCTCCGAGCTTATTAGGGGTCCATCAACCTTGATATCGGGTTTCCATTGCAGAAATATCCTGGTGGAAGCGTTCACTGTGCTCGTCGCTCACAGCTCCCATATTTAAAAAAAATTTAGATGAGATGCTAAAAAGTGAATTTTCAATGACATTGAGCATCCTAAATCTTTATAACATTTTTAAAAAGTCTTTAATTAATGTTTCATAGCTAGTACTTCGATGATTTCCTAAGAAATGTGTCACAACATTTTAAAAATATGTCCATGCTGCTTTTTCTAAATCACAATGTATAATAAAATTTTTTGTCCTTCATAAGGTGTCTAATTCATGGACCAACAAAAATACCCTCCTTAATTTTTGCATAGCTTAGCGATTAAAATTGACCTTGCAGATATTGAAATCATTCTTCATCAATCCCAACTTTATATAATGGAAGAATAACTTTCTTTTTATCGATTATGCTTTGCTCTGCTATCCCACTCGCATAGGAAACAACAATATTTTGTATAACCTTGTTGCATACTAATAAGAATGGCAATTACTTTAAAATCCACACGTATATTCCAATCATGAAGTGAGTAATCAATTTTCATGAAGCAGTATCTTCATATTTTCATAAGACTCTTTCATTATGCAAGAATATGCTATTGGACCAGACGGTAGAGCATTTCCATTATGATGAAGCACAGCTTTCAAGCTGGTTTTCGAACCATCGATGAGCAATCGCCATTGTTCCGAGTTATATTGACAATTTGAAGCAGACATTAAACCACTTATATCATTCCAATATAAAATCACCTTTTCTTGAAAAAATATTAAATATGTCTTATGTCGATCCCTATAAATAGATATCTTTGTATTGTTTTTCAGGAGATTCTAACGTTACAATCTTGATCCAAGTAATTCTGAATTTTTCTTTGATAAATAAGTCTCTCACAGAATCATTTAATTCTTGAGTAATTAGGTGTGGTTCTTCATTTATGCCAGGTAAATAGTTTATATCAGATGTAGAGGAAGTTCAGTTTCATTATTTTCCATTTCTACTGCTGCATCGTCATAAGTAAAATTCTCTTGAGGTTTCGGTATTGGTAAATCATAATTATGTAATACTGGTCGCATTGCCGAATCTACGTTCGGATACTTAATTTTATGTTTATTTCTTGCAGAGAATCCTTTAATTTTTGTAATACAAAAGTAGCAATGAGTTATATGTTCTTTCGGCTTGAGCCATATCATTAGTATAGCAAAGGACATACTCTTTCTTGCACCTTTCATCCACGCCCAGAAATTTGTAGCACATTGTGTACAACAGGAATGAGTTGCCCATTTTTAGGTGCGTTCGTAATTATGTAAATACGTAGCACCTATTGTTGTCGCTCAGTCCGTCCGTCTCTCTGTCCGTCTCTCTGTCCGTCTGTCTGTCCGTCCGTCTGTCCGTATATAACAACGCAAAAACTGCCCAACCGAACCGTTTGAAATTAAAAATACATAATTATAACATAATTTTGTCGAGTCATTTCAAATTTTATGAAAATCGGATGGATAGATCAATTACAAGGACATTCAATAGGATTCCGTTACATTACGGTCGATAGGGAAAAAAGTTTTAAATGCATTTAAATCGTTTGAAATTTAAAACATATAATTATTGCGTAGTTTTGTCGAGTCATTTCAAATGTTATGAAAATCGGATGCATAGATCAATTACAAGGACAATCAAAAGGATTCCGTTACATTACGGTCAATGGGGAAAAAGTTTCAAATGCATTTTAATGATGTTACACTCATTCGAACATAATAGAATTGGCATGAATCTATGAAATATATACTAAAATATGCATTCTGTACAATCTGTGATGCAAAGAATTTTTATTATTAAATTACAGGGCCACACAAAAATATTCCACTATATAATGCTATACGGGGAAACATGGTTTGGTACGTGTTTTAATTATATTCAACTATTTCACATTTTATGAATAAGATATACGTTGTTGAGGTGTAATAAAAATTACTTCCTGCATATTTACAGAAACGTAAAGATTTCGACAACTATACTGTATCCGGAGTACGCTCTACTATATCAGCAAGATCTGAATATTTTTAAAACTTCGTTATCGTACGAACGCACCTCATTTGCTACGTTCACGTGAAATTTCCAACTTGTTTTTTATCTTGTTCACCTACTTTACATCCAAAGTACATGTGATAGGCAGTCTTTATTAGCGACGTGAAAGGGCATCGATGCTTTTTCAAAGTTAGCTCCCCACACGCATAGCAAAAAGAATCGGGCTCATTAATGCATCCTCTAGATATTTTTCATGTATTTTAAAGAAAAAAAAGGATAATTATAATCAAAATTTAAGTAAAAAAGTCTTACAGAACAAAGAGAAAGCAGTACACTCGCCCCAAAAAAAATAAGTTTAATTGTCACGGATTTGCGTTAAAGTCAAACACTGTGGATGCAGCCAGTGCTCTATGTTCAAGGTCCCTAACATAAAATTTATTAGCAGGCCATCTATTTCTACTCCTTTGCAGTATCTTCTATCTTAGTAACAAGAAAAAAGAATGTTTGTATGAATCAAATACATGGAAGAGAATAATGTAATATAATGCCTGCATATTCCGAAACGTATAAATGAAATTTCTCAAAATTGGAGGGTGATGGAAAACTTTTACAAAGATATTCTTTTTCAGCAGCTTGAAATCTATAAGAAATACCCAATGTAAATAGAGAAACAGAAAATTCGTTAAAATTTGTTTATTATTATGTTATTGTTTATCCACATTTTGTTCATTTTCTAATTGGTCCAGGAATATTAATGTTAAATCCATGGCGTACGTAGTATATGACTCTGTAATTGCGTAAGCAACGTTTTGATTATTATTAGCTGAATGGGAAAGATTCAAACATTTTTTGATGGGCAATAGAAATCCACGTTTTATTTATTTTATATTATTTTATTTTTTATAGATTTTTTTTCTATGCTTAATGTAACCGAATAATTGAACTAATTTAATTTATTGACCAACGAGTTCCACGAGAATAAAAACTGATTTCCTTTTGTATATAAGAATCAGTACACTGTTAAAAATATCGTGGAAAATTAGCTCTGATTTTAAAGAATATAAATTTTCTGGCGAATGAGAACGTCACATAAACGCCTTTGGGGTGTTTTGATTAGTCAGAAAATAGATAGTATTTAAAAATATAGGTAACATGTTTGGATATGTATGCTTTTTGATTTTTTTTTATTGCTTTTAGCATTTTAGAATATTTTTCGAGGACAAAAGTTTAAGGATCCGCTGCAGTGAAAGTTCCGGATCGCTAAATCCCATATTAGACTATGAGAAAACTTGAAAGCTCAAAGATTCATCAACTAATATAGTTATTAAAATACCATTTTACCATCAGAAAGTATAGTACGTGAAATGCCGAGGATCTGCGTTTTTAAAAATTGTCTCGTGCATATGTAAACATATGTAAATAGATCAATGTAAATTGAAAAAAATGCAGACACGATGAACGAGAAAAACCGGAATAAATAATTATTGAATTTAAATTAAATTTTGTGAAAAGGGTGGTGATAAATTATTATCCGGACTTCTTTGAATATGTAAAAAAATCTATTAAATAGTTATGATTTATGTTTGATCGCGAAATCTCCCCGAAAGTTAAAAATGCTCTTAAATACCAAAATTGACCCCATTACTATAGACGACCTCTCGGGAGTTTATATGATTCCATTCATTAGAGAAGGAGAAATAAAAAACTATTATATAGGTATGACACAGCGGAAATTTAATATCAGACGTAAATAACATATAACAAATATATAATTTAACAGGGAGATCCAGACTTTATTTTAAAACTGCTTTATCCAGTCTAAAGGAAAAAGAGGACATTAAGGTACTATTTAACGAAAGTAGATTAATTTACAGATCTAATTTTTATTTAAAGTTATTTATAAGGGAATCCATTGAAATTTATTTAAAAAGTTTACACTTTTGTAATGATTTGCAATCTTTTCGCATCCTGAATATATGGATTGAATGTTTGGATGGTTTACAGGATAATTAATTAGTTGGAGTACAAATTAAAGAGCGCGTTATATATTTAATTTAAATTCAATAATTATTTATTCCGGTTTTTCAAGTTCATTGTGTTTGTAATTTTTTTCTATTTACATATTAAAGATGACTCGATGGAAAAGGAGTTGAAATATGTAAATAAAATTTTTAATTTGTTTTATTTATTTATTTCTTGATAAAGTAACGTCTTAGAAGCAAAATATTTATTTATAATATAAATTCTTACCTTTCTTTGTAGAATATATATTATTATTATTACGATGTACTTAGACGATGTCCAACATTGATGTTCATATCCTTATATGCTGGAAAAGCAGCACCCAGAGCATAAAATAAAACATTTTCCACGAGCCAACAATTATGATGAAATTAGAAGAAATGGGTATATTAAATATTTTACAAATTTACAGAGATTGTATATGTGTATGTACAGTCGTTGAAAAGAAATGTAAACACTACCTACTAACTCTGCAACTATTTATAATAGAAGAAAGCAACTGGCGTCAAACAAATAGGAAATATGTGTACTTGTATGTAAAATTTGTATGTATGTATGCATTTGTAAGTATTAGTATACGTACAGTCGTTGAAAAGAAATGTAAACACTACCTACTAACTCTGAAACTATTTATAATAGAAGAAAGCAACTGGCGCCAAACAGTTAGAAAATATGTGTACTGTATGTAAAATTTGATTAGGGCGTCACTACATATCAAAATTAGACAAAACATTTTTTATCAAATAAATAGAACTGCCGATTTTCACCACACATTTTAAAAAGTCTGTTCAAACTAGCCTAAAAATAAAATTTAAACTTATTTGGATGATAAAATTTCAATTAGAAACATTAAAAATTTTGAACTTGTTATATTAAATTACATTTTCACATTTTTATTATTATCTTCTGACATCCTAATGTGGCATTGTTTTGTGTTTAGTCATAATATTAAAAAAATCAAACATAATTACACCGATTAAAAATATATTTTAATTTAAAAAATCCCTCTCGGCTTGGCCTGTACGAGGAGGTAGATTTCGAAGAGTGCTCATTTTAACAATAAAAAATAAAATATGATTAGAGATAAATTCAGTTTAACAACTTTATTTGGCCCCTTTTGAAACTTTGAAATTTTATTTTTCTCTAAGAACTGATTTTATCAGAGTCATATTCAGTGAAATTCGGCTCAAATTCTCGTTTTGACAACATATTTTGAAATATATTCTGACTTTCTTAAAAATCGACCAATACGGCACATTATATAGTTCCTAAATATCCAAAAACTTTCAATTGAATGCGTTTCAGAGCAAAATTCAATTTAAAAATGAGTCGCAAAATAACCAATTTATTATTTAAATACATCCCCAATTCTTTAATCATGATCATTTCGGGAAATTTTGTGCGAAGTACCAACTTTGATAACTTTTTTAAACATATATTCTGCCTTTATCAAAAAACTGACCAGTACGACACATTATACAATTCTTAGATAACAGAACCTGTTAATTGGATGCGTTTGAGAGCAAAATTTAAACATTTAAAAATGAGTCAGAAAAAACGCAATTTGTTATTTGAATACCTCAATTTTCAATCACGATTGCTTCAGGAAATTTTGTATGAAGTGCCCATTTTGGCAGCCTTTTTTCAAATATATTCTGCCTTTATCAAAGAACTAGCTAACACGTCACATTATATAGTTCCTAAATAAGAGAACCTGTCAACTAGATGTGTTTGAGAGCAAAAATAGATTTAAAAAATGAGTCAGAAAAAACGCTATTTGTTATTTGAATACTTCCTCAATTTTTTTTATCGCGATCACTTCGGAAAATTTCCTTTCAAAATCCCCTTTTTGGCAGCCTTTTTTGAAATATATTCTGCGTTTAACAAAAAATTGGCCAATAGGTCAAATTATACAGTTCCTAAATAAGGGAATCTGCCATTTGGATGCGTGTAAAATCAAAAAATGAATTAAAAAATGACTCAGAATATAAGCATTTGAGATTGGAGGTTTTTTCTCGAACTCCTATTATTATTTAATTTATTTTTGCCATAAGAATCAGTCCTATAAAAAACTTGCCAATATAAAACTTGTAGATATTATTGAGTAAAAGAAATTTAATCGCATTTGATAGCTCAAGAATTGGCAAAGTTATGGATTTTTTTCTTTTTCCACACCTTTTTTTCTTTTCGTTTTCAATTTCTTTCATCTATTAAAATTGGTTCTGTCAAAAATTTTTAAATAAAAAGTTTTAGATTATTTTTAGAACATCTATAAATTAATTGGATTTGATATCTTGAAAATTGACGAAATTATGAATTTTTTCTTCCAAAACCCATTTTTTTTTCACCTCTTGAGCCCATTTTTAATTTTATAAAATATCTGTGATTCATAAATTTTTCGACCATTTCTTAGAAGTGCAATAAACTGTAAACTGATTCGACATATATTTTAATGAATAAATTATGGCATATTTTCTGTTTTCGCAAAAATCCTCCCTGCTTCAACCCCCTTGGTCGGATTTTGCCCATTAACGATGTTGACCGAGATTTTATACCCTTTGATTTATATATTAGTTTGGTAGAGATTTGAACAGAATTATAAAAGTTATCGTGTCTACAAAAAAGTGAAATATATATATATATATATAGATAGATAGATAGATAGATAGATAGATAGATAGATAGATAGATAGATAGGGAGAGAGAGAGAGAGAGAGAAATTTTTATTGATGATAGTTTTGGGGTCTAGATGTCATGGTCGGCGTAGATCTGCAAAAATGTTTCAGAAATTCCAACATAGAAGCGACCGCAATAAGTTGTATTTCATACGAAATCTACTTTAAAATAATAATATAACCGTAAACGTAATTTAAAAAATACATAACATAAATTTAACTCACTACAAAATTAAACATTACAAAATTACTGAAATTAAAATTGAAAAAAAAATCACTTGCGACTTACTTTTTTTTTTTGACTTATTTGTATTTTTTATGTCCTGTTTCTCAGTTTCAAATTGTTCTTACAAGTAATGTGATTATGAGTAAATATGAGCGCGAAAAGGATGGTTTAAAGATTGTCTATGAAAAACAGAAAACCATAATAAAACAAATATATGCGTATATTAACAAAATTGACATGTGCAAAAAAATAATTAAAAATATACCTGGAATTGGCCTGTATAAAGTTAAGCGAAGGAAATATCCATATTAGCAGGAAATAACATTAACAGAAGTTACATAGTCTTTCAGTATTTAAACAGTCGAGTACAGAACTTGAAAATGCATTCATCGTAAAATAATAAATTTCTCGGAAGCTAATAATATGAATTTCATGAAAATTTGTATTTAGGTTATTAAAGAGTGTATAATTTATTTATAGTGTATAACTTGGCTATTACTAATAAAAAAAAACAATGTTTGGCCAAGTTTTGATGTATTAATGTCATTTAAGCAAGTTATAGTTGGATAATTTAAAAGTAAAATTTATTTCTAATCACTTGATTCCTGTAAAACTTCTACAATGATTTATTGTGGCGTAAACCTTTGAGTGCACCATGCGCCACTTCTGGCACATACATAAAAATTCTATAATTCACATTATGCACCATAAATTTGGGCAATGTGATCTGTACCCCTTATCAAAAATAGTCCAAAGAATGATGTAATGCTTATTCTGATCATGTCAGAAGGCTGCACTTGACAAAATATCAGAATTTGTTCTTGGGAAACAACAATAACAAAACAACCAAGCTATTGAGACAAAATTTAGTTTTATTATTTATACTCAATACTGAAAAATATTAATATAAAATAGTTCCAGAGTGTTAAACATGTAATATTATTTAATTTAACCCTTTCGGGCCTGAATTTTTTTTTTCAGATTTTTGAAAAAATTGTTTTTACGTTAATAACATTAACACTAGTCATCCATATAGGCTAATTAGTATTTAACGAACATGTCATTGTCTTAAAGATAATGGATGTTGCTGTTTTGTGTGTGAGGGAGTGACCTTTGCATAAAGGCACTCTAGTGTTTCTGAGATCGTGACGTCAATAACTTAACATGTGTAAGCGTAAAAGCGAAATCTATCCTCTCTTTTACTTTAACTTTCTAGAGTGTGTGCTCTTTTGGATTCTGCAGTTAGCTCGCGGTTATTAGTAATCTGTTAATGTGAAGTATCTCAGTTTGCAGCATATAAAAGCTTGGGTGTGAGTGTTTGGTGAGTGTCCCTGGCATTAGCCAGCGAGTAGCCAGTGAGTGAGAGCATCTGTGGCGGTAGCCAGCGAGTGAGGATATTTGGCGTTAGTTAGCGAAGTGAATTATTAGTTAGCGAAGTGCTAGCGAATTGAAAGTAGCAGCAAAGCCTCCAGTGAAGTGTAAAGGAGTTTCGATATTTGACTTGAGAGTTGGCCGTGGTGAGAAAATTTATAGTAGTTTCATTTTGATTATTTGTGAATAAAGAATTACACACAGCCACGGGCTGTCTAATTAAGTTTTATCTAGCAGCTCAGCCAAGAGATAGGGAGAAGTATTAGAAGGTGCCACGATTGAGCCAGGCCGAAGCTTGTGAGTATGTGTTTAGCCTTTTCATAGTATTCTCAGTTGTGTAAAATTAAGACTTGCTCCACTTCCCTTCAGCCCTCATCATTTTAATAAACTTTGTTGTTTTATCTTAAATACTGAGTATGTCTGCATTTAACTCCCACCACGACCAACCAAACGTTACAAATGACACTCAGCATGCATGTAACGTTACATGTGTACTACTCAATTCATATTCATGTGAAAATAGGCTAAGGAAGAGCTTTTGGGGATTTTTAGAAAATATTGCATTACAAAAATATTTAACTTATATTGCGGCATTCTAATAATTTTGCGCTTTAATACACAGGATTATTTCAGGAAAACAACATTTAATTTAAATTTAATGCGTGAAATATGTGTTAAAATAAAAGAATTGAAAAGGCGCAAAGAGAATTAATGAAAAATAATAATTATTATTAATACTAAATGCCTAAACATAAATGAAGTCATATAGTAAATGCATAGACATATACTAACATTATTACATATAAATAGTAGTAAAAGAATTTCTTAAAACAAAATTATACTCCATTTAAAAACATGTACTATTAAATGTATATCAGATCCGAAAAGGTTAAATTAACTTATTTGCTCAGTATAGCTTTACAATAATAAAAAAAACCTAATTGTTTACTTCAGGTGCACACCAAAAAATATCAATTTGAATAAATAAATTTTACATGCAAATTTTAATTTTTTTCTTTTAATTTCCTTTTTGCTATTTTTCCCATTCTTAGACCTATTTATAGAATTCAAGTTTTTTTTTCATAAGAATAGAAAATATCGTGTAGTGAAGGGTTAATAGAGGATATTTACTATGCAATGATTTTATTTTAATGTTCACTAAATATTTCTGGCGATTTACAAGGAAATATGCAATTATGTTATTTTCTTCCTTACTCATGATCTCACGCATTTCAAATTTCTCACTTTTTAAATTATAATATTCTTTCCCTTATTTATCCTCTTGCATATTATAATTTTCTCATTTGTTCAGTTTTATTATTTTTTTTTTTATCTCGGAAACATTATCTTAGCGAAAAAAGATTCATTTTTATGTACTTCGAATTAAAATTTTTCTTCCACGTAATAAAATTATATTCTCTTTTTATTTGACACATAAAAGAGAAAATACATATTTCATTATAATTCTGTCCCCCTTTTTGTAATAAAATACTCGAATAAGGGAGACAGGGGATTATTGTAATCTACTTAATAAAATACGTCGCTTTTAACGCATCAGCGTATTTTAAACTATTTAATTTAAATTCTAGAAATATCTGTTGTCATTTATCTGCTCTCCTCCTTCAGTCGTGAATTCCTCTCATATCTCGAAATCTGTGGCCATGGGCAAAAATTAATTAATTTAGCTAATTGTGTTAAATTAGATTGATGAAGGCCGATAATGAGACACTTGATGATACTATTCAGAAATTAAATCGATTATATAAGTTACGGTTACATGATATGATTTAAGAAAATATGGAATAGAAATAAGTTTAATGTAATAAAGTAAAGTTTAATCGAGAATTTTAAGTTGTTAAAGGAGTTATTGAAGCAATACCAGATAAAATCTATCGTAATTCGTGTAATGTAATCTTGTTGAAATTGATTAGAAAATTCTGTTAACAGTATTTTCCTTCTCCCTTTTGCAATGCAATCAAGATTTATTAGTAAAATTTTGTGCTGTAAATATTCATAAATGTGTAACTTACTTAGATTGTCAATCCAAGGCAAGTGGCTCAATTTTGCCCATATTATTATATTCTTATGCTTAATTATTTTTAATTTTTTAAAGTCAAATATATTTACCCTCCTTGTTTTTTTAACTTGGGCAAATTACAAAAAGAGATATTTTAAATTTGGCAAATTTATCTGTACCTACATTATAAAAATGGGAAGTTTATTTATTTGTGCGTGCCAATCTCCGGAACTACTGAACCGATTTCAAATGTAATGGTACCTAAATGATGGTGTTTGAACCGAATCAAACATAGTCTATATCTTATATCAATGCCTCTAAACTCTCATACCGTGTCACAAATCTAGCCTCATAAACTCCAAATCAGTCTTTCAACCACAGCCCATTCTCAAAAAGTCTTTAAAATTCGGTCTTTAAAACTTCATTTCTCTTTCAAAAATATCTCAATGCAACAGATACTTTTCCGAAATTGAGCATATATGCAAGGCTTCGATATTAAACATGAAACATTGCAGTACAGTTTTTCATATACGCTATGGGCAATAACAATCGAAACCACTTACATTTCCATACATTCTCAAAAGGTGCTGTAGAGCGCCAATGTATTTGTCTTCATGTCTAGTTGAAATAACAGCAATAATTTCCAAGGAGTGTAGTTCAAATTATTATCATACCTGTATGTTAAAAGACTGTCAGGTCTCTTATTAAACAAAGAAATTAATAATTATTGTAATGGTGATGGTAAGCTGTAAAATTTTATACTTCTGTATTCTATTAGTTTATTGTTCAGCATTACTTCATCGGTTACAGTTCTATTCAAGTAGAACAAAAGTTTAAGATAACATATTCCGTAACAGTAAATCGTTGATTAAACTCACTATAAAAATAATTCAACAATGTACAAAATTGTGCAATTGTTCAAGTGTTTGTTAATTTATATCAAATGTTATACCTATTGATATCTATAATGTTTCAGAGAAAATTAGATTTTAAATTAACATCATGCAATAAAAAATGGCAATATTTCTACATTTAAATTAAAACGATAAAACAAAGTATGCCAATGTTTCTATAATTTTAGATTTTTTTAATTATTATTATTGCTCAAAAGATTAAATAAAGTACATTTCTAGAATAATTTTGATAGATCAACTCAATAAAAGTTAATACCAACCCATAATATTTATTTTCTTTGTAAAACTCAACAAAAAATACACATTACGGTCAATATACTGTAAAAAGTTGCTGCATTAGTTTTACTACAGCAGAGATTCCTGATAATGTCCGCAGAAAAACGGATTTTATTCCTATATCAACGGACTTTGCCATTGCATAAACGGGTTTTGCCCGTAAAACACAAAGAATTATGGGAACTGACAGTTTATGTGAAAAAAGTGACATCATTCGTTAATTTCCTGGATAATTCACCGTAAAATACACAAAAATTCACAATTTTTTACAGTTTAGCTGAGTGATACTATATATTTATTTTAAGGGGATTTTGAAATGCTTTAGAACTTTCGCCATTCACAAATATTTTTATATTCCTCTATTGTGCTGGAATATCTACGAAATTTGATTTTGATACAATTTTTATCATTCCTAAAATCTATTTAAAATAAATAATAATTAATAATATAATTAATAATTAATAATATTTAATTTAAATAAACCCTCAAAAATATTTTTCTATAATAAATCCTGATATTTATTAAAAATAATAGGGTCATTGCTGATAATTCTGACTGATTGAGGCGAATTAAATTTCAATAGATTAAAATAATTCCAATGATGAAAGCAAAATTTATAGAATTATATATTTTATTTCATTTCATAAAATAGCTAAAGAATTTTTAAATTCAATGGAAAATATAAATAAAAAAATAATCAAAAAGTTAGTTTCAAAAGTTCAAGTGGGAAAATGATAAAAAATAATATCTTCGAAATACAAACGATAAGATAACGCGAAATGACGCGCGCTAAATCAGTTAATATATGGGAATGTTTAAAATCTGATTAAACATGAAAATTAAAATTTAAGACTTTATTTATTATTTATTTATTTATTTGTAATTGCAAGAAGCTCATACGTGGAATATAAAATATAATCGAAGATTATTCATAAAAAATTTTCCTTGATGATCATCTGCCCACAAAGCAGATAATAAAATTAATCTAAAAGTTCAATAGGAATAAATTATTTTTTGAATATTTTTTTAATTTGCTTAATAAATAAAAGGTCTCTTTATTCAGTATCTGATTATTTGAAAAAAAATTTAAAAAAAAGAAAAAAAGAAATTCAATAATAATTAATTACATAATGAAGAATACCCAAGAAACTTTTTAAATCATAACAATATATATTATTATCATTATTCAAAATCTTAAAACAGTATTTTGGTTTTACAGTTTATTTTTGCCAACGCGATCTGAATTTCAAAAGAGTTGCTTCCTTCAAATAATTTTTAAGTGACTGTTTTCTTAAAACTATATATTCACATTAAAATTTTGAAAACTTCAATTAAATTTGTCTAAATATACACTTTTAATAAGATATAAAGAAAGAAGTTATTACCGATTTATTTCGCTTGGCTAAAAATGAAACCTGTATATACACATACTCGTATCGTACATGTGAGTAAAAACTGAAGAAGCATTGTGCAAATTACATAGGTTGTCAATCCAAGGAAATTGGCTTAATTTTGTCCATATTTTTATATTATTATGTTTGATTAATTTTAAATTTTTTAAATTAAACTATTTATCATCATTGCTCTTTTATTTGAGGAAACTACTAAAAGAAGTATGTTTAGTAGTTTCATAGTAGATAAATTTATTGAATGATATTATAATAGATTTTGTAATAATTCTATTGTTGTCCAGAAGTGTTGCATATTTCATTAAATTGTAAATATATCCAAAGTTGGATTAAAATATTTTATTAATATTTCAAGAGTACGTTAACAGTATTAAAAAACTATAATAAAGCCTGGAACGTTTCCCTAGGTAGGTTTATTTTGTATTTGTATGTATTGTATGTTATGTAGGAGGCGCCAAATAAAGGTTTTGTTTGTCTATTTTTCTCACGTCTCTGTTTAGCATGATATTGTTAAAATAGTCCGTCTGGAATATGCCTTAGCATGGAAAAAACTTTGGATGATATAGTATCAGGATCCTGTATAAAGCGAATGTTTTTTTTTTCCGATTCCGTTTTCAAGGTGTTAATGAATCCAAATTTAATAGCATATCGAAGCATAGAAATGTTGCATAGGCAGCGAGCAAACTGGTGGGGGGATGCCGCATAATCCATGTTTGTCCCGGACTAAAAATAATTAATTAATTAATTAACTAAAAAAAGATTCTGGTTCAATGATTTTGCTACTTTAGTATCATCTTGGTTCTTTTAGCCTACATTTGCTTCTCAGTGATATGAAAAAGTACAAATTTAGAAAGATAAAATAATAGATCTTAATATTTATAGTCGAGAGATACCCACCAAAAACTCGGTTTATAAAAGTTTAGCCCTTAACAAGTATTTATGCTTTGAAATGTTTACTTTCTATAATTTGATTTCAACATATGATTTCTGTACCAGCATAAATTATTAAGTTGAAAATCATGTGAGTAATCGGACAACTTCTCCAATAATGTGTCACTTTTGCGGCCGAACAAATTGAATATTGGATTTTAACAAAAGAGATGCATATTTCAAGTTTTTGCAAGGAATTAATGAATGTTTTCAAAAACGAACGGGCAAAAACAGGACGTGCAAACAGTATTGAATTAAAACAGTTTCACACACAAATATCTGAAAATTTTCTTCCTGAACCTGTTCCATTTCATACCTTTTAAACTTGTTTCAAACAAATAAATCTTCAACAAATCAAACCAGTAAAAGTGGAAATCAGTAAAACCGAACTTGGGAGAACGTTTAAAAAATTGAGCATATATATAAAAATAAAATGAAAGTGAATAATGAAGTGTAAAAGCTAAAAGATGGACAAAAAATTAAAAAGAAATATCTTTAAATCTTAAAAACAGAAAAAAGGGTATTATGAATTCCTCAAACACTAAAAATCAGCGGCAAAAGAAATTCAGGGGCTAGATATGCAGAAAAAATAGAAGACAGAAAAAGTGCAATTGTGGAAATTATCGAAACAAAGTATAACCCGTCGAATTTTGACAAAAGAAAATGTTTAAAAAGGAACTGTTTCATTGATTTATAATAAATCTACAAAATTAATTACAATAAAAAATACCCCTCATATTTCTAAATCTAACTCATAAACAAATGATAAGTAAACTAAAGTTAATAAGATAGTATTTGTATAAAGCTCAGTTATAGAAATTGTTAAAATTAAACTTTATTCGAAAATATAAGCAGTAAATAATAATAAAGATCTGTTATTAAGATAAAGTCATCAATTAAAGCTCTTATGCTAGTATAAAAAAAATAAAAAGAAAAAAGGGCAGAATCTGTTCTACTCTGAATTTATTATAGATTTTCCCCCGGAAAATCTAAATCATTTGCACTGTATCAAAATTTAAATCTGCACCTTTTATATATGCATTACCTTTTTTTAAAAAAATTGGTATTTTAATTTGATTATTTAAAAATAATTTTAAATCAAAACTTGAAATCTTGATGCTATGAACTGAAACAAGTACTAAGCTGTTTATAATTTTTTAAAATATAAATGAAATTTTTTAAATGAAACTAAAATTCACCTGGTTTTATAGCCAACGATATTCTTCACAAAGCACATAATTTATTCCCCCCCCCCTTTTTCTGAGAATATAGCAACATAAAGATACAGTAATCGGCTTTTTATCTCTTTGTTTTTAATTGGCATAGAGTATTTTTGTTACCACGTTTAGCAAAACGGTATTAAAACTACAATAAAATTAATATTTCAAATATAAATTAAGATAGAGTTTTCAAATAAATCGCATTTTTGTAATATACGACAGTATAAAAATAGAAAATGTGTGATGTTTAGAAGTTAAAAATTTTTCATTAGCAAAAATTGCAAAATTAAAATTGCATTTTAAATTTCAAAGTGTTGCATTCGCGAAATAACGTATGTGTTACGCACAGATATGTTTGACCTTTATATTTTAGATTACGCTTTCAGAGACTAAAAAGGGAATAATGACACTTATTCTCAGGAATAAAAACAAAGAAAAAGTTTTAAAAAATTGAAAAGCAAAATATTTATTTAAAATATAGTGTAATAAATAGTGCTTTAGAAATATTATGTTTCATTGACCATTCATATACTGCCCATTTTTACTTTTTATATAGGTGAAGTTAAAAGTGATAAAAGTATTTTTCTTGAAATTTCCATTATTTAATTACATCCTATTCAGTATTAAGCATCACAAAGTTATTTTTTATTAAATATTTTATCATTTAATTATGTTATTGGAATACTAAATATCTCAATAAATAAATTAATAAATAAATAAAACTTGGGTTTATTTTGTAGATATCTGATGTATCTGAAGATTTCATGAATAAAAGTTTAAATGTTTTTACCTAACTTGCACGCATTGCATTTAAATCACATTTTGAAGAAAACAACTTTAAAGCTCTTTGAAAATATTCCATGCTTAACAATTGTTAAGTGTGTCATTCATTTTTTCCATCCATGTGTCCACTAATGACAGCTATCTAATATAATTGTATACATTCAATGGTTTAAGGTTTAAAACTTGCATGATACCTTTAAAATAATTTTCTCTGAAAATTAAAAAATAAATAAATATAAATTATACTCATAAATTAGATGTACAAGAAAAACCAGCAAATATAGGAGAAAACTAACACATAAAATTGGATGTAACCATGTTAAGTATCCAATATGGAAAATACATTTCTAAAATATATCTACATAATTTAAAACTATATATTTAGCGCTTCATAACTAGATCTTTTTACATACTTTAGATGATCATTTTATAGCACATGGACAGTAATCTACGTGTTACTTTTAGCTGTTTTCATTAAAAATCATTTAGAGTAGGAATTATATTAAAAGATACAATGCGAATGTATCTTAAATTTAAAAAAAAATACTTATTTCGCAAAATTTAACAAACCCTATCCAATTAACCACATACATACACCTGGTTATGTCATTGTATTATGTCAAAATGTCATGTCTCTTAACTATTTATTTTTGTAGTGTTTTTTCGTGGTCTATGCATTATTAAAAAATAAACTTGAAAGAATATTCTACAAAACCCTCAGGGTATATTAAAATCAACGATATTTATATATATCGTAAAATAGACTTGATAGAATTAAGCAGATTTTATCTAATTATATTCCATGAATATTTCCCTCGTATAATACTTTCTATTTATTACATTGTCTAATCATTCTTCTTAATAATTTTCAAAATTTAATCATATCCAACAACAGAGCATGCTGTTACTATCTCTATCTCGCAATCAACGTCTGAACGAAAATTCCAAAAGCACCAATCTGAGCTCATCAAAATCAACAAACCATCGGTGGATCGTGATTTCAAACATCTGCGAGCGATCAAGGTTTTCACGGAGTTCGATGACTTGTCAAATTAAATAAATAGAGCACTTCTCTGGCCATCTGTCAAATAGGCCGGTCATTAATCAGCAGTTATCGCAACCTGCACATTCGTCACACGGAGCGAAGACTAATCAGAATAATCTACGCTTACTTCAGCCAGTTGGTCACGCCTGCTGAAGATGAATCCTGTGGGTCAGCTGAAATTCCAACACATGACAAGACACAAGTTATGGATGATTTAGTGCTGGAAGTTAAGGATGCATTCTATAGACGTAATTGTAATTTCGAAGTCAATGCATTGTACAGGTAAGATAGCTCTCATTATAATGTGAAGCAAAATATTCCAAATTTATCAAACCATCGGATATTAAAAGAGTATGAATTTTGATATAAAGTACTTTTATTCATAATGTCGCCACAAGATAAAATATAAAAAAAGGAAAGCAAAATGCAAGCATAAGAAACTCCTTCATAATTAAACTTCTTTGTTACCGCAAAAATTTCAACTAAATGAACTTGACAACTAATCTATTCCTAAATAGTTCAATTTTTAGAAATAAGTGTGGAAATAATAACATTCATTAAGATACATGTTATACAAATATATATATTCATAGATATGTATGTGTATGTTAACTTGCACTTATTGAATGAATAGGGTAGGGCAAATACTCGAACGGGGAAAACACACACAAACAGATTGAATTAATATGAATAGAATGTATTTTCAATATTAAGCAGTAGATTACAGCTAGAATTCAGCTGTACGAGGGGGAATTAGAAAACAAGTGTCCCATGTCGACTGTGGTCAGCGTTGTGTATGAAAGTAAAAAAAAAATAGAACAAGGCATTACAGATACTGAATATCTTTATTTTAGAACTCAATTACCTAATACATTCAGCCATTTGTCATGCCGCTTGATCAGTGTCAAAAAGTCTTCAAAGGCTTTTCAGGCGGATAAAGCCTTCAACGGCTTGTCCGTATGCAAAGCGCTGATGTTTTCCTGGGGAGTTTTTTGCAGCTTATTAAGCGGTATAAAAAATGTCTCAACTTGCTTATTGCTTGTGTTCATAAATAAAGTTGTGTAGTATATTTCATGCCTCATTATATTGTTTATCTTTCACACACACCTCTGTCCACAGACGCTAGGGGTAAGTTATTTTCCGACTCCCCCTGGTACTAGTTGTGTATTAGAAGTTTGCACAGAAAATTGCATTCCATGCTGGGAAAATGAGATAAGTTTCAATGTTTCATTTTTACAGTAATATTGTTTTTTAATCATTGATTGTAGAACTGTTAATACTGCATATATCTTCAAATCTATAAATTGAATTTTAAGTTAACTGTTAATTGAGCTTTGTTGTAGAAAGTTTTACATTTTTTTACAACTTAAATTAAATATTAAAATTAAATAACATATCTGACTAACTTAATCTACTCAACTAATTTTTTCTTTGAAAATTTAAGATTTTAAAAATATAGAATGCAAGTTTCTGTCTATGTACTTTTTGAAATCTATGTTGTTCCTCCATGAAATGTTCTTTTTTTCACCAGTATTGGTGAAAAGTTTCTGCCAGGACCTGGCATATTTAATGTCTGAGAAAACTTCAAAAAATTAATATGCGATTGGAAATACATATAAACTTTTAACACAACGATATTATTTGTTCAAATTTGTTAAACTAGTTCATATTTGTAATAAGGCACATTTCATACAGATTTCAAACTGCTATTAAAAACATAAAAGCAAAGCAATGTCAGAAATCCGAAAAATTCTGAATTCAATATAACCTCTCATCCCTAACAGTGCAGATATAAGTTGGCCTTGAATCTTAAAAGTACTTTAAGGGGACAGTTCATTTTTTAAATTTTCAAAAATCGAGTTTTTTACTTTTACATTGCTAGAAAGTTTATTGTATTTGGAAAAAATTGATACCAATCTTTTAACTGTGTGATAATTATTTATTGAGATATTAGGGGAAATGTAGATATCACCCCTTCATTTCCAAATTAACAACCCTGCGACAACTGTCATAGCGGCTTGTTTATATTTTGTTTTCGATCTTTCACATTATCGTAACTTTAGAAATATGCTAAAATGTGATAATTGTTATTGGTTAAATAACTTAAACAATAATAAGAAAATATTAAAACATTAACCTGAACTTCCACTTTCGTGAAATTTGTTTACTTTCATGTTTTTTCACAGCATTATTTGCTATTAAGTAATTTGAAAGAAAAGAGTTTTAAATTTCCCAAGAGCATTGCTTTACTGATTTTGTAATAGTATTATACTCTTAGCATTTATTAGCTTTTTAATGTAAAATAAAATGTGCAAAATGTGTTTCAAAACAACATCGAATAAGGAGTTAGTTAGTCATTATACAAAATACGATGATATAAATATATTCTAAAGCGTTAATTCATCTTTTAGATAATTATGGAATAGTCAATTTGATAGAGATTTTTGTTTTAATTGACAATTGTGGACGACAAAATCCGCCAATAGGAATTTATTGACATTTATATATATTTTTTAATTAACTACCCAGATTTTTCTGCATCAAATTATGTGAATCAGACATCGAAATGCGAGAATCACTACAAAAGGGCTTATATTTTACATTAAATAATTTAGTTTTATAAAACGTGTACATTTAATTCACTTTACAACCAAAGCTAAACAAAATTTTAAGTTATATGTTTAAATTTTTTTTTTTTTTTTTTGCAATAGTAAATGCTATATTTTTACAAATTACATCTATTTTACTTTTGAACATATTCCTACATTCTGCAGCATTTTATAAATAATTTTATATTTATTATTTTAAACTGACATCTAATCTTAATTTTAATACAGAATATACAATATATAATTAGTAGTTTTGTTTTCTTTTTTATATATTTTATATGTAAAAAATACAATTCAATATTTAAATGGCTTTTTTAATGAATCGTTTACTCTTATACGCATGATGTCTCCAAAATTATTTGAAGTAGAGCTCTAAAATTTTTGCCCTATATAAATATTTATATTATCATGAAAATTAACTAGGATTATAAAGCTGTGTTCAGTTCGAAAAAAAAAATATCTATTGAATGCGTCTAAAAAATCATAGTATTTCTAATATTTTTATTTAAATGTTAATTACTCCTTATCTAATAAGCTGATTAAAAATATCCCATTTCAAATTATTGAGGAGAGCATTATCTTTAACTTAAGATAAAATTTATGCAAATATAATAAAATTAGCATGAGTTATCATCGCGCAGTGAAATTTTATCCACTGTAAAAATTTTAAATTGCACTTTGAAATTGGTCTCTTGAAGTTTTTAAAATAATAATATACCCAAATATTTTTTTAACGTAGTTCAATATCACCTAAATATACTTTAAAAATTTTGTGTTTCAAGAGTGGTTATATTTTTTAAATAAAAAATTGCTAAACTCATGTCAAATTTCGCGTGTTTTATGACCATAAGAAGTAAACTAGTCCCTTAATAAGTTCTAAATTTTCAGAAATAAATAATTTTTTGAGACTTTATATAAATTGTATTTTATGATAATACTTTTAAATTTTTATTCTTTTTTTTATAAATTATTCCTTAATTTTCAAAACAGTATTGGCTTGTGATGTTACTGAAAAAAAAAATTATTCAGAACCATGGATGAACTGGAAGAATTTATATTATGGATTGCAAAAAAGTTTTTTCTTGATCAAAAAACTGGATGTTTTAAAGAACATTTTCAATATTTTAAGCACACTACAATTTTAAATAAACACCAAGGCAATTCTTAGTATGTACAATGGTACATTTAAATATAATCAATTAGAATAAACTATTTAGTAAGTTACTAGACTAGCTCGCTTTTTCATTAATAACAATTGAATACTGTAATAAGCCTCTAATAGTTTTTTACAGTTTATTATTTTAACATTTCAAATATTTATAGCAATATTATACCTCTATATTATGATGCCCCAAGAGAGGCAATTAGGGTAATTAACTTTTCTCTGGCTATCCACGAATGCATGTAAATTTCGATTTTCGAATTATTCTAGCAGCTCATTCGGACTGCCAGAAGTGATTAATGAACTGCTATTTCTCACTTTACAATTTGAAGTTAAGGAAGGAACTCAATGCTTTGGCTGGTGGAATATTTGGAAGATGATTGTCTGCAAGCATGAAGCTTGTGAATTACAGATTGTTTAGAATCAGCTGCAAAACACTCTGCATAGTTGTTGGAGAGCACTTGATTGTATATTCCCTTTTGATATCCTATTAATACATTCTGCGATAGTAGATTCGCTATGACACCGGTTGCAACACAGTTTAGTAATTTGTGTATTTCAACAAAATAGTTTCATAGTGTGTGTTTGTTTAGAACAGAAATGAGAATTAAACATTATTGCATATGTATATCACATATCGAAACTTTTATCTCAATACTTTTTATATGAAGGTACAGTCGTCTCTCGTTAATTAGAACTCGTCGGGACCACAAAAAAGTTTGAATTATGGAAAATATGAAAGGGTAACGTATTCAAAGGCGTACTTTTACAAAGAAATTAATGTTATAGTACTATTTAAATGTATTTTGGCTGTTATCATTAGAATATTACTTAATATTTAATTAAAACATGTAAATACATAAACTAATTAAAGGATTATTGGAACAAGCACAAACGAAGATTGGGTAGATGTGTCATTGATGGAGAAATGGGGCACTAAAAAAGCTGATAACAAATGCATGGGATCATATGTATACTTGTTTAGAAGAATTCGGACAAAAATGAAAGAAAGAAAATTGTTTCAAAGATCTGGTCCTGGAGAAAGTAAGGGAAGAGGAAAAATCGGAATCTTATTAGTTCGAATTAAACGAAGTCAAGAAAAATTTAGTTCGAATAAATGGAAATTTTTAAAGTTATTCTGCTACTAAAAAATTCGGGACTTCATGTTCAGTTCGAATTAAACAAAAATTCGATTTATCCGATTTCGAATTAACGAGAGCCGACTACATTTAGTTTTTTATATATAGATAAGTTCAAAAACATATGTATGCATACGAATGTATATATATTAATGGATGTAATTTTATTGTATATTTATGTTTGTATATACGTATGCGAGAGTAAAATAAAGATATATGTGCAAATGAAGTGCACAATAAATACTGAGATGACAAAATATATGTAAATGTATAGAAACGGCTAATGAAGTTAAAATTTGATTAAACCAGTTTCATGAAAAAATACGTATACAATGTGTATGCGTGTATTTAATTATGTTAATAAATCTGTAAATAATAAATTTGCAAAAATATTCTCTAGATATCGCAAAAATTATAAATACTATAAAGTTTGAACAATTAATTTTTAAAACCACAAAGGTTAATTTAAAAATATCGTAACGGTAGATAACTTCGCGCCTCCTAAATATACACATTTTTTCAATGATAAAAGAAACTAAACCATGTGACATTTCAACGTCATCATTTTATACATATTTAGAATAAAAATTTTACATCTCCAGTAACGGAAGTTTATCAAAATGATATTACTATAAAACCAAATTGTACATTTATTTTTCTTACCTTGTACTCTTTTCTTGTATTATTAACTCTCTTTCATAATTTTTAACTCTGAAAATAAAATTGGTTTTCGCAAATTTCATTATCAGAAGAGAAATAATATGAATAAAATACTGCTTTTTGCAGTTACATTTCAGTAATTTAGCACGAAAAAACTCATACACAACACACACACACATACGCACACACACAAACACACACACACACATATATATATATATATATATATATATGCATATACAGCCATTATATAATACTACAAATAAATATCTACAACTGAATAGAGAACAATCCAATATACCAAAATTAAACTTGGCAAGACAATCAAATGGAATTAGCAATAGTGGTATAATTACAAATAAAATTAGATTTTGTTCTACGTGGCTCGTTTTCAAAGGCAAAACCATGTAGTCACAAAAATTAAATTCTGAGATAGAAATTAGAAAAATATCCTAATGTATAGTTTTCTACCACTGCCCGATTAGTCGTAACCGAAAACTATAAGTAATGCAATAAGCCAGGACAAGCAAAGCCATATGCAAACTAAATCATATAATGAAATAAATGTGCATAAAATTTTTGGACCATTGAAATCTGAAATTAAAAAGCATAATTTACATTGTACTAATCCACTAACGTGTTGTAAAAAACACAAAACTGCACATTCATTTTACTTGCAGTTAATGACCTTGGAAATTGTTAAGGGATATAAAATGGAAGAGAGAAAAATAATTATAATAAAGAATAACTATTATTAAGGATATTATGTTAATAAAATAATATTGTATAAATGTTTTTTGTAAATAATTGGAAATGTAAGGTAATTTTAATAATATGAATTAAAAAAATTATATAGTCTGTAGAAACTCAATAAAGCTTACATGCGTAAAAAACAAAAAACAAACAAACAAAAAAAAATTAAGAAGATATATAAGTAACTATGTTTTAGAGATGCCACCTAACGTTTGAAATAATATTTAGATATCGCTATACCGTGCATTTAATGCAATATTTAGAATAAAAATAAAATAAAATAAATGATATTCGTTATAAATTGTTTCATTCTCGATCAACTATTTTAGAATTAATAATCTATTAAATTATCTAAAAAGTCTACATAACATTTTTATACTATAAATTGAGAAAAAAAAATAATATCGTTCTTTACATGTATTCGATAAGATAACAAACGTTGAGAGTGGCCAAGTTAATATAAATTATATCACGTCTTAAAATAATATATATTTCATATTTTGTAGAAGATTTTGTTAATGATAAAAGATTGAATGGAATACATAAATAAAATAAAATAAAATAAATATATAGCGAGAAAGTAAATTAATACGTAAATTAAAACTACGCTATCACCCTTTATATGATAAATATAAGGGTGGTATATGACAAATTATTACATAATATGATAAAATACATATAATAAACTGCAAAAGTGTCCATATGGATGAATTATATGCTAATTTTTAATATTGAAATTACAATTATCTAGCCATAAATTAAAATGTTAGTGTAACCTATTACAAATTAACAAGAAATGCTAAATCAACCAAATCTTAAAAAAGTAAAACTATTATTAAAAAGCATCCCATTTTTTTAAATGTTAAATGAACATCTGCCCAGAAATTTTAGAGCAGCTCCACCCTCCACTTTAATCTAATTTCTTTCTTCCCGGCCATCCATATTAGATTTTTATTCATATTTTCATTATTCATTTTTTTACATGTTTATTAAATGCGCAAATTGTTAATAGTAACTGGCAATTAACTTCTTCATAACATATTATACGTCATTAATATACTAATGATAGACTAAAGAATAAATAAATTTCTAAGAAAAACCTAGATTTGACGCATCTAATTTTAATTGTTTAACGTTTTTGTTTATAAGACAAGAGGAACATTTGATTTTATACAAGTGATTAAGGAGTATATTACGATAAACTGAAGTAAGGAGGAATAATTTAAAATGAGTAAAATTATTAGCTTTGAATTTAAAATCTTTACATTTATGATATAGATTAGTTATTGTTTTGTTATCTACGAGTTTAATTTGTAGATTTAAAAAGTTAATGATATTGTGGAATAAAAGGTTTTCTGTTAGTTTCAGATTGGTAGAGCAATTATAGGAAATGAAGTATCTTAAGAGTTTGTACTGTCAATTAAAGTGATATCACCAATGTAGCGAAATATGAGAATATTATCCTTACAATAAGTGCGTTCTTATTGATATAAGTAAAAATCTGACCAAAATACTAGACGTACAGTCAAAGTAGCCTTGAGGAATTCCGACAGTCTTTGACCTACAGTCTTGACGAATTCCGGCTTTCTGTATCTACATAATATTATAATTTGGTGTCCATATAATTTGGAAGAATGGATATCTCTTTTTATTGTTTAAATAGCTTATTAACTATGTTGTGCAGGTCTAAGAAGACAAGACAATAGATGGAGCACAAATTTACTACAGTGGTATCTCAGAGATGTAAAACGACCAAGAAGACGACCAGAAGTAAGATGGAGTGACGAAATTAGAAAAGTAGCTGGACAGAAAACATTGGAAAAATCTGGGGGAGACCTACATCCAGCAGTGGATCGAAAACGGTTGATAATGATGATGATGATGATGATGATGATGATGATGATATATTGTATTTTTCAAACAAATATATGATTTGATACAGCAACTCATTGACTATCTATATAAAAAAAAATAATTTAACAGATATGTATTCATAAAATGTAATGGCGTGATTTCTTGACCAATGCTATTTGGCATTATTACCCACCTATATGGGTAATAGCGACATGCAAATAAAACTATGAAATAAGATGGAATAATTGCATGTAGGTTGCACAATTCTAAAAATACAAACTCTACAAACTTAGAAATTGACAAATTACATTCTAAGCTATTGAAAATGTTCATATTTGTGGAATTGTAAGAAAAATAAAGGTGTGGTGTGGGGAGGGGGGGGACGATGAGGCATAAGAATATGAGACCGTGAGCTTCTTTTTGCTTAAACAGGACCGCTTAAATAGAATTAGTAGAAACATTGCACCGTTTTAACTGTGTTTATTTCAATCAGTATTTAGGATGTAGCTTGGCCATTGTAGGGAATCAACCGGGGTATTAATGCCAAGGATTGGCGTTATTACCCCGTTACAGTTATTGCGCTGTATATTTTAAATTACAAATTATCTCGAGAAAATATCCAACATTTTCAACAACATTTTGAAAGTCTATGAAATGTACTAAAAATTTATGTAATTAACAAACTATTTCCGGATAAAAAAAAATAGTCTTGACATCACAAAACGTATCTCGCAAATTTTAGATCAAGCTTTAATTTTAGTTGCTTGTAAAAACAATCAGACCTAAAAAAAACAAATTAACTTGAAGCTGTTTTTCGCGATTTATATGACTCAAATCCCTTCTGCGCAGAGCACATGGGAGTCATTTACCAGATTATTTCATTATTATGCATAATATTAGCACTTGGCATTATTACCCCGCCTGGCGTTATTACAGCAGACCACCTTATATATATCTATATATATCTATGTATATATATATATATATATACTTATTATCCAAAAAATTCTTAATAAGTTTTAAAATAAAACTTAAAAAACACACAAAATTTAAGTGATATGCAATATGTCTGCAAATAAACATATGTATTTTATATAGAATATAAAGTTTAAACTGTATTCAGCAAACCCAGAATTTAGCACCATAATAAAAATGAAAATAAACAATCAAACTTCAAAGTACTTTAAAACTGATAAAATTTAAACAAAAAAAAAAAACAATCTAAGAACAAACAACAATAACAAAAAACCACGATTCCCCAAAAAGGGGGCAATTTACAAAAGTCCTTCCGGCAGTGCCGGGAGGAAGAGGTAGCTTTCATATACTTATATATTTATTTATTTTAAATTAACTTATATTATTCAAAAATACTAAGCTCAAATTAGTGGAACCAGATTATGAGCTTGGTCGAAATCTTAACTCAGGTGCACATGTACACTCAAATTGAAATCGATTAATATATACGAATGCTGTTGCGGACAAATTGATTTTTTAAAAAATGACACCCACGTTAGAAATTGAAACTGCTCAGGCGTTTTTTAAGTTAAAGACAAAGCAAAAAATACTCCTGAATTCATTATTAAGATAAATACTTTAAAAAGAACCTTTTTTCAATTTCTAATTTTTTGTTTGTACATCATTATACATTAAAAAGATTTTTGACAAACTTAAATGGCTGCCATTTTGAAACAAGAGGACGGATGAAGTTGGACAGTGAACGTGGTCAAGGAATTGCTATGTATACTATGTGCACACGGAGTTATATCCAAATCAGTTTATAAATATGCGCATAATCGCGTGACAAATTTCAGTCCGTTTCAAAATGTGACCCACACTGGAAATTGAAAGAACCCAGCCATTTTTCAAGATATAGATGAAACGAAAAATGCTCTGGAATTTATATATCAAGGTCAAACTCACAAAAGAAAAATCTTTTTCAATTTCTTACTTTTTTGCACCTAATTTTAAAATTTAAAAATTTAAAAAAAAATTAATATTCCGCCATTTTGAAACGAGACGGCGGATGGATTTGGCCAACGAACTCGTTCCAAACATTGGTATGTACTATGTACGCACCAAGTTTAATCCAAATCGGTTTATAAATACGCGTGTTATCCCGTGACGAAAATCAGATCATTTCAAGATATGAGCAACACTAGAAATTAAAAATGCGATAACTCAGCCATTTTTTAAGATACAGACGAAAAAAAAATGCTCTGGAATCTTTGTATCAAGGTCAAATGCATAAAAGAAAAATCTTTTTTAATTTCTCACTTCCTTGCACCTAATTTGAAATTTTAAAATTTATAAAAAATTTTAAATGGCTGCAATTTTGAAATAAGATGGCGGATAGAACTGAGTATCGAACTCGATTCAGGTCTCAGTATACACTATGTACACACCAAGTTACATCCAAATCGATTCATAAATTCGCGTGTTACCACGTGACAAAAATCAGATCGTTTCAAAATGTCAGCCATGAGAAAAATTCAAAGTGATATAACTCAGTCATTTTTTAAGATATAGACAAAATAAAAAGTGTTCTGGAATCGTTATTTTAAGTTCTAAACCGTAAAAGAAAAATATTTTTTCAACTTTTAATTTTTCCGCATTTAATTTTAAATTTTAATTTTTCTTAAAAATTTAAAATGGCTGCCGTTTTGAAACAAAATGGCGGATGATGCTGGCCAACGAACTCAGTTGAGATATTTGTATGTACTATGTACATAACAAGTTTCATTCAAATCCGTTCATAAATACGCGTGTTATCACGTGACAAAAATCAGATCGTTTCAAAATGTCAGCCATAAGAAAAATTCAAAGTGCTATAACTCAATCATTTTTTAAGATGTAGACAAAATAAAAAGTGTTCTGGAATTGCTGTTTTAAGTTCTAAACCGTAAAAGAAAAATATTTTTCAACTTTTAATTTTTTCGCATTGAATTTTAAATAAAAAATAAAATTTAAAATTTAAAATGGCCGCCATTTTGAAACAAAATAGCGGATGATGCTGGCCAGCGAACTCGATCGAGACCTGTGTATTTACTATGTACATACCATGTTTCATTCAAATCGGCATATAAATACGTTGGTTATCGCATGACAAATATCAGATATATATATATATATATATATATATATATATATGTCAACATTAGAAAGGAGGGTGGTTTTGGGGTCTGGGGGTCATGATCCTTGAAAATATACCAAAATTTTCCGGAAGTTCTTTCCTCCGGACGGTTGCAATAGGTAGCTTTTTCCTTTTTGTAATGAAAGCTACCTAAAAGCACAGCAATGCATCAGAATGAATATAGCATACAAAAACTATTGCTAGTAATAACAGTGAGTTTCAATCAGAGTCTCGTAATATAAAAATCTAATGTACAAAAACAATTGATATCAAAACAAGAACACTCCCCCAGCGGACCCGACGTCATCATAAACAGCATACAGCATATAACCCTTTCCAAAAATACAGCCCATTCAAAAGATATGTATAATATACACTAAAATAGCAATAAAGTTTTATGGATCAAGCTTGAGAAACACAGCCATGCAAAACAACCAAATTCCAACATTCCATAATCATTACACGTTTGTTCCATGTCGTTGCCAAACGAATTGAAAACATACTTTGAAAACCGTCTTTAAAGGTTGTAAGTCATACAAATATATAACTGCTAATTATATGGCAATTACTTTGAAGACTGTCTGTAAAACTAGTACATCTACTCATAAATGTTAGAGGTATATTATTTTTATAGTGTAAAATATTAATTAAATTAAAAATTAATGATTTTAAGGAATTTTTTTCACAGCGACATTTTAGAAAGTGAATTAAAAAAGTAAATCTTAGTAAAATAAGCTATTCTAAAAGATTTTCTTTTTAAATTTTTATTTAGTTTTTACTATTGCGTACTTTGCCACTACATATATTTCAGTATTATGCACAACTGAAGACGTTGTTTCAGAGATACTGTACGCTCTTAAAAAAAGTCTAAATTTTTTTTCAGTGTAGCTATCATCACGAGAGGATGCAGGTAAGCTGGAAACTGGCTTAATTAATCTTTGTATAACTTTTTTTTATATTTTTCTTTATTTTTACTTATTTATTTATTTATTTATTTATTTTGTTAAAGGAACATTTGAACTGCAAAATCTCAAGCTCTTCAATGCAAGCCTGAAACATTTTTTTTTTTTTTTTTTTTTTTTTTTTTTTTTTGCAATTTATTATAAAAACAGAAACAGGCCAATATGTAATATTTTATATCATTAATACATAGTAAAATCTTTCTAATTAATTTCTGATTGTGTGATTCTCTTGTATATATTTTTTAATGTAATAAAGTGAAAACATTAATTCCTGAAATAACTTGTGCTTATTTTTTTTCTACTACTTATTTTATTTCGGTGAAAAAGAATTTTTTTTAGCGAATTTTTTTTTTCTTTTTATTTTACTTCTTTCAAAGAGCAGTTTTATGGCTTTGCAGCACCATTCCAAAGCACCATATCCGATAAAAATTCTCTGTTGAGCGATGTTTTTTAATTGGTATTGTTAGTTTTTAAAACCTTCAAATGTGCCGATTTTCGTGAAAGTAGTGTTTTCCTAGATGATGCCTTTTTGAAGAAAAATTAAAAATTTAATGAAACGTTTTAAATTGAAAAGTGTGTTTATCACATGCATTTTTAATAGATAATAATTACGTTATTCGAAAGTTAAATTAACTTTAGAATGTTCATTATTCATAAATCAGTATAACTTTTTTACTTTCTTCTATCTTCAATAGAAGAAAGTATTGTAATCGAAATTTTTTCGACTTCCGGTTTTCGACGATTTACACGTTTTAGAGGTCAGAGATTCGAAAAAACATGTTTTTACAAAATATCTGTCTGTTCGTGTGTCTGTGTGTCCGTATGTCGCCATTCTACCATCAAAAAGTGTATGAAGATATGCATCGAATTAAACCAAATTTTTTTGTGAGTGTTTTTGGCTGTGGTAAGCAGGTCCTCCTTCAATTTTGAAGCAATCCGCCGAAAGGGGGCACTGCAATTGTGGTTTTTGTGCTATTTTAATTATTGTACCGACCAAAAGTGTATGAAGTTATGCACCGAATTGAACCAAATATTTTGTGTAAGTGTATGGCCATGGCTAGTTGGTCCTTTCTGAATTTTTAAACAATCCACCAGAAGGGGTCGCTGCAGTAGTAATTTTTGTGCAATTTTCAATACTGTACCTCCTAAAAATGTATGAAGTTATGCATAGAATTGAACATAATTTTCTGTGTATGTGTTTGGCTATGGCTAGTTAGTCCTTCCTGAATTTGAAAAAAAATCCGCCTAAAGGGAACGTTGCAATAGTGATTTTTATGCCATTTTCAATATTGCACCACCGAAAAGTGTATATGCCTAGAACTGAACTAAAATTTTCGTGTATGATTATTTTTTGGTATGGCAAGCAGGTCCTCCCTGAATTTGAAAAAATAATCTGCCTATCATTATATTGGCCATCGGCTCGTGTACAGACGTAAACTCGTTTTTACTCCGATTAATTGACTGAAGGAGAAATTTAAGAGAAAAATCAAAGTTGGTATAGTATTGAATTAAAATTTTTAAAGTATCAATATAAGTAACTATTTTTTTAAAAATATTAACCACTTCAACGGCTGCCCCGAGATAAGTCGGGGGTTAAAGCACTGTTTCCTCATACCCGTCGCCGGTTAAGTGGGAATGTATGAGTTAGAAGAAAGTTTTGGGATAGGCACATCCAACTAGTTGTTTTTATAATTTGTATGAACTGACTAGGAATTCTCTTTTAAGAAAATGACTAAGCAGAAATATTAATAAAATGCTGTATTCGAGAAAAGAGAAAAAGAATAAAACACATTATTTTTTGTTTTAAAAATTAATATGTTTATAGTCCTGATATATCTTCTTTTCCATTCTTTCTTCATTTTTCAATACCTTCTTTTATATCTCCTTAATTTTAACAAAAGAGAAGATAAGTAAGCTGAAACTTTCGGAGCAAAATTCAAATGATTATAATAATTGTAAAAACGTGTGCAACCCAATTTTTGTTCTATATTTATAAAAAACAATATCACAGTCTCGTTAAAACAAGTGGGTAAATGTGGTAGGATAGCGCACAAAGAATTTCTTTTAATGTCGCTTTTAAACCATTTATCATTAATTTATAAATCAAAATTTTTAATATTTTTATGTTAAATCGGTACGGAAGAACCCTTATATTTAATTCTTTACACTCCTGAATTTTTTTATAATGTAAATCATCAGATGTTGAACAACTTAATTCAAATGCGGCTGTAAAATCAACTTTGAGGAAGAACATCCAGGTCGTCCAACTGAGATTAGGCAACAGGAATGATTGAACAGATCATTGTATTGTGATAAACGATCGTAGACTGGATATTTTGGAGATTACTGAGAGTGTAGGCATCGCAAATAAGCATGTATAAAATATTTTAACAAATCATTCGGATAGGAAAAAGCTTTCCATAAAATGGCTGCCATGGTTGCTCACTATTTATATTAAACACACTCGTGTGTGAATTTCAAAAGAATGTTTCGCGAAGTTAAGGCGGAATCCATATGAATTTTTGCGCCAATTAATAACTGTTTACAAAACATGGATTCATCACAGTACACCAAAATCTAAAGAAAATTTAAACAGTGGGTTTATCGTAACCAGCCTGTGCCAAAAATAAAAGAACATTTTATTTGCAAACAAAGTTATGACTATAATTTTCTACGAAGCATGCAGCAGAATTCTCGTCAATTACCTTGAAAAAGACTATTAATGGAGAATATTATGTCAACTTACTGGATCGTTTCAACTGTGTTGTGAAAGAAAAACGTCCACTTTCGGCGAAGAAAAAAATTCGTTTTCATCAATACGATACATGCGTGTACACCTGTGTCGTCACCAGGGCAAAATTCTATGAATTTGGATACGAATTGCTTCCGCTTCCTTATATTCACCAAATTTAGACTCTGGCGATTATTTTCTATTTCTAAATATTCAAAAAATGACTTGGTGAAAAAAAGTGGCTCTAACAATATGTTTAGATTTCAAACAAACGCCAATTTTTAAGGGTTAGAGAAATTATATTCTTTAGATGGGACAGAAAAAAACAAAAAGCGTAGGTTAAGTGAATTAAACTAAAATGACATTATGTTTAGAAATACGGTGTATTTTTGACACAAAAATGTGTTTTCTTTTCAATGCTTGGTACTTACTATACACCTTCGTATATTAAAATATTTTCACTGTGAATACTTCTAAAACTCTCCGCGATTTTATGCGACATAATTCGTTACAGATGTTTCATTCTCTTAAATCCTGTATGCTGTTATTAACGAGTTTGGACTAGTAGATTAGTTAGAAAAAATCAACGCATTTATTAGGGGATCACCAAAAATCATGCAGACCAATTTCCTTGATAAAAATAGTTTTAGCAGTGTGGGGTGAGGTGAGGGGTTATAACCAGTGTTCTCGCTGACATTTGACCAACGTTAGTAATTTGGCTAATTAAAAATAAAAAACATTCGCCAAAGGAAAAAAAGTATCAGCAAAATAGATTCTCCGTGTAGCACAAAAAAATAATAATGTTTAATCCATTAATGTGCTCCTTTTTTTTCAATATGCTCTAAGATAACCAAAGTTTTTACTGTGACAGCGATTTTTATTAATCTAATTTCAACTATCCGCTAGAAATATATTAAAATTACGTATATATACATATGTATGAAAAAAAAGAAAAAGAAAAGAAAGAAAAAGCAAAAATGGAGCACTAGCAATTTGGCAAATCTAATCGCTTGTTTTCTCTCCAAATGCAGAATTTAGTCGCAATTTGGCGCAATGGCGCGCGACAGCGAGGACCCTGGTTATAACCTACTTTTTCTGGTAAAATTTATCAAATTAGGTAATACTTTAACACGTTGAGTGCCACGGTGACATACACTGAACTTTCCGTTTAGTCGCGTCAGTCGCCGACTACTGACAGCATAAAATATGATGCAAACTAAAAAAAATGCAAAGTAATTTTTAAGAGATTATAATTCTGTAATAATTGAAAGTTAAGTAACATTTAAATAAATTTTCTGTAATTATTTAAACTAATGTAAATACGTGTATATATGTATGTATACACACACACACACACATATATATATATATTATTTTATGCCATATTTTAAACTCTCAGGCACTGGTGACTGACATGGCACAAACGTGTTAAAAGAAATTAAACCGTATGTTCAACATATGTTTTAAACCCTTATACGTTTTGGATTCTGTCCATTGTCTTCGTGTATGCGAAGAGGCGTTTTCGCTCTGATCCGAGATTAGAGACTATTTAATCTTAATTTGTACCTTTTTTAATTAAATTTAGATGTTTAACACATTACAAGTTTTAAGCAGAATAATGAATTTCTCGGCTATGAATTTTTTTTATTTATATTTTCTTACAAAATCAAAATTAAATTTTTGAACTTTTCAAAAATATTTTTATTTTTTGTGCAATATTTAAACGAATATTCTTATTGACGAAAACTTAATTTAGATTTAGAATTCCGGTTATTATAATTTATTATTTGTATATATATATTTATTTTATGAACAGTTTCGAATAATACTTCACACTTCTCATTTTTTTTTTTTTTTTTTTTTTTTTTTTTTTTAATGAATTTCAACATACGGTTTTATATTTTTTTTTCTTTGTATGATTTATACAATGTCTCTTAAATGTAATATATTTACAATAGAATGTCTGAAAAGAGTATTAAAATATTAAAACAGTATTGATTATATATGTAATTTTTACCGGTTGTGTGAATATTTAATGTATCAAAAATGTATTTCTCTGTAATACTTTCTAAATACGTTTAGAAATATATATTAAGCCTAACAAGTAAAAGACTCCCAATGTTAAACTGTAGTCAATTGAAAATGTAAAAATTGTCAGACAATGTAATATATGAGTTACATAAACTTTTACAATAACATCAGGACAAAAAGGACATTTTTTTATTCATAAAGCTTGGCTTTCCTTGCGGAGAATTATAGGGTTTGAATGAAATATTAGTCGATGGATAAAATATAATACTATGTCTCGCAAAAAGTATTATAGATATGTAATGTAGTGTGTTCTTTTATGCGTTTTTGAGCAACAGAAAAAAAGATTCTTAATTATAAAAAGTTCAAGATCATGTAATGCCATTTTAGGTTTTGAATATTTTTACAAATATTATCGATGAAAAACATAATTTTCTTGTACTTATACGAATGATTGTTTGGCTATTTTTTGTTTACGTTGTTATAGATATAATGCGTGTGCGTATGCATATAGGCTCAAAAATTTCAGAAAAATATAAAATATTCACCACAAATTAAAATATTTAAATTAGTTTTCTTTTAATAAATTGTAGAAAATGTTTATAAATGATTTACTTGCCCTAACTTGTTTAATGAATTGCAGTTTTGTGATACCTTTAGACAAAAAGAAAGGTAGCACATATACCTTTAAATTGTTAACCATCAAGCGATACCTGGTCTTTTAATTTTAGAGTTTAGATGAAGATAGCACAAAACTCATATATTGCTCTTGTTAGAAAATATTTATTTAACAAGTTTCCGATCGAGCTCCGTATCAAACGATATTCTGAAAAGTGACTTTATGGTCCGAAGATTCTGCATTCGATGAAATTTTTAAAATGATATATATATACATATATATATATATATATATATATATATATATATATATATATATATATATATATATATATATATATATTCTGCATCCGAATGATATAGAGCACCTTGATTGTTCTGTTTCTGTTCTTGTTAACTGTCAAAGTTACTGTTCAGTTATTTATTTATTTGTAAGTTTTAATTTGAAAGCAGTGAGTTTGCGTGTGTTCAATGGCAGTTGTTATTGTAGTTGTAACCAATAGGGTTTTAGTGTTTTAATTAAACAGATCACATTTTAAGATTGTGAATTAAGAGAATGTAAATTATTATTTGAGACGTAATTTATATACTGTTTCAAATCGTTCGTTTGCTGCAGATTCTCTCTGCTACTTTAAATGAAAACGGTCACTTTACTACGTTATTGAGCATTTTTATAGGTCAAAATGGAGGTATACTATAAAAGCTGTAGAGTGATTATGGAGCTATAGCTGATGATTTCTAACAGTGTGACAGTGCTGAAATTTAATTATTGAGAATAACAGTCACATTATCAGTAATACATGAAAAATATTTATAGCTCACTAACATGTTTAAATGTAATATTCATCGCCATTTGATAGTATATTCACACATCTCTTTGATTTGTAATGAAATGTTTCCGGTATATTCAGAAACAATTACGCGTCTACATAAATATTTCTTATGTATCCAGAAACATTTCAAATCTGCAATGAAAGGTTTCAGAAACTTTTCATTACGAATCGGAAAGGTTCCGTGTATTAGCTGAAACATTTTTCTTCTCCAATCAGAAACCTTTCCGTGAATATGTTTTGCAGCACAGGTCTCCATTACTTTCTGAAACGTTACAGTGTAGTTAAGAATGAATGCATTTAATTTATTACATTTAATTAAAAACACGTTTTATATACACACACGCGCGTGTGTATATATACTATATATATACTATTATTTAAAAAGTTTAACCGTTTGACAGCTATGCAGCCCTATCGCACTTCCAGATTTCAAATCCAAACAAGATAAACAGAGTTATAGCGCTGTTATTTAAGTACGAGTCTGTATCGTACTGTCTGCGCGTGAGCAAATACTTTGCCGCTATTGCAAATTCGTAACGAAACTGTGTCTTTTAAAACATAAATAGCGTTTTTAATTAGTTTTCAACTAAAAATCTGGAAGCGCGACAGCTCTGCATAGCCGTCAAACGGTTAAATTTTATACTGATTGATAAAATTGTTATGAGTTGAATTAGGTGCAAAAGATATTTTTCAATCACTGTTTTATTCACTGTTACTGTTTAATTTTGCACAGTTTAATTAATAGTTGTAAACTCTGTTTAATAATAACTGTTTAGAACTATATGTAGTATGATGATGTTCTAAAAGAAACAAGCATTTCCGTATTCCGACTCCATCCGCTTGAGTTTGAAAATGGCAACATAAATAAAATAAATAAATAATTCGGTTTTTCTAAAATTTCCGTTAAGAGTATCTTATCAGTAATAAAAGCATTTCCTTTAATTTTTTTTGTATTTAATTTTAAGCAAAAGCTCTTAATTTTAAATAACATTTTGTATAAATTTCATACAGAAAATTCTTCCGCCGTAAATAGCGGAGCTATATTGTTAGGAATTTCCTGTAAAATGGAATGAATCGGCTAAATTTCAAAATTTATTTTGTTTTTATTACATTTATCTTTTTATTATTCATTTTAGAGAGAAAAAAAATCTAGTAGAGAATACAATTAATAGCATAAGTCTATAAATAATGGAACTACAACATATCGACGTTCGGATAAAATTGGGAAAATCAGATAAGCATAGAGTTTCTCACTACTTTCTTAACAGTATTTTATCATTAGTCATTTAACGAATGAAAGCTATTAGTGGTCTTGCAGAGGGTTAATTGCACACAATCTTCACACAAGAAAATTTCCAAGGGTCATAAATCCCACCCCGCAAGTAACAATTCAAAACATCAAGTATAATACAAAGATCCAAATAAAAATCAAATATTTTTCAGCTTTTTTGTAATTTTTTAGTAAAAAGCAGTGATAAGTTATTATTAGCAATCTTGTACTTGTATTTGTGAGACAAACTCCATTCATAGACTTTTTTCTGTTTTTTTTTTTCGAAGCACTGACAATAATAATAATAATAATAATAAAGATTGTGTGCGGGGATAGCAAAGTTTACATATCTGGACCTGAATATTGAACAAGTTATCAACGACCAAATATATATTTTTTTAATTTTCTATCAAAATTTCAGGATAAAACAATTAAAAAATAGTTAGATTAGAAAAATGTCTTTAACATTATACCACACATTTATATTGCATTCATCGTAATTTAATTTATATATATCAAAAATATCCTAAAATGTATAATTAGAGGTAAAATATTTTTACATGAAAAAATATATATATAATTGAATTATTGACATCTGTATTATTTATTGATACTAACACATAAACGTTATTTCGAATTTTTGAAAGCTTTTTGGAAAACAGGAATACAAATGAACCAATTTTATTGACTATAATGATTTATAAATATAAATCCTATATTTTCAAAATAAGTTTACTGTTTATTATTATTGTTTTTATTATTATTATTATTAATATTAATATTTTTATTATTATTCACAATACTGTGCACATGTATATATAATTAAAAAAATTAACAAGTTGTGATGAAAAAAAAAATAAATAGATTAATATATTATTTACGAGTGTTGCAACGTGCTACAAACAAGCGTTATTCGTCACCATATTGGACAAACCGAGGCGTAGAATTTTCGCCTTTCAACGTGAGGAGGAAGGAATGCAAGCATGAGTTAAGGTAGGTATGACAGGTTACCCGTCACATGCGAAAATAAATCTATAAATTCAGAAACGTTTCTCCTGGATTCGGAGAGTGAAAGTAACTTTGAAATCTTTGTTGGTTTCCGATAGGCTCCTGTTAAAATATTAAACGTTCCAAATATTTTTTTTTACTGTGTAGTTGATAAAGTTAATCGATGATTTAATTCAGAAGAATATAGTGCCTGGATTATTAATTAATGCGAAAATGAAATAATATTTATAGATAGAAATGTACAAACTTTTATAAGTAAGAATTTATCTAATACATTAACATACATTAAAAGAACATAATAAATTTAAAATATTACTTGGGGAAAAGAAGTGACAACATATCAACTTTTACGGTATTGAAGAAAATGACGGACGTAATAAATAATTTTTTCGTTAAGAAACTATTGTTATAATAGTATATTACATAGATTTCGCATTAAATTTGTATATTCAATAATAGTTCGTTCATTTTAAGTTAAAATGCTAATGCATTGCATGTTAAGAAAATCCAATCTTAAAAGCATATTTAATAGAGAATTAAAGTTAGTTATTTTTCACTAAATCTTTATGAGTACAATACCGAAGAGCTTCCAAAGTATAACAAAACTAAAGAAATATTGGAACTTTCTAATAAACTGTCAATGCCCATGGAAAACAAATGTTAAATTAAATTCATATTTCCTAAGATTGCAATGAACATAGTGCTAAAATTCAGTTTCCATCCTAAACTGCAAATTTTATTTTCTCATAACTAATGGATTAATCCTTTAATGGCAGCGCTTTTTTGTGATATTTTTGAACACTGATTTAATATATTAAATATAATGTTATATAAACTTTAAGCTTGCGTTTGTTTTGGAACTTTTCCGTAAGTTCCAATTAGTTAGAATGCATATATAATCTACTTCCACTAACTTTTATTGTGTGATTATTTGTTTGAACTAATTAATATTTCAAGGCTTTTTCAAAATGCATTATACATAAGAACACGAGAAAAGTTTTTGTTCTTCTATATTATGAGAACATTACGTAATGATCAAATAATTAAATTAGCTATATTCTTCCAACTAATTTACTAATTTTTAAGTTAGCAGAGGCTAGAATTTTCCCTTATTTTATTATATTGTTAATTCCTTGATAATGAGCGGCACGTATACAAGCCGCAAAAAACTTAAGAATCCTTGTTTATTTCCACCAATATTAAGTGTAAAATTTGCCTTACTTAATCGTAGAATTTTCTCGATTCAATAAGGCACAAATTTCTTTGTTTAAAAGCCGATGACAAAACATTAAAAATTTCGTAAAAGTCTCCTGTCACGAAAGGGTTAATAAAACTATATACCGGGGTGCAAAATGATAGGAACAGTCATGTAATTGCCTAAATAAAAAAATTAATTATATTAAGTCCGATATAAGCCATATACGTTTATTGTATCAGGCTAAAAACTCAGTATAAACATATAGAATACATTCTAAAACAATTGATATAAATATCATATAATATGTTGCATTTTTACTAGATATGCTCGAGGAGCAAAATGATAAGAACGAAACAGATTTTTTCTGAATTACAGAAATATTACATATCAATTTTGCGTTGTTTGTGTTTAGTAATTTCAGTGCAACATTGTAGCACAGAGTTTACATAGTTTTAAATTTGTTGAGGTTACAAAGCACATCATATCTTCCAAATTTCAGATTTTAATACTGCTTTTGAGTTATACTACATGACTTCCCCATATTTCACTGTATATTGTGCTCCATAATTCGCCAAATATTGTTCATTGAATTTAGATTCGGACCATTGGCTGACCAATGAAGTTTGATAGCCTTCTTTATCTTCAAACCCTTTTTTGTGTATTTGTCTGATTGAATCTCGACGCTGTCTTGTTAAAAAATTTGTAAAATTCAGTATTTTTTTTTACTCAGGTCCAAAAACTGGCATTTTAACATGCGAATAGAGGTGTGTCAATTTTGATTATTCATCTACAAAAGCAGTTATAAGCTTATCTACCGAGGAAAAAGTAACCCAAACAATTAGGTAGTTTTCAGTTAATTGACGCGTAGAAAATATGTCTTGTTCATTTTGATGGGCATGCAAATGTGGAGGAATACCTTCTGGAATATAGAAAATAAACTTCCTATCAGAAATGAAGGTAATATGAAACCAATTTGCTTGCTGTTTCAGGAGTTTTTCTGCAAACATAAAGCGGATATTTTTACTGACAGATGTTAGATGTGAACATCAATATGATTTTACATTTTAAGAATCTCACGACATTATTTCCTTGTACGATCGATACTGATGCTGCGTTTTTATCTAACTTTCAAATACCTTTGCTGTCATTATTTTACTTGGAACAGTGCAAATAATGAAATTTTCGGATAATTTTGAATATATTTTTGACCTCTCTGTTTATTTTGTGGTTGCAAAAATTGTTGGATTGTATAGGAAATTAAAAATGACACTCTGTGAAAGTTTCGCAGTGGATTTGAAATTTCATCAGCAAATGTTCAAATCAAATTATTTAAATAAAATCCAAAATTACATTTTTTTTTTTTTTTTTTGAAAATCCAAAAAAATAATAGCGGAGATATAAGTAAAATTTTAAATAACTTAAAACTAAAAAAATTGTTTAAATGAAATTTTAAGTAAATAACATGTAATATATTGCAATTTTTTTAAAGTAGAAAGATATTCAATTCTAAAAAAATTATGAATGGCGTTTAAAAAAATTAATATAAACCTTTAAATTGGCAAAAATCAGAAATATCTTAAATTCTTTTTTGTACGGGAATGTCAAGTTTCAGCAGCGGGATTCAAACTAAAAAATTTCTGTTTTTAAGTACGACCAATAGACAGCAAAGACAAATAGGGTTTAGTCAGATGAACGAAAACCTAAAAATTAGTGTTTCATTTTCGAGATTAGATAGAAACATGATTTAAAATTCATTTCAAGCATATAAACATTGAGAATTTCCAAGTGTAATAAAATTATTTTAGAAAATTTTAAGATTTTTGTATCCCGGACCCTCTTAAGCAGATATTGAACATGCACAGTGGTTCACAAAGTAATTTGATCACCTTTACAGCTATAGATTGCGTTATTTAAAACCAGTTTTTAAATTTGTTTCTTAGTTATTTACACGCATAAATTCTTTCGAACTATAAAGAATAAAGATCTATTGAAGTGTTCTGCATTGGTTTATTAAAGTTCCGTGCTTATAAATTGAAAACGGTATCATTATAAGATCATTCCATGTCTGTCTGTCCGTCGATCATAGCTATTTTACTCATAAACTGTTAAATATGGAAAGCTCATATTGGAAGGTGTAATAAAGACTGTTAAACCACATATTTATAGATTATTAATCATTTAGAAGTTTATTTAAGAAGATGGTTGGAGGCTAATTAAGTTATTTGAAATTCAAGTTAGGCGAAATAATAGTCTACTGTTCCACATATTTATAGATTATTAAAAATTCACGAACATATTTACTAGAAATTTAGATTGGCTACTATTTTCTTTTAATCTTACGTAGTATATTTCCGAAAATACCGTCGAAAATAACCTCCCCCTACATCTAATTCCGAATTAACTGAAACTAAAGTTATGAAACAAATAGAAGTTATAGACGTTACATTAAACCTTGAATGAAAATAATAGCGATTACTCTTGGTCGCACAGTTTTTGATAAAGCATATATTTTTGTTACCTTTGTCTCGCACTTATTCACTTATTCACGCTTCTATTCACACTTATTTGTGAATAGAAACACTACAGTTTAATATAAAAATTGCGAGGACGCCAAAAAAAAACAAATTTTCAACGTTTTTCAAATTCTCAGTTGTAGTTGACTTAGAACTGAAAATAAATGTTATGGAGTGGCCGTAGTCGGTTGGAGATTTAGAGTAATATTATATCCATGAAAGAGATTTGATACCACTAAACATGGCAACATTCGGATGTTATCATTGTTAGTAGTGGACGTTGTAGGGGGTTTTACTGTACTTTCGATTTCGGAACCAGATGGCACCAGTTCTAAAATTGAAACTACAAAATTAATAAATAAATGAAATAACTAAAAAGGAAATAGTAAAAATTGGCTAATTAGAGACGGAAATTAGCTAAGCTTTATAAAAGAATATCAAGGTAATGAAAAATATCAAGGCAAAAGAATATCTAAAAATATAAAAATGCATAAAATATATGTGAAAATAACGTTTCCATAAGCTTACTAGTGTGGGCTTTTAAGAAAAATATAATTTGTCTTATTAAAGTGCAATTACACCATTAGAATTGAGAATAGTGTGTTTTGATTTGGGACACAAATGCAACAGTTGAAATTTTCACCATATCGTATGTTTTTTTTCCATTCGGTTTCACGATTTTAAGGTATCAATTTATAACAAAGCAGATTATATTGTTCAGTATTATAGATTTTAAGTCTTAAAATAAGTTAGCTATTAATAAATTAGAAACAGTATCTTTGTAAATATAATTTGCTAAGGATAGGGGGGGGGGTCACCAAAATCCACATTTGCCTCAAAAAAATGTGATGACATAAGGATCCTTAAAGCGGAATTTTTTTTCGATTCGGCTTCAAGACTTTCATTACATTTCAAGATTATGTTTGCCCTCATATTTATCAAAGTTTATTTGATAAGGAGGAAAATTAGGAGGACGACAAAAATCAAACAACAATAGAAATATTTTGGGAACACCTTGTACATTGAAATGCATGAAAATATATATTGCTGCATAATAGAAATACAAGTGGATATTGTAAAATATGGCCATCAATTTTTCTAAAAATAGCACTTATATTCATGGAAATATAACAATGTTTTTGAAAAGTTGAAAAAATTCTAGTATGTTTTCTATTATATCATGCAAGGCTTTTAACCAAATTTAACGCCAACTTCAGAAAAATTCACAAAATGTAGTAGAAACAATAAAGTGCAATTGAAATATAAATACCTTAAATATTTTCTAAAGTATGAGTCGTTGAAAAACATATTTTTTTATCTGCGTATGCGTGAGCGACAATACTTATCCTTTTATATAATTTAATATTCAACAATACGGAACTATTCATAAAAAAACCAATCAAATTTCGTGGAAATTTAGAAAGCTATCGTGGATAGGAGTTAACTGTTTTTCAATTGGTCTCTGAAAGCAGCTGAATGATTATAGATTTTACGCAAATTGTCAAACCTATTTTTTTATGATTTACTTTTTCTTGGATAATTACCAGAACGAACTTATTCCAGGATAAAAATAACTATAAAAATCAAAGCATTTCTTCCAAGTCTACTCTCTGACATACTATCTGCCAATAAGTATTTGGACTATTATACAAATGCCGATATCTGCGATCCTGATATACGTCACGCTCTCCACTCTTAAATATGTTTTCGGAAACAATACTGACATCAGTCGTCGCATTCAAAATTCCACGAAGAAAGGGATGTCCGATTTTGAGAAAAGTGTCATGATCAGGTACCACAAAAATGTCCGATCTTTAATCGCCATATCGAGTGAGCCTTATTACGCAAAGTCGACCGACTGTGGCTTATGTGATACGTAAATAGAAACTGTGAGGAGATTGTCAGAATGTGGCCACAGTGGGCAGACCCCCGAAACAGGGAGACAGAGACCGATGGATTCTGTCCAGAGTAATTTCGAAGAATTGAAACCAATCAATGTTACAACCAATGTTACACATACACCAAGAGTTTCAACAAGCTTCCGGATGTGTTGTTTCTATGAATACAATCCGTAAACAAGCTCATCTACTTAATTTTTATAATTGTGCTGCCGCCCATAAGTCTTTAATTACCGCACTGCTCGGTTAAGTTGGTACAAAGGACGCCAGCAATGGGTTGTACAACACTGGAAACAGGTTCTCTGGAGTGATGAATCAAGGTTCATTCTCTATCGTCCTGATGGTAGGGTCTGGGTCTTTCATCTGCCTGGAAAAAACCTACTTTCGTAATGCATTGTGCACACAGTTATGTTCAGCGGAGAGGGAATTATGGTCTGAGGATGTTTTTCCTGGTTTGGACCCTTGATCCCGATTCATGGTAAGCTCAATTCTGATGCCTACTGCAATATATTGGATAGCAGTATACTTCCTACGTTGTGGCAATACTACGGGTCCGACCCATGTTACTTCCAGGATGACAACGCCAGCTGTCATGTAACGAGGTCCAGTATGAATTGATATGCTGACAATTGAGAGAATCGACTCGACTAGCCTGCCCTGGGCTCAGACCTGAACCCAATAGAGAACCACTGGGACGACTTGGATCGTCGAATTAAGGCGTGTGACATCCGCCGAAAATTAGTCAAAGAATTTACGCTGTATTGCTACTGATTACTACAGTCGCAGCTGTCATTGCCTCTCGTGGAGGGTCTATAAACTATTAAATATAAACCGGACCGAAAGCATCATATTTTGTCAAGGCAAACATGGATTTTGGCACCCCTCCTCCTTCGCAAAGTATATTTACAAAGAAAATTTTATCTAAACTGAAACTTATTTTAAACTTAAAATATGTAATACTGAACAATGCAGTTTACTTTGTTAAAAATTGATCCCTTACAATCGTGAAACCGAATAGATAAAAACATCTGCTTTAAACAGGATCTTTGTACCATCATCATTAGAGTTTTATATTCTTTGGCATACCCCAGCTGGGACGATTTTAACAATATCATGCTAAACATAGACATGAAAAAATCGTCAAACAAAACCTACATATGGCATCCTTTCGCCTTTGCAGGGCACATGTCCTTCTCCCCTCCCCCTCTTAGTTTTGGCCCTGAATGTGAATAAAACCTCTTTTTCTTATCTATTACAGGTGTCAAGATACATATTAACAGGCATATTCTATTAGATATTTTATTCATTAAATGTTAATTTTTTCTCTAAAGTCAGTTAATAAAAAATGTCAATTTGTAGAGAAACCCTTACCATTCAGTTGTTTTTAGAGAGCAAAGTAAAAACAACGTACTATGATAATGATAAATTTTTAATTTTCACATTAGAATTTTTTATGAGCTGATCCATATAATTGGCAATTAACTGATGTAAAAAAATGTTTTTATCATTCGTGCATGCGCAAATAAAAATTATTTCATACAACAACTCATATTTCATAAAATATATTTAATATATCTATATTCCAAATACGCTTTATTTTTTTCGACTACATTATGCCAATTTTTATGAAAATCACGTTAAATTTAGCCAAAAACCTTGCAAGATATAAAAAAACCCATACCAGATTTTTTTTCCAAAAAAACCTCTTTTTCTGCACGAATATACATGCTATTCTTACAAAAATCAGTGTACATGTAGTGCAGTATCCACATAAATGCATTATGTAGCGATAAATCGTTTCGTACATTTTCTTGTACAGGGTATTCCCAACTATTTGATTTACTGTTTGATTTTTTGTCTGTCCCTAATTGCCCTCCTTGTCAATAGATGTTGATACATATGAGGTCAAACATAATCTTTATAATCCTGAAGTTTCAGAAGAATCCGACAAGTATGCTTTTAAATATTTGACAAAATGTCAAAAATTGAAAGTGTCCAAATAATTACACAGGTCTGCAATGGTTTTCCTCTTTGGAATCTGAGTAACGTTTTCTATAGTTTCTGATGTGCTGATTACGAAAAAAATAATAAAAAAATTCCATCACGTCAGGATTTTTTGATATTGAATATTTAAGATTTTGCTGAAAAATGTCTGAGCGTCTACATTTTAAAATTTATAAAATGTCATTAAATTACTTCAGCTTAATTTTTATTGCATTTAATTAGTGTAAGGTGACATAGAAATTACTTCAAAGCATAATTTGTTAATTACTACATAATAAGTATAAGTAATTCACATTAACCATGTTGAAAACGGGTCATTTTGGCTTAATTTAGTAATGAGCTCATTAATACATAATGACTAGGTAATATAACCTAATTGTTGTAAATATTAGTCGAAAAGGGTGTAATAAAGATAAACCAAAGGGTTTTTGTATAAGTAAACGCACTGATTTAGAAAACTAACAGTTGAAGTGCGCATCTCGCAACATAACCTTTAAAATGTCATCGCGAAGCTGTTTAAATTCTCCGAATTGTTTTTGTTATATTTGCGGGAAATTTATGGTGAAGTAACAACAAAACAGCATTACAGACTTTGTAAAAAACATTTACAAAAGTTATTTTGGATTCGTTTTAAGTAACCAAGACAAAACTTGGATACCTCATAAAATTTGTACGACTTGTTTATAAGAACTTCGCAATAGGTCAAAAGGACAGAAAAATAGCTTCAAAATCGTTTCGCCTATGCTATAGAGAGAGCCTAAAGACCATGTTAAAGATTTCTACTTTTCTTGTTGTGACATAACTGGATACAATTCTAAAAATAAAAGGGACATAAACTATCCAAACGTCTCATCAGTTACGCCTGCAATTTTCGGCGATTCAAAAACGGTGCAGTCCCCGTTTCCGACTATACAAATTGAAGATTCTGACTGTGATACAGATGAACAGGATGTATACCAATTTGATCCTGAATTTCAAGTAGATTCTAACGAGTGTCAGCTCTTTTCCCAGTTTAAACGACTTGACAAGAGATTTGAATCTCCCCAAAGACGCAGCGGAACTTCTCGGATTACGATTAAAAAAAGAAATATGCTTGCACCTGGTACTTCATTTTCATGGTACCGTCACAGAGAAAAAGATTTTCTTCCATTCTTCGCTGAAGATCAAGATTTAGTGTACTGTAAAGATATTCCAGGCTTGCCGAAAATGTACAACATTGAATACGATCCTAATGAGTGGAGATTGTTACTTCCCAGAAAATCTAGGAGCCATTAGCGAAGAACAAGGCGAAAGATTTCACCAAGATTTGAAAGAGCTAGAAGTCCGGTATCAAGGAAGATGGAATACTAGCATGATGGCGGACTACTGCTGGTTGTTGAAGCGCGATGATCCAAACCGGAAATTTAAGCGAAAATCGTACAACCGAAACTTCCAGGAAAAAAGGATCAGGTTCCACAAATAAAATTTATATGTAATTTAGATCAGTAATAAGTTATTATTATATTTTAGTTGTTTTTTATGTTAAAAGTAATGTACTTTTTTAAATATATATATTTTTATGAGAAACTTGTGTTTTTTTTCTATTTTCTATCTGTATCTTTTTTGAAAAATCTGAAGGTGATGGAAAAAAAACTAAGTACATATTCGTAATCAGCGCACCAAAATACCCTAGAATCAGCTCTCAAATTCTAGAGAGGAAGTTATGACTCTCAATTTGCAGGCCTGTGTTATTGGTAGATAGTGTATGCTGTAGTCGCCATTGCACTCAAAAACATATCGGGAAATTTGTAGTTATTTTTTATCTTTAACTTTCAATTTTACAGTGACATCTAAACATTTTGTTCGCTTTTGCTTCAAAATTCTCTACTCTTTGAAAAACCATGTTGTGCAAAATGCACCAGTGCATTAACTGTTGTTTTTTTTTTTAAATGAATGTTTTATATTTATGAAAATTTTTGTGCCCACAAAATAATTTCTTTTTATCTATCAATTTTGTAATTTTTAAAATGTATTAAAATAGAATAATAAATCGTTAAAAGAAGTAATATTCGTACTGAAAAGATAAATCATTAACACACATTTCATAAATTTTAACATGACAAATTATATCGATAAACATTTATTCTCTTTACCAATAGTAGAAGCAAAAACAATTAATCAAAACGTAAATAGCTGCCAAAAAATTAAACGAAATTATCTACAAACTTTTCGAAATATTAGTAAAGTGATTCGATTATCATATTGTACGCGAATATCACGCTAACTTTTAGCGCCATATTGTAAAACTGGACTTATCGCAGCTATTTCGGTTTACATTCAATTTTACCCCTCTCTGCTTCCTATCATAATAATTTCCATTTACCCCAGGCCAGTTTAAATTACGGTAATTAGCGTAATTAACTTTTCTACTCAACTTAGCCCAGCCACTGTTGATTCTGACAGATAACGGGATAACATGGCAAACAATTTAATGATTAATGAGCAAACGATATGCATTTCGCTTAATCATATACTAAAGAGAGACAGAAAGTGCTAAATGAGCTGATGTCTTTTCGAATGTTTTGTGTTACCGAATATAAAATTTTGTTTTTCTTCTGAAAAATCAAAGCTTTATTTATAAAATTACGCAGTGGATGATAAATGATGCTCTGATAACCAGATCCTATGATATTACCCATTGTATTGTTGCATTAATGAATAATTTTAAATGAAATAATTTAGAACAGAAACTGCACGTTTCTTCTTTGCCAAATACAGTAAGTATATCATACAGCAGAGAGAAGACTGAAGCGTGTACGAATGATTCAATGATTAATGAAAAAACGATGCATTTCGAATAATCATATCTTAAAGAAGGACAGAAAGTGTTAAATTAACTGATGTTTTTTCACATGCCTTATAATCAGGATCATGTATATACATGCTTTCTTGTGAAGTCGCAGCTTTATTTTCTAAATTATGCGATGGGTGATAAATGATGTTCTTATAAACAGACCCTATATTATTATCCATTGTCATTTTAGCTTAAAGAGTAGTTTTAATTAAAATAATTTACAATAGTTTTGTATGTACAAATTGCACGCTTTTTCTTTGCCAAATAGTGTAAGCCTATCATATAGCAGACATATGACAGAATCGTATACGAATGATTTGATGATTAATGAGCAAAAGATGCATTTTGCTAAATAATATCTTTAAGAGGGCCGGAAAGTGGTAAATGAGCATTCGCTTTCTCACATATTTTATAATACAGATTACATATCTGTGGCTTCCGGTAATAACCAGGTAAGGCAAATTTTTAATATTTTGAGTAATTAACGTTTAAAGTTTTCAAAAAGGTATTTTTATCATTACTTTTATAAAACAGATTAAAACTTAATAATTTCCACTACATTCAATTAGGATATAAGAACCTCTTTTTTTGTCAAAATAGTTATATAAAATGTTTTTTATTAATTGAGAACCAATTAAAAAATGTAACTTTATCTGGTTATTACCGTTTTACATTTATTTTTAATAAGTGTAAAACGCTAATAACCAGATAAAAATACATTTATTTTTAATAAATGTAAACAAAATTAAATATATATTTACATTTTAAACAATTATTTCACAACAATTAAATACATTGTCAATTTTTTATTAAATTAAATTAAAATATTTCATTTTTTATTAAATTGAAATTAATACATCTGTGGCGTTGTTTTTAAAAAAGATTTTTTAATTAATATTTAATTTAAATTTATAATTTCTGCTCTAATTATGATAAAAAAATTTCATTTTTATCAACTTTCATTATTATAATTGTTTATTTGTATTATATTAAAATAATACATAGCATTAACCAGATTATTTACTTTGCGTGATTATTTCGCAAATTTATCCACTAGCTACTTGAAGTTTCCAGTCACAGATAGGTAATTTTTATAGTTTATTGACATTAATTTAATTATTTAGGGATATTTATAAGTTATACAAGCCATTTTTATGTTCTGAAGATATTATATACTATATTCAAATATAAGCATTTCACAGTGAGGTTTGAATGAATTCAGAATGTGCTCTGGTATCGTGAGAATGGACCAATTAGAAGGGGCTTAATTTTCAAACTTTTTCCTAGCACCCTGTGTAAAATAGCATCAGAAAGCCCCCCCGACCACATTTTCATACTATAAACCTTTTTTCTCTCCTCCTCCCAGTTCACACCCTGAAATATAAATAAACTTTAGTACGCATTCAAAACATAAGAGTTCCCTACAAGGCATCTACTGTCAATCAAATCGATGAGTTTTTAAATCATAACTAAAGAAAATTCAGACATTTAGCCTAACTGGAAAAAAATACCTCTTGATGAAAGTTTCACATTAGGCCAGAAATATTTGAAGTTTTTAAATCAACGAAGTTTTGTAACTTAGCAAGAACTTGTGACTATTTCTAGATTGCAAGATAAAATTCAAAATTCAAAAACAAAAATAAAATGTCTTAATAGAAATCATTGACACCATATTTAAAAAAAATGAAATAGTGCTTAACTTATAACATCTTTATAATATCTTTAAGGATATAATTTATTTATTTTTAATTAAAAATCTAAATTGTCCAAAACATAAATTTTTAAAATGTAAACGAAGACTGAATAAACACGACCTGTAATCCGCTAAAACCCTTTATTCCGCAAGGCAATTGAAACAAAAGCTCTGCGGATTAGTATTCTTCTGCTGTATATAGTTTTTCTTAAATAATTTCGTTTTTAAAATGTATTAATTTCTCCTATTTGTGTCTCCCGAACAACAGAGATTAAAATACTTATTCATACACATATGTTGTAACACATATTTATATTGCTTTTTCCGCCATTTTTGACGGATATCTCTTAGTTGGCTAACTAATAAACATAAAACCTAACTAGTGTGACGTAGCAATCCCAAAACTTTCTTCTATTTCATGCATGTTAACACTTAGAATTTTCATATCACAGTATTAAAACTGAATGCACTCGATGCCCATCACCAGAATTCTAAACATATGAAATTCCGTCCATTAGTTCTTGAGTTATGACTATAGCTAAATTCATGAAAAAATTACAAAATTCAGCATAATAGTGCCACGTGTAGGGTGATTGATACAAAAATCTAAACAAAACCTATTCATGACAATGATTAACTGAGTTTGAAGTTTGATGGAAAAATCCAAAAAAGTTTGATGGTTCCGTGCATTAATTTTTGAGATAGATTTGTTACAGAAATTGTAACAAATGCCGTATAGCAGCGTCATTTGTAGAGTTATTTACAAAAAAATATAAACAGCATCAATTGATCTAGGACAAATCAAATCTGAAGTGTGATAGAAATCCGTACATTTTGTTCTTGAGGTAGGGCTGTTACATAAGAATCCGTGCATTAGTTTTGGAGACTGAACGATTACGGTATTTTCAAATAATGCCACCTATCGAGCTATTTACAATAAAACATTAAAAAAACATCAATTCTTGCCAAAGAACAGCTGAATCTGAAGTTTAATGAAATTCCGTGCATTAGTTATGGAAGTACCGCTTTTCAGAAATCGGACAAAAAGCAGCATAGCAGCGCTGCCTACTAAATGGTTTACACGAAAAAATAATTAGCACCAATTTATATCATAAAATACTTGAATACAAGTTTTTATTAAATTCCAGGCTTTAGTTCTTGAGATAGACCGCCTACAAAATGTACATGACGTATAGACAGATGGACAAAGCCCCAGACTCACAAACAGATGTTTTGAATAAAAATGTTTTTGGGATTATCTGACCTGTAAGAAGCCGCACTAGTAATTCAAAAAGACCCGGATGATAAAGTTAAGTCTCTGGGGGGGAGGGGTAATTTTAAATATCACGCTGGAATTTTAATGTTTTTACGTGATTTTATTTATTTATTTATTTTTCGCATAGGATAGCTGAATACGATCTAAAAGCGAGCTAATTTTTACTTTTTCGGTTTTCGTTTCAGATTATTTAAAAAAAAAATTTAAATTTCGAAACTCTTTTGAACCGGTTCATAATTGAAACGACTTTAATATACAGGGTGATTATAATTAAAGTCCGAGTTTCAAAACGCACTAAAAAGCAAACCACTCGTTAGAATGGCGTCAAAATTTAACAGCATATTATTGAAGAAAGGGGAATGAACATGAAGCAAAAAAAAGTTCCAAATTTTAGCGACAGATGGCGCTGTAAGCGTCAGAATTTCGACAACAAAGGACAAATCGTTAAACAACGGCTAAGGCGTAAGTTACACGATATAAACCAACTGTATTGTTCAGTGTGCATGACTGTACGCGTATGATATTGTTAGTTACGTAAGCCCGTCGTAAGCCGGCAAGATCGTACCACATCGGATGGGAAATTTTAATTGTCCTGAGGCCAAAAACCGCATAAAAAGCATCCCTCCAATCGGTTTTTAATTGTCCTGAGGACAAAAACCGCATAAAAAGCATCCATCTAACCGGTTTTTAATTGTCCTGAGGCCAAAAACTGCAAAAAAGGCATCCATCCAATCGGTTTTTAAGTTTGGCGAGACTGGCGCAAAACATGTTCAATATGCGGTCTGCCGTTGTGAGCAACAAGATTAAATCAGGAAACAGCATGTTCCACAACCGATCGAAGTGTATCCGGGGTCAAGTTCAGAATGTGTTGCGCAACGCGTGTCTTTAATTCAGCTACGTTGGCAATCGGAGTACTGAACACAATATCTTTCAGATAACCCCATAGCCAGAAATCACACGGATTAAGATCAGGTGATCGGACCGGCCAGGCTGTAGGGAAATGACGACTGATAATACTAGCATTTCCGAAATGCCGCCTCAACAACTGCTTCACTCGATTTGCAATGTGCGGAGGAGCGCCATCTTGCATAAAAATGATACTATCCAGACATTCACGCTGTTGCAGAGCTGGAATGACGTCATTACGCAAAAGAGACTCATAGCACTGACCATTGACAGTAACGGTAACAGGACCTAAAAAATACGGCCCTATGATAAATGATGCCGTAAATCCGCACCACACAGTGACCTTTGCAGGATGAAGTGGTACTGGGTTCGTTGCGAGTGGATTTTTTGTTGCCCATATTCGGCAATTCTGTGTATTGACATATCCCGTCAGGTGGAAATGGGCTTCGTCTGTCCACAGAATTTTCCACGGCCAATCATTGTCCACTTCCATGCGAGCGAGAAATTCCAAAGCAAAACGCTCTCTTGCTGGCAGGTCAGAAGGGAACAACTCCTGCACATGGCAAATTTTATACGGATAGCATTGCAGGATGTATCGTAGAATGTTATGTACCGTGCTCACAGGCCTGTTCAATGTTCGGGCAATTCTCCGTGCACTGCATGGTTGCTCACCACTGCTAGACTCTTCCTGAACTGCTGTGGCCACTTCTTCTACCGCCGAATCACATCCTTTCCATCCTCTACCAGACTGCACATCAAACGAACCTGTATTTTCGAATTTTTGCATCATTTTCACCAGACCTCTGACAGTCATCGGTCCAGCGCCTTTTTTCGTACCCTTGAGAGTCCTGAACTTCTGCAGAGCCACTGGTGCAGAATCACCATTCTTGTAATAAAGCTTTATAAGCAGAGCACGATCCTTCATTGAGACACTCATGGCCAACGTTTGAGAAGCGAAATGAGGAAACGCCGTTTATCCAACGCTTTTATAACACCTGAAATTGTCGTGCGCATGCCAGGTATTTTAATTTACATATACTGACTCTTACAGCGCCATCTGTCACTCAAATTTGGAACTTTTTTAGGTTCATGTTCTTTCCCCCTTCTTCAATAATACGAAATTTTGACGCCATTCTAACGAGTGGTTCGCTTTTTAGAGCGTTTTGAAACTCGGACTTATATATACCGGGTGTCCCAAAAATGACTGATGTATTTTAAAATTCAATAATTTGCAAACGGTGACAGCTATTTAAAAAATTTTTGCAGGAGGGTTATGTGTAATTTCAGGAGTTTTTTTACCGTAATTTTTTATTTTAGTTCACATCTCAAACAATATGTGGCGCTGACGGCGATTGAAGGCCAGGTGATCAGTGCTGAGTGAAGCGTCGACCTGGTCTTCAATCGCCATCAGCGCCACCTGTTGTTTGAGATGCGAACTAAAATAAAAAATTACGGTAAAGAACTCCTGACATTATACATAACCCTCCTGCAAAAAATTTTTAAATAGCTGTCACCTTTTGCAGTTTATTGAATTTTAAAATCCATCAGTAATTTTTGGGACACCCGGTACACACACACACACACACACACACACACACACATATATATATATATATATATATATATATATATGTATATATATAGAACCATTAGATAATACTACAAATCGACATCAAAGTATGGAATAACTCGTTAAATAACAAACTATCCAAAATCAAAAACTCAAAAACTATCACAATATAGATCGTCATCAACTAACTTATGCAAAAAAAAAAATAATAATAATAAATAAATAAATAAATAAATAAAAAATTAAAAAATAATAAATTTTTGAGTGAGATATTTGATAAAGTAAAAATTAGCTCGGTTGTAAATCATCTTCAGCTATCCTATGCCAACAAAAAAAAAAAAAAACAAAAAAAAAAACATGTAAAAATATTAAAATTTGAGCGAGATGTTTTAAAATAACGTTTGACTTAACATTATCATCCGGGTAATTTTCTGTGACTAGTTTTGCGTCTTAAAAGCCCACACAAGTCGCTGAAAAAGAAACGTTATTTTCAAATGTCTCGCTGAAATTTTAATATTATTTAACCTTTTTTTTTTTTTTTTTTTTTTTGCAAAGGAGAGCTAAGGATGACTTATTTCAAGGCTAGTTTTTACTTGTTCAATTTTAGTTTCAGATTTTAAGAAACAATACTTAAATTTTCGGTTTCAAATTTTTTTAATAAAAATTACTTTAAATGTATAGCATAAATACAATATATATAACTTTAAGTATAAAAACTAAACTATTAAAAATCTTGGAAAACCGGTTATATATACCGGTTATATATATACCTCTTAAAACCGGTTGAAACCAGTTCTGACATTGAAACTAATATGGAATGCAACCAAAATTAATAATGTGCAACCAAATGTAATAATAAAATGCAATCAAAATTGAAAAGACAAATGCTTGCCCGTCATAGATTTCCCCCAGCTATCCTATGCACAAAAAGAAATGTTTAAAAGTATTTAAATTTGAGCGGGATATTTGATAATAACATTCCCATTGACTTAAAATTATCATCCGGGTTCTTTGAGTAACTAGTGTAGGCATTCAAGAATTCCCACTAGTATATTAAGTTATTAGTACATTGTTACTAGTCCACTAGTAATTTAATATTTTTGAACGATTTCTTGGATAGGATAGCAGAAGACAATTAGTTTTAAGGCTAGATTTTACTTTTTTCATTTTGGTTTCCGTTTATTTCTTTATTATTTTTTTTAATTACATTAACTATCGGAACCGGTTTCAATAGGTTCTAAAATTGATACTATCCAAATAAAAAATATATCCAAAATCGAAAAATTAAAAACTAGCCTTAAAACTAACCGTCCTCATCTATCCTATACAAAAAGAACGTTTAAAAATATTAAAATTTAAAATGCATTTAGACTTTCAATAGATCAGAGTCTTTCTTCGTCAGCCACAAAGAAGACATATTTCTACTATGAAAACATCAAAATGGCTGAAATAGAATGATAAGAAAAAAGGAAACAAGCTAACGTAACAGGCAAACGAAAAGTAGAAATTAAAAGCTGATGGGAAAGCAGAAGACAATAGCCAATCTCGAAAGAGTATGATCAAAACAAAAGAACGCAAAGTAGAAGGGGAATGATGAAGCAAATTGAAAAAAGCACAATAATAAATAAATTATAAAAAGTATATATAGAAAAGTATATATATAAAAGTACATATATATAAGTATATATCCTATTAAAATAAATAAATAAGATTTAAGGATAATAAAATACATAAAAAAACGTATTTTTGTTTATTATTTTTTCCCCAATTTGCTTTTTTATCCACGATCTACTTTTTTTTCTTTTGTTATACTCTACTGTGATTGGCTGTTATCATCTATTTTTCTATTACCTATTTGTTCTTTACTTTTCTATCGGCTGTTTCTTCTGCTTGTTTGCTTTCTCCTTATCTTTAATTTCATTCTTGCTGATGCTTCTATAGTATAAACACGTCTTATTTGCATGTGATGAAAAAAGACTCACTTCTTTTTTAAAGCATAGCGCATTAATAAATTTTTTATGGTATTTTTAAAATATCTTTCAGTTTTTCATAAAGACAGTTTGATAAATTACGCAAAATGCGTTAGTATCTGCATACTGTCAATATTACTCCAAAATGAAAATTTCCAAAACATTTATTGTATGCAAAGAAAATTAACCGTATCACGTATTCAAGTATTAATGTGCAGCGATAAATTTTTAATACGATAAAATATTTATTGAAAAAATAAATTCTTTTTATTTATTACTTTTTTTGTGTGGCATTTCTTAAATTTTTATTTTTTCTTGACAAAATATCTGGAATATTTCAAGATATTGGACGCATTTCAAAAGCAAATTTGAAAGCTTTATAGACAAGAAAATATGAATGCAGTTTGAAATTGACGTAAATGTGTTCTTTGATATGCTCCAAATTACATATTCTTCGTGCTTAAAAAAATTCAACGACAGTCAAATGTTTGACTGACATTTTAAAATGTATTTTCGAGCTTGTAAGCTTATTTTTTAAAGGAAATAAAGCAGTTAATTTGATATGTTTATCAGATAAAGATGTCTTTATATCTAGTGGCTTTTAAAAATATTTTAAATTTCTTTAAAGTAAATAATTCAAAATACTTTTAGAAAATCAAATAACACTATTATTTCTCTTTAAAAAAGATTGACATGAATTTAAAAAATAACAATACGTCATTTATGCTTACATTCTAATGGATTTTCTTATGAAATAATTTTATATATTTCCGAAATACAGTCATAGAAATTAAAACACTAATGTTTACTTAAACATTACAAAACATTTAATCTCCATTATGTAGATAAATGTATGTTTATGTTAAATTAATCCTATTTACTTAATCAGCCTCTAGAAAATATGATTATGCAGACTGTTGAAAGCATAGTTTTCGCTGGTTTTTGAGCAACATTAGATATTTAGCGAATAAGTGATAAAAAAAAAGGAATAGCGAAATGAAACAAATGTTAGCAAAATAGGCTTAATGTTAAACTCTGAAAAATCTACCTTTAATGCCTTATTGTATCTTTTTTCAATGTGTTCTAAAATACCCTATTTATTGTCATTGCTTAGAGAATAGAAAATCTACTATACGCTACAAAGACTATTAAAAATAAATACATTCTAAATGTTTCAAACATTCTTTTAGCTGTAAATCGCTATGAGATTTTGACGATAACCGATAAAAAATAATTCATGATTGGCCAGTGAACTTTGCAATATGGTAAACGGCAAATTTAATGGCGCATTTCAGCAAAGCATTTATTGATTTGGCGATCGAAGCAAGTAATTTTGGCTGTAATTTTACCAGCGCATAAATAGTAATAAATTGATAACAGACAGATACTTATTATATAATCCTTTTTTGTGTCTCTGTTTGTTGATAAATTGAATTTATGTTGAGTCAGTATCCATGTAAATAATAATGTAAATGTCAAGGAGCGATTGAAGATGAAAAGCGACATAAATCGTAAATTAACGTTGAAAGGAATCTCAACTGTAAGAAAACACAAAAAGAGCAAAAATTGAGCATTCGCAATTTGGTAAGTCTGATTGTTCATTTACTCATCAAATATAGCATTTGGGGCAATTTGGAGCAATGTCGAGCGGCCGCTAGAGCCCTGGCTGAAAATTAACTTATTCATTTAAAAATTCAATATAAAATATATCATCGGAAGTACAAGTGTATAATTTGGGATGAGTCCTTACGTAAATGATAAATAAAATTTTAAAAATAAAACACCATATATACTGTCAGAAAAACCCGTCAGTATACACTAAGTTATTTCTCATTTTATAACAATTAATTTCCGGTCTCTTATAAAACATATTTTATCCGTGAAAGCACTCAAAAATTGAGAAAAAGATAGAGAAATTCCGTCCAATCTTCCAATGTTTGCGATCAAGTAATACTAAAATCTAAATCTATTTCAAAATGGAAAACCCAAAAATTTTATAAATTAAGATTTATAATTTAATTAAAAAAATGTTTTCAAATTTAAAATTAAATAACAACTGCTTTTTTGATACATTCAAAACTACACACTTAATTAAAAAAAGTGTCGAAAAAGGTGAAGTAATACTAACAATAATAATGATAATTTATAAAGTTGCTTATAAAAATATTTGCATTTCAAATATATTTTAAATATTAAATATAAAAAAAACATACAATATTCTTATTTTACATTTACCAGTCTACTTGAACGAAATTATATTGATATTTTCATTTTTTTAATATTACAGAATGAAAATCACATTAAATCTTATAGAAAAGAACGATAAAATTCAAAACATGCCCATTTCATCCTTGAATGGACAAAGCTTTTTCTTTTCTAAGATGTTGAAATAAATGAATGATGTGGACAGATATATTTTTAAATAAGAAAAAAGTGATTTTTCGCATATATAATAAAATGAATTTTTTTAGTTAAAATTCCAGTGTCGTTGTTGCATATCGGAATTAAAATATTATGGTTTCATGAATAAATCAATGATGTTAAAGGGTTAAAGCAAACATTTTTACTTTAATTTGTTTTCCTGCTATTCAACCAGTGGCACATCAAACATTAGGTTTTGGAGGGAACTAGAATATTTTAGAGGCCTATATGTTCCCAATCTGGCCTGATCGATTGCCGAGTTCTGTCTTTTTTTTTTATTTGATTTGATGGGACATGCTGGATCAGGTCCTGAGTTACATATTCTCTGCTATCTTGAGCAGAGTTGTATTTATCCAGAGAAAACAGACGAAATTCTGGAAAGTTTTGGTGAGACCAATTCTGAATGATTTTAACATGTCAAATAATGAAATACTGTGCTAAAATATATGTTAGCCTTTATTATATTTTAGTGTGTTTTTCGCATTTGGATATATTTGAGGAGTCTTTGCAATCAAACAAATTGAACATTTAATATTAAATTATAAAATGATTATGAAGGTTATTAACAATAAGGGACATCTCTATTTAAGTGGGGAAAGTTCTTGTTCCAATTCCTTAGTATCTGACCGTAATGCATTTACCTCTGAATAAGGGTCACACTTTTCAAGGGACGCCTAAGAAATAAATTAAAGATTTTGGTTTTTGCATTTCCGATAATGAAATAGTCTATGGCGAAAATTACAATTTAGATTTTTGTGAAATTATCACTGAGACAGGTAGTCATGTTGATACAGAGGCATACAACACAATTGAGGAGCGTTTTTTCTCCGATAATTCAAATAAAGCTTTCAGTGCATATTATCCGTTTTGGTGAAAATTGTGAGGATGGCTCTAAAAGAGAAGAAGAAATGAAGTTTATAAGTTAAACAACATAACAGATGCTTTAAGATACATAAAACAATTCAATATTTTTTTCGTAAACACTGCTGTTAATCAAAAACTAAAATTTGTAAGTATTGTAAATGAACACTAGAGAAATTTGTAGACAAAAATTTAAAAATGAAAAACGTTCATTTTTTATTTATTAGCACTTCAAGTAAGATTCATTTAAATGTTATTGTAATTTTTGTATGTACACAAATGTAAAAAATACGAATCAATGACTCTACAAATTATTTAATGTCGTAATTTATTGAAAATTTAATTAAATTAATTATTTTTTTCTTTTGTGTCTGATTAATGTAATTAACAGACTTTGGATACATTTAAACTTCACCTTTAACTTTTGATTGTTTTTTTATGTATTTTCTAAACGATTAATTTAAAAAAGTAAAAACTCCAAATAAGGGACACCTCTATTTAAGAGACAAAAATTCCGGTTCCACAGTTGTATTTCGAATTTCACAATGGAAATTTATAAAAGGAGAAAAAGTCGGGTAACAAAATTAATATTTTTTCTTAAAATCTAATTTTTTAACGACCTATTAAAAATAATTTAATACTTTCACAATTTTTGAAAATTTAAATATCTAGTCTAGTCTAAGAAGGTCTACAGCACCCTCAGCTCCCCGTGAGTCACCAATGTACCCAACTGTAGCGCAATCTTTACAAAAGATGTCTCATTTCTTTCAAAACAGTTTTAATTAATCTATCCAAATTATTAATTTATAATTATTAATTTCTTACTTAGATGATAGCACCAATCAATTTAATTTTTAAAATCGCCACAAAAGGAATGTACAAATCAAATGTATAAATCAAATTATTTAAATAGAATTTTTAAATTCCACAGTTTTTGAAAGTCCGGAAAAAAGGAGGAGATAGTAATATTTTTTTAAATATCAAAAATGAAAAGAAAAATGTTTAAACGAAATTTTAAACGAAGAATAATTAGTAAATTGCAATAGTTTTTAAAATAGAAAGAATCTTGTATTCCAAAAAATATTTTGAATGTCGGTGATTAATTATCAGAACATAATAATAATAATTATTATTATTATTATAAAAACATAAACACTTATATTAGAAAAAAATACAAAATTTCTTTTTAAGCAATAAGGGTATGTTACAATCCAAACTGCTTTTTTTCTCATTTATTTTTAATTTCATTTATCATCTCAAACGCACCAAACGTTCAATTTCTCTTACATAGAAAGTACACAATGTGCTATGCTTGTCTGGTTTTCGATAAATGCAGAAAATACGCAAAAAATGCTGCCAAAGTTGTCGTTTTGAACCGCTTTTCTAAAATGGGAGATCTGGGAATGAAAAAAAATGGTCATACTAAGAAAGTAATAGTTTACATGGCATCTAATACATATCTTCAAAAATCACCTCAGCAAGTTTCATGTTTCTACTTTATAAAATGAGTCTGAAAATGTATCAGAAAATTTCGAGCTGTTGACGGTATAAAAAATTTAAATACACCCTTACGCGCTATTGCTCCCGTTTTGAACATCATTTTAGGATTTTTTCTAAAATAAGTATTTAAAAAATTGTGAAAACATTTATGTTATTTGTATTTTAAATAAATAAGGTGACTTCTGTAATTTTTTTTTCGCATTATTTTTTTTTTTTTTTTTTTTTTTTTTTTTTTTTTTTTTTTTTTTTTGCAGTTTTATTTACATTTTTCATTTATAAAAATATGTTTAAAAAAATACAAAATTTAACCTTTTGGCCGCTTTCATGAGAAATCCTTACATAAATTACTCACCAGTAAAAATTATACTTTTTATTTCAAATATGTTTATAACTGTCTCTTGCATGTATTGCATAAATCAATAGTTAGTAAGTGTAATAGACAGATTCACTGTTCATAAAGAGTTGAGTCGCTTCCGTAATGGATGCAATAGAACTTTCTTTAGTTTTTAAGATTAGATCCAACGCCCCAAAAGTGAAACACGCAATACAGTACTTTTATTACGCACACAAAAACAGGCTATATAGAATCTTTGCAATATTTGTTTCTATTTTAGCAAATTTTTCTCGGAATCGTTACTATTAAAATCTTTTTCTTACTTTATTAGTTATCTCTTCATATATATATATATATATATATATATATATATATATATATATATATATATATATATATATATATATATATGTTGCGGCCAATACCCGGAGCCTGGCCAATTTTAGAACTGGCCGGCCAATACCCGAACTGACCAACCTTCCTGGCCAAAACCCGAAATACATGAAATAAATAGCGTATTTCGGGTTTTGGCCGGCCAATTCGCGAACTGGCCGAGAAGCCTTGGCCAACATCCGAACTATGATATATAGGTACCAATTTTTTTGTAATTAAGATTATGTAACATTAAAATGTACAGTAAAAAAGATTCCCATTGATTATATTGAAACAAAATATTTTTGTGTACCCAACTAAATTTACCAAAACCCTTTCAATATCGAAATTAATTGATAAACCAAATACGATGACAATTACAAGTTAACCGGAAACTTTACCCGAGTTAGATCACGGACAGGCTGACGTCTAGACTATTTAGATTCATAGACACTTTCAACTATGTTAGAAAGGATTAAGCCGAGTGCTTATATCTATTTCGCGAATTGGCCAATTGCATCTGGAAAGTTCGCGAATTGGCTGGCCAATTCTAGAATTGGCCAGTCATTTTTTAACGTTGCTGGCCAATTGGGGAATTGGCCGGCCAGTTCTAGAATTGGCCAATTTCGGGTATTGGCTGCAACATATATAAGATATATTTTTAGCAGGTTCTATTTTTTCATATTACTAATTTTTAAAAATCGATGCCTTCAGATAATTGTTATATAACAAAACTTACCTCACACAATTTTATATTACTGCAGTCTTTTACTTAGGTCTACAAATGGAACAATTTATTTTTTAGCAGTTGTTCGTGAAATGTAAAAAAAAGAGAAAAAAATCCGTTAAATTTACGGCAAAAACTGCTAGCAGCAATATTGCCAGAATTTTTTACCGTAAAAATTGCAGTAAAATTAGGGATATTTTTTATTACATCCAATTTTTACGACAAACACTGCTGCCAAACATTGCTGTACCGTAAATTTAACAGATTTTTTATTTATTTATTTTTTACTGTGCGATTCAGATGAGTCAATCATTCCGACAACATTCTCTTACAATACGACCAATGGGGAAGGAAAATAATTTCAAGTGTATTTTAACGGTGTTACACTCTTTCAAACATAATGAAATTGGTATGCATCTAAGAAGTTTATACTAAAAAACATTCTGTTCAATTACATTCTTTATAAAGTGATTCTTTACAATGTGGTGTAAAGAATATCTGTTATTAATTTACGCGGCCACACAAAAGTATTCTATTACACTGTAAAAAATTTTCCCGTTAAATAACGGAAATAGTACTGGTAATCTAGATGCCAGTACCATTTCCGTTTTTTAACGGAAAAAAAATTCCGTTTTTTCCAGAAATATTTCCGTTTTTTTTTTCATGTTTTTTTATATATAAATTTTCGCTTGAAAGCCAAAAAAGAATTTTCAGTGACAAACTAGCATCTTTATGATTTTTATTCTTTAGACAAATCATGATAGAACACAACATTTAATTTAAACAACACTGAAGTAATGCCACTTACTCTCGATAAGGATCGAACCTAGGACCTTAGGGATGGCAGCTTGCAGTAGTGTAATACCATTACGCCATGGTTCCGCATGCAAAGCTTGCAAATATCTTTACTTATTTCGAATGATTCTATAAAGCAAAGGCCTTATGTTGAACGCGGCATTAATTTTTGTAGAGAATTATTTTCTATTGGGTGTACAGTTCTAAACGTTTAACAGATTTTATTTCCATAATTTCGAATATTTAGTTTTTAATTTCAGTTCTATAAAAAATTAATTTTAGACTTTAAAATATTACATGTATTAAGAGTTGAATGCATTAATAAATTTTGTTTCCTTCATTTTAAGGAGATTTTTAAAAGTTTATTGTAATATTATTCATATTTATTTACTTATTTATTTTTGAAAGTTACTAACATACCTTTTTAAAAAAAAAAAAAAAAAAAAAAAAACATCTATTTTAACAAAGTATTTGTATGGCGATCGATTTTAATCTCAATAAAGATAGTTATTACGGGTTATTAAAATAAATTTCTTTTAATTTTTTTATAACTTAAATAATCATCAACCTTATAATAATTTCTTTAATATAATTCAGATGTTTTAAATTTTATGTACGAATTTCTTAAAGTGAATAGATTAAAAAAATATTAAAATTAAAAGGAGAAATTTTTTGCATGTTAAAATATCCTACGCACTTTTTAAAAAATATGCTCTAAATGAACTAAACATTATTTAATAATCATAAAGGAAAAAACTAACTAACTAATCTCAAACTTAAACTAGTCATTGGGGGCCACCGTAATACTTACCCATCATGGATATGTATATGAAAATAAAACATGTGAAACTATTTATACAATGCATTGCAATTCATAAACAAAATTTAAATATTGTTAATATACATAGTAATGCTATATTAAAGAACTGCTGATGTACCAACTTCGACAAATTATATAAAACGCCAAACTACTCAAGTAGTACCAAACTGCGTAAAAGAAACATCCTTATAACTCAAAAAATAATAATTCTATTAACTAACAATTAACTGCGTCAGATTAAGCGTCGCATCTCCAATTAATATATACTTCTGAATTGAAATTTTAATGAAATACAGGGTCATGAAAAATCGAAGAATGTGGAAAACAAGATTACAAATATCTCGGCAACTAATAATCCGATTGACTTCGTTCTATATGCAAAATATGAGTTATTTTATTGCCTTTTACGTCCATTCCTTAGAACAAAAAAATTCGAAAAGTTTTATATACCTTTCATCAGAACGAATTTTTCGAGAGTCCGAAAAAAATAGTTCCGGATAATCGAGGTTGCTGATATTAAATAGGGTTCGTCACATTCTTACATACTAACTACATACAAAATTTCAAGTCTCTATCTCAATTTGTTCGGGAGATAGAGCGTTTACAGACAGACAGACAGACGGACGGCAATTTTTTTTTTCTAAAAATATGTTTTTCGGAATATCCACTATCCAAAACGTGTAAATCCATCAATTTTTTTTTCGATTTTCAAAACGATTGCAAGATTTACCCTATATTACGTTTGATGGGTAAGTAAAAGGATTAATAAAATTTTATAATTTTTATTATTTTTTTAATATTGTAAAAATATTATATTATTAAAACAGCTTTATATTATTAAAACAGAAAGAAATAAAGAAAATTATTGTATAAAGTTGTTCATAAAACAACTCTATAATGTTTTTCTATTTCAGATGTAGATGTCGCCACTAGAGTTACTTAGGGAATTTATGCTGCTTTATTACGGAACTTCTCCGTTTCCAGAAGACTTACGGAAAACTTACTGTATTTTTAATCTCAAAATGTCAATAACGGAAATGCTGCTGTTTTTTCGAAAAAAAGGAACAATTCCGTAGAATTTTACGGAAACATTTGTGTATATTAACGGATATTTTTTACAGTGTACATAAAGGTATAGGGAGCAAACATTGTTTTGAGCGCGTTTTAATAATATTAAATTATTTCACATTTTATGAAATTGATATATGTTTTTGAGGTTTACTATAAGTTACTTCCTTTTAATTTTAAAAGGGAGATAGCATTTACAGGGATACACAATGGATACTCTACTCTATCCGAAGTACTATATAATATTTTACCAAAATCTGAATATTTTAAAAACTTACGTATTTAATTACGTATTAATACGTACTTAGTACAAACGCACATCATTTGCTACGCTTGACATCCAATTTCCAACTTTTCCTTATTTTAGAACTTTCTCCCCTTTTTTTTTATACCATAGTGACAGGTGAATAGGTTTGCAAAACTCATTTAAAAGAAATACCTGTTTTTTATTGTTGTTGTTGTTGTTGTTTTTTTCAAAATAAAAATTTCATTTTTTTATTTTTAACTTCTCATAGTAAATCAATAAACAATTTATCATTTAAATGAACATGTTGATCTGGTTATTCATTATTAATTTCTGAGTATTATGAAAATTTTTTTACATGCTAGCGCAATTAAAATCTATAAAATTCTAAGTTTTTTATAGTTTTCAGTTTAGTAAAAACATGAAACAGAAAAATTTTATTTCTTTTTCTATTTCAATTTTTTATTTTAGAATTTCCCTTCTTCTTTTTCTCTTCTATTTCTTTTTCTGTTTAAATTTCTTTATTTCTGTATCACTATCTATATCTTTAAATCTATAAAATTATAAGTCTTTTTTTAGTTTTAAGTTTAGTAAAAATATGAAACAGAAAAACTTTATTTCTTTTTCTAATTATATTTCTTTATTTTAGAACTTACTTTTTCATACCATAGTGACAGATGAAAAGTTTGCAAAACTGATTTAAAAGTAAGATATGATTTTTTTTTTTTTTTCAAAATAAAAATTCCTATTTTTATTTTTAACTTCTGATAGTAAACCAATAAAAACATTTGCCATTTAAATGAATATGTTGATCTGAAGATACATAATTTATTTCTGAGTATTATGAAAAAAAACTTTTACACGCTAGCGCAATTATAATCTATAACATTTTAAGCTTTATTTGTTTTAAGTTTAGTAAAATTATGAAACAGAAAATTTTTTTATATGAAAATTTATGGTAAAATTTTGTCTTCAAAAAAAAAAAAAAAAAAAAAAAAAAAAACGCTAAAATAGAACAATATAAAACGATGAAGATAAATTTTATAAATTCTTGTTATGACGACAAAAGTTTATTTCTCTTTAAATCACTCGATTAAAAATTTTACAAAAAAGAAAATATACTAACAATAACACAAATCTCATCTCAAACATGAAAATAAAATTACTGAATTTATTTTTTTCAAAAATGGAAAATTTTCCCAATGATTAAATCAAAGAAAACGCGAATAAAACGTAAAAAGATATAGGATAAAATCATATTTTCAGAATGAAGAATTGTTTGAAAAGTATTTTTCACATTTTTTCTTTCCTTATAATTTAAAAGACTGTTTTGAATTCAATAGTATTCAGTAAAACAATTACCGGTTGTGATTTAGGGTGAAATGCTTGTTTTTAACAAACGACAAAGAATATTTGTTGATTATTAAAGTAATAAATTGCTGGTTGCTAAATAATTTAACAATTGCAGAGTACATTTAATATTTAAATCGGTATCAAGAAGAAAATATATTATGAATTTACTTTTGAAATATTTCCTGAAAATATTTAATTATTAGATAATCCGTTCACTTATGTCTCACATTTTTTTAATGAAAATATCCTTAGTTATTATTTATAATGAAATACGTTACGTTATTTTTTTTTATTTTAATGGAAATAATTTTCATTTTTATTGGTAATTTTTTATGCACAATTATATACATTATCAGTGAAATCGGGTCCTTGCGACTTTTTTATGCGAAAAACTATATATCTTTTTATATTTGAATTTTAACAGTTTTTTATAATATTTTCAGCAAGAAAGGGGAAAGCAAGTTTATCAAAACTGAAAAAGAATGCTGCAATAAACTTGAAATTGTGTTAGTGTTTATTTTAATTCTAGATCGGATAAGTTGCCTATCATTTACAGTATACATTGAAATTTTCTCTGATTTTGGTCAAATAACGCTTAAGTAACCGAATTTAAAGAGAAATAGTTAAAATTTCAACAGTTTCAAATATTATTTATCATAATGATAAGAGTCAGAAAGGTCAAAAGAGATAACTTTGTAATAGTTGCACAATTTAATGATTATTAACGATTATGTAGGTTTTATATAGTTACACACACACACACACACATATATATATATGGTCGGATTCATGCGTAATGAGTGTTTGTACAAAGGAACATATTTATTGAACGAGTTTTTACAATTGCCGAGTATTGTTCAAAATAGGTACCTTCTGCATCAGTACATTTTCGGTACGCGTCATTTCCATCACTCGAAGGCGTCCACGTAGGCCTGTTCCTGGAAGGCTTGAAGCTCTGCTTGACATTTTCTTCGATGTTCTGGATCGAGTTGATGCTAGTACCTTACAACGCTGACTTTAAGAGCGGAAACAAGAAGAAGTCTGGGGGCTACAAGTCCGGACTATATGGAGGATGTAGGACTATTGGAAAGTTCAACCGAGCAAAGAAAACGCTGATGATGAAGGAGGTGTCGCTGGTCGAGTAATCGTGGTGAACTTCCAGATATCCTTGATGTCCCTTCCCTTGCGCGCAACGCCTTTTTTCACCCTTTATATTTCAATATCTAAGTCAACGCCTCCCACCATCGCCCCGAGCCACAGATGCACGCGCCGACGTACGCTTGCATCAAAATAAAGTGAAGCTTATTACTTATGAGTGTGTTTTTAGTGTATTTTAAGTGGTATGTGTCATAAAAAACGTGGTTTTGCATTTATAGTAATGGAAAAATATAAAACTTAATAACGTTTATGTTACCATAATTTGTATGATGGTGTTGGACATTTATAGAATATTTAACCATACGACACCCACAGACGGTATATAAGTTGTAATAGATTTCGTATCATTTGCAAAAGTAATGTTTATAGCAAATGGCTTATTATGCACAACAACATTTTAATTCTTTCTGCGATTTCTATAAACTTAAGGTTTGAAAATTGTTTTTGCGCAACAGGAAAATGTGTGTTTAGTATATTGATATGCATTTATTAGCAGATATATTTATGTACATATACAAGGTGAATCGATATCTGCATGTATCTTGAAATAACTCTTGACGGAATAAAGGTCAAAAAGTGGATAAAACTGGAACAGTTCAGAAATTCAGTTTTTGGCCATTCTTTACATTATAAGTAAAAGTTGACTGGGGATCATATCGAGTTTTATTTAATTTTCATTAAGTATTTTTTATGTTATTAATATTATTTTTACAATTATTTAATATTTATTTTAAGTTCTAAAATTTTTCAATGCACAAAGCTGAAAATTTAAATCTGCAAACGTTTATATAGACGATGTTCTATTAGTTAATTACAGTATTGCCAAGAAAAAAATGTCAAATACATATATTTTTAATAAAATAATTTACTGATATTTAAATTGAAATTCGAAATACCAAATATCTGGAATATTTGAGAAATTATAGGAAAGAAAATTTTATATACAAATCAACGATTCTGACGCAATATACTGGAAAATTACATAATACAAGAAGTGTGATGTCATTGGAACGTCTTGTTTACTCACTTCTCTTTTCCACAGAAAACTGATTGCTTAATGACTTTGATAAGAAAGTGATTTAAAATATCTCAACAACAAAATTTGTAGGAATCAATCAATTTGAGATCCGAACTGATAATGTGTTATAAAAAGACTGAGATCTGTAGGAGCATATTTTGATATAGTAATGAATGTTATTATTGTTTTATCAATGTGGTAAAGTATTATAATGTGGTTTACCAAAGAAAACTATAAAACTGAAATTAATATTTTGAAACAATGTTTTGATAGAGCTTATCTGTCCATAAATGCGCACATAAGCAAGTTATTATGTTTTGAATATGTAAAAAAAAAAATATCCAACGTGGGTTCGTTCAGAAAATGTTATTGTAATAGATTGGAATAATTATTAATTTTTGGAAGCATTTAATGTCGTTTTTTTATGTCTATATTCCTTAACCAATATTTAAAAAACTATTTACTGAAGACACCACATTGTAATTTAATAGAAAACAAAAGTCAAAGGCTATTAAAAAAAAAAAAAAATAATGTTAGTGAGTCACCGGATTTTCGCAACATTAAGATTAATTCCCCGGAAAATATTTATTCTTTTATTTTTTTTTCAGTTTATTTTAATCAAAATAGTAATAAGGATGCATATAAATGATTTAAAATTAATAATCATAAAAAAAGAAATCCATTCACAAGCACGTACGCATTACACGTAAATTTTAACTGTACATTTTGTATTTCGAAGGAACATGGCGGATAACAATGTCCTACTGATATTCCGCAGAGTAAAATATATATATACAAAAGTGGATTTTATTTTAACTTTTTTCGTTATAAATATGTAGCTAGAGATTGTTAGAAAGAAAATACTTGCAAATGCAAACAGAGTTTGCGCAATGCATTTTTAAGCGAAACATTCTAGACTAAAACTAACATAAACAATAAATGCAATGAAGGATTATTTATGACTATTTCAACATGTAGTGCAAACAATAAAAAAAAAAACCCAATATTTTCTTCTGCAAACTTACACCACTATTATTTTCCCATAATTAAAAAGCATGCTGATTAGAATTATCTTGATAGAGGCTGTCACAGAACATTTAAAAGTAAGGGTTTAACCGATATGTTAAATCTTACTGTTATCGGGGTTTAAAAATTGCAGATTCGTACTTTCGAGAAAGAAAGACAAAATACAGGCGCATATAATTGTGTCAGGGTCAATTTGCTAATTCCGCACAATCAAATATGAAGTCTATTTTTTATGCGTTAGTTACAAATAAATACCCACAGGAGATGATGTTGTGAATATACAAAAAGTATGCGTAAAAAGATAATAGGAAAAATTGTCTCTTTGATACTCAGACAATAATAAATTGTCTATAGAAAATTGATAAAAGAACTTCTTTAACAGCTCCATTGGAAATTCGTGTTTACTCACTTCTCTTTTTCATAAAAAACTGATTATTTAATATATGAGAAGAAAGTGATTTAAAATATCTCAGCAATAGAATTTTTAGGCATTAATAAATTTGAGAAATATGAGATAAAGAGACTGAAATCTGTAGGATTATCTTTTGATCTTGCAATGAATGTCATAATTTAATCAATGTGGCAAAATGTAATGGAGTTTATCATTAATAGAACAAAACTATAAAAAATACCAGAAATGGATGTTACAAATCGAAAAATAATTTTCCGAAAGAGACGGCAATTAACTCAGCATATATCTATATTATTAGAGGTTAAATGTATCTGTGCGTAATTCATATGTTATTTTGCGAATAACAACACTTTCACATGCAATTCGGTTTGGCGTTTTTTGGTATTGTAAATTTTATCTTCTCAACATCACACATTTTTTATTTTTACACCGTCATAGAGAGAGAAAAAAAGGACTTTTATATACAATTTATTTGAAAGATGTGTTTCATTTTATTTTTGGTTCATTAATTCTTTAATAGTTTTTAGTACGAATTTTGAAATTATGGAAACAAAAATATGGCACTTTCTCTTAAAATTGATAAAAAAATAAAAATGTTCAATTTTATTTATCCGTATTCAAATTAAAAATATATGCTTATATATATATATATATATATATATATATATATATATATATATAAGCATGAATGATTTCTGATAAAACATAGTGCTATTAGAAACAAACAAGTAAAGATCTATGAATCATCAGATATCCAAGTTGTTTTACCAGGCGTCTTGAATATTGTTTCTTGCAGCATTTGTCTTAATTACGTCATATGCAATGTTTTCTATAGATGAATTTTAAGATTGGATCCATAAAAGTAGATTGCTTTAGCGGATGCAAATAATGTGATTTTGTATTTTTAAAAAGCAAGTTTTTTAATCCTAAAAACTGACATATACTTAATAGAAGTTCATCATTTCATCCTAACTACTTTGAAATCCTTTACTTTTAAAAATAACACAATGGAAATCACAGATTGTTAAAGCGCAGTGCTTTACAAAATTTTGAGTGTCTTTAAAGAAAAGCAGTGACATATAATGAGCATGGTCAGATCTTAAGTTTTTGTCCAAAAAGTAGAGATAAATATTAAAGAACCTAATGATTTTCACCTTGATTATTTCGCTTTATCGAGTTAGACAAGCAAAAAATAAAGATATTGGCAGTAATTTAATGTTTACAATAATTTTAGGTTCCTCATGTTTTTGTCCAAAATTCTCTGTTATCATGTTTTGAATTAAAGTGATTTTAAAATGATCGAATTAAAATACTATTTTTTAAACATCGTGTATACGGATATGAGACGTGCACATGTAAATTTTGAGAAGGTGGAAATGACAGGTCTATATTTTTCGTAAAATTTATTTGTGTCAATTTGGAATAATTTTTTTTGTTCACATTTATACGGAACGAAAGAGCAACATTTGATGACTTTATCATAATAACTTATCTTCATTATATTTTACTGATTACAAATGCAATTATAATTTAGTTTTAATAGTTTGGATAACTGCGTTTTAAGAATAGATTTTTTTTTTTTTTTACTTTAGTTAAAAATAGTATTTGCTTGAGAGATAGACTGACCAATGTATGATTCATTTTACTGTAGCTAATTTTGTATGCGTATTATAAATCAAAGAAGCAGTTCCTTTTAAAACTTTTTCTTTCGTCGAAATTTGACGGATTCCACCTCATATAAAAATTATGGAAATGTTTGTCAAAGGAGTACCTATGCCATACGAGGGAACCTATACCTATGCCAACGATACATGTGTACAACGAGTACCTATGCCAACGATACATGAGGAAAACTCAAAAAAGGAGAAAAGTATAACAGTAGAAAAAATATAGTATGAATTGTAGATATATTGTGTATAATACAATAAATAAAAAGGCGATGATCATTATTGAACCGATTTCAATAAGTTATTCATTACTTTTAATATGTATACATTCATAAATTAAATACTAATATGTATATAAATTTCGTGTAAAAGATATTATAACGAAAACCCATGTTTGGTGGATATTATATTCTATACGTTATCCTTTTGTATGCCGGTACATGATATTTGATGTGTTTGATGTGTTTTAAGTGATAAGTCATTAGAGAATTTAAAAATATATTTAGTTCTTTTTAGTGCGTTTTTTGAAGTCATTTGGTAATTCATTTTCAAAAATATTATTCTTAAGTTAACTGTTTAATTGTTTGGTATATGAACAGTATTCATTGAGAGCCTGGATGTTTAAATCTCTACATAATTTTATTCTTATAGATGACGAAATCTGTTCAGCTGTTTCTTTAGTCCTTTGAATATATAATAAATTATTTATTTGCTTTCTGTTCTTGAAGTTGAAATATCAAAGCTAATTGTGTACCCGATTTTTGCCGTGAAGTACTTTAAAGTGATTTGTTGCATGTGAATGATTTGTATAATATAATAAATGTTTAGTTTTTGAAATTGCAGCTATATGTCAGCCAAATATACATGTAATACAGAAAACGCAAATTGAAAATAAAAGAATTCAATTGAGAAGGTAATTTAAACTGCGAATAAGATCAAGTTCGGAAGTAAATAAGGAAAAATAGTTTATTACACTAAAATTTTATGAAGATAGATCACAACATACAGTCAATTCAGGTTCTGTGGGTTTTAAAAAAAGAACGTAAAATTTCATACATTTACCAAAAGAAAGTCGCTCATCTCAATCAACAAATAACTATCAAAACATTTCATATTTATTTACTTAGAACAGGTGTCACAAATAAAAATTAAATTAAAAAGTTGACATGTTTTGGTTCATTCATAAAAACCGTATTCATAACACATAAAATCAGTAGAAAACTAAATGACACTGGATGTAAATATAATTTAAAAACCCAAAACCCAAAACATTGCGCCCCCTATGATCGTGAATAGCCATTGCCACTGCGGCATATAAATATAATAAATTTTAATCATATAATAAATTTAATCTGTATAAAATTAATATTAATAAATGCAGAAAAACTAACTGACACGGGATATAAAGGTAATTTAAAAAACCCAAAACACAAAATATTGCGCCCTCTATGATCGTGAATAGCCAATGCCACCACGGCTCTTCCTATTAGACTCACCCTTTAAATATTTATTAAGTAATTCTAACCACAAACTCGGAATGTCATAAGAATAAGAATCATTACAAACACTATCCCTCCTAAAATATATCTCTATGGATTCACGGATGATTAATTTTCGGAATAAACTTGAAACGAACACTAATCTACTATCTTTAAAACAAATTTTAACCCCCCTCTTTAAAAACAATCTTGATAACGCAGTCTTATCCCTACCAAATTTTATGTCACATTCATGCTCTTTCTTTCTAACCTCAAACTTTCTACCTGTCATACCGATATAAAAATTAATATCCCCCCCCATTCATTCTCATTGGAATTTCATTGGAATATGGAATTTCATACACCCCCGCTAGATCATCCTGTGGAACCGGATCAAAAGCTCTGTATAGAAGATATTTTAACTTAGGAGGTGGCTTAGCAACTAATTCTATTTTAAACTTTTTTAATTTAGCTTTAAGCCTCTCAAAATTACCCTTTATATAAGGAAACGATAGTCTTTTAACCCCAATCTCTTCCCTCTTCTCACATGCATTATCAACCAAATTACAATTAACCTGATAATTATTTTTATCCCTATAATTTTTAACCAATTTATTAATTTTATCCTTTTTGTAACCACTCAATTTAGCAATATTAAAAAAAGCAATATTAAAAAATATTAAAATTTAATTCATTTTTATACGTAAATGAAAAAGGTGAAGTGATTTTGTTTTAGTTTTTTGTTTTGAAAAAATGAAAGCTAACAGTTTTAACATTAAATAACTATCAGTTTTTCAAAAAGGAAACCTATGTTACATCATTGAACATATGATTACTTTGGTAACAGGATATCAAATTGACAAGAAAAAAATATGCTTTTATCAAAGTGACGTTTATGTATAAACAGATAAGGATGTGAATTTTTATTTATATTATATGCAATATATGTTTCCAGAAGAAAATTTGTTACTGTTGATTCAAATCACATGCAGCGAAATTGCAGCCAAGAAGGTTTCATTTAAGAATTGCAATGTGCAACAAGTATTTCTGGCTTCTCCATACAATCTTCCTTCCATGTAGCTAATTACCACTGCACTGTTTGTTTCCTCCAAAAATTTAGTTTACAATTTTCCTCCCAAAATTTAGTAAGAGCCACTGATAGCATATGTGGACATATGTATTGGCACTAATTATGACATTGTACAGTTATTTTTGAGCAATTTTGCCTGGAAACAAAGGGAAGAAAGTTGGGTATTGTAGACTAAAGTAGTTGGGCCCGTTTTTCAAGCAACAAAGGCAAACTTGAATTTAAATGTCATCTTTTCAATCCCTAGAACACAGATCTTACTTATTACATTTTTAAATGGAAGTATTAGGGTTTCAAAATCTCAGTGTGATGAACTTCTTAGTTTCGATAGGTTAAGAAATTGGTCACATGCATTTATTGAGGCATCTTTCTATAATATTACTAACATTTCACTTTAGGGGACAGTTATTTTCATAAACTTTTTTGAAAATAAAAAAAATCGCTTGAAAAAGAATTTTGATACAAAATTTTATGTATACTGGTTCGTTTAGACATCTCTTCTTTGCATGGCAAATTTTTAGAGCTTTATTTATCTTTAACAGTTTTTAGTAAGTTGTTTTAAAAATGAATGAATCGGCAAGTTTTGATTTTTGTTTTTATCTAGAATGCGGGGAATGAAAACTGGAAAAGGAACTTAATCAGTTAGGGATCTGAAGACTATGATAAAATTGCTTTGAGGATAGATGATTATTGCAAAATCGTTAAAGAAGCGTGAGACTCCAGTCGTATATTTTGGCTGTAAACGAGATAGAATGCGATAACAGTTCTCAATCGACATCATCCGCGTATGGTTAATGCAGTGCTTGAGCAATCTTACGATGATCGGAGATATCTTAAGGAAGTTGATGGCGATCTCTAAAGATCAAGGGAGCATTTGTACAAAATTTATTATGTACACGAACTAAAGTCAATTGATTTTTTAAAATGTGAGGAATTTAGTAATTCTGTTTCGCTGAGAATCGAGAATAATGCAGACAAGCTTTCAAATGCTTTGTGGATAGACATGGAACACTTTTGACTACGCATAAAGATGAAAAGGCAAAACTGTCAGATATTGGCAAAGAAAAAAATGCATTGGCGGAAAAACTATTTTATGATCTAAACGTAATAGGTAGAGCGGCTTTCAATTTCATACATCAATAAGGCTTTTCTCTCCGGGGAAATTTCCAATCGTATATTGCAAACAGTTTCTGTGACAGATGTCCGATATGACGTACTTTTAAAAGATAAAGTCATCCCTCGCTTCCAAGAGAAAAAAATTTCATTTTCAATTTCAGCAATAGCTGTCGAAAAAAAAATTAAACAGTGAACACATATTTTTTCTTAAAAAATCAAATCGGACAAATTTTTAAGCACTTCCTAAAAAACTTTACTTTTGTATTGTATATTGTTTACAAATTATTACATTTCAAAATTCCTCGAACTTCTGCATCGTCAGGTGTTTATATATATCAATAAGTGATTAATTAATACGGATAAGAAATGGGTAGTTATATAATGTTATTTTAGTACGCGAATTTTTTACACATATTTACGAAAAATCTGTCTGCATACTGAGATCAAAGTCGTCTTAAATTCTATATGATAGATTATTCGTTCACTCTTCTTGAAAAACATTACATAGATATATCTACATGTCTATGTAAGTGTGATAGATTTTATTCATTTCAATGTGTAAAATATTCATTAAATAATATTTTAAAAGTGTAACCGTTGACTTCTGGCAACTGATATATATTATTATTTGGGTTCGCACGTTTTCACAATTGTAATATTCTTGCAATTGTTATAAAAAATGAAAGTATAAAAACTGTGATTTTCCGATATCCTTCTATAAACTTATTTTAATGTATGGAAAAACTTGTTAAATTTTCATACTTAAAAGTAAATGTATATAAAATATAGTTTCATAATTTCATTTCAAAGATCGTTTAAAACAATTTGTACATATAAATCATAAATCAGCTGTCAAGTATGACTATTACTCGTGTTCAGGTGGCTCTGTACAAAAAATATGTATTATTAACTATATTAATCAAAGAAAATGTTGCTAAAAAAGTAATAAGAATTTGTAAAAATGCTATATAACGAGCGTTTGGTTTTGTATAGGATTAACTTCATTCGATACTGACAACAAAAGTAGTGCATATTTAAACGTCATTTGGCATTTTAAAAAACTAAATTCAGCACAGTAATAATCTTCTCTTTTAACAGAGTCTACATCACTTTTTTATTGACACGATAACTTCAATAATACTTCACAGAACTCTTCCAAACTCATACATAATATAAAAAGTCTGAAAATCTCTGTCATGTTCGTTAATGGGCAAAATCGGACAAAGAGGGTGGAAATAAGGAGGAGTTTTGTGAAAATAGAAAATAGAAAAAAAAAAAAAACTAAAAACTTCTTAATTATAGTACCTATTGAATCAATTTAAAGTTATTATTACTTCTGAAACAAAGGGCAAATGTTTATGAATGAAAAATTTTCGATAAAGTTTAAAATGGACTTAAAGGGCGAAAAAATAGGATTTTAAAGAGAAAAAACTTCATAACTATGTCAGCTCTCAAGCTATCAAATTCAATTAAATTTATTTTAAATTTTCTTTTTGTTATCAACAACTTTTATACCAACAGGTTTTTCATAGGACAACTCTTACAGAAAAAAAAAATTCAAAACAAAAAGGAAACGAAAATTGGGGGAGGCAAGAAATATAACATAATTTCGTCAATTCAAAGATATTAAATTCGCGTGAATTTATTCCATTTTGTCTTAATATTATCTATATAGTTTATCTAAACAAATTTTAGATAGGACCACTTGTTACTGCAAAAATAAATTAAAAATACATAGTTTAACATAGTTGTTCATGGTTGAAAAGAAAACATTATCATTTTAAGGATTTTCTCAAATTAAAATTGTTTATTTGCATGCTTATTTTAAAATCATTAATGATCTTAAACGCATCCATTTGGCAGGCTCTCTTTTTATAAATTTTATAATGCGCCATGTAGATTGTTTTTTAATAAAGACAGAATATTTTTCAAAAAATGGTGCCAAATGGGCATTTTTAACTGAATTGTCTGAAGTGATAGGGCTGGAAAGGGATTATACGGGTGTACAGAGAAAATAATTGTTTGAGCCTGCTCATTTTTAAATTCATTTTTGATCCCAAATACATTAAATTCGCAGATTCTCTCAATCAGAAACTGTATTGTGCAGCATTGGTTGATTTTTTTAAGCATACTTTTAATAATTCTATCAAAGTGGTACTGATTTTTCCGAAATTACAGTGCAAGAAACGAAAAATATGGTCGTAATGGGAAAATATTTCTTCTTAACTAATTATGTTCCGATTCATTTCCAATATCATGTTTCATCTTCAATGTATCCAATGAGCAAACAGAAGCTATATAATGAATCATATTTTCTCAATTTTTTAACAAAAACTGAATATATATATAAGTCAAAAGTTTAAATCGATTTTTTGGGGGTGTGTAGAGGGAGTATGGTATTTCATTTAGAAATCTACCTCGCTCTGTACGCCAAGCTTGTACATATTTTTGTACATTTCTACGTCTACTGACCATTGAGTTACACAAATATACGTGCAAAAGTTACTATCTGGACTTTAAAATATGATGGTACACAGAGTATACATGCCCCTGTTCATACCATCCGTGTCTTTACTGGTTAAGTTCTAGGCTTATTTCCAAAGATTTATTTTCGAAAATCGATATCAAGAATGCGTTTATACTTCTTCTACAATGGGTAGCCTTGAAGGGTCTGGCGACTCTGAAAATCGGAAAAAAATTTAAAAAGAAGACCATCTTCAACATTTAATATCTTAAATTTTTTATGATATTAAAACACAAGTTTTATTGAGATGAAATATATAAATACGTTCTTTCATTTTATGCCTTTAAAAATAACAAGGTGCAGAATTAGCATTTACAGGGCACTCCAACCTGTCAGATACTTGATTAGCAGAAAATTAGTATAACATTTAAAGCGCACGATTACAAAACAAATATGTTAACTAGAATGGGAATTTTGGTGCAGACTTATACATCAGGTTGTAATAGATACCTTGAATCTTAATAAATTTATACTTAAAGCATTTTTCTATTTTGAATACATAGTTGTATTTAACTAATACAATTTTTTGAAAATTTCAACAACGTAATCACCTAAGAAATAAGTCTTTTTGAACAATAAAAAGGAAATTTTACGTTCAGTTTATACAGATTAACATGACACATATGCTTTGAAAATAATATGCGAAAAAACGTAGAAGATTTTGAGATGTCGTGCGCGTTTGAAAAAAAAATGTCATTTGGAGAAAAATGTCTTCCAAGTTTCGGAAACTATTGAGTGGGTAAAATTCTAAAACCCATAACTTTTGTTCTAAGGAGAATTTCGAGAAAACAACTATATTAGAATGTTCAGAAAAAATAGCAGTTTAACAAATAAAATCATTGAAATTTCGAAAATTTGGAAGCTTTAAGAGTCTTGAGACCGCTTAACGTTCCTCAAAATCTTTGCTATATGCCACAAAATAGAAATTTGTATGTCATGAAAAAATGCGCTTTTCTCAAAAAGCATGTAACCTAGAGTAATCTGTATGGTTTTCCAACTAGGTTTAAATTGACTTCGAGTACCTCATATTTTTAAATGCTCTTAGTTTCACTAGAAATGGAAATAAATAGGGGGGGGGGACATATCTTTGCACTACAATTTGGATTATATATCTAGAAATACAATACTTAAAATTAAAATATATGTACTTTTGACTTAAATGTTACGACAGCTTTCGCTTGATACCCTACGAAACTTACAGAAAAGTTTTTTTTTTCGTGTAACGTGGTTTGACCCCCACATCCTTCCCTAAATATATGTGTGAATATATTTAATAATCTGTAAATATGAGAGTCAAAAATATTCATCATTTCTCGCAATTTAAACTTTCTAAGTTCAATAGATAAGAGTAAAGTTTCTGTTGCTGATAGACAGACACAGGAGTGATCTTGAACTCGGGCCGTTTTCACTTTTTAAATATGGAATCCTAAAAATACAGATTGTTAATGTAGTTAATGTAATTAATTTAGTGATTAAAAAGAAAATAAATGTAATTTTATTTAATTTTATTTCAGATCTATCGTTTTTTTTATTTTATTTGTTTATTCCAGCGCTTTTCCAGTGTAATAGTTTTTTGAAAAAATTCTTGCGTGAAGAATAAATATATAATGTGCTTTTTAAATGCACTATAAAGAAAAAAAGCATTTTGATTTTTAAAATCTGTGTTATCATAATAAAAGCTAAACATGTGTTTATTTATTTATTTATTTATTTATGATTTTAAAAAAAAGCAATAAAGATTTAAAAGTATAATAGCCTTTCTTTAAGATTTTTTTTAACCATTATCTTTAAACTCTCGAACGAAGATGCTGAGATTACTTCAAGTAGATTGTATTGTTATTTATAAAAGCGATTCGGGTATTACATCTTTTTCTAAATTTTTTATTTATAGGCATTTTAAGAAAGAATAAAAATATATGATTTCTATGATACAGTAAAGAAAACTAACACTTCATCCCATTTTTCTTGATGCTTTGTGTACATAATATTGAACTTTCTTTTTTCATGATGTAGAAAGCAGAAAAAAACGAATAAGTATACATTACGCCACAAATAAATAATATATATTTTTTTGAAGAAAAAAATTATTATCAAAATTATTTCTTTATAAGTTTGGCCATTTCATCATTTCACAAGACTCGTAAATACAGGCTTCACACTTCTCAGTTTTTTTAAACAAACAATCCGACTGTTAACAGGCAGAGAAATTAATATGTTTTTCTTTTTCTTTAGAAACTATAATCAGAATAATTATTCGTGATAAGTTTTGTAATATAATTTATAAATATAATTTCATAATATTATATCATATAATATATCATATATTATATGTCATATAATTTATAAATTGAGGCCTGATTTACAAATTGAGGCACTAAGTCATTTTTTTTAAGACCAGTATTTTTTATCATTATTTGCTTCTAAGGATATTTATTTTATTTTTAGTTTCTTTTAATATCTGCGTGAAAAGTATTTTTTTTCAAATGTTGTGGAAACATATGTTGTAAGGAAAAAGCATTTTGGTTTTTAAAATCTGTGTTATAACAATGAAAGCTCAAAATATTGTTCTTTATTAGGTAGATTTCGTATGAAATACTACCTATTGCATTGTCTCCCATGTTGGAATTTCTGAAAAATTTTTGCGGATCTACACGAATCATGACTCCTAGACCCCAAAACTACCATCAGTAAAAAAGTTTATATATCTATCTATCTATCTATCTATCTATCTATCTATCTATCTATCTATCTATCTATCTATCTATCGGTGTATATCACTTTCTTCTAGACACGATAACTTCCATAATTATGCTCAGATCTTCATCAAACTTTTACATAAAATCAAGGGGCATAAAATCTCGTTTAAGTTCGTTAATGGGCAAAATCGGACCAAGGGGGTCAAAGTTAGGAGGGTTTTTGTGAAAACAGAAAAAATGCGATAACTTTTTTATTAAAATAGATATCGAATCGGTTTAAAGTTTATATTACTTCTAAAAGATGAGGAAAAAGTTTATGCGTGACAGATTTTTGATAAAGTTAAAAATGGGCTCAAGGGGCGAAAAAAACATGGTTTTTGGGAGAAAAAAAATCATAACTTCGTCAATTCTCAAGATATCAAATCTAACTAAATTTTATATAAATGTACTCAATATTATCTAAAACTTTTGTATTTACAAGTTTTTGATAGGACCAATTTTTACCGATGAAAAAAATTAAAAACGAAAAGAAAAAGGGGGGAGGAAAAAGAAAAAAACCCATAACTTACTCAATTCTTAAGCAATTAAATCTAATTAAATTTATTTTACATCTTCAGAATAATATCTACAACTTTTATATTGACAAGTTTTTCATAGAACCAATTCTTATAGCAAAAATAAATTAAACAAAAATAGGAGTTGGAGAAAAAACCTTAAATCCAAACTGCTTATATTCTGACTCATTTTAAAATTCATTTTTGATTTTAAACGCATCCAAATGACAGATCCTCTTATTTAGCAACTATATAATGCGACTTATTGGCCAATTTTTTGATAAAGGCAGAATATATTTTTAAAAAGGCTGCCAAAAGAGGTATTTTGAACAGATTTCCCGAAGTTTTCATCATTAAAAAATTCATTAAGTATAACAAATTGCGTTTTTCATGAGTCATTTTTAAATTAATTTTTGTTCTCAAACCCATCCAATTTACAGGTCCTATTATTTAGGAACCATATAACTTGACGTATTGGCCAGTTTTTTGATAAAGGCAGAATATGTTTTTTAAAAGGCTGCCAAAAAGGGTATTTTGAACAGAATTTCACGAAGTTATCGTGATTAAAATTTGAGGAAATTTAAGAAATTGCGTTTTTACCGAGTCATTTTTAAATCTTTTTTTGTTCTCAAACGCATCCAATTTACAGGTTCTCTTATTTAGGAACTATATAATGTGACGGAGTGGCCAGTTTTTTGATAAAGGCAGAATATATTTCAAAAAAGGCTGCCAAAATGGGCACTTCGCAAAAAATTTCCCAAAGCGAGATGATTAATGAACTGTGGGTATTCAAATAACAAATTGGTTATTTTATGACTCATTTTTAAAACCAATTTTGCTCTGACGCGCATTCAATTGACAGTTTTTTGTTACTTAGGAACTATATAATGTGCGTATTCTTCGATTTTTTGATAAAGGGTGAATATATATATTTTAAAAGCTGTCAAAGTAAGCACTTCGCAAAAAAATTTCCCAAAGCGATCATGATAAAAGAATTGAGGTTGTATTCAAATAACAAATTGTTTATTTTATGACTCATTTTTAAATTCAATTTTGCTCTCAAACGCATTCAATTGACAGTTATTTGTTATTTAGGAACTGTGTAATGTGCCGTATTGGTCAGATTTTTGATAAAGGCTAAATATATATTTAAAAAAATCTGTCAAAGTGGGCACGTCGCACAAAATTTCTCAAAGCGATCTTGATTAAAGAATTGTGGATGTATTAAAATAATAAATTGGTTATTTTATGACTCATTTTTAAATTCAATTTTGCTGTCAAACGAATTTAATTAACAGTTTTTTGTTATTTAGGAACTATATAATGAGCATATTGGTCAATTTTTTAAATAAAGTAAGAATATAATTCAAAATATATTGCCAAAATGGGCATTTAAGTAGAGATAGGCATTTTTTTTTTTTTTTTTTTTTTGAGATGAAAACTTTTTGAAATCTACCTCCGCCTATAGGCCATGCCGAAAGGGATTTTTTATTTAAGATTGAGAGAAAAAAAGCAGCACCGTTTTAAAAGTGTAATAGCCTTTCTTTAAAGTTATTTTTTTTATACCATCAACTCCAAACTTTTGAATGAAGATGCTGAGATTACTTAAAGTACATTGCAATGTTATTTATGAAAACGATTCAAGTATTATATATTTTTTTCTAAATTTATATTTATAGGCCTTTTAAGAAGGAATAAAAATGCATGATTTCTATGATAAAGTAAGTAAAACTTCCACTTCATACCATTTTTTGAACTGCTTTTTGTATGTAAAAATTAGATTATCTTTTTCGATGATGAAGGTAAGAAAAAACAAACGAATAAGTATACAATACATCACCAATAAATAATATGTTTTTATATATATTCTTAAGAATAAAATTATTAGTAAACTTATTTCTGTATAAGTTTGGCCATTTTATCATTTCACAAGATTTGTAAATTCCGGCTTCCTAATTCTCAGATTTTTTAGCAAACAATCTGACTGTTAACACATCAGCGAAATTAATACATTTTTCTTTTTCTTAAGAAAAAAAATAATCGGAATCGTTATTTGTGATAAGTTTTGTAATTTTATCAGTTTATATAATTTATAAATTGAGGCACTTTTTTTAAAACGATATATTTTAACTATTATTTGCTTAGCAGATTGTTTTGTGTTTTACTTAAAGTTTTTTTTATTCTACGTGGAAAGTAATTTTAATAGCAAATGATGCCAAAACTTACATTGAAAAGATTTCGTCTGAAATACTATTCTTAAAAAAAGGTAATTAGCGAGAGTACTACAAATAAGTTCAAATGTAATAAAAATTTGATGGTGGTCTGAAGTAAAATGACTGACATTATTGCTAAAATGTGTCTAGTTATTGAGACGCATTTTTGTTGAATAATCATTCAATTGAGAGATTTTTTAGCTGGATAATTTTCTTTGTGAACAATGGACTTTTAATGCATCTACAGCTGTCGTATCTGAGGAAGAGGGGTAGGCTTGGGAAGCCAGCCCCTCTAAAGTGTTTTGAGCCTCTCCTGAGAAACAAAATTCTATTTTAATGACTTTATGTTCTAAAAATCCAAATGAAATTCTGCTAGAGCCTACATTGGACCTTTGCAGTCTGGTGATTCTGCCCCACTTAGGCAGTAAATAAATAAATAAATGAAATTCTGTTCAAAAATCTAATTTAGTTTTGGGACTCTTTCACAGCTTTGCAGAAATACTAAATTGTAAATAAAATAAGTGTTTAAACCCTCATTTGATTCTATTTAAACATATGAATTTAACATGATGGTTAATATTACACTAATTATATACACGAATTTTTCATTATCATATTTTTTTCTTTGCACATAATAAAGTTAATACAACAGTTTAATAAGAAACATAGTACCTACAGTGTGGATATGCATTAATTTATATTTCTGCATCAGATAAAGAGATAGGGAGCGAAAATATGCCCCCCCCCCATTATTTGCTTCATTGTTTTTAGCTTCGTCGCTGGCGTCTACCTATAATACATGAAGGTTCTTCAGAAATAGCGCTATTAATATAAGAGAGCAGTGAAAGCCTTAAAAATTAGTTGATGGTTATTTCAATAAAAAAAAAAAACGGTTTTCCGAAGCAAAATGACTGATTTTATTAAGAAATTGTAGCCAGTAAATGTTGCGAGTAATTTTAGCGGTGACTTTTCTCTGTAAATGCTGAGTTTTATCAGTGTTTACACCTAACATATAAATACGATATCGCAGCAAAAAGTTCGAAAAGTGAATCTTCTAAATAAAATCATAATATGGAATGCAGTATTTCATCTTGATTCAAACATAAAAAAAAATACAATTTGAAATTTAAAAAGTTAGCTGAATTACTTAAAAGACCACTTAGGTAATGGAAAAGATGTTGAAAGATAAAACATAATTTTTTTAAAAAACTTCTTAGTACTTTCCAGGTTTCTCAAGCCCTTCAACAGGGAATATATTAATGACTAATTGCCGTTTATTTACACAAATATATCAACTCATTTTTAAAATGAAACAAGCAATTATTATTAGGATTAAAAGTAAAAGTAGCAATCACGCGAGAACACAGTCATGTAAAAAAAATAAAATAAAAGGAACTGCTGTTAATACATATTTTCTCTACTTAAATTCAGTTTGAAAGAGTACTACATCTACTTTAAATCCAAGTAATTATCATCTCCCTTATTTCAAAAAACGGAATGGCATATTTGTATAAATAAACAGCTAATAGTTATTATAATATTCTCTGATGAAGGCTTTGGGAAAGTCCGAAAGTACTAAGAAGTTTTAAATAATGTCTTCTTTAACTTGTAACATTTCTACTATTAATTTAGTTATCTGTAAGAAAACCATTAGGTTTTTAAAAGATTATATTGCATATTTTATGCATGAATCTTTAATTTTTTACTTTTACGGCAATGTGTTAAAGAAATTTTAAAGCCCGAAAGCACCACGTTTTCTAAATCTGGCATGCAATTTCTGACTTATTTAGGAAAGAAAAAATAGATAACCTAATTTAAGCATTCTATGCAAAAATTCTCTTTCTCAAAGTTTTTCAGTTAAATTAATGCTAAAATATTAAAGATAAAAGAATATTTTTAGATTCTTTTTAGCTACTTCATATTTTATTTATATCTCTGCTTTTGCTTTCACCATGTTTTCGTTTGGCAGCTTCACATCGGGCTAGCATAGTTTGGCAAGCGCGGTTTGCCGCAGAATTAAATCTAATGATTTAGTAAATCGTAACAAAACGTAATCACCTTAAATATTTGTGTGAATTATCATTTGCTTTGTCAAAATATTAAAATATTGTAATGTCATCAAAAAACAACTTACTACATAATTTTTGTAAATATAACATATGAAGAAAAAATTTAAAATGAAATACAAAAGTATATCTTTACATCGAAAAATTAAATTAAGTAAAAAAAAAACGAATATAATAAAACGTTTGTTAGTATCTGAATAACCTTAACAATTTTCCTTGGCATTTCTTTTAAATTGCAAAATATCATAACATTTTTTAAATGACATCATTGTATTTCGTCATTTGTAGTTCGCATCTCAAAAATATGAAAACTTCCAATCGAATATGATATGCAATTTTCAGAATAAATATTTTAACATTTTTTACGAATACATATTTTTCGTTTTAAACTTTAGACAAACAAAAAATGTGATAATCACATCATTGTATTTCATACCACAAAACGTTACAAACTGTATTTTACATATGTATTCGTTTGTATTTTACTTTTCAAAACTTCAAAAAATACAAATCGAATGTTATACATATATTTTTTATGATATACTATTTATAATATATTATTTAAGAATATTTTCTTTCTTTTTAAGCTTTAGGCAGAATAAAAGTGTGATAAAAAATCATAGAGGCAAATTAATACCACATACAAGTATTCCCAGGATAGTAATTAATTGTAACATACATTAAACCAAGATAACTCGAGATAATCACGGAACTGATTATGGTTATTATACTCTTTTGTTTTAACCCACAATTTATAAACATATAACAGCAAAGACAAAAACGTTGACGAATATGCTATAACGATTATTTCACAATCAATTTTACTAAAATAAATTCAGTCGTGTTTGACAAAATTTAGAATTCTCAAAATTAAATTAGAAAATAAAAGAATTAATCGCACAAAAAAGACTTTTGCTGCTTTAAGATTGACTACAGCTATCCATAAAGTAAACCTAAAACTAAATCTTCTGAAAATGTACTATCGCAATAATTTGCTTCTGTTGTCGAAACAGATTACTGACAATTTCGAAAAGCTTAATGAATCTTAAACTTTATGACATTTTAAATACAGATTAGCAATTATACCTCTGAGCAAATAACACCAGCGTTACGATCTTTACACATAACTATATGATGTTTCGAATGTTTTAAATTTTGAGAATATATTAACCATGTTCTGAAGAGATTGATTATTTCATAAAATTACATCAACACTAAATGCCAAACGTCAAATTAAAAAAAAAGGCTTAAGGGTTAATTAATAATACAAATACCATAAGTTTCACACCAACTCATCTGCAACTTATTCATTGTAAGCGAGTTATTTATTAATTAAAAAAAACAAAAAGGAGCTATTTAAACCGCAAACATTACATATAAATGAAATCAAATGAATACGTTTTTAATAAATTCGCGTATTATTAATATAGCAACGTAGTGTGTAGAAGTATCTTTGAAGACATTTTAAAACTGTTGCATTTTTGCAACAACTAGATCAGATTGCTTTAGGTATTTCTTTTATCATGATTATTAACTTCACAGCATTCTTCTTACTTTTAATTTTGTATAAATCATATAAACACTTGTTTACAAACCATAAAACACATATATCGCTGTCATGTAAAAAGTGTAAGGTCTTTGTATTGTTTTTTTTCTTTGTCATTAGCGAAACTGATAATAGTAAAGGCAGTCAGTAAATGACATTATGCTACAATTATAATTTGCCAATTATAAAAGCAGTAACACGTTAACAGTCAATTTAATATCATGCTTTATTATTTACGATGCGAAATGTGAGAGGAGTATTAGATGTTTAGGCGAATAACTCAATATTCTTAACAGTGAAATAAAAAATGTCAAATTAATTGTGCGGCTTACGATTGTTTAGAATGTATTCTGGATTTTTATTTCAAAGCCTACAATGTTAAAAAATTTTCTCTGGTTTGAACCAAAATATGGTGCTCAGTAGCTGTCACCATAAGGTGGTAAAACCTCGTACCAATATTTGGAGCATTTTTTTCAACATCGTTCAATCTATCGTAACAATGTTTCAATAGGAGCTCCAAATGCTGGTTCAAGATTTCACAATCTTCTAGTGTGAAGCTATTGAGTACCAAAATTCGGTTCAAACTAGAACAAGATATTTGGCATTGTACCAATGTTTCATTTCATTACTTTTAAAAATATTCTCTAAGGTAAAAGATACTAAAAATAATCTAAAAATGAAATCACCGTTACTTGAGAAAATAGTCCTGTTATGTCAATAAATTTTTCTTAAATTTTAAACTTAACCAAATATTGATAGTCAAAATTGAAAAAAAAACTTTTTTTAAATTTTGCGTTAGTTCTTCTTCAATAAATAAAGAATTTATACTGTAATTAATAACTTATGAATATCACAACTCATTTAACAAGCAATACATTACTCGTAAAAAAATGATGTGGGAAATTTACGGAAAATTAACTACAAATCGATTTTAATCAACGATTCAAATTCCCATTTTATACCATGAAAAGCCAAAGAACAAAAAAAGAAAAAAGAAAATATATCTATTGTGGTAATTAAAGATAACAGAAAAAATACCTTAAAAAATATTGAAACTTTATAATTCATTTAAAATTTTAGCAATTAATCCCACACGCAATACATTGCATGTAAAAAGAATTAATGAAATGAAGTTGACATTTCGTAGAAAGAGATTGAAATTTTTTCTTATTTAGCACTCTATTTAGAACAGCAATAACATGAATAAAGGACAAAATTGAAACAACAACATACATTAAATAAATTATAATAGAAAATATATAAATGAAACTAATGCGTATATTATATAGTGGGTGACTGCTGCTCTGTCCCTGATGCCATAGAATTTGTGCGTGAAATTCCAGGATTATATAAAACTGTATTAGCATATTGAAATGGTATTGGTCTGCTGTTTCATACCAGGTTAGAAACCAACTGATGATACAAAATTAGTTGTCAGGGGTCAGATCCTTATTGAGTTTTGGAATGAAATTCCTTTAACATTTTATTACTTTCCATTCTAGTATATGCAATCTAATGCAAGAATTTCCTGAAAAAAAAAAACTGAATGGGAATCTACCTCTCAACCAATACACTTGTGTCAGCAGGTGTCAGCAGGTGTCAGCAGGTGGTCAGCAGGTGGATCTAAGATATGATGTGAAAATCCGGTGCCATTTTATTATGTTAATAGATTTTATCTAATCCTAGAATGTGAGCTGCTAAAGCTACGTAGATATTATTTGTAAAGCTACCGTCCGCGTTTAAGATTAATAAATAAAATCAGAACAAATAATACTAATAAAATACAATGCATTATGTCTAAATAAAATTAGCTTAGAATTTTCATTAAAGAAAGGCACGATGTCCTAATTTATTGTAGAATTTTTAATTTCATAACTTATGATTAAAGACAGTTACGAAAGAATATTTACATATTCGTGGGTTAGAATTAAAAAACAATAATACCGATATAAATAATAACAATAATAATACCACCAACAAAGATAAGTATTCGCCGCTAATATACACAGCAACCTTAGTTGCATCTTATTGTTAAAAGTATAATATTAATCATTATTTAATAAAGCATGCATCTTTTATTCATATGTAACTTCATGACATTAAAAACTTTTTCGCTTGCTCTTTAAAAACATGGAATAATACGGTCCACCATGTTCATCTATATTAATAAAAGAACAAAACGCTCTGTCTGCGTGTGTGTGTGTGTGTCTGCGATGGCTAGCAAAATCTACAGCATGTACGAGGCTCAAAATTTTTTTGAGAGTAGCCCCAAATCTCTCCTGATGCACCTGAGCTTCAGAATTTCGAAATTCTATTTATTAACTGAGTAATTAATTAAATTCCAAAGATCACTCTCATAAATCGCCTTTTTTCTTCTTTTTTTCGCTTCATTTAGTTATGGTTGGTTGGTTGCATAAAATTTTCGCATAAAACATTAAAAAAGCTCGAACAGACCTTTAAATTTCATAGACTGGCAAACTGTCAGTTTAAATGATGATTTTTTATCACAGCGGTTGCAAACCATGGAGGAAAAAGATAAGTGGTGGTGAAGTAAACCGAAAAAAGGGTTGCAATATTAAACCATTTATCGCTCAAATTTTAATGTCCCAAACAAAAGCATGTGGAAGGGATTTTGTATTAATAAGACGAATTGATAGAAATGAATTACAGCTGAAGCATATTTTACGAAGAAATAGTAATTTTTTAAAATGGTCTTTTTTCTATTATATTATTTATTTCAATAAAATGTTTGCTTTTAAAATAATTGAAATTGATAAATTCGAAATAATTAAATGTCAGAATAAAATTAAATAAAATATTGAAAACATTTGATTTGAACTAAAAATTGTATTACTAAAAGTTTTCTTTTTTTTAGAACTTTTTAATACTTTATAACGTAGATGAAAAATGTTTATGATTTAACAACACATTAACAATTCTATGCCAATATATAAAATATATTTATGAAAACATTCTTTTAAAATCATGCGCGAAAACTTAAATAACAAATATTAGTCTAAAATCTAGATTTCAGAGAGCAGACGACTTTAAGACATTAACGAAAGAATGTTAGCTTTTCAAGCAAAATCTTAAATGATGCTTCTATATTGATATTTCAAAGTCATATGATAAAAATAATCACATAATTCTTGCCTATGATTGACATATTTGTATCTTTTATGCATTCCGATCGTGTATTACAGTCAATAATGGCTCAAAACATTATTTTACGGGTAAATATCAACACTTTAACACGAAACTAATGCAATCGTTGGATACATGTTCCCTCCCGTGTTTCTCATTGTTCATTTTAAGTATTTTTAGAGCTTAATATTAGTTGTTGCTTTTAAAACCGATTTTTCACAAAGTCAGCTACGACATATTTCAGCAATGCATTTCTGCATGCTTTCAGTTAATGATAAAAGTATACAAATTTCAAGTTCATTTAATATTGTTAATACAGACCCGGGCAACGCCGGGAGGGTTAGCTAGTAAATAATAAAAAAGATAAAGATTTGCGAAGAGTTAATTATCTAAACTCTATATGTTTCTGAAATATCAAATTTAATGAATTTTTTACCCAAAATACAAAACATATTTTTTAATGTGACAAAGTAGTTATAATTTCAATATTAATTTTTATTTGACTGTAATTGTTATTTTATAAATAACTTTTTACATCGAACATTTATAGTAACTGTAGCTCTAATTATGCTAATAAAAATCGTCTTCGAGTTATATGTTTTGAATATGAAATATTAATTTAATCACATATACTTGAATTAAATTTTAGTGGATAAGGGAATATCGATAATAATTTGCAAACTGTTTTTCTTTTTCTTGTTTACATAATAGTACAGAAATTATAGAAAAAAAATGCGCAAAAATAAAAAGCGTGAAAAGACTAAACCTCAAAAAAAAAATAAATAAATAAATAAATAAATAATGATGGCAGAATAAGAATAAAAAGAAATACTGAAACATGTGAAGTTAAGATTACAGTAAATAATATGAACACACAGTACAATATGTGTAAGAATATAATATATAAAATGTAAGGAAAATTTCAAACAACTAGATTGAAAATATTCCTTCAAATATCAGTGTATTTATAACAAAAAAAGCTGTAAAGAAGAAAATGAAAGAACTGTATCTAATCTTTAAAATAATAAAAAATGGTAGCGGCGGAAAAGTTGGTGGAGAGAAACGATGTAACCGAAAAATAATTACAAGAAGTTGGCGCCAGTAAACTTTCAAAGTTTGTCTAAACCTTCAGAAATCTGTTTTGAAACATGTCTGACAAGAAAAGTAATTTGAAATGGTACAAAAATTTCGGAAGTGTTAGATTTAAGTAGAGATAATGGATTATTTTTGTTGTAGTAAAAAGATTTTGTTTCAATAAAAAGTTTGTTTTAGAATTTATTTTTAAATCTGTACAAGAAATTAAAAAATATCTTCAAGCGTTTATTTTTCAAATACTTCTTCATTATAACGATAAAAATTTTGTCTAAAAAATTAACTATTAACAAACTATACCATGGAATACACATATGGAATAATGCTGCCATACTGGTTTTACAAGTAGTCATAGAATTAATACATTAAAATTAATTAATATTTAAAAACATCATTGAACAATACAGTGTATAATTATGACAGGGAAGAAATAGCAGATGTAAATTTGATTCATTCAAGGTAATATTGGATAAAAAAATTATTTGATAAAAAATTTTAAAAATTAAACAATTTAATCGTAAAATAATTTTCAGAATTTGAATGCAGAAATAATAAGTAAAACTATATTATATTACATTTTATTTACAAACAGCACATTTTATTGATATAAGCATAAATATTAACTATCATCATAAATTTTAAAAAAATTAAAAAATATGTAATTCGTTAATGTCGGAATCTTATAACGCATGTATAAACGTTTGGCACACATGAAAAAATCTACAATAAATAAATAAATAAATAAAAATAAAAATCACATTTTGTTGATATTTTACCGATGGGATTCCTTAAATCAAAAAATTCGTATATAACGCGGTCAATATCAAAATAACAATTTAAACAATAAAATTTAAATTATATTCTGGAAAGCAAACAAAAAAAATCTTGAATATTTATTTATATATTTATATTTTTTTCCTTAATTGTCATTCTCAGTTTACTGATAAACGATTGTGAGATAAAAATGAACAAAATGCATTTATTGTAGATAACTTGTTTCTTCGCTTTTTCAATATATATATATATATATATATATATATATATATAGTCCAAAAGTTTTAAGTGAACTTAAGTTCACAAAATACTTAATGAACTTAAGTTACAATTGTGTGACAACGACCTGGAAACTAATACGGAATGATTTTGGATGCTGGTTTTTAGTTGTTTTGCGTGGCTGTTTCTCTGAAGCTTGGGTAATAGAACTTTAATTCTGTTTTAATTTATATTACACGCTTGTTTAGTTCGTCAGTATAATTTTTAAATGGGTTATATGCTGGTGTCTGTGGCGTTTGGGTACGGTGGGTGAGTGTTATGATATCAAATGTTTTTGTACATTTGATTTTTTTAAATTGTAGCACTCTGATCGAAACCCACTGCCACTATATTATAATAGTCCTTTTCCATATCCATTCATATGTATTTGCTGTGTTTTAAAACTGCCCACCGCTGATGAGATCCACAGCCTTTTTATATTGTCTTTATACTGTTTTTCTTACTCGATTTTTATTTCCTTTAAAGTTTAAAAGTTTGATTTCATTTTTCATTATGGCACGGGACTTTGGATCTGCCGATACACATTTTTCTTCAAGTGATATATATATATATATATATATTTATATTATCATGGCATTATAGTTTAGTGATGTAATTCTTTTTTTAACTAAAGAAAGAATTAAAAATTCAGTTAAACATAATTAAAATTGTGCATAAACTTCGAAAAAAAAATTGTTGATGTAACTAAAACTTTAAAAGAGTCCGACGTCAAATGAATATGACATTATGCAACTTTGATGTAAAATCCAACTGTACGACAATATATATATATATATATATTTCTTTTAAAAAAAGGTCGATGTAAAAATAAACAAATACCTTTTCCACTAATATTATTTAGTTGACAGTTTAAAGTGAGCATTTAGCTAAAGAGAGTGCAGGTTTTGTATGTTTCAAGAGATCAAGGGATTTTAGGCGTTTAATTCATAGAAATTTCGCAAAGTACTGACAGCTTTATTTCAAGATAGAATTTATTTTAAGTGAACCAAACATTTGTTTTCGAAAATTCTGATAAAAAAATCCTCAATGTCTTTGAAGCATACACGAACCCTAGAGTGTTTTTGTAGCAATCGTTCATTGTTATCAATATTTCTCGAGTGTTGCTTTATCGCTAATTTTTAATGATACTTACATATTATTATTTTTTTTTCTTTTTCATGAGTAAAAAATTATGTACAAAATGGCGATATTTAAAAATAGCAATGAATTAGTAGCATAGTTTACATTAACAATATTTGAAGGTTAGAGTTGCTAAACTAAATTTTATAGAATCGGCTTCAATTGTCATAAAAATTCATGAGAACAAAAAAACGGACAAAAATTTCCGACTAAAACAAACAGTTTCTGAAATATAAATTATTTTTCGTTGGATTCTTTGACATATTGATTTGGGAATAACTGTAAGTTGCATTACATTATGATTAACTATGCACAATTTAAAAAAAAAATTTTCGTTATGGCTTTTTTCCCCAAATTGTACTTGTATTGGCAGACATATATATTATATATGTATATATATATAAATAATTGCATCTATCTATTTTTATTTTACAATAAAATAAGAAATATAAAAGGATAAAGATACGCATGATTGGTTTATTTTAGATCAAATTGCATGTAAAACATTTCTACGGAAAAAGAATTAAATTTATTTTCTGTTTCCCTTGATGCAAAGTTATTTTTGTCCATATTGCTAGGTCCGAATAAAAAAGGGAATCCGGTCAATACTAAGCATTGATTAGTTACTTAACAAATAACGAAACCATACAGAAGAAAAATATGGCTTTTTCATTTCTTTATTATAATAATAATGATAAAAATATCCTGGATTTTTTGACACAAGCTTTTATACGCAACCTTATTTTTTAAATTTAATTGTAGTAATATATATATATATATATAGCTTCCCTGAGCTTTGCGTTAAAAATCCACCCAACGCGCCATCGCTGGAAAACTATAGAACACCTCGTTCTCTTCAGGCATCGTCACATGAGCCTCGCTTGGGATATCACGTTCATTAAATCATTGAGTTTATTATCTTTTATTGCTGAATACTTCATCCTTTATACTCACATTCTCGATCATCCTGACGTTCCTGGCCACCTCACCAGCTACTTATAAAAATTTAGACACAAATTTACACAAACAAAACAGGGAAACATAAAACAAAAACATCTCACGTTTTACAGATGCGTTACCCAGCATCTTCATGTATTCTGCAATAGTGGATATCTTGTTTTCCACCATGGTCTCCAATTTGCTTTGCATAATAACGATCATGTGACTTTACTTTAATGTTTTTATTCGGTCCATGGAATTTTCTCTTTTTCAGTCCTGTCCCATACTGCGTTTCTTGGATTACTACCAGATCATTTAATTCGTATCTGTTAGGTACTTTTTTCCTCATATTAAATTGTTTTTTATAATTACCATTACTCCATAAATATAGATTTTTACGTGGACCATTAAAATTTGTTTTAATAATTGTTTTGCCTTCCAATTTAATACTATATCTTTCACACAGTTCACCCCTTTCTTTTTCAAAAATTTCACGTTTTATTTCTGTTTGCTGTACCTCTAAATATTTTTTTCCGATTTTCATTTATGTGACATTTTTTAAAATTGTTTCTCGAATAATGTTTCCTTTCTTCATTTCTATCGTTGTAATCACGCTTTTTGTAATATCTAAAAAATCTCTGCTTATTTGCATTTACTTCTTCAATATTCTTTTCTTCCCTCGTGTTTTCCCGTTTATATTGTTTTTCAACTTCCATCGTTTCATTTTTATTTTGATTGGCGCATGCACATAATTTGCGCTTTTCTTTTAGGTCGCTCATTCGTCCTATTTTTGATACATCATTTCTTTCATTCAATTTTTTCTTACTAATTACATTTTCTTCTTTCTCATTTATTTCTTTTCTTATTTTAAATTTCTCACGTGATTCAAATCAATTTCATTATTTTCTATGACGCTCGCTAAATTAATTAAAAAATTACCTCCTGTATTATTATCATTTGCAACTATAATTTTTTCATCACGTGAATTACCTAACGTAGACGTTTTCATTTCATTATTATTTCTAGCAAGGCTAGCTTATCATAATATAAAGGCTTGTCATTCACCAAGTTTCCTTTGACCGCAGTACAGGGGGCGCTGAACTACATGATTTTCACGTTGGTAGCGCCATCTAATGTTAGAAACTGAAATGTTTTCCATTATTTCCTATGGGATTATTAGCAGTAGTATGCACCAGGTGGCGTTACATACGAGACAAAGTCATATAATAAGTTGGCAATTATAGGGACAATTTCAACAATAGATTTTCTCCTGAAGGGGGCCTTGATTTCTAGCAGCATGATTCAATTTTGTAACAGAATTCTTCTTAACTTCAGCGCAACCTACTTGAATATCGTTGAGTTTGCCAACGATCTTAATTCAGTTCTCGTCTATCGCCAAATTTAACTTGTTAATCACATTATATCCCAATAAAATATCATATGCAAGAGATTCTAGCACGTACAAATTTGTTCTTATTAGAAAACCATCTATATTAAATTCATATGGAAAGTATCCTTTAGGATAAACAACTACTCTTTCTATGCCTAACAATGAGATATTATATGAAAATAATCTTGGTGAGCCCATCTTCGTATAACATTCATACCTCAACAAACTGATATCACTTCCAGTGTCGAAAAAAACTGTATCTTTTCACCATTAATATCAATATTTATCATGTAATCTGGTTTGGCGTTGTTGGTCTGTTTGATTACTGCAGAATTCATCTCTTTGTGATTGGATAAACACGGGTTTTGGCTCCGATTTTGGCTGTCATTTTTTATTTGCTTATTATTAGAATTATTACACTGCGATATTGCGTGGTCTAGACGGTTACTTTTGAAACACATAATTTGTGCCCTGTTCTTTTCATTTAAATAAGAAGATTCAGTTACATTATCTGTATTATCTTTAAATTGTTGTTTTCTTAAAGTATTATAACGTTGATATGGAAACAATGGTTTTGTGTTGTTTTTTACGCGCATTTTTGGCTCCCTTTCTTCAAAGTGGTGTGGATTTCTATTAATGGTTTTAATATTGCGTCTTGCTGTTTCGTAATCATCTAGTTTACGAACTAATGTATCAACAATTTTAATTTTGGGAAGATCGTCGATAAAATGTTCTTTCATTTCTGTCGGTAATCTTCTTTTGATTTGATCTAGCAATATTAATTCATTTAAATCTTCAAAATTGGATACATCAAGACCGGTAATCCATTCTTCTAAATAATTCCTTAACTCAAATGCTAGATCGCTCCAAGTGGCTGGTTTTTCTTTCTTATGCGACATTAATTTTTGCCTAAACTCTTCTGGCGTCAATTTGAATATTTTGAACTGCAAGTTTTTTACGTAATCGTAGTTATTTGTTAATGCTTCTGGTTCTCTAGTTATAACATTAGGAATTTCTAGCGGGATTAAACTTAATAAATGCATTGCTCAATTTTCTTTCGTTATATTCATCTTAGAAATCTGTCTCTTGAATAGAGCTAAATAGATACTAATATCACCATTCCCATCACAGTGTGACATTAATTTAGACAAATCTGGCTGCTTGCCTGAACTGGTTACAGTCGAACTGTCAGTTACCTTTGTCATATTCTTTTGAAGCTCAATTTTTCGTAATTCGTTCTCCATCTGTAACTTCTTCTCCTCTAATCTTCTATCTGCTTCTAACCTTCTTTCTTCTTTTTCCTTTTCTGCTTCTAGTCTTCTTTCTTCTTTTTTCTTTTCTGCTTCTAGCCTTCTTCTTCTTTTTCGGCTTCTAGTCTTATTTCTTCTTTTTCGGCTTCTAGCCTTCTTTCTTCTTTTTCGGCTTCTAGCCTTCTTTCTTCTTTTTGTATTCTCTCTAGAACAATGACTTCAAGTCAAACTTTTACAAAATTTTGTTCATAATCCTTTGATTCAGTCACCAGCTTTATCAAATCAATGATTCTTGGACTCTGAGGCGCAACTATACCTAGGTCATCACATAATGTTAACAAGTCCGCCTTTCTAGCTTTATTCAGAATGGACATTATAATTTTTGTTTACGCTTCAATAAAACAAAATATTGCACTATCTTGCAGGCTTGATAAAAGATAATTTCTAATTATTACATATATGACAAACAGTTCCTTTTTTATATAATACGTTTTAGTTTAAAAACAAAGCATTCTCCTAAGAGTTTTATCTTCTTAGTACAAAATAGCTTTCATCATCAAATTCAAATTCAAATATAAATCATCGAAATCATTCAATCCCGGCCCAGCCCCCAAAACTTGTGGGATTTTCAGTGATTAACTTATGATTTAAGTAAAACTAATATTCTTGAAAATATAAAAAGGTTTACTAGACATAAAATATATACTTAATATTCAAATACAACAGTAGAACTGAATAATATTCAGCATAAACAAGTTTCCCTGAGCTTTGCATTAAAAATCCTCCCAACTCGCCATCGCTGAAAATCTATAGAACACCTCGTTCTTTTCACGCATCATCACATGAGTCTCGCTTGGGATATCACGTTTATTAAATTATTGAGTTTATTATCTTTTATTGCTGAATACGTCATCTTTTATACTCATATATATAATTATGTACATATATGTATATATATACACTGTAAAAAATATCTGTTAATATACACAACTTTTTCCGTAAAATTTGACGGAATAGTTTCATTTTTTTCCGAAAAAAGAGCAAAACTTCCGTTATTGACATTTTGAAATCATAAATACAGTAAGCTTTCCTTAAATTTATCTGAAAACAGAGAAGTTCCGTTTTAAAACAGCATAAATTCCATAAATAACTCTAGTGGCTCCATCTATATCTAGGATAGTAAAACATTATAAAGTTGTTTTATGAACAACTTTTAATAATAATTTTCTTTATTTCTTTCTGTATTAATAATGTAAAGCTAACATATTTTTACAATATTAAAAAAATAATAAAAAACATAAAATTTTATCAATCCATTTTAAGTTTCAGATTAGTTAGTTAGTTTATTTTCGGTTAGTTTATTTCCATTATGATTTTTAAATAATGTTTATCTCATTTATAGCACATTTTTTAAAAATTGCGTAGGATATTTTAAAATGGAAAAAAAATTCTACTTTTAATTTTAATAAATTTTTTTAATCTATTCACTTTAAGAAGTTTGCACATAAAATTTAAACCATCTGAATTATATTAAAGAAACTATTATAAAGGTGACGATTATCTATATAAAAACAATAAAGGAAATTTATTTTACTAACCCGTGATAACTATCTTTATTGAGATTAAAATTAATCTTCATACAAATACTTTGTTAAAATAGATGTTTTATAAAAAAGTATGTTATTATCCTTTCGAAAATAAATAAGTAATTAAATATAATTGAAATAAAAATAAACTTAAAAAAAATCTCATTAAAATGAAGGAAACAAAACTTTTTAATGCATTCAACTCTTAATACATGTAATATTTTAAAGTCTATAATTTATTTTTTATAGAACTGAAATTAAAAACTAAATATTCGAAATTATGGAAATAAAATCTGTTAAACATTTAGAACTGTACACGCAATAGAAAATAATTCTCTTCAAAAAATAATGCCGCCTTCAACATAACGCCTTTCCTTTATAAAATCATTCGAAATAAGTAAAGATATTTGCAAGCTCTGCATGCGTAACTATGGCGTAATGGAAATTTGCTACTGCACTACTGCAAGCTGCCATAGGCAGATCCCTGGTTCGATACCCATCGAGGGTAAGTGACATTTTTTCACTGTTGTTTAAGTTAAATGTATGTGCTCTAATGTGATTTAAAAATTATAAAAATACCAGTTTGTACTTGAAAATACTTTTTTGGCTTTCAAGCGAAAATTTTTATATAAAAAAATATAAAAAACCGGAAATATTTTGTGAAAAAAAAAGGAAATATTTCTGGAAAAAAAGGAAATAGTGCTGGCGTTTAGATTACCAGTACTATTTACGTTATTTAACGGAATTTTTTTTCAGTGTATATACATATATGTATATTTAGCATTTATAATAAAGTAATTGAATAGCTGCATGAAAAAGGGTTTCAGTTACCAAATTGTCACAATTGAGTTACCCACTGATTTTTTGTCTTATAAAGAAGACTGATGTTTCTATGCAAAAAGATCGTCAATTTCATTGTCATACTCTGTTTAAATGCAACTTAATTTTCTATATTCCAAGCAGAAACAGATTCATTTCTCTCAAAGCTATTTTTAATTGACTAAAGCTCTTTTGTATTTAGACATTCAATTAGGTTCGCAAAAAGATTTTTGCAGCTAAAGATGCATTTCTTTCCACAATAGAAAAAAAAACATTGATGTTTTGACATGGCAAAGGTTTTGTAGAAAAAGCAGTTTGTATGTTTAACCATTTTGGATATATTTAAGAATACCTGTATGCATTACAGAAATATCTTAAACAATTCCTGCAATGGTTGATTTTCTTTTCTGCATTAAAATTCGAGTTCACCATGAGATGTTTTTGACAAAAAATCATATTTGTTTCGCATCTAGTTTGTTACTGAGTTTCATATACCAGCAGAACTAGGAGCTAGAGAGTTTTTATGAATAACAGAAAAAAAACAATGAATTAAACAATGAAGCATAGAAAACAAGGACTTCTTAATTAAAAAAAACACGAGGACACAGATGTTCTTATTTTTCAATAAATTATTTTTAGCAGTGTAACTACATCAATGTTACACAATTGATAAGAAATCGAAGATTAAATAATTTCTTTTGAAGATATAATTTTCTGTTTAAAAATTACTTACTCAAATTATTTTAACTAATAATAACACATTGCTCAGTGGTGCACAAAACAGGAATTTTAATATACATTAGTACATATTAAAATAAAATAAAATTTTCAACGTTTCGCGCCGTCTTCTGCGGGCGTCTTCAGGAAAATATGAAATGGAAGGACTACGTTTGCATCTTGTTCGAGAGATATTTCTGCTAAATTAAAAATTAAATGAATTAAAATTTAAAAATGTTGCCAATTACACGTGAGTAAAAATTAAAATATTGCAAGGAAATAAAATTTTAAGGTTTTATGATGTTATGCCATATTTTTGGAATATTGTAGGATAAATTATCATTACATGGTTTATTTTCACGTGCTATGATTTCGATGGAGTTCGAGGATGGATTCGAGTTCAAGGTAAAATAATAGATTCCATCGAAATCATAGCACGTGAAAATAAAACCCAGTTCAAGGTAAAATAATAGATTCCATCGAAATCATAGTACGTGAAAATAAACCATGTAATGATAATTTATCCTACAATATACCAAAAATATGGCATAACATCATAAAACCTTAAAATTTTATTTCCTTGCAATATTTTAATTTTTATTCACGTGTAATTGGCAAAATTTTTAAATTTTAATTCATTTAATTTTTAATTTAGCAGAAATATCTCTCGAACAAGATGCAAACGTAGTCCTTCCATTTCATATTTTCCTGAAGACGCCCGCAGAAGACGGCGCGAAACGTTGAAAATTTTATTTTATTTTAATATGTACTAATGTATATTAAAATTCCTGTTTTGTGCACCACTGAGCAATGTGTTATTATTAGTTAAAATTTATGGTGCAACTGTCCTATATATATTTATCAAATTATTTTACTCAAAATTTCTGAATTTGTAAAGATAAATCAAGTGACTTTCATTTGCAGAAACAATTTGGTAAAATATTTAAATTATTTAATAATTTCTGAACAGAAATTTTAAACTTATTTTAATTAACTTTTATTTTACTATGTAGAATTAAACTGGTTGTCGGACGTTTCTCTCAGCCCGCACAATTTTGAAGAAAGTCCGTGGTAGATATAGCTGCCACCACCGATATTATTAGGTGATATCGGTTACCCCGCTGTGAGGATTGTGTAAATGAACACTGACGCTGTCAATTAACTGAATTAACAGTTTATTTAGAATATATGTACACAATAAATACGCTATTTAGAATTATATACAGTTACAACTCGGTTATAGGTGATCCGGTTGAACATTAAATTAAATACAGTAAAGGTTCGCTGTGTACTGTTCAAATTACACCTTCTCCCTCACACTCAATGCACGTTAGGATCATTTTATCGGAGATCAACTTTGAAACCTCCCAACACATGGAAACTCGGCCTACGCTATCCGGCCCAGAGCACTACGCACAAGGACCTCTGTCCTACACTACTCTGTAGGTACGAGCCCAGATAAGAACTGAAGAAACTCAGACAAGACTTGACCTTCTCAAATCACTGCCTTCCCCTATGTACACCCCCTGTGGAGCTTTTTCATTGGATGCATTCCACATTGCTTTCTTGATCCGTGACATGTTCCTCGTTTGCTCATCATTCACATACATCGCTGACGGATGAACACGCCTCTCGGCAACATTCTCTTTCTCCTTCCACCACCTGCACAGGATAACTTGTCAATTCTCATTTCAACAAAGAAAGAATGTCACCTTGAAAATTCCAGTACACAGCCGGTACAATACATAAAATATTAAGATTGAGAAATAATAGAAATTTTAATTTGTAGCAGATGCTTAATCAAAACCTGACACCCCCCACCTTAGCGGAAAATATGCCTTTTAAGGGCTAATTTCCTCCCAAACACATAGAAATATCACAGAAGTGTTCAATAGTCTTTTTTCAGATTTTTTCATTATGCTTATTACATAAGTATTTCCAGGTGTCTGAACATTATCTACTGACATCTCTACTGAACCTTGTACTAAAATTATTATTACATAAACAATACACATGCTAATACACTATTATAAACACAAAATTCAAAAATGATTGCACATACACAGAATAAAAAATTAAACACGTGATGACATCCCTTTAAGGTACGTCCATTACTTGGTCGTTGATGCTGATGGGCTAGCAACTGGTTGTTCTTCCCAGATCTTTCTATGTAGCCTAGAAATTGCATCAGCATTCAAATGTCGAGCTGCTGGATGATGAGAAATACTCAGGTTCCAGCTTTGCAAGGCAAGAGCCCATCTAGTGAGTTTGGGGGATGTTGGGGTTGTTTCAGTGAGAAATTTTAATGGATTGTGATCTGTAATGATTTCAATTTGCGATCCATAGGTCCACTTTTCAAATTTTCGCAACCCGAAGAGAACACTTCAAGCCTCTTTCTCTATACTCGGCCAAGCACGCTGAGCCCCTGACAATTTCTGACAGACAAAAGCTATCGGTTTAAACTGACCTTTTTCATCTTTTTGAGTAAGACAACATCCTACTGCCAGGTCGGAAGCATCAGCGTGGAGCTGATATTCCCGGCCTACGGTAGGTGTAGCCAAACTCGTCACTTTACATAACCCATCTTTAAGAGTATTAAATGCTTTTTCTGCCCTTTCACCCCATGGTCCAGTATTTTTAACTTTTACTTTAGTTAAATCGGTTAAAGGTATACCTATTTCGGCATAATTTGGAATATAAGATTGGTAGAATCCCATTATTCCCAAAACAGATCTAACTTCCTTTTTAATTTTTGCTATTTTTAAATCTCTTATTACTCCTATTTTCTCCTCATCAAGTGCATGCGTTCTACCCCAGATTACATGACCTAAAAATTTCTATTTTCAGCTCTTCAATGACAGCCCTAACATGCTCACAATGCTCTTCCCAGGTGTCAGAGAAAATGATGATATCATTAATATATGCTTCCGCATACCTCCGATGACATTGAAGAAACTCATTCTTATCTTTCTGAAACGTGGCAGCCGCCCCTGATAATCCAAAAGGCATAGTACGCCACTGATAAGTTCCGTTATACGTTGTAAAAGCTGTCAAATGTTTACACTCCTCAGCCATTTTAATCTGCCAATATCCTCTCAATAGAACAATCGAAGATAAATATTTAGCCGCCCCTGCGGTATACATAATTTCTCGTGAATCGTTTATCGGAAAGGTTGAAACCTGATTTACCGAATTTAAAGATCTATAATCTATAAAAAATCTAACAGTTGCGTCTTTTTTCGCCACGCAAACAATTGGATGACTAATTTCAGCATTTGACACTTCGATTAGATTTAATTCTAATAACTCCTCAATCTGCTTATCTACTTCCTCTATGTAAGCTACCGGTACGCTATATAACTTTGGTTTTTTCCTTGCCACCCCCGGTTTCAGATCAATACGATATTCCCCTACTTCCGCTGGTCGTACAGGACCCATAAACATCTCTTGATTCTCCCTCAAAATAGACTTTATATCTTTGACTTGACTTTTAGATAACCCTTTTATTCGAACCTCTCTATGTCTCGTTTTACTTCTTGATCCCGGTTCAAAATAGGAATTTCCCCAACATCTCCAAATTCCTTATCACCTTCGAAAACAATATTAACTATATTACAATTAGCAATAAATTCTCGTATTTTATTTTGGTGCACGTGCTTCCTACTCCCGTCGCCTAACTCAACTATAAACGAATGCGGGTTTCGTTTTTCGACGATAGTTGCCGGCCCTTGCCACCTAGAATATAATTTATTAGTTGAATCGGGGATTAACAGTATTACTTTATCGACAACTTCCAACGTTTTTTCTTTTGACCTTAAGTTATAATGATACGCCATTCTATTTTGTTGCACATCGGACGATAATTTTGCCTCATTTGCGGCTCTTTCTAAACATCTCCTAACTTTATACAAATACTCATGAATCGGCGTAGTATCTCGCTGCGCCTCCTTATTTTCTCCTGCCCAGGATGACTTAAGAATCGATAAAGGACCATCCGGCGTTCTACCATATAATATCTGGAAAGGTGCGATTCCCGTCGTAGAATTCGGAACTTCCCTATACGCCCATAATATAAATGGTATTTGTACATGCAATCTTTTTCCTTCTTCCCTAATAGTGTGATGTAACATACGTTTGAGTCTGATTAAAACGTTTCACAAGACCGTTAGACTGTGGATACTGTGGGGTCGAAAATCGTGGACTAGCGCCTAACCTTTTCTCGAATTCTTTCGTTAAGTCAGCAGTGAAATTGGTTCCATTATCGCAGGCGATTATATTTGGAATACCTGTCCTCATAAATATTTGAAATAACGCATCACACGCGGTTTTAGCAGTTAACCTATTTAGAGGGATCGCATCTGCCCATCTGGTATGTTGTTCATTTAAAGTTAGTATATACTGATGCCCTTGTGAACTTTTAGGATCAATAGGCCCAATTAAATCAACATTAACTACCTGAAATTTAAGTTCCGGCCGCGATACAGGGGAAATAGGAGCTCTATCATTCACTTTAACCCCTCTAGTCAATTGACACTCTAAACACGATTGTTTAGTTTCTCACAAAATTGTTTAGTTTCTTTCGCCATCCCCTCCCAATATAATGAATACCTGTTTCTCTGTAACATTTTCTTGGCTGCATGATGCCCTCCAAATACCGAAGTATGCGCTAATTTTAGGATTTCTTCCCTTCTTATCTTGGGTACTACTAATTGCGCTATAGTCTCGCCTAAGTATTTCTCTTTATGATACAATAAATCATTTACAATATAATAATCCTCTTTTTCCGTTTTAGATAATTCCCAACCTTTCTCTTACTCTTTACATTTCAATTGGGATTTCTTAAACATATCTGAATTGCTAACAATAGTTTTATTATCTTTCTCCACCTCCGTTTTTTCTGGATTCTGATTTTGTACATTTTGCGATCTTGCTTCTATTGCGTAAAGATTACAATTATCGTTACTCATACCCTCCTTTTCACACGAGTTATCAATAATACATTCCAAATTTTCTAATTCTTGGGGCTCTAGCAATGGCTCCTCGCGGTTGACACCTGACAACTCACTAATCACCTCGTGTTGTAAAATTACTTGCTCATTAATATTATCGGTCACCGCGCAAAGTACTTCCTGATGAATTATATTAGCTTATCCGAATTGTGGAATAGCTAAAGGTAATTTAATCAACGGTGATTTAACTGCTTCACCAAATAACCTTTGTAAATAAATACTACCCGCTCCTTTCAATTTCTCTTCCGGTACCAAATTTTTATGAATAACACTAATTTCACATCCAGAATCAACCAATCCCTTTGCTTTTTGCCCATTTACACTAACTTCAATTTTCTCAAGTTTATTTAATTTCTCACCAATATCATTAGTTCTCTGTTCGGCCTTTGCCGATATTCTCGTCACAATAGCTCCATTAGGTAACTCTTTGTTTTATTTTACCACAATCTTATGTACACCCGCCTTCTGGTCTCGCCCTTTATTACCACTATTATTTCCTTCATTCCCCACTTTATTACAAAAACGTTGGTAATGACCTCTCAAACCACATTTGAAGCATTTAGGCGCTGAAGCAATACTGGGTTTCTTAAAATCTATTTTCCTATCCGAAAAAGAATTAGTCTCATTACTCCCGTTTTGTCTCCAGTTACCACTAACTTTCCTATCCTCCCTCGGTCTCATTTTTTGATTGTTTACATACCTATCTTGACCTTTAAAACTTTTATACGTAACTTTATACGACTTATGTTTAGCGTCAAAATAATTGTCACATTCTTTAGCAATTTTAGGAGCTTCTAACCATTTACCCTGGTGAGTTAACCCAATATATGATGCAGTATCCTCATCTAACGTATTTACTAACTTATCAGTAACTATTAACTGGTTGACCTTTTCATAAGAGTCAGCATCTCTAATCTTGCAATATTTTTCAAATGTCGCTATTAGACGCGATACAAATAATACATGAGTTTCGTTCTGGTTTCTCCTAGCTTTCTTAAAATTTTCCAAACACGCCTTCGGTGTTGGCTCATGTTCCCTTAGGACTAACTCCTTTAATTCCTCATAATTCTCCATTTGTTTCGTAGTCGTATAAATTAACAAATTATCCGCCTTATCTCCTAACATATTTAGCAGAATTTCAGCCTGCTGGTTTTCCGGTACATTTTTAGTTTTGAATGCCCTTTCTAAACTGTTGAAAAATAAATTCCATCCCTCAGTCCCTTCTGGTACTTTGATAGACAGAGTTTTAACACTTTTGATCAATCTTTCAATGTTACTTTCGTTACTAGACTCCCTAGACCCATTAAAATTATTAGCCGATCCTTAAACCTTTAGCCTCTCCATTTCTAATTCATGTTCCATCCTTAATTTTTCTCTTTCTAACTTTTCCTGTTTTTCTTCGCGCTCTAATTTTGCCTGTTTTTCTTCGCGTTCTAAATGTTCCTGTTCTAATCATTCTGCAGCAATAGCGTCAGATAATTCCTTAATAACCCCCTCGTCATACCAATCACTGTCCATTATCTTTTTCCTAAGCTGAATTCTGGTATCACCTTCCACGAATTCAACACCCAATTCTTCGGCTATCACCTGAAGATCCACCTTTTTTAGTTTCAATAAGAAAGCCATACTTTCTCCGATTGTTATTACCATCCTGTAATACAACAATATTTACCTACCAAATTAACATTTCCTAAATTTCTAACTTAATACAGTTATATCTCCACTTATTATACTAATTAATACCCTTCAGATAATTGACGTATTACATTTCTAATTATCCTACTGACTAATCTAATTTTTCCTCAACCATTGATATCACACAATTTACTTCGAATAAAACAAAAGGTAAAACAGTAATTTCGATTTGACTACTATGCAATATAGATTCCAATTTGTACACTTAGATAACAACATACAATTTACATAATAATACTGATACGTTGAAATTGAATAAAAGTATTGATGTCAATCAAAAAAATCCACATAAAGAAGATTGGTATAACATGCTCATATAAATTTCTACAATTATCCTCACTAAAATATTTCCAAATTCAGTATTGTTCTCATATATAAAACAAATATACTCAAAATCTTCACTTTTGTTTTTCCTCACTATGGGCCTTTTTTGAGACTTTTTTTCTCACTATGGCCCTCTTTTGAGCCTTTTTTTCACTACTACTGGCCAATTAAAATTCTAAGCAAATGTTGCTATCAACTATTCAAACTTAAACATTATTGCTCCATTTAAATATTACCTTAACAATAATTTAAATTTAAGTAAATTTAATTATTCTTTCCAACTACTATTAACACAATGGCCTTAATTTTGTTTACTACCATTATTAGTAAAAAAATATATAGAAAGTCAATATTAGCTCAAGTTATTATGACCTTTCCTTAAAACAATAGGAAATATGGTTATTAATACTTCCTATCTATCTGAACACAATTATTTAATTGCACATAAATTATCTAGACAATTTACTTAAATTACTATTAATTGTATACCAACACAAATTGGTTCGAGATGTCAGGGGAAGGAAATGTTCAAAACACCTTACCTTATACTTTATCTGCTTGGGTACTCTTCTATTCACAGGTAGTTCCACGATGTAGTGATAATATGACACAACACTTGGTTCAATTCTCTCTAATACTGATACGGCACAGGCTCAACACTTTAGTACACACTCGACGATCCGGCATTACCACGCAAGAATTCCACTAGGTACTCCGGCATTAACACACTGCAACACGGCTCGCTGATCTCAGACGATTCTATCCCGACGCTGCCAACAATTTGTCGGACGTGCAGCATAATCAATATCATCAGCAATAATGCAGCAATGTCGGACGTGCAGTCGGAAATGCAGCATAGCAGCGCCACCTGTGGGGTGATTTACACCAAAAACTAAACAACACTAATCAATATCCGGGACTTATAGAATTTGAAGTTTTAGAAAATGTTATGAGTTAGTTCTTGAGATAAATCTATTGTGATAATCAGAGCCATCCGTTGAGTGATTTGCACCAGAACGTAATCAACAGCGTGTTATATCATGTGCTAACTATATAGAAATTTTAATGAAAATCCATGCACTTGTTCTTGAGATATGGCTACTATGGAAATTGTGAATGATGTAGCATAGCAGCACCACCTGTTGTATGATATACGCCAAAGACTAATCAGATCTAGTTTATATGAAGGTCTAACAAAATCTAAAGTTTTGTGAAATCCCATGCTTTAATTCTTAAGATAGATTACCCACAAAATTTTTGTCACATTCAGACAAACAGTCAGAGAGACTGATTGACAGAATTACAGACTCACGGACAGACATATGTCGAAACATGTTTTTTGGGTTCTTTGATCCTTTAAACAAATAAATCCGTAGAAAACCGTATTTCGAATTTTCACGAATCCAATACTTTCTTCTTGCAAAAATTGAAGAATGTAAGAAAAATATTTAATAAATGCACATTCCACAATTTTTGCTAGTCATTTTTCAAGTATACAGTTAAATTTCAGAAGAATTTACATTGTAATAAAAAAATGTGTAAAATAAAAAATTCGTTAAAGACAAAACTATTCTTTAAAGATTTTATTTGGAAATTATTTTTCCTTCAGACCTCTTTCAGGCATTTTCTTACTGAGAGATTTTCTAATCGTACTCGTTTGAAAATATTTTAAAATTCAGTTTTATTTTATCTTTACGTAATACATTTTACAATAGAATACTCATGGCTAATGCATTTTTCTCTTTTTGAATTTCTTTTGAAATCTATTTTGGAAAACATTTAACCAACATGCTCCGAGTATAAAGAAATTCTTATCAGATAAACATAAAAAATAATTTTTTTTTTTAAATACTTGTTTCCATTCGAAAAGAGCAGTATTTGACAAAGAAAAAACACATGGTTTAATATTTTTCAACAAGCGATAACTGTTTTTAGAAAAATATATTCCTCCAATCTTAATTTCTTATAAAGGTAGGATAATGTATTATTTTTAAATAAATTGTAATAAAATGGAGGTGAAAATTAATGCATTAATATTTCTGCATAAACAAATTAGAAGTTAGAAGCACGTTTTGTCGAGTCATTTTAAATAAAACAAATATAAATATTATTATTTTAATAATTGTTTTTCAACTTTATTTTGTTAAATATGAGAAATTGAATATTGTAAAAAAAAATAATTATAATAAAGGGTGTGAAATTTTTTATGGAAAATTTTTAATATATATATAGTTTGTTTATGAGTAACCGTTATCACTATTTCCTAAAAGTACCAGTGCAAATTTTTCAACAAGGACTACAGTAATCTTAATTAACCATTTGTCAGAAAGCATTCCGATCGCTTCATCTTATAGTTCTATTCTATTCCCTCCTTACTGGAATGCACACCACCAGGATCAACATTTAGTTCATTAACAAAATTAATAATATTATATTATTATTTTATGTTATTGTTAATCTTATATTATTATTTATAATATTATTAATCAACATCTAGATCATTAACAAAATTAGTAATACTATATATTATTAACATTTTAATAAAAATTTTAATTTTTCTGAAGAAAGGTGTTATAGTAAAAATAAAATACATTGATATGTTTCGGAACCGTCAAATAAGTTCCATAGTCATAATATAAATAAAACAAAATTTAAAATATTTCTCGGTCTGTACAAATGACACGCGACAATGAGATATAAATAACAAAAAACACGCGCTCTATTTAATTAGTTTTTTTATCATATATATTATTAATTTTGTTAATGAAATAGATGTTGATCCTGGTAGTGTGCATCACAATAAGGAGGGAACAGGATGAAAGGATAGGATGAAGGGACCGGAGTGCTTTCTGACAAATGATTACCGTAATTTCGGGTGTATAAGCCGCGGTTCAAACAATTCTTTTTGGACACAGAAATCTTATTTAGTGATTAAAGACAAATATTTACGGCTATCAAACTAGTTATGTTTGTTTGTTAAAAAATTCTGGCTCGAAAAAGAATTGTTCGATCTGCGGCTTATACACCCGAAATTACGGTAATTAAGATTACTGTAGTCCTTGTTGAAAAAAACTGCACTGGTACAAGATGCAGGAGCATGAATTAAAATTTTCCTGAAATTACTTTTTAAACAGTGATAACTAGTACTCACAAACAAACTTTCAGATTATGACAATTGATCAGTTTTGAAGAGATGTGAATAATCGTATTTTCACAAAATAAAAGTTATTAAGAAATAGAAGAAATGTTATCATATTGGGTTATTTAAATTAAATTATTTTTTAATGCAAGAAAAACGTCTTAAAATGTTAAAAATCGCTTAAAATAGAATAAAAATTATATTAAATAAATTTAAATTTAAAAAAAAATCCAAAAGTCTTTGGGATACAAATTTACATAGATAGATACATACATATGAAGTATATTTAAGCGTAATTTTGTAAACCTACGCGCAGCAGTCTCTTCGAAAGGCATTCAAAAAAAGTCATAAACAAAAACTTCCTTCTTTATTATTGCGTATATTAATTTTAATAATGAGCATGTGAAAGGAATGGATGATAAAAGACTGCCAAATAATTTTATTGATTTTGCGCAATAATTATAAAAAAGCAAAAATGAAGAGTGATAGATATATAAAAAATAGCTACTACTTGGTTATCCCATCGACCAAAAAACTATCGCCAAACTATAAGATTAAGTGCCAATAATGGATGATCGTGAATGTCCCATTGAATGATATTAAATATGATACGCGTGTTTAAAACGTCATTAAGTGATTTTTATTTCGACTTTTTATTTGTATTTTTATTAATATTCTACTAATTATTTGTTTTTTCATTATTTAAAATAAAAATTATGTCAACATTTATAATTTGGCTATTAGTTGGCGATTTGCGTAATTTGGCGAAATTGTTCGACGCGATAACAAAGTATTACCAAAAAATATATTGGGAAATTAAAGAAGCCGGAAATTGAAGGAGTTATTATTTGTACAGGATTAGGCCAACATTAGAAAACTATGGCAGATTTTGTTTAAAATCGAAGATTGGTGTTATTTGTCGTAAAGTCGAATTAGACGATAGTCATAGTGAACAAGGTGTTTTGGGAACAAATTTAAAGAATAAGTTCGTACAAATATAAAACCATTTCATATAGTCTGCGATAAATCGATTTCTATGGAAAGAACAGTACACAGTTTCCGCTCAATTCGCAAAAGTGTCATTTGAGGGGCTGTTTGATACGCAAGAATTAGTATTTAAAAAAAAAGAGTTCTTTGTGAGATTTTCATTAATTTAATTTAGTAAAATTTAGTTTTTGTGATTAATTCATTTCACAAAGTCAGCTTAAATTCCATTTTTTCCCTTTATATGAATTCATTAACTGTTTTTTCTATATAAATAAATTTTACTTGATCGGTATAATATACGAAAGGTGTTTTTACTTGATTCGGTACAATCATTATCCATGCTTTATTATGGTTACCTGTATCAATATAAATAGATAAATCAGTACTTATACAGTATATGTATAAAATTGATATATATAATCTATAAATATATATAAACTAGATAGACAGATCTAAAGATATACTGAATAGATTTTCAGATTAATGCTATATTTGGATAAATGCAGTTTTCCTCGATTGCAATACAGTATTTTATAAACCTTTCAGCATAAAACGATATTGAATTAGGTTCATGTTTTTTACTTTACATTCAGTACACAATAGATTGTATTTTAAATGTAATATAAAAAGTATTTTAGATTTAAAATCTATATTTATCTGTGAGTAATGCATTATACAATAAAATACTATTAGCTAATGTATTTTGTGCGTCGTTCTTTCTTCATAAAATCTTTCTTTTAAAACATTTAACAAACATATTCGAAGTACAGAGCATTTTTACCGGGCAATATATATTTATATTTAAAAAAGAAGATGGTTTCAAAGTTCTTTATTCTGATTCAAAAATACATAGATACATTTTAAGAAAAAAATAAATAACTTATCAATTTTTTTCAATCATTACTTCACATTATAGAAAAAAATGCATGATTTTATTCCTTCTGAAAGTAGGTTAGTATTGACAAATAAAGGTATATTTTTGATAATGTAGTACGATCATAAAAGTTATATAATCAGCAAAATTTATTTAATTTAAGGTTAGAGGAACGTTAAATCGTCATTTAAAGAAACATTAAAAATGATTGACAGAGAATTATACTGAATGATAAACTAAATAAAGTTAGACATTATATGTATATACAGGATGAGTCATAATTATCGAAACAATGGACTATTATCTTAATTATTGCCTCTGGGCACATACTTCCTATAGCAAAGTTCCAATAAAAAAAAGGTGCAAACTCTGATGAGATACGTTAAAACTCCATGAGACTTTTATTTGAGAAGATATAAAAATTAAATTTTTATACGGTCCCCATATGATAAATTTTTTGATTGAAAAAGTTTTCCATATCTGTTCCCGAATTAAAAAAAAAATCATTTTGACATCTACAAATTCCACAGAGATATTAAAAGGTAAAATTCTGCTAAATTCGGAAGTTATCCTGCCTCTGTCCGTCGAGTTCTTGACACAATTTCAACACAAACACTTCGGCTTTGGATATAAAATACACTGTAAAAAAAAGTGTCGATCTACTAAAAAAACTTTAGTGATCCTTGTAATTACTAAAAAATTTTTAGTAATCTTAGTCGGTTACAAGAATATCTGTAAGAATTACTAGAGAAAAGTTAGCAACGAATAGTTAATAATTTTATATTTTTAATAGCTATTACTAAAACTCACTTGGTGTGGCCTTGATAGCATAGTGGTTATAGTATCGGACTCCTGGCTAAAAGATCCCGGGTTCGATACTGGCCATTGCCAAATATGCCCCGAATGTATGCAGTGTAAGTACTCGTTAATAAATGGGATTATGAATATCCTGACGGAGCAGCAGCAATGTTTGGTTCTGCCATCTATTGCGGTTTTGCCGAAAATCTTCCGCTCCAGAAGTCTGGATGCAGGTCGAAGAAGACGCTCCAGCCCTATGAGCCCACGTAATGGTTATTAAAGATAATTTTGGAGATGTTACTAAAATTTGCTTGGTGGCTCATACTAAAAATTTGTAAGTTAGTTGTACAAAAAATTCTTTTGTTCAGTTTACAAAAGAAATGCTTGTTTCGCTTGCAAAAAAAAGTTTGTAATGGTTACTAAAAAATTCTGTGGAATACAAATTTACTAAAAAATTTTTAGTAACCTCTTAATTTTTTTTTTACAGTGTAGAGGCATATAGATTTTATTTTAAACATGATTTGAAAATATGCGGATGGCATCTGCACTAGAGATCTGCACAAGTTGAAACTTCTAATTACGGTCAAACCAATCCATAGGGAACGTAACATGACACAACCTGGAAAAAAGTTTAAATCATAGCCTGACTCAGTCTTCAATTTCTACATAGTTTTATATTTCGATATGGTTAAAAATTATTTCCTATAGAGGATTTCTGACCAAAAATACTTATTAAAGCCTTTCGCCTTTATATTTATAGTTTTTATTAAAGAATCGCCATTGACTGCGATGTGATTTTTTTTAGTCAACGAATCTCTATTTATATGTATGTAAATATTTCAAATTATACTTAGCATTGTAAATCAAGATTCTATGTGTTGGAAACTTTGAAAAATGATATACAGAATATACATTTTAAGAAGGAATTACATAGGAAAGAAAAAAATACCTTACTGACGTATTCCATTTTTAGGAAGTGTAAATGTAATTCATTTTTTTTATCAGGTATTATTATAATGATATCGCATGGATAAACATACTTTCTGTTTAAGACAAGATTCCACAATATTTATCATTAATTAATTTATTTATTTTTATTTTTTGCCTTTAAATCTATTATTCCTTAACGTTTCTTTTTTTCCCTTTAATAAAGGCGATTTTAAAATGTATGCGTCTTTCGTAATAATTTCGACTGAGCCAAATTTTACTTATTCTATATACGGTGAGTTAGAGACAATGATTTTAATACGGGTTGTGACGAGACTGAGATTGAGAAGTTTGTCCCGTCCAGACTTAGGAAGAAGGAGGCATCCCAGTACTGTATGAAAAAATGCGTTAAGCCCGGCTTGACGAGTCTTTAGAAAAATGTAACATCCGGTTTTTCTACCTGCCCTGCACTGTAAAAAAAATTCTGTGAAGGTACTAAACATTTTCTAGGAAACTGGGATTCCAAAAACTTTTCCTGTAACGGTAACAGCAAAAATTCAAGTTTTAGAATCGATTACATCGATTTTTCCTGTTCCGTTACATGAAAAGTTCTTGGAATCCCAGTTTCCAAGAAAATGTTTAGTACCTTTACAGATTTTTTTTTACCGTGTGGGTTCAGATTATAAACTTTTTTAACACCTTGTCGAGGTGATAAAAAACCAAAAGTTGTGAGAGCTAAAATTATAAAAAAGCTCATAATCCGTTTCTTAGAAAAAAGCATTGTTTTAAATAACTGATGGATATTTAAATAGTACAGAAATAAGATAGAAATTTATAAAGTTAAACTAATTCGGAAGGTAAACTACAAAAAGAAGTTACTTTTCACTTTCATTTTTTTCATTTGAAAATTTTATTAGAAGCCAAATTTGTTTAAAACTGTAAATGCGCCTTTCTGCATTATGGGTCTTTTTCTACACTATTTCTCTTTTTAAAATTACTAAAAGTTAAGAATCGTTAAAGAAAGTAATTGTAAACTTCAAACATGACTTTTAAAATTATTTTATATTAATTTCTTTTTGGAAAATTTGGATAAAATCTTTTCTTTTCAAAATACAATCTTTTAAAAATAAGTTACTTCATAATTTAAATAAATATTTTTATTAATTTTATGATTACTATTGAAAAAAAACCTGAAAGAGAACTAAAATTAGATTTTCTTCTTAAATTAAGGGAAAAGAAAAATGGAAATCCGAGATAAAATGCTTCGACGTATAACGATATTAATTTATCCCATTTAAACCAATATTAAACATTTGAAATTTTTATAAACTTTGTGAAAATTTTAGAATGAGATTTTGTTTGCAAATTAAATGGCTAATCATCCCAAGAAAAACAAATAATCAAAATTCTTACTCAATAGATGTATATTTTTTAATGTGTCCTTGAACTTTTAAAAGTAACATTGTTTCATTATTTGAGCGCATTTCAATTTGTGTCTAATCACTTAAATTATGATGAATTATTCAAACGGCTATAACTTTGTGAGTTTTGCAAATATGAAAATGCAATTTTTTATGTTATTTTCAGGAATGGACAAGAAAAGTCTTTCTTACAGAAATTGTTAAGAGTGTGAATTAGAACGCGGTTCTAATCTAACAGTAAAGTAATAAAACTGGACCGAAACCTCACCAATAATTGTTATCAAATACAGATGTAATATCCATGGTTACCTCGTAAACAAAAGATTTTTGAATACCATCAAAATATGTCTCACTGAAATCGGACTACGCTTAAGGAAGTTATAATTTAGGGGGCCACAAACTAAAAAGATACAACTTATCTATGAAGAATTCTGAGTGATATGGGTCTAAGCCAATGATGGAATGCTTCAACATGACAATAAACTCATGAATTAGGGTTACCAAATGCAGATATAATATCAATGTTCATTTCGTAAACAAATTATTTTTCAGTGCCATTTTGAGGTCTCATTGAAATCGAACCATGATAAAGAAAGTCATGATTTTGTGGAACAGCGTAAAGTAAAAGAGGGGAATTGAGAAAAAACAAATTAATAATTTCGTAACCTTTATAAATAAGTTCTTAACTAAAAACAACAAAAAAAAATTAACCAGGAAATAAAGAAGCTCCTATGCGAAATTTGACAGTAGCTCGCCACTAAAATAATAAAAACGCATGAAACTGTCTAATATAATGATGATTTAATAAAAATGGACAATGCCACACAGATTAAAGTAACGAAAGAAATGGCGATATAAATTAAAATAAAATTAACGATACTACAGGAAAGAACATCGATAAACAAATTATAGTATCGATAATTCGTTTTGGGCAATATTATTGATAAAATCGATTAAAAGTATCGAATTCGCCCCTCATTAAACTGCCTGTTAATCATTTTGAATAAAATTTGAATGTGATTGTAAATATTTGCTAACTTTTGCTATTATCTAATATTAAATTATTTTTTTTTATTGAAATTTTGATAAAAATCTCATAATAAATGAATTTAATGCGCTGTAAAAAAAAAATTCTGCAAAGGTACTAAGCATTTTCTAGGAAACTGGGATTCCTAGAACTTTTCCTGTAAAGGTTCACAGCAAAAATTCAAGTTTCAGAATCTGTTACATGAATTTTTCCTGTTATCGTTACATGAAAAGTTCTTGGAATCCCAGGTTCCTAGAAAATGTTTAGTACCTTTGCAGAATTTTTTTTTACAGTGTGGAAGATATGATGCATAAATTATTCAAATAGTAAATGGGTGTTTATAAAAATATTGAGTATAAAAATCCATAAACAATTTTAACATATTACACTAGCGGTTATTAGAATTGAAATGGCTATTTAAAAATTTAGTAAAAATGAATATTGTTTAGTTCATAATGACATTAGATGCAGTTTTCTAGTTTACTGCACAAGGAAAATAAAGTCTTTAGAGGGAGGGGGGTAGAGGATATACACGATTTCTTTTTAAAAAGCCATTGTTAAGAAATCAATTGTAAAAAAAAAAAAACAAAAAAAAAAACAAAAAAAAAAACAGTGACGAGTTGAGCAGAAATTAAACTATGTTTTGCATTTAGTAAATTTTAAAGTTTTTAAATAAACCATCATAATTTCAAAATAACTTTTTTCTGTTTTTAAATTTTAAAACGACGTTAAAATTCGAGATCACAAGTTTTGGAATTAATGCATTACCTTTCTATTACTAAATTATTTTTGTATATTTTTAAAGTTCTTAAAATAACTTCATTAATGTTGATATATTTTAGGGACATTTTACTTTAAAATACAAATATAAATATTTTAGATTTGTATTTTACCTAATTTAATTATATTAGATATTAAACCTTTGCACTTGAGAATGGATTCTCAAGGACCACTAGTGTCTTATGTAAATAGGTGTTTGAAATGCTCTGAACACCAATATTTTTAACTATTTTTTTTTTCGCCTTCTATAATGGCCAAATAATCTGTGATAAAAGATGATTGAATAAGCTGTAAAATATTAGTGGTGTCCAAAGTATCCCATTTATGAGGACACCTGAAAACATTAGCGTTGAATGAGAGTCATCCCTCAAGTGCAATGGGTTAATAAAATTATACAATCAGCAACAGACTTAACTAATGAGACATTCCTGGAATTGGCTTCATTTTAAATATTGATAATTTCAAAACAAAATAGAAAACCTTTTGCAGAGTTGCTTTTTTTGGTTAATCAACTGATGAAATACATTTTTATTATTTCATCAAATTTGATGATTCATTTTTTTAATCATTGAGTTTTAATGTGATGTCCTATAAATACGCCCACTTACTTAAAATTTTAATGCAGGAATCATAAATAATAGTTGTATAATGAGGCATTCATTCTTAAACATGAAAACCCGTAACATTTTCTGGATTAAAAAGCATTTTCTTAAAGAAAAACTCCGTTGAAATACACTTCGGTCATTACAAAATGCCTCATGTTTTGTTAATACGACAAAAAATCTCGAAAGTAGTTTTTTTCATTTTTTTTTTTTTTTTTTTTACATTCGAGATCAAAAAATCTTATGAAAATCAATGACTACAACATTTTTTGATTTACCTGAAGTGTAAATTTAAAGAAATTTTACTTGAAGTATAAACTTAGCGACCTGTTTTCAAATTAGAATTATAAAATTTTCTATGCAGTTTGGTGGCTTGCTGACTTCAGATATTTATCACCGACAAAGCCAAGATTTTTAGGAGATTTATGAAATAAGGTTCTGTAGTATTTTTCATGTATTAAGTTGATGTTTTAAGTATATAATATATTTGAGTGAGGTTTTTAAGTTAATTATTCATGAATTCTAGCCTAATTATCAGATAATGCTTTTATTTTCCTGGTTATTTAAATATCAGTTTAAAATCATCAAAATAAAAAGACACGATTCTTTTTTTTTTAACTTAGGAAAAATGGAGACAAGGAATGCATATACATGATTAAGAGATTGTCATTCGCCAAACTTTACGGTTGTATAGATAAAAAAATACTAAATTATGTTTATTTTAATGAGATTAAGTAAACTAAATTCACAAACATTCGATAGCTTAAATGCAGAATCTGATTAAGGTTTAATGCAGCTGCGTCCTCAATTTTTTTCTTGCGTGCCTTTTAGATGTCATATTTTAAAATTGTTTTAACTTTTTTTAATTAAAACAAACATTTTTTAATTTTAAATTATAATAACATCAATAGCGGAAACTTGGTCTTTCTAACTGAGCATTTATATTTCTATATATGTTTTCTAAGAATAGAAAATTATTATTATTTTTTTTCTGAGAATGTGTAAGAAATAGGAGGGAGGAAGTTCAACACAATAACATTCCTTAAACTCCTCGTTGCTTAATGAGGTCCGCTGAAATAGAACTATTTTAAATATTACAAGACATTGACAGTTTTTAAGTCTAATGATTTGTGCACATTTAATAATGCATAGAGTTATATGCAATAAATGTGCTTGTAAACAATGTTATAAATAACTAGTAAAATTTTTTTAATACGCAAAATCTAAAATAATGCGAATTCCCGCGGACAAAAATTTTAAATACAGACGTTATTTATAACACGCTCTTAATAATTTGTCTTTTTAATTAAAAAGTAAGATTTTTGATAAAAATCGATTGTCAGATTCATTTTTAAATTTCGTGCAGAAATCATGTGATGTATTTCATCATAAATATTTTGCTAACGAAAATAACCTCTAACTTATATCACCTATATAAATGATAGTTTTTTTTTTTCAAATGTCACAGTTTGTATTTATAAATGAATATCAATTTCAAGATGTTTAAAATGGCGTAACTTTTTCAAAATGTACGTGAAATGACGGTTTCCAATTGTTCGACATGTAACTAAATACTTTTGAATGTCGATGTAAACGAACTATGAATGTTACAGACATGAATTTCAGTATAATTCGTTCTATAATAAAAATCAGTGTACAATTTAGGTAAATACGAGCACAGGCAGACAGATAAATCAAAGTCATAAACACCTTTCAACTAAGTTATAAAATAATTTCATGTCAATATCAAAGATTGCATTTCTTTTGAACTGGCTGTTGTTTCGAATTATAGAATAATTGTCTATCAATTATTCCACATTTCTATAAAAAATAGTACTTTATTTTCGTAATTTTTTTCTTTTATTTTATTCGTATTTATTTAGTAATATTCTTATCTTGAAATCTAGAAATTTCGCAAGGTAAAAATGTAAAAATTAATGTAAAAACGTTTCCAAATCCTTTAAAAATTATTGTTTGCATATAAAACTCAAAGAGATTAAAATTGGAAATAAAAAGAGTAAGCAAATACCTAAAATATAAAACAACGCAGAATAATATTTATGTCTATGCTATTCAGAGAAAACGGTACCATAATTTATCCTGCTTTTAATTCTAAAAAAATAACGAAGGATTCTGTTCGATTGTTTGCTTTAAATTATTTAATTTTAAAGCAGTAGAATTTTCATTTCTTAAATTTAATTGTTATAATTTGTTTGTAATTTAAATATTCAGAAAAATAATTTTATGTATAATTTTTTTTACTATAATAAGATATTATTAGTAAATTCAATTGAAATAAGAATAACAGATTATTTAATGAGAGATATGTGGGGAAAATAGCATTCCTTTATTATTTATAAATTAACATTTAAGCAAATAAGCATTTTAAATATATTTATCATGAAAAATACAATTTCATACCCTTATATGCTGTTGAAATTTTTTAATGTATGGAATTCGCTACCTGCTTCTAAAATACTAGTAGACCCCGTGGCTTTGCTCGCATTATAGTTCAAATAAGCAAAAGGATATTTGTATGTCTAAACTTTATTACATTTTAACTAAATTATGTAGCTTTCATTACAAAAAGTAAAAAGCTACCTATTGCAGCCATCCAGAGGAAACCACTTCCGGAAAATTATGGTTATTTTCACCGATCATGACCCCCAGACTCCAAAACCACCCTCCGTTCAAACGTTGACATATATATATATGTATAACCATATATATATATATGGTTAACGTAACAATAACTTAAATAAAAATATTTTGTGTTATAGATACATTGATGATGTTTTAATAGTTAAATTAAATAACGATAATATAATTTTAGATTTCTCATATTACCCTACAACATTACAATTAGAGCCCTCCTCAATGGATTGCAGTAGTATTGATTTTTTGGATGTAAACTTAATTTTAGAGCGTAAAAAATTGGTTACAAAGATATTTGATAAACGGAATACTTTTAGTTTCCGAACTTTAAAGTTAATGAATTTCAATTCATGTGTACATGTCTCAGTAAAAAGAAATATTTTCAGAAATGGTTTAATTCGTATTGATAGGTTGAGTTCGGAAATTGGAGATGTGATTAATGACATTGTGGAGTGGTATAGACTGGGTTCTGAACAAGGTTACCCTCGGAACTTTATGAAAAATATTATGAATGATTTTGTTAGGGGTAGTTGTCGTCGAAATGAACTGAAATCATTATTGAATGGATTTGATGGTTCGACAAGTTTAAAGTTTTAGTTTGACGGACATTTGAAGGTTATTGATGGTCGATACTTTAATTTTAGTCTGGATTGCTTTTAGTTAAAATTTATTTATGGTTGTGACGGGCATGGGGGATGTTGCATGCATAAAATCAGATTTAACCCAGCAGTGCATGTCATTAGCCATGCCGCCCGTCTCCTTGTTTGTTACTTTTCGAGTTTCTTGTTTAAGTTATTTATGAGTTGTTATTTTGTTGGATCAGTTTATAATTTATGGATTAGTTATTGTTCACGTAGTGGTTTTCCAATTTTGTTTAGCGGTATAGATGTTCGTGAGTTTTTGCTTTTAAGAATATTTTTATAATTTATATATATATATATATATTTTTTTTTTAGTTAATCATATATGGTGTGCGATTTGAATTTAATATATCAGTTTTATTTAAATATATTTTGTCCAGTGATTTATGATGGCATGTCTACGTTTTCACTTGGTCAATACAGAAATGTATATAATGGATGTTATGAGTTGATTGGATTAGTATTAAAGAGTACTGTAGGCTGGAGTCAGGTATGTCTTTTTTGCTTTATATCTATAATGAGATAAGAAATAAATTGCATGCCATAATTAAATATTTGAAGATTACAATGGTTTGTTGATGTGAGGTGTTTTTTCTTAGGTGGTTAATGTCTGATGGTTGGTTATTATGAAGTTGTTTGGATTAAAATGTATGACTATATTTTAATTTATTTGGTTGATAATTTAATAAAGTTCAGTTTCGAATTTATTTTTATAGTTTTGATATTTATTGGTAGTTTATTCTGGTGTAAATTGGTTTTGAGAAGTTTAAGTATTTTTAATATTTTTATGGCTTTAGCTGAGTGTTTGAGTTCTAAGTACATTGTTTTTTTTTATATTCAATTATGAAAAATTTTGCACATTAATATGAATAGTAAAAAATACAATATTAACGGTACCGGCAAGATATGGAATTATAAATTCCGTAGTGCTCGGTCGGCTCCAGAATCCATGGTGGGGAGCGGATCGTTAGAAAGTGACCATGGTGGAAAAGAGTTTACAGAGTTTAGTGTTATGAGGAGTATGGCTAATAGTGGCGATTGTGTTAAAAGTGGCATAGATTGGAAATATGTTGGATTACGGAATGATTGTGGTTCAACAAAAGATAGTTGTGCTTATGGAAATACGGAATTTATAAAATATCGGACTAGATATATTTATAATAATTCAATGAATAGCCTTGGGCAAATTAAACATAGTTATATTGAGAAAAATTACAAAACTAGTAATAACACTGAGAAAAGATATAAAACAAGATGGTTTTATAGAAGGGACTTTAAAAAAAGTCAATTAGATAATGGTATACAGTTAGTTAAATATAGTGACAAACGTTGTAAAGTTTGTACTTGTGCAGAGATAAAACATAAAGATGAGAGGACAGAGGGACAATGTCTTAAATTTTGTAAAGTTTATAATTGTGTTTATAGATTAAGATGTAACGTTTGTAATCAATTATATATTGGACAAACATCTACTCCTTTAAACAGAAGGTTCAATAATCATAAATCGGACATTAGAAAACTTATCATCAAAAGTGAGGATCAAGAAATAGAAATAAAACATTTTTCAGAGCATGGTATTGAAAATATACGGATATCTATCATGTATATTATTCCAAATGAAATGGAAAGAAAATTGTGTGAGAATGAAATGATGAAAAAATACGGTACGGTATACCCATACGGGTTGAATGTTAAGTTTAATAATAGTAATGTAGTTAGAAATTTAAAAACTGAAAATATAGATGATTCTATTTATGCAAAAATAAATCATGATTTGAGGAATGAAATATTGAATGATAATTGTAAAAGTTCTTTTGATGTAATTACTTGGAATAATAAAAATATTAATAATTGTAAAGATATACTTAACGCAATAATTAATTATAATGGTTTAAGAAGAATTAATGTACTTAAGTGTTTAGTTTTTAACATTAAAAAGAAATTAATTCCCGAAACACTAAGGGCATTGCATGACAGAGTAGGATGTGGTAATATAGATTTAGCTTTAGATTTATTGAGGTATAGAATTAAAAACAGAATTTGCAATTTTACTGTAATTTAAATAATAGCAATAAAGGTTCAGTAGATAAGATATATTTTATGTTGGATTATGTTGGAAATAGTCAAAATAAACTAAATTATAATAAAATATTAAATAAATAGAATGATCTTTTACCTGTGGGCAAGGTTAAAATAATTAAAGCTTTTAAATATGATAAACCTTTGGGGCGTAAAATTTTTAACTATAACAGTTTTGCAAAAAATCTTGAGAAAAGTACCGGAGAAAGCATTTGTTATTGCAAAGATAGTGATTATATAAATTATATAGATAACGATTTTGGACACGTTATAACTGGAAATTTGGAGATAGTAGGGGATGCGGAGTTGAGGAAGTTAATGGAGTATGGAACAAAATATAGAGTGAAACGCATAATACCTAAAAGTGAATTAATTAAGCGCTTTAACTTAAATTTAGATATATTTATACAAAAATTAATGCATAGGTATAGTTTACCATGTAGTGTTTTTCAAGAGTGGAAATACCATATACTAAAGGAAATAAAAATGGAATACATTAGAGATTGTGACGGTATGTCACGAGAAAATTATACAAAAATTACAAAATCAATTAAGAATCTCCAGGATAAATTTATAGTTACATACGTTGACAAAGCCAACACAAATTACGCTTTGATATGTAAGAAACTTTATAGTACGCTTTTGAATGATTGCTATAACAATAAATATCATTATCAACTTTTGAATACAAAAATCACAGTTGTGGAGAATAAAATCAAAGCACTTTATAAAAAAGTAAAGTTAAAACAAAAAAGTCAAAATTTCCCATATCTTATATTAGTTCCCAAATTTCATAAAAAGCCAATTAAATTCAGAAGCATAACTTGTGGTTTCGGATCTTACATTGAGGTAGTTAGCAAAAAATTAAAGGAGATTTTAACAGGTGTGTTTCACAAAGTGATAGGTAGGGATTCAACATTTATTATAAAAAATAGCTACATCTTATTGGATAAGCTGAAAAAAATAAAAAACATTACTGGTCTGTATGCATATGACTTCGCAGACCTATACAATAATATAGATTTAACGGAATTAAAAGAGAAAATTGTGGAATTTTATGTTACTGAGTGTAAATCAGAAACTGATATCGATTTATTTTTGAATTTATTTAAATTTGTTGTAGAAGAAAATTACCTTTACGACGGTAAAAAAACGTTTAGACAAATTCGAGGCATTCCAATGGGGGGGAGTTGTAGTTCTATTATAGCTGACATATACCTATATTTATATGAACGTAACAATAACTTAAATAAAAATATTTTGTGTTATAGATACATTGATGATGTTTTAATAGTTAAATTAAATAACGATAATATAATTTTAGATTTCTCATATTACCCTACAACATTACAATTAGAGCCCTCCTCAATGGATTGCAGTAGTATTGATTTTTTGGATGTAAACTTAATTTTAGAGCGTAAAAAATTGGTTACAAAGATATTTGATAAACGGAATACTTTTAGTTTCCGAACTTTAAAGTTAATGAATTTCAATTCATGTGTACATGTCTCAGTAAAAAGAAATATTTTCAGAAATGGTTTAATTCGTATTGATAGGTTGAGTTCAGAAATTGGAGATGTGATTAATGACATTGTGGAGTGGTATAGACTGGGTTCTGAACAAGGTTACCCTCGGAACTTTATGAAAAATATTATGAATGATTTTGTTAGGGGTAGTTGTCGTCGAAATGAACTGAAATCATTATTGAATGGATTTGATGGTTCGACAAGTTTAAAGTTTTAGTTTGACGGACATTTGAAGGTTATTGATGGTCGATACTTTAATTTTAGTCTGGATTGCTTTTAGTTAAAATTTATTTATGGTTGTGACGGGCATGGGGGATGTTGCATGCATAAAATCAGATTTAACCCAGCAGTGCATGTCATTAGCCATGCCGCCCGTCTCCTTGTTTGTTACTTTTCGAGTTTCTTGTTTAAGTTATTTATGAGTTGTTATTTTGTTGGATCAGTTTATAATTTATGGATTAGTTATTGTTCACGTAGTGGTTTTCCAATTTTGTTTAGCGGTATAGATGTTCGTGAGTTTTTGCTTTTAAGAATATTTTTATAATTTATATATATATATATATTTTTTTTTAGCTAATCATATATGGTGTGCGATTTGAATTTAATATATCAGTTTTATTTAAACATATATATATATATATATATATATATATATATATATATATCTGATATTTGTCATGCGATAACTAACCTATTTATGAACCGATTTGAATGAATCTTGGTATGTACATAGTACATACAAATATCTCAACCGAGTTCGTTGGCCAGCATCATCCGCCATTTAGTTTCAAAATGGCGGCCCTTTTAAATTAAAAAAAAATTTAAAATTTAAAATTAATGCAAAAAAATTAAAAGTTGAAAGATATTTTTCTTTTACGTGTTAGAACTTAAAACAACGATTCCAGACCACTTTTTTTTTGTCTATATCTTAAAAAATGAATGAGTTATAGCACTTTGAATTTTTCTTATGGCTGACATTTTGAAACGATCTGATTTTGTCACGTAATAACACGCATATTTATGAACGGACTTGAATGAAACTTGGTATGTACATAGTACATACAAATGTCTCAACCGAGTTCGTTGGCCAGCATCATTCGCCATTTTGTTTCAAAATGGCGGCCATTTTAAATTTTTTATAAAATTTAAAATTTAAAATTAAATACGAAAAAATTAAAAGTTGAAAAATATTTTTCTTTTACGTGATAGAACCTAAAACAACGATTCCAGAACCCTTTTTATTTTGTCTACATCTTAAAAAATGATTGAGTTATAGCACTTTAAATTTTTTTTATGGCTGACATTTTGAAACGATCTGATTTTTGTCACGTAATAACACGCGTATTTATGAATTGATTTGGATGTAATTTGGTGTGTACATAGTATATACGGAGGCTTGAATCAAGTTCGATACTCAATTCCATCCGCCATTTTATTTCAAAATGGCGGCCATTTAAAAAATTTTATAAATTTTTAAATTTAAAATTAGGTACAAGAAAGTGAGAAATTTAAAAAAGATTTTTCTGTTTTGCATTTGACCTTGATACAAAGATTCAGAGCATTTTTTGTTTCGTCTGTATCTTACAAAATGGCTGAGTTATCGCATATATATATTAATCGATTTTAATATGAGTGTGCATGTGCACCTGAATTAAGATTTCGACCAAGCTCATAATCAGGTTCTACTAATATAACTTAATTTAAAATAAATATATATATATATATATAACAAATTAAAAAAAATTTCGCCAAAACTAACCTTTATACTATCTTAATTTTCTTATAATAATATTCCTTACCTACTTCAAATTATTAAATTAAAATCTTGTTTCTAAATCTAATCTGTTAATCCTTATGCAGACGATATAAATTCTTAATTTGCCTTAAAAAACATTATTCCAGTATGCGTAAATTTAAAAAGATGGCTCTAAATTAAAAATATTCTTAATTAAAACTTTATTTCTTAATATTCCAAATAAAACTGATTTCTTCTATGTTTTTATCAACCCTTTTTAAGAAAGTCTTATTAAATTTATTCCAAAACCATACCTTTCAAAAAATATCATTATTTTATTTTATCTATTTATTTATTTTTCCTACGTCAACCTTTGATGTGTGCATATTAATAAATTCATTTCTTTTCTTTTTCTCTTAAAATTAATCATTTATAAAAATCGTCTGCGTAAGATATTTAAAATTCTGAGTCAATTATAAATTGGTTAAATAATATTTTTTAAAATAAATTTATCGTCTGTTTAAAATAGCCTCGTAACTGGACCAGAATTCTATTTACATAAAAGAATGATGGTTTGGAGGTTACAGAATGTTCCAGTACTTTCTTTTTAGTTTAGAAGGTGGAAGTCTCGAGATGAGAGAGAAGATTTCTTGGGTTGCTTCTTCGATGAGGACAGCTCGCTGAAATAATGATGGAATTTTTGCAAAAGGAGCTTTTCCTTCCTCATTATTACGAATTTAATAAATGAATTTACAGCAGCCCATGACTAATTATTGGATCTTCTACATTTATTATTTTATTTTGTTTTTTCCCTCACTTGCCATGACTGCGTGTTTCTTTTTAACCAGTGGAAATAATTCGAGTTCTCCTTAAATCGTCACATATAAGTATATGAAAGCTACCTCTTCCTCCCGGCACTGCCGGAAGGACTATTTTAATATGACATTGCATTAGGCAGAAATGAGACTTCAACTAGTATGAACTAAAACTATTTTTTTAAAAATGATAATTTAAAAAGTATTTTGAACTTTCATCCTCAATTTACATGCTTTTTTAGTATTCATTTGAAATTTTGGATTTTTTAGAAACCAACTTTTTTTAGACAAATACATCTTAAACTTAACTATTCTGCCAAATATCAAGCTTCTTCTCTAACTATCTGCCATCTTTCTAGTAGAAGTGGCACCAACATAAGACCTATGTTTAAATAAGAGCTGTCACCATTATTTAAACAACATTAATATTCAAAAAGATATGTTATTTCCTAATATTCCATAGAAATGTATCTTAGAAAGTTTTTGAAGGGATTTTTAGACTATTATCTATTTATGGTAACTGTGGCTGGTAGTGGCACTGGCACAATATGTATCCTGTGTGGGTTCAGAAACTGTTACTAGGGATTTGCAGCTATTACTTTTAGAATCAGGTTAATATTTCTTCACCTTGCACACAAATCGTAATTTAAGATTTCTTTTGAAAGCTTTTTGCTCCTTTCCTTTACTACATTCAGTTTGAATTATATTTACTTTCGATTGTTCTTAGATTGCATTTATATTTCATAAGTAACTAACATGCTCTTATTTATCCTTTTTATCCTCTTTAGCTAACATAAATCGCAATTTAGAATGTTTTCTGTGCATGGAACACTCTGACGAGAGTTGTATAAGTGTAAAGTATAACTTATGTGTTATGAGGTTATAGCATCACCAATTTGTAATCATATTGGTGATGATTTCATAGAAAACATTCTAATCAATTTAGACTGTTTTCTGAACATGGAACACTCTGACGGGAGTTGTATAAGTGTAAAGTATAACTTATGTGTTATGAGGTTATAGCATCACCAATTTGTAATCATATTGGTGAAGATTTCATAGAAAACATTCTAATCAATTTAGACTGTTTTCTGTACATGGAACACTCTGACGGGAGTTGTATAAGTGTAAAGTATAACTTATGTGTTATGAGGTTATAGCATCACCAATTTGTAATCATATTGGTGATGATTTCATAGAAAACATTCTAATCAATTTAGACTGTTTTCTGTACATGGAACACTCTGACGGGAGTTGTATAAGTGTAAAGTATAACTTATGTGTTATGCGGTTATAGCATCACCAATTTGTAATCATTTTTCATCAGCTTGCGATTACCTAAGATTACATAAAAATCGTAATTTAAAATGTATTTAAAAACTTTCCCTTCACTTCATCCTTCTGAATTTTGAATTTTCTTTTGGCAGTTTTTAGAAAGCATTTGCAACACTTATAAATGATTGACACGCCAAATTCCCACACCGCTGGTCCCTGGTTCGAGTCCTGATAGCGGCATGGGTGTCTGTGTTGTCCCTGTGAAAATGTATGTACTGGCTATTCTGCAATAAAGTGTTCTATATGGCTTCTTGTGATCATTGGAGGTTATGACGGCGAATAGCTGTAGCGCCCACCTCAAAGCAAATAAATACAAATACGCCAAATTAGAAAAGATCAGTCTGCTCAGTTTTACGAAAAAGGAAATTCTAAACATTTTTTGCTCTTGGAATATTTAATGGTGGTAGTGACTATAGCATACAATATAGCCTACTTTGAAGCAGAAATTGACATCATTATTTTGCAAACACTGCTTTTGAAATCGATTGAATGTTTTCCTGAGATTACGCAGAAATCACAATTTAAAAAAATTTTAATGCGTTTTTAAAATTGGAAATTTCGTTTTTTTCGAAGCTGTTTTTGGAAAGTGTTTAAATCTTATAAGTAATTACCATGCCAAATTTCATGTTGCTAGATCTAACACAGTTCTAACACAAAAATCACAATTTAAAAAGGTTTTTACTCGAGCATTCCCTCCCGGCGGTTGTGAGACTGACATGAAATCGAAAGTATGTCGAAGTAAGGTCTGTCAAAGCTTTTTTGCATATTTTCAACCACTTTTAAAATTTTAATTTTTTTAAAGAAATGTCCTTAAAATCATTTAGATCTAAAATGTGTCTACAATGCAAAATTTTACGAATCTAAGCTCTTCGATAATACAAATATCTCATTTTTAAAACATTTTTGCTCATGCACCCAATTTCGGTAGAGGCAATTGACGTAAAATATTCCCTGTTTTGGAGCAAAAGCCGTTACCATCATTTTAATGCTTTTATTTTTGGTATAGTTTCAATTCTTACTAATCTTCATTAGAAAATGCGATTTAGAACGTTTTTTATGCATTTTCATCATTTTTAATCTTCGATTTTTTTAAGGAAAGCACATAGAAGTCATCGATATCTTATAAATAATTAACATGACAAATTTCATGCTTTTAGGCTCTTCAATAACACAAAAATCTCATTTTTAGAATGTTTTATTCTCCTGGATGCCATTTGAGTTACAGGCATTGACATAAGATGTAGTCGATGTTTGAACCTGGGCAAACACGATCATTTTGATACCATTACTTTTGAAATCGATTCAGTAGCTCCAGAGAAACCTCCAACAAAGAAACAAGCTTTACCTCATTATAATATAGATACCAATGCATAGACTATGAGACCTTGCCTGTTAAGCTGATCAGTGAATCTTTTTGTGGATGCTAACGAATATTGCAGCAAATCTTGCAAGATTCGTAAGCTGATCTAATGAAGATTAAATCTAAATAATTTTAGTGAAATTTTCCTTATGGTTTTAAGCAATATGGAATATTCTATTGAATTAAAAAAACAATTTACCATGACATGATACATAAAGCATTTGTGGATTATATTGTTTTAATAATAAGGGAATTTTTTAGGGGGGTGGGTCTTTTATGGACATATATTTTTATTTTCTCTTTCCTAATAGGAAACTTTTAAATATACTTATATTTCATTATCGGATTCCCTTGAAAATCACACATTTATCTTTATACATCTATACTGTGGGAAGCGATGTGTTTTATACTGTGTACTGTACTAAAAATATATCTAATCAACACTAAAAGCTGCATCTATATCCTATCAGCTTTTTTTTTTCTTTTCACAATCGTGTTCATATAATTAGAGGACTGTTTCTAGCAATTCGATAAATAAGCAAAGTTGAGTGAAATGAATATAAGAAAACATTTTATGAAACATTATTTAACTAGCTTTGTAAGCCAATCAAAATCCATTCAGTAGAAACAAATTTATTGACGACAGGAGTAATATCAGCATGTGCACTATATAATATATATTGTTGATTAAGTAAATATTTTCAAGAGTATAAAATTTAGTTACAATTACTTCATTAACAAATTAAAGCTTTAGGTGACAAAGCCTTTTTGCAATGTCGGATATTAATAGTGTGGGAACGTCTGTGTAAATCTGTATATGAATTTATTAATATTATGATCATAACAATTTAATAATAAATTTTACTTCAATCGAAAACCACGGACATAGCTATAAAAGAATTTGCAGCAATTTATATCGATATAATTTAATCTTTCTGAATTATTTTGAACAAGCCTGTATAATATCTTTATTTATGCACATAGTACAATAAACCAAAATTTTAATAAGCTCGAAATTACATATTATTTCTGAAACACACTCAGTGGAATTTTCGTTCACTTACACTATATGGCCAAAGGTGACATGTCACTTGCGATTATAGAAATTCTGTTAAATTTATTTATTTATTTATGCCTAAGTGGGACAAGATCACCAGATCGCTAGGATCCGGTGTAGACCCTATTTGTCCCACCCGGAATGTTCCCCGGCATGTGGGGATTCATTACAATAACTTCAAAAAAAAAAAAAAAAAAAAAAAAATACATAATATACAGGCTGTATACAACATGAACACAGTGGTATGCGCGCCGGAGACCTGCTCCATCACGACAAGTGGCGCTACGACTGCCAAAAGCTCAACAAAGGCTCTAACGCGACAGCGGGCAGTCTTAGGAGAGAACGGTTAAGTGGTAAGATTGGCCAGGTCCATAAGGAAGTGATAAATTTGTGCCAATTGACGGAGTAGTTTTGGGCGGGTTAAGATATTTGTGAGCCAGGTATCTGGGCGGGAATAAGGGTTCTTAAGGTGCCAGGCCTCTGTGAGTGTGCAGAAGAAATAGTAGTGGTCTGGAGACCCTATGGCCCCACACTCACAGAGGTCCGTATCTGAGCGTTTAAAATAATTTAGGTATGTTCTGAATGGACCATGGCCGGAGAGGAATGCTGATGTGGGAGGGGAGAAAGCTAAGAGATTGTATGAGACTTTTGGGATAAGGGAATAGGTGTGCCTGCCTTTGCTTGAGGCATCCCAGTAGAGTTGCCAGTCAGAAAGAATGTTTCTTTTGAGGAAGTGGCGAACATGAGACGGGGGAACAGGAAGGGGGATATCTATGTTTGGACGTGAGGTGGCCTCCTTGGCCAGTGCGTCAGCTAGCTCATTGCCAGCTATGCCGATGTGAGCGGTGACATGGCCGAGAGAGACCCTATGGATGAGAGTTTTTAAGATAACTTTTATCTTAAGCACTAAAGGGTATTTAGTTCTATGGGCGAATATTTCTTGTAGGCTTGAAAGGCTGTCACTATAAAGGTGAAAAAAAGTAGTATGAGGATAGAGAACAATCCATTCCAAGGCCCGCAGGATTGCGAAGAGTTCTGCTTGGAACACCGAATTGTTATCTCCAATCCTGCAAGCCCACTGATGAATAACAACACTGTCTTTGAAAACACAGAAGGATGATGCTACTCCCGTCTCCGTGTGTGAACCATCGGTGAAAATGGCTGGATTTTTCGAGGGGCTGTAAGAATGCTTATTAACATTAACTTGAAGATAGGATGTCTCATCCGCCGGATGCATAGTCCAGCTGTGGACTTTTCTTTGTAAGAGCAAGTTAGGGAAAAGTGCTGACTGTGTTGGTTCGTGTTCTAAGTGTAGTATTCTGTTTTTCTGAAATTCGTAAGCGAGAGTTAAGTGTATGGGTGGAATACCAGTAAGTACTGTAAGTGCATCCGTTGAGATAGTTCTATAACCTCTAACCATTTGCAGAAGGAATATGCGCTGGATAGAGGCAAGTTTTTGCTTAGCCACTTTGGTTAGCGAACCTCCCCAAACGCCCACACAGTAAAAGATGATGCGTTCAATGATTATGTGGTACCATGTTTTTAACATATTGGGCTTGATGCCCCATGTTTTTTATGTTAATTTACAGGAATTATGGTAGTAATTTAAAAGTTTAATTTTTAGTGCTTTGATATGTGGAATCCAGCTCTGATGTTTATCAATAATTACACCTAATAATTTAAGAGTATGAACGTGGTGGACGCTAACCCCATTGTTCGCATCACGGGCTTGCGTTTGAGTTCTCTTGGTTTAATGAAGGTTAAAGCTTGGGATTTTCCGGGTGAAAGCTGGAGATGAAGGCGAGCCAACAACTGGCAAAAAGCAGGGAAAGCTCTTGCCGCTTGCAGTTCGAGATCCAGACGACGACGGCCCGAAAAAACAAAGTTGAAGTCATCTGCGAAGGAGTAAAGATTGAAGCCTAATTTCTCCAATTCTTTTAGCAAGACATTGGCAATAAGCAGCCAAAGGACTGGGCCCAAGCACGAACCTTGGGGGCAACCCTTTTCTAATGGGTGAACTGAAGTTCCTGAACCCCAGTTGATAAGAATGCTACGAAATTTAAGATATGTTGCAATGGTTCCAGCTATGTTTCTCGGGCAGCCGATTTCACGTAATTGTAATAAGATGTCCCGCCACTCTACATTGTCGAAAGCACCTTTAATATCTAAGGAGACAAGAGTTGTGTAATTTCCTTCAGCTATGCTATGAGCACAGGAGGTAAGAATTGCAAACAAAGCCTTTTCACATGATCTGCCTTCTCTGAATCCGTATTGTCTGTGATGAAGTAAGTTATTAGATTCAAGAAAGTGGTTAAGCCGAAATACAAGTAATTTTTCTAATAATTTGCCTAAGGATGGTAGTAGGCAGATTGGGCGGTCAGAACATAAGATAAAAACAGTTTATTTAAAACGATTAGGGCTCACGGAACGTGGAGCAGTTCTGTAATTTTAACAACTGATAACAATACTAGGAGATTAATCTCATACTCACAGCTCCGGCACTAACTTAATCGGGGCACTTCTGATTACTTCTCCTTTAAACTTCGGCTAAGCTGCTAGATAAAACTTTATTAGACACCCCGTGGCTATATATATATCCTTTATTAATTTTGAAATAGTCAACGCAATTACTATTAACTTCTTACCACCGGCCAACTTCTCGAGTCGAATTCCAAAAACTCCTTGTCAACTCACTGGAGGCTCGCTAATCCTTGATATCGCTCGCTTTAGATTCACTACTAGCTGGCCAATGCCGCCAGACACACACTGCTAGACGGCACTAGCTGGCTAATGCCGTTAGACACCCTCCTAGCTGGCTAACGCCGCTATACACACTCCTAGCTGGCTAACGCCGCCAGAGACGCCCCACACACTCAAATACCAAGATTTTATATGCTGCAAACTGAAATACTACAAATTTACATATTACTTCTAAACGCGACATAACTGTAGAATCCGAGAAAGACACACATGCTCTAGAAAATTAAAGTAAAAGAGAGGATAGATGTCGCTTTCACGCTTACACATGTTAAATCATTGACGTCACGAACTCAAAAATTCTAGAGTGCCTTTATTATAAAGGTAACTCCCTCACAAAATATCTAAAACAATACATGAGGAATCATCCCGTAACTCCAAGAGTGTAAATAGAATGGTACAGGTCACATATTTCCGCAAAGATTGTTTCCCGAAACTACACAGCGGACCGTCAACAAATTCAAAAACAACGAAGATCTTTTGGATAACCGTGAAAAATTAAAGTTGCAAAAGCGTTCCAACTGCACATTTAAATTAATTGGTTTAGTGTAATAAACTGTGCAATTTTTGTAAAAGACTCGAATGAAAATTAAGGCTTTTATAAAAAATAATCCCAATTTTTGCCACGTTTTTTGCATATAGTTTGCAAAGTTCGTAATATAAAAAACGGCTATTTTCAGAAAGCATGACAGAAAATATTTTATATAACATTTTGTAATCAGACTTAAAGAATAATAAAAACTGTATAAAAAATGATCAGGTCTTCGAAAAAAAATTTCACTGCGCATACGTAAACGCAATCAAATTATAAATTACATAATGTGTTAAATGTATTAGATAAATGTATAGAACAGCTTTTGGAAATGCCTCAAAAACATAGCTTGAAAATTATCGTCGATAGAAAAGCTCAAAATCTGTTTTTCCTTCAAGGAAGCAAAAATATGAGAGGATGTATCCAAATATAGAAGTACGTGCAATATTGTGTATGCTACATTGAAACTAATCAACGGATATTACATACAGTCCTTTATCTTTTTGCTTTGTTTTGGGAATAACTTTTTATGAGGTTATTCTATCGACGATAATTTTAAGAATTTTCAAACTATGCTTTTGAGACAATCACAAATGTTGCTCTGCACGCTTAGCTGACACATAATGCAAATAATGTTTTAATTGCGTTTAGGCATGCACAATGAATCATTATATAGTAGACTTACACAATTTTATACAATTTAGATGCTTTAAACGAAAGAACTACTTTAGATGCTTTTAACTTAGATGCTTTAAACTAAAATCTAGTCAGTAACAACTTATATCAACTTATTATTTTGATGGAAATATGATGAAAATCCGTGCATTAGTTTTTGAGATAGAGCTGTTGCAAAATCTTGAAAAAGAAATCTACATAACAGAACCACATGATATGTGACCAACAGCAAATACTTATCAGGATCAATTTTTTATCAGATACTAAATAAATCTGAAGTTTGATGAAAATCCATTTTGTTATGGAATATATTCCTTAAAATACATTTATTGCAAAATCGTGAAAAATGCAGCATACTAGCGCCATCTGTAGGATAATTCGCACAAAAATTGAACAACACTAATCTGAATCAGGAAAACACTGAATTTGAAGTTTTGGAAAGATCCTTGCATTAATTTTTGAGATATATTTATTGCGATAATCAGCAATTATATTGTAATAGACAAACAGTCTCTGAGGTAAAAATTTCTATACTTTAGTGCAGTAACGCTTAGCGCCAAACCGGTTGGTTTATCTCTCCAAAAACTATCATTGGAATTGACGATTCTACCGAGATTAGTTTGTTGTCTGTGTGAAACCGAAGCTTGTTGTTGTTGTTGTTGTATTGACCAAGATATTGGCCCGGTGAGCAGCTTTACATTTCTATATAGCTGTCTTACTCCGCTAAAACCGAAGCTTGACAGCAGAAACAGAAATTTCCAACACAAAAGCAGAAAATGACAATTTTTTTTCGGGGGAAAGGGGAGGGGTAAACGAAAACAGTACAACTGCAAACTGCTATTAAAAATCGTAATAATTATTAAGTATTAGTACTATTTCAGTAGTTGCAGGAAACATTTTAAATTACTCAGTTTTATTGCACATTTATTAAATTTATGTTTCATTAAGAATTCTTAATTTTGTTATGGAATATTAGTCGCAAAGCTTGGTTAACCCAAAAGTATTGTAAAGGCTAATAGTTTGTTTATTAATCCGAGCTTTGCTTCTGTAAACGCTTCCATATTGTCAGTGATTTTTATTTTTATTTATGTGAAAAAAAATTACCCTTTTTCTTAGGTAGGGCTTCTACACTAGCTTAAAAATAATAATTAGGCTTTTCAAAGATGACTACAATTATCATTTGATATTTGAAGATAAATTACCAAGGTTATTATTAAGAAAATAATTAATGTTAATAATTGTGAATGAAAATTACATTGTAACAAACAAACAGGAATTATCACACCTTTCGAATACCTTTATGCTTATCTTTATTACTTCAAATATAACATAAAATTTATTTAAACAAAAATGCTTTATTCTTTGCTTAAAAAAAAAAAAAAAAAAATACGACTTTCTCTAAATTCGACTGTTGACACAACTTTAATGTAAAACTTTAGCCGTATCAGTGATTTAACTGTAAAAGAAAAAAAATCGTATAAAAAAAAGTTATCCTTATAATAATAAATCAGATCAAAATTTTATGAAATGTGTTGCAATAAATAAATAAATAAATAAATAAGTAAAATAAAAAAGAGGTTATGCATAATAATACGTTTAATAATATCAGAATTATATGTATACACACTTATTGTAACCATATATTTAATAATCTAATTTTCCATGTTTATTATTTAATAAACGTGAAAAACTAAATTTCTTACATTTGAAAAATAGTCTGCATGTAGACAGCTTATATATTGTTCTCACTGAATTTCAACATTTGGTAAATATCTATGCTGCATTGGATTTATTTATACAAAGTATTTATATAATAATATATATAATCCATAATGAGATGCTGCACTGTGCAATCATTTAGGAACTGTTTTAATGTTAATAATTATTATCGTACGATAGTTTAATAGATTGCAGCTACTTTTGGATTTTCCACTATGAGCATATTTTGGCATAGATTTAAGATTATACTTTTAAAATAACATTATTTTATTGCTGCGCAGCGCATAAGTTTGTGTATTTCTTTCTTTCATTATAATCATTTCATTTTACTTGCTGTAAGCCTATAACTTTTGTAATTTTTGCCGCTGTTATAACACAAGATCTGCCAGAATTAAAATTTAATTCTGTAATGTTTTTGATACATACTTATTGTAACCATGTAGTTAATAATCTGATTTTTCATGTTCATTATGCTTACAAACAGTTTATATATTGTTCTCACTGAATTTTAAATTTTGATAAATATCTATATTGCATTGGATATGTTTATAAAAAAGTATATATATACATGAATAACCATTAATCATAAAAAAACGCATCAACATAATGAAATGAAAAAATAAATTAAAAGGGATATTTGAAATTTTCAGAACTGTAGTAGACTCGCCCGACCCCAAATACTATAGAACTGTAAATAATGTGTATAGTTTCATATTTGCATTAGCCATGAAAAGCAAAAAAATACAAACTTAGGGCTACCAACACACATGAAATTAAATTAAAATGGAGAAATACATTAAAAATAAATCACAATAACAATGTTAAAACACATAGAAAAGTAAAAAAGAATAAAAAACATACCAGACACTATACTTACTCTTATATATATATATGTATATGTATATATATATATATTTATATATATCTATATGATTGAAAATTATTTGATGCTTCAATTGTTAGATTGTTTTGAAATTAGAAATTAATAATTGGAAACAGAAAATTATTTTCAAAACAGCAAAATTTACCCAAAGTTGCTTTATTGAAGATTAACTTTTTCGGTACTGAATTTTTTTACAACTTTGGGAAAAATTACTCTTTTGCTAAGAAAATTAAAGTAGTACTAGATGAATTCTGTCAAAACTTGACGGAAAAAAATCACCACAATGTTGGTTAAATAAGCTTCTTCATTGTTTAATACCTTTAGGGGCGGTAAAGGCCATCAGGCACATAAATTAGTTTTCCCAAGATGGATTGACTAATTCTGATATATTTTGTTTCTGGTAGGCAATCAGCAAATTGTACAGGGTTTATTATTATTTTCTCCATGACCTGTCACCTAATTTGACATCTTTTCTTGACCAATCGACAAAATGTTTTTTTTTTCTTTTCGCGGTTAATAAATGGTATATTTTTTTAATTACAGACAAATGACACATTTTGTGCAAAAAATATCTGAAAGGGTATGTAAAAGAGAGTAGTAAGAGTCACCAGTACATAAGATAGTTTAAAAAGAAATGCTAGGCACATCAAGTAGTTCCAAAAGGCCTGCCGACAGATAATGTAGTTTGAAAAATAACGCCAGGTAATAACATACTTAGAAAAGCATCACTAATGCAACAATACGACACTGCCCGAAATAAACAATTCTTTAATATCGATTAAATATCTCAATTTGGAATTTTAAATTACACTTAAAAAATATTATTTAACAGATCTTTATGAACTCTTTTTTTAAAATTTTACTATAATAGATTTTTTTTCTATTTTCTTTCTTTCCCCCCTAGATGTTTAACATTTTAATATTTTAAAACCAAAATCTTGAAACTTCAAAACTTATGTATAATTTCTTAGCTTTATATCATAGTTTGATAACTATCATAATTTGAAATTTTAGGTAATACGTATTTCTTATTTTTTTTTACCTTTAAAATAATTCGTAAATTTGAAGGACACCCATCTGAAAACTATATTTCTATTTTAGAAAAAATATTATATTTGTAATTTTAAACTAATTCGGTTAGGAAAAATATTTTTTTAATTATTTCTAAAAAAATCAAGTTTTTACTGACCATACAAAATGAATTTTTCTTTCTTCTTTTATTTTTCAGCTGAGAAGAAAGGACATCATTGAAAAGTTTGGTTATTTTTTTTTTTATTAAGATCTGATTTACCAGTGCGTTCAAATCTTCTCGTCCGATCCATTTTTAGTGGCAAAACAATATGTTTTTTTTATTTCGCACTTTGATTTGTTTTTCCATAATGTATGTTTATGTCTCGAAACTTTTGGACGAAAATAGATTAAAGTCGTGCAAATGCTTTTTTATCTATTTTTATTGATATATGTCAGGATTCATGCATATATTACGGTAAAAAACAAAATCAAAAACCAAAAGCATACGTTTATTTCCAAAAAAAAACCGTTAGATGGCGCCATCTCTCAAACCTCCAGTTTAAAAATATATGTATATATATGTATATATATATCCAAGTTGACGGCTATATACTGAACGAAAAACCTCCCACAATTTCCATCGCCTATTATCGGCACAACAAAGTTTTCCATTCCAAAAAAGGATTTAAAAATTCAATAATATCAACCCCGTGAAAAAAAACTTGTAGTTAGTCAGATAGATAATATAACGACAAACAAAAAATCGCACGTGCCGATAAAAACACAACCGACTTCTACCGCTTATGATAATTCAACTGAGCGAGCATTTATACGCATGCGTAGAGCTTCACTCAAAGGCACAGATTGTACTTATGGACTACGCATGCGCATAAGTGAAATTTTACTTGATAATTACAGTTAATCAATAACATTTTTGATCAAACGGATGTACGATAACAAATCTGTAGGCAACTATCTTTCATTTAAAAAAATAATGGTGTAATTTGATTTAGTAGTTCCTACTCATAGACTGTCGAAAAGAAAACGCTTAGCGTTTTAAATATATCGATTGAAAATACAGCAGTTACGGTTTACTGAAATTTAACGAATGTTTTACACTCATTGCCATAAAAATTTGCGCACCAAGAAAAGACGTCCAAATGAAACGAAATTTTGCATGCGTAAATACTACTGCAATAAAAGTAAGTGATTAGAAAACCAAAGAAAAAGGATCATTTATTCCAGAAAAAAGTACAAATGATCAGAAATTTTAGTACTCTGTTGAACCCCTCTAGCGCGAATGCACGATGCGATACGAGCAGGCATTGAAGCATACAATTTCCGTATGATGTCCTGAGACATCTCTTCCACAGTTGCTATAAACGCGCCTCGAGTTGAGCTAAACTCGTAGGGTGTCCAACATGCCGTCCCAAATGATCCCAGATTTGCTCGAATGGTGACAAATCTGGTGATCGAGTAGGCCAGGGAAAGGTGCCAATGTGGCGTAGGCAGGCTTGTGACATCCTTGCTGTGTGTGCCCGAGAATTGACTCTCTGAAAAATGGCTCCTGGGAGACCTGCCATTAGTGGCAACACATGAGGCTGAAGGATGCCTTGGACGAACTGCTATGCTATCATAGTGCCACGGATCAATATTAGGGCTGACCATGTATCATAAGCAATAGCACCTCATTCCATCACTCCAGGTGTAGGAGCGGTGTGTCGCTGTAAAGCGAAGGCAGGATTGAGGCATTCACCACGGGGCCTCCACACACGAACACGATTGTCATCGCTGCTCAAATTGAATCTAGACTCGTCGCTGAAGACGACCTGGTTCCATTCCGTTGCAGTCCAATCCCGTCGTGCACGACACCACTCCAAACGGACGCGTCGGTGGGTCGGTGTCACTGGCAGCACACGTAATGGACGCCGCGATAAAAGATGTCCTTCAGCCAGGCATATTTCGATGGTTCGGGAAGACACAGCGGTCTGAAGTGAAGGTGCTGCCTGTGTCTGGATAGCGGCCAATGAGGCAGTTGGTTGAACGAGTGCGTTTCGTATGATGTCACGGTCTTCTCGACAACTAGTCTGTCGAGGGCGTCCCGAGCCTGTTCGCCATGTAAATGACAACTCTTCAGTCCACTGGTTCCAACATCTCTTCACAGTAAAATCAAAACGCCCTACTTGACGAGCTATTCGCCGAGCTGACCACCCAGCTTCCATCATCCCGATGATTCCTCCCCTCTCCAGCTCTAACAGCTGTTGATATTATCTTCTATGGCTGCGTAACGGCATGTCTATCTCAGCATTTCCTTTGCAAAAGAAAAGGTACACTCAAACTACAGCTTACCAGTTTTATATACCCAAGGAGGACGAAGTTCAACGACCTCTAGTAGCATTACGCACTGCGCAATCACAATGCATTTCTAATCATTTGCATATCTGTCTGATATGTACCTTCATGCCAAGTTTCGTTACAATCCCACAATTATTTCTTGGTGCGCAAATGTTTATGGCAATGAGTGTATTTACAGGAATCTAACGAATGTAATTATTTGGAATGTTTTACATTTAACAATAGTCCAAGGAAGAATTGTTTTTTAAGAAGAATGGAAAATGCAGTATTACAACTACATTAAACAAACATAAAAGTTTAATAGTATTTTTTTATCTTTTATCACAAATTACTAATTCCGAAAAGGATTCCATAATTTAGATTAAAAGAGTGAAACATATATTTGAATTTCAAAAGTGCCAACGATTTGCAAATAATTAAGAAACCTTTTATTATTATTAATATTACTTAATACTTAAAGATAAGTAATTATACGCAAGTGATTATAATTATGCATAAATATTATTATGAGGTTTTTACGTATCTCTAAGGCGTTATTTATAGTTTAAATCACTTTAACTCTTTGGAGGGTAACAATTCTGATTTGACAAATATTATTTCAGACTATATTTTTTTTGGCATGCAATAAATAAATTAAAAAATTTAGAGCGCAAAACAGAAATAATTGTTGACTAAAAGGTACTTTTTCACATCCAAAACAAACAGAAATTGACATACCTCTCAGAAATATTGTCCATTTTCATGTACCCAAATGTAAAAAATATAGAAAATTGCTGTTAATAAAATCTACTTTCGGACCTCTCCAGCTTTTTTAATTTGACAAAATTTACTAAGATATTTTTTTGGAATATCGAACTGAAGTTTCTCAAATTATAAACAAAACTTTGGTATATAATCGTCTCAAATAACTCAAAAACATCATCTATTGAGAATTACAATGAACAATTTCAAATATCTGAGATGATGGAAAATATGAACAACAAATGAAATTGTGTTTTAAAACTTACTGTGTAAGTACTAGTGACTTTTGTGGCTCTTTAAGGTCTGCAACATTTTGAAACAAACAGGTTAAAACTAATTAATATATTTGTGACTGCCAGAGGCAAAAGGGAATAAACAAAAATAACATTTACTTTATTTTGGATAATGATTCAATTAATTATGTACTGTTATAAGTTTGCATTATATAAACTTCGATCTTCTCGAAATTAATCATTCGATTCAATAAATTGATGCATATTTCTTAAACTGTTAATGGTTCTTTTTTTAAGCCCATAATTTAATAAAAAAAAATTACATTTTTCATTTAAATTTGTTTTTATGCAAATGAAATGTTCCAAATTGTTCCAAATCCCAAATTTAGTGATATTTATGAAGTTTCAATTCACATCAAATTAATATGTCATTAAGTATTGCTTAAAAAAATTTATTCATTTTTTACCGTCTGAAAAATAACCTTGATGTGAAATTACAACGCTATTACTGAGATTCAATTCATAAACATAAAATCTATATTTAAAATCTTTTAAATTTTAAGTTTATTGGGGAGTTTTTGAAAGTATATAATTTTAACATTTCTGATTATCTTGAAATTCAATCGTTCGAATATTATGAACCAATGTTTAAAAATTAAATCATAAATCAATTATTTATTTTTCAATAAGAATTCAAAACTGCTAAATGTATGCAAAAGCGTTATAATGAAACTAAAACAAATATATATTGTTTACTTGAATATTTTAAAAACATATACTTTGCAATGAAATATGCATTTAAATAAATAAACTAAAGAATGACCAAAGACAAGAAAAAGGTGGAGTTAAATGAATTTCTTGAAATATAATCAAAAAAACTTTTGACATGTAAAATTAGTTTTACTTTCCTTTATTTATCAAATATATCATTATTATACATTGCTGAAATTTTTTTTTCCAAACTTCAAAGAATTTACCAGTAATCCATTATCTTAAGTCTTACCTAAAATTACAGAGATTCTGATACGTAATAGAGAAATTATTAGGTAAGAATTTATAGAACATTCTGTAATTTCATATTATTTTTTATGATAATAAGTTTATTTATTTATAGAATTTGTGTCTTCTAAAGACTTGCAATTTTACAAATTTAATTTTTTGAAATAATTCAGCATAATTTTTCCAGTATTTTTCCAGTTCATTTTCCAATATTGTATAGTGATTTTTATTTGAGAAAAAAAAAGTTCATGCATAAATGCGTTAAGCGTGGTTGCCCGGATCTTACGCGATCCTCCATAGTTCTAACTTTTTCGATGAGTCGAACATATTTTATGAGGCCTGTAGTTTGTTAAAGGCCATTTCCCAGCTATTCCAATTCTGAACTCGGAATTTACGTTAAGAAATGGCCACTGATTTGTGTTCCATGTAAAATAATTTCACCATCAAAGTTTATCCATCGCTCTTACAATTCCTTTTAGCATTCACAGTTTGCAACGGCGGTAGCACACCCATTACATTATCATGGAGGAAGCCGAGCACAGGCAGCGAAGTAAAATAAAATTAATGGGGGCAAAATTTCTCTTTATTATCACTGAAAGAATTTAAAAAAAAGATGCTAATTAATCACTAAATTAACAAAATAAATTAAGTATTCAATAACAGTTTTTTTTATTTTTATGTTAATGAAAATTATTATATTTAAAATCAATATTATTTAACTAAAAAATTACTAATTTTTGAAATGTGCAGAAATTAAATATTTAAAACATTTCTAAACAAACATTTATACAAGTTTCCTATTTATATCAGACATATCATAGTTTAAATGAAAATATTTAAAATAACCTTGACAAGATGCAAAATTTTGAGATAATTCATTTAAATTTAACTCATCGATTAATACAATGTGGGAATTAATAAATTAATAGAAATATTAATCTTTTCGTGTGCCACAATTAATTGTTGTAAAGACATTCATTGCCTTATTCTTGGAAAGGGCAAATGCCCCTATTGCTTCCGTAGCTCAGCCGACTATCGAACCGAGTTAAGCGAACAAAGAAAAAAAATGCTTTAAAAAATCAGTAAGAGTGCATTAAAAATATTGTTATAGTATAAAATGTAATTTTCTTTGCTTTTTTTACAAAGTTCTTGAATTACTTTAATTACAACATATTAATGTGTATATAACCAAAGCTATCCCATTTAACTTTGATTTTGTCATAGTAGATACTAAGTAACATTTTTAAAATGCGTAAGATCGAAAATGGCTATTCACTGAAACAGATTGTAACGGAAAGCATTGCAAATATTTTTAACAATTTGTAGACGTTGCGGTATGACATTTCGAAACCGCTTCAATAGCTTTTTTGCATCGAGTTATTGAAAACCCTTTTTAACATTTCATAGAATTTTACCTCAAGAAAACCACAGCTTGGATTTAGCATTCAAAATGTCTGAATTTGTAGTAAGCCGTCATGTGCATATAATTCACAAAATTGATTAAGATCTTTCATTTCATTTCTTAATAGAAAATCTTTTTCCATAAGTGGAAAACCTAAGAAAAAATCAAAAGTTTGCGGTGCCGATTAAAATGTTCAATAATTTGGGTAAACGTTTAATCAGTATAAGACATTAAAGTATTTATTCTGAAATATTTTCCCGTAGAATACTGCAAAGCATTGGATCTTTGTGTTTGTTTTGATGCAGTCCTTTGCTTTTTAATGATAATCTAATTGTTACTGTATTTCATGCAAGCTTAATGATGAATGTTTTTGAAAGTAATACATGTGGCTTTACGAATAGAATTTAAGTCAAATAACAATATCGTCAATGAAATTTAAAACAGTTAAAAGTATTTGTGACACAAATACTTTTAACTGTGGTTTAACTTTTTAATGTAAATTTGTAGCACCTGAACGACAACTGTAGGTGCTACCAATTTACAAATTTACAAACGCACCCAAAAACACTAATTTCCAAACTGGCCATTAATTTCTAAGCCCATTAGCTCATTAAAGCCATACAATATCAATGGTTTTGCATGGGGGGAAATCCTGCATAAAGAAGACTTTGCGATTCAGTCCATGGTGCAGCAAATGTCAACAAATTAACGCAGTAGAAAGTCATATACCATAAACAGGTGGTCAATCTTTTGCTAAATGTATAAGTGATTTTCTAAAAATTATACTGGCGTTAAATTGACGTAAATCCAGCTCATTTTCCGTAACACAGTTAACAAATATGTTTATTATATGACTGTCACATTTTTTGCAAAAATTTAGACAATGGTAAAGTTAAAGCAAACATATTCTCTAACATAGCAAGATAAATGAGCGACATAAATTCACATTAGAAACTTTTAAAATGTTTTGTCTTCGAAGGCGGGTCTCTCTCTTCTCAAGTTCGAGTGTTTCAAGTCTATAAATAATTGTATCATATAGCTTTTCCACGGGCATTATGGCTTCATAGTGTTTCACACATTCTAGGTGTACAAACCTCTCCTAGTGTTATTTCATCAATTTAATAATGTGTCACTATTGTTGAAGGTGATCTCTTTTTTTTAAGAGCATTAAAAAAATTGCGGCCTTTCAATTATGCCAATGGAGGTTTTCATTTATTTCACAAATACAGCATATCTAATTGGTTGGTTTTAACTCTGCAAGTCCCAATGAACACGTAAAATCTACTATATTTAGCTAATATGTGAGACTAAACATAATTAAACTTTCCACTCATTGATTTGACATCATCACAATCTTGCACATGGATATAAGATACATCGATATCATATATCTTTAATACATCTAAAATTAAAAAAAAAAAAAAAAAATCTTGCAGATGTGTCATTGCGATGCTTAAGAAGTACCAATGCATCGTGTAACGCAGCCACACGAAACATCTAATGAAACTGACATAGAGCACATTTTCAAGCAATGCACGATTTAAAGATATAATTTCATGAACTGTGGTAAAATCCTAAAAAAACAAGTTGGAAATTGCACGTGAAACGTAGCAAATGAGCTGCGTTCGTACGATAACGAAGTTTTAAAAATTTCTTTCTCATATATCAATCTCATAAAATTGTAAATAGTTAATTACAATTAAAATGCGCACGAAACAATGTTCTTCTTATACCATTATGTAATGGAGTACTTTTGTGTGGCCATTTAAATCAATAACAAATGTTCTTTGAACCACAGATTATGCAAAATGTATATTATAATATGTACTTTATAGATGCATATCAATTTTAGTATGTTCGAATGAGTGTAAAACTGTAAAAATGCATTCTGAAACATTTTTCCCCATTGACCATAATGTAACAGAATACTTGATTGTCCCTGTAATTGAAATAAGAATCGGATTTTGATAAAATTTTAAATGACTCGACAAAATTATGTAATAATTATGTATTTTAAATATCAAACGATTAAAATGCATTTGAAACATTTCCCCCCCCCCCATTGACAGTTATGTAATAGAATACTTTTGATTGTAACTGTAATTGAACTATGCATCCGATTTTGATAAAATTTTAAATGACTCGACAAAATTTTGTAATAATGATGTATTTTAAATATCAAACGATTAAAATGCATTTGAAACATTTTTCCCCATTGACCGTTATTCAATGGAATACTTTTGATTGTCCCTGTAATTGATCTATGCATCCGATTTTCATAAAATTTGAATAGACTCGACAAAATTATGTAATAATTATATATTTTAAATTTCAAATCTTTCAGTTTGGGAGTTTTTGAGTTGTTATATGCGGACGAACAGACGGACCGACTGAACGACAACTATAGGTGCTACAAATTTACATAATTACGAACGCACCCAAAAAACGCTAATTTCCAAACATTAGCGCAATAGACTGTCAATGGTTTTGCATGGGGAGAATCCTGCATAAGGAAGATTTTGCGATTCAGTCCATGGTGCAGCAGATGTCAACAAATTAACGCAGTAGAAAGCCATATAAAAAAAACAGGTGGTTAATCTTTTGCTAAATGTATAGGCGATTTTCTAGAAATTATACTAGCGTTAAAATGACGTAAATCCAGCCATTTTCCGTAACACAATTACCAAATATGTTTATTATATGTCTAAATCTGTACTATGTTTAACATTTTTAGGGATAATCATTAAAATAATAACTACTGAAATTTTTTTTAAAAAAAGACAAAACGACAGCAAAATAATAATAATAATAATAATAATAATAATAATAATAATAATAATAATAATAATAAAAATAAATTAATAATGATTATTCACTAAAAGATTTGTCGTAGAGCGGGAAAATTTAACTACTACACTCTATAATTTATATTCATCTAATGCTTTAAAGTAACTAAAAACACATTTACCAATTTAAACTTAACTTAATCCTTTTGAGTCCGATTTTATATAACTTAATCCTTTTGGGTCCGATTTTATATATTCTTTTTCATTATCTTATATTTACATAATGAGAGGCTAAGGAAGAGTTTTTGAAGACGTTTGGAAAATATAGTAATACAAGAAGATTTGACAGGGCATTACAGCATTCTAATGTTTTCTGAATTTTATCCCACATCATTACATCAGAAAAGTAACTTATATTTAAAATTTAAAGACTGAAATATTGCAAAAAATAAAGGAATCGCCAAAGGTGCAAAGAGAAATATGCAAAATTTATTTTTATTATCATTATTACTCAAATGTCAAAACATAATTACATAATATAATATAATAATAAACAATTATGTCAAAACATAAATGATATTATGATAAGCAAAACTTAGCCATATACTATCATTTTCATATGTAGGAAATAACTAAGTGTAACACAAAGTAATACTCGATTTAAAAAAAAAAAAAAAAAAAAAAAAAAAAAAAAAAAAAAAAAAAAAAAAAAACATGTACTAGTAATAGTATTTAAGATTCGTAAAGGTTAAATAAGAGAAATCACATCTCAATTACTCAGAAAAAAATTCCCCTTGATAGCTAAATATGCTTAAAACTTTCAATAACTGTCCCACTTAATGAGAATTAGTGTACTCTAAACTTTCTTTATTGAAATGCTGAATTTTTAACTTCTTAAAAGAACGCCGAAGACATTAAAATATTGACTTAAAATGCTCCAAATGGCTCTGGGTTACCTTCCGCCACTTGTAACCGGTCACACTCGGAATCCATAAACAAACATATGCTTGCACTTAAGTTTTATGACGGTGAAATCAGGCATCAAATAAGCTTCTTTCAATATCCTACCATCGAATTCATTCTCGATAGCTGACCACTGAGACATAATTATCATCTGTAAAAATAGCCCTAAATCTGAAATTCAGGAAGACGCAATCAAGCATGGAGATTAGAGAAATATTACAAATAGATTGTTGTATTTTTCAAGCACAGGTGTTAAGTTTCAGTTACAGCTTTCATAATTGTAATAGACTGCCTTTATAAGCGAGTTGCTGACTTTATCCATAAACGTGGTATTTGTATGAAAATACACTTTTTTAAGCGATTGTCTAATATTTAAATAATACAATATTTTAGAGAATTCAATTCCATACTCATATGCACTCTTGAAACCATACTGAACAAAATTAGAACAGGACAAAAGTAGCGATTAGGCCTTTTTTTAAAAGTAAATAAATAAATAAATAAATAAGTAAGAAATATACAAATGTACAGATATTATCATTTGTTATTTGTTGACTTGTATCGAATTCGGACTACATTTAAAAAGGAAATATTTCAAGAAAAAAGTTTATGTAAAATAAAAAATGTAATATAAAATTATATAAGCCGTTAGTATAAAAAAACAAAACAAAATCAAACAAAATCTATCTTTCTTCCATTGGAATCGATTAAAATTAACTTATATTTTAATCTTATATGCCTGTTTTTATTTTTATTTATAAAAAGAATACATAATTTTCATTGTAAAATAATTTGAATTTGTTTTACTTAAACTAATTCACTATAATTTGTGTCGTTTTCTTGTTTTCTTCTTTGAAAAATATGAATTTTGCAAATAATTTGATGTATTCCTGTCTTTATTCATCAAATTGTTTTTGTTTAATAATCATTTTTCCTAAAATGGCATTCCTTATTTCAATTGCATCGTCCTAATCTTTGAGAAAGTAATAAAAAAAGAAAAAATAGTTTTTTAAAATCTAGTAAACACAGAAAATAATATTCTAAGTGGAATTATTTTTTTGTTTGTCAAATACGTCTCTTATCAATTTAAAGTAAAGAGTTTTCTTATCGAATATTTCTTTATTTTTCAACTTTCAACTTCATTTTCAAAACAAATATTTTTTTGCTTTTCATTCGAATTTGAAATTTTCTTTAGGGTAATTTGTTAAAGAAACCAATAACATAACAAAATAATGTGTTCCCGTTTTTCTGTAAGTTTCTGCAATGTATTGTTTATCGACATGCTTTAGACAAAATTATGAAGATTGAATTTAATTTTTAATGCAGTTTATATATATATATAGATATATATAACACCTTTGACAATAAAGTTTGGTGAGTAGTCCTGTAACATTAACATAGATGAAATATTAACGAAAGTTACTTTACTATCCTTCGAAATAGTCACTTGCCATAATTATGCAGCGTTGAGATCTGCTTTATGTATGTCCTGGAAGTCTTCTGTTGGGATGGAATACAAAAGCTTCATCACCTTTAGTTGGATGTAGAGAATATTACTAAATTTCTTTCCATTCAAAGCGAGTCTGAGGTGTGGGTATAGGAAAATGTCCGGCAGATTGAGATATCGTGAGTATGGTTGCTGTTCAATTTGCACCACGCCTTCATGAGCTATCGCGCGTTCAGTTAATTGGTGACTTCCGTGAGTAATTTCCCCACTTACTCATTGTTTTTGGAAGTAACGGATGTCGATCGTCTTCGCTACGGGGGTTGTCAGAAACACATTCATAGCCTTCCTGAAAACGAGCGAACCGCTTGTACACATACTTCATGGACAATACTTGATCTTCATAAACGCGTACCAGCATCACATGAGTTTCTTTCAATGTCTTGCTAAGCTTAAAAAGCGATTTTAAACTGATATTTTGTTCATTCATTTTCCTGTACTTATTTAAGAACCAACACACTAAACAAGGAATTTGTAAAACAAATCTTACACGGAACACAAACGATGCTAAACTAAACAAAGGTAGGAGTAGAGTAGGTTGGTTAATACCAGCCTCTATGCAGGTACAGCATTTTGTTTTGTCAGTGATGCCAGATCAGCCGCTCTGAAGTCCTTCACCGAACTTTTGTGTTAGAAAATGTATATATATATATATATATTAATACTTTTATAAATAAATCCAAAGTAACTAAGATATATACAGGGTGTATCTAAACTATTGGGCAAAAATTTAAGGGGTGATAGTACAGATCAAGACAAATAATATTAAATGGGATACTAAGGGTCCCAAACGTCTTCCGAAGGAGATAGGTGTCATCAAAATTCAGGGTCCAAAATTTGAAATGATTATAAAAAACGGAAAAATTGGTCGATTCGTTTGCGGTTTTCACGAAAACTATTCTTTATGTCAGTACTGTCTTGAAAAAAATTATAAAGATAAATTTCAAAAAATGCCGATAGAGGGCGCTTTAGACTTTGGAGTAACGTACAACTATTTTTACTGTTATTTTTTGAATCTCATTAAATTTTTTTAGAAGTTTAGACATACACTTAAATTTTGAGCTCGAAATCTGTGGTTAAGTAGTGAAAACTGAACTGTGTTCAATAGGAGTGTGTAGGTTCAAATTTCAAATGATTATAAAAAACAGAAAAATTGGTCAATTGATTTGTGGTTTTCACTAAAATTATTCTTTATGTCAGTATTGTCTTGAAAATAAACTATACAGATAAATTTCAAAAAATGCCGATAGAGGGCGATTTAAATTTTGAAGTAACGTACAACTATTTTTTGCATCTAATTAATTTTTTTTAGAAGCTTAGGCATAAATTTAAATTTTGAGCAGAAAATCTGAATCGTTGAGAGTGGTTAAGTAGTGCATACTGAACTGTGTTAAATGGGGTGAGGAGGTTCAAACTTCAAATGATTATGAAAAAAAGAAAAATTGGTCGATTCGTTTGCGGTTTTCTCTAAAACTATTCTTTATGTCAGTATTTCCTTGAAAATAAATTTTAAAGATAAATTTTAAAAAATTCCGTTAGAGGGTGCCTTAAACTTTAGAATAACCAACAACTATTTTTAACCGTTATTTTTTTAGCTAAATAAATGTTTTAAAAGCTTAGACTTAAATTTTGAGTTCAAAATCTGAATCTTTGTGAGTAATTAAGTAGCGAAAAAATTGAACTGTGTTCGTAGGATGGGCAGGGTAACTTTTCAACGCCTGAATACAGTTCAGTTTACACTTCTTAACCCCTCCCAACGATTCAGAATTTGAGCTCAAAATTTAAGGCTAAGCTTTTGCAAGCATTTAATTAGATACAAAAAATAACAGTTAAAAATAGTTGTTGGTTACTCTAAAGTTTAAGGCGCCCTCTAACGGAATATTTTGAAAGGCATCTTTGAAATTTATTTTCAAGGAAATACTGACATAAAGAATGGGTTTAGAAAAAACCGCAAACGAATCGACTAATTTTTCCGTTTTGCATAATCATTTGAAATTTGAACCTTCCCACCCCCATTGAACACTGTTCAGTTAGCGCTACTTAATCACTCTCAACGATTCAGATTTTCAGCACAAAATTTAAGTTTAGGTCTAAGTTTCAAAAAAATTTAATGAGATGCAAAAAATAACGGTAAAAATAGTTGTACGTTACTCCAAAGTCTAAAGCGCCCTCTATCGACATTTTTTGAAACTTATGTTTATAATTTATTTTCAAGACAATACTGACATGAAGAATAGTTTTAGTGAAAACCGCAAATCAATTGACCAATTATTCTGTTTTTTATAATCATTTGAAATTTGAACCTACACACTCCCATTGAATACAGTTCAATTTACGCTACTTAGCCACAGATTTTGGGCTCAAAATTTAAGTTTATATCTAAACTTCTAAAAAAAATTAATGAGATGCAAAAAATAACGGTAAAAATAGTCGTTCGTTACTCCAAAGTCTAAAGCGCCCTCTATCGACGTTTTTTGAAATTTATCTTTATAATTTTTTTTTTCAAGACAATACTGACAAAAACAATAGTTTTCGTGAAAACCGCAAACGAATCGACCAATTTTTCCGTTTTTTATAATCATTTCAAATTTTGGAGCCTAAACTTTGATGGCGCCTATCTCCTTCGGAAGACGTTTGGGATCCTTAGTTAAGCATTTAATATTATTTGTCTTTATGTGTACTATCACCCCTTAAAGTTGTGCCCAGTAGTTTAGATACACCCTGTATACACACACACATATATGTATCGTCACCTGAGAATAATAAGGTTCTATCTGTGTTTTTGAAAAAAATGACTTATCGATATAGAAATGTTCTAAGGTACCTGTACCCAATATGGACACCCTAAAGAAAATGTGTTTTTTTCACCCCCATATACAAGTCATAGGACTCCAAAAATATGTGACCACTATCCTTGGACTATTGACTATCATTATTAAAATTAGCGACCTTGTAATTATTCTGGTTTAATTTAAATGATAAAAGCAAAAAAATGTTTACAAGTGTCCATATAAGGAACTACCTGTCCCTATTATGGACAGGTGTTTCCTTATTGACTTTCTACACAGTGTGTATGGAAGGGACTCTTTTCCAAGGGATTTTAGAGGAGAGGGAATTAAAAAAATGTATCTTAAAGTATTCCGAGGAGGTGGGGGGACAGTAAATATCTTCAGAACATGCATTTTAGAAAGGGGGGGACATTCTCGGTTTTTATCCTTCGAAGACCCATGCAAAGCCCCTTAGTTACTAGTAAATATTATGAAGTAATATTGTTGGTTTTGCTTATAGTCTAAGAGCTAGCAACGTTTTCGTCACCTGATTTTATCAAGGCTCATTATTTAATATGTTTTTCCATTTTATGATAGAATACGTTTGCTAGCGGTCTGGCAGTCGGGAGACGTTGCGTTTACCTGTGGCAGAAAGGGTTATGCAGGTCAAAAAGCTTCAAAATCACGTCATTTTATCAAGGCTCATTTTCTTATATGTCTTTCTCCTTTATGGTAGAATACGTTTGCAAGCGGTCTGGCAGTCGGGAGACGTTGCGTTTACCTGTGGCAGAAGGGGTTATGCAGGTCAAAAAACTTCGAAAATCTGCCATTGTATAAAGGCTCATTTTCTTATATGTTTTTATCAAGCTTAAAAATTACAAGATATTACTCTTTGGACAGCAGACAACCTATAATTAATTTTCCAGACACAAATTCGGTTGCAAAGTTAATGCCAGACGTCTTTAAATATGGCAACGAAAGTGCCTGTTCCAAGAGTGATTTATAATTTAAATTTTATAAGACCTCTTTACGTCATTTTATCAAGCTTAAAAATTACAAGATATTACCCTTTGGATAGCAGACAACCTATAATTAATTTGCCAGACACAAATTCGGTTGCAAAGTTAATGCCAGACGTCTTTAAATATGGCAACGAAAGTGCCTGTTCCAAGAGTGATTTATAATTTAAATTTTATAAGACCTCTTTACGTCATTTTATCAAGCTTTAAAATTACAAGATATTACTCTTTCGATAGCAGACAACCTATAATTAATTTGCCAGACACAAATTCGTTAGCAAAGTTAATGCCAGACGGCTTTAAATATGGCAACGAAAGTGCCTGTTCCAAGAGCGGTTTATAATTTAAAAATTATAAGACCTCTTTATGTCATTTTATCAAGCTTAAAAATTACAAGATATTACTCATTGGTAGGCAGACAACCTATAATTAATTTGCTAGACACAAATTCGGTTGCAAAGTTAAAGCCAGACGGCTTTAAATATGGCAACGAAAGTGCCTGTTCCTGGAGTAGTTTATAATCTAAAAATTATAAGACCTCTTTCCGTCATTTTATCAAGCTTAAAAATTACAGGATATTACTCTTTGGATAGCAGACAACCTATAATTAATTTGCCAGACACAAATTCGGTTGCAAAGTTAATGCCAGACGGCTTTAAATATGGCAACGAAAGTGCCTGTTCCAAGAGTTGTTTATATTTCAAAAAATTATAAGATCTCTTTACGTCATTTTATCAAACTTAAAAATTGCAAGATATTACACATTGGATAGCAGACAACCTATAATTAATTTGCCAGACACAAATTCGGTTGCAAAGTTAATGCCAGACTGCCTTAAATATGGCAACGAAAATGTCTGTTCCAAGAGTTGTTTATAATACAAAAAATTATAAGAACTCTTTACGTTATTTTATCAAGCTAAAAAATTACATGATTTTAGTCTTTTGTAGGGAGACAACCTATAATTAATTTGCCAGACACAAATTCGATTGCAAAGATAATGCTAGATGTCTTTAAATATGGCAACGAAAGTGCCTGTTCCATAAGCGGTTTATAATTTAAAAATTATAAGACCTCTTTACGTCATTTTATCAAGCTTAAAAATTACCAGATATTACCCATTGGATAGCAAACAACCTATAATTAATTTGACAGACACAAAGTCGGTTGCAAAGTTAATGCCAGACGGCTTTAAATATGGCAACAAAAATGCTTGTTCCAAGGGTTGTTTATAATTCAAAAAATTATAAGACCTCTTTACGTCATTTTATAAGCTTAAAAATTACAAGATATTACTTTTTGGATAGCAAACAACCTATAATTAATTTGCCAGACACAAATTCGGCTGCATTCGGCTAATTCGGCAAATTTTTTTTCAATATAAAGTTTACTTAAAAAAGCTCTTGTTTATCAAAATATAAGTTTCTTTTTTTAAATATTAGGGTGGGTGCCCCGGTTTTGGCCACACTGGAATTTATTTGTCCAATATTTAAGCTGTGAGTTGATGTTAACAAATTATATGAATACTTACACCTTAACCTTTCTAAGAGTGCACAAATTTTCATCACATGAAAAGGCTTGTCTATAAGACTTAAAAAAAATGCAACTTTCGTCAATCAAGCACAAAGTATCACAAATTTACTCAATCAGGCTCTGAAAAAGTGTCGTGCAAAAAATCAGGTGCAGAAAAATAGTGAATCTAATCAATAAGACTCAGAAAAATCCAGGGTTTCAAATTCGGTTCAATGACGTAAAGAGGTCTTATAATTTGTTGAATTATAAACCGCTCTTGGAACAGGCACTTTCGTTGCCATATTTAAAGCCGTCTAGCATTAACTTTGCAACCGAGTATGTTTCTGGCAAATTAATTACAGGTTGTCTTCTATACATAAAGTACTATCTTGCAATTTTTAAGCTTGATAAATGACGTAAAGAGGTCTTATAATTTTTAAATTATAAACAACTCTTGGAACAGGCACTTTCGTTGCCATATTTAAAGCCGTCTGGCATTAACTTTGCAACCGAATTTCTGTCTGGCAAATTAATTATAGGTTGTCTTCTATTCAAAGAATAATATCTTGCAATTTTTAAGCTTGATAAAATGATGTAAAGAGGTCTTATAAAATTTAAATTATAAACCACTCTTGGAACAGGCACTTTCGTTGCAATATTTAAAGCCGTCTGGCATTAACTTTGCAAACGAATTTGTGTCTGGCAAATTAATTATAGGTTGTCTGCTATCCAATGTGTAATATCTTGCAATTTTTAAGCTTGATAAAATGACGTAAAGATGTCGTATAATTTTTTGAAATATAAACAACTCTTGGAACAGGCACTTTCGTTGCCATATTTAAAGCCGCCTGGCGTTAACTTTGCAACCGAATTTGTGTCTGGCAAATTAATTATAGCATTATAGGTTGTCTGCTATCCAAGATCCTAATATCTTGTGATTTTTAAGCTTGATAAAATGACGTAAAGATGTCTTATAAAATGTAAATTTTAAACCACTCTTGGAACAGGCACTTTCGTTGCCATATTTAAAGCCGTCTGGCATTAACTTTGCAACCGAATTTGTGTCTAGCAAATTAATTATAGGTTGTCTGTTATCCAAAGAGTAATATTCTGTAATTTTTAAGAATGATAAAATGACGGAAAGAGGTCTTATAATTTTTTTATTATAAACCGCTTATGGAACAGGCACTTTTGTTGCCATATTTAAAGACGTCTGGCATTAACTTTGCAACCGAATTTGTGTCTGGCAAATTAATTATAGGTTGTCTGCTATCCAAAGAGTAATATCTTCCAAATTTTAAGCTTGATAAAATGACGTAAAGATGTGTTATAATTTTTTGAAATATAAACAATTCTTGGAACATGCACTTTCGTTGCCATATTTAAAGCCGTTTGGCATTAACTTTGCAATCGAATTTGTGTCTGGCAAATTAATTATAGGTTGTCCGCTATCCAAAGAGTAATATCTTGTAATTTTTAAGCTTGATAAAATGACATAAAGAGGTCTTATAAAATTTAAATTATAAACCACTCTTGGAACAGGCACTTTCGTTGCCATATTTAAAGACGTCTGGCATTAACTTTGCAACCGAATTTGTGTCTGGAAAATTAATTGTAGGTTGTCTGCTATCCAAAGAGTAATATCTTGCAATTTTTAAGCTTCATAAAAACATATAAGAAAATTTGCCTTGATAAAATGACGTGATTTTGAAGCTTTTTGACCTGCACAACCCCCTTCTGCCACAGGTAAACGCAACGTCTCCCGACTGCCAGACCGCTTGCAAACGTATTCTACCATAAAGGGGAAAAACATATAAGAAAATGAGCCTTGATAAAATGACGTGATTTTGAAGCTTTTTGACCTGCACAACCCCCTTCTGCCACAGGTAAACCCAACGTCTCCCGACTGCCAGACCGCTTGCAAACGTATTCTACCATAAAGGGGAAAAACATATAAGAAAATGAGCCTTGATAAAATGACGTGATTTTGAAGCTTTTTGACCTGCACAACCCCTTCTGCCACAGGTAAACGCAACGTCTCCCGACTGCCAGACCGCTTGCAAACGTATTCTACCATAAAGGGGAAAAACATATAAGAAAATGAGCCTTGATAAAATGACGTGATTTTGAAGCTTTTTGACCTGCACAACCCCTTCTGCCACAGGTAATCGCAACGTCTCCCGACTGCCAGACCGCTTGCAAACGTATTCTACCATAAAAGGGAAAAACATATTAAAAAATGAGCCTTTATAAAATGACGTGATTTTGAAGCTTTTTGACCTGCATAACCCCTTCTGCCACAGGTAAACGCAATGTCTCCCGACTGCCAGACCGCTTGCAAACGTATTCTACCATAAAAGGGAAAAACATATAAAAAAATGAGCCTTGATAAAATGACGTGATTTTTGACGTTGCTAGCTCTTAGACTATTAGCTTTATTGCACCTGTCTGCGAATTTACATTTGTCATTAATCAGTGCTCACAACATGGACAAATAGAAACTTTTTTACCATGGGCAGTAAGTCCCAGATAATCCTCATGAACATATCTGCCACATGTGATGCACGGCCGCATGTTTGAAAAAGCATCAATACTGCAAAAGAAGCAGTACCAGCTCTTCTTTGTTGACGAAGTTATACCATTGGTACCTACGATTTCGCCTACATATATCCTACTGGGGGGGGGGGGGCTTCTTTTTATTTTTGCAAGGGTTTTTTGGAGGAAGGTTTTTGGGGGATTGTTCAAATAGCATCTTGTTGAACAAAGATTTTACCACTTTGATGACTTTTCAAGTTATTGCTTGGCAACATTGAATTTTCTTCTTTCTTACAGTTGTAGTCGATGGGGACATAAGCTGTCCATATTGGGAACCGGGCGTAATTTTACTAAATCTTGTACCAAATGAACAAGGAAAATTATTTTAAGCAAAATATGCAATAGCAATCGAAAATATGTTTTGTTAGCTTTCTAAAATACTCCACTTTTCAACATACCATATCTAATAAGACTTTAAGCTTAGAAGTAATTAAGATCAGCACATCTCGAAATAACAAGTTTCCTCCTAAATGGCGAATAGCGCGCTTTTTTACACTTTCCAGACTTAATTATATTTTCAACAGCTTTTATTCGCGAAAATGTCTAGCCATCTCTCGATCAAAATTATTACTTTTAAAAATATTAGGGCTGTCCATATTGAGAGCCCTGTCCATATAGGGTACAAATACCTTATTTGTATTTATTCCCATCATATGTAGTACAGGTAAGTCTTGCAATCATTTTGAAAATCGGATTTTTTTTTGACGGATTTACACGTTTCAGATGCTGGAGATTCCGAAAAATATATTTTTAGAAAAAAAATGCCGTCCGTTCGTTTGTGTGTCTGTCTGACTGCCTCTGTAAACGCTCTATGCCCTGAACAAATTGAGATAGAGACTTGAAATTTTGAATGCATTAAGTTTGTCAGAATGAGACAAATACTATTGAATATCAGTAACCTCGATTATCTGGAACTATTTTTTCGGACTCTCGAAAAATTCTTTTTAATGAAAGGTATATAAACATTTTTTGAATTTTTTTTTATTTTAAGGAATGCACATAAAAGTCAATAAAATAACACAAATTTCGCATAAAAAACGAAGTCGATCGGATTATTAGTTGTCTAGATATATATAGTTTTGTTTTTCACATTCTTTGATTTTTCATGACCCTGCACTTCATTCAAATTTCAAATCAGAGATATATTTCATTTGGAAATTCATTGCGTAATCCGACGCAATTATTTATTAGTTAATATGATTATTATTTTTTGAGTTATATGGACGTTTCTTTTAAGGAATTCGGTACTGCTTGAGTAGTTTGGTGTTTTATATAATTTGTCGAAGTTGGTTCATCAGAAATTCATTATTAGAGCATTACTATGTATATTAAAAATATGTAAACATACGTTTATTTTTTTTGGGGGGGGGGAATTGCAATGCGTTTTAAACATAGTTTACACATGTTTTATTTTCATACATTATATTATGCATATCCATGATGCTAAAGTATTATGGTGGCTCCCAGCAACAAGTTTACATTTTTTTCTAAAATTACTGCGAATTATTATTATTTTGATTCGATAAAATTCGTTTATGATGACATTAAATTCCTTTTCAGATGATTTATTAAAATATGTTATTACACTTTTTTTACTCTTGTTTTCAAATGCAACTATAATTTATAACTAAAAATTTGATAAGCATAATTTTATTACCGTGCAATAATAGATATATCATTTCTTAATAAAACATAGACACCAATACAATATAAACACTGAATAAGAAAAAAATATACTATTTATTTCTCCTAATTACCAGTGATACCGAAAGGTTTTCAATACATGTATTAACATTTAAAACCAATACATTACCGACATTTAAAGGCAAAATTATAAAAACAAACCAGTGATACCGAAAGGTTTGCAATACATGTATTAACATTTAAAACCAATACATTACCGACATTTAAATTCAAAATTATAAAAACAAACTTTCTTTTGTTGCCACTAAATTTTTGTGAATGGTTGGAGTAGCTTTTAAAGCGCATCAATCAGTTTTTTTCTTTTTTTTTTGGCCAGAAAAAAAGGAGTTAACCTATGATATTAGTTCTCATATAAACGTTTTCATTTTCAGCCAAACATCATAAAATAAAATCAATACCGCTAAAATATATTTTGTTTTGTTTCTTTTGTTTATATAAATTTAGTTAAAGAACTGAAAGAAAATAATTATGAATCGATCAAATTCTGAAAACATGTATTCTGGTTTTAAAAAAACTGATTAATTCACTATGGAAACTACTTGGAATCATTCTAAAAATCAGTACACAAAAAGAAACTTCGCTTTTTTAAATGTTTCTTTAATTCTCTAAAAGTATTAACTTATATTTCTTCTTAAGATAAGGAACGCTTTTCGCGATAATAGATAATTCAAACGAGAGTATACATTTTTCTTCATGGTTGTGTTACATTTTTTTAGATAATAAAATAATTTTTTTAATCTGAAATTAGTACTGACTAAATCTTTTAAAAGCTTTAAATATATTAATATCGTTTTTACAGTTTTACAAATCGATTATGTAATTCTTAGAAATGCGGGAGCCGGAAGTCACTTTACTACTTCACAGCATTCTTGAAGCTATCTCTCAACAGAATATTGCCCGTCCTCATGTCGTAAGGAATGGTCGAGACTTTTTTTCAGTAAAACATATACAGCTTCTTTCAGATATTTCGCACATTGAACATTTGTGAATTTTCTCGACCGGCATTTATCTCGTGTTTCTCATTCAACAGTTCTGCTGTGGATGATCTATAGGTACGCATAAAAAATACACTGTTAAAAATAAAGGTGAGAAACCAGTTGCATTTGGCGCCCAGGGGTGAAAATGTGTTACCATTTGACACCCGCGGGCTTAAAAATGTGTTTGAAGTGCCGTTTGATCCCTCACTGGGTGATTCATGCTAATTAGGGTGCCATGCAATCCATACCGTTGGAAGATTTTCACCCTTTAGTCATTTCCACATGCTCTGTGACATACGTTCTTCCTCTTCAAGTCACCGTCATTAGTGCATAAAAACAGCAATTTCTCCCCACGAAGACTATCACCGCACATGTGGTATCACAATTTCGTTTAGAAGTTCGAATGGCTAACTTTTGGCGAGCTCTTTATATAAAACAACCCTTTGTATATCAGGACATTTGAACATTTCAGTGACCCTTTGAAGGTGAGCTTGATGGCCGAATGGTTAGAGAGTTGAGCTTGCAACCAGACGTCGTGGGTTCGAATTCTTCGCGGACCTAAAGTCGTTTTGTAATTTCTTTTTATTATTTGGCACTCTGGATTAGATCTGCCATCTTTTCACCCTTATTAAGGGTGCCATTCTGGCTCCTGTAGGGGTGTCACCAGCGAGAGAAGCCTTTCACCCCTAAAAGGTGCAATTTCTCACCTGTAGTTTTAACAATGTATGGAATGCCTTTCTACAGGCAGATTCAAAATCTGATTGATCCTGTACAATGTCATACAGTGTGTCCACTCACAACGGTGGCCAATGGCTAATTTCTAATAGTCCGAGACATATAGTTCCAATTGGTAATATGCTTTTAAAAAAGTAAAGAATTGTTTTTAAGCGATTTAGATTAAAAATTATTTAAAAATTACGGAAATTAAATCTTTAAGCAGTCTTCCGGCCCTATAAGTGATATTTAGTAAAAATTTTTTGTCACTCTAACAAGCAATACAAAAAGGTCCCATTCATCTGACATTAAAATTGACCGAGTTATGAAACTTTAAATTTCATGACTGAATCACTTTTTTGTAACTGAAAACGGATGAGTTTGACTAAACTCATCCGGAATGTACACTAAGTGCTTAAAGTATTGTAAAAAGCGTCCATTTCCAACGCCGTTCAATGGCTAATTCCTAAATTATTTGTCACAGACATATAATTCCAATTACAAAAACGTTTTAAATGAGGTAAATTAATATTTTTAATGGTATTTAACTAGACGTGCAAAAAACCGTATAAGTTTTACGGTCGTGTTAATTTTTATTAATTAACTTCTAAATTGGTCTAAATAATTCTAGACGTGAATTTCAAAATTCTCTTTAACAAAAAAAAAAAAAAAAAATAAATAAAAATAAAAATAAAAAAAAATAAATAAATAAAATAAAATTTTGGAAATCGCGGAAAACCTTTAAATGCATCCTGTGGTTTTCATTATTTTGGAGATTGTAGTGTTACATTAGTGCAGATTGATTGAGAAAACAAAAATGATAAGGCGAGTTTTGAAATTCACATCCTCAATTGTATTTTCACATATGTTTTATTTTGTAAGGAAATGAAGCTGTTTCTTTTCATGATTTTATTTTAAAAAGGTGTGTTATTTTTATAATATTTTATTTTATTTATAGCATTCATATGCATGATTTTCTACTTTAAAATTAGTATTCATATTTTAACTCCTTTCTAAATATCGGATCGAGGTTCAATTCCAATGACAATGACAATGTAATACTAACACGAGATTAGGTGCGTACTATTTATTTATTTTATAGTACTACATCCAATTCTATTACGTTAAGTAAACTAATAGAATTTGAAATATATATCATTTTGTAACAAATTGTAGCTGTTGCTTTTCATAATTTAGCAAAATTTCTGTTATTTTTTTACTTATACTTTTAGTACAAGTTATATATTTTGCTTTACTATGTCGAAAGATCTTACCCTCAATGTTTAAATGTTAAATTTTATATCTGAAATTTATATCTGTAAATTTGTGAAGGATCCCTAATTTGCAGCAAAAAATATGCTTCAACTTTAAACAGCTATTATTCGGTCAGTTTTAATCGTAGAGGAATGGGATTTTTTTTTTGTCTTACTTGTTAGAATAGTGGTAAAAATTTACTAAAGTTCACTTATAGGACAGGGGGACCGTATGCAAGTTTAATTTTCATAATTTTTTAATATTTTTTTTTTACCTCAATCGCTTAAAAAAGCAATTGTTTATCTTTTTTAAAACATTTTATTTGCAGTTGGAACTATATGTCTATAACTAACGTTTTAGAAATTAGACATTGGTGCCGTTGAGAGTGGACATGCTGTATAGCAGCACTTAGAGTGCATGGTGGATACACAGAATATTTATTTCGGACAATAATTTAATTTGTTTTTAGTTGAAAATGTAATAATTTATCTATACCAATGCCAGTCGTTTATGTAATAAGCTTAATTTAATTCAGATGATTTTTTCACGGCGTTGCAATTTTCGGAAACAATAGTTTATTTGTCAATCAATGATGTGATAGTTGCTATAAAGTTTTTAAATCGGATCCTTTTCTTTTCATATATACAAAGCAGAATGCAACATTTCTTTTGTAGTAATTCACTTCTACAACGTGTTAAAATTTCAGTCCATAACTCAATGATGTGATTAACCAACATGATGAATAACTGTCCTACCGATCTTTTCATATTGTACCAAGATATCTTGAAAGGCTGAAAGAAAACTGCTACTCTAGACGAGATCTAAAAATTTGCTAAAATATTATCAAGTTCAAAGACGTAGTAGAACCTGTAAACTGGAAAACTTGCGATCTCTTTTGATCATATTATATTATGTTATGCAGAGTTAGTAAAACAATTGTTAAAAAGTTTAATGCGTTATTTCCCTATAAGGTAATTATTTCAAATTGAAATCATAGTCTGAGATATTAAAATATTATATACAGCCTTTAAATAAAAAATAAACATCTCCTACTAATTCTGTAATAAATTACTTCAGAATAAAGTTACTGGTAATAAACGATTGAAAATACAGTCTACTTTTAATGTGAGAACGATATTAAACATTTTCCGAAAATACATCATAGTCATCTAAAGAAGAGATAACATTTCAAGTGTATTTCTATTTTATTAAAATACATTGAAACAAATAGCTTCATGTTTCACCTCTGAATTAGCTTTGCTCTCTGAAATGTGTTATTATTCACAGATTCTTTCATCAAAATTAAACTTCAGACAAATCTACGCACGATATACAAAGACAAGCTCTGTCGCATAATAAAACTTAAATATCACTAGCAGAAGGATTTTATAACCAAAATTTTAAAAGTATACTGAAATTTATTTAAATGAAAAAAAAAATAACTATGCCAAGCAAGACAAGTGATAAAACTTCAACAGAACTAGCATAAAATCATGAGATGCAAATAAACAAAATAAGAATCCAGAAAAATTTGTCGGGTTATCTAAATATTATGTATAGTAATTTTTTTAATAAATGTCTTAAAATTTTTCATGTCAGTGATTGAATAAGATTGTTAGCGGTATAATGATCTTTTTGAATAATTTACCAAGCATATGCAGTAGGAAGGATTTCATTTAACGCAAGATCGCGAGGCACTGAAATACAGTTTTTACGTCATAAGATTCCAAGTTAATCTAGCACTCTGCCCATTTTGAGGGCTTTCCTGAAGTTTCATAAAAATTCTAATAAAGCTAAAATAAATTTTAATTTTCTTTCCTTGTTTGTTTCAAATATACACTTCATGTCCCTTTATTTACCATGCATTCTAAGGTACTATTCTGCTGAAATTGTCTTTGTCTAAAACCAAATTATGACGATTTGAAAAAACGGAATAATACTGGCAAACCACTACAGGGTGCAAAACACCTCCATCCTAGGTAAAAAGTTTCAATATAATGAGTAAAATATTTTATAAAAATATGTTTTTCTGCACAACATGTACGATTCTTTAAACCACTACCTGGACGTGTTTAAGGGGCATAATTTGAAAACTACTGGGAACATACGGAAATTAGGGATACGCATAAAGTAAGATACATTAAATATGAATCTATAAAAAACTAGTCTGCTGTGGCAATCCAAAACTTTTTTCTACCTCAGAGACGCTAATATTTTCAGAAAAAATAAAATATTGCAGCGTCACGGGTTACGTAATTTACGCCAAAATTTCAAACTTTTTTCAAACAAAACTCTACCTGAATCTGAAATTTGATGAAAATCCGTGTATTAGTAGGTATAAGAGACAGAATTCTTGGAAAAAAACAGGATAGAAGAGACATTCCTCCAAAAAAATAATAAATACTAACTTATACCAGGGACAAACTGAATTTGAAGTTTTATGAAAATTCTGGCATTAGTTTCTGAAATAGAGCTATTGCGAGAATCATGAAAAATGTCGCTTAGCAGCACCGTCTGTTAAGCGGTTTATTTCAAAAACTAAAAAATACTAATTAGACACTAACTAATCCTGAAGTTTAATGAAAATTTGTGCATTAGTTCCTGAGATACAGCTATTGCGATAATCATGAATAATTCCGCATTGCAATGCCATCTTTTGCATAGTTTACAATTAAACGTAATCAGAACCATATTATATCAAGGATTAACGGAGTCTACTCTTTTATAAAAATCCGTCTATTAATTGTTGAGATATAGTTATAGTGGAAATAGGGAAAAAAGGAAGAGTAGCAACGCTACCTGCTGAACGATTTACACCAAGTACTAATTAGATCTAGTTTATATCAGGAGATACCTGAATAGAAATTTTTATTTTATTATATCCATTAGATCTTCAGATAGAGCGCTCACAATATTTATGGCACATACACACTAACTGGCTGACTAACAGACAAACGTACAACAGACTGAGAGACTCACAGAGAGTCATTTTATAAAAACATGTTTTTTGGAATCTTTGACCACTAAAACGTGTAAATCCGTCGAAAACAGTATTTTAAAAGTTTCCAATCTTTCTTGTAAGGACAGAAGAAAGTAAAAAATGTGATTTGTAGTTCAAAAGAAGTCAATTTTTTTTAATACATTAGAAATTTAAGATAACTGTCTTAGGGTTCTTTAGTATCAGAAACAACAAGAAATTATCACATTAGGATGGTAATTTCAGTGAACATTAATATTAATATAAAAATGTACTTAAACATTAAAAAATCTAAATTTTGAATGGTTGTAATTATAAATCTTATAATTCCAATGACTTGGAATATTTGACCTATTATGTCGAAATTTGGCAATGTCATTCAAATAATAATAATAATAATAATAATAAAATAAAATAAAATAAAATAAAATAAAATAAAATAAAATAAAGTTTCAGCAGCTTTAAATTTGAAATTTAAAGTCTATAGAAAATTTTATACACACAATTCAAAAGTAGACATTATTTTCAATCTCTCGGTACCAGTAACTTTCTTCTACAATAATCCTACGCTGTAGGCAGCGTTGGTGTGTTTCTTTTATGTTTCCCATGACATTATAATATTATGTTTAGGTCTCAGTGGTAATGTGTGACATCATTTTGTGTATAAAGTTTCGCCTGACGGAGATCCTATTAAGTTATCTCAGTCAGAAAAAATAGATTATAAATTATTAAATAAGATTTTATTTGGCAAAAATTTCATGTCGAAACTCAATAAAATTATAGTATTGGCATAAAAATGAATTTATGCCCCTCTGATTATTTTATCAACATCATAGCTTCCAACACTTGCGACATTTTGGATCAGAAAAATTTAACTCAAAGTTTTGTTTTATTTAATCGACGCATTATAGCAATTTGCAATGATACAATTTATTATAATTTTTTTTCGTGGTAGAAAAAGTGGATGATGTTGACAGAAATGCAATATATTCGATTCAACTACCATTCATTTTTTCATCTCCTGCAATTAATAGTTGTGACCTTTGTTATAAGCACAAATTGCCCGATAATTGCCCGATTCATAAAGAAAGATTCATTTGAAGTCTGTATTATTTTTTAATAAAAATTGTGTATTTAAGATATCCGAACACCTTTAAAATGTAATTTTCAAACAAAATATCGATTTTTCATTTATGTAAAAATATTAAAATCAATTCTTTTATCTATTGAATTGTGCATGTATCTTAATAATAACTAAAGTTACAGCTGTTTAAAATTACAGCTGTTTCAGCATTTGAATTGTGTTTAAATGTTATTTTTAGCTTTTCCTTAAAATGAAGTTTATAAAATTTTTACTCTACGCAAAACATTATAAAATAAAAAGTTATGCCAAAAATTTTCTGTTTGTCGTTATTTTTGGAGGGAATAGAATACATTCATGATTATACGTATTAATAACTTTTAAACTTACACTTGTATAAATAATAAACTCGAGACAAATTTTTGCGAATTTTTTATCACATTAGTATTTTAGCTGCCAAAGAGGTGAATATAATGTGAGTAATCTAAATATTAGATAATATTATTCTGCTTATTTTTCATTTTTCAAAATGCCAAAACGTAGTTTTATTTTTGAGTTATGACGTTTTGTGGAAATGTCAATTTTTGACATAAATTTAATTATTTTACCCTTAAAATATTAGTTTCTAGTAAGTACAAAATTGTTTATATGTATTAAAAGTTTTAAGGTAAATGTCATTATACAAATAGGATAACAAGAGAAATTTTCAAAAATTTCAAAAAAAATTTTTGAAAATGTGCGGATGTCTTAAAAAATATCGATTTTAGTATTTTTTGTTCACTTTATATCGATAAATGATGTATCTGAAAGGATAAATATAATCTCACCTAGAATTCATAAATCGTCTGTACTTACTGGACTTTTGACAAGATTTAAAAAAATATCACCGGAGAAAAAAAAGTACACTAAATGCATTTTCAATTAAGAAACACAGAGATTATTTTGATGGGCAAAAATTCTTTCTCGAAGTAAATTATAAGCCTCCATTTTGGCTAATTACAAATCCTGTGAATTATTTTTGGTTAATGATTGGATCTTGATGCTACACATTGTAATTATATTGTTGTTCATAGACCATGTAAAAGTGATAAATAGTCAATTGTTTAGATAGAAATAAGTAACATTTAACGTATACAAAAGTTTTTTATATTGTGTAGGATTTTAGATTAAAAAAAAATAAATGATTTGTTTTTCAATTTTGTATAATAGCATTAAAATTATAAATTATTGTTGTATAGTAGTTATTTTTTAGGAAAATAACTTCGTAAAAATTATGTATATTTTTTTACAGTTAAAAAGAGAGAGCTGTCTTGCAGAATAATACAAATATGCTACTTCACATTTTGACTGAAATCAGGAGTGGAGTCCTTCAGAACGTAATGTCGTGTCCCGATAAAGTAAAAAAAAACCCTCCTGGTAGTGAGGTATACATTTTATGAGATGAATGAAAAAATATGGAACGAACGAATGCATTGAAAACTTTCGGAGTCCCAATAACAATCACCACTCTGTAAGTAGGCAGTGTTGGATAGCATACACACATATATTTAAGCGGTGCAATAACCAATTCAGTAGAAAGATGATGCAGATATTAGATTGGAAGACAGCAGCAGTGTCAACCACCTCATCAAGTTCTTGGCTTAAATTTCGGAATCAATTAAAACTCGGTTTGCATATTAAAAGGTACGCGGTCCTCCAACTCATATCTTGGAGAAAAAAAACCCCGAAAACTCGATTTTATCGGTTGACACAAAGATTTAGTATTCTGTTTTCCAGCACCCAAAGATAAGAAAATATTGTGGTCTGGGAGCAGCACAACAGAATGACAAATCCACAAGTCAGTCGCTCAAATCGGGTTTTCAGGTGGTTTTAGATGCGTTAGTAATTATATAAAAATGTAGCACCTATAGTCTTCCAATCCGTCCGTCTTTCCGTCGTTCCGCCCGTCCGTCTGTCTATACGTTTGTCCGCATACAACAGAGCAAGAACTACTCAATCGAATCATTTGAAATTTAAAATATATGATTGTTGTATAATTTTGTCGTGTCATTTCAAATTTTATGAAAATCTGATGTATATTATAATTACAGAGACAATCAAAAGTATTCTTTTGCATTACGGATAATGGGAAAAAAGTTTCAAGTATATTTTAATGCTGTTACACGTAATGCTGTTTCGAGCATAACAAAATTGCCATTGAAGTATATTCTAAAATTTACATTCTGCACAATGTGTGGTACATAAAATACATGTTATTAATTTACACGGCCTTACAAAATTATCTATATCATAATTACATGAGGAGGAAACAATGTTTAGGGCGCGTTTTCGTTATATTAATCTACTTCACATTTTATGAAACGCATGTTCGTTGCTGAAGTTTACTGTAAGTTACTTTATGTATAATAAAAATCCGATGATATTTACAGGGGCACATAAAACATTTCGTCTTTTACACTATTTACTATTACTTCAAGATCTGAATATTTTTAAAACTTCGTCATAATAAGAATGCACCTCACTTGCTACACCAAAATGTTTACCAAGATTCGACTTGGAAGATCGATTTTACTATAGTATGTCGAATGAGTTTTATCTAATTCTGGAATTTTAGCCGTGACCATGATAAGGGGTTTGTCTGTGCTGCTTCCTCACGATCTATATTTAAGCTTAAAGCTCTTAAGTTTATCAAATTGCTGCTTAACATGGTCCTCCTCTAAGTTCTTCAATTACTGAGTTACAATAGATTTTCTAAAATGTTTTGCAGCATTTAAGGTATCCGAACACACTTAAACGTAATTTTCGAACAAAATATCGATTTCATTTATGAAATAACACTAGGATTTCTCTCAGAGTGATTTGTCTGAGCGGCATTACTGATAACATAGATGTAATAGTTTGTGATTAGTAAAGAAAACGAGATGCTATCTTTAAATGGCCATATATTGCGACAGCCATATACACTAAGTTTTCTTAAATGTTTTGCATTATTTAAGGTATCCGAACACATTTAAAACTTAGCTTTCGATCAAAAAAGGAATTTTTCTATTTTTATGTAATAATATTGAATTCGACTTATTTATCTGTCGAATTCTACTTAAATTGTGTCTAAATCTTGATTTTAACCAAAGTTACATTCGTTTAATGGTAGAGCTGTTACAGCTTATGAATTGTGTTTTAAATTTATTTTTAAGTTTGCCTCAAAATCGAGTTTTTTAGATTTTTGCTATATGCAAAACATCCTAAAATAATTAGAATAATAAAATATGCAAAACATTACAGCACTTTGTTTGTATTTATTTTAAAACTATGTTTGAAGAAATAGGTTACTTTCAAGATAACATATTAAATAGTTTAAACTTAACCTGGTATAAATGACAAAAGTTATACAAATTTTGCTAATTTTTCATTACATTTACTATTTTAACTGCCATATCATCTGAGGGAGACATGAGATTATAATGTATGTAGTCTAAGCCCTAGAGAAAGCCATTTTGCGTATTATGCAAGTTACAAAATATAAATACATTGCTTTCCTGTTTTTTAATCACGTTTTGCAAAAATGTTAATTTTTAACAAATTTTTGATTATTTTTCTTTAAAAATATTTATGGGTACTTGATAGAATTTTTATATTTTTATAAAAATTTTAATGTAAATGTCATTATAAAAATAGATCAACAAGACACACAATATTATAAGAACAAATTTCAATTATAAAAAAATCTCTTCGAACGGGGTGCGGATACCTTAAAGTATGACGCCGGAAATTGGTTATATACTAATAATTGATTATAGAGTTTGTTAGGTGTTTACGTGTTACATTTAAAAGGTAAGAAATCCTTAATCAGTAATCTTTGAATGCACGATTTAACATTTAAAATATAGTACTTACAACATCTTATTCTTTTTTAAAAATATATTTTATTCAAAGAATAGTACATTTAACTAAGCGGATAGACATAATTTCACTGATAGTAAAATACATTGTAATTAAATGCTACTTAATTTAATTAAAATTAAGTTTTAAAAAATTATCTCAAAAAGTTTACATTACATAATGATAAATTTTCTCAATTGAGAGGATTTTTTGTTAATGACATCACATCATTTTCATCTGTTTTAATACCACTTTGAAATAAATTTTAATCAGCATTGCCTAGTTTGTAAAAATAATTAATCAAAGAGTTATTTGCGTTGGATATTTTAAATTTACAGGTTATCTTCAAGGAACATAAATTAATAATAATACCTGGCAGTACCTTGATTTCGTTAGATTAAGTTTAATTTTAATAATATCATCCGCAATAAAATATGATAAAAATAGAAAAGCTATTGCGAGATTTGTTTAAAAATCATTTTAAGTATTTTTAAATTGATTAAAAATAACTCTTAGAGCATGGAATTCAGACTTGTTTAATTAAGATAACTGAATTTCTAAATGAAAAAGAAATAACTCAAAATTGAAACAAAAAACATTCAACAATAATTTTTGAATGCATGGTTGCACTTTTTCTGAAATGATTTTATTCCTGTTTCTGTATGTATGTAAGCGATAGTTGGATTTAATTAAGAAAGTAACTAAATTCTTATATCTTTTAATTATAGAAATATGCACATGCTTCATTTTAAAATTAATGGGAAAATTTCATATTAAAAATTAACCATCGAATTTTAAAAGTTTAGCGTAAAATATTAATTATTAAGTATGACAAATGTGATAACAATACGGCTTTACGTTTCATTAGTTAAACAAATTTATTTAAGTCAAGGATTATGAAATAACAGAAAATAGATAACTTAATCATAAATAAATAGTTTTCGCGGCGCAGATTTTATCGTAGATAATGGAAGTAAATGTTATGATTATCGAAATTAAACAAAAATATGCGCACTTTTAATATAAAATATTTTATGATTGCACCCAAGGGCCTTGTGATAAAAAAAAAATATGTAGAAAAGATTTAGCTGCATATTTAAAGTATCTGTAATTGTTAAAGTGACTTAATAAGATTTTAAAACTGGTATATTAACTTATATAGCCACAACATTTTTTTATTTTTTTTTCTCTTTCACCTATACTTAAATCTTAAACTAATCTTCAAAATCCTTCTAATTTTATCCTGATCTCTCTTTTGTCTTCTCTCCTTAAATTATTAAACATATCATCCAGTTCCAGCTATATGATATCTTAGAAAATAACAACACATTTTTTCCCAACATATAATTTGGGATCCAAAACTAAGCACTCCATCAAACTTCTTGAACTTACTGTTGATGAATTCCTAAGTGAAGCATTAGCAAAACAATTTTGGCTGTATTAATTTCTTAGCTGTAAATGTATTCGACGAAGCATGAATTTGTACACAGATTAATTTAAATTAGTATCCATACTTGATTTATGCATCTTATTTTTTCTTACCTTTACAACTGTACTGTTTGAATCTGCATCTATAGTATCCTTACCTTTAACATCCTGGTGTACAAATAAATTAAAACACTTTGTAAAATCACTATAAAATGTAAAATAAATTAGGACGCGTTTCGAGCTACAAAAATAACAGCTCGTCATCAGCTAAACCAAAACGTGTCCGTAAGGGCACAGAATCGAGATAAAAAGTCGAGATCTTTATCTCGACTCTGTGCCCTTACGGACACGTGTTGGTTTAGCTGAAGATGAGCTGTTACTGTTGTAGCTCGAAACGCGTCCTACTTTATTTTACATTTTATGGTGATTTTACAAAGTGTTTTAATTTATTTATCAATTATCGCCAGTGTTAACAGTGTTTTTTCACTATCTTTTGTACAGTCGGGAAATAAAAGTAAACACCTCCTACCAACTCCTCAACAATTTATCGTAGAAGGAAGTTACTGGTACTGAGCGATTGGAAATAAATTCTACTTTTAAGTGATGTGTCTAAAATTTATTTTAAAAGATATCTACATATAAGAAAGCAATAAACTTTATTTTTTTAATAGAAACACTCAATTTCAACAAATTCATTCAATTTTTTGGCTCAAACTGTACCCAGGCATCAAATTACAAGTCATTTCAATGATAAGTTTTTTAATTATAAACATTCAAAATTTAGTGTTTCTAATGTTAATTTACATTGTTATATTTTTACTAGTATCTCCTACAATTATGCTGCTTATGCGCCAGTTTTTTATCCAAGAAATATTCTAAAATAACCAAACATATATATGCTGAATTTGACAGTTTCATATTTTTTATATGAATTATGAATTATGAAATATGAAATTGATATTCGAAAAAATTATGATTTACAATCTACAATTTTTATGATGTATACAGATTCATTGTGTCCTATCTATATTATAAAGGTCAAACGTATCCGTGCGTAACGCATACGTCATTTTGAGAATGGCAACGCTTTCACATGCATTTCGGTTTTGCAATTTTCGGTACTGTAAATTTTATACTTCTAAACATCGCACATTTTCAATTTTTACACCATTGTATAGAGAAAAAAATTACTTTTGAATGCATTTTGTTTGAAAGCTGTATCTCAATTTATTCTTGACATATTAATTTTTTATAGTTTTTAGTACGAATTTTGTAATTTTGGCAACAGAAATAAGGTATTTTCTCTTAAAATTGATAAAAATTTAAATGTGCGCATGTAAATTCTGAGGAGATGAAATTTATGATTGATTTAGATTTCACGTGAAATTCTAAGATCGTGTCAATTTGAAATAAATTTTATTATTTTTTTTCCATAGGCATTTATACCAAACATAAGAGCCTCAATCGAAACCTCATCTTAATAACTTATGTTTAGTATAGTTTGTTATATGTACTATTTTACATATGCGATTAAAGTTTAGTTTTAATAATTTGAACAACTGAATTTTATAGAAATAGTAATTTTTTTTTCTTAATGTTGGCTTTGAATAATATTTGTTTGAAAGTTAGACTTACCCTTTTAAGATGCATTATTTAAAGTAGCTAATTTTATAGGTTATTATAAATCAATGAAGCTGTTCCTTCTTAAATATTTACTTTCGTCGAAATTCGACGGGTTTCACCTTGTTTAATTGAAATCCAATTTTTTTTTCTATTAGTTTTCAAGTTATCATGAAAAAAAAAAAAACAGCAAGATGATGGTTTAATGGGCTGTCTATGAAGCAGTTTTCAATGACTGCTTGAGTGGCGCCTGTAACTGGCTTGATCAAAAAGGGAGCTCCCTCGATTAAAAATGGAATAACGAACTTCAATTTTGATACAGCCCTTAAAATATGCTCGTTTTAATTTCAACAGTATCTTGGAAACTTATCAAACGAATTGCAGAAAGATTTGTTTTTTGGCTAATTGAAGGGTATAGAATTCATTTATAATGTTGGAACTGGGTACTGCTATTAATAAAAAATGCATTTAGTTTAATTTCAATATGCAGGTGATCCCCTAAGCAAATTTTATATGTACCTTTTAAAAGTAGACTTTATTTCCAATCGTTTGGTATCAGAAACTTTCTACTACGATAATGTTTTGACGAGTTAATAGAGGGTGTTTATTTTTTTCCCGCGACTATATTTAATTCTCTCGGGTATAGTTTAAAGATCTCTCTCTTTTGGGCTTTAAACTTTTAAATATTTTCTTTAATGGTATTCTACGTCCACTGTGGACCTTCATTGTACTGTATGCAGGCAACAAAACCGTTTATTTCGCTACACATAATATATTCTAGAAATACAAAAGCCTTTCGAAACTCATTGGCACCTTCATCAGATGTTGTATTCTGTTGCGTTATAAACTTAATGATAGTATATCTCCTATAGTTTATTTTTCTAAAACATTATCTGATCTAGCCATATAACTATTTAAAATGTTACACTTCCATGAAAACTGTTGCACTAAATATTTGGGTTTCATACCAGACAAAAGTCTCGCTTGTCAAAGCCACAGTTGTAACCGCTTTTCTGATTTAGCCGTACGTCATGCGATCAATGCAATTTTGCCATTCATGATTTGCCCGTACCACGCACGGGTAAATATTATATTATTAATCCGAGCATTTTTCTTATTCAAATAAACAAAAATTTCTGTTTTCAAAAACCGTTGTTAAAAGACTAAAAACTCTGTAAAAGACTCAAATTCAGGCATTATTTGAAAGGTTTTTTCAAAAATATTAATCAGTTAAATGATTAATGTAAACTCTTAAATCGGCGTCATTTCCAAATCCCATTGTCACCTAATTAATAGCATCAACCTTTTAGTTAGTCATCCTTCCTGCTAAAGTGCATGCATTTGATTCAACCCTCAATTATTCTTGCCTAATTTGCAGTTTTGTTAGAAATACTAACCTAAATTATTTTCACAGAACTTATGATACAATTCTAAGAATTATTATAAAAATGACAAAAGAAAAAAATTTAAAAAATTGCAGAGCACTTTGCACTATTTCACTTAATAAAAGAATAAATCGCATGGCCAAATAATTTCAATCGTAATATTAATAATATCCTTAATGAAATACCATCAAAGCCAGAGATTACGAAGATTGAATACTATTTGAAGTCTATTCTATTTAACAGAAACGCCCTAAATATGCATTGATTAATGAAGATGAAACCTGAGTTGTTTATTTCTGATTCTTGTGAAATGCTCTTTGTGTCTTCTGTCCCCTATTATTAAAAGAAACAAAACCTTTGATTTTCTTAATTCTGTAATTTTTTTTAAATACTTTAGTTTAAAATGTGTGGATACTAAAAACTGTACTTTCTTAGTTTAGAATCAGTTTTAGTTATATTTCTTTTGCAAGCTTAGAAATTGATGGAATGTTTTATTTTTCCTTTCTAATAGTTCTTTAAATTTAAACTTTCATTATTTTGAAATTAATTAGTATGTCAGCTAAATAATCTTTACTGCAATTAAAATTAATTTTCCAAAGGAAGATTAATTAAATAGAGGTAGATTAGTTAATAATTAAGGAAAATTAAGTGTGGATATCTTGTGTCTCTACTAACTCTTTAACATGCAGCCTAAATGCAAAATTATTTCGCAAATAAGAAGATTAATTGCGAATTATACTAATTGAACAAAGAGAAAAAACTGTACGAATATTTTGTACATAAATTCAATTATGACTTATATATATGTGTATATATATATATATAAATATAATTATTCATATAACAATAAAAAATTCAATAATAATAAAAAACAGACTCCATAAGAATATTATTGCTTAATCTTTTTATGCAGGCATAAATTGATATATTTAAGTTAGTAGTTTCTTATATTGGAAATGAATTATAATTAAGTTGTATTAAGTAGTAAATTAATTTAATATTAGATTTAAATTTAATATATATTTTAGATTAAATTTGTTAGATAAAAAAATATAGCAATAATTAAAAAACTTTCTTAGCAGTTATAATAAAAATAAAAAGCTATAGGTCCCAATTTCATGCAATAAATTGTGCTTTTCTTGTTTGATTGAAAAAAAGATGACTACATAATTATGCTGAATGGATGATGATCTCTTTTCACAGAAGTTCTTATTCCTTAGTATTTATTTATTTATTTATGTTCTTTTATTTGTTATATTTTCATACCTCATTCACGGCTCATACGGATGAGATACTAGTCATGTACTTAAGAAATGACTCGATATTATATTGTTGATACTTGAAATTCACTAATATTTTTGGAAATTATTTTTGAAGTTATTAATAAATGAGATTAGCTGAATACTTTTGAGATTAAATATTATTATATACTGAATATGATGAGTAACATAAAATTTTAGTATTAGAAGTTGATGTTGTTAAAAGTGAATATGCTAGTGTACTAGTGTAATTGAGGAATTTACTATTTTACCGGCTATGACTCATCATTTATGATTTTTATCACTTATAACTATAAATTATAACTATGATTTATCACTATGACTTATAACATAAGTCATAACATATTATTATAATCAAGTCTTTTGACTTTAAGTAATGGGTTTTAAAACGATTAATGGAAAAGATGTGTAAATAATAATGAAATAAGAGAATGGTATAAGACTGGCTACATGCCAAAAAACAATATGGTTATTGTATAAATACTTAGATATAAAGATATGTGTTAATTTTATTGTTATTCTGCTTTTCTATTGATATTTATTGTTATTGACATGTTATTTTTTTGTTATTAAAATTTTTGTTGAATTTTTTTGAATATTGTATTATTATTTTGTATTGTGATAAAGTAATATAAACCGAGCTGGAACAGGCACAAAATAACTGAAAAGGACAACTTTTGAAATTACTTCCATTAGCAAGTTTTAAAATTAAATTGCTCAGTTTATGTCACTCTTGAAGCCCTGGACCATTTTTTATGAGATATTTAAAAATAATAATTACAAGCAAAGTACGTTTTGTAAAAATTATAGAAATAATGAAATGGTTAACCAAAAAAAAAAAAAAATCATTATTTTTAAAAACTTAAACAGCAGGTTACAAATAAAGTATTTGTAACCTATTTATAGCACTGTTCGACCTAGATGAAAAGCATTTATGAATTCGTTCTGTATGTCTATTAGTATCTATGTCTGTCTGCCATGTTTCCGCTTGTCTGTCTATTTGGTATCTATGCGTGTTCTAACTGAGTAATTACTGTTCAATTGCCGTGAAATTTACATATCTTTTGGAGTTTACTATGGTAAGTTTGGTATTTTAAATGGAGTATGTGACATTTATAGTTCGTTTACAGATACAGAGCAAAAATCATTGCGATAGATTATGATTGATGGAGTGGAAGGAATTGTTTGCCGCGTATTTTAATGATATTAAAGTATTTTAAAATTCTTTAAATTGATAGCGGAGACATTCGCTTTAAAATATGGTATGCATCATTCATCGCTCATTTACAGTAGACAAGTAAAAGATTTTCGCTAGAGTAGTTCCTATAAAAAAAAAAAAAATATTGCTGGAAATCTGTTTTCATTTGGGGTACGCGTTTTTAAATTTTACATTTTTTTTTGCATATTATTTTGCATGTATAATTTTATAGATCATATCTAGGTTTGCATAAAAGATCTCAAATATTTTTTTACAGAAATTTTATTGGAGGAATTGTAAATATTCTATAAGTTTAACAGCACTAGTTTCTAGTATAATATGATGCTTAAAGACAAATCTATAGATCTTATATATTGATGTCCCTAAAACATTCGTATATTTTTTAGACTATTGTTCTTAATAACAGAAATTGCGTCTTCGAATGCGTTAGATCTTCTAAAAATTGTTCATTTAAAAATAATTTTTCATCTTAACAATTTGCTGCACAAATTTTTTAACTTAAAAAAAAAAAAAAAAAAAAAAAACCTTGTATATACTGGTCTAAAATTTGAAAAATAAATCACCTAAAATTTGATATTTTATGGTTTGTTCCGTATTTTTACAATTAAAGTTTTAAAATATTATGTTGATATATTTGGAAACTAAATCAGCTTAAATAATTATTTTTATCTGTTTAATACTCTAAAACTTTTCTCATATCAGTATTTTTAATTATTTATTAAAACATAATGAAAGTACCTTAATAGCTTCATCGAAATTTCTTTCTTTTCTAAAAAACAAATGCTAATTATTAACCGACTTCAAAGAGAAGATTATGATTTCGACCTGTATGTATTTCTTGTTCACTGATAACTTCCCTAAATATGAACCGATTTTGATAATTCTTTTTTTGTTTGAAAGTATAAGATACCCATGTGGTCCCATTTTAATTTCATTAATTTCTGATGATTAGAACTTTAATAAAATAAAAAATTTAAAAATACAAATTCTTTTTGAAGCAATCTTCCAATTAAAAGCGTTCATTCTTTTCAATAAATTATATTAAAACATTAAAAAATACAATTTCGTTTCATGTTACATCATATACAAAACATGTCACGAGAATGAGAATTAAAGTTGAGAGGATTAAAATAAAATAAATAAACATGGATAATAGACTTAACAATAACCAAAAAATACGAAAAATGCGATGTTACCAGAAGAAACTATTACTCTTACACAGATACGAAATCTTTTTTCTTCCAAGTGCGAAATCTAGACTGAACAAAAGTCGGGGTGTAGATAGATTTGGTGAAGTTAGCGAAAGCAGATTGACGCTCATTTTTTCTAGCAGTTTAGCGTTAACGCATATGAATGCATAGATTTAAATATACTTATGATTTGATAAAAAAAATCATTTATCGCAATTTATCTTTCATTGTTGCAGCCTTTTTCAAATCAACTATGCATTTATATGAGTTAGTGCCAAGTTGTCGTCAAGCTTGATTCATATTTTGAAGTCGGTTAGTAAGTATTTTTTTTAATGCAAATTTTATTCTTATTTCTTTAATGTAACCATCTTATATGAACAAAATTAATGTTATTTCCTACTTTGGATTTTCCCGGATTAGGGAAAGATATATTGGCAAAATGCATGCACATAATGAAAATTAAAATGTTTTTATCTATGTACCAGATATGACACATTCGGAAGTAAAGGGCTAATAAAATAAAAAGTTCTGGTAAATAATTTTGCATGTGTTGGAAAGTTCTTCCCAATTTATGCTGCTTGTGATATTTTTCGGTTTTATTTATTCATGGTATTTTATAACTAAAATACACAATACAGTTTACTAAAACATCAAAATTGAAGAAAAGTGACAAAAAAAAAAAAAAAAAAAAAAACAACTCGCTTTGAAACGCTATATCGCCAAAGGTGACCAGCCACTTGCTATTTTAGTCATTTTATTAAATATCTAGAAAAATTCATGAGGAATTATCCTGAAACTCTAAGTGTGTAAACATAATAGTGCAGGTCATAAATTTCCGTGAAATTTTTTTCCCGAAATTCCATAGGGGACCTTCAACGAATTAAAACAGAAAAAATTTCTTTTGGATGTCAAAACTAATGTAAGAAAAGCATTCAAACTGTGCTTACAATTAAGTGGTTTATTGAAATAAACTGTGTTCATTTATATGCAAATAGCAAACATAGAATACACAATATGGCACGCACTACTATACACTACTACGCACTACCTCATTTTTTGCTTCATTTTAGGAAAACGGACTTTGAGCTTATTCTATTGGTCTTTGATACTTTCATGAATATTGCTCTATACACTTAGCTAACGTAATATGCAAATGAAATTTTCATAGCGTCCACGCATGCGCAATGAAAAATTATTTAGTAATCCTTATCATTTTTCATATAAATTTTATTATTTTTTAATTCTGATTGCAGGGAATTGTGTACATTGTTATTTGTCATATTTTCAGAAAAGAACATTATTTTATATTTAAAAATCTCAAATTAAAAGCAAAAATCTTGGGAAAATTTTGGAGTGTTTTTATAAATCCTTAATTTCTCTACGAGTCTACATGCTGTCCGCATAAAAATGAACACAATTTATGATAATAAGCTATTTAATCATAATCTCCAGTGTGAACACTTTTGCTTCATTAGTTTTGGTAAGGTTATTCAAGAGATATTCGTTTTTCTTTTTAATTTGTTGACGGTCCACACGGAAATATATGGCCTGTATTATTATGTTTACACACTTTGAGTTTCAGGGTAATACCTCATGTATTTTTCTAGATATTTAACAAAATGTCTAAAATCGCAAGTGGGTGGTCATCTTTGGCCATATAGTGTATTAGCGAGACTTCCTGTTTTGATTTATATTACTGGGGAGGGAATTCATCCCTCTCCTCATTGGTCGAAGCACAGACGGAGTCCTTTCTTGATTGGTCTATTGGACTCATGGAAGGTGTGGTCCACCCGGACCCGTTATTTCCGAAAACCTTACAAGTCAGCATCTTTCCAGGAGACATTTCTGGAGATTTGTTTAAGGCTAGTCTTTTTTTATAGAAGGAAATATTTACTGAAAAATAAAAGTCATATATCCAATTATAAAAAAAATAGCCAATATAAAAGAGAATTTTCATATTTATGGATTTAGTCATCAGAAAGTTATAATTTATCAAGCAATCGCACTTAGTTTTACTGTCTACGAAGTGTATCATAAAAGGCGCGTTGAGAAGCGTTCAAATAGAAAAAAATCTCATTACTAAAAGCGAATAATTTTTCAGGAAAGCTTAAGTGGATTCTAAGAAATATCATTTAATTTTTTTAAACATTTTAAAGAGAATATAAACCTGGTGCCCTATGTGATTGTACTATATGCTGCCTGTAAATAAGATTACTTTTTAAATTCAAATTAAGAAATCAATATTAATATAAAGTACTCGAATGGTTTATTAACGGAAGAAGAAACGTTATTTTTCTTCTTTTAGGTTTCATATTAGAGGTAGTAAATTTAGTGGAAATATACATTTTCACAATAAATTGATAGACATATCTCAAAGACATTTTAAATTTGATAGAAATTTTAAGATTTTTTGAAAAAATTTACCATCTTTAAAAAATTTTTTTTTTGCTTTTCATTTTATTCAGTTAAAAATCTGTTAAAAATAATTCTATGTCGTTTTCTTAATTCCTTGAATAGTCACCTTTTTAGAGTTTTTTTTAAATTAGTATTATTAATTCAATATCAGTTTTTATCCAAAATTTGCCTTTCAATTAATTAAAAATCAGAAAAGTTTAAATGGATTCTTGTGAATCGTCAATTAGTTTGTTTATAACATTTTTAACAAAATATAAGTCTACTGCCCTATGTCATTGCACAATATGCTGCCTGAAAATATGATTACTTTTTAAAATAAAATTAAGTAATCAACATTGCTATAAACTACTTGAATGGTTTATTAAAGGAAGAATGAACGTTCTTTTCTTTTACTTTATTTCATATTAGAGATTGAAATATGAGTGGAAATATACATTTCCACCATAAATAATAGAGCTCCATAAAAGACATTTTAAATATTTTTATAATTTTAAGATTTTTTGAAAAACTTAACATTTTAAAATGAAATTTTCCTTCTCAATTCATCCACTTAAAACTCTGTTAAAAGCAATCGTGATTGATTTTTTATTCCCTTGAATAGTTACCTTTTTAGAGTTTTTTTTAATTATTTATATATCAGTTTTATTAAAATTCAACTTATTGATAAGCTAAAAATCAAATTTAATTAGCCTTTTAAAATTCAATTACATGCATGCTATCTTTGTAAACAATATATGGATGCTTCTTTAACCATTTCATGAATTTTTATAAAAAAATTAAGACACATGTGTGATGTAGAATCACATATAGTATTCTTAAATTTTACATTTTTCTAAATTACAGTTAAAAATAATCTTTAATTAAATAGCTATTTTATCTTAACGTTTATTTTCGATTCCACAATAACTTTCCGTTCAAAAGAAAAGAAAGAAAAACATCTAGCATCTGCCTTATTACTGAAAAACGGCTGTCAGATAAAGAGAATTCATTAAGATGCGTATTTCACCCTTGCTGGAAACAAATAAAAAAAGAATAAAGTTCGAATGTGTTTGCGGTCAGTGAAATTTCATTTTCCTCTCTGCGTAATTTTAAGTATAACTTATTCGTTGCATATGAGTCTTTTTATGTACATAATGGTTGTTATGTCTTTTGAGAACATTTTCCCAAAATATGCTCCTAACGTACGAATTGGCAGTCGGATTCCTTTTTGGCGTATTTTTTAGGACTGCTGTTTTCTAGTTGCCCTGCTATAAAATTCAAAATCCTTTTATTGTTTAAGCGTAACAGACAATTTTGCGGAGATGATATCAGTCATTTTTCATATGCTTAATGTCGCCAATCGTGTGATGCCAATGTGCGAATTTTTCAGTGAGGAATCAATTGCCTCCCTCTCGCTTCATGAACTCAGTCATGTGAAGACTGTTTTCTTAAAAAATGCGTTCAGGCACCATCCCTAACTTTTCTGTATGAAACCCTTAAATTTTGAAGTTTACTGCAAATAAATAATTTTTCGTAAAGAGCATTTATTGTCTTAAGCGATCATAGCCTATAACTAGCGAATGCATTTTTAAAAAGAACCTGTCAACATACTTTAAATTACAGATCCATACTATATAAATTTATGGTGCCTAACACCAGGCATTCGCAAATTTTTTTTTTAACGTCAAGGGATGGTGCCTGCTTTAGTTGCCTGCTTTAGTTGCCTGCTTTAGTTGCCTGCTTTTAGTTGCCTGCTTCGATTTGCTTGAAAGTTTAGTTTCTGGACTATTTATTAGCACTTATCTGGACTATTATCTGGACTATTTATCTACCTGAGTAGTATGACATTATCTTATTCATTGGCTGTTAACAAGATTTTTGAAAGCCTATTTCCCCGACAGATGACTATCTATTACGTTTGCGGAATATAGAGTATTAGATATTACGAGTGTTCTCAGTTCATAGAATATAGTTTGGAGTGCCTATAGAATGCGGACTGTCGCTGCCGGATTTTTCCCTGATGGATCGCATTGGAATTGTGTCCCGGCGCCGAACCATTATTCATGTTGGATGCGGCTGATTTTTCTGGTCGAAGAATTTCACGAGGCTCAGCGTAAACAACTCCCGCTCGTTAACGCCTGGTCCTGCCGATGTAGGCCTAAGAATCTGCGGTAGATTGTGGTGACTTCATCTCCGTTCAACTCGCAGCCTTGCTTTCGGCAATATAGTGCATTTTATTTCTACTTTGTGTACTTCAGTAGTTTTTATTTACTTCAGAAATGGATCGAGTGCTGCAGTGTGATCAGTGTTACAGATTTTCATGTGTGGGCTCCAATTTAACCGACATACACAGATGTGCTTTTCGCTCTGGATTTGATGTGTCTGTGATGGTCAACGTCCAAATATTGCATTTCTTCAAAATAAAAAAAAAAAAAAAAAAAAAAAAAGGAAAAGAAAAAAAAGAAAGAGAGAAAGAAAGTGTACAAAATAAATAAGCATCTGCGGTATAAAATGTGAGTACGAGAAAATATATGCATTTTATATTTTATGATTTTAATGCTCAATCTCTATTTTAATTACATGACTTTTTTGTTATTATTTTAGAATAATATGATGAGTGATTTTATTTCAATTTTTGTTTATTATGCATTGTTTTCTCATGCTCATATTTATTTTTGTGAATAATATTAGTTAGAAGTTTTCTTAGATTACGTCGAAATATTTCATAGTTTTACAAATGCTATTTAAGAAATAAGACGCCAAATATGAGAACATGATAAAAAGGATATTTTTCATATAACTAATAATCTATCAACTGTGCACTCTTACTGAAATTTCATTCAAAGTATTAAGACAATCTTAAAAAAAAAAAAAAAAAAGAATTCAGAATATTGACTTCATAAATCGTATTTTTTTGGATGATTGTGCTAAAGAAAAAAATCTATTATTTTACTTATTTTCTTTAAATATTACATTTTTATTTACTTTGCAATGCGATTCTTTTTGAACTATTACAATCTGACATTCATATGTATACATTTACAGTTTTATATATTTCTTTATCTGATTTTATAAGATGATTAAAAAAAAAAAAAAGAGGTTAAAGGTAAGTTAATAGTAACATTCATGTTTCCAGATAAATAAGAGAGAATGTTTTTGTGTCAGACTATTATTTTTGCATGTTAGGAAGTTTAAAAAAAAAAAATATGAAGAAAGATAAATATGAATACTTGTAATAAATAAAGATGTATGCACCTCTCTAGATATTTGACACTGCCTTCCTCTTAAGATACATAAAATTGTATCATTTCAATTATATTTTATTATGCTTTGAAAATTCCATAATCAAAGGGTAAGTTATGTTTTACTGTGTTTCTATTGAGTATTATTTACAGATAATACTTTATTTTTAGATTTGTACTTAAAAGTAATTACCATTTCCTTTATTGAATAATTGAATATATGTAATCAATATTTTTAAAGGAGCATTTTCTATTGATTATATCCATTTAAGTAGATCTATTTCTTGCAGCTAAATGTTACAGAATTTTTCTTTATTTTGAGTACATAAAGAAGACGACTATTTTATAACATATAATATTTAAACGTATACGCATGATTATTCTTCATAAGTAATTATAACATTATAAAAACTTTCATTTTAAAGGTTATTTCATAAAAATATATCTAGGTAATTTTCTTGAAATAACATAGTATTTCTTAGACATTTATTTGATACAAAATGGTACTAACAACTTTATTTTTATTAATCAATGTGTGTATTTGTTTTATTATATAGGTGTGTCTTTTAGATATTTGTGTATAGATATCTTATTTTTAATGTTCATAAAGTTCATTAAGTGGTATATTACGACATACCATTATAAAAATATTTTATGTGTTGCCATGTTGACAAATTTGGAAATATAATGAAGGAGGCGAGAAGCTTAAATTTGTTTTCGCTTATGGTAAACTTTTCACTTGTTTTTACTAAACTTTAAATAGTTGACAGCAATTAGACATTGAATAATTTACATTTTAAAATATTCTCGCAAATATAATATGTTTTTAGGTTTGGAGATCTTATGTGTAAAATATAATATTTCCTTTAATTAAATTATCTCAACCTGTCACAAGCTTTTCTCTTAACTTTTTAATACCTGCTCGAGTCATCAATATTATTATTAATAATAACAGAAAGAGAGATTTTATTTATTTCATTAAGGCAGTTAAAATATATAACGTACTAGTATACATTTTAAATCAATTGTATGTCGTGTTGTTGCATACCAGCACACATTAGTACATGTGAAATCTCAGTATTTTTAAATTTCAGTTAATATTTTTATTTTTGTTTCTAATATTTAGTGACTGTTTTCGATAGATTTCTTCTTGCATTGTGTTATTTTCTAGAGGTAGCACAATGTCAAGAATGTTTTTTTAGGGGTTTCTTTTCCTTTTGGGGGTAAGATGGCCACTTACCTACGAAAAGGGAGAGAATGTTTGTCTTCATTTACAAAATTCATTAATTCATTTTTAAAATTTACTATTATTAGACACTTTGCTAAATTCTCACCGTTTTTTTTCATGTGCAGAACATTTTTAATTTTTATATTTGTTTAGACATGACATTACTGATGAGTGGTCTCGCGCGACCTCGCGGTTTTCAAATTAATTCGTTAGAATATATTTCACAGGGATTTCTTTTTTCTTGCAACTCTTGTACATATTTGTTGTGGTTTCATATTCAACCTGGCTTTACATGCATACACATACTTACACTTCATTCTCACAAAATTATTTTTGGTTATGGTTCGAAGATAACACTCGCCTTGGTTGAATTCAGTCATAATTTTTATGTACTTCTGTAATATTTTTTCTACATACTGTGTCATGATCACATTCCTTTTATTTTACTCTGCAGACAAAAAAAACTATTTTGTTTTACATAATTTTACACTCATTCATGCTGGTTGGTTTACTGTTAGGAACAGGCATTTTTCCTCTTTTGAAGTTTAAATTGTTATAAATACACTTTATTTACATCTTCAATTATTTTAAACACTTGTTTTTTTGTTTTGTCATATAATGTATTAGTTCCTGGTACACATGAGGATTTTGTTCATAGAAAAAACACAGGAGTTCATCGCACATTTTTTGTTCATTGATGTTACACTAGTTCATCGCTTTACTTTCCATTCTTGTTGTACATGGGGAACTAGTTACATTCATTTTTGTTAAAACAAAAAAATCGCTTTTTCCTGGACATTTTAGTTCACCGAATAAACAACTTAGTTCATAGCATATTTACATGTTAGTTATAGAAATTCTACACAGTAGCTCATCGATGTTTTTCACATTAGTTCATAGAGATTTTATACATGTGTTCAGTCATGTCGTACGCTGTAGTTCATAGAGATGTACACTTTAGTTCGTTGTAGTTTTATATTATTGTTCACAGATTGTTTACACATTAGTTCAATGAAAATACACATCTTTGTTCATAGAATATGTAACACATTACTTCTTAGAAAGTAAACCACATTTTAATGCATTATCTTTAAGATATAATTTGGAACCTCTTTTTAATTATTTTTGGTAGATAAAACAGTAGTTTTTTTAATGTATTTTTTCTAAAAATCCATACAACACTCAGGAAACTGCCAGCACATACGTTAAGGATTTTAATATAGGAAATAAATTATAATATGTACATGCCTTTCCACATACATTTTTCTTTACTGATAAAATTTGACTGATTGGACGCGGATGGTGACTCGATGCTAATTATATCATTTCACAAAATGATTCTTCTCAAAATAGTATAATATATCTTTAAAATTAGACAGGTTTCTGATACAATATTATTTTGGTTCTTGTCACTTGTTAGATATACTTTTATCTTTAAAAGTATATATGCTAGAACAGGTATGACCATTACATCATTTGTACTTTCCTCTATTTTAAATGACACTTTAAATTTTCACACATTTAAGCTTTTAGAAATACATACACTTACTGCAGTTTGTTTAGATCACCATGTACACACAAAAATATTGTAAGCATTTTTATTATTTTACAATATTCACAATTGTTTTGGCATGACTCTTAGCTATACCTTAAACATCAAGAGTATTTAAATCGAGGAAGTTAAATACTTTTACAGTTTTAATATTACATATTTGTCACATTTGATATTCCGGTAATATTTCATGCCTAGACACTTAATTTTTAACCTTTTGCTAACCATAGTATTCGACAGTTTTTTTTTTTTTCACTTCACACATAGTTCATAGTTAAAACACGTAGTTCACTGTAGCTGGTTTAGAGTTTAACCAGAGTTTCTTTTTACATAATACATTTAGTTCATTGAGACAAGTTAACCCTTATTCATCGAGTTGTTTAATGATTGTTAATTCATTAATTACGTAATTGAATGTCACTCATTGGTAGGTGTTTTTGGGTTCTGGTATACATACTGTCTGTTTCTTATGTTAGCAAAAAAAAAAAAAAAAAAAAAAAAAAAAAAAAATCCTAATTTGTTTTTCTACACAATCGCGAGAGCGTTGCTTAGCATGCGGCAATGGTATTTACAATGGTATTTTATTTTACAAAGGTTTTACAATGTTACTTTTGCGGCATGCTACGCGGATGGGCTTGTGGTCTGTGGATAACAATTTTGTGGGATTTCACCTTTCTTATTTTTTCCCTCATCAATGGCATTCCTTGTGGTCCAAGACATTTCACGTGAATATATATATATATTTATTGTTCACGAATTCTCTTACAGGTAATGCACAGGTTTTCATTTTTCTTATTACAGACATGCAGCCTTCTCCTGGTTTATACCAATTATGTCTTTAGCACATATTAATTGAGGCTGAGTTCACACACACACACACACAATTTTTCTCTTCAGTATTACCTGTTGTACAATTCACTTAAAATTTCATTTTTCTCATACATTTTTACATTTAAAAGATTACATGATGGAATAACTCAATTTTTTTTACACAAGTAAAGGCTTATTAAATCACAGTTTTATTTAAACTACATTTACATTAAGACAGGGGAATACAGTTGTCACATGGAATTAAATGGCTTATGACAGTGTTTGAGGTATTTTTTTTTATAACCTGATTTTCTACAGTTTTTATTACTGTCTTCTTTACTTTATATCTATCTCATGAATATACATTTGTTTAATATTCATGTTGAGAGATAAAAAAAAAATCTTTAAAAAACAGAAAGAAGCTTAAAACCCCTACTTTCGGTCATTATTATGGGCATTATTTCTGGATTCTTAATTATTTACATTATTTTTTTATCTGTGTGTTATATTATGTCTTTGTTGCATTATATTACTCGAATATCTTATTTTATTTTATTATAATATTGATCAATATATATAATGTTTATTATTGAAAACATTTTGAAACTTAGCCAGCTGGTAAGTGACCTGTTTACTTAGGCCTAATGTATTTTTATTTTGTATGTGCACATTTCTGATACAGGTCATCGTCTAAATAAGACGAATTGAAGAGTGATCACAAATTTTATTAATGAGGCTGCAGCTGTTTCTAAATAGAAACAATATATGATGTCATTTGTGTGACAAAATTTATGGTACCAATATATTATATCATGATATATATACTTTTATTTGGGATGGTTGCCTACTTAAAGAGAAATTCAAATGCTGTTTACTTTATTTAGTAAATATTTAGTTTGTTTTCATGAACATTTTACACATGATTACTTGTAAGAGCATATGAAAATTGATTTCTCTCCCTCCATGTACATTAAAAAAAAAAATTTTTTTTTCGCCTGTGAAAGGGGTGATATATGTGATGTAGAATCACATATAGTATTCTTAAATTTTACATTTTTCTAAATTACAGTTAAAAATAATCTTTAATTAAATAGCTATTTTATCTTAACGTTTATTTTCGATTCCACAATAACTTTCCGTTCAAAAGAAAAGAAAGAAAAACATCTAGCATCTGCCTTATTACTGAAAAACGGCTGTCAGATAAAGAGAATTCATTAAGATGCGTATTTCACCCTTGCTGGAAACAAATAAAAAAAGAATAAAGTTCGAATGTGTTTGCGGTCAGTGAAATTTCATTTTCCTCTCTGCGTAATTTTAAGTATAACTTATTCGTTGCATATGAGTCTTTTTATGTACATAATGGTTGTTATGTCTTTTGAGAACATTTTCCCAAAATATGCTCCTAACGTACGAATTGGCAGTCGGATTCCTTTTTGGCGTATTTTTTAGGACTGCTGTTTTCTAGTTGCCCTGCTATAAAATTCAAAATCCTTTTATTGTTTAAGCGTAACAGACAATTTTGCGGAGATGATATCAGTCATTTTTCATATGCTTAATGTCGCCAATCGTGTGATGCCAATGTGCGAATTTTTCAGTGAGGAATCAATTGCCTCCCTCTCGCTTCATGAACTCAGTCATGTGAAGACTGTTTTCTTAAAAAATGCGTTCAGGCACCATCCCTAACTTTTCTGTATGAAACCCTTAAATTTTGAAGTTTACTGCAAATAAATAATTTTTCGTAAAGAGCATTTATTGTCTTAAGCGATCATAGCCTATAACTAGCGAATGCATTTTTAAAAAGAACCTGTCAACATACTTTAAATTACAGATCCATACTATAACATGGAGCTTATGAAAAAATTATAAATGTTGAAAAATCAGTTTTCAAAATAATAATAACAATAATTTTAGATTTTTTAGTCTATTTTTCTTAGTTAAAGATCTACAGTTTTCTTAAGGAATAACTCTTTATTTGTGACATTATATTATCCGTATTCAAATAATAATATAAAAAAATCAAATTTGAACGAAAATTGGTTTTATAGTAATTCAGAAGTATTGTCATTCGGATTGGCTTCCATTAATGGTTATCTAAACATTAAGCATAAAAAGGCTTTTAACCGGAAAAATAACAGCGTTTGAAATGTTCCAATCAGTGCAATCATTATACTATATGGTAAAATGGGGTACTCAGGAATAAAACAAAAACTATATTAAGAAAGAAATTATTCAAGCATCAATTTATGTTTAATGGTTAAATTTTACATCAATTTCGCTTATGTATTAAAAGTTCAACAAGATTATTTATTCAATGTAATATGATACAGTATTGTCACGATATGAGGCATGTGTCATAACTCGTAAACTATTCGTTACCTTGGTTTTATGTGGCCCTTTAACCTTTTTAATAAAAAAATATACTGTTTGATGATTTTACATTTTGACTTGACTTTTTGTTAAGTGAAAAGTTTTTGCTTTCAAAGAAAACAGGCTAATACGTCTATGCTGATTACATCATAAAATAAATATTACTTTTATCTGAGTATGCAAAATGCCTTCAAATCAATGTGGCTAAAAAGTGAAGAGTTCTCATATTTATCTTAAATCCTTTGCATAATTCTTCAAATTTTATTTGTTTAAAAAGCGCATAGCCAACAGTATGAAAAAAGCGTCAAACTCGGGTATCGAACCCGGGTCATCGGTATAGTGCACCGACGTTTCTAGCAACCGAGACACTTTGAAAAATATCCAGGCTTGCACTTCTCACATTTCTCACATCATATGTAGCCAAGGTTGTAACAAAGTACAAGATGGAATAGTTTTCTGTGACTACCGACTCTGTTGCAAGCACGAGACTGCAGAATATCTAGCACCGACGAATTTGAAAAAAAAAAAATATGTATAATAAATACTAAATTTGTTAGAAATGTCGGTGCACTAAACCGATGACCTGGGTTTGATTCCCGACTTCACTTTTTCCACTTTGTTGAATATGTACCTTTTAAGCAACTAAAAATTTAAATTATTATCCAATGCAATGGGTGAGAAATTTTCTACAGAAAATGTTCTGAGTATTATATAAATTTAAATTTTTATCTATTTATTTACTTATTTATTTAATTGAGAATTTTTATATTATTCACTTGTTTAATGTCCTCAACTTTGTGACTGTGCGAATTTAGTTTATTCTAATATTTTAAGAAAATATGTAATTTTATATCCATATTTGTGAGTCTGTGTAAATTACTAGTCCCTTAAATGATAAATTTCAGCAACTTTCTTTTATGCAACATGTACGTTGTGATTTTTGTCTATGAAAAATCTATGACTGTGCATTTGCAGCACAACTTTAGCTTCAGTAGTGAAGAGAATAAAGTAACATATGTATAAAACAATTATTTTTTCAATTAACCTTGGGCTTTATTTCGTGTTTTAATTCGTCACGGGGTTGTCGTTCATTAAAAACATTTCATTTTGTGCTGAGATTACAGACATACCGACACATGTGAGTGAGAGATGCCAGACTTTGTATCGTCTTTGTAACTCAAATAGTAGAATATTCCAAAGTTATTCCAAGGATTCAGGTTTTATTCCAGGCATGAACCTTCTCCGTTCTTTCAGTTTCATGTACACTTAGCAAGGTAAGATTTTACGTGTTTAAATTTTAATTAAATAAATTTTGAAAAATGGAAATATTGAAATAAGAAAACTGTTAAAAGAGATTAAATTGCCACAAAAACGCACGGAGGACCTTGGAGATTTCCCATTATGTCATTTAATGAATTACCCCAAAGAAAAAAAATGCTGAATGTCTATTGAACCTAAATTTATACTCCCAAGCCCCTTTCTGAGTTCATTAATGTTTTCATGCTATACGTTTGCTGAGCTAAACACACCATTTAATCTGTAATTTTACCTTTTTTACGTTGAGAGCTAAAATATTATCTTTCAGATTTAGATTATGTTTAAACATTTTTTTTAAATAAAAAACTACATATTTTTAAATACACATTTAATACATTTTTATTTCTAAATAATAATATTTTATTCAACAGAAGAAAACAGGAAAAAATGATTAAACCAAAAAATTTTATTATTATATCAAATTTTTAATAAAAAGAAAAAAAACTTTCACCCATTGAATATCATGTTCTTATTAGAAATATTAATATTTCTCTAAAATTAAATGTCATTCTGCTTATTGAATAACTTAAAAAAATTGATTAAGCAAATAATCAGTAAATATTGCAAATATGACCTTATCTGAAAAGAACATTAATTTATTTTACGTTTAATTATATTTTTTCTCTTAGTTTGTTTTTTTTTTCGTAAAAGAATGAAAGTATTCATAGTAAATTCGTTTGGAAAAGGCGATGATAATGAAAATTTTATTTACAAATATTTAAGATGGAAAATTTAATCAAAAGAATCGGTGAAGAATGGTATTTAAAATTATTTTATATAGAGAATTGATAATATCCGGGAATGTTATATCCGTTGACAAACAAGGAATTGAAAATTTCAATAAAATAGAATTTTCTAATACGTTTTTATTTTTGTGTAATTATTTATATATTTATTTTTTAGGACATATTGATTTTTCATCAAATGGATTAATGGCTATAATTGAGAATGTAACTACTTTTGAAATTCTTCAAGAAGCGATGTCTAGCAATTATTTTATTTTTTAAATTACGAGGTAAATTTAGTATTGGTGTTTATTCTTGAATGTATAAAGAAAATATTAATAATATTCTTATTAATATGAGACCTAAAATATGAAGGTATTTTAAAACATATAGATATAATTAGAAATCTTTCAAAGCATTTGGAAATGTAATTGAATTAAGGAATAAAGCCTTACTTTAACAGCTATATAAATAAATGCTTATCTGTGCAAACTTTATAAATAAAACTCGATTAAAAAGATAATATAGATTATAAAGATAAAAAATCGGAAAAGCATGTTTTAAAGGCAAAGAAATATCTTTTATTATTATTGAAATAAATTTTGATTGTATAATTATCCATAATCTTAAGTGCCTTTAAATAAAAAAAAATTAAATTAATTTAAAAAAGTTAAACAATATTGTTGGGACAAATGTTTCAAGAGATAAATAGTTTAATTTATAATTTAAGAATGTGTCTTTTGTATTTAAAATTTATTCTATATTAAAATTCTATATTAAAATTCTATATTATTTCTATGTTCTGAAAAATTAAACTATACTGTTGAAACAAGCATTTCAAGTGATAAATAGTTTGATTTATAATTTGAGAATCTGTGCTTCTATATTTTCACTTTTTCATTTAAATTGCACATTTATTTATTTATTTTTATTTTAAAAACATGGTAAATTTTAATTACGAAATAACTAAAAGTTATTTAAAAATTAGACAGTTTAATTAAAATTTATCAACATGAAAATATCTACAAAAATTAGTGTATTTCCTTTCCATGATTTTTCATAAAATAAATCAAGCAATGCAATAAATATTAACGATTCCTTGAATTAATTTCATTCTTTCTGCTTGTGTAATCACAATTTTAAATATTTGACTAATTAATTAACCATTTCATCAGTTAAAATATATTTTTATCTTTCTTGAGAAATTTATATCAGTCGCAAAATAGAAACGAAATTGAAAGTTTTAGCAGAATAGATTTTTTCAATTTGATAAATATTATATTCTGGAAATCTTTTACTCGTGCTTATGTATCAATAAAACAGATAATGGTTGTAAATTGAAAATATAAACTGTTTCATATCTTTTAATTACTTGAAATTGAAATTTGTTTGAGTTGGGGATTAATATGAAAATATCGTATTCACAAATGAACAAAAAAAAAAAAAAAAAAAAAAAAAAAAAAAATTAAAAAAAAATCAGGTTAAATAGAATCTTATTCTTAAAGTACTGGTTATGTTTCAGTAAATTAAGAACCTTATACAAATGAAATATTAAATATTAATATTGAATGAAATTTAAAATAAGCAGATTTTAAAGCAGCATTTGATGCTCATTTTGATAATCACTACCTTTGTTTTTACTGCATTTCATATCCCCTCTCCCCACAAAGCAAAAAAAAAAAAAAAAAAAAAAAAAAAAAAAAAAAAAAAACAACTGTAGTAATTTGGTTCAACCAAACTCGATTATGAAAAATTTACAATTCTTATTTTATTTTAATGTTTAACGCTTAGGACATACCTGTAAACATTGTAAAAGAAACTGTCGACACAAAATGAATACTTGGTAATTTAATATGGAGACAAAAGAGTACTATAAATTTTCATTAAATTATCAAGCAAGAGAATATAGATCTCCTATGTATTAATGTACTTTTTTTTATAAATAAATACATTATCATTCTATTTTGGTATTTATATCAATACATCTTTTGTGCACTTTAGATTGCTCCAAAAATCTTCAATTCCGTTGAGAAAAGATATAGTCATCCCACCGCACTGTAGACAAAATTATATACTGTGGGGAAAGTGAATTGTCAAATTTAATTATTTAAAATTATGTTCCAAAAGTTCAACAACTATAAAAATAATATGAATGTTTCCTTCTACTTTGGAAATGATTTTACATCTTTTGCAACCTGGTAAACACAAAATAATAATTTCAAATTTTTTAAGGTTGCTAATCACTCAGCTACCAAATTCCCTCTTGGTAATCTTTGGCGTTTGATACATTCTTGTATTCAAAAAGTCTACTTCAGAAATTAATATGACATTTCTAATTTATTTTTCCAGTGTTTACTTCTTAATGGATGCAACTTTTCGACTTAGTTTTCAAAATATTTGTAAAACCTATGCTTAATTTAATATTTTATATTTGAAAAACTGACAAACTGGGTGTAAATATTTAACACTTCATATAATATCAAGTGTATATTTTTGAAGTAATTTAAAAATTGATAAAACTAGTCAGCAATCCGAAAACATTCAACAATCTTAAACATATTAATACTTTCTAAAAAATGCAGCACAAGCAATTTGGTGGCTAAAAGTAGAATCTAATCAACAAGTTATGGCAACTTCTGACTAAATCTGAAGTTTTATGAAAATCGATTAATTAGTTTCTTGGATACACCTATTGCAAAATCGTAAAAAATACATCATAGCAGCACCACCTGAAAGATGATTTACACCACAAAGTAAGTTATACTAATCTATATCATGGAAGAACTGGTTTTGAAGATTAATGAAAATATATGTACTAGTTTTTGATGTAGAATTGTTTCGATTATCATGAATAATGATGCATAACAACGCCACCTGTTTACCGATTTGTAACAAAATATAGCCAGAACCAATCAAGCTGAAGCTAAATCTGAAGTTTTGTGAAAATCCGTGCAGTATTTCTTGAGATAGAGCTATTGTGAAAAATGCAAATAGTTCAGCAAAGCAGCTTCATATGTTGAATGATATACACCAGAAAATACTTAATTCAAGTTTTTATCAGGGTCTGACCGAATCTAAAGTTTTGTGAAATTTCATTAATTAGTTTATGAGACAGTGACTTCACAAAACTTTATTCACGTACGGACTCACGGAGTGACAGAATGACAGATAGACTCACAGACAGACATTTAAAAAAAACCCATCAAATCTTATTCCTTAACTTCTAAGATATAGAAATCCTTCGAAAACTGGAATTCAAAATATTCTGCGAATCCAACACTTTCTTCTCTTGAAAAAATAAAAATAAAAAGCAAAAACAGACATCTTTTAAGAATGGGAAAACAGAAAAATGAAATTAAAAAATATATTAATTTCCCGAGGAGATAGGTTGAATATAAAAAAAAGCTTTAAAGGCCGATAGACTGAAATTTTCCGAAGCAAATTAGAAAGCTCAGTGGTTAGTAGCCTCAAAGGGAGGTGGGGGGATCTCCTACAGCCGTTGGATATTATTTGATTTTAGCACAATATTAAAAAGGAATTTAGTATGTAAATGTTTCTCCAAATTTAACAATTCTTTATTAGTAGTTCGTATAAATTTTTGCTTACATATTCAGGCAAATAATTTTAATGATACATAATTAGAATTGAGTTGAATTAAGACAACCTTATTAAGAATTTTCATTGTCAGTAATGTATTCCGCGGTGGATTATACAAAATGTATTCCATATATGGACTTAATATCTCTCATATATCTATTCTTACATTATGGTACTTTAATTTCAGTCTAAAATAATAATCAAGTTTACTGTGGAATTTTTTTTTTTTTAATAAATCATAAAATACAAAATCTATGAAAAAAATTTCAATACAAGATGAATTAGTCGCATATGGCAATCCCAAATGTTTCTTATATTTTATGCATATTTATACTTCATACTTTGCTAACACAGTGCCCAGAATTAAAATGTAATTCATGCCCATTATGAAGATTCTGCAGGTATGAAATTCCGTGCATTAGTTCTTGAAATATGACAATCGCTAAAGTCGTGATAGTTCTACAAAATGCAGTTTAGAAGCACCACTTATTTATTGATTACCATCAGAACTTAATCAGCAACTGACAAGGAAGGTCTCCATATGGGCAAACGAGCATACTCGGAAAATTCTGAAAGAACTACAGAGTGTTCTTGTGTGGATACATACGTTTATAAAACAAATTTCGGCGGAGCCCCTTTAGTACGTTCAAAAAAATAATAAAAATCATTTCATTTATGTGACTATTCATCACCGATTGGCGACGAAATAAAATTTCAAAAAATCCGTTTTTATGTCAGATATTTCTTAACGTAAAACTGTTTCATGTTGAACTTTTTTTTAAATATATTTGAATAATTTTTTATTTATCAGTTTAAAATAGTTTTAACTGTAGTTTAATCATGTATGCATTTATAGTGAGTGTTGACTATGAAATTTTATGCTTTAAAAAATAAAAATAATTAAAACCGTTTCAATCTCAAAATTAAGTCCATTTGAGCACTGTCGATTCAACTTTGTTGCTATAGAAACATAAACTTCTCCAATGTTGAAATTATTTACTGCAGCATTCTTCATCGCGTCTTTATCTTGGAATACGCCTTAATATATGAATAAAAATTTTTATATAACAATAATTTTACAATAATAAAATTAAATAACTGCAGCAACAAGCAGCATAAACATGGTACATGGAACATGTAATACAAAAATAAGATATATGCATTAAACTACTTGATTGTGTAAATTATAATTCATTGAACATCATTTTCACGTATTCTAAAAATCTATTGATAAGCAGTTATCAAATGCATTGAAATCGTTTGCTTTTGGTTCGAAAATATGCTGCTTGCTGAATCGAGTGACGCTTTCATCTTTTCACGCCAAATATTCGAAAATATTTTATATTTTTTTCAGACTTTCTACTGTATTTACGCCACTATTTTTGTCCTCCTTTACTACATACATAAATAATTTAATTCGTGTATTTCAAAATATTCGCAGTATGCCCAGTATCGAGACCTTCTTTGTGAAACCTAAGTTGAATATTTAATCAAAAGAGGCAATCCCATTTTTTTCTTCTATCTCATACATGTTAATACTGTCTATAAAATTCAGAATAGCATCGCCACCGGTGAAAAGGTTTAAATCAAAATCTAATTAGCAGCAACTTACACCAACTTCTAACTGAATATGAAATTTCACAAATCTTATTACATGTCCATCTATTTCTAAAATTGAGCTATTTCAATATTTTTTAAAAATTCTGTATATCAACAACAGCTGTCAGATGAACTACACCAAAAATTAACCAAGATAATTTTTTTCAACTACTAACTGAATCTGAAGTTTCGTCAAAATCCATGTATCATTCTGAAATCACAGTTATTGCGAAATCATGAGAAATGCAACATAGCTGCGCCACCTGTAAGGACGTTTACATAAAACACTATACAACACTAATCTATATCAAAGACTGAATTTAAAGTTTGATGAAAATTTGAGCATTAATTTTCGTAAAAGATCTATTGTGATAATCATGAATAGTGCGGCGTGTCAATGCCCTTGGTTGAAAGATTTATTCCAAAAAGTAGTCATAACCAATGATAAGGAGAGCTAACAAAATCTAAAGTTTTGTGAAAATCTGTGCATTTAGTTCTTGAGATAAAGCTATTGTGGAAATTGAGAATAAGGCAACATAGCAGCGCCATACGCAGCATATAAATCCATCGAAATCTAGAAGAAGAATTTTATCACGAGTCCATTACTTTCTTCTTGTAAAGATAGAAGAAAGTAAAATGAAATATTATGATACTTTTTTAAAAATAGATAAAAGGTATAAAAATATATATAATACAAACGAATTCATAATTTTAAGTTTCTGAGTTAGTTTTGTAAGCAGGTTGAAACTTTGGCAGTGTCGAAAGTATCTAATTTTGAGTAAAATAGCTTTAAAATTAAAATTTAATTTGAATTGGATGAGTTTAGGTTCAACATATTTTATCATAAAACAGGTTTTAGTTAGAGTATCGCTATAATATGTATTTTTTAAGTCTGTAATGTGGTATTCTGATATAATTAGCAAAAAAGGATATCTCCCCTTTCAAAGCCAGTTTCTTCGTATGATGTATTGAAGAAATAAAATTTCTTCTTATGACACCAAGTTTCAAAAATTCTTAATTTTTGAGTCTCTCAATATATTTTCCAAATCTCGTTTGTTCATTGATGATATAGTGCATTAAGAGCATAAAAAATTAAATATTTATAATTATACTAGCACATAGAACATGTAAAATTGAACAAACGCATTAAAAATAGCTTAATTTATTATATAATTGTTCCACATTTAAATTTTCCAAATACTGCAATAGCTATATCTAAACTACCTAAACATTTTGTAGTGAGTAAACCTCAATTGAATTACAAGACCGAATGAATTTAATTCGGAACAAAATATACATGCAAGAGCTATGCAGTTTAATTCAATTTAAGTTAATAAAAACTCATGCAGAAAAATTAAAATTTGGAGATAGACATCTTCCCAGATACTAAAAAAGGCCTACGAAAAAAATCTCGGATTGTCATTTTTCTCTATACAATTAATTGCAGTAAAGAAAGTCTCGACTGGGACGTCCATTTACATTATTTTTACTCGACATTTTATTGATATTAATTGTATGTAACTAAATTTATCCAATTGCATATTCATGTGTAATTCCTGTGTTTAATAAAACATTACACAATCTAGAAGTGACTAACGTTTTTAGAACTCCAAAAAGTGGTACTTTTCAGCAAAATACCCCATTAACTCCTTAAGTATTTGAATGATTGCGATAAAAGAAATTATATTATACACTGTTAATATAACATGCTACACGTGGTAGACAGTTTAAACAAAATAATAATTAATTTGAGAAAAAAAATCTCAAAATGAAAAATTTCTAAAAAATTGCCATTATTTTTTTTTCTTTGTCGGATAAAAGAAAAATTTCCCATAAATTTTGAGCATAAATTAATGAATATGGTTTTAAAATTTCTTGAAAATCAATTGGGCAATTTTCGAGCGAACGGGTTTTTAAGCTCACGAATTTTCTGAAATCTTGCATCTAGTCTTGTCTTCACTTATATTTCAGCGATTTAAAAATACTTTTTTTAAAAATTAAGCAGTTTGAATATTATTTAAAGATTACTTTTTTGAACCCTTAATTATAATATTATCTCATCATGTCTTGGTTTCCTCAGATTAAGTTTATCCTGCTAAAGAATAAAAGAATTAGTATCATTCTTACTATCTGATACAAAAAGTAAATATAATAATTATTTTTACACGTCATTTTTTATCTTTAGAAAATTTAATTAAAATAATCAGTGAAGCCTTAAGTTTTAAGTTGTTTAAAATCGATAAATGCATTATTTGAAAGAAATGAATATTCTTTGATGAAAAAATAAACAAATTTGAACAATATAGAATTTTCTAATAATTTTTTAATGAATTTTTTCTACAAAGCATTCATGCGTGTTTATCCAACAAAGAAATAGCTAAGATTCCTAAAAATGTAAGTAAATATAACTTATATATATATATGTGTGTAACGACTTCGGGGTGTTATTCGTGGCATAATAAGTGGGACTCGGGAGCTTCTTGTTGGTTCGAACTCGTTTATTTAGCCGCACATCTTACAGATGGAATTCGCGAGTCCGTCGGAGGTCGCCCGAGCCGTTTACGGTGATTACGAAAGTTTACATGGCCGGAGGTTACGCAGGCACCTCAAAACTGCCAATTCTTTCGTTTTTCGCGCGTGTTCTGGGTAATATGTTGGGGATTCTAATATTTTCCAGCAGAGGGCAGAGTTGTGAATTTGGGAGGTACATTTAATTTAATTGGATCTTTAGCTTTTGATTGATATGTGGTCAAGGCCCGCACAATTCCCGGGTTGGTGACTCATGAGCCCTAACCACAAATGGCTGCAAAAATCCCTTAGATCATCAATTTTAATCTTAAGGAGCGTCCGAAAATAATCTCTGAAAGTAATAAATGTTAGGCTGGGAAAGAAAGTTAACAGGGGCAAAATGGCATTCAGCTTCAGAATTAACATTAAAAAATATTAATTGGAACTTTAAACTTTTGAATTCAATTTTAAATTTTAGTTTTTAAAAAAGGGTTAGTTTTTATCCTTTCATATAAATATATATATTGCAAGTCCAAATTTCAAGTTGATAAAAGTTATCACCATGATCATATACAGTGGAGTCTCTCTATATCGAAACTCCATACATCGAATTTCTCTATATAACGAATTTTAGTAGGAGCGTCCCCCTTGTCTAATGATTACATTAAAAACAGTCTCTATATAGCGAAATATATATCTCCATACAACGAATTTTTTCGTAAAATGTTCTTTATTTATTCAGTTTTAAAAAAGCTTCGAAATTCCATCGTCTAGTGCTGAGTTTTTATATTACTTCTCTCCTTTTTCTTTAAGTCGAACGAATTCATTTCCTTCCCCCCCCCCCTCTTTCACACACTTTTTAATATACTTCTCAAAACAGTGTCAATTCGATTGTTACACATTTGAGCAGATTTACAAGAGAAATAGAAATTAAAGAACGCGAAGATGTCTAAGACAATGAGAAGTGGATGACAATCTCATTACTGTAAAGTATTCTATTGGTAGTGGTATTTTAAGTAGAAGTTATCAACAATGATTTTGAGTGTGACAATGAGAATGAGAATGAAAATCTACAAGAAGAGGAAAAAAAACCATCACGCAGTGAAATGATGAGTTCCTTTGATCCTATTAGGAGAGGACTTCAAATGGAGGAAAATGTTCCCTGTACAATTCTCCGTTCCTTGTTAAAATTTGAACATTTTTTAAGAGTGTAACAATTTTGAAATCAAATCGCCAATAAATTATAGATTTTGCAAGTCTTCCTTATTTGATTTTCATTAAGCTTTCAAATAAATGCCTGTTTAAATACTTAAGAAATCGAAAATTAGGTTAATATTTGTTGTAATTAAACATTCCAAATTTTTAATTAAACACATAAAAAATAATATTTGTTCAAAATTTACGCATTAAATAAGAATTTTAACGTCATTCTCTATACAACGATTTCTCTATATAACGAATTTTGTACCGGAACATTGGATTTCGTTGTATAGAGACGCGACTGTATTTGAAAAAAAAAGGAGAAATTGAAAAATATTTAGATCTCTCGGAATGAGGATGAAGAATAAACTTTTTGGCCTAAAATGTAGATTTTTTATATTTTTTACATATGACTCTAAAATTTTTTTAAAGTATAAAAATGTAAAGTACAAACAGGCATTTGACGTAAAAAAAATCATTTCTGTCATTGATTTTACTAGTACACCGAACCCGGGGTTCCCAGGTCACAAAGTAAAGGTGAAAAACTTTTTAAATTTTAAAATTGGAAAGTCTAATAATTTTTTCTGCGTAATAGGCTTTTTAAACTGCCAACAAATTTCAAATAGCAATTTTATATGAAACATATTATTTATGTAATCATACACAGCTTTAAAAATTATCGGTACTTCCGTATTAGCGGGGCCGTAGCTAAAGGGGTGCTATGGGCGGCTCAGCCCCCCCCTCCCCTGGAAAAGATTCCATGGTCACTCAATGAATTTCTGTTCCGAAAACTCAAATGAAGTTCTGTTCAAAAATCTAATTTAGTTTTGAGACCGTTTCACTGTTTTGCAGAATTACTAAATTGTATCTAAAATAAGTGTTTCAACACTCCCTCATCCTATTTGTACATATAAACCTAACATGATGGGCTATTTTGCACCAGTTATACACTCAAAACTTCATCATCATATACTTTTCTAAGCATAAAATGAAGTTATTTTAACAGTTTAATAAGAAACACAATACCTACAATATGAATATGCACTAATTTATCTTTCTGCATCAGAGAGAGAGAAAAAAAACTATGAGCCCCCCTACATTCTCTTGAGCCCTCCCTATTGTTCACTACGGCCCTGCGTATTAGACGCAAGATAGCAGTTACTAGCCAAAGAATAAAATTGCATTCTCAGTTTTTAAAAACAACTAAGAAAATATGACACCCAGATGTTCTTCAAAATACATTTTTGTAAAGGTTAATTGATGTATCTTTTGTAAAGTAAGTTTACAACGAACTAAAAGTCACTGAATTCATAGATAAAAACGAAATAAAACCAACAACATTCACCGCGTTTTATAGCCGACGATATAGTGACATAACAGGCTTTTAATTACTATTATTTTTCAGTTGCTATGAAAAAAATGACAACTAAAATATACAGTGAACTGTTATTTTCCATGGAGAAAAGAGATAGATGGATGTGCAGTATGCGATTAAAACGGTTTGATAGGCGCTATTCTTCCGATATAAATATCTCATTCGACCTAAACAAAACAATCACATGGAACAGAGACCGAATTTTTTAACATCATTTTTTCTCTAAATGAAAAAGATCTGAATATATTTTAGCATTATAAAATAGCATTTCATTGTATTATGAATTAAAATTGCATCGCTAAAAGTTTTTCTTTTTTGTGAAAGCACGCCGTTGTGCAGCGATGCAATGCAGTGAATTTTAGAGTTACATTTTTGGCGTCACCTCCAGCCACTAAACTGCATCTCTATTTTTTTCTCCTTTACTCTATGGCTATTTTTTCTCTTTTACTCTATGGCTATTTTTTCTCTTTTACTCTATGGCTGTTTTTTCTCTTTTTCCCACATAAATGCGATACTCAAGTTGCCACCATTAGAGAAATTGAACCAAAAACTACAAAAAAATTAATATCTCAAAAACAATTTGAGATACAGTTTTCTAACAAACGGCATTTAAAAGTGCATTTTTTTCTCTAAACGATGGTATAAAGATTGAAAACGTGCAATGTCTAGAAGTTTAAAAATTTACAATGACGAAAATTGAAAAACCGAAATTTCATCGGAAAGTGTTGCCATTCAAAACATGACGTATGCGTTACGCACAGATACGTTTGGCCTTTATTATATAGATATGTCTCTCGGAATCTGATTAAAAATTTTATTATTTTACTAAATACCCAAAATTTTTAATTTTGTTTAGGGGTTGTTTTAAATTTGCACCATATTAGCTTTTATAACTGCAAAATTCTAGATATCGTGCATATAAAATGTACATTAATTTTTAATTAGTTTATCAGTCTAATTTGTTTGGCTCATGTCATTAGAATTTTTTTAATAACACAAGCACACACACAAAAATAAAATATAAAACTAAGAAAGAGTAATTTTTAAATGAAAAATGTTACAGACACAATAGATCATCACTGAATTAGAAAAATGTTATTCTCGATTGTTATTCTAAAAATCTCGATTTCAAAAAATTTCTAAAAATATTTGATTTCTAAAAATTTCGATAAAAATCTCGATTCTGTTTATCTTCATACGTTTTCTGGGTGGATATAGCAGAACCACGCTCAACAAATTTTGATTCTGTAACGTTAGACTTTGGATCTATGAAAGACATAGTTTTATCAATACTAAAATAGATGAAATATAACGGAATTCTTGAGATAACTGTTAATTTTCTTAAATGTATCGTAAGGCAACAAGTACTGGTGTCTCTAACGGATAAATTCTACTGATTATTGTGTGCTTTACAGCACACAATACAAGTAGTGATTTGTTTGCTTCAATTAAATAAACTACCTCCTGGGGAAATTTTGTTGTTGTAGATTGTCTACCGCTTTTCAGCGGTACTATAAATAAAAGTTTAATAAACTGTCAAAAATTACTTGTCGTTGAGTACATCAAGATAACTATTTTTCCAGAGGTTGATGAGTAAGATTTGAGCATGGTTAAGAAATATGAATTGGACATATGTCAAGCTGTACTCATAGGTGAATATTCCCAAAATTTGTCAGGCAGGAAACTATGAAACATTTTCCATGCAAAGTGCCTGACAATGGCAAACATGATAATATGTTTATTGATTGCATCAATTGATCCATCTCTACTATCGAAAAAACTAGCTGAACCTGTCATGAACGTTTATGCACCTCATGGTTTAACATAAAATGTCAGCCTAATAGTATTTATGCATCACAACACATTTTAAGATCGTACAGTATATCAAATACTTAAAAGATGAATTTACGATTGTTTTTAATCAACTATACAGCAAAATGCCTTTACGATGCATCCAAAACATCTCCATCTGGGATTAATGTTTAATTCTCAAAAACGTATAATATCTTTGGTAAGCAAAAATATATAAAATGCTTGTCAAACCGAATTAAAAAATAAGAGAGTTTGAAAACCTCCACAAGTTAGTTATGAGGCAGAAGACTAAACTGATCTTATTGATTGGCAATCTACTATAAAAACGGAGCTTATTCTCATAATTAACTTAAGCATAAAAGAAATTGGGTTCATTGTTGATTCGATAACTAGTAATAAAAATTAACTTAAAGTTTTTTATGCACACACACACAGGCAGTTTATAAAACTCTAAAGGAGGTTACAACAGTGGCTGAACACGTTTGTGTTTTCAAAAGTCGAAATGGGTTCATTAGGTCATGATTGATGCACAGAAAACACATTCCAAAGCTTGTAACGAAGCGTCTCTTTACATCTGCAACTACAGCAATACAAGAATAAAGAATAGTAAAACATTTCTCTATAGCATTACATCACTATTTTTTAATTATAATAGTAATAAACTCAATTTAATATTTTTGTTTAATAAACACATTTGTATTTCACTGCATTTTAAATTATATATTTGATCCAGCCTAAACAAAAACTTCGGTTTCATGATTAAATATATGCTTAAACTTCTGGTGCTCTGCCAATAATAATCAAAATAACTTATCAAGACAAACAGACAATGAAATAGAGATTTACTTTGAGTAACGTTTTTGAAATTCATTGCTTAACTATTGTAAAAGTAAAATTTTTCATTTAAATATTATTAAATATTATTAAAAGTTTTGCTTTTTTGTGTGCATGTGTGTTATTTTAAAAATTGTTTCTAATATAATGAGCCAAATCAAATTAGACAAATGAACTAATTAAGTATTAATATACATTTTATTTGTATGATATCTAGGTGTTTGCAGATGTAAAAAACAACCAGGAAAAAATTTAAATCAATCAACAAAATAATATGAAAGCCTTGAATGTTTGGTGAAAGAATAAAATTTTTAATTAGATTCCGATAGACACATAAAATTAATTACCGAAATGATTTTTTTTAATGTCAAACGCCTATCTAAGCTTCAAGTCTTTTACATTCATGTATACATATAAGAAATCTACATCATATATACAGGGTTATTATAATTAAAGTCCGAGTTTCAAAACGCTCTAAACAGCGAACTACTCGTTAGAATGGCGTGAAAATTTAACAGCCTATTATTGAAAAAGGGGGAAAGAACATGAACCAAAGAAAGTTCCAAATATTAGCGACAGATGGCGCTGTAAGCGTCAGAATTTCGACTACAAAGGAAAAATCGTAAAACAACGGCTAAGGCGTAAGTTACATGATATAAACCAACTGTACTGTTCAGTGTGCATGACTGTACGCGTGTGATACTGTTAGTTACGTAAGCCCGTCCACCACTGCAAGGTCGCACCACATCGGATGGGAAAAATTGTTTTTTAATTGTCCTGAGGCCAAAAACCGCATAAAAGCATCCCTCCAATCGGTTTTTAACTGTCATGAGGCCAAAAACCGCATAAAAAGCATCCATCCAATCGTTTTTTAAGTTTGGCTAGACTGGCGCAAAGCATGTTCAATATGCTGTACGCCGCCGTTGTGGGCAACAAGATTAAATCGGGAAACAGCATGTTCCACAACCGATCGAAGTGTATCCGGGGTCAAGTTCAGAATGTGTTGCGCAATGCGTGTCTTTAATTTAGCTACGTTGGCAATCGGAGTACTGAACACAATATCTTTCAGATAACCCCACAGCCAGAAATCACACGGATTAAGATCAGGTGATCGCGCCGGCCAGGCTGTAGGGAAGTGACGACTGATAATTCCAGCATTTCCGAAATGCCGCCTCAACAACTGCTTCACTCGATTTGCAATGTGCGGAGGTATGTGTGTTTTTCATGCATAAAAATGATACTATACATACATTCACGCTGTTGCAGAACTGGAGTGATGTCATTACGCAAAAGAGACTCATAGCGCTGACCATTGACGGCAACGGTAACAGGACCTAAAGCACCCGTCTCCTCGAAAAAATACGGCCCTATGATAAATGATGCCGTAAATCCGCACCACACAGTGACCTTTGCAGGATGAAGTGGTACTGGGTTCGTTGCGAGTGGATTTTCTGTTGCCCATATTCGGCAATTCTGTGTATTGACATATCCCGTCAGATGGAAATGGGCTTCATCTTCCCACAGAATTTTCCACGGCCAATCATTGTCTACTTCCATGCGAGCGAGAAATTCCAAAGCAAAACGCCCTCTTACTCGCAGGTCAAATGGGAACAACTCCTGCACATGGCAAATTTTATACGGATAGCATTGCAGGATGTTTCGTAGAATGTAAAGTACCGTGCTCACAGGCTTCTTCAATGTTCGGGCAATTTTCCGTGCATTGCATGGTTGCTTACCACCGCTAGACTCTTCCTGAACTGCTGTGGTCACTTCTTCAACTACCACCGAATCACATCTTTTCCTTCCTCTACCAGACTGCACATCAAACGAACCTGTATTTTCGAATTTTTGCATCATTTTCACCAGACCTCTGACGGTCATCGGTCCAGCGCCTTTTTTCCTACCCTTGAGAGTCCTGAACTTCTGCTGAGCCACTGGTGCACAATCACCGTTCTTGTAATAAAGCTTTACAAGCAGAGCACAGTCCTTCATTGAGACACTCATGGCCAACGTCCGAGAAGCGAAATGAAGAAACGCCGTTTACCCAACGCTTTCATAACACCTGAAATTATCGTGCGCATGCCAGGTATTTTAATTTACATATATTGACGCTTTCAGCGCCATCTGTCACTCAAATTCGGAACTCTTTTTTGGTTCATGTTCTTACCCCCTTCTTCAATAATACGCTGTTAAATTTTCACGCCATTCTAACGAGTGGTTCGCTTTTTCGAGCGTTTTGAAACTCGGACTTTAATTATAATCACCCTGTATATGTATATACACTGTATGGCCATTTTGTTAAATATCAAGAAAAATACCTGAAAAAAATATCCTGAATGTCTAAGTGCGTAAACCTAGTCGTACTGTTCACACATTTGCATGAAGATATTTTCCCAAACTCCATAGGGGACCGTCAACAAATTGAATAAGAACGAACATTTTTTGGATAACCTTGTCAAAATTTATGTAGCAAAAGCGTTCAAACTATAGATTATGATGAAGTGGCTTATTGTAATAAACTATGTTTATTATTATGCACATAGCATGTTTACCCGTAGAGAAATTAAGGTTTTCATAAAAACAGTCACACATTTTTCAAGTTTTTTGTTTATATTTTGCAGAGTTTTTAGTATTAAATAATGTTCTTTTTCTAAAGTATTATAATCAACATTGTGTACAATACCCTGTAATCAAAATTTAAAAAAAAAAACTGAAAATTTTGTGAAAAATGAGCAAGTTTATAAAATAATTTTTCATTGTTCATGCGTGAAGGCTATCAAAATTCCATTTACATATTATGTTAGCTAAATGTATAGAGCAACTTTTGTAAAAGTCTCAAAAACATAGCTTAAAAATTCTGAAAATAATCAACGAGAGAATAAGGTCAAAATCCGTTATTCCCAAAATACAGCAAAATGATGACGTGATTAGTGCCAATATAACATACACAATATTGCACGTGCTGTATTTGGATACAACCTCTACTAAACTAAAAAATATTTATAACTTTGAGAATTCATTCATACTTTAATAATAGTTAAATGAATGTGCTTAAATGGTCTACTATTGTTTCGTTTATCTTGATTGACATCTTGAATTTGAATTCAAGATGTCAATCAAGATTTGTCAATTCAATTGACAAATGTCAATTTCTAAGAAGTAATTGATTTTCAATTACAATTCAATTTCTAAGAAGTATTGTTGAATTATTTAATTTGCAGGTATAACATTCGTTTTCCCTAAAAGAATTATAGACTATATTAAAAATGTCGATCTATGACATCTGAAATCCTTCTCGCTAATGTATTCTTATGAGCGTAAAATAAATGCATATGTTCAAATTATAATGTTAGGAAGTTAATATCTAAAAGCTTCTTTATCAGTTTATGGCTCTTAAGGGATAAGCATTTCTGTTTTTATTGGCTAATACTACTTTAGGGGAAACTGGGGTACAATGGATCACGGGGAACAGTGGTCCACCACCTATTTTTGATGTTATTTATGTTTTGGAATGCTTTATATTTTGGTACATACATGACAGCCCTGCAATAGTGAATAGAAATTTAAAACCATGTGCGTAGCTGCCATTTTAGTCATTTTACTCTTGATAGTTGATATGAGACAAGTAAAAGTAAATATTTTCAGTTGAACATATGCTAAAGAAGATAAGAATTAATAAGTTATTTGATTTTTATTGTGATTTATTGTTAACTAATGATTCATGTTGTGTAGTGCTTTTTTGAAGTATTATCTATATGTTTTCAAATTTCAGAATCAACTCAAACATCAAAAGCTAGTAAATCAAATATTTTATTTATTTGATTTTTTTCGCCTTATTTGCTTTTTATAAACATTCAGTTAATTCTAAATTCTTGCACTTACAAACATGCATCCACATCCAAATTTTTGAACCTTCCCCCCTTTCCCTCAAAAAACATACATTCATGTGTTGACAATCAAACCAAAATGCATTTATGTTTTCCAATATTGTTCATGGATCTCTTGTAAATGTTTACGATATTGTAATGAATCTTCCAGATTCAAATGTTTCACTGGAAAGCAGCAAGCTTTCAGTGGCACAAATATCTTTTGATGTATCATTTCTATCTTTAATAATCGTTAAACTTACATTATATCTATGAGTTTAAGACATGAATAAACAGATTATGATATATTCTATGCTTCTTTTTATTAAAAAATATACTATACTTATATATATTTTTTAAGAATTACATGTGGTCCATAGAGCCCCAAGCTGTGGACCATTGTACCCCGGCCATGGGGTACAATGGTCCATTTTATCACTTGCTATTTAAAAATATACATTAAAAAAGAACACATAACTGTTATTTTTGAGTATATGTAATCTAAACTATAATGAATAGATAACATTCATGCATGTGTGTAAAAAAAAATGAATATTTTAAGAGTAAACAGTCAAAATTAACAAAAGTGGTCCATCTTACCACGGTCTCCCCTATAAACGATAAAACTGTCCTCAACGTCACAAATATCATTTCCATGTTAAAAATTAAAGACAATTAAATTTTGCTTTTACTGCAATTTTTGTTAATTCTAAACATTGGACATTTTAAATTCTTACACCATCTAATAAAGAACAGTGGGTATGTATGCAGATAAACACAGTTTCATTTAAAGTTTTTTTTTTTTTTTTTTTTTTTTCAAAATAAGCTGACTTTTAATTAATTAATCCAAATTGTTGATTTGTATTAAATAAATTCCTAAATAGGTGCTAGCACCAATAAATTAATTTAAAAAAGAATTATAAAAGCAAGATATTTATTTTAAGCAAGATAAAAAATTTCAATTAAAAAGTCTAAAAAAATCCAAAAATTTTAAATTTTAAGAAAATCCGAAATGAAAAAAAAATAGCAGAGGTCTAAATAAAGTTTTAAATTTCTAATAACAAAAAAATTTTTCAAAAGGAATTCAAAATACCGAATCATTAATGAATCGCAATATATTTAAAAAAAAATTGAGAGAAAATAGAATTCGAAAAAATATTATAAATGTCAGTGACAAAAAAATAATATAAACCCTTAAATTGGCATAAATACACGAAATTTATTTTAAAATAAATCACCTCAGTAAGAAAATTTCATGTCCCAATACCAGGTAGCGAACTAAGAATCTCCTGTTTAGGAGTACTAGCGAGACACTTACCTCCAAGCTTTGATGTCTATGCGAATAACATAAAAATTAAGGTTATGTTTTAAAATTTCATTCGCTAAAATAAAAAGATGATATTAATAAAATTGATTGAATTAAAATAAAAGACTTTTTCAATTTTTTTATATTTGTCGTGCGACAGAAGATATTCAGCTGTAAGTACACAAAATTTGAAACCTCTGACTTATACAGTTTTTCTGTTTGTACTCTGTAACAGACGGACAGACAGATGAGAAAGACGAATAGAGATTCGTGAGATGAACAAAACCCTAAAAGGATATACTCACAAATACAATTATCATTAAAACTCTATTTTTTTTTTTTTTTGAAAACTGTATCACAATTTAAAGCATGAAAAAAAATTAAAGCATGATTTTTTTCATCTCTCTCCATCGGATGCAGGTAGTTTTGATAGTTAAATCTGTTCCGAAATAGCCAAATAAGTTAATATGAATAGTTTAGCATTTATTTTCTGGTGATATTTCAGACCAAAGGTAAAATTTCTTCAAAAAACTAAAATAAGAGAAATAAAATAAGAATTAAACAGACACGTAATCGAACACATTAAAAAATGGAATGACAACACTTGAAAAAAAGTGTTGTAAGTAATGATTTATTATTATTATTATTATTATTATTATTATTTATACGGCTTTCGAACTTATCGCTTTTGATACATTTCAAAATTTCATTTCAATGCAAAATGGGTAGTTGAAAAAAATAAAAGAAAATAAGTTAAACGCAATTTTAAAAACATAGATGCTACTAAAAGACTCACTAAAAGATCACTAAAAGGTTACTCGGTGATTTATTTTTGTCAAAATAAAAATAAAATAAATAAATAAATAAATAAATTATGAAAAATATTATATAGTAAATGCGTTTTCTTTTTTTACAATTGGATTTTATACGGAAAACTAACATAAATATCAATGCTATATACTTTATGTGTAAACATTTACATAAGATACTAAAAAAGGAGTAGATTACTAATCAACAGTTGATCAATTATATATTTCTGTAAGAGAATTTTTTGACAAGGTTATTGTTTTTTATTAGTTTGTTTTTTATTAGTTATTTCATTGATATCTTCTCTAACAAACATTAAGTTTTCTTCAATAACTAAGATGGAAATTTAATAAGTAAAAATATGAAATTTTTCCTATATCTCGTTCTAGGAAATCCATTACCTCGAACAGCCTTTGAAGAACTTGTTCCAGCATTGCATACAAAATTTTCTATTCATTTTAATATACCGCATTTACTCTTATATACCACGCATGCAACGCGCACCCAATATTTTAGAATAAAAAATGGTGATTTTTTGTATCTCGCACCATAACTCATGAAATGAATTTCAGTAAAGAAAATCGAAACAAATGTTACTTCAAATTAGAAAAGAATTCGAAATTCTTTTTTTTTTTAGACTTTTTATAGGGAGTGAGTTTCATGATAGGGTGACGTTACTTGCGAACGAAATACCTGGGAACTTCTACATTTGAAATAAAATAACAAAAAAAAAGTAATTAAAAATATATTTAAAATAATCTGTAATTCTACAAATGTAAACTTGCTGAAATCTGTATTCTTACTAAAGTTTTATAATACATTGTTCAAAAAAAAAAAAAAAAAAAAAAAAAAAAAAACAGACAGAGAGGAGGAAAAAGAGAGAGAGAGAGTGATAAATCTACAGAACTAGTTTTTGTAAATCTATCGAAATATGTAGCTTTACAAAGGAATCTAGTAAAATTATACTAATCTTGTAAAAGTTTTATTTGTAAATTCGGTCGCAGTTAGATAAAATGTTTTCAGTTTCCCAGTTTCCTAAAAAAAATTAAGAATTTTTTAACCTTACAGATTATTGTATTTACTGTGCAAATCTGTATCTATTGAATTTTTTCTGTTAAGGTTACATAAAAAGCAGTAGCGGCAATGAGGATTGCTAAGTAGTGTTTAAAAAATGTCACTACCGTTTTTGTATAAAAATGTGCAAGGAGTGAAATAAAGATGCAGAAATACTCCTATTCAGTAAGATTCCGGTTTTAATTTCTTCTATGAATACATTTCTTGATTCATAGGTAATATCGTGTGATTATATAAAACAGTAAAACAATATTCCCCCAGGCGCGCCCAGGGTTTTTGTTTTAATTTTTGGGAGAAAATGTGTGCGTTATACACGAGTAAATACGGTAAATGCTAAATAAGATACTATAAAAATAATTTATCAGTTTTCACTTTGTTTTCAAATATTTCATGAAAATTATTAGTACATACAGTCGAGTCTCTATATAATGAAATGCATGGTTCAGTCAAAAAATTCGTTATATAGAAAAATTCGTTGAACAGCAAATGACGAAAAAATTTATATTTTATCAGTAAAATTTTTAAAAAATGTTTGAGTTGTTTTGAAATGTTTAACGCTAAATATAAATTATATACATTTTTTATTTATTTAAACAGTTTTGAATTAGAAAATTATTCAGCGTTTGTAGGGTATCGTTATTTTCTAGGTAAAATATCAAAATTTTTTTAATAAAAAAGTAAATCTAGTTCAAACGCGCGAAAATTTGCCGTATTTCAGGGGAGAAACGAAACTTTCTAAAAACGCATACACAAAGTCAGGCTGAAAGAATCCAATAGACAGTTTGTTAAGAAGAAGGCTTTTAGGGGGGGGGGGGATTCTTGTTTTGGACATAGATAATGCAGCTATGATACAGATACCAGGAATCATTGCAGGAAAATGAATTTCACAAATAAATTGAAGCATTTTCAGAAAAAAAAGAAGGAACATTTCTGAAAAAATTCGTTATTTGGAGATATATACTTCGCTATATGGAGATTATTTGTAATGTATTCAATGAAAAATTGACCGTTCCTAGTAAAAATTCTTTCTATGGAGAAATTCGCTGAATAGAGTTTCGTTATAGGGAGACTTGACTGTTTATCCTATAAGTTGCTGATTATCGCAAAAAAAATATATGCGTCAATCAAAATGCGTATTTTAAAAATTTGTATTATTAAAAATTTGATCCTGGGTTGAGTCATACACTGTAAAAACAAAATACCAAAATTGGGTTGAAAGATTTTTGGGTACAGCATTGTTCCAATTTGGAAAGTTGAGTTTATAGCACAAAATCGTTTTAAATAAGTCTGATTTTTAATGACATTAAAACAATTAAAATATCTTAGATAGTATATACATTATGCCTCAGAAATTTTGATTAATTCAATGTTAATAAAGATCTGCTCTGATTTGAACCATTTTGGGTTATCTATTTTTGGAACAATACTCTACCATTTTGGAATCCTTACTGTACCATTTTAGGAACATTACTATACCCAGAAATCTTTCAACCCAGTTTGGGTCTTCATTTTTTACAGTGTATTTTGGTATTGCAGTAGTTGAATTTACAAGATGATATAAATTCCTTTCAACATTTAATGCCACGATTGACTAATATACAAATGAAGGTTCTGGTATATACCGATAAAATATTCAACTATGAGTTTGTGAAAGTTTTATATAATAGATAAATAAAATGTAAAGTCGAGGGGGGAAAATAAAACATAAAGCATATATATTAGGGTGGAGTGAAAAATCGAAAGTTGGAATTTTGATTTTGGATAGCAGCCAAAAGTTGCCTTTCTGTACCTCTAATACATGTGCAAAATTTCATTAATTTTGAAAAACTTCTTGAGTCCCCTACCAGGCCATTTATATTTTCATTGATTTATACGATAGATTCTTACCATAAATTGTACATTAACAGGATTTTTTGGTAATCTCGTTTGATATTTTTATATTTAAAATGTTTAGTGTAATTCCTTTTATCGTTTTCAAACATTAAGTCTTTATTTTTAAATATTTGAAACAGTTTATTGAGTTTTAAAAATTGTATATTATCATTTTTACAGTCAAAATGAGTATGTGTGTAAGCAAATCGAAGTTTACCATTACTAGAAGTTGGTGATTCTTCAAAACTAAATAAAGCTGTTTTGCCAACAATAGCAGAATGCTATAAAATATTATTATTATACAAAACAATAAATAAAAACACATCAGTAATTGTAAAGTTTCGTCAAAACCAGAGGTAAAAAAAATCCAGAGAGAAAACATCGAAGGCATCAATTATTGTAGTTTCCCAAAGACTAATTGATCAAATGATAGATAACAATTTTTCTGAATATCAGAAGCTTATTCAATTCCCCAAAATCAAAGGAAATTATGGAAAATTGGAGGTACATGGAAGAACTATAAGTTACAAATATAATCTCTGATTTTAAGAGTCAAATTAATTGTATTTGGGACACATTACACCATCTTTTGGACCAGAAAAGATCATTGCAGGAAGTATCAAAATATTGCACTGAAAAACATTTAACACTAGAACCGCGGAGACGGGTCATTTTGACCCGTACTCAGTGAAAAGATGTCGATTCGAACTGATAATTCTTTTTAAAATAATTTACATGTAACTGCACAAAAATTATTTAAAACAAATAAGTTAAATAGACTTAAATAAAAATTCTGAAGTGAATTATTTTTATAAAACTTGGGTAAAATTTTCCGCGGTTCTAGTGTTAAACCTTGATAAATTTATGGCAATAGGTTGTGACGGAATAACTGTAAAAAGTAAGATAAAAAATCATGCTAATAGATTTTTTAAACTAAGATTTAGTCGTCCGCTTTAGTGGTTAATAGCTCTCTGCAAACGAATTGCTGCTAAGTCATTGAACTTGATAAACAAAATAAAGGCTTTCTGCTCCAATTGGAAAGTCGTTGGATCAATGTGAACAATAGACAGTTATGGAAATTAAAAAATATCTGCTCTTATCACACAGAAATGAACTCTGGAGAGTTAAGTGTAGACCAAAATTATCTGTGACATGTGTCAAACATTTGCATCTGGTTAATGCTCCTCAAATCTGGTAAATCGTAATCCAGCAAGAATGTCACACTCTAAATGATTGACAACTGCCAAATGATTACTTGGTTTCAGAAGGTTCCTTGGTTTGGAAGTCAGAATTCACCCCAAAATCTGAAGATTATGGCTGAATTTGTAATGAAAGTACATTTGTCTGTTGTTTCATTTCAAGAAAGATTCTTCTTGCGACAATAGAGCTCAAAATGTTTTTGATAACAATTAAGGTGTTTTGTTATTTGAGGGAATATTTAAAGAAAATTCTCAATCCCGTTATTCAAAAAAACGTAAACTTCTGTCATTGAGATGAAAATTTACAGGAACGGTAACTGATAAAAAAAAATCATGTTGGAGAATTTCGATTCTGAAGAATATTGAAGATGAAAGATATTATATGTTCTACAATAAGACAGTTTCATATTCCAATATTGAAATTTAGTGTTACAAACTATATAAACATCATTAACTGGCAAGAATGTGAAATCACCCCTCATTCTTAAAAGAGCACAATGAGAGAAACTATACAAATTCTTAGAAAAAAAATCGAAAGTCTCATCTTTTCAATTGAAAAATTTCCCTGTTAGATTAAAGTAATTCGAAAGATGTGTAAACTTAGTTGTTGAAGCGCCATTAGCGGCTGTAGTAGTAGAAGCAAGAACCGGATACATATGAGCAAAAATCAAATCACAAAAGGTAATACCTAATTTTGATAACAAAGACTAATATAAATTAGAATGAAATGAAAGTTTTAAAATACATCGTATATATTCTTTTCATTTCATTACTATATATTCAGGAAACTGCATTTCCTTTATATTTAGAGAACTATATTTTATGTACATTCGAAAAATAAAAGTGAAAGCATGTCTAATTGTGTTTTTTCTTCTCTGCGACAATATGATTCATATTTTAGGGTTTTATTCGCAATTCAAAGAGTTAAAACGCAACTATACTTAGATCGTTCACAAGTAATACTTTAAGAAGTCATTTTTGTGGGTTATTTTACTGAAATCAAAAATTTAGTTTTAAAAAAAAGTTGATTAACTTACACTACATTGTGAAATCTTGATTTTCACATGAAAAGAGCATAATCTTTAAGAGCTGGTAGAGAACTAAAATGAATTCCAAATGGAAATGAAATTTTAACAATATATTCAGTGTGCCAAAAAGCAACATTTTAGACCTATCTAAAGAAAAAATTCCGAAAAAAATTTTTTTTTGGTCATTTACCCTACATACTGAAATTTTGATTCTCACATATAAAGAGCATAATCTTTAAGAGATGGTAGAGAACTAAAATTAATTCCAAATGAAATGAAATTGTAACAATATATTCAGTGTGCCAAAAGGCAACATTTTAGACCTATCCAAAGAAAAAATTCCGAAAAAAATTTTTTTTTGGTCATTTACCCTACATAGTGAAATTTTGATTTTCACGTATAAAGAGCATAATCTTTAAGAGCTGGTAGGGGACTAAAGATGAATTCCAAACGAAATAAAATTTTAACCTTATATTCAGTGTGCCAAAAGGCAACTTTTTAGACCTATCCAAAGAAAAAATTCAGAAAAAAAATTTTTTTGGTCTTTTTCACTCCACCCTAATATATATGCTGTTGAGACGATTGAATATAGAATCTAAAATCTCAATGTCGTTCTTTTGAAAAAAAAAAGGGGGGGGGGGGTTGGATAAACCAGGCTCTCTATTTAAATTAAAATACAGCATATTTTAAACACCGAAGTTAGAAGGGTTTAAAATTATTATTATTTTAGTTTTTCGGAATTAATATATACCTCCAAATTCAATTCTAAACGTTTAATATATCATTTTTTATGCAAAAACATATATTATTCTTCTTCGTTCTCAAATAAAATATGTAACTTCCTAAAACCCGTTTGCTATTTAATTTCAAAACTCCCGTGGTCTTTAAATTAATAAAGCTCAATTTTGATAATTTTGCATTTGAATAGATTTATACTTGTTACAAATGCCATCAAAGAATTTCCAGCTGAAGTAATATATATATATATATATATATATATATATATATATATTAACATTTTATTACTTTATTTCTTAAATAAACATTTAGCTAATTAATATTCATTTTGTGTCGTAAGAGTTACATCGTTTATAATACAAAAAATGTTTGGAGAAAAAATGTCTGCATTGCATTTCTACAATAGCCATTGTCATAAGAGTTGTTTTCCTTCCACATATTCAAATTATATACTAATTTTTTCTACGCTTTTGAAAGTTACGTTCTTTGTTCAAATCTTATTATAAGGATTATTATTCTGTCACTTTGAATATTATTTGACTAAACACTTTGATTGTCAGATTTCTTTTAACACAAAGCAACTAAAGGAAACTGTTGATTTTTTTGCTACATCAATAAAAGAATTTTCTCATAATTGTTGTAAGATCTCATTTTTTCAGTGGGCATATTTAAAAATAATTTTCTTTTCATTGATGCCTTACCGACAAATAAATAAATTAAAAAAACGTTTCATTTAAAGCGATTTTTTTTTCAAAAAGGTAAGAATTTTTTTAATTCGTATTTTTATCATTGTCTGGCTTCTAGAAACACTCAAAACAACATACATGTGAACAACTGGACGTAAATCAAAGTCAAAACGTTAAGATTAATAGTAATGAAATAGCTTTCCATTTTTATTAATTTTAAAAAAAATTGTGTAATAAATGAATGAAATATAATGTTATTAATTATTTCAATAGAAATAAATATTGAAATGGAAAAAAAAAGCGAATTTACATGTTTTAGTTGTCAGAGTATCCTTAAAACATATTTATAGAAAATGTCTGTCTGTTCTGTGTATGTGACTATATGTCGTCATCGTACTATCAAAAAGCGTATGAAGTTATGCCTTGTTTTCACGTATGCTTTTTTGCATACGGGCTACATTTCGGGCTATGAAAAGCAAGTCTGATCTGAATTTGGAAGAAAAAAAACAACGAAGGGACTTTTTAATAGTAATCTTTGTCCCATTTTCATTATTTTATCACCGAAAAGTATTTAATGTTATTCCTTTCATGTTTGGTGTACTATTAATAGTACATCCCTTATAATGGTATGATATCTTGTTTTAAAAAATACTTTTGCTATTCTTTACGTGCAGTAATAATATTACATAGTAGCAGTAATATATATATGCACTCGTGCAGTAATATATATATGCATTCACTATATGTCTACGTTTACGTTTAGGGAATTACTACTACTACTAATAATTATTATATGCTTAATTGTCTTTGCGTCGTTTGCGATTCTTTTATTTTAAACCTATATTTCACTTTTTAAATCTAAAATAAAAACTTAACTTTCTTGAAAGCATAATGTGTAATATAGCGCGAAGAGTATTAAAAAGTTGTATTACAAGTTAAACCTTATTGTAATACAATATTTTCCAAACATCTTAGAAATCTCTTATCATAAGTATTTTTCACTCTCACTTACTAAATATTTGCTTCTGTGTTGAGTTATATTTTTGTATTGAAGTAGTTGAAGTCACAAGATGATATAAATGCCTTCCAACATTTGTTGCTATGGTTGACTAATATAAAAATGATGGTTCTGGTATATACCGATAAAATACTCACAATGTCGTTCTTTTGAAAAAAAGGAGGGGGGAGTTGGATAAACCAGGCTCTCTATTTAAGTTAAAATACAGCATATTTTAAGCACCCATTTAATAATGACATTAAAATTATTAATAATTTAGTTATCCGTATTTAATTTATATCTCTAAATTCAATTTTAAATATTTAATATATCGTTTTTATGCAAAAACTCATTCTTCTTCGTTCTCAAATAAAAAATATGATTTCCTAAAACACCTTTATCATTTAATTTCAAAACAGACCATAGTCTTTTAATTAAAAAAATCAATTTCGATTTAGAAATTTTGCGTTTGAATACAAAAAAGCATTTGAATACATTTATCTTTTATACAAATGTCATCAAAGAATTCCCTGCTGAAGTAAAAATATATACATATATATTAACATTTTATTATTTTTTTTTAAATAAACATTTAACTAATTAACATCCATTTCGTGTCATAAGAGTTAAATCATTTAGAATACAAAAAATGTATAGGAAAAAAAAACCTTAGCATTGCATTTCTACAATAAACCATTGTCAAAAAAAATGTTTTCCTTTCAGAAATCCAAATTATATATAAATTTTTTCTACACTTTTGAAAGTTACTTTCTTTGTTCAAATCTTATTACAAGGATTATTATTCTGTCATCTTGAATATTATTTGACTAAACACTTTGATTGCCAGACTTTTTTATAACACAAAAGAACAAAAGGAAACTGTTGATTTTTTTTTAATTATTATTACATGAATAAAAGAATTGTCTCCTAATTGTTAAAAGATCTCATTTTTAAAGTCAGTGTATTAAAAAATAATTTTTCTTACATTGTATCCTTACCGACAAATAAAATAAAATCATTTATTTTTTTCAAAAAGGTAAGAAAAAAATATATTAATATTTTTATTATTGTCTGCTTTCAGGGAAGACTCAAAACAATATACACAAGAACAATGGGACAGAAGTCAAAGTCAAAACGTTTAGATTAATTGTAATGAAATAGCTTTCACTTTTTGTTTATTTTAAGGAAAAAAAAAACAAATTGTGTAATAAAGGAATGAAATAACATGACACTAATTACTTTAATATAAAGAAGAAATGAAATCGAAAAAAAAAAAAATTCGGCAGATTTGCACATTTTAGGGATCACATAAACCTTAAAACGTATTTGTACAAAATGCCTGTCTGTTTTGTGTGTATGATTGTATGTTATTATCGTACTATCAAAATGAATATGAAGTTACATTAAAAAAAAAAAAATTCCACATTTTTGCGTATGTTTCAGACAATGGCAAGCAAGTCCATCCTGAATTTGGGAAAAAAATCAACGGAAGGGAGTGCTGTAATAGCAATTTTCATCCCATTTTTTCATCGAAAAGTGTATGAAGTTAACCCTTTCAGGTCTGATGTTCTATTAATATTATATGTCTTTTAATGGAGTATTATATTGTTTTAAAAAGCACTTTTGCTACTATTTACGTGTAGTAATGTTATTATATGTCTATGCATTTATTATGACCCAATGTATGTTTCGGCAATTATTAATAATTATAATTATTGCTATTTGCTTAATTCCCTTTGTGCCATTTGCAATTCTTTTATTTTAGACCAATATTTCTCTCTTTAAATTTAATGTAAAAGTTATTTTCCTGATGTGTAATAAAGATCAAGAAGTATTAGAAATTTGTAATATAAGTTAAAACTTATTGTAATACAATATTTTTTAAACATCTCTGAAAACTACTCCTTAGCCTATTGTCATATGGATATTAATTGAATAGTACGTAAAAAGAAAAAAAATCGTTATCCATTAAAAAACGAATTGTTCTTTAAACACTAATTAATCTACTCGGATAGCTAGTGTTAATGCTCATCAAAATTATCAACGTAAATGCTTTTTTTTCTAAAAAGTGGAAAAAAAATTATGACACGAAAGCAATAAACAAAAGAATTGTGCAAACTTTTTGTGTTTGTTTTCTGGCTGCGGTGAGCAGGTCCTCCTTGAATTTTGAAATATTGCAATGAATGGGGCACTGAAATAGCTTTTATGTATAATTTTCTCAATTTTTCGCCATTCTATTGCAAATCAGGAATTCGCTCCACGATACAAACGTCACATCCTGATACATCGAATATTCACAAATAACTGACCTACAATAGAAAAATGGAAAATTGTTCATTTTAATAAATGACATGATCACAATTAACCCGTTTTTACAACGGGTACCTCCGCTTTTGCTCTGACTGAAGCAGAAATTTAAGACCAAAATCAAAGTTGGTATAGGAATTGAATTAATATTATTCAAGTATTAACATCTCTAATTATTTTTGCTGTCTTCTATCTTCAATAGGAGAAAGTATTGTAATCGAAATTTTTCTCAACTTCCGGTTTTCGACGGATTTGCACGTTTTAGGGGTCAGCGATTCCAAAAACACGCGTTTACAAAATGTCTGTTCGTGTGTCTGCGTGAGTGTGTGTCTGTGTATCTGTGTGCATGTGTGTCTGTATGTCGCCATTTTACCATCAAAATGTGTATGGAAATATGCATAGAGTTGAACCAATTTTTTGTGAATGTTTTTAGCTATGGCAAGCAGGTTCTGCTTCAATGTTTAAATATTCCGCCGGAAGGGAGCGCTGCAATACCAATTTTTGTGTCAATATCAATATTGCACCGATAAAAGTGTATGAAGTTATGTATCGAATTGAACCACATTTTTTGTGTAAGTGTTTGGTTATGGCTACGTGGTCCTCCCTGAATTTGAAAAAAAAAATCCGACGGAAGGAGGCGCTGCAATTGAGATTTTTGTGCCATTTTCAATATATCACCACAGAAAAGTGTATGAAGTTATTGATAGAATTGAATGATTTTTTTTTCTAAAAGTGTTTGGCTATGGTCAGCAGACGCTCCCTGAATTTGAAAAAACCCACTAAAAGGAGGTCTTATAGTAGCAATATCTGTGTAGTTCTTACTTTCTTCTATAGAAGATAGAAGAAAGTATTGTAATCGAAATTTTGTTCGACTTCCGGTTTTCGACGGATTTACACGTTTTAGGGCTCAGAGATTCCAAAAAGTATGTTTTTAGAAAACGTCTGTCTGTCCGTGTATCTGTGTGTCTCTTTGTGTGTGTATCCGTACGTCTTTATTATACCATGAAAAAGTGTATGAAGATATGCATGCAATTGAATAAAATTTTTTGAGAATGTTTTTGGCTATGACAAGCACATACTCCTTCATTTTTTAAATAATTTGCCGGAAGGACGTGCTGCAATAACGATCTTTGCACCATTTTCAATATTGTACCGACGAAAAGTGTATGAAGTTATGAATGTGATTGAACCAAATTTTTTGTGTAAGTGTATGGCTATAGCTAGTTGATCCTCCCTGAACTTGAAAAAAATCCGTCTGAAGGAGGCGCTGCAATTGCAATTTTTGTATCATTTTCAATATTCTACCTCATAAAACTGTATGCTGTTATATATAGAATTAAATGAAATTATTTGTGTAAGTGTTTAGCTATGGCTAGTAGTTCCGCCCTGAATTTGAAAAAAATCCGCTGGAAGGGGGCGCTGTAATTACGATGACTGTGCCATTTTCATTATTTTACCACCAAAAAGTGTATGAAGTTATGAATAAAACTTTACTAAAATTATTGTGTTTATTGTTTATTGTGTTATTTTTGGGTATGACAAATAAGTCCTCCCTGAACTTGAAAAAAATCCGTCTGAAGGAGGCGCTGCAATTGCAATTTTTGTATCATTTTCAATATTCTACCTCATAAAACTGTATGCAGTTATAAATAGAATTAAACGAAATTATTTGTGTAAGTGTTTAGCTAAGGCTAGTAGTTCCGCCCTGAATTTGAAAAAAATCCGCTGGAAGGGGGCGCTGTAATTACGATGACTGTGCCATTTTCATTATTTTACCACCAAAAAGTGTATGAAGTTATGAATAAAACTTTACTAAAATTATTGTGTTTATTGTTTATTGTGTTATTTTTGGATATGACAAATAAGTCCTCCCTGAACTTGAAAAAAATCCGTCTGAAGGAGGCGCTGCAATTGCAATTTTTGTATCATTTTCAATATTCTACCTCATAAAACTGTATGCAGTTATAAATAGAATTAAACGAAATTATTTGTGTAAGTGTTTAGCTAAGGCTAGTAGTTCCGCCCTGAATTTGAAAAAAATCCGCTGGAAGGGGGCGCTGTAATTACGATGACTGTGCCATTTTCATTATTTTACCACCAAAAAGTGTATGAAGTTATGAATAAAACTTTACTAAAATTATTGTGTTTATTGTTTATTGTGTTATTTTTGGATATGACAAATAAGTCCTCCCTGAACTTGAAAAAAATCCGTCTGAAGGAGGCGCTGCAATTGCAATTTTTGTATCATTTTCAATATTCTACCTCATAAAACTGTATGCAGTTATATATAGAATTAAACGAAATTATTTGTGTAAGTGTTTAGCTAAGGCTGTGACGTTATATTCATGCTGGGTGTCATTTGTCACGTTATATGCAGACATACTCATTAATTTAGGTTAAAACAACACAATTTATTAAAATGATAAGGGCTAAAGGAAAGTGGAGCCAGTCTATAATTTCACTCACTGAGAACACTATGAAAAGCTAAATCATACTCACAGGCGTCGGTCTAGCTCAGTCGGGGCACCGTCTAACACTTGACACTATTTCCTGGCTGATCTACTAAACAAATCTTAATTTCACAGCCCGTGGCTGTGGATATTTCTTTATTTGCTCAAATAATCAAAACGGAACGATTCTAAACTTTCTTACCAAAGCCGAACCTTTAATCCACTATCTGAACTTCTTTCCGCTTTACTGGAGGCCGTAGCTATTCTCTAATCGTCAGCACCTTAATAAACAATCATCAACTTCGTTGTCCAATGACGCTGGCTGCTGGCTAAGGCCAGAAACACACTGACGCTGGCTAAGGCCAGAACACACCCAAGCTTTTATACGCGACAAACTGAGATACTTCTCATTAACATAATACTAATAACCGCGAGCTAACTGCGGAATTCGAAAGAGCACACACACTCTAGAAAGTTAAAGTAAAAGAGAGGATAGATGTCACTTTTACGCCTACAAAATGTTAAATTATTGACGTCACGATCTCAGAAACACTAGAGTGCCTTTATGACTAAAGGTCACTCTCTCACAAGGCTAGTAGTTCCGCCCTGAATTTGAAAAAAATCCGCTGGAAGGGGGCGCTGTAATTACGATGACTGTGCCATTTTCTTTATTTTACCACCAAAAAGTGTATGAAGTTATGAATAAAACTTTACTAAAATTATTGTGTTTATTGTTTATTGTGTTATTTTTGGGTATGACAAATAAGTCCTCCCTGAACTTGAAAAAAATCCGTCTGAAGGAGGCGCTGCAATTGCAATTTTTGTATCATTTTCAATATTCTACCTCATAAAACTGTATGCAGTTATAAATAGAATTAAACGAAATTATTTGTGTAAGTGTTTAGCTATGGCTAGTAGTTCCGCCCTGAATTTGAAAAAAATCCGCTGGAAGGGGGCGCTGTAATTACGATGACTGTGCCATTTTCATTATTTTACCACCAAAAAGTGTATGAAGTTATGAATAAAACTTTACTAAAATTATTGTGTTTATTGTTTATTGTGTTATTTTTGGGTATGACAAATAAGTCCTCCCTGAACTTGAAAAAAATCCGTCTGAAGGAGGCGCTGCAATTGCAATTTTTGTATCATTTTCAATATTCTACCTCATAAAACTGTATGCAGTTATAAATAGAATTAAACGAAATTATTTGTGTAAGTGTTTAGCTATGGCTAGTAGTTCCGCCCTGAATTTGAAAAAAATCCGCTGGAAGGGGGCGCTGTAATTACGATGACTGTGCCATTTTCATTATTTTACCACCAAAAAGTGTATGAAGTTATGAATAAAACTTTACTAAAATTATTGTGTTTATTGTTTATTGTGTTATTTTTGGGTATGACAAATAAGTCCTCCCTGAACTTGAAAAAAATCCGTCTGAAGGAGGCGCTGCAATTGCAATTTTTGTATCATTTTCAATATTCTACCTCATAAAACTGTATGCAGTTATAAATAGAATTAAACGAAATTATTTGTGTAAGTGTTTAGCTATGGCTAGTAGTTCCGCCCTGAATTTGAAAAAAATCCGCTGGAAGGGGGCGCTGTAATTACGATGACTGTGCCATTTTCATTATTTTACCACCAAAAAGTGTATGAAGTTATGAATAAAACTTTACTAAAATTATTGTGTTTATTGTTTATTGTGTTATTTTTGGGTATGACAAATAAGTCCTCCCTGAACTTGAAAAAAATCCGTCTGAAGGAGGCGCTGCAATTGCAATTTTTGTATCATTTTCAATATTCTACCTCATAAAACTGTATGCAGTTATATATAGAATTAAACGAAATTATTTGTGTAAGTGTTTAGCTAAGGCTAGTAGTTCCGCCCTGAATTTGAAAAAAATCCGCTGGAAGGGGGCGCTGTAATTACGATGACTGTGCCATTTTCATTATTTTACCACCAAAAAGTGTATGAAGTTATGAATAAAACTTTACTAAAATTATTGTGTTTATTGTTTATTGTGTTATTTTTGGGTATGACAAATAAGTCCTCCCTGAACTTGAAAAAAATCCGTCTGAAGGAGGCGCTGCAATTGCAATTTTTGTATCATTTTCAATATTCTACCTCATAAAACTGTATGCAGTTATAAATAGAATTAAACGAAATTATTTGTGTAAGTGTTTAGCTAAGGCTAGTAGTTCCGCCCTGAATTTGAAAAAAATCCGCTGGAAGGGGGCGCTGTAATTACGATGACTGTGCCATTTTCATTATTTTACCACCAAAAAGTGTATGAAGTTATGAATAAAACTTTACTAAAATTATTGTGTTTATTGTTTATTGTGTTATTTTTGGGTATGACAAATAAGTCCTCCCTGAACTTGAAAAAAATCCGTCTGAAGGAGGCGCTGCAATTGCAATTTTTGTATCATTTTCAATATTCTACCTCATAAAACTGTATGCAGTTATATATAGAATTAAACGAAATTATTTGTGTAAGTGTTTAGCTAAGGCTAGTAGTTCCGCCCTGAATTTGAAAAAAATCCGCTGGAAGGGGGCGCTGTAATTACGATGACTGTGCCATTTTCATTATTTTACCACCAAAAAGTGTATGAAGTTATGAATAAAACTTTACTAAAATTATTGTGTTTATTGTTTATTGTGTTATTTTTGGGTATGACAAATAAGTCCTCCCTGAACTTGAAAAAAATCCGTCTGAAGGAGGCGCTGCAATTGCAATTTTTGTATCATTTTCAATATTCTACCTCATAAAACTGTATGCAGTTATATATAGAATTAAACGAAATTATTTGTGTAAGTGTTTAGCTATGGCTAGTAGTTCCGCCCTGAATTTGAAAAAAATCCGCTGGAAGGGGGCGCTGTAATTACGATGACTGTGCCATTTTCATTATTTTACCACCAAAAAGTGTATGAAGTTATGAATAAAACTTTACTAAAATTATTGTGTTTATTGTTTATTGTGTTATTTTTGGGTATGACAAATAAGTCCTCCCTGAACTTGAAAAAAATCCGTCTGAAGGAGGCGCTGCAATTGCAATTTTTGTATCATTTTCAATATTCTACCTCATAAAACTGTATGCAGTTATAAATAGAATTAAACGAAATTATTTGTGTAAGTGTTTAGCTAAGGCTAGTAGTTCCGCCCTGAATTTGAAAAAAATCCGCTGGAAGGGGGCGCTGTAATTACGATGACTGTGCCATTTTCATTATTTTACCACCAAAAAGTGTATGAAGTTATGAATAAAACTTTACTAAAATTATTGTGTTTATTGTTTATTGTGTTATTTTTGGATATGACAAATAAGTCCTCCCTGAACTTGAAAAAAATCCGTCTGAAGGAGGCGCTGCAATTGCAATTTTTGTATCATTTTCAATATTCTACCTCATAAAACTGTATGCAGTTATAAATAGAATTAAACGAAATTATTTGTGTAAGTGTTTAGCTAAGGCTAGTAGTTCCGCCCTGAATTTGAAAAAAATCCGCTGGAAGGGGGCACTATAATTACGATGACTGTGCCATTTTCATTATTTTACCACCAAAAAGTGTATGAAGTTATGAATAAAACTTTACTAAAATTATTGTGTTTATTGTTTATTGTGTTATTTTTGGGTATGACAAATAAGTCCTCCCTGAACTTGAAAAAAATCCGTCTGAAGGAGGCGCTGCAATTGCAATTTTTGTATCATTTTCAATATTCTACCTCATAAAACTGTATGCAGTTATAAATAGAATTAAACGAAATTATTTGTGTAAGTGTTTAGCTATGGCTAGTAGTTCCGCCCTGAATTTGAAAAAAATCCGCTGGAAAGGGGCGCTATAATTACGATGACTGTGCCATTTTCATTATTTTACCACCAAAAAGTGTATGAAGTTATGAATAAAACTTTACTAAAATTATTGTGTTTATTGTTTATTGTGTTATTTTTGGGTATGACAAATAAGTCCTCCCTGAATTTGAAAAAAAAAATCTGTCTGTCGTTCTATTGTCCATCGGCTCGTGCAGAGATGGAAACTCGTTTTTGCACTAATTAATTGGCTGAAGTAGAAATTTAAAATGAAAATCGAAGTTTGTACAGTATTGAATTAATAATATTAAAGCATCAACATGTGCAACTATTTTAAAATATTAAAATGTACGTATGAGATAGTAGAACATTTTGAGATTGGCTCATCCAACTAGTTATTATTTTAGCATTAAAAAGTATTTCAAGTTGTGCATAGAACTTCACTGAATATATTGTATAATTTGAATATTTTGGATTTTTGATTGAGTTTAACATAAATATTATTTATTTAAGAGGATCGAGACCTTTATTTGAGCACACCGTCCACCGTCTCCTTAAAAGAAAACATCAAAACTATACTTACCTATGTTTCCGAAAAGTAGTTTCTATAAATATGTAATATTTATACTTATGTCTACTATCATCCTTGACTAACATATCTATGGGCATGCTGTTTAATGGAACTTTCTTCAAAAACAAAATTGAGAACATATATTGCCCATGCCCATTTTGGTGGAATGTGAAACTAAATTATTTGAGATCGAAGTTTTCTTTTTATATGATTTTGCTGCGCTTACTCAATATTCCTTCTAAACGGTGTCGTAAGCAATGGGAACCAGGTTCAGGTTCATTCGGTCCGAGATTTTTTTTTTTTTACTTTACAATATATTTTTGCGTGAGCGCAGCAGGGCCCTGCTGCTTTAGCAGCTTTATTGAACTTAGCTTTAAGTTCACTGTAAATTGGGTTCACAGCCGAGTTTACTGCTCATTCTGAGTTCACTGTTATGATTTGAGTTCACTGGAGATTGAGTGATTCATTATTTTTTAAATAAATTATTATCATTAAAAGTAAACTGACACAGTCGTGTATATTATTAACGAGGTTAAATTACAGAGTCTAATTTACGAATTAAAACGAGTCTAAATTTTACGAGTCTAAATTTACGAATACTTTCTCTGTTATTAAACAGAATCTTGTTTTTTTTTAAATCTCAGTAATTTTACATAAGACATAAGATAATAGATTACTGGTAGATTCTCTGTAATTCCATAGAATTTTTTTTAACAGTGTATGGTATTTCTTACCGGTGCATATTCTCTATTATCATTTTTAAAAATTATCACTTTAAAAGATGATAAGCACAAAACTCCGTTTTTTAAATAAATGTTCTTAACAATTGTTTTTGTTCATAAAATAAGCTTTACTTCCATCATTTTAAACTTTATATCTTTTCATCAATATGGTATTCCTTATTAAAGCACAGTTTTTAAAAACCTTATTAGAGCAATTAATGTGTGGTCTTTAACATCTTCCTTAATAAGTACATTTTTCTGGCTTTTGTTCTTTCTTTTTTGGACAATGAAATTAAAAAACCTTTTATGTTGATAAAGGTCATATTTTTTTATTCTAGAGAGTTTCCTGTTAAATGTATTGTTAATTATTCATTTTTTGCCGTTGTATTTTTGAGAATTAGATACAGTTGTCTGAGTAATAAAGTACTTTTCTAAATCACAGAGAGTTACTGAAAAAGCCAGAGTTTCAATCCATTTGCATTAATTTTTATTTTTTGTGGTAAAGAGGATGTCGATTTATAAAGAACTTTTCCTAAATATTTTAATCTGAATCATACATTATACTTAACTGTCATCTCATAATAACAGTTTTATAGTAACACTTACTTTTATACAAATGTTATTATAATCACTCATTTATCTCAATGATTTATTAACCACAATTTAACAACTTGGGTTTAATTTATCAAGCACAAGGTGAATTAAAACTCTTACACTAACTACAAATATAAACTGTGACAAAACTGTTGTATTTAAATATGTGTTTTTTTGAACATGTTGTAAGTACTGTCATATTTTTTATGTATAAGATCATGTACCGGATCGTAATAACGTACGTAAATTTTATACTGCGACCCCTTGGCAGCTCGGAGAATGTCTACTTAATTCTTGTCCCAGTTTGAACCAAATTTTTATGTTCAATAGCAACCACTGTAGAAATCTTGAACCAATATTTGGAGCTTCTGTTGAAGCATAGTTCCAATAGATGAAACGAGTTTGAAATAGAAAGTTCCAAATGATGGTACAGGTGTTACCATCTTATGGTGGTAGCTACTGAACACCAAGCTTTGGTTGCAGCTAGAGCAAAATGTTTACCAGTGTAAGCAGTATTTTAGTTCCAGACAAGTGTTCTTTAAAATGTCTCCTTTTACAGTACACACAGCAATTTTAGCAGAGGATATTTAAGTTCATGTGTTCATTGAATAGAACTCCGAGTGCCGAACTTGCTTAACTCACACTAGGATTGCTACTTCTGGGAAATGTGGATAGAACAGCAACGCTGCCTGTTTTTTTAAACCTGTCACGTGATTGATTTATTGATTTTTCGTCAATGGGATTGCGCACATAACAGTGTCAAACAAATTGAGTTTTCTCTTTAACACATTCGCTGTCGATCATGCGCTAGCGCGTGATGTGGGGTGACGTCGCAATAGTCAGTCACGCGCTGGCGTGGGAAAATCTTTCACTGATTCTTTGCTATAAAAAGTAAATCGGCTTCTGGGAAACACCCACTTCTACAGTGCGGCATTAAACATCATGACATCTTTACGTAAGTGGCAGCAAACGTGTTAACAGACGCCATTTCAACCAAAAAATATCTCCCTTCCCTGAATGTCTTTTGGAGGAGAAATCGCGCCATCTATTGCAGAAAAAACTACTACAACTCAGCTATTCAATGATAAATAAGTCTCTATTATTATATAAACGGATAATTTGAAGCGAATTATTATATTCAGGGCAAGATTTTTGATTAACCTTGTGTTTCAAAAAGAATTTCTATAAATTTATCTTAGAAAGTTTAGCTATACAGAAGTTTCGGAAATTTATTTAATTTCAACTGATACTAAGTTATAATAAATATGAGAAGGGTTTAGCCGGATTTTTAATAGAATTTGGTAGCATTGATTTGAAACCATTTCATAGTGTGTTTAAAAGAGTAGTTTAAAATTGTTGCATAACGAGGCAAAAGAAAATAAAACCGAAGGCAACTTTTCACTTTTTTTCCTGCACTGCTTTGTCCAGGAAAGATTGCTAATTTTAATAAATTTTTGTCAGTTTTGTGTACTTCCTTTCTCTCCGAATTATTCATAATCACATATTATCCGAAATATGATAATTTTTTGTAACAGCATGATGTGCATATTTATATATTTTGTCTAAATTTATATAAAATAACTTTTAACATTCTGTGTTATTTACCCTCATTAGTATTTTTATAAACTACTAAAATACTCTATTTATTTCTTTGCAGAGACATTATAAAACAAAACTATTAGTAAAAAAAAAAAAAAAAAAAAAAAAAAAACTAAGAACAATCGTGCTGGAGGCTTAAAAACAATTTATTTTATAAGCATTTTGAAGAGAAAATTACATAAATAACTTTCCCGCAGGTGGTGGTGTGTGTTCCTTCATATTTAGCGCCCTATATTTTGTACGTTGCCTACAAGCTAATATTATGGCCGATGTATTTGGAACTTACAGATCCAAAAAATGCAAATAAACTTACATCTTACATTTTACTATTTTGAAAAAGGAAAAAAAAACTATAAACTAAAAAAAAACCCCTTCATTTAATAAAATAAAATTCGTAGATTTTATTTGGTTGACAGCTTAAATTCATTTAATTTACGCTGTCATCTTTAGAAAACAGAAAAAGAGTTATTAATATGTTATTTATAAATAACTATTTCATGCAACTTTTTTATTGTTATAAGAAGAAGAAAATTATACAAAGTTATCAAAATTCGAAGGGTTCCAAGAATGAGAAGATATGCATGAATGTGTAAATAATTTCAGTTTTCAAGAGTAATGAAAAATAATTTTGAATTTCTAAAAGCTAGAGTTTTATACTATTTTTAAAACTGAATTACTAATTTAAAAATCCCCAAATAACTTTTTTGTGAGAAAAGAAACTTCATTTTCAATATTTTCAATATTTACCGCTTTTCATGTTTTTATAAATTCGCTTTAGATCACTTTCTGTCTTGTCATGTTAATTCTTTTTCGCTGCATTATTATTTCCGACTTCTCTTTATATAAAACGGGAAAAGGAAAATTTGAATATCGTTTGATTAAATAAAGGAAAGGTTTTTTTTTTCTTCTTATTTATTCTTTTAAAATAAGCTTAAATCTTTGTAATTTCTAACAATAAATGAATTTTCAATTCATATTTATGAGTTTCATATTTACGATTTTTTGTTGTTGATTTAAGTTCTATTGTCCGACAAATTAAATATAATTTTCATTGTCAGTCAATTAAGTATTCAAAACTCTTTTTAGCTGTTTTCATTTCTTGTTGCCCTCTTTTGTTGGTGTTTTTTAAATGATAATATAGGATTTTCTCAATTGTTTTCCTTTTCAATTTTCTGAAGTGCTTGTATTATGAAAATAACGTGCATTGCTCTGTTTTAAATAATAATACTGTGGGATATACTCTCTGTTGCATCTGAATTTGACTGTATTTTCCCTACGCCACTCATTTACCGGAACTCTGCGTCGAGATTAATAAAGAAACGAAAGATAGCGAAGCTGTGTGAAGAAGAGAAAAAGGAAAAAAATAGAATGTTTTCAACGACGGTGGTGAATTTTTTGGTAAAAGCAGAAACGATGATTTCGACGTTTTAAAAGTGAAGATTTTAAGATGAGACTTTTAAAAAACTATAAAATATTTACGACGGATAGATGTTTGATAAATATTTTTGTGAATAATTACGAAGAACGAGTTGATGTTTTATTTTTTATTTGTTTGTTTCGTCTGTTCGTTATATAATAAATGTATGTGTCCGCAACACATTTGTTTTTATTTCGAGTAAGGCCTCGTACATCCTATAAATGTGGTGTCAGAAACTTTAAAACACATCATATTTCTTCATTGCTGTGAATAATTTTTTCTTCAGATTCAAGCCGGATATCATTTTACGGGTGAGATCATTATTCTATATTTTATATTTAATATGAAGCTAGTCGACATCAAAGAACTGGATCTTGCATTTAAAAATGAACGTACTAATAAAATAAAATTGTTACATAAATTATTGTTCGGCACTGATGGTGATCGATCAAATAGAAAAAGAATTCGTGATTTCACGGGTTTCGATTTCCAAACGACCAGCACTGAATTAAAAAATAACGTTACGAAAGTTCAAGCAGATTTTTCTTTAAATGATTTAATTACAATTCGTAATTTACTCTGTATTTCTAATGAAGGATCTTTAATTGAACTTGCAACCCGATTAGTTACATATCTTTCAGACTTGAATTCACTGCAAGCTAATATTATTAAGAGTGAAACCGATACCGATTCGGAACCTGCAATGTCTTCACATAATACTACATTGAATAACAACACTGCAAGTAATACCGAATCATCAAATGTTGATAAAAGCAAGCAATTTCCAGTTCAAAGTTTTTTGCCATCTACTATTAATTTTAATGATGTTGAAAGTATTATTCCGCCTTTTGATGGCAGTTCTTTTCAATACATAAATGTTTGGTTAAGTAATTTTAACGATGTCGCTAGCATGTTCAATTTATTATAATTTCATAAATTTATATTTGCTAAAAGATCCTTACGAGGAAAAGCCCAGCTGTTAGTACAAACTGAAATATGAAAAACTTAAAAAACTCTTAATTTCAGAATTTGGCATTGTTTATAATTCTGCCGAGTTACATGACATGTAAATAAACGAAAATTACAAGAAAATGAATCCCTTGAAGAATATTTTCTTGTAAGGAAACAATTATGTTCGCGCGGTAACATCGAAGATTCGGCACTGATACAATACATTATTAACAGTATACCCGACCCTGTTTGTAGAAAATCAATATTATGTGGCTGCCAATCTATATTAGAATTTACACAAAAGCTGAAAATTTATGACAAAATTCGGCATGACTGTGAGAACACAAAATTTCGTAAATCCAAACGAGAAATGCCGTTTAAAGAGAAATCTTTTCGTCCAAAACCTGATCATCTGCTTCAATTGCGGTTTAGCTAACCATAAAAGTAGCCAATATAGGCATAAATACAAAGGCCCTCGCTGTTTCAATTGTTCGAATTTTGGCCTTAAATCGGCTCAATGTGATCAACCAAGGAAACATAGAAATAAGCCTGAACCTTCCAATATTTCGACCATTACGTCAAATACTTTCATGACCAAACAAGTAATTATTTCGTCAGCAAATGTTCTTTCTTTGATCGATACGGGAAGTGAAAGAAGTCTGCTAAAAGAAAGTATTTATCGCAAACTCCCAACGGTTTCGAACCTCGAACTTTCAACCATCACATTAACTGGATTAGGAAACACTATAATCAAGCCCCTGGGTTTTTTTTCTCTGCGGATGTTATGATAGATGATTTTAATTACACAACTAATTTTTATGTAGTACCAGATTATTCCATATCTTTTGATCTTATTATTGGTACAGATATTATACAACAAAGTATTTTAATATTTCGATGCAAAAAATCAAGGAAAATGAAAATATGTTTAATAATTTTCTGATTAATGTTGTTCAAGTGTTATACGATATTAATCTTGATTTATCTCATATTACCGATGAAACTATACGTTCAAATATTTCGGAACTTATTTAAAATTATTCCCCCGGAAAAGTAAAGACTACCGATGCTAAATTATCAATTCATCTGGAAGACGGAATACCTGTTACTTGTCCTCCCAGACGCTTAGCTCCTATAGAGAAAGAAATTGTCGAAAAAGAAATTTCTGAATGGCTTGAAAAGGGAATTATCCGAAAAAGCACCAGTAATTTTTCATCACTTATTATCCTGGTAAAAAAAAGATGATTCATATAGATTGTGTGTTGACTATAGGAAGCTAAATGCTAAAACACATTAACGACGATTTCCCCTGCCAGGAATCGACAACAATATTGATCAGTTGCACTCTGCAAAAGTATTCATTACTCTTGATCTTAAAAATGCATTTTTTCATGTTGAAGTAGAAGAAAATAGTCGAAAATACACTTCTTTCGTAACACATTCTGGTCAATTTGAATTTCTATACATGAATTATGGCCTTAGCAATGCTCCCTTAGTTTTTCAAAGATATATCTGTAATGTTTTTCTCGATCTCATTAATGAAAAAGTACTTATCATCTACATGGATGATTTCATAATACCATCTGAAAACGAAGCCGAAGGACTCAGAAATTACAACGCGTTCTTACAACTGCATCCGAATATGGTTTAGAACTGAATCTCAAAAATGTCACTTTTTACAGCGAGAAATTGATTTTCTGGGTTACCACATTAAAAATGGTCAACTGCATCCATCGCCCTCAAAAACTAAATCTGTTCTAAATTTTCCAGAACCAAAAAGTGTAAAAGATGTACATTCATTTGTCGGACTAACCTCATATTTTCGTAAATTTATTCAAGATTATTCTTTAATAGATAAGCCCTTAACAGATCTCCTTAGAAAGGACACTAAATAATTTCACTTCGGTGACCAGCAGCGAAATGCATTTAATCAGTTGAAAAACATTCTTGCTTCAGGTCCTGTTTTAAGCATTTATAACCCTAGTAATGAAACAGAAGTTCATTGCGATGTATCTATTGATGGTTACGGAGCAGTCCTCCTCCAAAAGTCTTCTATTGATAATGAATTTCACCCTGTCTACTTTATGAGCAAAAAAACCACAGATGCTGAGCGTAAATATTCGAGTTATGAATTAGAAATTTTGGCTGTCACAGAAGGTCTTAAAAAATTCCGTGTTTATATTTTAGATATTCCTTTCAAGATAGTCACAGATTGCAACGCATTTGCCCTAACTATGAATAAAAAAGATCTTTGCACCAAGATAGCTCGATGGGCTTTAATGTTAGCCAATTATAGCTATACAATCGAACACAGATAAGGTACACGTATGCGCCACGGCGACGCTTTAAGCAGAAATCCCGTATGTATGACCATTAAAAACAGTTTTACTTCCAAAATCATACAATCACAGAACACTGACGAACATATACAGGCCATCAAAGAAATTTTGAAAACAAAGCCGTATGACAACTATTTCTTCAAAAATAAGGTTCTTTATAAAAATTATAAAGGTTACGATCTGGTAGTTGTGCCGGACGAAATGCAGCTAAACGTCATTAAACACGTTCATGACAAAGGACACTTCGGACGCAAACGTTGTCAAGGACTCTTTAATGAAGAATTTCTTATCCCTAATATGGCAAATAAGATTGATAAAGTTATAGCAAATTGTGTAACATGCCTATTATATAATCGGAAACGTGGGAAACAAGAAGGTGAGTTACATCCCTTACACAAAGAGGAGACTTCCTTCCAAACCTACCACTTTGATCATTTAGGCGTTCTCGAATCGACTAACAAAAACTATAAACATATTTTGTCTTTAATAGATGCATTTACCAAGTTCGTGTGATTATATCCCTGTAAAACTACTTCTTCTGCCGAAGTCATATCTAAACTGCAACAGCAAAGTTATACTTTTGGCAACCCTTCCAAAATTATTAGTGATAAAGGTCCTGCATTTACAAGCAAAGAATTTGCTGATTATTGCCAAAATGAAAATATAAAATACGAGACAATTACAACTGGCCTTCCCCTTGCTAATGGTCCAGTAGAGCGACTTAATTCCATCATAATTTCGGTAATCTCTAAAATGTCCAAAGACGAACCGACCAAATGGTTTAAACATGTTCCTAAAGTTCAACAAGTCATTAATTCAACTTACCAACGAAGCATTAAGAGAACATCGTTTGAAATACTATTTGGTACAAAAATGAAACAGAAAGAAGATTTGCAAAAAATTGAACTTCTAAACAGCGCAGTCGAAGAACAATTCATGAAAGATAGAGAAGAACTCCGAAAAGAAGCTAAGATGAATATTCTGAGAATTCAACAAGAAAATAGCAAGCATTATAATTTAAGACGTAAGAAACCCCGGAAATATAACCTTGGAGACCTCGTAGCAATTTAAAGGACCCAACAAGGACCAGGGTTAAAATTGAAATCTAAATTCCTAGGTCCATATAAAGTAACCAAAGTGAAGTCTAACGACACCTACGACGTAGAGAAAATCTCATCAGCTGAAGGACAGATCAGTACTAGTTCGTGTGCTGAATACATGAAGCCTTGGCATGACGATAACTGAAACTTTATTTTTTTCCTTGTCTTTAATGTGCATGTGTGAACATTTTAAAAGTCAGCGATTTTAAAGAACATTTTCATAAGATGTTACACCATTTCAGAAGAAAGAGTGATTGATCTTTTTGGTGTACAAATGAACTCTATTTTTTTCTTTCTTTGTTTTCTTATAAGAACAGTTACTGTTTTTGTTTTTGTTTTTTTCTTTTTTTTCAGATTCTATAAGATCACATTTCGCTGCGGCAGCTCGAGATGTCAGGACGGCCGCATGTGGGATATACTCTCTGTTGCACCTGAATTTGACTGTATTTTCCCTACGCCACTCATTTACCGGAACTCTGCGTCGAGATTAATAAAAAAACGAAAGATAGCGAAGCTGTGTGACGAAGAGGAAAAAAAGGAAGAAAATAGAATGTTTTCAACGATGGTGGTAAATCTTTTGGTAGAAGCAGAAACGATAATTTCGACGATTTAAAAGTGACGATTTTAAGATGAGACTTTTAAAAAACTATGAAATATTTACGACGGATAGATGTTTGATAAAGATTGTTGTGAATAATTACGAAGAACGAGTTGATGTTTTATCTTTTATTTGTTTGTTTCGTCTGTTCGTTATATAATAAATGTATGTGTCCGTCACAGATTAGTTTTTATTTCGAGTAAGGCCTCGTCCATCCTATAAATGATTTTTAACTATTTTTAGAACAAAAGTTCTTTCACATTTTTTAAGTATTATTCATTATTAATAATTTTGAAATGGATTTCTCATCCATTTTCACCAGCACACATCCAAGTGCTTGCACTACAGATATTACGTTCAGAGCTGTGTTTTCATTAACAATGCAGTTTTTAATATTTTTAGAACATAAATTCTTATACATTATTTTTATTCTAATACATTATTGTTATTTTTCCAATAAATTTTTCACTCATTTTCGGAAGCACTTGCACTGTAAAAATTACTTTCACGTATGTAGTTTTAATAGAAATACAGCATGTAATGTTTTCAGAACATAAATATTTATGCATTTTTTTAATTCTTTTGCAATATTATCAGTTTTAGAATATACTTTTTGTCCATTTTCGGCATTGCTTGTATTTTAAAAATTACATTCACTGCTGTGTTTTCAATAAAATACAACGATTAATATTTTTAGAACATCAGTTCTTATATGTAATTTATAAGTTTGCAATCAATTCCCCCTCCCTCAACTTTCTGTAGTTCTTTTATTTTAAAAGGTAAGAGTACTGCTGTGATTTCATATAACATTACAATATTTTAAGACCGTAAATTTATATATGTTATTTTTTTATTCGCATACATTATTATTATTTTTGCAATCGGTTTCCACCCATTTTGTAAACCTCTTGTATTACAGTTGTTATATACGAAACTGTATTTTCAATAACAATAAAACATCTAAATATTTTTAGAACATAAATTCTTATACATTATTAAATTCACTTTCAGAAAATTGTATGTTATTCGGGAATAGATGATAAATTGCATTTTTTTTTTTTTTTCAATTGCGTTGTTCACAAGTTATTTATAGTACCTTTTTTGGCTCTTTTAATATAAAAAGCATATTTTTAATAGATATAGGGTAATCAGCGAATAAATCTCAGATTTCAAAATTAAATTTTGCGAAAACAAAGATCTATAGAATTATGCAGTAATCGGTTTGTTTAATAGGCAAAATGTAAAAATGTTATACAGAAGTTTTGAACGGCACATATTTTGAAAGGATTGTGTTCTGATCACAAAGAATGCTTGATTTGAGAAAAAAAATATTTTGTTGATATTGTTACAAATGAAATGATCTATTTGAGTGAAATTTAATAAAATATCATTATTTGCAACCCTCTAATGCCATCCCTAAATAAAATTATAGGTATAAACAACTGTGAAAGGAAGATTTTGTGGCGCTTTTAAGTCATTCTAAGGAAAACAAAAGAAAAAAGCTCTTTGAATAATAAAAGATAGACGTCAGGTTTTAAATATGTGGACACTTTTGACAGCTAAAGCTTTTAAAGTTATGATTTATAAACACAAATGTATGTGATCATCTAAATATGGCAAGGCTTTTAAATATGAAATGTTCGAATTTAATTTATTAAAATCATGGCACTTAAAATATTATCCGATTTCATATTAAACAATGGAGGACAACAAGAAAAATCAGCATTTATGCTTCAAATTTACACCGTGTGTTCAAAAAAGTAAGAAAACGGTCAAATAAATCGATAAATAGAAATCGGAAATGAAAAAATACGGTTAACTATTTTATATATATATAAATAAAGACTTATTCAGTGATAACATATTTGACCTCACATCTGCCACTCAAAAAATGTCGCCATCTTCGTAATGTTGAATTACATACCCCATTATGCATCGTAAGTTCGGATTCTAAGAGAGGAAATATTACCTAACGTTTGTATTTAACATATTTTACTATCATTTTAGTGATTTAAAATTATCTTCAAGAATTCAGTGTTAAATCAAACTAGTCCGAAATAGATAGCGTTTTATTCAGTAACTAAATTGTCAATTTTTAGAAATGAAGAAATTATGCTGATTTTAATACTGAGATTTCAGATTAAATAAACGTATAAAAAATTAGTATTAAATATTCACAAATTCACTTTAGTCTACAGTTTATTGTGTAGGCGTAATTATGTAGCTGAAAAAATAGACATGAAGGATGTAGGGATGTATACCAAACACTGATTTGTCCGATAACACGAATACCGAATTTTCAACAATGTTTATAGTCTAAGAGTCGACTGCATAAATCCCTGAGTCATCGAGCAGAAGAAAAAATCATTTATTTTATGAAGTATAGTAATAGAGGGATCTACTGATCCATGTCCGCCAGAAGCGAAGTTGTGCATATGCCAAAATTTAATACCAATATTGGTCGACTCGTAAGATTGGCATTGTGTTTTCCTACACCCAGTTTTCCATGTTTTCATACTTTTGGTTGAACGGCAAACATAATGCTAAACCTACGAGTCAACCACTAGTCACATTCATTTTTGTCTAATGCACCACTTCGCTTCCGGCAAACATGGATCATTAGATTCCTCTATTACTACTATTCCATAATATAAAGGGATTTACCTTGTGCTCGATGACTTAGGGTTTTGTGTGGTCAGCTCTTGGACTATTAGAGGAAATATAACAATTTTTTAGTAATATGCAGTTTTCTATAATAAAATTGATGTACTTTTTAACATTACAGATACAATGCAATTTTAGATTTATACAACAAGAAATAAGAAAAATCATGTGTTAAACATAGATTATGAAGCACTTTCCAACACTTCATAAAATCTTTAACAAAACTTCGTCATTTAGAAGAATAAAGTTACTGTATATAGCCAAATACGTATTCCAATACTTTTAAACAGCCCTGTATTTGATCTGTCGGTTGATATAGTATGTACTATAGATTGAGAAAATTTAGTTTTGAAAGAAAATGTCTAGCATGTTGAAATTTCTCTTTCAGCAATTTATACTATTCGATGGAAACATACTTGAATACTTTTATTCATCCCTGTAGTTTACCTTAAACCTTTATTACACGTCAGTATTAAGATAAAATTTATTTAAACTAAATCATTCTTAAAACTACTAAAATCACATTCTCATAAATTATCATTCATAAGCGTCTATGTTTTCAATTCTTTAAATGGCACTTCTTATATGCTTTTATCTATATTATGAAAACATTTCTTAGTAAATTCAACTCAATTCAGCGTAAAAGTGCATAACTTAAAAACCACTTTTAATTAAATTAAGCTCATATTCAGTAACGTTTGTAACCTCTTTTGGGGAGCCCTATATATCAGCTATAGTATTTATACACACCATATAATATGCATAGATTTAGTTAAACTTAAACGCACATATCATAATTAAAATGCATTTCATTCATCCATCAGCCATCATCGGATACATGTACAGTACTTCGGAAAAAATACACTACTTGAAATCTCTTGTGTGTCCTTGTAAAGGCTATGTACTTCATATTTAAGCATGACTGTATCGTATAATTTTTACTAAGCCTCAGCTATGTATATCAGTTTTATTATATATAAAATGGTTTAATATAATTAAAATAGGTCGCACACAATTCTCCCTTTGACGATTATGTTATAGAATTCTTTTGTGTGGCCCTGTAAATGTATAATGGCTATGTTTTCACCGCATTTTTTTCAGAGTGCTTATTTTAGTACATATCGTAAATGCACATTAATTTTAATATGTTTGGCAGGGTGTATCATCTTTAAAATTTACTTGAAACAGTTTTTTCCCATAGGGCGTAATGTAACGTTAAAATTTTACGAACCCTGTAAATAAAATAATTATGTTAGAAACTTCATTTTCAATATGGTTTGTGCTAGGGTAAATGTCAATAACATTTAAAAGTTATAGGGCGATCCGAGTATATTTAGTTGGAGCGCGGACAGACGGCCAGACAAACCGAATGCATATGCACTTTTCAACTATGTTGGAAAGTGCTAAAAAACATACCGAAATGTCTTGAATTTTGTATAGAAGCTTTATATTTGAATAAATATATACGCTATAATTCTACAAAAGAATGCAACCATTGTACGTTGGCATATGATTTAGCCTAATTCCCCTTTGAACATTATAATTTACAAAATCATCCCAAATATATATATTTTCCTTTTTTGGTATTTCAGCAACAGTTTTTGTGATCAAACCTATGATGAAAAGTCTAAAGTCAAAAATTTTCTTTATATTGCCAAAAATCTCAGACGAATTCTTTATGTATTGATCCAGATATTTGATAAAACGTGTAAAATTGACATTATGTTATGGTTTTAGACATTATAAAAAATCTCATCTTGCACTTTAGAAGGAGGCCAAAACATATACAGGGTCATATGGGTGATTGCCGTGACCCCGCCTAAGCCCATAAGAGTAATTTTCACTGAAAAGTAACAAAAGATTAAAGTTAATCATAAAGGAACAAAATTTATATATATTTTCAAACTTTTAGGATTGTAAAAATAGTCCTTCATCCTCTCTTTGTCTCCAGTATCCCGATCATCTATGCGACAAAAACACTACATTAGAAATTAATAATTAAATTTCTATTATAACAGTATTCTATCGTTTGCAAAAGAAATTTTTTATTAATGTTTATCTCGTAGCATGGCAAATTAAAATCAAAAATCATGACGAATTTGAGCCATTTTCTCTGAGCAATCTTTCAATTTATGTAAATAACCAAAGAGATACTTCTGGCAACCAATCTATCATTTTTTCCTGCAATTATCGTGTTAGTACATTTTCTTAAAATTGTGACTATCATTTTGTGATATCCTGTATACAGATCTTAACTGCACCGAAAACAAAATTTATATATAAATACAATATGTGTGATTTTTCATTGCTAGCCACTTCCACAATATTCACACATAACCCCCCCCCCACTGATTGACAAAAATGAGCCCATCCGAAATGAAGTTTGCCAAGGGTCCCCCTCCCCCCCATAGCTTTAGTTAGGCCCTGTTTTAAAGTGTTGATTTGTAAAAACATCCCTGAATTCTGAATTCTCCTGGACTAGTATCTTGTAGTTAACATTTTTACTTACCCATCATACGTTGTATAGGGTAAGTATTGCAATCGTTTTGAAAATCGAAAAAAAAAATTATGACGGATTTACACGTTTCAGATACTGGAGATTCCGAAAAACATATTTTAAGAAAAAAAAATTTTGCCGCCCGTCCGTCTGTGTGTCTGTCTGTCTGTAACCGCTCTGTCTGTAACCGCTCTGTCTGTAACCGCTCCCGAACAAATTGAGATAGAGATTTGAAACTTTGTATGTGCTTAATATGTAAGAATGGGACGAAGCCTATTTAATATCAATAACCTCGATTATCCGGAACCATTTTTTTCGGGCTCTCGAAAAGTTCGTTCTGATGAAAGGTATACAAAAATTTTCGAAATGTTTTATTTTAAGGAAGGGACGTAAAAGGCAATAAAATAACACGAATTTTGCATAAGGAACGAAGTCGATCGGATTATTAGTTGTCGAGATATTTGTAATCCTGTTTTCCACATTCTTCGATTTTTCATGACCCTGTATTTCATTCAAATTTCAATTCAAAGATATATTTCAATTGGAAATGAGACGCTTAATCTGACGCAGTAAATTGTTAGTTAATATGGTTATTATTTTTGGAGCTATAAGGATGCTTCTTTTACGCAATCCGGTACTACTGGCGTATTTTGGACTTTTATACAATTTGTCGAAATCGGCTCATCAGCAATTCATTGATAGAGCATTACTGTGTATATTAAAACTATTTAAATATGCGTTTAAACTTTATTTTGGAATTGAGAAGCACTTTATAAATAGTTTACAAGCGTTTTATTTTCATATTTTATATTATGCGTATCCATGATGGGTAAGTATTACGGTGGTCCCGCAACGACTAGTTTTTTCTTTCTGTAAGTTTTGAAATGAATGATTTGAGAATAATTAGGTGGAGCTATATAGAACAAGAAGTGTTTAAAATATTTTATCTGCTCCTGACCTTTTGATTTAATGCATAGTTCGTGGGAATATTAAGTGATGCAAAGCTTCTCTAATTTCCAAATTACAATTATAAAAACCTTAAAAAATACTGAGTATCGGCAGCACGCTGTAAAACTGATTACAAACAACAACAAACATGTGATTAAAATGTTGAAAAACACATTGCTAGAAGAACAAATTTTCTTTCTTCTTCACATTTCAACGTTTTGTTTATATGTTCTAAAATGCTTCATGATTTTAACAATAGGTAAAATAAGAAGTTAACAGACTGAAGGGGATTAAGTTAAAACTGCGTTTTATGCTGATTTACTCTAAAATTGTCCGTTGTTTCAGATGTCTGTTAATTATTTTATAATTTTGATGTACTTGTACTTTATTTTCTATTTAAAATGTATAACAAAATCAAGATTACTTGTCCGTAACCTCTGCTAAAGCTATAATTTCTCATAATACGTCAAGCATAGGGCTATTATAAAATTTTATTTTTATCATATCTTCCATGAAAATTATAATTATAAAAAAGGCCGCAAATAAGACACCGTTTTCACTGCAAATAAATGGGAAATTGCACGTCAAGCATGACAAATAAGGTGCGTTCAAACTATAATAAAGTTTGGAAAGTATGCAAGTATTGTTACAATAGTGTACAGTACTTCAGCTGCAATATTGTATTTAAAATCTTTTGTATATCTGAATAAATAGTGACTACTTTCTATTATATAGGAAGTAACCTTTAGTAAACCTCAGCAGCATACATTAATTTTTCTAAAATGTGAAATAATTTAATATAAGTAAAACTTGCCCTAAACCATAGTTTCCCTTATACCGGGTGTTTCGCTACCAGGCCGACAAACTTTGAGGGGTGATAGTAGACATGAAGACAAACACTATTAAATAGGAAACCATGGGGCGCAAACGTCTTCCGTAGGAGCTAGGGGCCATTAAAGTTTAAGGTCCAAAACTTCAAACAATTATAAAAAACGGAAAAAAGGGTGGATTCGTTTGCGGTTTTCGCTAAAATCATTCTCTTACATCATGATTTGCTTGTAAATAAATTTTAAAGGTTAAGTTCAAAAATTGTCGATAGAGGGCGCTTTAGACTTTAGAGTAACAAACAACTACTTGTAACCCTTATTTTGTGCACGGGGTTGAAATTATTCTAAAGTTTAGACTTTAACTTAAATTTTAAGCCCAAAATGAGAAACATTGTTATCGGGTAACTAGCGAAAATTGAACCGTGAACAGAGGAGGGGATTTTGAACACTCATAAACATTTGAGAAACTAATCGATTTTGTGCAGTTTGCGTGTAGGTCATTTCCTTGGTAATTATTTTATTCAAAATTATGTACAGCATTGGTGTCTCCCTTTTTTGATAGAGGGCGCTTCCGACACATCTCCGAAATGTCAATGACATTACTCCTGTATGTTTTACTACCAGACCAACATACTTCCAGAAAGTGTTAGGGATGTAAAGACGACTCAGAATCATATTATAATGTAACGTCGGAAATGCCTTTTTTACGAGTTAGGTTTAAAAGAAGCAGAGAAAAAATCAACTTGATATTTCTACAACACGTTCTGTCAGAACTTCTGGTAAAACCACATATTCATCTTTCGCTGCGCCACTCTATAGCATGATGGGGTTCCTCCACATTTTACCATCGATGTTCGCAGACACCTCAACGTAACAAATGGACAGCGGTGGATAGGTAATGGTGGCCCGGTTCGTTGGCCTGCCAGATCTTTGCACCTACTTCATTATATCAATTTCTTTTTGTTACCTACCTTTATTTTATTAATGTGTAATTGTTATGTATTTTTTTAAAACCATGCTGGGTGGGGCTAGTTGGGCTCAAAACCGATTGGTAGTCTGACCCCTGGTTCAATCTGAATCTGAATCTATATGGACTTCTTCTGCTGGGGTCAAAGGAAAAGTTGAATGTATGAGACTCCCGTACCGTCAGTGGAAGACCTCTCAGCTCGAATTTCTGTAGCTGCCAGAAAGTTTTCGGAGATGCCAGAAATCTTTCAAAGCGTGAGGAATTGCACGCAACGCTACTGTCAAGCATGCTCAATTACTTCTGGTCGTAATATCGGACACCATTTGTAGTTAAACCCTTAACTAAATTGTTTTCTGTCACATTAACGTGTAGCTGTTTCACTAACTGTTTCTGTTGCTTTTTTCTCTGCTTCTTTTAACCACAACTCGCTAAAAAGACATTTTCAACGTTACATTCCTCTGTGATTCCGAGTCGCATTGCATCCCTAACACTTCCTGGAAGTATGTTGGTTTGGCAGTAAAAAACCTAGGAGTAATGCCATTGAAATGTCGGAGATGTGTCGGAAGCGCCCTCTATAAAAAATGGAGACACAAGAGACGTAAGTCATTTTGAATAAAATAATTACCAAGGGAATGACCTGCACGCAAACTGCAACAAAATCGATTAGTTTGTCAAATGTTTATGAGCGTTCAAAATCCCCTCCTCTGTTCACGGTTCAATTTTCGATAGTTATCCGATAACAATGTTTCTGATTTTGGGCTTAAAATTTAAGTTAAAGTCTAAACTTTAGAATAATTTCAACCCCGTGCACAAAATAAGGGTAAAAAGTAGTTGTTTGTTACTCTAAAGTCTAAAGCGCCCTCTATCAACAATTTTTGAACATAACCTTTAAAATTTTTTAACAAGCAAATCGTGATGTAGAGAATAATTTTATGTAAAACCGCAAACGAATCCACCCTGATTTCCGTTTTTTATAATTGTTTGAAGTTTTGGACACTAAACTTTAATGGCCCCTAGCTCCTACGGAAGACGTTTGCGCCCCATGGTTTCCTATTTAATAATGTTTGTCTCCTTGTCTACTATCACCCCTCACAGTTTGTCGGTCTAGTAGCGAAACACCCTGTATAATTATGTAATGGAATACATTTAAGTGGCCCTGTAAATGAATAACGACTTATCTTTGCATCCCAGTTTGCATAGAATGTATACTTGACAGATGCATATCAATTTTATTAAGTTCCAAGTGAAACAACATTAAAAGGTATTTGAATCTATTTTTCCATTGGGCATAATGTTATGGAATACCTTTGATTATATCTCTAATTAAAATATGTATCCCATTTTCATAAAATTGAAAATGACTCGACAAAATTATGCAACAATTATACATCTAAAATTTCGAACGATTAAACTATATAGTTTTTACTTTGTGATATGCGGACGGACAATCATATATAGGGGCTTATAATTATATATAGGGGCTTATAAGGCCTTATAATTACGAATGCACGTAAAAACAGCCTATTTCATTTTTTCAATTCATAATAAGTGTTCACAGTATATGTACTGTTGTAGAGGCGCATTTATTTTATAATATGATTATAGAGCATGTTTTGTGGCATTGAAATATTCTAAGTAACATTAGCATCATGACGAGAGCATCACGTCCTATTATAACGAAAAATACAATAGAGCTAAACAAATATTTTTATCAGAAGGTTGTGTGTTATAATTAACCATTGAAAATATATTTTTACTAACTCAATTTTACAACGAAAAATTGACTGGGTGATTTTAAAATTAATATCAAGTAACCTGTAATATTAATGAACTAATTCTTGTAAAAAATCAATGAATGTTGTTGAGAAGCGTTTTAAAATTAGTGCTGATCATTTGCTTAGTTGCAAAAGTGATCGTTTGATGACTATGCGTTAACTTAAGATATTATAACGTGAACAATAACTCATAAAAATGTCACTAAGATTTTAATATTTGAATTTTCAGGTATTCAAATGCACTCGAAACTATCTCAAATATTGCCCCCAAAAATGTTTTTGCTCTCTGCTATATTTATAAGAAAAGTTTATTGGATTCGGGAAAATTTTCATAATCCCATTTTCGACGGATTTCCACGTTTTAGAATTCAGACAACCCGAAAAATATATTTTTACAAAATGTCTGTCTGGGAGTCTGTCTGTATGTCTGTCTATAAATGACATAAAATTTATGGGTGCTTTATCTCAAGAAGTAATGCACGGAATGTTACAAAACATTAGATTCAGTTAGACCTTGATAAAAACTAGATCTGACTAGTTTTCGGGGCATATCGCTCAACAGGTGGCGCTGCTATGATGCATTATTCATAATTCCACAATCGCTATACCTCAAGAATTAGTGCATAAGTTTTCATAAAACTTTAGATTTAATAAGTGTTTGATATAGTAGCGCTGATTATGTATTTAGCAAATCGTTCAACGTGTATTTCGGCCATGGTACATTATTCGTGATTATCTCAAGAACTAATGCAAGATATTTTCTAAAATAAGATTCAGTTAGTCCCTGATATAGATTAGTGTTGTTTAGTTTTTGGCGTAAATCGCGCTACAGATGGCTAGGCTGTGCTGCATCTGTCACTATTTCACAAAAAATTATATCAAGAACTGTTGCATGAATTTTCATCAAACTTTTGATTCATTTAATATCTGATAAAAAAATGATCCTGATTAGTTTTTTGTGTACGTGACCCAATATGTGGTGCTGGTATGCTGATTTTTTTAATGATTTTTGTAATAGCTCTATCTCAAAAATTAATGCACATAATTTTATCAAATTTCGGATTCAATTATAAATTGATATAAGTTGTTTTTGACTACATTTTGGCTTAAACCATGTAATATATTACACTACTATGCTGTATTATACAGAAAATATTAACATGAGTAAGATAGAAGAAAGTTTTGGTATTGCCACATCTGACTAGTTTTAATTTTATAGTTATTTTGATCTTTTTAGCATTGTTGAGAGCTGTGGCACTATGTACATTTCATTTTTAGATCTTAGAAAAATTATAACTTCGTACACTACTTCTCAGTATAAATAATTTAAGCAATCTTAATTATTTGCTCTTAACACTGCCTTTCGCTTTTCGATTACCCTGTAGCTAATAAAAACTTGTTATCTGATGCAAAATTTAATGACATTTAAACTTTTGCTATGATTTATACGTGACAAATGATCATATTCTCTTATTTTAATTAGAACGATGGCATCACGATTAAAATGCACGAGCCATAAACTTGAGTGAATCCGTTTAGTTGAATCTGAAATAATTACTTAATTTCTTATAACAACTTTCTCGAAAATAAAGCTGTTAGCAGTCTTCAACCATTTCGTGCACATCGCTTATTTTATAGGTACTCAATCTTGCATTGATGGCATTTTCAAGCAGCAATGAAGGATTGCTACATCTTAACTCGAATTTAATTCTAACGTTTTGGATTTCAGTCAATCATCAATCATCATTTATTCTGCATCGTGCTACTCGAAGACTAATCATAGAGGTTGAGTGCCAGAATTATAAAAGAGCATCTTACAGGAGATGAGGAAAATCTAGTTATTATTTCATACTTTATTGATCTCGCATGTTTTCCTCATACAAGTATGAAACGAATTTTGAGTGGTAAGTATAAGAAACATCATCATTTATATTTTCTTTGTTTTCATTTGTTTTTAATCATGTTGGAGAGTGCGTGAATACTTTTTTTGAAACTATAATTTTGGAAAGAATAATAGATTGCCGCATACCAAAAATAGACAGCTTCATATTGAAAGTATTCAACGGAAATTCATCTTGCTTTTATTGATAATGAATCAATGCTATTTTTTTCTTCTAACGCATTTTTTTCTACTTTTTTTTTTTTTTTTTTTTTTTTTTTTTTTTTTTTTTGCTGCAGTCGTTAAACATTTTTCTTGAATATGCATTCGATGATAAATGAAATATTTCAAATTCCGCAACTCTTATGAACTAACTGAATGCATTTTCTTAGTTGAATTTATTCAGAGCTGAAGTTTAGAGATAAACATTCTTATAACTGCTTAGAAAGTAATTGTAGCTTTTTAAAATAATGGTGTATTTGCAATTGATCAAAAATTATTATAAAAACAAATTGCATATACTATAGATTTATTGAATATAATAGATAGTAATATGTTAACAAATAAAATATTTAATTTTTTTTAAATATTGCATTTTTCAAATTCATATATATATAAACAATGTCTTCTTTACTTTGGCATGTTCATAATACTTATTTTTATTTATTTTATGTTACAACTATTTATTTACATATATCCACATCGCCTTTACAAAAATCGCCTTTGGCCATTAAAAAAGACACAAGGTTTTTTTTTATTTTTTATAATATATGATTTGTAAAATGGGTACATATTAGCTAATTCACTGTACCAGTTCATAATTTACAATCCATTAATTAAAGATCTACATGAATCACATTTCCAAACAAAACTTATTTGATGCATCTTTATTTATTAATTTTATGATAGCTACACACGGCTCACATGAATCAGTCTAATTACGAAGGCTAGAACTCGATAGGCGGCCAGAAAAAATGAATTCATGAATGCTTTTTAACTGTGACTGGAATGTGATGAAAACCTGATCGTCTGAATGCTTTCTTATACTTTTATAAAATGTTTATTGAACTACACTGTTAAAAATAAATCTGTGAATTCATGGTAAAACTACTGGCAGCAAATTTGCCAGACATTTACCGTTCCCTTAGTAGATTTTCCGTTTTGGAAATTAAAAGAAGAGAAAACTCCGTTTGAAGAAGCGATAACTTCCGTATAAAGTTTTTTTTTTAATGATAATTTTTTATTTAATCTTTAGGATTAATGAATCGATCAATCGTCAAAGAATTCGAACTTTCCAAGGGATTTTAAAAACAACTATGTTATTTAAATTTTGCGCAACACACTTTCAGCCGTTTTCAGGATCGAACTGGAGACCTTTTGAAAGCAAATTAACTCTTTACTGACTGAACCATGGCTGCTGATACTATTTTGCACAAAACATGTCTTTAAAATGAGTCTGTTGGGAAAAATCTGTTTGGCTTTCAAAGATTTACTTTCAAATATATTCGTTAGGATATTCGTAAGCGGTTTATTTTATTTTGTTTTAGACAGATGCATAATATTTATTATTTTTTAAATCGGTTTTATTTTTTTAGTAAGTTAAAAAAATTACTGTTTTTTTAATGAATGAATGAATGAAAGAATAATAACACTAAAAAATCAATTCATATTTTGCACACTATTTTTTTAATGGGCAAATTAATAAAAGAATTTTTTAAATAAGAAATTAGAAAAAAATTAATGGAAAAAATGTTATTTAAAAGTGATTTTTTATGTTTTTATTATTTTATACATTTTGTGTATTAAGTTATTATAAAAATTAATATAATTTTATAACACATTTACCAATGAAATAATAATTATTATAATAGCATTGTAATAATTATAATTCTTTCGAAGTAACACTACGCATTTTTTAACATTATCAAGCTTCTGGCGTCTGGTTAAGGAAATGCAGAATTACTGCAGAAAGATTGTAGAAGATTATTTTTTTGTTTCTTATATTTTTCTAAGTAAAAATTTTTTTTATCATTATTTCTAATAAAATTGTAGAGAAAGTGTGTATTTTGATTTGCAAGTTTTTAGAAAGATTAAAATATCATTAAATAAAGACATGGCAATCATTACAGGAAATTAGATGTGATATAAGAGAAATATGTGCAAAAGGATGAACAAGAAACGTTATTGAATGCGTTTAACCAAGAACTAATGTAAATTTATCGAGAATTTCATTTTTTTAATGTTTTAACAGAATTTTTATCTCTGTATGAATTTGGTATTATAAAATTGCTAGAAAGAAAAATAATAACTTTTAATATCGATAACAAAAACAATTAAATTGCAATTCAGCAGAACGTTACAAGTCTCCCAAAATAGCCAAGATTCTTTCGTTAAGGTTTTTCATTTCTTTGAAGCAATACGTCAGTTTTGTAAAAATTCAAAATAAATTTGCCCTAGAGTTTCTTCGTTCTTTCTTTCTATCTCCATCTGTTTCATTATTTTCAGGAAATATGATAGAATTTTCGAATTTTTAGCAAAAAAATGCCCTTTGGTGTTGCATATATATATGAGGACCCCAGAAGCCAAGGGGTATAAGTGACAAAATTGAAAAAAATAAACTAAATACACAGACGACCTAAAAGTATGCTTTTTTTCATTTCAGGTAAAGAAATATATGTGATTTTCTTATTATTTGCTGAGTTATAGAGGCAAACCACTCTTTTCGAAAAACAAACAATATTGTTAATTATACATTTAAAGAAAATTGTACTTTATTTTTTAACAGTTATTAAATTAAGAGTTCAAAGACCAGAATGCAACAAGCAGAAATTTCCTATTTCAGTATAGTCAATTGTTATTGATGTTCCAATTTAACATCAATTATCTTTAAACTCAATTTACTCCGAATCGAAATTTTGTCACTTGTACCCCTTGGCTTCTGGGGTCCTCATATATATTTATATATATATTACAGAGTAATATTAATGTAATTTTTCTTCTCATGTTTGTGTTTGAAATATCCTTCATATCATTTTGTTTTATTATTTATCTCCAAATACAAATATACAAAAAAATATTTGTCTATAGTCTCTAAAAACATATTTATGTTAATTTGTTTTTCAGAAACGGTAAAATACGGTAAAACTGTTTGGAGTAGCGGATCCCAAACACATGGGTCTAGGAACAATTGAAGTTTCTGACTAAAGCATATGTTTTATTTCATCTGTTTCAAAAATATCACATTTTAAATAGCAATTAATTTTCAACGGAAAATTCTTAATTTCTTTTTTAATCAATGTATGAGTAGTATATCCAGAAAAATTTAAATCAGTTTTGGCATCCTTTATGTCATTCAATACAATATACTTGAGCACACATACTTTTTCTACTTTGTCATTTATTTTTTTAAGTATAAAAATAAACAAGGTGCTGAAAGTTGCTTAAGGTTAAAATTAATTAATTTTAATCCTGATATAGATCAGTAAATATTAATGCCAAAAATCTCACTGAACATATAATTATGATTTATGAAAAAGTAAATCTATTTTTAGATATTTGTATAGTTTGAGTGACGTATTAGTTATTATGGAATTTATTTCTGTTCTTGTTGATTGTGTGTCTTTCGTACGAAAATTAGCCTTTTTGTGATATAAGGTAGCCGGTAGCTTATTGACGTCTTATATATGAATACCTATACTGATGTACACTAACGTCCAAAATTAAGGTCATAAATATAACACCTGTGAAAACTTATGAAATATTCATTGCTTTTCCACGAAATTTGGCAAAGATGTATACTATAATGGGAGAAAAGATATAGCTTTGTAACAATATGTAAAATATTTTAATTATGAATTAAGAAACAGTGTATATCAATCAGCTTTAATCTATATGAATTAGTGATAAAGCATTTATCTTGGAAAATATAGCTTAATATGGAGAGTAACCACCGTTCATCGCTACATAAGCCTCACAACAAGCTCTCAACTGTTTATGGGATTGTCAATAAATTTTTGTGACAATAAAGTCCATTCTACCAAATGCGAGGTTTTTTACTTCTGCCAGATCCTGGGTTTACGCAATGGAATGGCTGTTTCTTGGCCATCTCAAACATGTTTAATACCATTGAGGTCTGTAGAAGTCAAGAGCCAATTCGACGACGAATACTTTCTTCATTGAGAAAAGTATCAACAATGGGAATTGTGTACGGGTTCGTACTATTGTCCATAAACATGAAACCAACAATGACAGTACCCAGGAACAATCTCACATAAGCTTCTTGGGCCTCATCCCTGTTTTGACAGTATCCGCATCTAACACGTGAAGTGGTGCACGATTAACCAACATTATGCCTCCCCACACTTTAAAAAAATTCAAGAGGTTACTAAAAATTTTTTTGTAAATTTGTATTGCACAGAATTTTTTAGTAACCATTACAAACTTTTTTTTTGCAAGTGAAACAAACATTTCTTTTGTAAATTGAACAAAAGAATTTTTTGTATAACTAACTTAAAACATTTTAGTATGAGCACCAAGCAAATTTTAGTAATATCTCCAAAATTATTTTTAATAACAATTACGTGTGCCCGAAGGGCAGGAGCTTATTTTGAGCTGCATCCAGTGGGTAAGAAGACAGACTTCTGAAGCTGAAGATTTTCGGAAAAGCCGCAATAGATGACAGCACCAAACATTGCTACTTGCTCCAACAGGATTTTCGTAATCCCTTTATTTAACGAAACCTTACACTGCATACATTCGGTGCACATTTGGTGATGTCCAGCACCGAACCCGGGACCTTTCAGAATGGAGATAGGAGGTATGAGCACTAGGCTATCACGGCCACACCAAATGAGTTTTAGTAATAGCTATTAAAAATACAAAACTATTAACTCTATTCGTTGCTAGTTTTTTTTCTTTTAATTCTTACAGATTTTCTTGTAACCGAATAAGATTACAAAAAAATTTTAGCAAATGCAAAGATCGCTAAAATTTTTTTAGTAGATAGACCCTTTTTTACAGTGCAGACAAGGATTCCTTTGCCACCAGATCTGTCGATTTATTTTTCATAAGAGAGACGATATCAATCTCTAGGTTCTCTGCAGATAGATTCGACAAGAATCACTCTAGTGAATCTCTAATCATCACTGAAAAAAAAGCTCCAATTCTTGTAGGTTCTAAAACTGGAGACTTCGGCTCGAAAACAATCTTGTTCTTCTGTTGTAGTTACCGAAAAAGGACTGGACACCGGGCGTTGGGATAAAATATTAGAAGTCTATGCATATTATTAAGGCTGCTGTAGCCCAGATTTCATGGTTATGGATAACTACTCCAAGACACAGAATCGACATTCCTTGGTAACTTATTAAAAATAGAGAATATTCGCATAAATAATAATTCATAGTCATTTCTTTTAAATATAGGGTCCCATACCAGTAAAATTTGAGAATAGCTGAGTTAAAAGGGTAAACAATTGCAGTTTCTATTAACCTAATAAGTTACACATTTTTATAGAATTCTAAAAATTTTAAAAGATTTAATTGAAAAAACTTTGAAATTGAAAGTATTTTATAAAGTATTACGACTGAGTTATTTTTAATTTCATAAGAATGAAATGTGAATTTTTTTAATTTACTCTTATTGTTCCTGTTCATAGAACTTCACTATAAAAATTAATAGTTGAAGTAAAATGATTTTAAAAGATACATTTCATTTCACTTACATTACCTCAAATATATTTAAATTTTAAGAAAACTGATGGCCTTTAAAAAAGCAAAATACATAAAATAATTCCTTACTTTAACAATAAACTATTTATTCAAGCTTAGTTACAAAGTAATTTAAAAAGATAAAATGTAAAAAGCAATTTTTATTTGCCAGATATAATTAAAGAGCAGCCACTAATCATGTGGTTAAAGCCTTTTGGTTGGGTATTACGAAAGTTTTCATGATAACGAAAATAAATAGTTCATTATTTTTTAATGTTGTTTAAAAGAATATTTTAAGGTGTTTTTTTTTTTAATGTAAAATAATGCTAATAATACTGATGCAATCTTATCCGGCGTTTTAAAATAAAATAATAAAAATATCTTATTTAGAAAAATAATTGCATTATCTCAAACTCCTGTTCTCAGATTTAAGTTTGAAGAACTTCGTTAATTATTAAAATTACAATAAATAAACAGAAGAAGGATGCAAAATATACATAGTTTAACGAAATGGAAAATTTACTTAAAAGGTTATTTGCCAAAAATAATAAGAGGCTTTTAAACAGAGAATGATTGCAAATTGCAGTGTAATAATGCTTTTTTGAATGTTCTTTAAAAAGAGGTTATTCAAAATTATCTACTTTATCATAGACATTTTTAAAACTCGCAAAACATTATAGTATGCTTGAAAAATTTGAGATATCTTCAAATTGATGCTTAAAAAAAGAATAAAAAATACGTTACAAAACTAAACTCCTAAAGTTCAAATATTTTTAAAGTTATTCGAAACTTACAATAAATTTAAATTTTTATACCGTTTGAAAATGCGTATTCTTTTCTATAATTTATATAATGTTATGTATTAAATATTCTGAATGAAATAAATTTTCAAATTATTACATAATTAAACATCCGGAATGTTCTTCTGACACAGTATATTCGAAATTACATACACTGACAAACAAAAGTATATTGATTTTTTCGATATCATCCAGGCATCTGTGATGTCAATTTGTAAATGTAAATTTAACAATAAAAAATAAATTAAGCGGTTTTACAAACATGGAAATAAAACACATTTGAAATTTACAGTTATTACGGATTTGATACATAAAGAAAGTTTCTGTGTTTGAATAAGAAATGAAACTACGTAAAAAGTTTAAAATTTAAATTAAGAAAAGGAATATTTAAAAATTAAAAAAGCTTAATGATTGTTTTCAGCCTTTCATCTCTTCAGGGTCAATAAAATGACCACCAAGTCTGCTTGGGAAATAAACACAGAGAGTCTGGCTTTAAAGATAGAAAACCAACGATTATAAATGCACAAATAAAATATGCGAAGATAGCAAATAGCTATTACGAATCTACTATGGAGATTCTTCATCAGTGCAAAACTCAGCGAGCTAAAAAATAGCAAAATTGAGAAAAGACACAGAAAGACGCAGGCTTATATACCCGCTATGGGAACAATCCCGCCTAAAGAAAAGCAACCAATGAGAAGAAAGCAGCCAAAACAGCTGGGTGGATAAGTAGCGACTTCTATCGAAGAACAAGCAAAACTAAAACTAAAAAGTGAGTGAAAAGAAAAAAAGGGTATTAAATTAAAGATTTCCAAATACTTGGAAAATAAGGAGTACTAGATAAGTCATTGACTAAGGAGTGAGAATTTGCTACCTTCTAGAAACCTTTGTAATGAATTTGCTACCTTTTGCTGCTAGAAATAACTATTTGCTACCTTCTCATACTTTATTTGTGTATTTATAATCGTTGGTTTTCTATCTTTAAACATTTTTGCACAAACGCTTTTTTTGCTATTTTAATAGAGAGTCTGGCGTTAGACTGATCACCTAGCCGAGAAGTCCATGCAGCATAGCATCTTCATAGATTGTAATGCCATAGAAATATTTTATGCAGAATGGGGACCCATCTCCATGCTACATTACATCACAAACCCTGTCTTTCCTGGGCACCACTCTTCCTCTTTTCTGTGCAATTGAGGTTGGTACTCGGAAATGCAAATGTACTTCTTGTCAACTAAAGAACACGATAAATTACCTCCACAAGAACCAAAAGCTACTCTTTGGTCGGTTGTTAATAGCATGAAATTTAATTTGAGACCATTCTAGGTCTACCCCACAGAACTATAATAGAACGCAGACGCAAAAAGTTCCCCTGAGACTCAATATGCCACCGTTTTATTCAGTGATTCTGAGGTCCAGATCTCTACGAGTGCGTACTATGGAAGATACTTGCCAACATACACCGTTTCATACTCATCTTGTAAACTTTGAAGTAACAAAAAAGGACAAAAAGAAAGCTTTGAAAGCACAAAATCAGTTTCAACATCGAGTTAAAAAAAATATACAAAATTCAATTCGAAAAAATAGGGGAAGAGAAGAACTGCACACATAAAGTAAAGTAAACTACTGTTGCCAAAAAATGTTTAATGATTCAGAATCCATGAATAAAAATTACAACAGTGGTGATAGGTTTTGCCGAGCAGAAATTATTCAGTGTTTAGATTGCAAAATATGGCTCAATGAAATTGAGCCATATTTTTGAAATTGTATAGACAAATTCATGTGTAAGTCATACATGACTTCTTATCGACGTTTAAGTAACTGGGAACCAGTTCCTTTGTTTTTCTTATAAATTTCGGTTAAATTTGATCTATCTTTTGAAAACATTTTGATTTTAAACCCTTACACTCGCGTTCAGATATTTGATTTCATTGTATTTCATTGTTGTTATGCAATTTGATTGTTTAATTAACAAACCTTGCTGTTTATGAAATAAATTTTATTCCTTATTCGTTAAAACATTTTGATATTGTGTGGTCCAATTAAGGTGAGGTGAAAGACCCGACTCAGGCAAACAGATGTGGAATTTGGACCACTTTTGAAATTTTTATTCAAAATACAGTATAACTTAAGATTTTAAAATAGAAATTAATCTAAAGATTTATTTAGTTAGTGGATATCTAGCTTGACCTCGTCTAGAGATATATTTCATAGTCTTCAAAAATTAAACAAGGTACACCTAACTATGTGAAGCGGTTCAAATTCGACTACTCTCCCTTATATTATACACATAAACACACGGCATAAATAAAATATTTATGCTTTCATATATGCTGAGTACTACTCGAAGGTTGCTCAGAAGCAATGGCGTAGCTTCTTTTTTTAACCGACTTCAAGGAGAAGGTTATGATTTCGACCTGTATGTATTACTTGTTCACTCATAAATTCTTTAAATATGAACCGATTTTGATCATTTTTTTTTGTTTGAAAGTATAACATACCCATGTGGTCCCATTTTAATTTCATTAAATTCTGATGATTAGAATTTTTTAATGAAAAAATATGGATTTGATAAAACAATAATGATTTGTCGCAAATCATCTTTCATTGTTGCAACCGTTTTCAAATCATTAGCATATTAAAACTAAGTAGTCATATGCATTAGCGCCAAGTTGTCGCCAAGCTTGATTCTTTTTTTTTTTTTTTTTGAAGTCGGTTAGTATGTTTTTTAAAAGCATATTTTATTAACCAACTTCAAGGTGGAGGTTGTGATTCCCTGTATGTTTTTCTTGTTCACTCATAATTTTTTTAAATGTGAACCGATTTTGATAATTCATTTTTTGGTTTGAAAGAACAAGATACCCATGTGGTCCCTTTTAATTTCATTAAATTCTGATGATTAGAATTTTTTTAATGAAGAAATATGGTTTTAATAAAAAAAATAATGATTTGTCGCAAATCATCTTTCATTGTTGGAACCGTTTACAAATCATAAGCATATTAAAACTACGCAGTCATATGCATTAGCGCCAAGTTGTCACCAAGCTTGATTCTTTTTTTTTTTTTTTTTTTTTTTTTTTTTTGAAGTCGGTTAGTATGTTTTTTTAAAAAGCATATTTTATTAACCGACTTCAAGGTGGAGGTTATGATCTCGACGTGTATGTATTTCTTGTTCACTCATATTTTTTTTTAAATGTGAACCGATTTTGATAATTCTTTTTTTGTTTAAAAGAACAAGATATCCATGTGGTCCCTTTTAATTTCATTAAATTCTCAGGATTAGAGTTTTTTTAATGAAAAAATATGGTTTTAATAAAAAAAATAATGATTTGTCGCAAATCATCTTGCATTGTTGCAATCGTTTTCAAATCATAAGCATACTAAAACTATGCATTCACATGCGTTAGTGCTAATTTGTCGCCAAGCTTGATTTTTTTAAAGTCGGTTAGTATTTAAAAAAAAAACATTTATTATTTATTCTATAAAATGTTACTTGTACCAATTTATTGGAGATAACATCAACTATTATATTGTATGTTATACTATTAATTTAAGTATTTTTGCATGCAAAAGCTAATAAACATTTAAAATTTTCAAGATCTAACTATTATTTCTACAAATTATTCGTTGTCTATAGTTAAGATATGTCCACTCACTAATGCCTTAAAACTATTTTTACATTTTTGAATAATAGTTTGAAATAATTCGATTTTGGCTTTGTAATATTAGACTAGTTTTAAAGTTTAAGTGTTTATTTGGTTTAATTTAAAAAAACTCTCATAACGCAAGTTTTCTTGGCTATGTAAGTTGTTGAAAAAGTATCATATTCTATTTCATTATAATAGAATAAAATCTCGAGCAGGAAACTCATTTTTCTCGATCGTGTAAATTTTGAGAATTTTCTTTTAATTGTAATGTTTTTGCTATAAAAATAGTTTGTATAATTTTAAAATATATGTAAATGAATGTGTCAAAACGCAAAGTGTCTTTCAAGGATTCTCTCTGAAAAAATCCCTATCGGCTTGGTTTACAGGTAGAAGTAGATAGATAGATAGATAGGTAGAAAGATAATTTTACGGACGGTACTTTTGAGGTCTAACGGATATGATCGGTGTAGATCTGAAAAAGTATTTCAGAAATTCTAACATGGGAACGACGCCAATTGGTAGTATTTTATGCGAAATCTACCTAAAATCAGTTACTTCGTGAAAAATTCCATTTCAAATACTTTCTTAAAATAGAAACATGTTAGTAATTGAATATTTTCAGGGCATTATTTCGTTTTAAAAAAGCTTAATATACTATGACTATTAAATTAAACTGACTTGCTTAATTATTAAGAAACAAAAATATACAAATGTATACTCCTAGACTTAAAATTTGGAATTTTCATATATATAATACATTAATTTAAAATACACGCCTTTTATTCATTTGAATTAAATGTAGAAAGATGGCAAAATATTAAATGGAAATATCATAAACACAAAACATTCTGTTTCATTATTGCGGTACAGTTTCTTATTTGCAGGTGAACAAAAAAGCTATTGAATAAGTTTATTGACATATTTGTGCCCAGCTAAAGTAGTTACAGGATTAATGTGAAAATTTGTATTACAGTAACGGAAGAATGCAAAATGTGTTCATCACGTAAAATTTAGCAGTTACCATTGAAAAAGAAAATACTGCTTGTATTCATTTTAATATCAAACTACCTCGTAAGCCAAAATAGAAATTATCAAACACAAATAGCCGTATTACTTATTAAATAGTATTATATTCATTTCTATTACTATTAGTGGCATAATCAGCAGATGCGCATTGCGCATACTTTTCAAAACAATTATATGTTACATATATTGCATGTATTTATTACTGCACATCGACAAAAACCTTTGTAATGATAACCTGAATAATTATATTCGAAGATATAAGAGTAAATCTCTCTAATGTTTAATACGGCTCTGAAAAACAGTTATAAGCACAATTTCTAGAACATGTTGTCCTGGGAGATTAACGACATGTTAAATTTCTACCAACTTTTCAAAGCTTAGTTTTATATCTTTTTTTTACCAAATACAGAATTAGGATCTTACTAATTTTGTAAACAAGAAAGAATATTATAACAGATATACATTCATAAAATGTAAAGGCGTGATTTCTTGACCAATGCTCTTTGGGTATTATGACCCACCAATGTGGTTAACCTACGAGAACTCGCACCCATTTTCGAACACGAGAACTCGCACCTGGTATCTCATACCCTAGTTCATTTCTGTTATTGAAATACCAATTAATATTGTTTATAAGCAAATTTTACTTACTTAAATAATACAAAATAATGCATTAAAGAATTTTAGGGGATTTAATAACACATACTTATATGTTTAAAGACAATTTTGACAAATTACATTCTGATGTTCAACCTAGACTTTTTTGACATTTTTGGTGCATAAACCTTGATTTTCTGTCCTTATTACATGGAAAAAATGCACATCGTTTAAAATTCGCTTCAAGATTTTTTTGCAAGTGGTTCACTATTAGTGATTTCCAGTTTCTTAGAAATATTTGGACAAGTTGTTTTATCTTTAAGGCTTACGGTTTCTGTATTGTTCTGAAAGAACGAGACTTAGTGTATTAAAAAAGAAACGTCTGTTTCAGAATTGTGTTTACGGATTTTTCTTAGACATCGAACGAATCTTATCATTAATATTCAATACTGACGCCTATATTCAATAGTGAAAGTAAAATAGCCATTGGCCAATGATTTGATGTTCTTGCTGAAGTGTATGACTGTAGTCATTTCATCGACAACGTCCTCAGCTCCATTTGTAAGATTATAAAACGTGATGATAACTGTTTTTTTTTTTTCAATACTATGCTAGATTCGTCTATTTTATCATCAGTATGCATTGTAGGCAACATAATTACATTCTTGTTCTTATTTGATGAGTATGAAGTATGGAATGATCTGACTGACGCGAGAACTAGCAGGGTATGAGATACACCCCGATACCTGTTTCTCAAAATCTATTTTTAGAAACAAACTAGTTTTCCCCCTGATGAAAAAATGTGAGTTTGGATACAGCTACAGGGAATTCTGGCATAATCCAATTAGAAAAAATTGAAAAAAGTGTTGAATGAAAATGGATCGGGCATGCCATAACCGGTGCGAGTTCTCGCGGGTTAATATCGCCTTGGAAACAAAAATATAAAGTAAGATGGAATAAATGGCATGTAAATTCTTCAATTTTAAAGATATGATGTCTTTTGCTGTATAAATTAACGAATTACTTTCACTTTCCCGTAGCTGCAATATCAGGATGCAGTAATAATCATTTGATATTTTATTAACATTTATTAAATTATCAGCAATGTTGCACAGATTTCTTTCTTTATTCTTTTTAGTTTTCGAAAAATGGCAATAATGGTCTCGCGTGCATAACATAAAACATGCAGTACCGCAACTAAAAAAGAATCAATCGGGGTAATAACACCAGTGCATGCGTTTTTAAACCGGATACATTTTGCGCTGTATATTTTAAACTACAATCTATCTTACAGACGCATCTAAAATTATCCACAATATTTAAAAAATATATATATATTACAATAAAAATTTATGAAGTAAAGAAAATGTGTCCTAATAAATATTAAGTCTTCAGATCGCAGAACCTACCTATCAAATTTTAGATCGGGTGTTGACTCTTACGTTCTTATTCCTTGGATAAATTCTACCATTGTAACAAATTAACTTTTAGTGGTTGCTTGTGACTTGGAGCCTTTTAGAGCAACAACATTGGTACCATTATCCCAGATTCCTACATAACTACGCCTAATATCGCACTTAGCGTTATTAGTCAGCCTGATGTTATTACCCTGGAACACTTTATGTAATTAGAAAGATCACTAAGAAAGATCATTAAGAAATAATTTTAAAGTTTCATCTTTCATTGTTTATTGGTTATAAAATTTAGTTTAATACTCATTTATTTCACATGAGAAACTATAAACAGATAATTTTATATATTCATAGAAAGGTTGAGTACAATATATTTCAATCTTTTTATAGAAAAAACTTAAGAATTGAGGCAATTGACCCATAAATTTATGGAAAAAACATTACTAGCACGTATTGTCTGAAAATGTTGAATTATAAAATATTGTTGCCAACAAACTAAAAAAAAGTAATTCTGTTATTTTTGGGTATAATTTTTATTATACTATGAATTGGTTATTCTACTATTATTTATAATATTAATTGGTTTTAAAATAATTATGCCTTAGTTTTTTGGGTGATAGAACGAAATTTCTTTTTTTTATGGACAACTTCAATATTTAATAAAATATGCTTTTATAAACATTTTAGTCATAACAAGCGTAAAATTAATTAATAGTTAACGAATTAATTTCCTATTTTGTGAAATAAGATAATCTAAACTATTAACATTACAAAATTTAAATAATATTTTTAGACAAATTTATTCAATTAATGTTACTTAAATTTAGTGTTTTAAAGAGACACATTTTCTCGCTGATTCATAACATTTCCCTTAGTTATTTTTTTTTATTTCAAAGGGGAAGTTAGATTTAAATATATCAAGGCTTATGAAACATCTTTCTTTTTTCATTTCAAAAAGATTTTTTTGTGAAACAAGTCATGTCGAAAACTAATTAACTTTTCACATCCAAAATAATATTTTTAGACAAATTTATTCAACATTATTAACATTATGAATTTTTAATAGATTTTTTCACCCATTTATTTAGTCTCTTGTGTTTAAATTTATATTTTTCTTCTACTGTGAAATGCGCTTATTCTAGGCTAATTTAAGTAGTTTAATTGTATAATCCCAATTTGAAATTTTTAGATTTGTTACTAATTTAATTCCGTATCTATATTATTTAGAACAAATTGTGTCTCATACAGAAATATTTATGCAATATAATTTCGATACACATAAATCCTAAAGGAAGACAACTTAAGAGTTTAAAGCAATAAAATATAGTTATTTTTCATTACTTTTTCTATCTTCAATAAAATAATGTATTATAAGGGAAATATAGTTTGAAGGATTTACACTTTTTAGGGTTAGAGATGTTTAAAAACATGTATGTAGAAATTGCCTGTATGTGTGTCGTGAGCAGCCATTGAGCCATCAAAATGTCTTCCGGTCAGTACCGGGAGGAAGAGATAGCTTTCATATTACTTTATTATCTTTAAACTTTTATGTTATATTATTCAATCATACAAAGCTTAAATTAATCGACCACAGTAATAGACGATTCAATACTGGTTTTTGTCAATGGTGAATGGGGTGAATGGGAATTTCGAAAAATAAATCTATTTTATACTAGCTATTTTACTTAAAGAGATTTATATTCTAAATAATAAATTGTCATTTTAAATACACAATATGATGGTTGAAATTAAACAATGAGGTTGATCGAGATTTTAGCCAGTCTTGTGCAAATGCTCACTCACATCGAAATCGGTTGATATATGCGAGTGATACGAACTCGGTCAAAATATTGGTTTTTTCTATGTACGCACAATGTATATCCAAATCGGTTCATGAATGTGAATATCAAATGTAAATATCACTTGACAAAAATAAGATCATTTCAAAATGTCAGACACACCAGAAATTCAAAGTGCTATAACTAAGCCAATGTTTAAGATATAGACAGAGCAAAACTATTCCGAATTCATTGTATCAAGGTCAAACACATAAGAAAAGTGTTTTTTTTTTTTCAATTTCGAACTGTTTGTATCTCATTTCAAATTCAAAAATTTGTAAAAAAATCAAATGGTCTCCATTTTAAAACAAGATGACGGATGAAGTTGGTCAACGAACTTGAATGAGATACCTGTACGTACTATGTACACAGCAAGTTATATCCAAATTGGTTCTTTAATATGCCTGTTATCACGTGAAAGTGGTCAAATCTTTCAAAATGTCAGCCACACTAGAAATTTACAGTGTTATAACTCAGCCATTTTTTTAAGATACAGTCGGGACGAAAAATGCTCTGGAGTCTTTCTAACAAGTTAAAACACATAGAAGAAAAATCTTTTTGTGCAACTAATTTTAAATTTTAAATTAAAAAATAAATGGCCGAGAATTTTAAACAAGATGGCGGATGGCACTGTCCAACGAACTCGGTTCTAACATTGATATATGCTATGCGTACACGAAGTTACATCTAAATCCGTTCATAAATACGCGTATTCTCACGTGAAAAAAATCAAACCATTACAAAAAGTCAACCACACTAGAAATTCAAAGTGCTATAACTCAGTCATTTTTTAATATGAAGACAAAACAAAAATTGTTCTGGAATGATTATGTCAAGTAAAAACACTGAAAAAAATATTTTCAATTTCTAATTTTTTGTACTTAATTTGAAATTTTATTTAAAAAAAATTAAATAGCCGCCATTTTGAAACAAGAAAGCGGATGATGCTGGTCACCGAACTTGGTCCAGACATTAGTATGTACTATGTACACCCTAGGTTTTATTCAAATTGATTCATAAATACAATAATTACAGCATGACAAGGTTATATATATATATATATATATACAAACACACACTCATATGTACATATACAGGGTGTCCACTCTCAACGGTGGCCAATGGCTAATTTCTAAACCGTTAGTCATAGACATATAGTTCCAATTTCAAAAATGCTTTAAAAAAGGTAAAGAATTGTTTTTCAAGAGATTTAGGTCAAAAAGAAATTTTATTAAAAAATTACGAAAATTAACGTTTTATACCGTCCCCCGGTCCTATTAGTGATATTTAGTAAAAATTTTCCATCACCCAATCGAGCAATACAAAAAAGGTCCCGTTCATCTAACATTAAAATTAACCGAGTTATGAAACTTTAAATTTCATGACTTAAACCACTTTTCTGTAGCTCAAAACGAATGCGTTGGACTAAGTTTTCAGGGATCATGTACTAAATGCTTAAATTGTTATAAAGGTCCATTTCCAACGCTGTCCAATAGCTAATTCCTAAACCATTTGTCACAGATATGTAGTTGCAATTACATAAATGTTTTAAATGAGATAAATATTTTTAAAGCAATTTAACTGAAGGTGCTACCGACGTATAAGTTTTACGGTAGTGATAATTTTTATTAATTAACTTCTAGATTGGTTAAAATAGTTGAAAACTTGAGTTTTAAAATTCTCTTTATCGAAAAAATAAAATGTTGGTAAATCAAGATTTTATTTTTAAAAAGAGTGTTATCTTGATAAGCTTTTATTTTGCTTAAAACGTTCGTATATATATTTCCCTAGATCAAAATTTCTATTTAAATTTTAACTCACTTCCAATTATCCGATCGAGGTTCAATTTGTACGCTTATTTATACTCAATGACAATGTAATATTAATACAATTTTAGGTGCTTACCATTTATTTATTTTATAGGACTACACCAAATACTGTTAGGTTAAGTTATCTAATACAATTTTAAATATATGTCATTTTATAAGGAATTGTGACTGTTGTTTTTTCATAATTTAAATTAACAAATTTTCTGTTATTTTTTTTACTCATATTTTTGGAACAAATTTTACTTTAATATGTAATCATCAACATAAATTTAAAAATAATATTCTAAAAATTATTTTATTCTCAATGTTTAAAGTTAAATTTTATATCTTGTGTTTATATTTATTTCCAGTAAATTTGTGACTGACCCCTAATTTGTAGCAAAAAGATTCTTCAACTTTAAACAGCTATTACTCCGTTAGTTTTAATCGCAGAGGAATGGGGCTTTTTTTGCATTACTTGTTGGAGTAGTGGTAAAAATTTACTAAATATCACTTATAGGACCGGAGTACCGTATAAAAATTTAATTTTCGTAATTTTTTAATAAAAGAAATTTTTGAACTAAATCGCTTGAAAAACAATTCGTTATCTTTTTTAAAGCATTTTTAAAACTGGAACTATATGTCTATTACTAACGGTTTAGAAATTAGCCATTGGCCACCGTTGAGAGTGGACACCCTGTATATATGCCAACATTTGAACGGAGGGTGGTGGTTTTCCAGAAGTGCTTTCCTCCGAACGACTGCAATAGGTAGCTTTTTACTTTTGATAATGAAAGCTACCTAAAAGTGTATGAAGCTAATGCATGGAATAGAAGCAAAGTTTTTGAATATCAGTATGTTTTTGGCTATGACCAGTTAATTCTTCTACCGTTTTGAAATATTCCGCGAAAGTGGGATCAGTAATATATTTTTGAGTCATATTGATTATCTTTCTATCGAAAAAATGCATGAATTTACGTTAAAAATTGAAATAAACTTTCTGTGTATGTATTCGGCTAAGAACAGCAGGTTTTCTTTGAAATATTTAGCCGGGAATAGTTAGACGCTGTAAGAGCAATCTTCATATAATTTTCATATTTCGTAGGTTTTTTTATGCTGTTGAAGCTCATGAAACAAGGGCATCTTCTCATCATAAATAGCCGACTATTCAGAAGCAGCTAATATGCAGCAGGTTAACAAATGATTATATAATTTAATACATATCTTGATCGAGCTCAAGATATGTGCTTCCTCAATCTCAGTTTTTGCAACAATTTTCGACTTTTTTTATGATCTTAAACTTGCAGTCTTCGTCCATTACGCTGGTCGATTTTTTTAAAGGAATCTTGAGTCTGATGAAATACCTCGAGTAAAGATTTTTAAAAAAATCTTAATATCTAATTAACATTCTTAATTATTATCTTATTTGTATAATCTTACATCATCCCGTTTAAAGTCGACATCGTCGAAATAATAGGCAAAATAGCTCTAAAATGACTGAAGTACCTTTGTCCAACTACTTTTTTTAACAGCTGTGTTATCTTGTATTTAATGCTTCTACCTAAAAAAGCTTCTGCGATATGGCGAAATATTCTAAGATGCTACCATCCCAATAAACTCGCTTCGATGGAAATTTCTAAAATAGATAAAATATGTGTTCATTTTAGTACATTAGGAAATATTAAAGGAGAAGTAAAATATTTACGTATAAATAGACATTCATTAATAAAACATATGTATCGCAGCTTTTTGCGCTTCTGTAAAAGTAAAGAACATGAAAAAAGAGAAAACTATAATAAGTATTTTTAGTCATAACTCACCTGTACGAAACAATTTTTACTCAGATTGATTAAAAAAATATATATATAGAAATTCAATTAGGCCGGGATGGGCTATGATTTTAATTTTTTCAGGCTAGGCCGAACTTTTTCCTATGAGTCAGTTAAAGACCGGACCTAGATATTTCGATCCGTGCTACCTTGTAGTGCACATTATCAGGGATATTTTAAAGGTAGGTTTATCACTTTTTTATGTGCAAATGAGATGCACTTTCTTGAATCGACTCAAAAACGGACAATGTGGATGATTCTTTCTTGCCTCTAAATGAAAAGTAAAATTCTCTTCATTTAGAGGCATGGTTAAGTGGTGTAAGTCACGAGTTTTGGATAATTTTGGATTATCTCTGTGAGGTTTATAGATATGAAGATGAAAATTTTTTTGTTCATTTCAAGTATGAATAAGGAATAATTTCCTATTTGGGATTTTGGCTCTACGGGGGCCGTATAAAAATTTAGTTTTATATTTTTTGAAATAAAACTCCAATGACGTTGCGATTTATGTCATAACATTTTTCACCTTTTTTATGAAATTTTGCAATCGAAAATATGTGCCTAGGGACAATATTTAAGGAGATAGCTTATTGTTTCAAAGCTTATGAATTACTCTGTATACCTTAAATTATTTAAAAGCCTAATAAAAAGATTTTATGAATAACTAATAAAACTATTGAAGGTGTCAAAAGGGGTGTTCTAGTTACATACTGAGATATTTATTTTTCTCTTAATTTTACTGACGTTCTTATACTGATGGCAACAAAATTACTTAATATTTGTGGATAAAAGTGTTAAAAGTAGGAATTATTAGATTACTTATTTTTCATCATTTTCAAATTCAAATTCAAAAGTGAAATTGTTAAAAACAGAAAGAATTTTTTTCAAATGAGAATTAAATGATCATGTATTAAAAGCAGCATATAAAGAAAATCTTTCAAATAAGATTATTACATAAAAACTTATTTAAAGGTATTAAATACGTCATATATAAAATGTTATATAAAAAAATCTCCATAATTTCAATGCTTAAAATATTAAAATTATTATATACGCAACGCATTTAAAGGTGATAATTACATCAGATGTAAAATGCACAAATGTTAAACACCGTCATATTTAAAGTTCTTAAAATAAGCAAATAATTAAACGTGCAAATCTTTGAAAGGTAAATATTAGGTACATATTCAAAATGTATTTTTTACACCAGAATTTCATTTAATCGTGAAAATCTCGTTTTATATTAAAACGTATAATTAAAACTATTTTCATTCCGGAGAAGTTTCATTTAAAGTCATATGATATAAAGATGCAGCAAGCAAACTTGCATGCATACACAATATGGCCAAAGATGACCGTCCACTTGCGATTTTAGACATTTTGTTAAATATCTAGGAAAATACATGAGGAATTTTTCTAAAACTCTTAGTGTATAAATATAATAGTACAAGTCATACATTTCCGTGAATATTTTTCCCGAAACTCCATAGGGGATCGTCTAGTACACATGGTAATACACATCAAGACAAACAATATTAAATAGGAAACTAAGGGTCTCAAACGTTCTCCGAAGGAGATTGCTGCTTTTAAAGTTTAAGATCTAAAATTCCAAATGATTATAAAAAACGAAAAATTTGTCACATTCGTTTGGAGGTTTCCCTAAAACTATTGTTTATGTCAATATTTTCTTGAAAATATATATATTAATGATATATTTTTATAAATGCCGATAGTGGAGGCTTTACACATTGGAGTAACAAGACACTCTTTTTGCCGCTATTTTTTATTTCTTTTTTTGTTTTGTTTTGTTTTGTATTTCCTTAAAGGTTCTCAAAAACTTAGACAAGCTTAAATTTTAAAATCAAAATCTGAATCACTGAGAGTGGTTAAATAGCGGAAACTGAACTGTGTTCAGGAATTGAAATTTGAAACAGTCCCTCCCATCTTGAGCACAGCTCAGTTATTCCCGATCTATTGTGAATAGTGTCGTACACTGTTAAAAATGTGGTGCTTGGTTGAACCAATTTATGGTGCTGCAATAGCTGCCACCATAAGATGGTGAAATGTTGTTCCAACATTTGGTGCTAAGGTCGAACCATAAAGTGGTGAAATGTTGAACCATAAAGTGGTGAAAGGTTGAACCATTAACTTTAACAGAATGCATTTAATGGTTCAACCTTTCACCAACTTATGGTTCAACCTTTCACCACTTTATGGTTCACCATTTCACCACTTTAAGGTTCGACCTTAGCACCAAATGTTGGAACAACATTTCACCACCTTGTGGTGGCAGCTTCTGCAGCACCATAAATTGGTTCAACCTAGCACCAAATGTTTGACAGTGTACTGCTAATAATTAAAATAAAACAACTTTTACTACATCTGAATTATAATAGAATAACTTTTTCTACAGGAAATTAATTCGTAAACATTTTTTTAAATAGGAACTTCTTAATCATTTTAGCAATTTAAAATACATTTTTTAAATTTATTCTTAAATTTTAAAAACTTATTTAAGCACAAAAAATTACAAATTGCATTTTATCATTTTATTCTAAAATATATCAGATTCATTTTTTATAAGTCATGTTAGTAAGTTATTTTGATTAAAATATAAAGAATTTACAAAAAGTTTATAATCAAATGATACTTTTATCCTTTCTTACATTCAAAATCAATAATATTCTTGCATTCTTATAATTCATGAGAACATATTTTCTGAAATAATATTCAATTTAGTAAATTTTAATGCAGAGAATTTTTGTTCGTATTCAATAAAAAATTGTTTAAGAATGAGCTTGTTCCGAAATCATTTTCCAAGCCCTAAGTTAAAAATTACTTTAAAACAAAAGTTATGGTTAAAGTAGAATACACATTTAACAAAAACTTTAATATTTGAACCAACACATACAATATTCCACTTATATAACAAGCACTAAAACCATGAACAGAAACTGATAAGAACATTAATGAAGGAAGATGTTAATTAAACAATATATAGAACATAGTAATGTTACATATTAAAGCCAAAAATCATGCAATTAACTATACAAAATTGAAAACTATAGAATTAAAAAATATTTTGCTTAATACACACCAATATCGGCATCCATTACTGTTTTGTTTCTGTTCTTCACGAAAAGCGTCATAGATATGCGCAGAAATCGTGTTTTGATTGGCTGTAAGTAGCACCATCTTTTGGTGCTACTTCTTATTTTTCAAACTTACTCCATAAAATGGAGCTATCGAAAAATAAGTAGTACCATATTTTGGTGCTTCTCTTTATTTTACTCCATAAATTGGTTCAACATTGAACGGAAATTTTTAACAGTGTAAAATAGCAGAAAAATGTAAAACATTACTCAACACGAGCATTAGCCAATACCCGGAATCGTCTGCTACGACTGCAACATGTAGTACATGATTCTGTACTACACATTGTCTGAAAAAATGCGCCAATATACCCGAAATTATTCTTATTTTTTCCCAAATAAACTTCCAGAAAAGATATTTGATCTGTGAATTCATTACGAACGTCTAAAAAAAGAGGAAGAGATTCCATTTATTCCTTTCACGCATGCGTATCGGGTATATTAGCAATAAATTCTAATTTATTTTCAAAATGAAAAACAAGAAATTTTATAGATTAATTTGTGTAATTTTGTTTAAAAAGGCAAAAAAATTTTCGAATTTAAAAATAACGAACAATTACCTTCTTCATCATTCAAAAATATTCATAATTTATTATTTAAAGTTGAATAAATTAAATAAAGTTGAATTTAAAAAGTTATTTATAAATAAATATTCGCATTCAAAATATACTTTAAGGGGACACATTTAAAAAATATCGTTAATAAAAACATTCAATACTAAAAAATCGATATTACTCAAAAAAATCCTATGGAATAAAAATAGAATATCCATATTTTACCACTAGCAATCGTAAATATATTTAAAATACTCATTTTTATGCATTTAATAATAACGTACAAAAACCCAGCCTCAGTCTTATTTAAGAAGAAATCTCCCCGAAATTATCTTCAAAATTAAAAGCATTTTAAAGAACATAATTAAGCCACACCCACCTGAAACGAAGGCATTTACTTCAAAGCGTTTTACTGCTGCACTTTAGCCTCGTGATAGCGTGTTCGCCTTTTAACACTGGAGCGGCTGGTTCGATCCCAGCTTCTACTTCTTTTACATTTTCACAACCATTTTGAATTGACGTATATTTTACCTCTTGGAACAAAGAAAAAATTAACAGCTATCTGTCAGCTGAGAGAAATATACCGGCAGCACTTTTGCCAGTAAGTTTTCCGTCAAAAGAAGAAAGATTTTTTGGGAGACAACATTGCCAGCCAATTGGATGACACGGACAGTTACTATGTAATGGGTAGATAACTGTAAGTAATTGTCTGTTATTTTTGCGAGGAGAAATTGCTCATGCATGTTATGAATATTTTTTTTATTTAATTTTGTCATCCCTCTCGTTTATTTTATGTGTAGGGGTAGTAATTTCTGTGTGGTCTCTGACACCAAGATTGATAATTATTGAACTGTGTCAGGCAGGAGGAGGATGGGTTCAAATTTCAACCTCTGAGCACAGTTCTGTTCGCGCTACTTAACCGCTCTTAACGATTCAGATTTTGAGCTTAAAATTTAAATCTTAGTCTAAACTTTTGAAAACGTTTAATGAGATACAAAAAATAACGTAAAAAAATAGTTGTTAGTTACGTCAAAGTCTAAGGCGTATAACATTTTTTAAAAATTGTATCTTTAAAATTTATTTTTAAGTAAACACTGATATAAAGAATAGATTTAGCCAGGATTATACGCCAGTAAATATTTTCTTGTATATTTACTACACTAAATAAAACTGACATTTTTATTTTCGTGTATTGCTTCATTATTATTTTTATTTTTAAATAGAATTTTTTTTTACTCTTGTACATTTAGTTTTATGAATTATGTACGTGCTTTTGTTCTTGTCTCCCAAATCAAAATCTTTATATATTAATTACGTTAAACATTTATCTATAAAGAAAACCATTTATTGCTAAAATAATTTATTGACTGTTAAATGTTGACGAATCTGAGTTTTTCCTTTCATTTAGTAAAATGTCACATTCGGGATTTTTCTTCTTTAAAATACATTTTCAAAAACTGCATTTTATTGAAAAACTGCTGTATAGTTGTTACTTGAAATATTTTCTTATACATTTAAGACCTTCAATAAAACGAAAATTTTTATTTTAGAGTTATAAGAATATGGAGTGCAAGCATCAAATTTCTTTTGATGCTTGCATTCCATATTCTTATAAATTATCTACCTTTAGATTCCTAATTAACAGAGCTTTTAGAATTTGTTCCACTGAAAATTTAAATGATGAATTAGATAAAATTAAAACAATAGCTATTAACAACGGATATCAAGTTAAAATAGTTAATAAATTAATTAAAAAGTTTATAAACAAAATGAACAGTGCAGTTTTTGAAAATAAACATGTGGACATAACATGTTTATTTAACAGGAAGAAACAGTGAAAATAACATGAAAGGGTTGTTATAAATTATTATCCAAATTTCTTCGAATCCTCTAAAACACATTTAAAAACGTTTGATTTAAATTTAATTGCTAGACAACCTCCAAAATTGAAATCAATTTTAAACACTAGAATTGACCCAATTAATAAATTTGACTTATCAGGTGTTTATATCATTCCATTTCTTAAAGAAGGTGGATATAGGAATTATTATATTGGCATAACTCAGAGAAAATTCAAAGTGAGATGTAAAGAACACATTGCAGACATACAATTTAGTAGGGGTAAAACCGCATTATCAAGGCTAAATAAAATAGAAAACATAGATATTTTGTTTAATGAAAGTAGATTATCTTATAGGTCAGATTTTTATTTGCAACTTTTTATTAGAGAGTCTATTGAAATTTACGTCAGAAGCTCAATGATCTGCAATGATTCTTTGTCATTTCAAATCCCAAATATTTGGATTGAATTGCTAGAAAATTTGAAAATAAAAATAAAGCAACGTGAAACATAATTAAAATATAACGCGCGTGATTTTTATTATTATTTTTTAAATTTCATTTGTAATAATTTATTGTCATTATCCATCTATGTGTTTATTTGTATATTTTGTTTTTCTGATGATTGATTAATTCAATCGAAACATGTCAAGTTATTAAGAACTTCTAATGTATTTTATTAACATTTGACGTCCTTTTTAGCAATTAAATGTTTTAATATCTATATTTGGTGTGTTTTAGAAAATATATATTTTTGAAATTTTTTAATGGACGTATAAAAAAACTTATATTTATAATTTAATGTTGTGTAGCTGTTGTAAATTAAAATCATATCAAAAACATGAATGTAAAAGAATGCCAAGTTCGTTAAAGGTTTTGCTTATAAAAGAAGTGAGATCTAACTGCAAACCAAATTCTTTCGAAGATTCTTAAATTTAACTCCTGTCATGCATAATATTCTTCAATTGCTTAAAATTATTTTGTATGTTACTTGTTATTCAATAGAGCGACTTGGCAACTTTTCTTTTATTCAAATTTCTCTATTTAATTGATCAGACCTTAAAGTTGATCACTTAATTAATTTATCAATACCTTAACTTCAATGTACTTATTCGAACACTCGATTGACTAGATCTTTGCCAATCAGATTCTAGATTAAATTGTACTCTGACTGAAACATTAAAGTTGGTGGCTGAAAACTTGCCAAGTCGCTCTATTGAATAACAAGTAACATACCAGATCATTTTAAGCAATTGAAGAATATTATGCATGACAGGAGTTAAATTTAAGAACCTTCGAAAGAACTTGGTTTGCAGTTAGATCTCACTTCTTTTATTAGCAAAACCTTTAACGAACTTGGTAACTTGGTATTCTTTCACATTCATGTTTTTGATAGGATATCATTATTTTTTGTCAAATCACTTCTTTTATTAGCGAAACCTTTAATAAACTTGGCATTTTTTCACATTCATGTTTTTGATAGGATATCATTTTTTTTTTTGTTGTCAAATCAATAGGTATTTGTTTCTTTTTAGAAATAAATAGGCTTAATATTAAATTAGGTTTATTTAATTTTAATTAATCTTACAGCTTTTTCTTTCGTTTATTCACTGTTTTTTTCAATCAAATAAAAAAATTTTAACATTAGGACTGCTTATGTTCCTTTAAGTTCCACTAATAAGGATGGTTCTTTTATGTGATTGGGTACTACTTGTTTATCTCGTCGATCAAAAAATATTGTCGCCAACTAAACGATATATCGCGAAATTGACGCCAAAAGTGATGCTAATTTGGCGCTATTTCTGTATCTCGCCAAATTCTCATAGACTCCCATTGTAATATGGCAATTTATCCAATACTTTTGTTAGAGCAAGGACAGTCGCCATCATTTTGACATTTTTTTTTTTTTGTAAATCGGTTCGCTTAAATATTGCAATTTAGAAAGTTTTTAGAACGCTTTTCGTGCATTTTTAACCTTCTAAATTTTGTATTTGTTAACAAATGTTCTTAGTGATCATTTATATCTTATAAGTAAAAAACATGGCAAATTTGATGTTTTTAGACCCTTAACATACAGACATCGCATTTTTAGAATTTTATTTTCTCTTTGAACTCTTTTGGATTAGTGGCATCGATATAAAATATAGCCTATATTGGAGCAAGGACTGTCACCATCATTTTGATATCATTACTTTTAAGATCGGTTTGTTGTTTGCTGAGATTGTTTAAAAATCCCAATTTAAAACATTTTTAGAACGCTTTTCGCGCATTTTCACCCTTTTTGAATACCGTATTTTTTAGCAAATGCCCTTAGAGATCATTTATATTTTATAAATAATTAACATGCCAAACTTTATGTTTCTAGGTCCTTCAGTATTACAAAAGTTGCATTTTTAGAACGTTTTTTGCTTCTTCACCCTCTTATGGTTAATGGTATGCTCATAAAATATAGCCTATGTTTGAACCGGGGCGAATACCATCATTTTGGTACCATTGATTTTGAAATCGGTTCATAGTTTCGCAAATTAGCTTTGATACTCGCAAAAAGTGACGCCAACTTGGCACTATTTCTGATATTTCGCGAAATTCCTATAAACTCTAAAATGCCAATCTTTATAATTCCAGTCCCTTAACATACAGACAAAGCATTTTTAGAACGTTTTTTACTCTTTTACCCACTTTGGGTTACTGGCACCGACATAAGATATAGCCTATTTTGGAGCAAGGACTGCCATCATCATTTTGATATCATTACTTTTAAGATCGGTTTGTTGTTTGCTGAGATTGCTTAAAATCACTATTTAGAACGTTTTCAGAATGCTCTTCGCGGATTTCCACCCCTTTTTAATTGGTATTTTTTAGCAAATGTCATTAGTGAACATTTATACCTTATAAATAATTAGCATGCTAAATTTTATGCTTTGACCCTTCAGTAAAACAAAAATCACATTTTTATAACGTTTTTTACTTCTGAAGCCCCTTTTGGTTAGTGGAACGGACATAAAATACAGTCTATATTTGAACCGGGGCGAATACCATCATTTTGGTACCATTACTTTTAGGTAGATTTCGTATGAAATATATTGCAATCACACCAGTTTATATATATATCTATTTTTTTATATATATATCTCACTTTTTTATGGACACGAAAACTTCTATAATTGCAATCGCACCAGTTTATATACAGGGTGAGTAATAAATATCGAAACAATAGGCTATCTTCTCAAATATTGCCCCTAGACCCATACTTCCAATTGCAAAAATTCCTAAAAAAAGTTGAAATTTCTGATAAGATATGTTGCAACTCCATGGGGGGTCTATTTGAAAAAATACGAAAATTAAGTTTTTATATGGCCCCCGTAGGGAAAAATTTCCAATTAGGAAAATATTCTTTATCCATTCCTAAATTGAAAAAACAAATTTCATCACACCGTATCTAAAAACCCCACAGAGATATTAAATCTCAAAATCCTCAAAAATTCCTGACTTACACCACTTTTCCCTGCCTCTAAAAGGTGTTTTCTTCACTCAATTTCAACGCTAGTTAGGGAACATCCACAAATTGCAATTTAATAAAAATCGGTTTAAGATAGCGCTTTTTCTTTGGACATAAAATAGCAGTGTATAGTTTTTACGTTAAATTTGTATACCAGACGTCTGCCTGGGTCAAAATATCTAGGTCAGGTCCCAAATTGACCCATAGGGGAAAAAGGTCGGCGTAGCCTGAAAAAAATGTCAACATCATAACTCGAACCGGTCTGGAAAAAGTTTAAATCATAGCTTGGTTCAGTCGCAAATTTCTACATAGTTTTTTACTTCGGCATGCGAAAACATTGTTTCATATGGATGTGTTCTGAATAAAAAATTCTTTTATCGCTTTTCGTTTTTTATATTTATACTTTTTATTATAAAAGAAGCGCCAATGGCTGTAATATATTTATTTTATCAATGAATCTCTATTTATATGTAAATGTTTCACTTATATTTTAATACCGTTAATCCATATCCAATGCGTTGGAGACTTTGAAAAATGTTATACAGTAAAACTTTTTAAGACGGAATCACATAGGAAAGAAAAAATACGTTATAGACAGATGTCCTCCCTAGAAGATGTAATTGAAGCTTATTTTTTTTTCAGGTACTATTGTATTTATTTTGCGTGGATCAACATATTTTCCGTTTAAGACAGAATTCCGTCATAGGCAGATTTTTTTTTCACTGGTTTTATTGTATTTATTTTCTTTTAGCCTTTGAATAATCTATTTAAGAAAAATGAATTTTAAAGTTTTTTTTCTTTTTTTCTTTTTCTTTTCTTTTTTCTTTCTTTTTCTTTTTTTTGTGATTTTAATAAGGATTTTGTCCAGACCGGGTTTGGAAATTTTATCAAGTGTGCACCTAAGTTGAAGGAAACAGCCCCCTCCCTTATGAAAAGTACGCTAGGCCCGGCCTGGCGAGTCTTAAGAAAAAAATAACATCTCGGTCTTGGCCCTACCTGGGCCCAGAATACAGATTTTTGAACATCCTCCGGAGGACGGTATAAAGCCTGAAGTTGTCAGAGCTAAATTTAAAAAGAAAAAAAGGCTTAATCTGCATCTTAGAAAAAGCATTTTTTTAAATAACTGACGGACATTTAAACATTACACTTCGTTTTTCTGCGTAATGATTTTCCCTCTCTATTTCTTGCTTTTAAGTTATTAAATATTAAGAATTTTTAAAGGAAAAAGAACTTGAAACACGTCATTTTTCATTTTTCTACATTAGTTTTGTTTTTGCAAATTTGAAAAAATGTTTCTTTTGAAAAAATTTTTGCTTTTGAAAATATGATTTTTTAAAAAGTTTAATAGTTTTAAAATTAATGTAAAAAACTTGGAAAAAAACTATAATCAGATTATCATCTTTAATTAAATGGAAAGAAATTGAAATCCGATAAATAATGTTACGATTTATAACGATTTTTGATTGTCCCATTTAAACCGGTACTAACCACATGAAACTTTTATAAATTGTATGAGAAACTTTAAGATGTGATTTTCTTAGTTAATTATAAGGCTAAACGTCACAAAAAAAAATCAAAATTCTAACTCAAAAAATAGATTTTTTACGCGTTTCCTAGAACTGTTAAAGTAACATTGTTTTCTGAATTGCGCGCATTTCAATTTGTGTCTAATCACTTAAAACCTGATAATTTTTTTTTAAACGGCTATAATTTTGCGAATTTTGGAGATAGGAAGATACACCTTTTTGTGTTTTATTCAGGACTGAATAAGGAAAGTTTTCCTAATTGGAATTTTTGTCCTACGGGGGCCATATAAAAATTTAATTTTCGTAACTTTTCAACTAGACCCCCCATGGAGTCGCAATTTGTCTTATCAAAAATTTCACATTTTTTATGAATTTTTGCAATTGGAAGTATGGGTCTAAAAGCAATATTTAAGGAGATAGCCTATTCTTTTGATATTTATGACTCACCCTGTATATCTATCTATCTATCTATATATATATCTCAATTTTTTATGGACACGATAACTTCTATAATTCTTCACCATTCTCCACTAAACTGGTACATAAAATCAAAGGGGTTAAAATCTCGGCTAAGTTCGTTAATGGGCAAAATCGGACCAAGGGGGTCGGAATAGGGGGCGTTTTTGTGAAAACCGAAAAAACGCCATAACTTCTTAATTAAAGTAGATATCGAATCGGTTTAAAGTTTATATTACTTCTTAAAATTGTGCCAAAAGTTCATGCATGACAGATTTTTGATGAATTTAGAAGTGGGCTCAAGGGACGAAAAAAACAGAGGTTTTGAGAGAAAAAAATTCATAACTTCGTCAATTTTAAAGATATCAAGTCCAACTAAATATTTTGTAAATGTTCTTAAAAATATCTAAAACTTTTGTATTTACAAGTTTTTGATAGGACCAACATTTACACATGAAAAAAATTAAAAATGAAAAGAAAAAGGGCGGTGAAAAAAGAGAAAAATCCATAACTCCGTCAATTTTTAAGATATCAAATCTGATTAAATTTATTTTACTTCTTCTCAAAAATATCTACAACTTTTATATTGACAAGTTTTTCATAGGACCAATTCGTATAGCAAAAAGAAATTAAACAAAAATAGGAATTGGAGAAAAACCTCAAATCCAAACTGCTTATATTCTGACTCATTTTTAAATTCATTTTTGATTTTAAACGCATCCAAATCGTAGATCCTCTTATTTAGAAACTTTATAAAGTGACGCATTGGTCAATTTTCTGATAGAGATAGAATATATTTCAAAAAAGGCTACCAAAAAGGGTGTTTTGAACAGAACTGCCCAAAGTCATCGGGACTGAAAATTTAAGGAAGTATTGAAATAATTGCGTTTTTTTCTGACTCGTTTTTAAGTCCATTTTTGTTCTCAAACGAATCCAATTTACAGATCCTCTTATTTAGGAACTATATAATGTGATGCATTGGTCAGTTTTTTGATAAAAACGGAAAATATTTCAAAAAAAGCTACCAAAAAGGGTATTTTGAACAGAATTTTCCGAAATCATCGTGACTGAAAATTTAAGAAAGTGTTCAAATAAGAAATTGCGTTTTTTTCTGACTCGTTTTTAAATCCATTTTTTTTTTCTCAAACGCATCCAATTTACAGATCCTCTTATTTAGGAACTATATAATGTGATGCATTGATCGATTTTTTGATAAAGACAGAATATATTTTGAAAAAGGCTAATAAAAAGGGTATTTTGAACAGAATTTCCGAAGTCTTCGCGATTTGAAAATTTAAGGAAGTTTTCACATAGCAAATTGCTTTTTTATGACTCGTTTTAAAATCCATTTTCGCTCTCAAACGAATCCAATTTACAGATCCTCTTATTTAGGAACTATATACTGTGACTCATTGGCCAGTTTTTTGTTAAAGATAGAATATATTTTTAAAAATGCTGTCAAAGTGAGTATTTCGCACAAAATTTTCCGAAGCAATCATGATTAAAGAATTAAGGATGTATTCAAACAACAAATCGGTTATTTTATGACTCATTTTTAAATTAAATTTTTTTCTCAAATGCATTCAACTGACAGTTTTTTATTATTTAGGAGCTGTATAATGTACTGTTTTGGTCGATTTTTTAATAAATTCAGAAATTATTTCAAAATATGTTGTCAAAATGGGCATTTGAGCTGAATTTTTTTTAAGATGATTGTGATAAAACCAGTTTTTGGAGAAAATGAAATTAAAAAATTTTCATAAACGGCCAAATGAAGTTATTATTTATTTATCTCTAATCATATATATGTACATATTTTTTGTTGTTGTTGTTGAAATGAGCACTCTTCGAAATCTACCTCCGCCTATAGGCCCAGCCGACAAGGATTTTTGAAATCGGTTTGGTAGTTTCAGAGATTAGCCCCGATACTCGCCAAAAGTAACGCCAACTTGGCACTATTTCTGGTATTTTGTGAAATTTTCATAAACTCCCGTTGTAATCCAATATTTTTCGCCTAACCGACCATTAATATTTAATTAATGGTGATTTCTGATTTTTTCCTATTTATAGATCCAACAACCTACCTCCACACCAAATTTCAACTTCCTAAGTCACCTGGAAGTAGTCAAACATTTCTATGAGTGAGTCAGTGAGTCAGTGGTAAAAACAGTGATTTTCATACGTCAATTTCTCGTGAACGGTGAAAGATTTAAAAAAAAAAAAATTATAGGATTCGGAAATTAGATGATGGTCTTACACGACACGAAAAATTGCAATTGTGTAGGTCAAATAGAATTTAAGTTATTGAGGGGACAAAAGTCTCCCGAAATCGTGCGGGTAATATAATCCACTGCCGGTGTGTCACCTTCTACTTTGTGAATTTGGCTGACACACTGCCGTGTGTCTAGATATTTTCTTATACATTTTAGGCCTTCTATAAAACGCAAGTTTTTATTTTCGAGTTTTGCTTTACGGATATTCATCTTTACAGAATTTCTTTTCTTTTCTTTTATTTTTTTTTATTTTTTTCATTTTCTTTTCGTTTTCTTTCTTTCTTTTCTTTCCTTTTTATTTATTTTTTTTTTATTTTGCTTTGCTTCATAAATTATGTACCTGTTTTTTTTTACCTATGAAATCTGAATCTACATATATATTTTACTTCTATAAAACATTTACCTAACTAATTCATTATCGATAAATATCTTATTGACATATAAAGATCCATGAATTCTGTTTTATTCCTTTTATTTATCAAAAAATGTATTCATATTTTGTTTCTTTAAAGTACTATTTTATCGTAAACTGCATTTTATGCAAAACAGTTGTATAGTTGTCTTAACTTAAAAGATTTTCTTATTCATTTACGACCTTCAATGAAAGGCAAGGTTATATTTTCTAGTTTTGCTTCATAGATATTTATCTTTATAGAATTTGACTTTTTTCTTATAATTTTCTTTCCATTTTTCTTTTCTTTTCTTTATTACTTTTTTCCTTTGTTTTGTATACATTTAGCTTTATGAATTATGTGACTGCATTTTTCGTTTTTATTTTCTTCTAAGATCAGAATCTATATGTGTCACTTATATAAAACATTTATTCCTAAATAACTTCTCTTATCGATAAATATCGTATTAACAATTAGAAATCCATAAATCTTTTTTTTTTTTTTTTTTTTTTTTTTTTATTTAGCAAAATAAAATATTCATGCTTTGTTCCTTTAAAGTACTGTTTTATCGTAAACTGCATTTTATTACAAAATTGTTCTATTTTTGTTGTAACTTAAAATGTTGACTTATTGATAATTCAAGATCTGTGAATCTTGGTTTTTTTTTTTCGCTTTATTTAGCAAAATAAGATATTCATGTTTTGTTCCTTTAAAGTACTGTTACTTCATTTTATTATAAAACTGTATTATAGTGTTTGTAATATAAAATATTTTCTTATACATTTACGATCTTCAATGAAACACAAATTTTTATTTTCTGGTTTTGCTTCATGAATATTTATCTTTACAGAATTTGATTTTTTTTCTGGCTTACTTACTTACAAACTTTATAAATACTTTGTAGAGTACTGAATTTAAAAGCCTTGAATCGCCCTTTCATCGCAACGGATGATCTTTCACGAATCAAAAATTCTTTTTCTTCTCTCGTGCCCATTGATGCATCACATTCAAGACGAGTGAATTTAATTTATCGTAATTAGTTTAATTAATTACCTTTTATCCATATCTTATTTACTGGGCTGTTGATTTTGAGAGATAAGAGGAAATTCATGTCTGAACGGCGATGACCTATAAATAATTTCAGACTCTTTTTGAACTTTTAATTTAAAGATGCTAATTTAATAAAATGCAAGAAGTTTATCCATACATTTTTAATTGAATTAGTTTTGGGGTAAATTAAGATACCGTTTTTTATCTTTATTAATTTTGTGCATTTGAAAAGTACTTAATCACATAAGGTTAACGCAGGTCAATGTAGTGTTAAAAAAAAGTAATCTATAATTTGCAAATATGGAAGTTCAAGTTAAACACATGAAATCATGAATGAAAAGAAATTATGAATGAACACATGAATGATTTATGTTTATTTTTAATTGAATTAAATTAGAACTTGACGGTTTTAACGTATTTAGAATCAATCGTAATTAAGTATATGTTTTAAAAAAATATTTTTACAATCTGCTAGTCTTAAATAGTTATTTTACATCATTATCTACCAATTAAAAAAAATAAGCCATGTAATTTGCCATGTAACTTTAATTAAGATTCCAGCTGCTCTACATGAGTTAAATTTTTTCAGAAATTTAGTATAATATGGCATATCCATAGTTGTTTGTTTGGAAATATTAACGTAAATGCTTACGCATACATTTTAACATGCCGGGACATACGTGCATTCCATACATTAAAATCTATATCTGAAGAGAATCTAAAATATTTCATTATTTTATCCAACGACTTTTATGTTATTACATAAATATTTGTTCAAAATAATCTACGTAGGTTAACCCGTCCCCTCTCACCCTTTATTAACACCTAAACAGTAACTAACATTTCAGGAAAAGTCAAAATTAATTTTTCTTGCAAATTTCTGCAAACTAATGTCATTTTGTGTTAACCTAAACACTTTTCTTTACTTTTCATTCAACTTATTCACCTCTGGCAGGCCAAGAACATATTCGAAGAAGAAAAATCATTTGAGAATTCAGAAAATACTATTTTGAGACGGCCACCTTATTTCTAAAATTAATCTAGCGCTGTTAAATTTAATAATAAAAGAACCACATTAAACTTTTTCTTAAATGTGTAAAATTTAACTAAAATAAATTAATTAGAATTAAATAAATTTAAAATTAGAATTAAATTAAATAAAAAAATTAAACAATATTATTAATTAAATTGTACAATTACACACACACACACATATATATGTATATAAGTATGATTTGAAATCGATTCTAATATTGATATTTTGATTATTTTTAGTGAAAAAGTAATTTGGAATGAAAACTGAAATTTAGCAAAAATCTCATGTTTTTTAATAGTTACCTCATAAATAGATCGCGTATTTAAAAATATGGTCTTTATAACATTATTTGAATGCTTTTCATAAAAATAAACAAATATGCAAGCTGTTTAAAGATTGATTCTGCTTTTCAGTACAATGTGAATGATTTAGATATTTACTTCATCGATTGTTTACCTCGAAACAGATAAATTGCAAATGATCAAGAGAAATTTTTGATGGTTTTCAAGTTGAATAAATCAACATTCTTATTTTTAAATGCAAAATCTGGTCACTCCACATTTAATGTAAATGTGACATCATATGTCTTACTTTCGAATAGGGCGATAATAACAAAAATAATAACTGTGTTCAAATGTTTTTCCCCTTATAAAAGACTATTTTCTCTTAGTGAATCTAAAGACTGAGAGTTACAACTTATGTGCATATGAACGTTTACAAACTTGCGTATATTATTTTCTTTCTTACAAGTTTTTTTTTTATCAAATGCATGCGTTTTGCTTTGATAGAATGCCTCAAATTACGAACTGTCCTTCCGGACACTCCGAACTACTGGACATCTCGATATAGTGAAAATTAATGCAGGATCATTCTTTTTTCGCAGAAGTACTACTTCATTGAAGCATAGGTCAGTATCTCATTTTAATTTCTATCGATTTACCCATCCCTTACGTTTTTAGACACCCTAAATTAGATAAAAAAGCTTTTTAAGAATTTTATTTTAAAGCTCTTTTCACGTTGTACTGATTATAAGCAATGTTTTGAAATTTTAAAGAGCAATCAGGTTAAAAACTAACTAGCTAAAAAAATCTAAATTTAGTAAAGTAAAAGTCAAACACTTAAGTGTCTGAATTTCAGACATTTCAATTCACAGTGCAGTTTGAAACATACAATCTATCTATGTATTATATTTGATATTAGGTTTGACATTAAATTTAGTTCGATTAATTTCTTGATTTACGTTTTCCTACTATATGTTATTTAGGTTTGGTTGTTGTACTTTTACAAGGTTTGATATTAAGTTATATCCATTAATTATAGGGGAGAGTGGGGATACTTGAGCCACCCCTATTATCTCTACAGTTGGTGATTTTTTCTTTCTAAAATTGGCATTATGGTAACATATTTATAGTTCTGAACATGTAAAAAAAAAAATCACGCACCTTGGTACCATTTTGAAAGTATAGTGATTAATAGTTGTTTCTTCCATATCTGAAAAAAATTTTAGGTGCATATATTTTTTTTTTATTATTTTGTAATCAAAGTTTTGTTTAAAGTTGAAACTATTTATGTAAATTTAATAAGTATAATTTCAATTGTATTTTGAATCTAAAATAGTTCTAATAGCTGCATGCGTTATTTAGTAAAACTCTGATAAACAAAAATAGCGGTAGTGGGGATACTTGAGCCAGTGAGACTGGGGATATTTGAGCCATGTGGCTCAACCATCCCCACTAGGAAATCAGACATGGGTAAAACAAACAAAAAATAAAATTACGTCCTAATATTCACTAATAAATTTTTTTCTGGATAAAAGGGAGAATATTTTTTTTTCTTAAAAAAATAATGACTAAGAAAAAAATGTTTGAAAACGTATACATTTTTAAAGAAAATTTCCATTTCATTTTTCATTTTGACTAGCAAAATAGCCTGTCTAGAAAAATGTAAACATAGTTTATAATTTAACTTTTATCACATTAAAATAACTTATTTAATCTGTTTTATAGGTCTTAATCTCTAATACTTTAATTAGTTAGGTCCAACATATTAAAATATTTTTTTTTATATAATGTATTAAGATTAATATTTTATATTGAAATTGCAACCTCTGCTACTGTAAGTTTTTTTTTAAATCAAAGAAATGACTTCTATTGTCTGCAACAGAGGGCGCTACTGAGTTACCATTTAAGTAGGGATTACAATCCCGGGATCCCGCATCCTGGGATTCCGGGATCCCCGTGCATTTTTAGTCCCGTTTTAGTAGTATTTCTAAGCGATTAAATCTTTTACTGTGGAAATATTTTGACTTGCAAACACTTTTAACACATACAACTTTCTAGTCCGGAAAAATGAAATCGTTTGTTTATTTCTATTTCGCTGCGTGTGTAGAAATTATCTTCACTTTGTAGGTCATTTTTAAATTAGATTTTACTAATAAGCGTCACATTTGTGTATGATAGTCATTATGTGCTAACTTCTTTGCTTTTCGTGCGTTCAAAGAATTTCAAAGCTCATCGGAAATATAATAATACATCTTCAGTATGGGACTACTATTTAACATCAAAAGATGGAAAAAGAGCTAAATGTAAAAGGTGCAGCGCATTATATAAAAACACTAGATGGATCAACTAACGGATTGCATACACATTTATTTATGAAACACTGTACTAAAGTTCAGAAAGAATTTATTACATCCTCTCTTCCTTCCACAAGTCAAGATTGCACAGAAGATAAATTGACTTCTAAAAAGCGGAAAATAGAGGACTATTTTTGTAGTGAGAAGGAATCACTGGATTTAATTTTATCGAGAATGACTGCTAAAAATGGTTTTTCATTTAACATTTCCATCATTTCAATTGATTTAAGAAACTTACGGATAGCTAAAGGCTATTATGATCTGCCAAAATCCGCAGTATTAGTTTGAAATCATGTAGTGAACTATAGCTTCATAATGAAGGAATTAATTACAAGAGAAATATAAACTTTTAAAACTTCGGGGGAAAATTAGTTTAATTTTTGACGAATGGATATCTATTGCAAACAAGCGATTTATGAATATTAATGTCCACTCATGAAATGTAAGTTTGAAGAAATTCTGGAATTTAGGGATAATGCGCATCCATGGATTTTTCGCTGCAAAAAATTGTATTGAAACGCTAACACTGCGTCTAAAACAGTATGACATTTCAATAAAAAATACGTTGTTGCTATTGTAACTGATGGACCTAATGTAATGCTGATAGTCGGAAAAGAAATTGAAGCTGATCAACAGCTTTGTTTCGCTCAAGGCATTCATTTAACAATTTGTGATGCTTTATATTATAATGAACGAAATACAGAACCAGAAATCCCTTCCAATAAGACAGTAGCTGAATCATGTTGCGAAAGTGAAAATTTAGCTTTTGAAGATGATAAAGATGAAGATAATGAATCTTCCGAAATTTTAGAATAGAATCGGGGTTTGTTTTAATTTCCGAAGACGAACAGGACTTTTCATACTCTGATGAATATATCAATGAACTTATTTAAAAATTTCGAAAATTAGTAATTTATTTTAAACCATCTGCAATAAGGAATGAAGTTCTACAAAAGTATGTTGAATCTGAAAAGAGAAAGAATTTTCACTTCTTTTAGATTGCAAGAATAGATGATATAGCCTAGTAGCTATGCTCGAATGATTTTATTTCTTGAAAAATAGCATACAGAAAGTTTTAATCGATTTATAGCATGAGATATGCATTAACGATTCCGATTTTTTACTTATAAATGAAATTGTCGAAGTCCTCACATAGATACAAATCACAGTAGAAACAATCTGTCACAGAGATTCTAATTTGTTAATTGCAGACGCAGCCTTAAAAAATCTTTCAAACGAATTGCCAGAGAAAAAAATCAAAATTTGCTTACAAAATGGCAGACGCGCTAAAACTAAGCATTAGAGAACGACGACGTATGGAATTATCGGGTGTGTTAAATTATATGCATAATCCTAAACGAGAGGACATGAGTGCAGAAACTAGCAGTATGTTTTCTATTCCTAACAAAACTGTTATTAAAAAGCAAGTGAAAACAATATTTGGAAGGCTAAACAGTATTGACAATGGCAGTTCTAAAGATACAGAAGTAACGCATATTGAGCCCACTGCGAAACAGCAAACGGATAACCGAACATATAAGGAAAAATTACAAGAAGAAATAGAAAAAAGTATGCGAACTGCCGAAATTGAAACACAAAAACAAATTATTTATTAATACAAATTAGAAATGTGATGTCTCTTTTTAAAAATGGAGGAGTACGCGGTAATCATTTCGAATTAGATTATCAATATTTCCTGAGAATTCCGCCCGCAAATGTAGAAGAGGAACGAGCATTTTCAGCAGCAGAATTTATTGTAAACAAAATTAGATATCGACTTGGTGATGGTACTTTAGATGCTTTGATATTTCTTAGATCATGTTTTCAAAGGAAAGTCGATTAATTAAGAAACACTGCGTTATTGAAACAAATCTCCTTTTTTATCTTGGCATGTAATATTTTTTATGTTATGCAACGTTTTCAAATTTTAACAACTATCACTAATTAGAAATTTAAATAATACATCTATTTAATTTTTTATTGTTATATGTGTACTGATATGTGAACTAATATGTTATATGTGTTTTGTTAAGTACTACCGTAAAATGGGGTGAATAGGAACGAAACTTCTCAGTCACACAAATAAATTCATTATAAATATATATGAAGATATTTTTTGTTGCCAATTTTTTTATAAGAAGCTAATAACATTAAGAGTTGGGAAATTCAGTTTTGACATGTTGGCACCACTACTGGGGTATATGAAAAAACTTCAAAAGGATCTTCAAAAACCTCATTTTTTCAACGTCTTCAAAACTTTGTATGCAACTACAGTATTTTTGGTATTCCAAACCTAAGAGTAGGGATTTTTAGTTAATGATAGACCTGTGAACGATATGCTGTATTAAATTTTACTTATTTCTTTACTATATAATGAAAAAACGAAAAATGGCTCGTAACATCAGAAGTTTAAGATTTACGGGGTGAATCGGAACACGTTTTCTCTCATGGTTTATTTTTCTATACAGTAATAGTTTCATGTAATATACGAAAACATATGTTTGAATAAGTATTGTAAAAGTATTTTGTTTGTTCTAATGACTTGAAGAGTTTAAAAGTGCCAAGAAATTACTTGGTTAAACAAAAACGTCAACGCTTAATCCAACAGACATGGAATACACAATGGAAGTATTTAAAAATAGCAAATTAGTTAGAAAAACTCCTCAAAATTATTATCTGACATCTACAACATTCCACAAATATCTCAAAATGAAAAACCAATTAAACAAGTGAGGGATGCAAACAGTACTAAGGGAGGGGATGAGGGCGTATTAGTAGATCATGTTAATACATGCAGAGATTGGGGCTACTTAATAGATTCACTTACCCAATGACTACTAGTAAAGGATAACATACAACAGGGCTGAATTTGAATTCTACTTCTGCAATTTGAATATAATTTCTTAAAATAAATTTTAATTTTTCTTGATTTCAAAGTTGTTTTTTTAATTTTTAAAAACCCACATCTTTGCTTGTATATAAAATAAAGGCTTGGTTTCACAGTAACTACGTGTTCTTAGTCTTTCCTTATTATTATTACCTGTTTTTATTAATCTATTGAATTTTGAATCGGAATAAATAAAGATTATATCATTTGTTCCGATTCACCCCTATCTGCGAGGTGAATCGGATAACCATTAAAAAAATAAATAATATATATATAAACAGAAAAAATGTTTCGTTTTTGCTTAAAAAGTAAAGAACAAAACAAGACCGAAGTTTCTAGTAGAAAAATAAAAAAATAAAAAAATCAGTTGTTGCTTTTTTTTAACGTTAAAGTTGAAAATTGTTCTGACTGGTTTCATTACGAGAGCCTCAGGCTACTAACTTGTCAAGGGCAACTAGTTTTAATCGAATAAATGTGAATGCCTTTTTTAGCAACTTAAAACTACTGCTTGAGAAGCATAAATTTGGCCCAGAAGCAATTTGGAAGGTAGACGAAACTGGTACTATTAGTATTGTTCAAAAACAAGGAAAGGTTGTGGCGCAAAAAGGTGTAAAACAAGTTGGAACGATGACTTCTGCGGAAAGAGGAACACTGATAACTATATGTGTCGGAATGAATGGCATTGGCAATTTTATTTCCCCCCTTCTTTATTTTTCCACGGGTAAATACGAAAGAAGTGTTTTTAAAAGGTGGCCCACCAGGTTCTTCTGGAGGAGCAAATCCTTCTGGGTGGATGACAGCTTTAAATTTCGAACTCTTCTTGCAACATTTTACAAAATTTGTCAAATGTAGTAAGGAAATCACAGTGTTGATAATCTTAGATAATCATGAAAGTCACATCTCATTAACTTCCCTCAACTTTGCCAAAGACAATGGTATTGAGCTTCTTACCCCCCCCCCCCATACTAGCCATAAGTTATAACCACTCGACCGAGCTGTATTTGGGGCATTCAAGAAATATTATAATAGAGCTGCTAATGAATGGCTGTTGTCACATCCAGGTCGACCAATTTCTATATATGATATAGCGGAATTAGCGGACAAAGCATTCCCCTTGGCATTTACTCTTAAAATATCTGCAAGGGATTTGAAGTAACTGGCATTGTACCTCTCAATACAAACATTTTCACAGACGATGAGTTTTTGAGTTCATATGTCACTGATAGGCCATACATGGAACAACCAAGCACTCCTATTAAAAGCTCTCAAATTTCTTCAGTTCTTACCCTAAAAGAATGTTGGAACGAAAATTAAAATATTGCACTAGACCAGGGTGTTTCTGTAAGCTGTTCAATACCTGAATCCTCGACTAGTAAAACATTGTTTCTCCTGAAATTCTACGACCTTATCCGAAAGCCTTGCCCCGCATTTTGAAAAAGGGTAGGAAAAGAGCAAAATCAACGGTTTTGACCTTAACTCCAGAAAAAAAGAAAATTGAAGAAGAATTCGTAAAAAGAGCGCACAAGAAACAAAAAAAGCAACAAAAATCACAGTTAAAACTTACCTGCATGGAGTCAAAGTTGAAGACTAAATCTTTTCTTACGAAATAAAGCAAAAAAAAAAAAAATACTTTTGCAGATATTTTTCCTTACTGGCTCAAGTATCCCTTCACTATGGCTTTGAGCCACTATGTAAAAAAAATAAATAAATAATTATTACGCATAAAAAAAGTTCAAAATTAATTGAAAGTGGTTTTCAGTTGAAGAAAAAAATATCAAATTTTAATTTTCATTATTTTATTCTGTTCTAAGAATTTATAAAAAATTTAAAAAAATTAAAGTTTAAAAAATGGTTCAAGTATCCCCATCTTCCCCTACTTGTTTACATTTTCACACAAAATAAAAAACAATATGTTTCTGTTAAACATTGGTTATCATTGATGTTAAATGCCTCCTTAAAGTAAAATATAAAAGCAATATATAAAACTATGAACGAGACATTTTCATGCAAACTGATTTATCTTGAGATTTAGAAAGCTAAAGTTAATATTACTGTTATTTTATTTGGATAAGCGAAACGAATCCTCTAGTAGGCTGCAGAAGTTACTTTTTGTAATGCACGTTACAAAAAAAAAAAAAAAAAAAAAAAAAAAAACTATTCAATATAATGTCTTGAAATTACACATGAAAATAAATTATGATCTGCAGATTTGCATAATGTAATTTTTTTACAAAGTAACCTTTAAAAATGTATTACTTTAATTAATTTATTTTACTTGTTTTTCCATTACGTACGAATAAAAATGAATCACGTACATTTTCAAAAGGAAAAATAAATCATGTAGTCAGTAATTATAGATGGAATCATGATTAATCAAATAAATAAAATCTATTTTCATTATTCTGCGAAAATATCTCAAACTCCATTCAGATTTTTAAACTAAGGTCATTCTTTTAAATATATACTAGTTTCACGATTTCTTTTATGAAATTTTTAAAACATCTTTTCATTTTAGGAAAATTATAACATATTTTTAATGAATTAAAATTTATGAAAATTTAATTATTTACATTCAATTATAAAAGGATTTTTCAGTGTTAAGAAATAAAATACACAACTTATTCTTATTCTGTGAAATCATTTATGCAGACGGTAACTTACTCATTTTAAAAGAATTATATTATGATTTTTATTTCTTTTTGTAAAATGGCAAAAAAAAAAAAAAAAAAAAAAAAAAATTGTAAACAAATAAAATTAATTAATATTTTGTGTAATTTTTATTAAAAAATATTTTTATTTATACAAGTCTTATATCATAAATAAAAAATTCCGAGGAAATTCTTAATTGTTTGTCTGAATTTGCCTTTCAAAATTTAAAATACGCCGAAACAAAAAAAAAAAAACGTTTTTGCTTAATAAAGATGCAAAAGTATTTTTTTTTAAATAATAATGTTACTTGCAAATATTTATTTTATGAAGTAATACTTAGCGAATCCACACATAGCATAACTTTTGCTAGTTTATTTATTTATATATTTATTTTGCAATTTTTCGTGCTCCTGAAAGTAGCTCTTGGCCACTGTTATTGGGCGAAAATTGACAATATTGCTTCGAATTTATGCATTTTTCTCTTACATTTTTTGAAGTCAGTTGATTTTTTTATAGAAAATTGGCGACTGGAATACAGACCCAATATTTTCATTTTGAAACTAATACGATTTTTGGTTTCGTTGCACATAAAAGAATTGTTCTAAAAGACATGTTCTAAATGAATAACCAGAACAGTAAGTAGAAGTAAAATTGGCAAGTAAAAATTAGAATATATTTTAAAAATAACAAAATTATGAGGAATCACTTATGTGCGTAGTTATGTAATGTAGCAACTATACATCATTGTTAGAAATTCATAAATTAATATATCCGTTTATTCACAGAAAATCGTTTGCAAATTTGCAATTGTGATATTTAATTTATTTATAATACGCGACTCGTTGCTATGGAAGCGAAGCTGTTTTTTCGTCTGCTTTGCTTTTTATATTTTTTATCTTACGAGATGAGTTAAAAGTTTAGAAAAAAAAGTTGGCATCAATTTTTGATGGAATGAAAAAGAATTTTTTTAGAGAGAATGTTTATATTTTTTGTTTGTCGTGCGTGTCTTGAGTTTTATTGAAGAATTATGTTATTTTTATGAAAAGGCACGCAGAAATGCATATAGATCATCTTTCCAGTTTTTAGTACGATGATCAGAAATTATCAAGGTAAAAAGCATTTATATTTTGTACATATTATACATTTTGTACATAGTATGTAAATAATTTGAATTCAATATTTCTTCATGCTATTATTCTACGTATGCAATAAAATTTATTAAAAGAAAATTCAAGAACATTTAGAAGATTTTTGAACCCAAATAAGTTTTGATTGTTTACAACAAACATAACTAATAGAATGACATCTGTATCAACATTTCGACAATTAATCTTTTCGTCTTTTCCTCTTGAATCCCATTTTATTTACCCATCATACGTAGTATAGGGTAAGTCTTGCAATCATTTTGAAAATTGAAAACATATTTTTTCCCCCGATTTATACGTTTCATACGAGATTCTGAAAACATACAATTAAAAAATGCATTCTCTCTACATGTGTGCGTGTGTATGCCTAACTCCCGAACAAATTGAGAGAGAGACTTAAAATCTGGTTTGTACTTGGTATGTAATAATGAAAAGAAGCCATACATTGAAACAATTTTCAATAGTATTTTTTCTTTTTATATCGTGAAATCATCATTTAAGGCTTTTTATTGTTATTTTAATTAACGAAATAACTAATAAACTAGCTAAGCATCTGTAAAAAGAAGTTAAAATTCAAATAATGATGTAACAAGCGCATGTAACGTTACGTCACGATCATGATTTTTTTACTTGAAATTCCATGGTTCGATGATAGATTTTTAAGGAAATTTTTCAAAGTACAATTTTTCTTTTGTGCGTGTATCCTGAAAAAACTCTATTCGCGTACAGAACATTTCTTTGTATACAAAAATAAATTTTCAAAACGGGCTCCTTATAGAAAACAAAAGAGACTTTTGCGGCGTATATACCCCGGACCGTTATGAAAGAGTTAATCTATTATTCCTAACATTGCATTTATTCTGACACGTTAGAAAATACGATAAAACAAATATCTAATCAGAGATTTGTAAACCAAGTTTATTCTGAAAATACGTTTTCCCTGCAATTCGAAGAAACAAATACACAATAAAAATATATATTCAAAATTATGCATTGGGATTATTGCCCTTTACTGAGTCTAATTTCCTGCTGGCTTTGGTTGAGTTGTGTGATCTGACAGCTCATCAGTCGGGTGTTTATATGCGCATATTTTCTGTAAAGAATGGAAAATAAGCTAATGAACAAGCGATGGCTGGACAGATAAACTAGAAAATGCGGGAACAAGCTCCATTAATTATTTTGATACGATCTCTGTGAGTATCGCAACAAGTTTATGAAATTATGAATAAAAGTATATCACAGTACGCACCTTCCATAATAGATCCATGAATCTAGTTTAATACTACGATAAAATATACTGTTATCCTTACACATTATTGCACTAGCATATAAAGTATAAAAATCATTTTAGAAACACATTATGTGCACTTTATCGAAAAAATGAAATCCTTGGAGTTATTCAAATGCATTCGCAAACAAAATTCATTTAATGTATACCTGTATATTTTTCATTGGATATTAATTTCAATTGTATTTTAACATATTTAGCAGGAAATATTTGACGTTTGAGTTCACATACGCTTGTAATTAAAAAAAATTACTTTTGAAAAGATAAATTAGAGAGTTAAAAAAGGAAACTATTTTATGTTGCTCTATAATATACAAACATCTAAAAAGAGTGTTTCTTAAATATATACATACATTTCTGTTTTTTGCGATTACTTTTTGTTATCCAGTTTTTATAAGGAAATTTCTTTAAAATTTAAATATATATATATATAATTTTTAGCAGTTATCCAGAAAGAAATTTTTTTGGAGATAAATAGTTAAAATTATGCCAAAAATTTACATTTATGCAAAAACATGATAACTCAAAAATAAAGCAATGAATTGACATTTCGTAAATTGCAGAATAAGCAGGGTAACTTTCTGTAGGTTTTAGACAGCACACATTATAATCGCATCGCTATATCAGCTGATTTGACAGTGAGAGTAACAACGTAATGAAAGTTGCCTCATGTTTCTCATGTATACTATTGTAAATATAAAATTGCTTAATATATTATCATGAGTGTAATCTATTTCCTCAAAAGACAGTTGGTAAAAGAAGGACAGCAAATTTCGTGGAATTCGATGTATAATTTTTCGTTTTAGGATGTGTTGCGTATAGTAAAAATCTGATAAACTTCATTTTAAGAAAAAAACTAAAAATAACTTTACAACGCAATTCAAAAGCTGTAATATATCTTATAATAGAATGCGAGCAAAAATTGTGTGTGTTTCTATGTAAATTTTATCTCAAAAACGGCTCTAACGAATTTCGCAAAAAATTAGATTTTACCATTTTCGCGCACGAGAAGACCAATGGGCTAGGTCACATGTTCGAGAAAATTCGATTATTGAGTCATTTTGGGTCATAATGGGTCAGGATCAAACTATTTATATCTAGATAATGGCTGGATAGATTTTAAGGAAATTATGTATCTAATCGTTTTTTGGCACGAGAAAACTATTAGGCTTAGTTACATGTTCGAAAAATTTCGATTAGTGGGTCCTTTTTGGGTTATTATGTGTCAAGCCATTTTTATCTAAAAAACGGATCTAACGATTTCGACCAAATTACATATTTTATCGTTTTGGATAACAAGAAGACCATTGGGTTAGGAAGCATGTTCGAGAAAATTCGGTTAGTGGGTCATTTTTGGGGTCATTGTGGGTCATGCTATTTTTATCTAGATATTTTCTCCCGCAATTTTGACTAAAAATTGGGCACGAGAAAAAACATTGGGTTACGTTACATGTTCGTGAAAAAATTTTAATTTGTCATATTGGATCATTAAGGGTCTGGGTAAAACTATTTATATTTAAAGAACGACAGAATCAGTTTCAACGAAATTTTGCCTGTAACAGTTTTTTGACACGAGAAAGGTAATGGGCTAAGTCACACGATCGAGAGATTTCGATTATAAGAGTCATTTGCGGGTCATGATGGGTCATAATGGGTCATGACCAAGCTATATCTAAAGAACAGGTGGATCGATTTTAACGAAGTTCTGTATACAACATGTTTTTGGCACTTGAAAACTATTGGGCTAGATCTCATGTTCGAAAAATTTCGATTATTGGATCTTTTTGGGTCATAAAGGGTCTGGGTCAAGCTATTTTTATTTAAAAAACGGCAGGATCGATTTTAACTAAATTTTGTATACAGCATTTTTTTTTTGCACGATAAAACTATTGGGCTGGGTCACATGATTGAAAAATTCAGATAAGTGTTTTTTTATTGGCCATTATGGGTCAAACCAATTTTATCTAAAAAAGGCTCTAACGATTACCACAAACTAGAATTTCCAAATTTCCTCGACCAAATTATGTCTTCCTCAGTTACTTTAACCGAGCATGGCTAGTGTAATTTTAAACTGATGTAACTTGGGTTTTATTTTAGATACAGTTAAAATTTAAACATATTTCGATAGAAAAAAATGTAATTTAAATATTATTGCAAATATAAAAAATCAATATTTTGACAGAAAATTACATTTTAAGATGTTTGGATACTTTAAAAAAACTGAAATTTACAGTTTAGATTTTTTGATACAAATTTCGACTCTCTGAATTACCCAATTTCTGAATTGCATTACAACCAGGAAATTTAAAGGTTAACAAAAAAGAAAACAAACTTTTTCTTTTTTTTCTAAATAGCAAAATTTCCGAAATTAAAAAACTATTAGTAGATCTAAAGCAAGTCCTGTCTTTTATTGCAAATATCTCGACTACAAGCATTTTAATCAAACAACGCTATAACGTAGTTTTTTTAGCAACAATACCATCGGATTCATTAAATAATGCTTAAAAAACTTCGTATTTCTTTTTGTTCCTGGGAATACGAGGAAGAAGGCTCTTGTATCACATGTACTATGTGATCATTATTGATCGGACACTTTCAATTTGACATTCTTTGAAATTTTTAAAACTAGAAAGACGGCAACTTGCCTCATATCTAGAAAGATGGAGGGGGCCAGTTGGCTCCCTCGATGCTTCTTGAATTCTTCAGTGGGGTAAATACTGAGTAATAAGAAAGAAAGTAGGAAAAAGTAACGAAAAAAGGAAAGAAACTTACTATTGACCTTTATTCCTTTAAACTTTACACTTTATACATTTTTAAAGCAATCACTACATCGAGCTTCTGTAGATTCACACATGCCGGAAACTGGTCTTTTACATTCGGCGCAAGTTTTTCTAGTATGATTTCTTTTGCAGCTTGTTTTGACTTTGCTTTTGGATCTTTTAATTCCACTGCTGTCTTTTATGTCACTTATTTGCGTTACATTACATCTTGTATAGCATCGGAATTCTGTAAATGTAGCACACAGCTCTTCAAATAATTGGAGAATGCTTTTTCTCCAACTGAGTTTCTCCTTTCCTATCGCTTCTTTATTTAGTGCTGACATATCAAAACGTTATAAAAAAATTACATAGACCAATGACATGTTTCAGATTTATACAGTAGTACACAGGCGTAATATTTGGTCCACAGTGTACACTCCATACTTTGTCAGGTTCTAAAACTGACTGTCTTGGGTGTCTTTTCTTCATTATTGTTGATAATAAATTGGGATAGAGAAACTGTAAGTGGGGAACATGAACTCGAATTACTCGGAATAATATTTACAAGGTCATTCCGACAGTTAAACAATGAAATACGTATGCGATAAGAAGGGCAATTTACGGAGGGCCAATTTAGTCCTTCCCGTTATTCTAGGTATATTGTTTAAAATTGGTGATTCTATTGAAGTTAGAAAGAATTTATTTCAAATAAAGTTTAAATAAGTCAAATAAATAAAAATCATGAAATATCGAAATAGTTAGTTCATTAATATAGAATCTACAAAGTCGCAAACAGCGACAGAGGCCAGATTTGCCCCTTCCGTCATTCTAGTGCTAAAAATATATTAGTCGAACTTTTCTGGAACTTCAGGGTTATAACTATCATGTTTGACCGCCTATTTATTAACGCCTATTTGACAAGAAGGAATAACAGGGGGCTGATAAATAACAAAGAAAGATAACAATATTTGGAATTAGCCTACACATTAAAATGTACGAAATGATCTATCGGTGCAGATTATATGAATATACGTGATACTATATCTCCATGAATATACGTGCTTTTATTACAAAACTGATTAGATATGTTGTATATTATATACATTTTTATATTCCGCAGTGATGGATCATTTCGTGCATTTTAATGTGCAGGATGATACCAAATATTATGGGTTTCCTTTGACTTTTTATAGGTTTCTCATCAAATGGACATTGATGCATAGAACGTTAAATATAATCTATATAATCCTCAAAATCCAGAAGAATCTAACAAGTATATTTTTAAATATTCGAAAAAATGTCTAAAATTGAATGCATCCGATCATTCATTGCCATATAATTGTATTATTCGATTTGTGATTACTAATACAGTAGCAATATGTCATATATATATACTTTTTATCAAAGGCAGTATAATAGTTTATCCGATTAATAGTTTTATCTCCGGACCTCCTAGCTTAAGTAGAAAAAATAGTTTCTACAACATTCGATAATCTCAGACCAAAATTCCTTTATTTAAACAAAATTTAGCATCTGGCGTCGAGTATAAAGTGCTGAAAACGAATGTTTCAGTAAACGATAATTTTATTAAAAAGATTATTATTTAATTTATTTAATAATCGGAAATATTTCAAATTAGAATGTATTCCATAGATGATTATTTAAAAAAAAAAGGAAAAGAAATGAATTTATTGAAACATAACAAATATATAATGCGAAGAAGAAAAACAAAACAAAAAGAATGATAAATAAAGAAGTGCGGTTTTTTAGAATAAATTAAATAAGACTTTTAAAAAGGGTTGATAAAATAGGAAAAAAGTCAGTTTAGATATTTAGGAATTTTAAGAAATAAGTTTGTTTAAAAATATTTTTAGTTTACGGTAAATTTTTAGATTTGCGCATATGGGTATAAATGACTTTTAAGGCGAATTAAAAATTTATATCATTTCTATAAACATTAATATATTGGATTTAACAACAGGAATTTAATTTAATAAGACGGAATAAACACAGAATATTGTTAAATGGAAATTAATATAGTATAAGATAAAATTTTCGGAAAGAATTAAATTTTGTAATGGATGTATCACCCGTTTGGCAAATAAAATGGGTACTACTCTGTTATCCTGTCGACCAATTTCGCCAAATTATACAAATTGCCAAACTAACAGCCAAATTATCCATGTTGACACAATTTTTATTTAAAAAAACAAAAAAAAAACACATAATAAATAGAATATTAATAAAAATATTAACAAAAAGTCTAAATAAAAATCACTTCATGACATTTTAAACACGTGAATCCTATTTAATGTCATTGAATGTGACATTCACTATCATCCATTATTGGCATTTAATCTTACAGTTTGGCGATGATTTTTCGGTCGACAGGATAACCTACTAGTACCATAAAATGTTTATATTATCAGTGCTTTCCATATTCTTTGAAATATACTACAAATATAAGGACATTACTTCCATTAATTCGGTCTCAAGATCGTACTGAAGGGGAATATTTCAATTTTAGGAAAAGTGTATATTAATGATTTATTAAAAATTGTATTTGATATCTTTTCTTGAACGGCAAATTAAGTTTTAGAGATGTTGGCCAGAATTAATATGAACATCTGTCACTTTGTTCATTTAAATTAAAGTGCGTAACTGTCTCCGTTAAGATTGTCAGAAATATTACATTTCGATACCGGTGTTACATAGAAAAATCCCAGATATTAACAATTATTTTGAAATTCGAAATTTCAGAAGTTTCTGTAAAATTGTTTAATTATTCGTTTTGTAAAGAAAAACGAAAGCTGACAATTTTAAAATAGAATTTGTTTTTGATGAAGAACAGGGGTTGGTTCAAAAACAGGTGATTTACCAACTTGTATATTTTGATATTGCAAATATATAATGATGTCCGCTTTAACATTTTGCATTAAAGCACTAAATTTCGGGGACATATTACTTATAATATTTAATAATCAAAATTTTTAATAGAATTATCAACAGACTACAAATTTGATTTAATTTTTTATGCCAAAGTTTTGTTTGTCATTGAATTAGTTTCACATCGTGATTGCTATAATTATCTTCGTAAATTCTGCAAAACTAAAAAGCTTGCGGAAGTCCAAAAAATATTTTTTATAAAAAAAGTTATGTACTTATTAGATTTTGTATTAGAAAATTGAAAGTATTTATGAAGCGTGTATCTTCAAAAGTATGTAATTTATGATAATTAATTACTAATAAATATTTTTTGTTAAGGTATGTAACATGTAACATTATGCATTAATATTTATGTAACTTTCTGCTTATTGCAAAGGTAAAAAATAATTTTTTTGTGAATTGTTTTAATTATTATTAATTTCTAAAATCTTCATTATGTTTTGTTGTTATTTTCGTGCTCAAAGGGATGCATTCTAATGCCTCATTGAGTATTTTTTTTAAATCAAAGATCACTACAAAGATTTAACTGATTTTTATTCGTGCGGTAATTTTTTAAATGTTTTGACAAAGACAAGAAGGCTTTAAAAACGTTTTTAAAGTAAGTAAAAGTTTTCAGACAGTAGTGCAATATTAACAGCTTCCCTGTTTCTCCAGTACGACATACGGGCAACATGTTACTTCTGATTATGATTTTGTCCGTTCAAACATCCAAATTTTAATGATAATTTACTATCCTCACCAGCAAAACCAATAGTAATGTTTTCAATATTTATTCCGAGAATTTTTTTTTCTTACTAAAGTAGGCAAAAATTTCTGTTTTGAAATTCCGGTAATAAAAGATTAAAAATTCTGTAAAAGAGATGAAAAAAATTGAACATTATTTAACATTAAAAATTTGACATTATTCAACAAAATTTATTATTCAACATGTATTTATATGTTACGTGGTTAAATGGGAAAATGTTTAAATTGTTTTTTAAAATAAGTAAAAAAAAAAAAAATCACGCAGTATTTTTAATTAAATGAGTTTATTCAAAATTTGATCATTTTGCACCATTGTAAAAAATACTAAAAAAATTAAATTATTCAGAATTATGGCTGTCAATAAAACTACTTTTAGAGATTCGTAGCACAAACTATGACTAAGAAAACATGATAAATCGTAATACAATGTTATAAAAGCTGCCACACTTAAAAAAAAAGAAAACGAAAATATTCAGTTAATATAACATTATACTTCCTGTGAAATGTCAATAATGTTTCACTTCTTTTCAATGTAAAGTTTCTATCGTCAACAGAAATATTTCTTATGTATCCAGGAAGATTACCAATGTATTTTAGCAGAAAGATTTATATAAGTTTTAAAATATTCCGTTATTTTTAATAAATGATGTTAGATTTTTTACAATACAGCGTTAACACATTGGTTTCCTCTGCATTGGTGCGCAACCAAGTCGATGAGCAAATACATTATGAGCACAGGGGGCTGAGGGCCGATGAATCCAAAAATGAATTATCAATGTGTATTTTATCAATATTTTTGTTAAAACTGATTGAATTTTGCTATTCATTTTTAAGGGAGTTCGAACACATGTTTAAAATTTTTTAAGTGGGTGAGGATGTGGTTTATTTAAATAAACATAAAAAAATTAAGAGTTTTCAGTAAAAGTTTTGTAATTACATGCAATTTCAAGAAATCCCTACATTCTACCATATAGAAATATTTATGAGAAAAAGTTTCGCAATTTTCAGCTCATACCTTCAAACTTTTCATCATATTAAAGTTCATAAGTGTAAGAAATTTAAGAACAACGTATAAAATATCACACTAAGCCGCAAATAAATGCTGTTAAACATTTCAACCTTTAGAATGCAAAACAAACGGTACAAGTCTACTTGTAATAATGAAACGTTTATGCTTTTCAAGTGATTTTATAGAGCTCTTTAAAAATCTAGTTCATGTATTCAAACCTTAAATTCAAATATTCTGTTACTAAGTAAATCGAACATTTCTATTGAGAAATTGAAGCAAATGTTAGATAATTGCCTATTGAGTTCATTCCCTCACCTTATTGACACACATAATGCAATATCCGTGTTCTTAAGTTGAAAATTTAATCATATTTTGAATTTGTTTACTATGTGATAACTCTGTTTTGCTTTAACTTTATTAATAAATAAATCAAATCCTACATTCCTAATACTCTATGTACTAAAAGCTTTACAATAAAAGCATCAAATTCCTATTTTTGCATTTTTTGCCTAATACATTCTTAATGTAATATACCTTGGTAAGAAAAAAGCTCTCTCCGACGAGTAGTCTTTCATTTTGGTTCAAAAATTTTATATTCGTGAATTGCGGTGAAATGAGTTGCTTTTGCCGTGCTCTAATTTAAAAGCAATATTGTTGAGTGCTTCTCAAAAATGCCCTTTTTTTATTTTAAATACATTTTGAAAAAAAAATTAATAGAGCAATGGAACTGAAATTTTATCTAAAATGTATAAAATATCCCTTTAAAAATATATTAATTTGTGAACCTAATTTTAACATTAAATAAACTGAAAAACATTGTATATTTTTCATTATTTTTTTTTCTTGACAAAAAGTGAAATAATACTCGTTAATAATAAAAGGTGAATGAATACAGTTTAAACATTTATGTATAAATTTGAAAAGTTATTATAAAAAAGTTTTTAAAATGTGCATTTATTTGCTTATTACACAGATAGCAGATGCAGAAAATAAAAAATAAAAAGCCATACGTAATGAAATTATGTCTATAGGAGGTATGCTAAAATGTATATATTTTAAGGAATTAAATCTTTTTAGTTTATCTCTTTATGCAACCACTATAATTATTTACATCATTGTGCGCGCGGCAGCGCGCTACAATAATATGATTGAGCGATGGTGCACACGGATTTTTCAATTTTTCTTTTTGCAATAACTAACTAAATACTTATCCAATTTTGATGATTTTTTTTTTAAATGTTCGTCTGACCAAGACGCACAACATAGCACAAATATTATTTTTTTTCATGGCATACTGTAGGTGTACTGTAGAGTATTCTGAAAATATGACAAAAATTTTGTGTCCCAGCACTTTTCTCGAAAACTACTAAAGATAAAAACTTAATTTTTTTTTTTAAACAAAAGACAAACTTTTTATCCCGAGGTAGTCATCGAGAAAACGTTATTTCGCTGGGCGGTTTTTCTGAAATTGCGTATTTTCCAAACTTGGACATAAATGGGTATATCTAACGTTCTATTGCAGATAGAATGTTGCGAAAAAGTTTATTTTAAAGATTTTGCGATGCTAATTAATCCTGCAAAAATTCATAGCTTTACGTTAAACAGTTTTTTTACAAGATGAAATAAAAGAATGGCAGTCATCAATCTAAGGTACTTGTGATCATCGGTGAGAAAAACCAGTTACACCATTCGATTAAGCATAAAAAAATACAGAATGCTTTTTTTTCTCTTATTTTTAACTTAATTTTTTAACGAATTATGAATTTTTTTGAAATTTTTGACATGCTGATTTTTGTTATTTTTTAACACTAGAACACCCGGATGGAGTCGATTCGACTCCAATCATGTAACTAAATTTCAATTCGAACCAGAAAAATTTTCTTGAAATAATTTAAATCTAATCCACGCAAATTTACGTTAAATAAATCAATTAAATAATTTTGAATAAAAATTCTGGTGAGAAATATTATTTTCAAACTTGAGTAGAATTTCCGAACGTTCTAGTGTTAATGAATCATTTACTGAATAATTATGCACGGTGTCTAGCCCTGGTGGCTGTCAAATTTGATTTTTAATTTTAAATTAGGCAATTTTTTGCACCATGCCAAATTTATATTTTATCCATTTTTTTCATATATTTATATTTTGTTTTTAGCACAATGGCATCAATGGCAAAAATGCCTGGCATACCTGTCAAATATTGGGGCCCTGTACTTTAACAAAGTGTATTTATTATAAGTATATACCGTATTTATTCTAATAGAATGCGCCCTCTAATAGAGCGCGTCTTCTAATAATGTGCGCACCTTGGTGCTGATTGAAAAAATAAATATACGGAAACGATATAGTAGATAAGTAGAAAACGATTATTTAAATGCATTATCGAGGATTCTCATCGATCAAAATAGAGATATTCTATCAAAGCGATGGAGTGGCGATGCAGCAAAAGTTTCAAATTTTGAACAATGTACCACTCCTGTAAACTATAGCGCCAAAGATAAGGACACTGTTAAAAATCTGCTGCATTTTGCTGCAACGCACTCCCCTGCTTGTATAGAAAACGGTTACTTGGCCGTGAAATGGCGCTTTTTCATTGGTTGGAATAGAGATATTATATACAAGTGGTGGAGGGCGTTGCAGCAAAATGCAGCAGATTTTTAACAGTGCACTGTTAAAAATTTGACCCATTTATTGCAGAGTCACTCCACAGCTTTTATAGAATGTCTCTTTATGGCCAGTGAGAATGCTCCATAACACAGTAAAGCAATAGTTTCCTATAAAAGCGGTGGAGTACGTTTTTAATAAGTCCGTAATAAATACGGATTAAGAAAAAAAAAGAAGCATGGTTTTTGTATCAAACTTTACTCTTGCATAAAAAAAGTTCCTGTTTTTGGCAAAAATAATGGATATTTGAATGAAAAATCTATTCTTTGAAAGGATTTATTATTTTATTCACTTTAGTAAAAAACTGATTTTTTTTTTTTTTTTTTTTTTTTTTTGAAAATTACCGTAGAATTTTGGTATAGAAAAACATGTTTAAAAATTTTTTTTAATTTGTAATACAAGATTATTAGAGTATGTAGCATTTTTTAATTTCAATACAAATAAGATTTTGTTTTCCATATATAAAATACAAAACAAGTTGTGTAGTATCCCTATGGAATATGGAAAAATAGAAGGACTAGTGAAAAATGCTCCAAGGAGCAGTGCAAAAGCAGAATATGATTTTAATTGAGCATTAAAAAGTAATGGACAAGTGCTTCTGTTAATTACTGAGCATGAGGAAAGATAAGGGATCCCTTCTTGGCTACAACTCACTTCAATGCCAACTTTGAAAAAATCATATTTGCGCTTTTTCCGTGAAAACAAATCAGTCGCAGTTACTATAAAAATGTATACTGTAAAGACGTAACCAGTAAAGATGCAGTTTAATTAGACAAAAATGTAAAGGAAGGCGACATAATGCCATATACCTAGTTCCTGCAGGTATCACATTCATGCACTGCCACCAAGCATACCCTAAGTGTATAATTGCACAGAAAATTGATTTGTAGTATAGGGCAGAGTGAACAGTGCAGTTAACATCAGAGATGTAGTACAGGCTATACGCCGTACACCTTCTGGACTTTTTAATAGAACACCATATACCCTCTGTTTTTCAAGAAAGCTTATAGTATACACATTCTAGAATATCCCTCTGCTTAGAGCATATATCTTATGTTATTTTTATGACTACACCCCTGGTTAACATCTAAAGCACGGTGGAAAATTCTACTAAAGAACCGCAAATTTCTTTTGTATGGAAAAAGCGCAAATATGATTTTTTCAAAGTTGGCATTGAAGTGAGTTGTAGCCAAGAAGGGATCCCTTATTTTTCCTCATGCTCAGTAATTAACAGAAGCACTTGTCCATTACTTTTTAATGCTCAATTAAAATCATATTCTGCTTTTGCACTGCTCCTTGGAGCATTTTTCACTAGTGATTCATAGGCGTCGATCGTGTTGTGGAAATAATTTACTGAAATCTTAACTTTGTGAAAAAAAAATTGCCAATAGTTCGAAGATTATTTAAATTATATATATATATATATATATATATATATATATATGTATATGTATATATATATATATATATATACTGTGTGCATATTTTTGAAAAAAATATACTTTTTAGGAAAATAATCATTTGAACTAAATATTCGCTTTGTCTGCATTCCGTGCAATAAATGTCCTTGCAGGGTACAAATGAAAGCATTGTTCAAATAAAAAAGAAATCTGCCTGCAAATTATGGGTTGAAAGTAAAAGTAAAAGCTAAAGTAAAAGTAAAAGCTAAAAAGAACTTTACTTATTTAAACAAGTCGGAAATAGCAACGCCAGGTTGCGTTTAAACTCTATAGTGTATTTGAATTATAACTAGTTTTACAAATATGAATGTCTTGATGCAATAGCTGTTGCAATCTTAAAGAAAAATACATAAATACACTATTTATTACGATTTTTATGTACTAAATTCACTAATATTCAATTAAAATTAATCCTTAGGGCGTGATAACCATCTAGACTCGACAAAATTCTTCAATGATTAAACTATAAACTATATGATGAAACTTGACTGGTCACTTGCGATTTTTGACGTTTCGTTAAATATCTAGAAAAATGCATGGAAAATCTTGAAACTCCAGGTGTATAAACAGAATAGAATAGGTTATGTATTTCCGCGAAGATTTTTACCGTAAACCCGATAGGAGGCCGTTAACAAATTAAAAAATAATGAATATATTTCGGATAATCCTGTCAAAACTAACGTGTCAAAAACATTTAAACTATTGATTATAATTAATTGGTTTAATGATGTAAAGTAAGGCAATTTTTATGGGAATAGCATGTATACCCGTAGAGAAATTAGGATTTTCATAAAAATAGTCCCAAATTTCGCTAAGATTTTTACTTATAATTTGCAAAGTTCTTTTTTTTTTTTTTTTTCAGAAAACATGACAAACAACATTGTACATAATATCCCATCATCAAAATTAAAATATAATAAAAATTTTAAGAAAAATGAATATATTTACTAAATAATTTTGCACTGCACATATGTAAAAGCATTCAAAACATAATTTGCATACTGTGTTCGCTAAATATTTATTGCAATTTTTGTGAAAGTCTCAAAATTTCGATTGAAAATTCTAAAAATGATCGTTTGTAATATAAGCCTAAAATACTTTGTTCCCAAAATGAAACAAAAAGATGAGAGGTTGTATCAAAATATAGTAGTACGTTCTGCATTATGTTTTGCTGTAGTGACACTAATCAATAGATATATGGATACATCCTCTAATCTTGTTGTTTCTTTTTGTGAACAACAGATTTTAAGCTTATTCTATTTACGATGATTTTTAGAGTTTTCAAGATATGTTTCTGAGACTTTCAAAACAGTTCCTCTATACATTTACCTAACACATTATGCAAATAATTTTTTGATTGTTTTCAAGTATGCACAGAGAAAAATTATTTAGCAAACCTGCTCATTATTCACACGTTTATTATTATGTTTTATTTCTAATCATAGGATATAGTGTACTATGTTGTTTATCATGTTTATGTCATAATGTTTGTCACGAATTACATTACATAATTTGCAGATTATATGCAAAAAACTTGGCAAAATTTGGAACTGTTTTTATAGAAACCTTAATTTTTCTACGACTATACATGCTATACTTATAAAAATTAACATACTTTATTACAATAAAACATTTGAACATATTTTACAGATTGAATGTTTTGCTACGTTAGTTTTGACATGGTTATCCAAAAAACATTTTTTTTTTTCAATTTGTTGACGGTCTCTTATGGGGTTTCAGAAAAAAGTCTCCTCGGAATATATGACCTGTGGCATTCTGTTTTTACGACATGATTTTCAGCATCGTTCCTTTTTTATTTTTCTAGCTAGTTAACAAAACGTCAAAAATCGTAAGTGGCCGGTCAGGGCTATATAGTGTATATTAACATTCAAAACATTTGGTTGGTTATTTTATGCTGTTATATCCGGGCAGACTCAACGACAAGGCGAAGAGTATAAGTGCAAGGTATTTTTACAATTACGAACGTATCCAAATAATAATTTTATTAAAGGATAAAAAGTCATGTATCAGGCATAGATGATGAAACCTTTCCCAATAATGACACAATATTATTAAAAAACTTTAAGTTTATATTTTTAAGTCAATACAAGTAAATGAAATATCTTAATAAACAATTTAAAATAACATTCACAGTGAAAGATTTTGCCCCATAACCGATAATGTAATGTGATTATTTAATGTGATTTTGTAAACAAACTATAAATAGAATATATTTTATTTTCATATGCAAACATTTGTTAACTTACCTCATTAATATATATAAATTTCAGAACAATCTGAGAAACATTACGAGAGTTGGAACACGGGCAGACAATTAGAAAACAGACAAATCAAATATTATTATTAGTGCACTATAATAGTACAAGAATATTATTTTAAAAATATAAGTTTTAAAACGAAACTTGGGATATCTAAATAAACAATTTAAGGAAAATGCTCGGAGAATGATTTTTGTTCATAAACAATAATATAATCGAGCTCTTTTGTGTGTAAACGGACTATAAATACAATACATATCATTTTTAATTTCGAACATTGATTAGTGTACATTATTAATATATATATATATGTATTAATTACAAGGCAATCTGGGAAAATTTACTAGACTCTGAGTATGGACAGACAGGCAAATGGAACTCACTGAAAGAAAATTCATAAACACACTTCATTTCTAATTTCTCGCATATTAGTGCATCTTTTAACATATATTAATTACATGGCAATGTGAGAAAATTTACTAGAGTTAGAGTACTGGCAGATAGACAAATGGAACTCAATCAAACAGAATTCATAAACGAATTACATTTTTAATTTCAAGCATGTTTAATTGTATCTCATTAACCTGTACCAATTTCATAGCATTCTGAGAAAATTTACTCGCAGTTAAAGTACCGATAGACAAATAAATGTAACTCCGTGAAACATAATTCATAAACTCATTTCATTTTTAAGGAAGAGAATGTTTTTGTATATTTCATTAACCTATACTATTAACACGGCAATCTGAAAAAAAAATGACAGTTAAAGCACGGATAGGCAGATGAAGGTAACTCTGCTAAAACGAATTCATGAACTCCCATCACATTTCTGCCTCTTAAACGATCTATTTCAAAAGTATAAAAACTTTCCTTTTTAATTGTGAGTATTTTTTTAGTGTATCGCATTAAAATATACAACTTGCATGGCAACCTTAAAAAAAAGAAAATACTACCACTAGCACGGATAGAAACATAAAAAATAGCTCAGTCTAACCGAATCCATAAAATCATTCCAACTATGGTTCGAAGAGTTAAAAAATAAAATGGACAAACATATCTGCGCTTCTTAAAGAACTTACTTTACCAAAAATTAATGCTTTCGTTTTTAATTTCGAGCATTTTTTAATATATCTCATTAATTATACGGCAATCTGAAAAAACATTACTAGCATATAGAGTTAGGACAGATGAAGGACAAATGAAGGAATTTAGTCAAACCGAATTTATAAATTCACTTTAATTATAGTGGGAAGTGATTATATAAAAAAAAGACAACCATATCTCTGCTTCTTAAACGATGTATTTCACCAGGTATAAGCGTTTTTCTTTTTATTAACAAGAAGTATAAAATATGTTAACATAATAATAAAGACTAAGTAAATTTAATCATGAAATTACTTTACGAAAAGTTGACAGGAAACATGTTGGAGGAACGTGAAACAAAAATACTTCAATTAAGAGATTAACCAGAGGACGGGGTGAATGATGTGATTCATTAGGGGAATCCCTGTGGGGTTTTAATTAGATACCAAGCCTGCATCTCGTCAGAGGATGATAGAAACTTGGGGAAAGAAAAGGATAGAAAGTTGTAATTGATGAAAGGAACGGAAATTCATCGTGATAATGAAACCCTGTTTCACAAATATTTTAAAGTTTTTTTAAAAACATAAACAATATTTATAAGATATAACATTAATTTTTAATCTTAAGCACCAATGTGTGATCTATTTTATTACTTTTCAAACAGATAGTTTTGGCTTGCAATGTAATTGTGATTTGTATCTGTGGTACTTCTCTGTTATCCCGTCGACCAATTTCGCCAAATTATGCAAATCGTCAAACTAATAGCCAAATTATACACATTGACATAAATTTTATTTTAAATAACGAAAAAACAAATAATTAATAGAATATTAATAAAAATACAAATAAAAAGTCAAAGTGTAAAATGACCTTTTAAACACGTGAATCGTATATAATGTCATTGGATGTGACATTCACGATCATCCATTATTGTCATTTTATCTTATAGCTTGGCGATATTCTTTTGTTCAACGGGATAACCTAGTAGTACCGTATGTATTTATGTCCAAGTAATTACGATAAATTATGTAGAGCTCTTTTTATTGAGCACACGAACATACTATAGAACATTGCTGCTAAACTGTGCATATTTTCGCTAATGGGGACAGACGCATTAGATACGTAATTCATTTAAACTATTTTGAAAACTTTTTGCGATTGATTCTGTTGAATAAATTACATAATCTTAATCACCAATGTGTGATCAAATTTATTACTTTCCACAGAAAAAGTTTTGAAATGCAATGTAGTCGTGATTTGTATGTGTTTATTTCTAAATAAACACGATAATTTACGTAAAGTTTTTTCTATTTAGCACACCATTAACGAACACTTTGGAGACCCCTGTCACAGAATTTCGTATATTTCCGCTAAAATAGGCCGACGCATTAGATATGTAACTCAAAATATATACAAATAAATACTTAAAAAGGCTTGCAAGAATAGATATTATTTATTTATTGTTTACCTTAGATCTTTCGGATTTGAGATCCATTTTCAAAAGAATAAAAGAATATAATTGATTAGAAATAGAAAACATAAAACAAATCAAAAACAAAAACAGTCCGCGTGCACAAACAAAGTTATAATCTTTCGAATGCGAGGGCATCCAAAAGATCTAAGGTGAAGTAACTTTGTTTGCGCATGCGGACTGTTTTTGTTTTGTTTTTACGTTTTCTATTTCTAATCAATTATTTTCTTTTAGTCCTTTGAAAGTGGATGCAAGGGCATCCGAAAGATCTAAGATAAATAATAAATAAATAATATCTATTCTTGCACCATCTATTATTTATTTGTATGTATTTTAAGATTAATAACAAGGTGTAAACTCCCTCAAGACACTGGTATTAATACAGTGATTTGACTCATATGTAACTCATTTAAGCTAGTTTTAAAACATTTTGAGACCGATTCTGTTGGATAAATTACAAAGAAATAATGATATATTATGCATAAATCATGTATATGTAGTCTATAATTAGAAGTGAAGAAGCAACGTTTCCACTTTCAAATCCAGAAGTTCAGCGATCTGATCTCACCGATTCCATTGTGTAAAAAATTTATATGCAGAGCACGTCTGAAGAGTCTTATGCTATATATATGCATGTATATATACATATATAGGGTAAAGGTACAATATGTTATCTATCGCTGACTTTTAATTTCTCAAACGTTGGTCGTAGACATATTGTTCTAATTACAAAAAACGTTTCAAATGTGATAAATATTCATGTTATGGCACTATTTAATGTAAAAAAATCAATTTCGTAAAAATTACGAAAATTACAAAATCTAACTTTTTTTACGGTCCCTCAGTCTCTATTTTTATATTTCGTAAAAGTTTATACATATGATAAGAGATAGAACACAAAAAGTTTGACTTTTGTACTTGAAAAATTGGCAAAGTTAAGAAATTTCAAAGTTTCAGATTTTTTCACATAATTTTGTCTTTTATTGAGCGATCAGTTAAAAAATAAATTAAAATACTTGGAAATCGAAATCACAATTCAATGTCATTTTTACGGTAAAATCACGTTTAGTCGCTACCGCCAAATCAGAGTATCACCAAAGAGTTATAGAGGACATCTAAAATTTATAGATGAAATATTCCTCTTTGGTGTTACCCTGATTTGGGGATACTGGTTAAAGGTGGTTTCGCTATGAAAAAGACATAGCACTCTGACTTCGATCTTCAAGTATGGTAATTTCTTAACTGATTCCTCAATAAAAGACAAAATCATGTGTAAAAACCTCATATTTGAAATTTCAAAACTCCGTCATTTTTTGTAATACAGAAGTTAAACTTTCTGCGTTCTAACTGTTATAATGTACTAAATGTAATTATAGGGACTGTGGGACCATATAAAAAGCTAAATTTCGTCTTTTTTATGAAATCGATTTTTCGCATTGAACAATACCATTACATGAATATTTACTTTATTTGAAACGTTTTTGTAATTGGAGCGGCTAGTCTAGGATCAACGGTTGAGAAATTAAAGGTCGGCTATAGATAACATGGTACACATTGTATATACATAATTTTTTCTAAACCGTACACAAATGTTCGAAAGTCAAATTGAATCACATTCAACAGTGCCGTAACAAGACAGGTATAACACGAACACATGCACCGGGCCCACTCGAAAATGGGAAACAGAATGCCTTCAGAAATCGTATTATTAAATAAAAAATATTTTCGTCGACCTGTAGTATGACCGCGCGATTATATGTTATTTTACTTAGAATTCAGATGTCTGTGCTCACCAACTTGAGCATTACCATGAAAACTGGAACACACTGATATTTAGAGCCCTGTGTTAACTTGCTTAACTTAGCTTAGGTTATAGTGTGAATGCAGCAATTTAATCACTATAGTTGTACATTTGCGTATATGTTTTTAATAAATGATGAGTTTTTTTTATTTATCCCGTTTTGTTTTTAATCTTTATTGGCCAAATCGTTCGGGACACGGAGAATAGAGAATGTATTCCTAAAATTTGTACTTTCTCTTCTCAAACGCTACAACCAATTCGTAAAAACATCAATTTTAATTCTTTGACAAAAAAATTTCATAGTAAAATTTTGTCGATTTACAAAAAATATGCTTTAAAACTGAGTTCTTTTAGTCGTCTAAGAAATCGAATTTCAAAAATATGAATTTTTATATTTTAAGGGTGTTCTCAAAAAGAAGCAACTTTATGCTACAAGTTTTAATTTCTTTTCAAAGCACTAGAAATTAGGAAGTTTTAATATCTAGAAACTTAGTAATAGAAAGAAGTTTTCCATTTTTTAGTAAACAACAAGATCTTTCAGAACAATAATAACAAAGTTAATGTTCTAAACTACGATTTCAGGCAAAATTAGCAACACAAGTCGGAAAAAATAGGAAAATCTAGTTATTACGCGACATAAATCGCTTATAAAACACAATGAGTATTTTTTAAACGGAAAATGGGAAGCTTCTTGAAATCTAAATTGTTTCATATTCAGACTGTCAATTTTGTGCCTTTACAATTACAAATGAGTCAGTAATTGTGTTATAAATTTTTTCGCTTATTGAGCTGTGGATTTGAGAACCGTCTCACAGAGGGATATTTGACAATTCTGGGTGGCCAAAATTACTTTTTTGTTTTAAACTAATTCAAGCGTTTCAAATAGTAAGTAAAAGCCTTTTTGTAAAATAAATATTTATATATTTGTAAGACGTCGGTGATCATAGGAAGAACATCCGGCGAAACGACGGAAGAACGGATTATCTCACAATACCATTGACCAATTTAAATTTTTTTATTTTCTCAGTTAAGGAACCATTGAAGTATAATTCATGTCGAGGCTGGCATACAAAGGGAGATGGGTGAATTTAATTGGGAGTTTCTCCAATAAGTGAAAAATACACGAAAATAAGTGACATAAAATATTTATTACGGTCCACTTTGACTTGCTATTCCACTCATTATTTCACTGTCCATCATTCGAGAATAACTACAAAAATATTCTTCTTTCAATCATTTCCATTTTAAAACAATGCACTTACAACAAGTCAGTATTACCTTTCTAAGTCAGTATTACCGTAAATAATAGGCAAGCAAAAAGAGGTCTATGAAAATACGCTTCTGGTAATACATCGCAACTCCAAAAAACGTTCGAAAAATTCTGATAAACCGCACGGGATGTGTAACAGTGAGAAGGTCAGTCTATTCTGCTCATTTTTTACGCCAATATTTTAGCTTCGATCACAGCTCAGAGATTCCTGCCCGGGCCCCCGGCAGGGGGCAAGCATTTATAGTCCAATCAAAGGAACCAGAAAGGGCGTAGAAAGTTTCCAACATTTTCATTGGCCAGAAGGAGGAGCTTCAGACCTGGACTCTTTTCCCAAAGTGATAGTTTGCAAAATTAATCAAAGGTAAAAATTCCGTAAGCGCAATCTTTTTTGGAATTGCTCAGACGATATTTTAATAAAAATAATAAAATCAAAATAAAGCTTTTCACAAATGTTTTTTATTTTAAAAAGGGAGAATGGGTTAATAGAATAATTTTAATATTTTGAAATAAGATATTGACATTTATGTAATACATTTGAGTTCTTTTTAGGAAAATAAATAATATATTATGCGGAATTACAGAAAAAAGGGAACTTTAGCCAATAATTACATATTAGTAGATTACCGAAAAAAATGAAAGTATATGCAAACGAGAAAATGGCGAAATTCGTTTATTATTATTATTATTATTATTATTATTATATATATATATATATATATATATATATATACATGTATGTTACCCTAACGTATGTGGCACAATAATCGCGATTATTTGTTATTGCTTAATGGCAAACAAAAATCCGATTTGTTTACTTTTCGCACTTATAATTTTCTCTCTTTCGCTGCAATTATGGAACTTCATAATATTGTTAGAAACCACAAGGACAACTTTTTGAAAAAATATGTTTAGATTTATCAAAAGATGTTCAGCTATGGACAATTGTATGTTGGCCTTTCTAGAGTTAGATTGTTATTACTTAGTTATCCCTTCGACTAATTTCACCAAATTATACAAATCGCCAAACTAATAGTCAAATTATACAAATCGCCAAACTAATAGCCAAATTATACATATTAGAATAATATTTATTTTAAATAACGAAAAAACAAATAAGTAGTTGAATATTAATAAAAATACAAATAAAGTCGAAGTAAAATCATTTAATGATGTTTCCAACATGTGTATCGTCTTTCATGTCCTTGAACGTGACATTCACGATCATCCATTATTGGCATTTAATCTTATAGTTTGGCGATGGCTTTTAGGTGGATGAGATAATGTAGTTATACGGTTAAATCTTTTGACTCTATAACTGTCGTTTCTCCTACTGCAGATATATTTAATTGTATTTATAATGAAATTTTCTAACATGCATCACATTAGCATTTCACAAATCTTAATTTTACATGCATCAATTCTTTATGTCCAACCTTAAGATCTTCTCTTACCTTTTCTTTCTTTAACAATAAGCGTCATACTTTTGGTACTATAATCATTAATTAAACTTTTTATATTTATTGTTACTCCCATTTTAAAAATATACTATCTGTCCTTGGCGACCAGTTTGGTCTCCCTTAAATGTGTATGGGAATGAAATCGCATTAATTTTATTCATAATTTATTTTAATTGCTCAATAATTTGCCAAATTAGAAGATTCTTCTGGAGAAATATACATTGAGTCATATACGCACCACATTGGCGCAATTGCAACAAAATTGTAATTATATGCCTCACATAGTAACCCGGCTATTGTTGTTTATTTACTTTTATTTATTTTTTTTGTTTAAAATAAATACGAGGACATGTTCAGTGATGAAATAAAGCTTCTGACTGGTGGGAAGTGATAATGGAAAATAAATTATTATTATCGAGAGAAAAGCTAGCCACCATTTTGAAGAAATACCGTAAAAAGCATTTAAAATTAAAAATAAAATATAAAAATAGAAATAAATTAAAAAATAGTACAAATAAATAGCTTTCATTTAAAAAGATATTTATTAAAATCGGTTGAGTAGAAAATTCAGGGCTGATGACTAAAAAAACAGTCAGGTCTTTTAAATATATAGATTATTTAATATTTTAAAAATCATTGATGTTTTAAACTTTATACTAGTTTTTATTGAATAAAATTACTATTTACAAGAAATGATAATAAAATAAATGACAATTATGATTAAAAAACGATACATTGAATAATTGAATAAACGATAAAAAAATTATTTACAAAATGAACAGTTAGCTTGTAAATTATCAAAGTGGAATTTTTTAATCAGATGATAATTTAGAATATTAATGTATTTCATCATTTCCCAAATGCTCTGGATTATGAGCCTCTAGAGGTTCCATTAACGCCAACTTTTCTAGAGATTTTTTAATGAAAATGTTTGTTTTTATTTTCATATCGCGGGTTCATCCCAAATCAAACTGGATCTGAAGTCAAAGGCAGTCTGTTAAGAATATCCCGATTACAAGAAATTCTTGAAATTTTACGCGATAGAATTTCGCGAAAAAATCGAAAATGTTTGTTCCATATTTCGACTGCGTCTTCAGACTGTTGGCCTACTAGAATTATAGCCTTCTCTATCACAAAGAGGTCATAGATTAATATTTTGTGTATTGTGGGTTACATCGGATAATATTTATATAGCTGGATGTACAGCTGCGCTGTATTTCTGTATAGTCCTTAAATTTGTCAAGGTAAATTTTGTAACCATTGTATATGGTTTCAAGAATTACTTTAAATCGATATATTAAATTTCATCAATGCCGGTAATTCCCGACGTTAAAGAAGGATTAAGTAAAGAATCTTCTGCTTAATATATTCTTCATTTGTATTATCATATACATATTAAGGAATATCTACAACTAAACCTAGATTTGTTGTGAAATTTTTTTGAATACTCAATTTGTTTTTATAAATTACAGCATTTTCATCATTTGTATTTGATCTTCAATTTTTTATGGCCAGTTTGTACGCTAAATGCAGCATTTTCTTGAACAATCGAACTCTTGCATGTAAAATCGATAGTCCAAATTCTATTTTTTTCTGGCTCCACATTTTTTTTTCTAGAAAGATCATTAAATTTTTTGAATGTCAGTCCACAAATGTAGCAGTCATACTTTTCCATCGACCTTTGTAAGTATCATTTTATAATTTGTTATGATTGTATTTTTTCCTACTGCAATTTTTGTGGCTGTACAGATTTTAATACATCATTAATTATTTCTGTTGTTTCTTTTACTAATCTTATTCGCATGGATCAGCAAAAACGTGATGAGGAACGTAGTGGGTTTTGCCAGATAACTTTGTTATTTATGTTGCAAATTAGGGGAATTCGAACAAACAACCTCTGAAATACATGCGCATCGGAAGAGGAATCACTCTCAAATGTTTGTTCGTACTGTTTTTGTTGCTATCTATCCAAGACTTATTTACATATAAGAATTCATGAATATTTTTCATCTTCAATAAACTTCTTTCTAATAAATGAATAATCGTGCCTTTATTAAATTGGATGCAGATTTCTATGCAAGATTCTGCATTTTTAAAAGACTGCTTTCGAGGATAGATATCAATTTTAGCTTTTTCTAGAAAACTATACTACGGGTATGCATTTTTTTTATATCCTCTTATAATTTCGTATAGGATATTTCTAATAAATGTCATTATTTTCCTAGATTTTTTTTTTTAACAGTGCATTTAAGTTGCAAAATTATAGTTGTCAAAATGCTAAATACGTTTAAATTCAGTTGAAATGTGTTTTCAAGTATGCATAAGAGTTTTTGCCCCAGGTCTAGTTTTTAACGTACTTTAACGAGATTTTGTTTTATCATGTGCTGGATTATTCATATATTTTATGAAAATTGAAAAATAAAAAATACTATGGATTAGAACCTTTAACATCCCAAATTTTAGTGAATATTAGGTGTATTTTTCGAATCTTTCTCAAAATAAACTTAATGCGAGAAAAAATTATTTCTAAAACGCAATATAATTTAATTCATTTTGTTATTACAGTATGCATTATCGTTAAAAGAACAAATTCAAGATTTATATTTATTGAAAGTTATATACACTAACGATGATAACAAAATCATCTGAAAGAGTTATAGTGCGTAATTATAATAGGTGCTCATAGTTTTAGTTAGTATTCAGGAATATAATCTATTTTCAGAAATAGAACAGTTTTTTCAGACTGGCTCATAATCAATGTACAGGACAAACTTTTGAGCCTAGAAGCATAGAAATTAAGAACAAATACTTCTCATTAAATGAGTTCACTAAGAAAAAATATTTGAAAAGTTCTCTTTAAGGCGTCTATAAGACAAGGAATCGAAAATTTAAAAATATTTGGCGTATCTTAGCAGTTGCTATAGATAGGAGCGTGAAATTGGAGAAAAAAAATCTACTAAAATAGAGTTATGCAATTCAGTGATTTTTAAGAATTCTCCTTAATATTTAGAGATAGTAAAAAATTTTAGTATATTTAGCCATTACTAAGCAATCTTTTTAGATAGGAAGGAGAAATATATATATATATATATATATATATATATATATATATATAACTAGGGGGGCGCCGCCCCCCTGCTCGCTATGCTCGCCAACCTTCCGCGTAATCGCTTCGCGATTTCTAATTATTGGCTATCCCTGCTTGCTGCGCTCGCCAATACTCCATTGTATGAATAAGCAGTTGCAGACCTTTCAACTGATGTGTCACACGACTGGTGTTGTAAAGAAATTAAAAATGTGCCCCCTTGGGGGGCAGAGTGGGAGGCGACACAAAAGACATCCATTATATGAATAAGCAGCTGCAGACCTCTCAAATGATATGTCACACGACTGGTGTTGTAAAAAATTGAAAATGTGGGGGGCAGAGTGGGGGTGACACACAAGACATCCATAAAATGAATAAACAGTTGCAGACCTTTCAAATGATGTGTCACACAACTGGTGTTGTAAAGAAATTAAAAATGTGACCCCCCTGGGGAGAGCAGAGTGTGGGGGTGACACACAAGACATCCATAATATGAATAAGCAGTTGCAGACCTTTCAAATCTTGTGTAACACGACTGGTGTTGTAAAGAAATTAAAAATGTGTCCCCCCTGGGGAGCAGAGTGGGGGATAACACACAAGACATCCATTATATGAATAAGCAGTTGCAAACCTCTCAAATGATGTATCAAACGACTGGTGTTGTAAAGAAATTAAAAATTTGGCGAAATATTACAGTTATCGCCAAGTTGGCGTCACTTTTGACTGCTAATTTTGGTCGCCAAATTTGGCGATATATCGCCAAGTTGGCGACAAACTTGGCGATTGTTGGCGATGGTAACCTTTTCTCTCTTTATGGTAACCCATACGGCGATGCATAGACGGAGCCCTTTCCTGATTGGTCTATTCGGCTCATGGAAGGAGTGGACAACCCGGATTCGTTAGTTCCGGAAATCTTCCACATCAGCATCTTTCCAGGAGTCATTCCTTTTAAGGCTAGTTTTTTTTTACTATAGAAGGATAATAATAATAAAATTGTTAAACATGTATTTCAGCAATTTTAGAAATCAAATCTCTCTTATAAAAAAAGAAAGAAATAGAGTATCGAATTTTTAAGTTATTTCACCATATCTCAGTAGCAGTTTTAGATAAAAATGGGAAATTCAATATAGTAAACCCACTAAAGCAATAGTTAAACACAGGTACTTTTGTAATTTTTGAGCTATTTAGTATAGTATGTGGACAATATCATTTTTTAACTGTATAACGTAGCAATATACGACTAAGACAAAAATTATGGATATTTGATTAGATATCAAGAAAAAGTATTTTTTTTTTTAGTTTCATCATTACTAGATATATTTTATTTGTTTCAAGATTTTCGCAGAGAAACTGATCAGCGTAGCTGGCGAAAGCCACTAGTATCGGATTACTTGAAAAAATGTAGATAATATTAGCACATAATTAAATCAAAAATCTGGATAAATAAATATTTTGAAAGAAATATATCCTTTACGAAACTGTAATTTGTCTTCCTTTATGAGAATACCTAAATAAAATATTACTTAAAATATCTGTTTTGACGTGACAACGTCTTGTAAATTGGTTTGCCGGGAGACACTTCAAGAAACTGCGTTACGTTACGTTACGCTCCGCTCACGATACGCGCTCACTTTTCTCTTAACTTTTTCCGGTCACTTGTGGGACCATTTTCTGAACGTGAATGTGAATTCGCTGCAAGGAAGGGGCGGTGCTTAATAGGAATTTTAGATAGTATCAAACTAAGACGAAATACGTTATGTATTAGTTATTAGTATAAAGTACAAAGAAAGTAAGTGTAGTTTATTTCGTAATTCGGTGGTATATTATGGAAAACTAATGATATGTGATTAGTGAAAGCCATTTTACTGTAGTTATATTCTGCTCATTGAAAAATTCTTTAATATGCTGTTTACAAAATTCAACATTTGACATCAATAAACATGAAGTAAAATGTGTTTAACAAACACAGTGTATTGCAAGTTATTGTATGTATATTTGTATATAAATACGTATGTATGTGTAAAGGTAAAAATAAAATTTTGTTAATATGAAATTCAGTGCGAGATTCTTTGTATAAATTAATGTTTTAAATATAATTCTTTGTATAAATAAATGTTTTAAATTGTTACTATTATTTCATCCTTCTTCCTACTATACGAATGAATATTCACATTAAAATTATTTTACAACTCAAAGTCGTTGTCACGTAAAACTTTCGCCCGTATACCGACTTTACAGGCAACCAATTTTTTTAACTAACATTCTTTCTTCCAAATGTTGTCTATGTGAAATATTAATTAATAAATCTGATTAAAAACTTCATGCTTCATGCTTCTTTCAAAAAAATTAATCGCAAAGAAACTGAAAACAAATGTTCAGGAATATCTTGCGGAAAATAAAATGTTTTAGGTATGCGCTTAAAAGAACAGAAAGCAAATTAAATACATCATTTTTCTCACTTACTTTTAGTTAAAACATTAAACGATCTTTTAAAAGAAATATTCCTCAAAGACAAAAGTTAATGCCGAATAACACAAAAGAAAAAATGTCAGGTCTTCAAGTTAATTTCGTATATCCGTCGAGCCTTAGCATACTTCCTGTACATGTTTATTTTGCTGTTTTTCTGAGTTAAATTTTTGTAAAGCGGAATTCTTTCCGAATAATTAAAACATGCTTGTAAATAGTGATGAATTCATAGATTTTTTATCTAGCTATTCCATCATCATCAAAAACATCAAAAACACGGAATAAAACTTTTTTCCGCGAAAAGAAAATATTTTTAGGACAGTATTTGTTTCAAAGAAAAATTCAAAAATTTAAAAAAAATAACTAGTATTTAAAATAAACAATACAAGAGATTTTAGATGTATTTTTAGAGTAATTTTGATGTGATTAAGTAAAATCTTTTAAATATCCAAGCATTTTGGCTCACTTACTTGCAATAGAATTTTACTTCGTACAATTTACTTTTTACTTTCATTCAAGTTCATTTAGTGCAGCTATTGATGAATGCGAAATAAAGATTTATTAATATTATTTCTTTTCGAATCAAATAAATTATTATAAAGTGCGTAAATTTTGATGTATTACTGTGAGATTTGGAAAATCTACATAGTAAAAAGTTTATGTAACGTTAAATCATAATATTTGTAACAGCATTCTCCGCCCAATTTTATGGAGTAATTAAACTTATATAATGTTAGAACTGAAAAGGTGGGGGATCACTCTCGTAATATTACACAGACATTTGACGTAACATCAGATATATTGGTTAAATTTTTATTTAAAATAGAGGAAGCAAGACTGCCACCCATTTTATAGAGCAGTGTTTCATGATTTTTTATAATGTAGTTTCTAACCGTGTTAACCCGTCAGTAGTCGCGTGTCGGTCTTTTCGCCGCCCGTGTAACTTATCTTCTCTTAACTTATACCACATTACAAATACAATGGTGATCTACCATGTAGCTGACTTTGAAGCTTTCTCGACCACCTTAGTGAAGTAACAGGACACCTTTGTTTTTCTTTCAGGTACATTTTTAGAAACAAAGTTGAAATCGGCGAAAAAGTCTACGTAAAAATCACTAATGTGAGCTCATTTTTACTTTTTCCAATTACTCCAGATCTCATGAATAAAATGCATAATTATCGGCGAAAAAGTCTACGTAAAAATCACTAATGTGAGCTCATTTTTACTTTTTCCAATTACTCCAGATCTCATGAATAAAATGCATAATTTAAGAAAACTGCAAATTTATATCTTCATTGTAATGTTATTTTCGTATATTAAGTGAAAAAATTTTCTTATTTTACATATTTGGTATACGGGGGGCCAGCGGCGAAAAGACCGAGCGCGACTAATGACGTTGTGAAAAAAGTCGCGACTACTCGCGGGTTCACTTCTCTTGCGCACCTTTTTCAAAAATTTTTGGAATGTAAAAAAGAATGCATTTCACTTAAATAAGCCCCTCATCCTAACAAAAGATAATTTATACAGTAATTGCATTGCCATATTTTGATTTACAGAATTGAAACCTTTGAAAAACAATTATTATCCCAAATTTTAAAAAAAATGTGTAGAAAATCTACAGGTTTTTGAGTCAAAAATCTATAGGTAATCCGCAGGTATTTGGTACGTTCTGCAGATATTTATAAGAATATTTTTAAAAATTCTGCAGATATTTTTAAGATAAAGCTAAATCTGCAAAATTTCGGAAGAAAATGAATATTTCTTCAGATTATCTTCAGATTATTTTTAGAGGGGATGTTTTCATTAATGCTTTTGATGCCAAAAAGTGTTATTGTTTATGAAGAAATTGCATTCATTTAAGAATGAGTTATTACAGATCCAACTGCTGATAGATACCAACTGCTGCAGAGTGCTTTTCTGCATAGCTAAAGAAAATCCACCCAGAAAACGTGAAAAGTGATGCGTGCCACATGTGCGATATAACTTCGATATTTTCTTTTGGTTCTTTTTCATCTCAAATTTTCAAACAACGCAAAAGTTTGAAATCAGCGAATTCACAGTCTTTATTACTTCATTAAAAGCGAATACAGTGAACATTATTTCAGTATATGCCACAAAATTTATTATTAAAGTGGTAACACTTTCAAAAAGGACTACGTTACTAAATTTTAAGAGGATTAACAACATCAAGGGAACTGCAAAAACGATATTATTGATTTCTAGAAATACCAGATCCGAAAAAATGAGTTTATCAACCGAATAAAAGACAGATTAGATTCATAGCTCAGGTAACATACTTCTTTGGAAATCACGGGCGGTGTCTTTAACCCTTTCCGGCACGGGCAAATACTGTTAATAAAACGAGAAATTATCGACTGAAATCAAAATTTAGAAACAACTTTTTGAGAAATTAAGAATCCCATAATTTAAGCTTTCACTGTAAATGCAAGATTTTATAAAAAATATCATAGGTGAAGATAGCAAGTATTGGAATTAAAATTAAGTATCCCAGACTGAACACAGTGTGGCGGAAAGGGTTAAGAATGTTTTATTAATCTGGACATGTTTGTAGATTATCATCTGCATATAGAGTCAAAACGTTATGTAAAATCCCTCAAAATATAACGTTAGGAAAGATGAAAATGTTCACAATCAAAAGAATAAACGAAAGACAAGTCTTTTTAAGTGACATGAAATATGACAAGAGTCTATTAAATCAAAAGTAATTTCCCGAAATTCTTTGTCTTGATCCATCACATTAAAAATGTAAACTGTATATATAATCTAATAAAAAAACTCAGTATTATAAAGAAATAGCAAACGATGATAATTTTCCGAATTCGTGATATTCAAAATAAACTTGTTATGCGGTGTAATTTTTCAATTTCTTTAGGAAGTTTAATTTAAAAATTTTTCAAGTCAAACCAAATCATAAAGTGGATAGCCAAATACTCATTTTGACAACTATATAACCTTTCGGAGCTTTCCGCTGCATATTGTTGCGTAAATTTCTGAAATAATTTTGATAAGTAAAGTTAGCCATATAAATGTAATTATATTTTAAGCTCGAATTTCTCCAGTTCGTTTTATTGTACTGCCTCTTGCTTAACACAGATTAATTCCGAACAGTTTTAAGACTTTTAAATAAGTTATCAAGTTAAAAATCTCGGTAAATTATTCTTTATTTGAAAAGTCAAAAAATTAGATGTTATTTAAAAGGCGGTTCCAGATCTTGGTTAAAATTAATATATTTTTAATAACACTAAAAACACTACTGCCTTGATTTTATATATTAGAACATGCAAGATGTTCAAATCGCTTGAAAACATATAAGCTACTAAACTCTACAATTTCTATAGTTTCTATGATGAAAAACAATAATGCTCATTCAAAATCAATATATCAGATCTATTGTGATCATATGACATTAATTTAGAATTGCACATGTCATTTTTTTATTTATCATTCAATGCACTTTAAAAAATAGTCTTTCATAATCAAAATGTAATATGAGTAAAAAAAAATATTCTTGAATGCTTTTTTTTCAAATTTGCTTTTTCGTCGCGTGCTGTATTAATATAAAAGACATTTTATTTAAGTGTAATTTAAATATACAACGGATTGTATTTTGATAGTGATATAATTAAACAGCTTCAGTAACACACAAATGTGTCAAACCCAAAATGTAGCTGCTCCAAGTGTCTAAATTATATTGAACTAGTAAACCCTGCGGCATTGCTCGCTTAATAGTAACAAATGTTATTGTTAACATATGACAAGTGGTATTTTTATAATTAAATTTTATCAAAATATATTATAGAAACAATTCAAAAATTACCATTTAAGCCACAGTTTCATTAAATTTCAACATTACATTGGATTAAGCAGCAATTAGACTTAAATAAATTAACATGAAAATTCATTAATCTTGAAAATTCTGAAAATGATCATCAATAGAATAAGCTTACAAATCCGTTGTTTCAAAAATATAGCCAAAAAAAAAAATGAAATGCTGTATCCATAAATTTGAGATTTTCACAAATGTTTCCAGATAAATTTAGCAAACATACATTATGCAAATCTTATTTTCATTGGATAGAGGCATACGCAACAAAACATTATTTAGAAAATCTCCTTTGTTCTTACGCACTTTTTATATTTTTCGAAAATTTAGATTACAGGGTATTGTGTACAACATTGTTCGTCATATTTTCTGAATAGATTTTTTTAAATTAATAACTCTTCAATTTATAAGCAAAAAACATGAAGAAATTTGGGATTGTTTTTATAAAACTCTAATTTCGACACGGGTGTACATGTTATCCACACCAATATGAGCACAGTTTTTTAAAACAAACCAGTTGATCACAATCTACAGTTTAAACGCTTTTGTTACAGTGATATTGACAGGATTATCCAAAAGATATTCATTTTTTTCGAGTTGTTCACGGTCCACTACTGAGTTTCGGAAGAAAAAAAAATTCACGGTAAAGATGTGACCTGTACTATTATTCCACCACATCTGGAATTTCAGGATAATTTCTTGTTTATTTTTCTAGATATTTAACAAAATATCTAAAAAGACAAGTGTCCGGTCACCTATGGCCAAATAGTGTATTTCCATTTTCTATAGACATTTTGAAAAAAAAATGTAATACGTGAAAAATATATTTTGTATAATTTTGTGGAAAGTAAATATGTAACAAAAAATGTAGGAAATTTAATTCACAGGGTTTCTTTTTCTTTCTTTCTTTCTTTTTTAAAAAATATTTTGTTGTTTTATATAATGCGCGATATACATAATATCTTTATTTTTTTCTACTTTCCAATAAAAAAAATGAATGTACATGTGAGTAAATGCGATTTTAGTATTAAAAAATTATGATGCATTCATGGATATCTATTTTAACGAAATATATATTTTTAAATGGCTAGTTTTATTATCATATTTTAGAAGAAGCAAATAAAAAATACAACATTTTGGTACAAATAACTTTTTCTAAAATATAGACACATTTTATGAAATATTCGCTAAAGAAAAAAATAAAGACTAAGGCATACAAATAATGAAACGGGCATTTATTTGATATATCTTACAAAGAAATAAACAAATAAAAGATACACTAAAATAATATTTTGTGAACAAAAAGGAATTTAAAGAAATCGTAAACAAAATATAAAGCAAATCAAATTCATTATTTTTTCCATTTTTTAGATAATCAAAATAAATTTAAAAGGAATTTTGGTCGAAAGGCAAAAGTAATAAAAATAGCACAAAAGTTAGAATGCAAGTTGTCGAAGTTAATTTTATATTTCTGTCCACTAGTAATTTATATTCTGTGTTCATTTATTTTGATTGTTTACAACATTATATGGATGGAATACCAAAGTCTTTCAGAATAATTAGAATCAGTGGCTCTGTAATAAATTGCAGCGAATGCATATTCTTCTTCACCAACTATTCCCTCATCATTACGAGTGAGATTAAAAACTGTCTTCCATTTCATGAAAATTTTTCCAGCGCAGTTTTTCTGTCCAAGATTAGGGAAAACATTTTTTGAGATGAAAGTTACTTAATTTAAATAAATCTTTAATGTGTGTTCTAGTTATTTGTTAAATTAAACATGTTAGATGAAAAAAATAATTCTAAAATGTCGAGTTAATGAAAGCAATTTGTTAGATTGAGCTCCTGTAAAATAAATGAAAACGAATTTTACATGTGTGAAAAAATTGCTTCCTGTATCATAGAAAATATTTTCAGTAGACATGCTTAAGTATTTAAAATAAGAACAGTAATACTGAAGTTTTTGAAGCACTCTTAAAAACAAATATTACTAAATTATAATAGATGTTAACAGAAGTTATATGAATATTTACAGATGTAAAACTGAATAATTTAAACATTGTTTTATATTAGTACTAACCTGTTATATATTTTTCGCTACCGAATACTTTCAAAGAAATATATATAAAATTTTCAATGTTAGCTGGATGGAACTATGTACCCTAAAGATATGCCGTTTGGAGTATCAGAAATAACATCATGACAAATTTATTTTCTTTATGCCTGTTTTATACTCCTGCACATAATGCATGTGATCTCTGCTACAAATTTGCGGAAGTTATCGATTCAGTAACCCTTAACATGCTGCGCAACGCATTAATTGAGTTTAAATACCCAATGGAAATTCTAAGAGCTACGAACGATGGTTATAATTTTGCGATTTATGGACGCCAATTATCTGGAATAGAATTTATATGTCCAAAAGGGATTACCCTCCGTGGGGGTCTTTCTAACAAGACCTTAAACCATATTAACGAACGTTAGCCAAGATTCGAAGAAAACCACTGAAAACCCCTAAAGACAAGGCCGACGGGCGCGATTTAATTCGAACCCAGTATTTCCCGTCTATTAGCTTCGAGAGAAGAATTGCTTTTGCACTGGTATAGCAAGCTGCGAATTGAGCACATATTGAAGTCCATACATAAACATAATTATAGCTTTTTAAGACTTATAATCGTTCGCTGTAAAATAAACTTATTGCTATGACCTATTAAAAATACATTTAAAAAAAATTAAGTGTTTCGAAAAAAAAAGTAGCAAAATAAACTTTTTGTTATGGGGTATAAAAAATTCATTCAACAAAAATTGTAGCAAAACAAACTTCTTGTTTCGACGTATCAAAAATTCTTTCAACAAAAATTAAATTAGTGCAGCAAAATAAACCTGATGTGTTGCTATTTATGATACCGCAAACTATGGATACAAAGTACAATTAATATTTGAAATTAGGGACATTACATGTGGATACCGCGTTTATGTTTTACGAACTTTATTGGTTGCGTTTTATAATAATTACACACTTATAATAAAATAATTACAGAATTTTCGTTGTAGCAATTATTTTGTTTTAGATAAGTTTTACTCTATGACTCTAAAGTTACAAGGACATGAAAAATTTTCCGAGTTATAAAGATCTCCGTCTTATAGAGAATTAGCCTTTCAGAGAATTTATCGTATTGTAAGAGATGCATATTTCCTGAGTAACATACATTTGCCTCAAATATTTTTTATAAAAATAATCATAATTTAATAAACGTATTTTAAAGACGTATTTTAACGTACATTAATGCAACAGCTCTGTAACATAATGTAAAAGACTATCAAACTTTTATTTCTAAAATATGAAGTCTTATCTACAAATAAAAAAAAAACATAAGACAAAATATAGTGCACAACACTACCCAGTTTTTGTTTAATATAACATAAAAAAAAAAATTTGAAATTTTTTTCTTCCAAAAATACAGTTTTTTTAATGATTTTTACGTTAATTTAATATTATCCGTTCAATTTTAGCTTGCATCCTTTACATGTTTATTTTGCTATTTCTAACAATTAAATGTACGTAATAAAAATGCCTTTCAAGATAATTATAATCTATTTTCTTAATCGTTATGAATATATGCACTTTTACTCAGCTATTGCACTAACAAAATTTAAAGGGTCTTCCACTTCAAGAAAAACTTTTCTCTGAAATATAACTTTAAAAACAATAGCAAAGTTTTAACTCTTAAATGCCTGATTTTTGAAAAATCAATAATAAAACAGTTTAAAATTAATAAATTTTAAAATGTGATTTGGTTTCCATTTCTTAAATAAACCATGAAAAAATATTTCTAAAAATCATACATTGCTTTAAGTATAATTTAACCCATTAACGCCCAGCGTCCTCGTTTGAGGACGGTTACAAAAACAGCAAGAAAGCGGTTTTCCCACCAGTAAAAAGGAAGAAAAATATATACCTTATTTCACGCGACAGAATCCTTGATAAATTTAGATAAAAGTTAATTTGCTTTTAAAAGTGGTGGGAGATGCAAAATTTAAATTTTAGCGAAGAAAATAATTCGGGCGTTAATGGGTTAAGGCTAAAAAACTGTTTGGTGATACTTAGCAACAATTAACTATATTTAATTGAAAAAATAATTTTCTTTGATTAACTTCTGGAATGATTACCACTAATAAATTTTACGAAATATGATAAGCAATTAATTTTACTTGTAAACTGCAGAAGAAAATGGAGTATTTTGAAAACTCCAAACAAAATATCGAACACTTGTAGCAATAATCGAAAAAATAAATTTTATTTTATTCTTAAACAACAATAGTGCCCCCATATAAATGATAAAAATTAATTTAATAATGTTTTCAATGTGCATTTATTTGACAACAGTATGCGTTAGCGATTCAATGTTATTGTAATCATGTGCTAGAAGACTTAGTTAGGTGTGTTGCCAAATCGAAACGTATTCAAGGGTTGAATATGATGAATATCATTTAGTTGAAGTAAGTTTTAATCTTGATTTTCATAATTTATTTGAATATTCCTGGTTTCATCAACGATTAAATTTTAGAAATTTAATGTACTGAACATTTGTTTAGAAAATACTTGTTGATGAAACGTTTATTAGCATTTATTTATATTGTAACACTTTGAAATTATTAAATTTATCTTTTATTTCGATACTAGATGACTTATTGCCATTATTGTGGAAAAAGAAATAAATTAAAAGTCTCATCATACATGCATGAATTAATAATAAATAAATATGAAACATAATTAATGCGATATACGTATGATTTAATACTAAATTTCCTTTCTTTAAATAAAGCAAATTCTCAATAAAAGCTTAAGTTTATATGTACAAACCGTGCAATATTGTTAAGTTTGGAATGTGTAGCTTAATGCGAATCAATTTTGGAAAAGTTTTGGCAGAAAAAACGGAATGCATCTTTTACAAGAGATGTTTCCGATAACGGCATAGTGCTAACGCTAGCGAAAAACAAAAAACAAAGTCATTAAGTTATGAGATGAAGTCATGATATAAGACAAGATTATTAACAGTAGATTAAAAAATAATTGGTTTGTATTCACATATCTATGTAAAGATATGAATAGCAGATGGTTGCAATTCGCCATTCCGGGTGTATTATCACATTTTCAAGTACTAGATAAAATTATTTTAAATTAAAATTTAAAAAGTTATTTTTCAATATTAATATTTTTATTTTTTTAGTATAAAATTATTTCCGGTTTTAATGAACCGGGTACACCGTGAACTTTTGACGATAGCGAAGTTGATTAGGAATCTTTGTTTGTTTGACATAATTTGCATTGCGTTTTTTTTTTAATGGAGATAAAAAAAAATGTATTAAAGATATAACGAATCCTTATTTATTGCGCTCACAAAACTTGCATACATTTTGGAAATCAACGAACTTTTTTTAAAATTAAAATAATTTCATTTTTTAAATTACCGTACTCACAAAATACTTTTATTATTTTAACTTTAAAACCGCAGGCTATTTTATTCAAGTTCTATAAAAAGTTTTTGACACTGAAATTTTTATTTAAGACTATTTATATTACTTAATTAGCCTATTTTTGTGCTTCACAGACTTAACAAATCTTATCAAGAAATTTCTAGTTAAAATCGGCTATTTTCAATTTGGCAAGGGTCATAATGGTCCCTAATGGCGGTTTTAGTGTTAAACTTTGCATTAAGCTTTCTCGTCTTTGCTTAGTCTTCGCTTAGAACAACTTTAGTTTTTTCCCTTCTATACTTTATTAAATCCCTGTCTGTTTTCCTACCTTCGCGTTCACACTTTATCTCAGCATGTCTGCATAATAAGCAGCAGATAGTTAATAATGCATCATACGAACACTGCTGAAAAATACAATTCTTTGACAAAGAGGATTTCGGTGAATTAAGTAAGTAATGTGTGGAACTTTATAAGTAGGTAGTGATCAGCATGGTTACCCATTTAAGTCTGATTGAGTATATCTGGAACATACTCTGCATATGCTTAACGCATGATTTTTCTTACATGTTAACTGTTGTTGTGAATTATAAGACAGCACAAATAATATTTACTTTCAACAGCAAAACTATTTTCACGTGAATATTAAAAAGAGAAAGAAAGTTTATTGAAAATTACATCAGATTTAAATGATAAATTTAAAATGCCTTACTTAATTTTTCATATACCAAAATTCAAAAAATACCAGGAGGCAACGACTCTGTCTATTTCACTGTTTAACTTATATTGATTAATCAAACATTTAAATAGCAAGAAGATGAATAACAACAGCTGAATAGATCTTAAAATCCCCCCAATCAAAGTAATATGAATGGAAACTCGCTTACCCGTTTATAACTTATTAATCGGAGTCAATATACAGGGTGTCCCTAAACAAATGGTATATACACTAGGGGATGGTAGAACAGATCAAGATGAGTAATAGTAAATTGGAAACCAAGGGTCCCAAAAGTTTTCCAAAGGAGATAGCCGCCATTAAAGTTTGGGGTCCAAAATTTCAAATAAACATAAAAAACGGAAAAATTGGTCGATTGATTTGCGGTTTTCACTAAAATTATTCTTTATGTTGGTATTTTCTTGAAAATAAACTATAAAGATAAATTTCGAAAAATGCCGATAGAGGGCGCTTTAGACTTTGAGGTAATGAAAAACTACTTTTTGCCGTGATTTTTTGCATCTCATTAAATGATTCGATTCAGAACTTGAGTTCAAATTTTAAGTTTAAATCTAAGAATTCGAAAACAATTAACAATTTTGGAAAGCATTTAATTAGATACAAAAAAGAACGGTTGAAAATAGTTGTTGGTTACTCTAAATTTTAAGGCGCCCTCTAACGGAATTTTTTGAAATTTATCTTTAAAATTCATTTTCAAGAGGATACTGATTTAAAGAATAGTTTTATTTTAAACCGCAAACGAATCGACCAATTTTTCCGTTTTTTATTATCATTTGAAATTTGAACCTTCTGAACAAAGTTCAGTTTTTGCTTCTTAACCACTCCCAACTATTAAGATTTTGAGCTCAAAATTTAAGTTTAAGTCTAAGTTAACGAAAACATTGAACGAGATGCAAAAAATAACGTAAAAAGTAGTTGTTCTTTACTCCAAACTTTAAAGCGCCCTCTATCGGCATTTTTTGAAATTAATCTTTATAATTCATTTTCAATAAAATACCGACATAAAGAATAGTTTTAGTGAAAACCGCAAATCAATCGACCATTTATCCTTTTTTTTTATAATCATATGAAATTTAAACCCTCTGAAAACAGTTAAATTTGTTCTACTTAACCGCTTCCAACTATTCAGATTTTGAGCTAAAAATTTAAGTTTAAGTCTAAGCTTACGAAACCATTTAATGAGATGAAAAAAATCACGGCAAAAAATAGTTTTTCATTACTTCAAATTCTAAAGCGCCCTCTATCGGCATTTTTCGAAATTTATCTTTATAATTTATTTTCATGAAAATACCAACATAAAAAATAATTTTAATGAAAACCGCAAATCAATCGACCTATTTTTCCGTTTTTTATGTGTATTTGAAATTTTGGACCCCAAACTTTAATGGCGGCTATCTCCTTTGGAAAACGTTTGGGACCCTTAGTTTCCCATTTACTATTACTCGTTTTGATGTGTTCTATCACCCCCTAGCGTATATACCATTTGTTTAGGGACACCCTGTATATCGCAATCTTTATATATAGTACATATACACTATATTGCCATTGATTATGGGACATTTGCGATTTTAGACATTTTACTAAATATCTAGAAAAATACATGAGGGATCATCTTGAAACTCTTAGTGTATAAATATAATAGTATAAGTCATACATCTCCGTGAAGATTTTTTTCCCGAAACTCCAAAGGGGGCCGTCAACAAATTAAAAAAGAATGAATATCTTTTGAATAACCCTGTCAAAACTAATGTAGCAAAAGAGCTCAAACTCTAGATTGTAATTGAATGCCTTATTGTAATAAGCCTTGTTCATTTTTATGCAAATAGCATGCATACTCGCAGAGTAATTAAGGTTTTTATAAAAATGATCCCAAATTTTTCCAAGTTTTTTCCTTATAATTTTCAGAGTTCTTAATATAAAATATTATGTTTTTCAGAAAATATGAAAAACAACATTGCACACAGTACCCTGTAATCAGAATTAAAAAATAATGAAAATTGTATTAAAAATGAGTTGGTTTACTAAATAGTTTTTTACTGCGCATGCGTCAACGATATCAAAATTTCATTTGCATATTATGTTAGCTAAATGTATAGAGCAACTTTTGTGAAAGTCACAAAATCATAACTTGAAAATTCTGACAATAATCGTCAATTGAATAAGTCGAAAATCCGTTATTCTCAAAATGAAGCAAAAACAAGAGGGGTTGTATCCATATATTCATTGATTAGTGTCAATATAGAATACACAATATGGGATGTACTACTGCATTTGGATAAAATCCCTCATTTTTTTGCTTCATTTTGGAAACAACGGATTTTGTCCTTTTTCTATAGACGATTATTTTCAGAATTTTCAAGCTATGATTTTGAGACTTTTACAAAAGTTGCTCTATGCATTTAGCTAACATAATATGCAAATGAAATTTTGATATCTTTGACGCCTGCGCAGTAAAAAATTATATAGTAAACCTACTCATTTTTCATACAATTTTCATTATTTTTTAATTCTGATTACAGGGTACTGTGTGCAATGTTGTTTGTCATATTTTCTGAAAAAAATATTATTTTATATTAAGAACTCTGAAAATTATAATGGAAAAACTTGGAAAAATTTGGGACCATTTTTATAAAAACCTTAATTACTCTGCGAGTGTGCATGCTATTTGCATAAAAATTAACACAGTGTATTACAATAAGGCATTCAATCATAATCTAGAGTTTGAGCGCTTTTGCTACATTAGTTTTGACAGAATTATTCAAAAGATAGTCATTCTTTTTTAATTTGTTGACGGTCCCCTATGGCGTTTCGGTAAAAAATCTTCACGTAGATGTATGACGTATACTATTATATTTATACACTAAGAGTTTCGAGATGATTCCTCATGTAATTTTCTAGATATTTAGTAAAATGTCTAAAATCGCAAGTGTCCCATAATCAATGGCAATATAGTGTATATAGCAGTCTTTTAAAAGCCGATCAAATTAGCGTGAGTTTAGAATTTGTGGTGCCTCAAGTTGATGAGCGTAGCTCGTATGGGGAAGAGTCCCTTGATATACATATATATATATATATATATATATATATATATATATATTATATAATAATGGTATAATATATTATATATTATAATATAATGGTACATAATATATTATAATATAATTATGATTATAATTATATTATAATATATTATAATATAATTGATTTCATTATTATATAATTGATATATATATAATTGATATATAATATAATTGATTTCATTATTATATAATTGATATATATAATTGATATATAATATAATTGATTTCATCATCATATAATTGATATATATAATTGATATATAATATAATTGATTTCATTATATATATACATATATATTAAGAAAAACAAGTGCAGAAACAAACGACATGTGGAAAGTGGTTTAAGGTTAAAATTACTAATTTCAATTGTAATAAACAAGTTCTCATAGATAAGCACCAATGCCAGAAAAGTAAAAAAAAAATTAAGTTTTGCTTTGATAGTAACTAAATGCATTTTTCGATATTTGTGTTGTTTTAATATGTTTGTTTCGTATATCTGTTGTTTGTTCAAGCTTTTTTTAGACTTAAAAACAGTTTTCTCCAAATTCCTGTTTTTTCTATCATTAAAATAGTCTTATTTCCATTTTTCTCATAAGACATTATTTTTTTCCCCTTTTCTCAATGAAAATATGCGAGTGTTACACATGGCTAACATGATATTTATATTAAAATAAAAAAAAATTATTTGCTTATCTATATATATATATATATATATTACAAATTTAAAATTTTTTCGCCAAAACTAACCTTTATACTACCTTAATTTTCTTATAATAATGTTCCATACTTACTTCAAATTATTAAATTAAAATCTTGTTTCTAGATCTAATCTGTTAATTTGTATGCAGGCGATATAAATTCTTAATTTGCCTTAAAAAACATTATTCCAGTATGCGTAAATTTAAAAAAATGGCTCTAAATTAAAAATATTCTTAATTAAAACTTTATTTCTTAATATTCCAAATAAAACTGATTTCTTCTATGTTTTTATCAACCCTTTTTAAGAAAATCTTATTAAATTTATTCCAAAACCATACCTTTCAAAAAATATCATTATTTTATTTTATCTATTTATTTATTTTTCCGCCGTCAACCTTTGATGTGTGCATTAATAAATTCATTTCTTTTCTTTTTCTCTTAAAATTAATCATTTATAAAAATCGTCTGCCTAAGAAATTATTAGTCGATTATAAATTGGTTAAATAATATTTTTTTTAAAAAATAAATTTATCGTCTGTGTAAAATAGTCTCGTATCTGGACAAGAATTCTGTTTACATAAAAGGATGATGGTTTGAGATTACAGAAAGTTCTAGAATTTTCTTTTTAGTTTTAAAAGGTGGAAGTCTCGAGATGAGAAGGGGAGAGATTCTGGAGTTCTTTCGTCGATGAGTACGGCTGGTTGAAGTAAATGATGGAATATTTTTTGGACATTTCGGTAAAAGATCGTCTGCAAAAAGGAGTTTTTACCTCTATAATGACTACAGTTGAATAAATAAACTTACAGCCACCAATGAGTGATTTATTGGATATTCTACATTTATTTATTTTTTATTTTTTCCCTAGCTGGCCATGACTTCTGTGCAAAAAACGGGGACCCTGGCGATGATGTTTCTGGCTCCTAACTTTAAAATGTCACAGTCTTTTCTAGAGCCGGCAGGATAATTATGTGACTTTTTCGGATTGCAAACTGAATCTGTGGAATGGCGTGTGTTCCTGTTAAAGAACTTTACAACTATGCTCGGAAAGATGCTAATCTGAAATAATTGCTAGTCGCTTCGAGTCTGATGTGGATTTCCTGACGCTTGATGTTGATCTGTGCGCACAAATTTTGATTCAGTATTCATGGTCATAGGAAAATTTTTGAAAATTAATGACTTCAAAGTGGTGAGTATGCAAGGAATATTTGATGAGGAATTTAAAGACGATTGAATTTATTGAAGATTTTTCAAAAAACTGTAAGTTTTTTTATTAAATGTTTTGATTATTATTTTTATTCTTTTTATGATTGAGAAAAAATATTTATTGTGTATTTATTTATTATTTTATTGATGAGAGTAAGTTGAAGTTAATTTATTAATTTACTAATTTATTTATTTATTTGATTATTTATCTGTGAATCTTACTTACTTACCAATTTATGAGTATTATTATTATCATTATTATTTGTTGGAGATTGAAATATTTTTATTCTTAAGGATTTAATTGAGGAGTATGATGTTCTTAAGATATTTACTGTTACCTTTTAAGACTATTATGACATTTTTATGCACGATTAAAGGCAATTTTGTAATAATAAGGAATTATATAAAAAACTTAGAAGCTCAAGTTTACTTTTAAAAGTACATTTTCTAATTTATTGATATTTGTCTGTTATCAAGAAATAGTCTCAGAATGCAGTATTTTCATGATAATGTTCCTACAACTAGACATTTGAGCTGAAAATTAAGTTAACATTTATGTTTTCCCTTTTATTTGTTAGAATTTCTGGTTACAGTGAGCTTTGATTCCCGGATTCTTATAATTTATTTAAATTCAGTAAGAAAGATGGAACTGTGCAAGGCTGTTGCTAGAATTTTGACTGATAAATATGATTAATTTTTTCAGTAAATTTTGTGATTTTAAGTAAGAAATTACCTATAATTAAAATTTTTGAATCTGTTTATGATCTATAAATTAATAGAATTAAAAGTTGATCCCAATTTAAGGTATATCTATGATATTTACAATTTCTGTTTTATTAGATAAAATTTCTGGTTAAAGTTAGCAGCTAAATATAGTTATCATTTTCACGATAATTTTGATTCAGATTTTTAAAATGGAGGGTAATGGTTTTGTGTGAGGCAGTTAAAATGTATACAACTCCAGTAGACGAATTCCTCAAAATTGCGAAAGCGCGAACTCAGGAATTTCACCTTAAAAGTAAAAAGCTCTATGATCGAAATTTTGTCGAATGCCCATTAAAAATACAAGACTCTGTAATTTATGAAGAATTTAAATACCCTAACACTCGGAAATTAGAACCTACTTTCTCTGGACCATACAAAATTATAAATAAACTTTCTGATGTAACTTATGAAATAGATAAATTTAATTATGAGACAGGACAGAATTCCGTTATTGTGCATGTTTCTAAATTAAGACCCTATTTTTCACCAGAAGATTTTAAACTGTTTCATGAGCAACCCAAAAAACAAACAAAACCTCAAATACAATCACAATCACTAGATCAAACTAAAGTCAAGACAGTAGATTAAATTTTAATTCTTATTCTTTAAATATTTTATCACCATAATTTTCAAAATTAGCCGGTATGTTCTTGGTGCGCAACAAGAATATTACTTGTTTTTGGGAGTTTTTGGGATTAAATTGGGCTCTTTATGCAGGCATAAGGTGTGCACTTTGATTGTAAAGGCTTTCAAATTGATGTTGATAAATTAATTTTAAGTGTATTTAAGTCTAACTGTATTTACTCATTTATTGACATTAGTATTATTCTTCTTATTCAGCAGATATTTATGTTATAACAGTTATAAAATCTGATGATTCTACTCAAACCTATAACATAATATGTGATTTTCAGTGATTGTGAAAACTACAGATATTAAAAGTTTTTCAAAAAAGCACACTATTTTTAATTCCATTTCTCAATTAAGAATGACACCTTTTATTCCTATTTGTACTTTATTATTAAAGTTTATAAACCATGTGTAGATAAAACATTATTCTACATTTGGCATTGAAAATTTATAACCAAATTTGACAATTTTGTAAAAGAGTATCAGAGAGGAATTATTGTAAGGAAATACTGGTTGAGAGTCCATTTTCTAAATAGTTAGATTTAATTTTATTTGGATTTTGGAATTATTATGATTTTTTTTTATTTATACTTTCGGCTAGCAAAAAATACTTTCTTATGCTATTAGAAGATAAGAAAATTATTTAGTTGCTATGTAATTATTTTTATCCTCAACCAATATTTTCCCTATCAATAATAAACAAATTGTGATATTTTCTTTTGATTATACTCTTGTTTTATTATTATTATCATTATGATTTCTATAATGAAGTTTAGTATTAATTATACTCTTATTGAGAAATATTAGGATATGGAGTCTTATTATACTATCACTTATTATTGTTGTTATTGTTATTATTTAAATTTTTCTATATTATTTATTATTGATATTGAGAGTGATGCTATTTATTATTAAAAAAATTGATATATTATTGAAAGAAAAATTTGATTGATTGTTAAAAGATGTTGGATCCAACATAACATAAAAACAAAGATTAAACTAGATTTGGAGATCTTTAATTAAAGAGACTGTATTCAGAGAACATTGGAAAAGACTTTTATGCACAATGGAAAGACTTTTTTCATTTGAAGAAATTTATTTAAAATAACCTATGCATTAAGTTATTGTAATTATTTAAACTTCCATGAGAACGAATTGTTATTGTTTTTATTATATTTTTTATCTCTTGCTTATTTATATTTATAATTTATTTACTGTTATTGTATGTATTATCTCCTATGCACTTACAAATAGTAAGTGATATTGTAACAGTATTGTATCTCTTTCAGGAAAATGCTCCTACCTAAATTTAATTCAGATTAATTTCCTCTTAACTATTTTATTTTAATCGCTAATATTTTTTATATTGCGTTAATTTTCTTTTCTTCCATCTCTTGGCTTTCTGGGTTTGACAGTTTTATTCCAAAATAAGACTTTTCTAAATTATTATATTTCTGTTGTCTGAACTTGTAGTTTTATTTAACTATCAATTTCTTACAAATTTTCGGGGAGGGGGGATAATATTACAAATTTAATTTTTTTTTCGCCAAAACTAACCTTTATACTACCTTAATTTTCTTATAATAATGTTCCGTACTTACTTCAAATTATTAAATTAAAATCTTCTTTCTAGATCTAATCTGTTAATCTGTATGCAGACGATATAAATTCTTAATTTGCCTTAAAAAACATTATTCCAGTATGCGTAAATTTAAAAAGATGTCTCTAAATTAAAAATATTCTTAATTAAAACTTTATTTCTTAATATTCCAAATAAAACTGATTTCTTCTATGTTTTCACCAACCCTTTTTAAGAAAATCTTATTAATTTTATTCCAAAACCATACCTTTAAAAAAATATCATCATTTTATTTTATCTATTTATTTAATTTTCCGCCGTCAACCTTTGATGTGTGCATTAATAAATTCATTTCTTTTCTTTTTCTCTTAAAATTAATCATTTATAAAAATCGTCTGCCTAGGAAATTATGAGTCGATTATAAATTGGTTAAATAATATTTTTTTTTATATAAATTTATCGTCTGTGTAAAATAGTCTCGTATCTGGACAAGAATTCTGTTTACATAAAAGGATGATGGTTTGAGATTACAGAAAGTTCTAGAATTTTCTTTTTAGTTTTAAAAGGTGGAAGTCTCGAGATGAGAAGGGGAGAGATTCGGGAGTTCTTTCGTCGATGAGTACGGCTGGTTGAAGTAAATGTTGGAATATTTTTTGGACATTTCGGTAAAAGATTGTTTGCAAAAAGGAGTTTTTACCTCTATAATGACTACAGTTGAATAAATAAACTTACAGCCACCAATGAGTGATTTATTGGATATTCTACATTTATTTATTTTTTATTTTTTCCCTCGCTGGCCATGACTTCTGTGCAAAGAACGGGGACCCTGGCGATGATGTTTCTGGCTCCTAACTTTAAAATGTCACACATATATATATATATATATATATATATATATATATATAAAGAAGAAAAAAGAAAGAAAAAAATATATCTTTATGTGGTTTTGTTTATTTTGTTTTCCGAAAGGAATTTAACAAAAAAAAAAAAAACGTTTTTGTTAAAAGTATTTGTTTTAAAATTATAAATGCATTGAATCAAATTCCACGCAAGCAAAAAACATAAATATAGAAATATTTAGGTAAAAGTAATTTGTATTGCTTGCAATGCTAGCAAAATATATTTTATAAAGAAATATCAAGATAAAAAATGTAATCTTATAGAATAATAATTGAAAAACAAGAAATAAATTTCAAAAATATTATTTGAATCCTAAAACAGACAGCAAATTAAGCTTTTTTACATTTATATTTTTCACTCGTTACAGAAAGAAAGGAAACATAAAAGCAATTTTTGTTGAAATGCAGAAATTAATACCAAATGATGTAATACTTAATGTTAGTGTTAATATGTAAATAATTTAATGTAAATTTTTGAAGATAATTTAGTATTTTTGATTAATACAGATTTATTTGTTGTTTTCTTTTATGTTTACTAACATTAAATAAATGAAATAACGAAAATTTTCAGAGTAATTAGAATCACTAACTGTCTAGTAAATTATTGCGAATGCACGCATTTCTTATCCAGCTATTCCCTTACCATTAAGAAAAACTGAAACGTGTTTTCCGCTTCCAGTGCAGCGTTTTATATTAAAATAAAGGAGAACATTTTAATGAGATGAAAGCTGTTCTAATATAAGTAAATCTCTAATGTATTTTAGTTGAAACATACTTAAAGAATTAATTTTAAATTTTAATGTAAAAAAAGAATTAGTTATCTATACTGTTAAAAATTATGGAAATATTATTACTGGGTTATTCTGTCTGTCTGTCTGCATCCATGGTGTACATGTCCGAAATTTCATTTTTCTCAGAAATCCTATTCAATATTTAAGTAAAAGTGGGGAAACCCTAATTTTTAAGTCGCGAGAGAATCACCCGCTATTTACTGCAATAATAAAACAACTACAGTCAGATTAGAAATCACAAATAGCAAAAATGCCCCCCCCCCTTCCAAAAAAAAACAAAAAATCCAGGAAATTATGCTAAAAAATAGTGCGCAAATTTCAGTCTCACTTTTTAAGAAGTGATCAAGATTTAACATTTAGTGAGATATCATTGGAAACGCCTGTGACCGCTTATTCATGTTTACTCAACCACATTTAGGCACCGCATAAATGAGCATTTTTAAAATTTTGCCGAGAACCCTCATAACATTTATCGTTAGAAAGAATTGTTATAACTCACTGATGGTACGATGTTCCAATACCCTTGCCCCAAAATAAAGTTAAGGGATGCACATTTTACAATTTGCCGACACTTTCATGTGATATATGATATGAAAGCCTAAGGCAATGGAGTTGCATATTTTTAGTGCGTGCTCACCACGCCAGCTGCACGGTGTCATAGGCAGCGGGAACCCGGTATGAGGTTTATACGATTGGAAATTTCATATAAATTCATGGACTCCGATGAAAAAGTTTTCATTTTACTGGACCTTGCCACGTGTGCGCAGCATTCTGTTATACAGTTTCATAGTCAATGAGCAGCTGGTTAAAGATTTGTTTCGTTCTAGATTTAATATGCACTCATATGCCCCAATAAAATAAGGTTCCTCTAGCAGGCGAAGCCAGCCATTCTATATTTTTAATTTGCAAAAAGTTTGTCTGCCTAAGACGCATCACTAGCCGGAACTACATTTATCTGTAAGAACGTATAGAAAAGCAAGAAGGGTAAAAAAAAAGAAAAAAGAAAGAAAAAAGAAAAAAAAAGCGAAAAAATCAGGACTTACACGTCTTCAGAGGAAATTTCCGACTTATACGTCTTCAGAGAATCTTGCTCAAATTACCAGATTAATTAAATAAATACGTTTCCATTAAAAACCTTAAGGTAATATAATCCAAAAATTAAAAAGAGTAGCTACACGAATATAAAGAGCACGAAATTCAATTTCTCTTTTCGATAAACAGTATGTTTTTTTTTTTTAATTTGAGAAACTGGAAAAAAATAAGGAAACGATATTTTATAAAAACACCTGCGAACTTTAAATAAACTGGAAGCGTTGGATTTTGGGGTGAAAGAGAAAAGCGTGCGAAAAAAATTTTAAAATTATACAGTTTCATAAATTTAACCTTCTTACTCTGAATGGGTCTAATCACCCATAACTGTAATTTGCTTTATACGATTCGAACCAGGACTTTTTTCAAGAAAGTTAAATAACAGTGAAATTTTTTATCAAGATTGAGCAAAATTTGAACAGGGTAGGAAGGTTAATAGAGTTTCTGATTGGGTCTTTCAAAGGATCTTACAGTTATCTATTATTTACTAGATATAAAAATTTTAAAGAGTGAACCAGGTGAATTCTGAGATCTATTAATGAGGCACGAGAGTAGACCTCCGGGAAAGGAAAATTTCAAATATTTTCCAAACACCTTATGGCCCCACCAGTGGCCGAGAGATTCAGCCTCCGAAACTGGTAGAGGCAAGTGCGGGGTTAGAAACCAATCGAGGTCGTCGGCCTAGCCATTTGGTGTTTTTCTTGGTTTTCTTCAAAATTTGGCATTCCTTGCATAAATACGAATTAGATTCCCCTAAAAAGACCCCAACGGAGTGCACCCCTATTTAGAGCGCATACATAATTGGCTGCCACACAAACAAACAAGCCAAACACCTTAAGTGAATCGAAAATCCATCCGAGCAATTTTAAATATTATGAATCTTTCTTCACTCTTTCTCCTAGTTTGCTTTATAACCATAGGAAAAACAAACTGCATTTTCTAATTTAGCTCTTAAGCTACAGCATGATTTAACTTTACTTGAAGGCTTAACCGAAAGTGAAACTCTCCTTTGGCAGCCCATTGCCGTAATCTGGAGTGAGGGGAGCCGGAGATGAATTTTTTCATTTGACTTATCGTTTTAAAGATTTTGGAGGGTATATTACTAAGCACCCGCCCCCTCTTATTTTTTCCACCAATGCCCTTTGAGTACTTTTCTAACTTTGGCTGCGAGCCCTCCTGGGATACATTATTAAAAATGCCTGTGATCGTTTATTCAAGTTACGCACTTTCAGTGTGCCAACCCCACTTTATTTTACAAACATTTCTTCTGAGACATATCATTGGCGAAGCCTCACAATGCTTACAAATTTTATGCGTCTCTGGTGCCCTATACCCGCTTTGCTCCCAAGGGAAATTTTTTCTAAATTTTGCCGATACCCCTCATTGTTGAAAAGTCCTAGGAGAAGAAATGAAGATTTTTGCAGTGCGTGTGCAACACACCTGCTGTATTTCACTTTAAGCAGTGATAGCCGGTTTACACTGCCTGTGTTCTAGATTTGCATTGATGGAACGCAGTAAATGCAAGGAACCACTATGTGCCGAAAAATGCTTCCCGATAATTCTCATGTGACATATCGTTTAAAAACTCTTTAATCTGTAATTGATTATACATTTCATGCGCCTTTAATGCTCTGCCCCAGCTTAGCCCTCCGGAACACATTTTTCTAAATTTGGTTACACCTGCGATGTGGTATAACATTGGAAAGTAATATGGTCTTTTATTCATGATATGTACTGCTGGGATTCCGCCCCCACTGCCACACTAAAGGGATGGGAGCAATTTTTCTAAATTTTGCTGACACATCTCATCAACGTCCTGCGACTTTTTATTGATACTATGCACTTCCATCCCCTCCAAAAACTGTGCCCTGCCGGGAAGAACTTTTTTAAAGTTTTGCTAGAACTCCTTATATGATATTTTGTTCAAAATCCTTAGGAAGTAGAAATGAAGATGTTTGCAGTGCGTGCACTGCACTGCTGCTATCAAGTGCACAGCGTTGTATTATTTTTTATGAAATCTAGTTCAATAATAAATCTTTATAAATTTTAAGTTTTCGTTAGTGAATATTTTCAAAGAAATGCATAATTTAAATGTGATATACGTTTTGTTTGTGATACAAACAAAATAAATATAAAGGAAACGTATATAATTTTTAAAATATTAATTTCGCTATAGTAAATATTTTCTTAATATGTAGACGGTAAAAAAATTTAATCTATACTTAAATATCCATGTAAATCCACACAAAAGTAATTTGGACTATATGCATTCAATATAAAATAAAAGACTGTACATGACTATAGTTTTCTTAAAACAGAAAGATGTCCATAACGTACATCAAAAAGAAATAAATATTACATCATTCTTTCATTTCTTATACCATCAAAAGATCTCTGTTAAGTCTTTTTATTGGAAGATAAAAATAAATGTTAAACACCTCTTTAAAAAATAAGTTTTTGAAGTTAATTTAGTACTTCCGTCAAGTCTTATTCTGCATCCTGTGCATATTTATCATGCTGTTTTGGAGCATTAAATGTTTGAAATTAAGAAACCTTTCATAATAAGTAAAATTAGTAACTGTTCAGGAATCTGTAACGGCTTTGCACAGCTTTTTACACCATTTTTATTTCTCCATTATTACGAGTTGTACTGATACGTGTATTTCAGGGAAATATTTCCATTGCGGCTTTTGTTTTAACTATTGTAGAAATTAAAAACATTTCAATTCGATGAAAATCACTTAAATTAAGTAAAATTTGTTTGTGTTTTTGAATGTTGTAATAGAACTATAATAGAATACAGCGATAGACACATGAAGTAATAAAGGAAATAAATCTAAAATGTAGATTTGTCTAAATTAATTAGCTATATTGTATCAAATTAAACAAACATATCCATTTTATTTATACGTAGGCTGTCCAAAAAGTAATAGGACTAATTTTGGTGTCACGAAACCATTCATTGGAATGTTAATTTGTTCACATAAAAAAAAGTTTGTTGTCTGTATTAACAAAAGCTGCCGATATACGACGTGTACAGGCTCATGTTCCTGAATATCACGTGATTAAACTGAAGTGTGTTTGCAGTTGCCAGTTGTCGAAATGGAAGAGTCCATTGAACAACGTTATGTTATTAAATTTTGTGTTTGTCTGCAAAAATCAGCATAGGAAACCTTTAAAATGATAAGTATTGGTTTCAGTGATGAAGCAATGTTGAGGACAAGTATTTTTCGCTGCCATAAAGTGGAAACAAAGCCAAAAAGTGGAAGATATTGACCGTGAGGGACTACCTTCTATGTCCATCATGTTTTGCAGCAGAACAATGTAGAGATTTTACCATACTTTTCATACGTGCGATTCCTTACTGTTTATGCAACTTAAGAAAACATTACGGGGCAAACATTATGCAAGCAACAAAGCATGTGTTGAGGCTGTGGATGCGGTTTTGAAAAAGATCTCAAAAAACGTACTTTTACATGTTTTAAGAAGGGGGAAGAACGTTGGGATAAATGCATTACGTGCCGCGGTTGTTATTTTTTTTAAAAAAGACCATATAAATGATGATGATTAAAGGTATTCTGTATTTTTTATAATTTTAGTCTTATTGCTTATTGAACAGCCCACGTATTTTACTTTATGATAGAAAAACAAAATAAACAGATTTTTACTACATCTGGAAAGGGTTTCCTAATTTAAAATTACTATCTGATAATGTGGGCTGATAGTGTTCACATATTTATGTAAATTTCTTCCTAATATTGTATTACTTGGAAAATCTACTTTAATATTAGAACTAAATTAACTTAAAATACTCATTAATGAATGTCTTTAATACTGTCAGAGACAAAGTAGTTGCTATTATACTGATGACACCAGGATTTACGAACAAACTAATTTGGAATTCAGTGAAATTTTTTCTTTGTATATATTATGAATAAAAAAAAAATTCCTCATATAGTGATTCATTTAAGAATTAAAATTCAGTTGTAAAAATAATAAGTCACATACTAATTTACCACTATTATCTGAGATTAAATGAGATGATGATATAAAAAAAACCTTTTTAAATTAAAATAATAGTCCTTTTCAAAATTTTATCATTTCTTGTGTCATAAGAGGTATTCAGCTGTAGGTAAACCAGCAGAGGTAACTTAAACTCTCTGATTTATACAATATTGTGTACACCCCATATGACAGTCAGACAGAGAACAGAGACGAACGAAACCCAAAAATCAAAACCAAACAATTAATTTTATTGCAATATCTTTTTTTTCCTGCGTGTTTTAGCAAAGTAGAAACAATAGAATAAAATTACTCTATCAAACAATAATTTGATTGGATAGAATAAGTTCAATAAAATATTTAAAAACTCAAAAGAAAATTAAGGACACTATTTTTCCTGCTTTACATCTTTTACAAAATCAAAAACTCTTTAAAAATAATTTTTGTTGACAGACGAAATTTATGCACAAATATGATAACATAAAAGAAAGAACGTAAATTCCTGGAGTTAATTAGCTGTTTGCGTCTAGTACTAGCTTATATGCTATACATATTCTTCTTGCTGTTTTGTAGAACAATTAGAATCAGGAACGTCTACTAAATTCTGATGAGTATACACGCTTTTTTATTTAGTTATTCCCTCATCGCTATGCAAGCGATGTATACGTGTGTTCCATTTAAAGAAAATGTTTTCACTACAAATTTTCTTCCTAAAGAAAGGGAAACATTTTAAGATAGTGAAATCATTTCATTTAAGTAAATATACGCAATGTTTTTAAGTGAAATGTTATATTAATCTCCGTGTGATTAAAAGATGATTCCTAAAAATTTCAAGCAATTTGAAGCAATTTCTCATATTTTCTTTTACTTTTAAACGACGATACTCAACTTTTGTTTTCTTTTAGATAACGCATTACCGTTATTTAAATAAACAAATCATTTTCTTTATATAATTATGTAAATAATTTATTCAAAAGTTATTTTTTTAGAATATAGAGCGATATAAATAAGTGATCATATGTCTACTGTGATAATCATTTTTTCTTTTCCTTACAGATATATATAGTCTCTACTTAAATCAGCAAATACATGAATTTCGTATAATTATATAAATAGTTTATTCAAAAGTTTTTTTTTTCTAGAAATTAGAGCGTTATGAGTAAACACTCGTGTAAACTATGACATTCATCTTTTATTTTACTAATAAATTACTTATGGACACTAGTGAAGATACTTAAATTAGAAACAAAGATACAGTTTATATCATTATTTCTTCGAAATTTATTTTTCTGTAACATATTCATCTATAACAATATGAGTAAGTGCTCATAGTATTTTCTAATTCATGGCAAATTTCAGTGTGTTTTCAAATTCTACTTTTAACATTTTAATTAAACTATTTTAAATATTTTTTTTTGAAAATATTTTCAGTGAAACCTAGTACTTCTGATTGAGCGGATTTATTCTGTTTTACTAAGACATGTTTAAAATATAACTACAAATAATCAGAAAGATATTAAGAAGAAAATAATTTCAAAATGTTTTACTTCTATTTTATATATATATATATACTTGTATGTTACTGTAAAATTGTATCTGGAAAATTAAGCCATGTTGTTTATAGTGTATTACTGCCAAAATAATTAATATTTTTTTATTAGCTTTAATAAATAACCAAAGACACCAAAGAATTAAAAAAGCAGTTTTTCTTAATTTTATTCATCTCTGATTTCAATTCATGATGCGTTGATTATATGGATCCATATATTTTCTTATCATTGAAGGGAAGCATCTTAACAATTATGGGTAGAACTATACATTTCAAGGAGATATATCTGTCCGAGGTGGAACAGCCGGTTAGTAATGCTTAAAAATAAAGAAGGCATTTAACTTATTACCCACTCTGTAATCTTTTTACCAAGGTAAATATTTTTTTCCTAACTGTGTTATATGTTTCCAGTTTTGAACTCAAGTCTTTCGCTGGAAGTTTCAAAAAGTAAAATTTTATTATTGCAATGTAATTTTCTTCATTAACAGATTCTAAACAATTTTCTTTTGAAACTTTACATGCATATATATTTTTTAAGGTAAAAATGAAATTCTGGTAATATGGATAGAGATCCATAAACAGGTCTGAGTTTGAAAAGCCTACACAGGTCAAGTGGTTCTACTATCTGTTTTAATCAATTGATCTCAGTATTGGAGTAAAAGCAGGTTTTATTCTGCTTAGAAAATTACATAAATATTTTGTTATTTTTCTGCAGTAACCAAACGAAGATGCCAAGTGACAGAAAAACTCCTAAAAATGTTCAGGCAACATTGTGCTACATGTTTCGTCTTTCATTCGGCAGTGCCGCTTGTCCATTAATATAGTATGAATATTTTTTTTTCTACTATCAATCAATATGCTTGTAATTTTTCATCCATCGAAATCTTCCTCCTCCTGTAACTTCTTCCCAAGTTCCTTTTTATGTCTCTCCTGCTGTTGATCTTAGCGATGAATAATTCTTATTTATGTTCTCACAGTTCTTGCGCATAATTCAACCCTGAAGCGAAGATAAAGTTCTTAATGCAATTTACCTATGTGACAAACTGTTCTAAAAGTGGTGCGGGCTCTTTAAAACGTTCGCTGCCGCTTACACTGTAAAAAAATTTTGTAAAATTCCAGTAGATGTACCGTAAATTTCACGGTACTTCCACCATTTTCACTCTTTACGGTATGAATACCGTATTTCTAAGGTATATTAAGTGTAAAAAACAGTTTTTTGTACTGTTTCGATTAAAAACGGTATTTACACAGTAAAACTATAATTTTTCCGTAAAAACTCGGTATTTATACCGTAAAAAAATTATTTTTCAATAAGGAAAACGACATTGTAAAAATTTTCGTAGCATTTCTATAGATGTACCTAAATTTTACGGTACGTCTACTGTTATCATTCTTTACTGTATGAGTACCGTATTTCTAAGATATATTAGGCATTAAAAAAAACCATTTTCTGTGCTATTTTGATTATAAACAGTATTTATACCATAAAATGACCAATTTCTGTGCTATTTCAATTATAAACGGTATTTATACCATAAAATGATTGTTTTTCAGTAAAAAGGCGATATTTATACTGAAAAAAATTATATTTCAGTAAGGGAAAATATGGTATCCTCGCCTCGGTGTACGGCATTCTCTCAAGCGATGTTCTTGTTGTTGCTAGGTAAATGCGCGCAGGTCTGAAGAGATGGGGGGGGGGGAGTGCAGCAGTTAACTTGTTTTGGAGTCCAAAAATCTCAAAGGGTCACAACTCCTGCAATACACACTGTTTATTATAATTTTTATGGATACCATTATGTAACAATAAAAAAAAAGAAAGGACTGTATTTACTTTTGTTAAACAGTATTAAAGAAGAATAGATAATTATTAGAATATATAATTATTATCTTTAACTACAAGAAAATAAATAATGTAATTTATGAAAGATGACTAAAGTAGTCTACAAAGTAGAAGAGGCTTTATTAAAGATTCACATGCATTTTATGTGTCTTGCGTGTCTGTGTAAGGGGGGGGGGCTGATTCTGGGCCCGTCACGGTTCTCGACGGCCTGAATAGATGTCGTCTTTCTAGTGGGAACTTTTAATCTGTCATACTGAATGATGTCAAATCCATCCTTAATTTTTATTGGAGAATTATAGAATTCATAGAAGTGAAATTCTAAGATTTTAAACTAGTTTAATTAATCACTTATTCATAATCATGCATTTGGAATTGTAATATTATGTACGATTGAATGTATATACCAGTGATATTCTTATATGTTAAAAGGGTTTGTTCACCTTTGTGTATGCTCTTTGTGTTTCATTCAGTTGGATCCTCATACCGGACGTGCAGGACAAACAAGTATGTAACATTTTAACTATTTTTAAGTGAAAGTAACTATTATGCATGTATTTTTATTACATTTTTAACTTGCATTAGTTCTTAATAAACTTCTTCTTTACTGTTATATATTTGTCTTATTAATTTATTTTGGGTTTAAAAATTATGACATTAATAATTAATATTTTTTTAGGTATGACAAATAACAAATTTTTCAGCTAAAAATTATTTGAAATTAAAAGTTCTTAAAAAAAAATCTAATAATACAATGTTAAAAATTTCCGTGGTGGAATTTCAAAGTGGAGTCTATTCATGAAGTAAAATAAAGAGAAGCACCGAAATATGGTACTGCTTTTTTTTTAAAACTCCAAGCTGGGCAACACGAAGCATTTTACCTTTTTCTTTTTCCTTATTCAGCGACACACTAGTAACACGCATGTTCACGTTCTCTACAATTCTAATGTATCGAACGTCGCCTCTCTCAAATAATGAAGATCGGCGGCTAGTAAGTTGTCTGTTAAAAAAAATGATATGGTATAACGTACCGTGTGTGCTCAGATGGTGAAATTTTGGGGCCTATAAAGACCCATCCCCCGCGAATCCCCACGTTCAAAATTTAGACAAAATTATCATAAAACTAGAAAAAAATACATCCTTATCAGAAAAAAATAATAAAATACCAAACAGTCAGTTGGCTTAGATTTACGCTTAAACCACCGGTAAAACTGCCAACACCGGTCCTCTTTCCTCTACCAACCTCATAAATAACTAAAATTCAAAAATCTTTTTCGCTTACATTGTTAGAATTTTATCGAACTCAGACCCCAATCTCGATGAGCTCAGGAATTTCGTAATTAACAATTCTGTTGATCTAATCCTTAAAAAGATGGTGAAGTTCAAAAACTCTAAAAATCGCAAATCAAAATTTTAGAACCTATGTCACTCGACGCTCTTTCGCCATACGGCTCAGTATTGAATTCAGACACTTGTCTCCGGGAGGGACTTCTGTGGCTCCGGGGGGGTGGGGGAATGAAACCTTTTTCCCCAGTGAAAACACAAGAACTCTATTTTTCCTGGGGGGGGGGCATTTCATTGCACTGGGGGGGGGTTACCTCTGGGGCACCCCATTAATTCAACACTGATATGGCAAGACTGTTATTTTTGTTAAAAGAAAGGTCTCTCATTCGGTAACTCAATCTCTCCCCTCCAAATTTTAGAAAATTAAACACTAAAAACCATTTAGACAGTTTAAGTTAATTCACAGTCTCATCCATATGTCTTCAAACCTTGGACAATCCCCCCTCCCCCGATCTCTCTTCAGTCCGGCTTGGATAAATTATTCAGACTAGATGTTGAATGATATTTTCAGGTTACTTCAGTGGTCATCAGTGGAATTTTGATGCAAACACTACCACTGATGTTTTTAAAAGAAATAGTCGATGCCTCCTACCCGATTCAGTATGATCCATCGGATGGATCGACCTTGCTCAGTTAAAGATGTCTGTAAAATAATGATTCCCTATTCCCTGATTTTGCACTCACTTTACCATATTTCAAGTAAATTATAGAAACGCGGTTAATTTACAAAAATTCCATTCGACCAGTAAGGGGCTAAGTGCAAATATAACGTTATTTACTTTTTGGTAATTTTGGACCCTTTCCCTCCCTTTGAATATTATACGTTACTTCCATCAAACTCCCTGGCCCGGTAATGATATCGTTATCAAAGTGTAAAAATTTTTTTTAGAATTTAGTTCTTTTGTTTTGAGTAACATACAAAACGGGTTAAATTTATTTTTCGCAAACTTTATTGATTCAATTGAAAATAATTTAATAAAATATCGCTTTATTCAAATAAAAATAGTTAACAAAATAAAAAAAAGATAATGTACTATTTTGAACAAAATACCACGTTACAGAGAAAAAGAGATAATTATAATTGGGTCAAAAATGATATCGATATCAAAAGGCAAATCCCCCCCCCTTCCCCTAGAGATATCTCACGATATCATGTGTCAAACCCTCCCTCCCCCCTAAAAGAATAATGTTATATATGCACAGCACCTAATAAAAAAAGTTAATATATCATTCTTGTTTCTAGTAAAACCATCGTAAATATTGACTGAGCAAAACATTTTCTTTGAAAATGTCTGATTATAGGCAAGATAATACAGAGCGTGATAGTTTGCTTTCGGCCGAAGTAATGGTGTCAGATTTTCGAGGCAAAAGCCTTCTTTACGGGTAGCGGCATAAGTTTCGTATTTACCAACCAACCAACAAATCTAATGGCGTCAGTTTGATGATTTCGGGCAATGGGGAACTTGAGATCCAGTTATTCATATTTAAGTAAGTTAATCGGCGTATTTCTTGTTTTCCTTTAACTTACATAATTAGATAACTAATTTGAACTATACATGTTTTAAATTGTTTTTTCTTAAAAGTATGTTATTCATTTCTTTGGCTAAGTTATATAAAAATTGGAAAATAAATTACTTTGATTATGAATAGTGCATGTTGGATTAAATTGCGTTAAAAATAGCAAACTGACATCTATAAAATTTTGAATATTTTCTGTTCAATATTTCAACTATTTCCTTTTAAATTTAATCATTTTTACTAGATAATTTGCGCAATATTAGTAATTTACATTTATCTTATTCAAAAGAAATAATTCGACTTATTTCATTCCTCCTTTTGCTAGACTGTCCCACTCCCCTCCACTATTGTTTTTATGTTAAACTGGTTATATAAACAACAGTGCTGCTTTTAAGTTTAGTTAAAATTATGGATAATGTATTATATTAGGTTTTCTAAAGATGGGAACTATTACAGCTACAGGTAAACAAGTCATTAATATACAGCAAATATTAAAATTATAGTAAGCAAATTTATTTTTTAATAAACAATTTTTTTATACAAATCTAAGTTTATGCTGAAAAGCAACTTTTTTCAACTGAAGATTTGGTTGTCATTGCTCCATCTCAGTGGCTTAGCTGGGATAGGTGATACCCAGAGCGGATGTAAATTGTGTTACCGCCAGCCACCATGGTGTCACCCCCCCACACACACACACCGATCCGTTATATTTTTTCATTCACAATTGTACGCTATTATAACAAATGACCATATCATTTCTCATTTACCTTTTGCCCTGCATTGAGGAAAAAAAACAGAGGGGCGAATTTTTACTTAACCCATAATCCGCTTGAATCAATGTGGTGCCTCTATGTCGAAGAAAATTCTTTCTTTTAAAGTTTGCTTTTGTTATCCACTCGTTGGATAGATTAGATTTTTGTTCTCTGGTGCAAATATCTTATTTAAACACACCAGTCTGCATAAAATTTCGACTTCTTTTAGAAAAGAAAATTAACTCTATTTCGTCGTACGCTAGAAATTTAATTTTATTTCAGAGTTCTTTTTCCAAATGGTGTAAGATTATACATATTTATTTTCAAATAAATATTGGGTGACACCCGGATTGGACCGCCCCCCCCTGCCTCCCACTAACTACGCCACTGCCTCCATCTAGTATTGTGATTGATGTTTAGAATAATACGTAAAGAGGAAAAATTTCTGTCCCATTCTATCCCATTCTCCATTACTAACTAATATTGTAATAAATATTAGTACTATTTATTACTAATATTAGAACTAGTACTAACTAATATATCCCGTACTTGAATAACATTAATTAATTAAAGTTTGAAAACATAGTATATTAACACACGAAAAAAATCATAAAAACCTGATTTAAATAAAAAGAATCTGATTTAAACAAATATATACATACGTATATATTTTTTAAACTATGATAGTTTTACTAATTTTGAAAATAGTGAGAAAATGGTGTTTATATTAAGACTTTTTTGGTTTTAAATATCTATAAAAAAAGACTTGTGCATTGATTGCTCTTAACCCGGGAGAACACGCCCTTACCCAGTGTTTGAATGGTTTTAACTTTGTCACCAATAAAATCAAAATATAACAACTACTTTATTTAGACAGAAACAATTCATACAAATTTTGTGATAAAATTAGTTGAAGATTACTTTTAAAAAATTAGTGGTTACAATTGTAAAAACCATACGCACTCAGGGTCTTTTAGGCCCTGCGCGCGTCCTCCCGGGTTAAAATTAGAGTCATCGTCCTGTTTAATTTTATAGAACACAGTAAAAAGAGGGAGGGGGAGGAAATTAAGTCAATGTAAATCAATAAACCAGTTGATATGGCCCTTTTAAAATTCAGCTGGCATATTTGCAAATCTGATTTAAAAAATTCACTGGCAACTCATATCTATGTGTTATTACAGTATTTATGTTTTCACGAGTGAATTTCGCCGGAATTTCCAGGTCCGGCCCGGGCCCGGCCCGTTTAAATTTTTATATTTTAGGCCCGGCCCGGCCCGGCCCGTACAAAAATCAGCGAAAACAGGCCCGGCCCGTTTTGGCCCGTTACAATTTCTACGATTTCTAAAAAATTCAGATTTTTATCATATAACTAAGATTCCTTTAAAAAATACTGCATACATATCTAAGGAATGATTTTACAGTATATTTTACAGCAAATACACATTAACAACATTAATGATTATTTAGATTCTTAGGCTTTCAACATTCGAATAAAGATTCATTAAAAAATTAATATGGCTCAGAATAAAAGAAAAAAGAAAGAAAGCTAAAAACATCGTTAATTTTGAAGCTCTTTAATGAAAGAAGATTTATAAATATATTTCTATATCATTTTATTATAGATTTCAAATCCAAATTCATTCTTAAATTCAAAGAAGCTCCTTTCTGATACATTTCTAAATTCATTTTTTTTTTTCTCAGAAACGCATAAGGTTAGCAGATATATTTATTCAGAAACTATATAATCGAATGGCGTTATCCATTTTTTGATACAAGCAATTTAAGAATACTGCAAACAAATAAAATACTGTCAAAATTAGCGTTTTGAATAGAATTTCCGGAAGCAATAGCAAGGGAAGGGAGAAAAACCTGTAATCATTTGAGAAACTATTATATCTCAACAAGGTTATACAAGTATTTTATTTACCAAAAATGAAAAGCGCTATTCGATTCTAAATCCCTTCAATAGTTAGACTTATCACTTTTATACTTTTACAATTTAAAATTAATCAGAAAATGTGTCAAACTTTCGCATTATTGAGAAATTAATTTAAAAATCATCAAGAAATATATATCCGAAGACTAAGCTAACATAAGTTCTTTATCGCTGTTAATAATTTTACAAATCATGTTTTCTGCCAATAATTAAGTCTAGTACCGGTCCGGCCAGTCTATATGTAGAAAAATAATGCAAGGGTGATCTCGGACCGGCATGAGTCAGCTAAAAAAATATTAAAACGGGTTACACATAATGTAATTCTCCGATGCCGATACACTGTGCATTTTTATATTGAGGCTGTCAAACTAGTATGGCCACATTTATACTTATTCTCGTTAAAACCATTTTCGTTGAAAATAGCTCATATTCTATCGTTTTTGCTTAAATCTTCAGAACGGGCCGGCAGGCCCGAAATTTTTTTTTATCGGCCCGGCCCGGCCCGTCTGGCCCGTTCAATTTTTTTGCCGGCCCGGCCCGTTTATGTTGTTTGTCGGCCCGGCCCGGCCCGTTAGAAAATTCGAAACGATTCCGCCGGGCCGGGTACGGGCCACGGGCCAAGCCCGGGCCCGTGCAGACCTCTAATGCCCCTCCCCTTAGTTGATATAAATGGGATTTTCATGCAGAATTAAGTGTTCGTTAAAAATTTAGATTAGGATCATTCTCATGAGGCGATTCCGTGACTGTTATTAGGTGTTCATTGAATAAATATAAATAGGGGGAACAGGGGTTCTAATGCCCCCCCCCTTAATTTATATAAATGAGTTTTTCAACCAGAATTTTCAGATTTCGTTCAAATCTCTGAATAGTTTTGGAATTTAATGGTTACGTATAAAAGAGAGGAATAACTCCTTTTAAATTATATAAATGCTAAATGGGTTTTTATTAAGAATTATCTCATTTGCTCTGAATTTTGGATATAGATTTTTTATATGATAAAGCATGTCTTTGATAGTATAGGAGGTTCAATGATTAAGTATAAAAAAAGAGGAAAGGGGAGAGCTGTTTCCCCTTCTTAATTTTTTTTCGAACGGAATTAACCCTTGAAAATATAAGGCTTTAATGTACAGTTAGTATTTGTAGCCTGTGAGCTCAATGCCATCAGTTTAACTGGGCAGTATTCTTTATTTTAATTTGTCTTTTTTGCACACAGAGTTTATTGAATCGGATTTAAGTCTTTGTGTTAAAAATTTACTTTCTGGTGAACTTTTTTTTTATTTTTATTATTATTTTTTTTAAATTTGGATGGTAAAAATAATGATGAAATGTCTGATTTTGTGAAAGAGCCTATTATTCAATGAATTTTTTTTTTAAATAGGCCCCAAATTTTGCTTTGATTGTGCCTGATTACGTAAGTTTACATTCAAAATCTTTACATCATCTTTACCTTTCTGCTATAAGGCTTGCAATATGAATAGTGATTGCAAAAAATAGTGGATATGACTGACTAGGGAGGTGCACGAAGTGTGAGTCACCTATTTTGACAAAAGTGGTATCGTTGGAAAGATCTCATCGAGAGCAGCAAAAAACTCAATGGAACTACCCGTCGCAAATGAGTCGTTATCGAGATATCTCACAATATATGTGACGCAACTTGCGCATACTTAATGGGCACCGTAAAAAATTTTAGTCTCGATTTTAACTAAAGTGTTATCGTTGAAAAGATATCATCGTGAGGATTAAAAAACTCAAAGGAATCACCCGTCTGAAATGAATTGTTTTCGAGATATCCGACAATATGTGTCACATTTTTAATACACACTTCTAGGAAATTGCATTAACTAGGGAAGAGCAAAAAATATAAGTAACCAATTTTGACAAAAGTAATATCGTTGGAAAGATCTCATCGAGAGCTGTAAAAAACTCAATGGAACTACACGTCGCAAAAAAGCCGTTATCGAGATATCCGTCAATTTATGTCACTTAACTAGTGTACACTTAATGGGGGACCGTAAAAAAATGTTTTCTCAATTATAATGAAAATGGTGTCTTTGCAAAGATATCATTGTGAGAAGTAAAAAACTCAAAGGAACAAACCATCTGAAATGAGCGACTTTCGTGATATCCGACAATTTCTGTCACTTAATGCAGTTTCCTAGAAGTGTGTATTAAAAATGTGACACAATTTGTCGGATATCTCGAAAACAATTCCTTTCCGACGGGTGATTCTATTGAGTTTTTTAATCCTCACGATGATATCTTTTCAACGATACCACTTTAGTTAAAATCGAGACTAAAATTTTTTGCGGTGCCCCATTAAGTATGCGCTAGTTGCGTCACATATATTGTCGGATATCTCGATAACGACTCATTTGCGACGGGTAGGTCCAGTGAGTTTTTTGCTGCTCTCGATGAGATTTTCCAACGATACCGCTTTTGTCAAAATCGATGACTCACACTTCGTGCACTTCCCTACCCTCATAGCATGCATGTTCACAGTGACGTCACAAGGACGTCACTGTGAGTCACATTGGTCACATCACATCTGTGACGAAAATGCCACCACTCAGTGACGTCACAATGTGACTAAGATGTGACTTTCTAAAAAAAGTTTCACAGTTCGTCACAATGTTAATGTCAAAGTAGTCACAAATGACACATTTTTCACAAATTGGTCACATTGTGACGTCACAAGGTGGTCACAATGTGACGTCACAAAAAAGCTCTAAAACGGCCATAACGACTTCACATTTTAGTCACTGTGACTTCACATCGACGTCACGTGACGTCACATCGACAATCGATGGTCACAAAGCCACAATGTGACTTCACAACGACGTTGCAGGTAGTGAGTATCAGCATTTTTTATTGCACAGTCTAGATCATAGTTTCTTATTTTAATTTTTGAAAAACAAATAAAATCAAACACAAAGTCGATATTTGATTTTTTTTAAATCAAAGTCTTGATACATTTCTTGTAATATTTCAAACCCATAATGGTAATAATAATATAATGACTATTAGTTATTACTAATAGCATAATTTTATTTGTAGGTACATTTAACTCACACATAATCTAGCTAAAATAGCGTCTCAGTATTATCATTGTTAAACGCATGCTTTTTACTTATTTCTAGTTAGAATTTTTTTTAAACTTTTTAACCTCTCTTCCATTCTCCAAATAAACAGAGTTTTTTAATTGACTTCTTTTTCATACCCTGCCCTTCATTATAATTACAGATTCACTGTCGCGAGATGCCACACGCGGCTAATTTTATGCTGCGACCTGTAACTTTCGGTGCTTAAGGGGGTGCGGGAAACAAAAATATTCAAATTTTATTAAACAGTTTTATTACATTAAAAATTCTGCTTAAAATTACGTTTAAAACCTTGTTTCTATTTTAACTGTAACAAGAAATATTATTATTTTCTTTTTGGTTTCTTTTTAAAATCTAGTTTTCAAAGCAATCGTTCTCATAAAAATGACTTTCTGTGAAAATGCTTTTTTTCTTCATGAGTTTTTTCACCATTTCTTGTATTTCAATTACTTTAACCCAATAGCGGTTTTAAAAAATCTTGTTTAAATTTGGAACAAATCTTTTTCAATTGTTTTATATTAATTTTGTTTCAGCAAATAAAAAAAAAAATTAATTTTGAAAATATGATTTTAAAAAATTACATTTTTTTTAAAATTTTTTACTTTAAATATTTTTTTAATTTTATTCAAATTAATGCTTTTAAAATTCCTAAATCAGAATTAAAGCTTATATATTTCTGTTTATATAAATGAAAAGAAATTCTACAAATAATATTTCGAGTTATAACGATTTTAAATTACCCCACTTTTTAATAACTACTAAATTAAAAGAAAAAAAAATTATGAGAAATTATGTCACGTGCTTTTGTTTCAAAATGATATGGTTTACCATCAGAAAAAAATTTCAAAATTTTAACTGAATAAATAACAATTACTTGATAATGTGTGCATTGTTGAGAGAATGTATTAAATTAAGGATTTCATTTCCGACAATTCCATTTTTGTTTAAACACATAGCCTACACTAGGCTCGGTAAGAAATTTTCAATCTAAATATTAATTCTATGGTATTGTTATTTACAGACCCCTTGCGCCCCCCCCCCTATATTTTTAAATGATTTTCTTTCACACAGGGTGCAGTACGTAAATTTTACTGTGCATTTCTACTTTTTCAATTGTTTGTTACAGTTTTAGGTAGCTTTCATTAGAAAAAGTAAAAAGCTATCTATATTGCAACCGTCCGAAGAAAAGTACTTCCGGAAAATTTTGGTATATTTTCATCGATCATGACCCCCAGACCCCAAAACCCCTCCGTTCAAATGTTGACATATATATATATATATAACTTTAAGAGGTGATAGTACACATCAAGACAAACAATATTGAATGGGAAACTAAGGGACCCAAACGTCTTTCGAAGAGAGATAGGTGCCACTAAAGTTTAGGAACCAAAATTTCAAATAAGCATAAAAAACGGAAAAATTTGTCGATTGATTTGCGGTTTTCACTAAAACTACTCTTTGTAACAGTATTTTCTTTAGAATAAGTTGTAAAGATAAATTTCAAAAAATGCCAATAGAGGGCGCTTTAGACTTTGGAGTAACAAACAATTATTTTTTGCCGTTATTTTTGCATCTCATTAAATGTTTTCGGAAGCTTAGACTTAAACTTAAATTTTGAGCTCAAAATCTGAATAGTTGTGAGTGCTTAAGTAGCGCAAACTGAACTGTGTTTGGAGGTTCAAATTTCAAATGATTATAAAAAACGGAAAAATTGGTCGATTCGTTTGCGGTTTTTGCCAAAACTACTCTTTAAATCAGTCTTTTCTTTAAAACAAAAATTATAAAGATAAATTTCAAAAAATGCCGATAGAGGGTGCTTTAGACTTTTGAGCAACGAACAAGTATTTTTTGCGGTTATTTTTTGCATCTCATTAATTTTTTTTTAAAGCTTAGACATAAACTTGAATTTTGAGCGCAAAATCTGAATCACTGGGAGTGGTTAAGTAGCGCAAACTGAACTGAGTTGAAGTGGAGGGTAAGTTCAAATTTCAAATGATTATAAAAAAAAGAAAAAATTGGTTGATTCGTTAGCGGTTTTCCTTTAGAGAAAACCGCAAGCAATTTTCTTCAGTATTTCCGTGAGTATTTTCTTAAAAATAAATTTCAAGAAATTTCGTAAGAGGGCGCTTTGAACTTAAGAGTAACCAACAGCTATGTTTGACCGTTATTTTTTGTATCTAATTAAATACTTGCAAAAGCTTAGACTTAAATTTTGAGCTCGAATTCTGAATCATTGGGAGGGGTTAAGAAGCGAAAATTGAACTGTGTTCAGGAGTTGAAATTTATCCCCCCCCACCTCAAACACAGTTCATTTTTGCGCTACCTAATTACTCCCAACGATTCAGAATTTGAGCTCAAAATTTAAGTCTAAGATTTTGCAAGTATTTAATTAGATACAAAAATTAATGGTTAAAAATAGCTGTTGGTTACTCTTAAGTTTAAAGCGCCTTCTAACAAAATTTTTTGAAAGTTATTTAAAAAATTTATTTTCAAATAAACATTTACATATTACACTGTAAAAAATAAATGTGTAAATTTACACACAAAAATGTGTAAATCGATGATACAAAAACGACATGTCTATATGTGTAATTTGGTGTGTAAAATACGCCAAATGTGTAAATTTCAAAATACACATTTTTATGTGTAATTTGATGATAAGTCCAAATGTGTAAAAGTTATCTGATAACTCTTGAAATACACACTTTAAAGTGTAAGTTGCACTGAAATACACATATTTCTGTGCAATATTTTTACACATTTATTAGTGTAATATTCTACTTTTACACATATTTTGTGTAATAGGAACATACACATAATCTTGTGTAATATACAACATACACACATTTTTGTGTTATATGCAGAATACGCAGATTTGTGTGTTAATATTATGTTCTTACACATATGTATGCGAAACATGCAAAACACACACTTTTGTGTAATTTTTAAAATACACAGATTTTTGTGTACATAGCTTTATTTTATGCTTTGACATGTAAATTGTGAAAAAAATAATGTTTTTATGGTTACGAAACAAAACTGCATAAAGAACAAACTCATCTAATACTTGCACTGTAAAAAATATCCGTTAATATACACAAACTTTTCCGTAAAATTTTACGGAATAGTTTTATTTTTCCGAGAAAACAGTAGTATTTCCGTATTTCCCACTTTGCGGTTAGAAATACGGAACTGTTCCGTTAATTTTTCCGAAACAGTAAATCTTCCGTTTTTAACAGCACATGTTATTGGTATTTTTAACCGATAAGTGTCGTGGCGCCATCTGTATGAGAAAAATAGAGAAAAACGTTATAGCAACATTTCTCTTTTTTTTTCTGTTTTAATAATAAAAAGATAGCATATTTTTACAATATTAAATTAATAACAGTAATAATAAGATTTATTAATTCTTTTTAAGTTTGATACAGTTAAGGAAAATTATTTTTTTTTTCAGTATCATTTTAAAATAATGTTTATTTAATCACAGTACAAAAAGTGTGTAGGATATTTTAGTGAGAAAAATATCTACTTTTAATTTTAATATATGTATTTTTTAATCTATTCAAATTAAAAAGTCCGCACATAAAATTTAAAATACATCGAAATATATTACCAAAATTATTATTATTTCGGCGATTACCTAAGTCATAATAATCAATAAATGTAATTAATTTTAATAACTCATATATGGGCTATTAAAATTAATAGTTACTAAAATTAATAGTTACTATAGTAACTATTTTTATTGAGTTTACAATAGATCGTCATACAAAATATTTGTTAAAATACATGCTTTTTTAAAAAGTGTGTTAGAATCCTTTTATAAAATAAATAAATTAATATGAATAATATTATAATAGAACTTTAAAACTCTTCCAAAAAATTAGGAAACAAAATGTTTTAATACTTTCATTCATGCATGTAATATTTTAAAGGCTAAACTTTATTTTATATAGCTAAAATTAAAATGCTAAATATTAGAAATTATAGAAAGAAAATCTGTAAAACATGATTTTGAACTATCCGCTCAATAAAAAAAAAAAAAAAAAAAAAAAAAAAAAAAAAAAATCTTTAAAAAAATAAACCCGCTTTCAAAATCTTGTCTTTACTTCATGAAATGCATCCGAAATAACTAAAGATATTTGAAAAAGTGTTTTGTGTAATCCTGGTGTAATGGTATTACACTGCTGTCTACGACCGAAGAGCTCCCGGGTTCGATCCCCATGGAAGGTAAGTCACATTTATTCACTGTTCTTTAAATTAAATGTACACAATATGTTCCTGATGTTAACGTGTCTTTCTAAAGTAAAGAATAAAAATCACAAAGGTGTTAGTTTGTCCTTGAAAAATTCTTTTAATTTTCAAACGAAAATTTTTGCATGAGAAAATATTAAAAAAACGGAAATATTTTGCGAAAAAACGGAACTATTTCTGGAATTTACGGAAATTTTTTTTCCGTTAAAAAACGGAAGTAGTACTGGCGTCTAGATTACCAGAACTATTTCCGTTTTTTAACGGGAAAATTTTTTACAGTGTGGCGTTTATTTTTTTTTTAACTAACTTACAAACAAGACCACAAATCACAATATGCCTAATTTACAAAAAACAGGGTAGTCTTAAATTATAATCTGTTATCTTTCTGTTAGAGTTGGTTTGAAGTCCGAAAATCATACATTCATAATTTATGATCAGGAATGTATAATTTGAGTATAGACAGTATGGAGACTGTTTTTTAAAATTAAGTTAAAAGTTAGAGTTCTTTCACACCATCTTACAAGTGTAGCAGCTTGTGTTATTTTCAATTTATTTAGAATTTCCTCTTTTTGGAAATTCATATAGATTTTTTCTCCATATTCTGAAAATGGCATAATTTTAACTGTACTTATAACTGATAAAATGGTGTTTTTTTTTATTTGTTGCGATGTACAGAGTGAAAAAAAAAACATATTTTTTGTTTCTTTTTAAAATAAATTATTACAAACTTTTTTCGTTTGGGCTAATTATATTTTTGCACTCTCTTTGAAAGCTTTTGCTCACTTTAACTTCCAAAGTTATCATCACACATGTAAGGCTCCACAGCTAGTATTTTTAACAATAACGTTCAAGCAGAATTTTCCTTTAATATAATTTGACCAGATGGGTGAAAAAGTGTCCAGGGCAGGATTCAAACCAGGGATTTTTAGCGTAAGCTGCCAGTCTGCCATTAGTTAGCTTTATTTAGTATAATTCTAGTTCTTTGGCTGAATTATGTCCGCCAGATTCATCCACGATAGCTCAATTAGTAGAGCATTGGCAGCTCTCATAAAAAATCCCGGTTTAAACCTAGGTCAAAATACTTTTAATTCTGTTGGAAAAATTACAAGTGATTTATTTAATAATTAACATAATCGTATTAAAATTAATAAAGAATTATTCTTTTATCAAATTACATGACATTTAACAGCAATATTTGTTAAAAATACTAATGAAATATTTCTGCTTAAATGTTCAAAACATAATCAAAATAAAATTTACATAAAATATATATATTCTTGCATTATACATAGTATGTTTTGTAATCTTTAAATTATAAGGATTATTGATGATAGAATTAAAAGATTATTGATTACTAGTGACTGAATGAAATTAATTTAGTATTTTAATACGCATTTTGAACGCTAAGTCACTAGTGATTATTTAATTACACAACAACTATAAAAAATATTAAATATAAAAAGGAAAACCGATATTAAGTACTTACATTTTATGCATTTTAATTGCATGGTATTATTCACTATAAATAATACATGCGATTATAATACAGTAGACGCAGTTGATACAGATAAGATGGACAGAGAAAATGGGATTTACACTAAAGTTGCAGTTATGATGTCACCAAAATCATCTTGAAATATATATATGCATAATATAGAAATATACTCTATATGGCGAACGGTGACCGGCCGCTTGCGATTTTAGATATTTTGTTAAATATCTAGAAAAAAAACATGAAAAATTTCCCTGCAACTGCAGGTGTGTGTAAACATAATAGTACAGACCATATATTATCATGAACATTTTTTCCCTTTCCCCCCATGAACATTTTTTCAATTTGGACCCGTCAACAAATTGAAAAAGAACGTATATCTTTTGGATAACCCTGTCAAAACTAATGTAGCAAAAGTGTTCAAAGTGTAGATTATGATTAAGTGGTTTATTGTAATTAACTGTGCTCCTTTTTGTGTGGATAGCATGTATATTCGTAGAGAAATTGCGTTTTTATAAAGAAAAAAAATCCAAATTTTGCAAGTTTTTTTGCTTATAATTTGCAGAGTTCTTAATCTATATATATAAAAGGAATTCTGAGGATAATTGAGGCACAGATAGGCTCTCATCCTCTATACCTTTTATTTATAGAGATTTTACACAGCTTAGGTAAACGCAGAAGAAATATAAAACAGATAATGTATTTATCACAAAAAATCGTCTGCTAAGAAAATCTTTTTTCATTTTGAACTCTATAAATAAAAGGAATAAAGCAGAAGAAATATAAAACAGATAATGTATTTATCACAAAAAATCGTCTGCTAAGAAAATCTTTTTTCATTTTGAACTTCTATAAATAAAAGGACAGATAGGCTCTCAAACAGTGAATCGTCGAATATAATTGAAGAACAAATGGAAGAACAAATGGAAGAACAAATGGAAGAACAAATGGAAGAACAGATGGAAGAACAGAAAGAAGAACAGATGGAAGAACAAATGGAAGACCTCTTCATTAACAATAAAAAAAGATATGCAAACGAAACCCCAGAACACCGAGAAGAAAGACTGGCGAAGAAAAGAGAGCAGAATAGAAAAAGAAGAGAAAATGAGACTGAAGAAAAGAGAAGAGAAAGATTAAGTAAGCAAAGATTAATAAATCGAAAGATTCTCAGCGATGAGACTGAAGAAAAGAGAAGAGAAAGATTAAGTAAGCAAAGATTAATAAATCGAAAGATTCTCAGCGAAGAATCAGAAGAAAAGCGTCGAGAGCGATTGTCCAGAAATGATGAGTATAAGAAAAGAAAATTATATGAAGAGAACGAAGAACAGAGACTTCACAGATTGAATGAAAAGAAATGTTATGATTACAACAGAAAATACATCGTCGTTGGATCTTGTTACAACAGAGCCTTCTTGCTATTTTTTGATGAACCCGGGCAACGCCGGGCAGAACAGCTAGTATATATATAAAAAAATCCTTTCAGAAAATATGACAAATAACATTTTACATAATACCTTGTAATCAGAATTAAAAAATAATAAAAATTGTATGAAATAATGAATATGTTTACTAAATAATTTTTCACTGCGCATGCGTGAACACTATCAAAATTTCACTTCCATATTTTGTTAGATAAATGTATAGTACAATTTTTTGAAAATCTCAAAAGCATAGCTTGAAAATTCTGAAAGTGATCGTCGAAGCTCAAAATCTATTGTTCTTAAAATGAAGCAAACAAATGGGGGGTTGTATCCAAATATAATAGTGCGTGCCACATTGTGTACTCTATATTGGCACTAAACAATGGATATATGGATAGAGCCCCTCATCTTTTTACTTTATTTTGAAAATAACGGATTTTAAGCTTATTCTATCTACGATCACATTCAGAATTTTCCAGGTATATTTTTGAGACTTCCACAAAAGTTGCTCTATACATATAGCTAACACAATATGCAAATAAAATTTTGATAGTGTTCACAGATGCGCAGTGAAAAAATTTTTAGTAAACCTATTTATTTTTCATACAATTATTATTATTATTTTAAATCTGATTACAAGGTATTGTGTACAATGTTTCTTCTCATAGTTTCGTAAAAGTGCATTATTTTATATTCAGAAATCTGAAAATTATAAGTAAAAAATTTGTCAAAATTTGGGACTCACGTTCTCATGTATACATTCCAAACACGATTATGTTCGATATATTTATGTATCTTATGTTCGATATATTTATGTATCTTTGTCATCGTATACATCTTAAACACAAGTCATGTAGGTATGCTTCACATATGATGACTGTAAATGAGCATAAATGTTATGAAACGTATAATTGTAATATATATTATTATAAAGTCTTATGTGCTCTATAATTTGGCAACCCATTTTCAAGAGATCGCTGCAACACATAAATACCTTAACAAATTCAAACTACTTCGATTCTAAAATGTACAATAAGTTTTAATGCTATTTGAAAAATGAAATAAAAATTTAAAAAAAAAGTAGCAAATGCTCCTATTTTCTTTTATGTATGTGAAGTAATCTTTTGACTTTTTCGATCTACTCTTATATTAACAATATTTCTACAGCTATCAAATGATACTTTTTTTAATTTTTAATTTTTGTTGTTTTTGCTAACAGTAGTTTTTGAATGTAATAAGCTTAAAAAAGTCTTTAATTTATGTAAAATATTTTTAACTATTTCAATCTAAAAATCACAAAAAAAGAAAGAAAAACAATGAATCGAAATTTGTTAAAAGGTGGGATTTGATATTGGTAGAAATAGTGTTAAGAAAACTACAGCATGTAAAAATATGAAAACGTGCAGTTTTATGTCAATTATTGTGATAAACAAGCTGAAACATTAATTATTTCAAGTGCTACTCAGTGTTGAAATTGCAAATATTTATTGGGGTGTTAAAAGGAATCATTTTAGAAATGTCTAAAATAAATAAATAAATAAGAATACTGATATTTTTTCCATATTTAAAATAAGCAGTAATTTATATACTTCACATCAACATTATCAATTTTCAAATGCAAAATAGTAAAAAATCTCTTTTTCAGCTATTTTCCATCATATTAAAAAATCTGCAAAGTTTATTTTAAAATTACGATGAAAAACTAATGAAATAAGAAATAAAACTTTGAAGTGAAAATTTATCTCAGTATCTCATGTTGACAATTCTAAGAACAATTAGGCTGACAACTGCTATGTTTGAAGATAACTCTTTTTTTAAGTTGACAGTAAAGGTAACATTGATTCTCATTGGATGAGTAACTTTCACTTTTTGGAATGTTACAGATATACAACGAGGTGATATAAAGGATTAATTCATTTTATATAAGAGTTTACAAGTAGTAAAGAAATATTGAAAACATTTTTTTTATTATTAAAAAATAGTTTTAATAACACATTGAAGAAAATACATTTTTATTTGTGAAATTATACATTTAATCCAATAACTCTTAATGTATGATAAAATAAACAACGATCGTTGTTTATATCACACAGCACCGCATCTACTCTATTTTGCCTTTAATGTGAAAATTTTAATTCGTTTTTCAAGTATGTATCTGGTTTGCTGGATGTTTTTTTTGCCAGAGCCATTATAAATCTAATACTATCATAAATAGTATAAAGGATTACAATCTACAATTGCGTTCTTAAAACAATGTGGTGAAAATTTTATTTATATAAGTTTATTAAAAATCAGATAATGTTTTTGCATGTGATTAAATAAGAAAAGAATAATTAATACAATAGCAAACGGTTAACTAATTTTTAAAGTAAAAAAATACGTAAAAGAACTCAGATCATAGGTATAAAACTAGAACAACATATTAGTTCATTATGATTATCACCAATATTTTATTTATAGGATTAGATGATAATTATAAAAAAAAAAAGAAATCCATTTTAATCATACCGTTTTCTAATAGCGCTTATGGTATATATATTTTGAAATTTATCTGTATAATATCAATCAAGATATAAAATAGGGTACATTTCGGTTAATCGGACGCCAATATTATATATGCAATACACATGCATATATACATCTATACACATATTGTATCTATATATGCATGCAAACAAATAAATATATGCTTATATATGTAAACATAGTTTCATATGTATTTATATATTTATATGTATATATATATATATGTATATATAACACTGGGGCCAAGTTAAATAAAAAGTACATAAAATAATAAAGCTATCCAGAATGAAAAGTAAGTAATGAAATACAATTATTACATTATTACAAAATTTTAAAAATTATGTTTGAAAACATTCTCTAAAAAGGCTTTTTTATTCAATAATTTAAATATCGTTAAATGTTTACTGATTACATAACCATTGATTGTGATGTTTTTTCATATACTTTTATAATTTATGAAAGCATGATCTTAACCAGTTATTTTTAAAAAGGAAACAAATCTAATTAAAATGCTATTGAAATCACAGTTTTCTAATCTTCTGATTAAAATTGTCACTAGGTAAATTATGTATTTCAATAATATAAACAACAAATTTATTAAACTAAATGAAGTTAATGAAATATTCAAATTTTAAAACATGTTTATAAGAAGTTAATTAAAATCTTTATAATTTAAAGAAAAACAAATAGCAAGAATAATTTCTTTCATACCTGCTTTTCACTGACATTCTTTATTGTTCGATTTTGTTGGAAAAGTAATAAATCCAATACATAAGCACAATAGCTAAGGCTGGAAGCATATACACCACGCCAAAACCAGTGTATTTATCTCGGACTTAAATATTTTGTATAAAGTATGATCTTGGAAGAACTGATCAGCAATTCATTGTTTAAATTACAAAATCCGTGTCAATACAGATCTATGTTGTCGAGAAAACTTTCTTGCATCCGTTCGAAAGCGTACTACATGTACTCTGTTTACTTTTATTCTACGGTTAGCCACCGCAGACGACTTTTTTTCCTAGCAGATGCAAAATGTGTTTTTAAAGAAGAAAAAAAAAATTTCTTTATCTGTCATTTTTTATATTAATTTCCTATTGAATAAACTGCTTGTGATCTAACTATTTTAAGACATTTCTGGGAAACAATAAATTAAAATTTGAAAAATTATGGTATCGTTGTAGAATAAATTGTGTACATTTATTTTACATTCAGAAAATGTTAAATCTATTTAAAATGTTTGTAAAAAGTGGCAAGCAAATTTTTAAAGAACAACTTAAAATCTTTAAACATTAACAGAAAAAAATATATACAACTATACTGTGTACTAATATATACAACTATATGTATACAACTATTTTTTATAGCATTAAAGCAGCTTTTCATTACAAAACGCCCCCCAAATCTTTGCTTTTCTCAATTAGATATTATTTTCTGCTGTTTCGATTTTAAGATAAATTTAATAAATCAGTACAAACTTACCGGATTATAAAAAAACAGAAGAAAAACATTATTTAAAATTCAAAACTAATAGATTTTTTACATCAATTTTTTTTTACTTATTTTATTATTCATATACAACACCAAAAAGCATTTTCATTCGAAAAAAATAAGTTAAAAATTCAAAGTTTTGAAATTTAATAGAAATAGAAATACTTTCGTATTAACCACATACCGAGGGTTGACAATAAACAAAATCACAAAATATTTTGCTATGTATAAGCAATTTCATTTTTTTACATAATAATTTTAATAGCTTAAGCGCGAGGTTTGATTACATGTCTATTACAGCTACGTTTTATTTATATACTTTGTTATACAAGTTTATTTATATGCAAGTTTTCAGTTTCGTTGCAGAATATTTAGCCGGAAATAAATGCTGATTTTTTTTTTTTTTATGGAAACATTTTAATCTTGTGTAATTGGACAGCATACAATAGTTTAAAAAAAAGAAACATGGTTTCAGATTATTTTTGAAACCATAAAAAACAAAAAATTGAGGCACGATAGAAAAAATTACATTTGAAGAAAAATTTCTTTTTCTATTTGATAGTGAAAAAATTTTAATTGTGCAATTGATAGAAGTTAAGAAAATCACAGTAAAAGTGAAATTTATTTATCAAGTGTTGCCACCGCCAAAGTCATATTACTGTTATTCACGAATGTGTTTTTCTTTATTATATAGATTTCTGTAAGTTTAACCAAATTAATTAATTTTCCATGGGATATAGAAAGCATTTGAACAAATTCCATAATAATAATAATAATAATAATAATAATAATAATAATAAATTATTTCGTGGATTATATACAAGATTATGTTTGCAGCATAATTTATAAATGTATATGGATTTAAATTGATGCATTTATATAGCATTTTTCTGTGTTAGAAAATAAATTAATGAATATACGTTCATTTGCAATGATTGAAACAAAATACATTCATATTCAATACCCACAAATGCATTAACACAATTCCGGAAAAAAAAAAAAAAAAAAAAAAAAAAAAAAAAAAAAAAGTGTCCTCTTTTTAAATAGTACTTTTAAAATTCACGTTGTGACTTAACAGCATACTGATGGTCGTTTGATCACATATGTGATGTGACTCGCTGTAACGTCGAAAAAATTTTCAAATTTGTCATAAACGTATTTTTCACATTGAGTAACGTACTTTTTGCAATTTTTAAATGTTTCCAAACAATTCATAGTTTACTTACAATGGGATTTTATGAGTGCAGACATTTTGGTTACAGATGGGACGTAACCATCGTGATTTGCAAAAATATGACAAAAACATCACTGTCACTATGGTTTTTATATGGGTAATGACTATGGATCGACCGAAATAAGTTTTTAAGACCGAAAACGTAACACAAACCAAATTTCGGTAAGCTTTCTATTTTCGGTTGAAAACGAAAAAAAAAAAAAAAAGATTAATTTTTTTAAAATTATTAATGCATAAATGAATGTATACAATTATTAATTAATTAAAGGTGTATTGAGGCACATTTTTATCAAAAATATAAACATGCATAAAAACTTATGAGTGTGTAGAAGCTTCAAACGAAAAAATGATATGAACGAAACTTTTATATTTTTTGACAACCAGTAATTATAAGCATTTAGAATAGTTAACTAACTAAGTAATTAATTGACCGTGAGGCATTAGCACAGATAATCATCCCATCTAGTTCACGACTGAAATACCAGAATTACTAAAAACTCGATTCGCATATTAAAATGTAATCGGTCTGCCAAGTCTTGGAAAACGTCTAAAAACCCGATTTCAGAATTTGACTCGTAGGTTTACTATTGTGTCTCCTGCTCTCAGTTCCCCATGTTTTTATACTTTTGGGTACGAAAAAACACAATGATAAACCTACGAGTCAACCGATAAAATCGGGTTTTCGGTCGGTTCCCACCAGGATATGAGTTAGTAGATCGGTCCCGTTTTAATATGTGAATCGATTTTTAACTAATTCTGAATTTTCATCCGTGAACGCGATGAGGTGGTTGTCTGTGCTGCCCCCTCCCGGTCTATAACAATGGAGAACAGATACAATAAAGGGTATTTATTTTTTAAATATACATAACTTTTCAGTTATTTAATGATTCTCATTAAAATAAACTAAAATACTACTACTTAAAAGTACTACTTAAAAGGGTTTTTTTACGAAACTAACTCTAAATAAATCGTAATAAAAAAAATAATCATTTTTCAATTTATAATTATTACTATTTTAGCAAAAATTTAAATATAGATGATATGCATACTTAAATAAATATTTGCCTCTTCCTCCCAAAAAAACTTTGCCATGCCTTCGCCTCCCTGTGATTGTTCTGAAATAACGCCCTTGTTTGAAAAATCTATCTTCGGTGCAGAAGTTTTCTGGCATTCTATGCCTTTGTCTAAAACTTTGTAATTTTCATATAAATTAAAATGTAATTATTTCATTAACGACATAGAATGATGAATCTTTCTGAAAGATCTTTCAAAACACTTCTGCGGTTTCAAACCAAATATTTTCTGCTACTGTTAGCTGTGCACAACTTTCAATGAGCAGCTGAAAAACACCATATGCGCGTGCATGTTTGTTTTATAATTTGATCAAAGATTTTGAATCATACATGACCGAGAATTATAAACAGTGGAAGTTCATAGTAATAACTAACAAGTTGGAAATTGGACGTCAAACGTGGTAAATGAAGAGTGTTTGTACTATAAACAAATTTATGCAATAGCTGTTAAGTTATGTAAAATTTGTCTTATGCAAAAATGCATGACTACAAAATATGAAAAATTATGTATCAATTACAGAGCAATCCAACTATATTACGCAAGTTAGAGTAAGGGCAGACAAATAAAATTCTTAAACATTTTCAACTATGTTTTAGAGTGTTAAAACGCCTACTAGATTGAAATTTGAATTTCAGAAATTTACACCCAATAGACTGTAGCATATTTTAATTCTTTTGTGCAGCCGAGTCCTTTGTTTACAATCTTTACATAAGTATAATGCCACTATTCAGCTAAAATTTAAATACGCTTAAATCTAGTGAAATCACCAGAGATTATCTTCCATAGACAGCCATGTATCTAATACCTTGCGTAGCCCTGTATATCATTTTTCTACATTCTATAAACATATATTGGTTTAGTAAATGCAGTTCAGCGTAAAAATACATAACTTATTTAAAAACCATATCTAAGTTATTATTTTCATATTCTGTAACTTGTACAATTTCAGTTGTGTTACCCTGTATATGATCTACAGCATTTATACACACAACGCAATCAGCAAAACACTTTGTTAAATTTAAAAGCTCATATCACTACTAAAAATGCACTTCTAGAAATCATCTCCAATATTCAGTATTTCGGTTGCAGTATAGTATCCGACATCTTTTGTGTGCCCCTATGATTACTGTGCACTTTCTATTATACAGGATGCAACTCACAGTAAATCTCGGCAACGTATATCAATTCCATTATATGTGAGAAAAATTAACACGGTTAAAATATGTCGAAGATAAAGTTTCACCCTATACTATTATGTAATGGAATTCTTTTGTGTGGCCCTGTAAATGAATAATAAACGTATTTTGCACCGCATATTGTAACAGAGTATATATTTTAGTACACCTCAGTAAATGCATATTAATTTCATTCATTAATTTCATTTTGTTTAAAAGGCAGTAATACCATCAAAATGCACTTAAACATTTTTTTTTTTTTTTTGAATTGGCCGTGATGTAACGGAAAATTTTTGACCATCCCTGTAATTAAACTAAAATGACTCGACAAAATTTTGCAGTAATTATATACTTCAAATTTCAAAGCATTCTGTTGGGTAGATTTTACTCTATTATATGCGTATGGATAAACGGACAGATAGACAGATGGAAAACGGACTGAACGGCGACTACGTGTGCTACCTATTTATATAATTACGAACGCATCTAAAAAGCATATCATTTAAGCGGAAACAGTTCAAATCAAGAAGTCATGATGAAAATTTCCAAAGTAAGAATGAAGATTTCTAGAATTCAGACAGTTTCGGTCTAGCCGAATTTTCAGCAGCATTTTTGCCGAAAACGAATTTTCGTTGAAACTCGGATTTTTGGCCGAAAACGAAAACGAATTTTCGGTCTAGCTCTAGTAATGACAATAAATGCAACTAAGATAATTTTTACATTTTTAATTATATATAACACACAAATTTGTGTAACTCCAAATATTTTATATAATTTACACATCTGTCTGAGTTTATAAGGCGGTAACAAATTGCATACTTGACTTCGTATGTCATATACACATAAAAACAGCTAAATTTTTGTTCAAAGTGTGTAATTTTAGAAATTTACACACACGTTTGTGTACACATAAGTATGTTTAAAATAGAATAACTCATCAATTTGTGTAAATCTAACCATTTTTCTACATTTACACACTTATCTGTGTTTTTCAAGTGATAACAAATTACACACTTATTTTAGTATGCTAAATACACATAAAAACAGGTAAATTTCAGAAAAATGTGTGTAAATTTTACGACAGGTGTGTAATTTTATAAATTTACACATATATATGGGTAAAATTAGCTGATTTACACATTTATTTTTTAGAGTGTACATACAAATTGACATAAAGAATAGTTTTAGCGAAAACCGCAAACGGATCGACCAATTTTTCCTTTTTTTATAATCATTTGAAATTTGAACCTGCCCCTCCCCTTGAACTCAGTTCAGTTTGCGCTACTTAACCACTCTTAGTGATTCACATTTTGTGCTCAAAATTCAAGTTTATGTCTAAGCTTCTAAAAAAAATTAATGAGATGCAAAAAATAACCGTAAAAAATAGTTGTTCGTTACTCCAAAGTCTAAAGCGCCCTCTATCGACATTTTTTAAAATTTATCTTTCTAATTTATTACCGAGGAAATACTGATTTAAAGAGTAGTTTTAGCGAAAACCGCAAACGAATCGACCAATTTTTCCGTTTTTTATAATAATTTGATATTTGACCTCTAAACACAGTTCAGTTTGCGCTACTTAACCACTCCCAACTATTCATATTTTGAGCTCAAAATTTAAGTTTAAGTCTAAGCTTCCGAAAACATTTAATGAGATGCGAAAAATAACGGCAAAAAATAATTGTTCGTTACTCCAAAGTCTAAAGCGCCCTCTATCGGCCTTTTTTGAAATTTATCTTTACAATTTATTTTGATGAAAATACTGACATAAAGAATAGTTTTAGTGAAAACCGCAAATCAATCGACAAATTCTTCCGTTTTTTATGTTTATTTGAAATTTTGGACCCTAAACTTTAATGGCGCCTATCTCCTTCGGAAGACATTTGGGACCCTTAGTTTCCCGTTCATTATTGTTTGTCTTGATGTGTACTATCACCCCTTAAAATTTTGCCCAATAGTTTCGATACACCCTGTATATATATATATATATATATGATTTTTGTCACGCTGTAACTATCGTATTTATGAACCGATTTGAATGGAACTTGGTATGTACATAGTACATAGAAATGGCTCGACCGAGTTCGTTGGGCAGCATCAGATGCCATCTTGTTTCAAAATGGTGTCCATTTAAGTTTATCAAAAATCTTTTAAATGTATAATGATGTACAAAGAAAAATTTAGAAATTGAGGAAATATTCTTTCTAAAGTGTTTGGTATTAATAATGAATTACGGAATACTTTTTGCTTTGTCTTTACCTTAAAAAGCGCGTGAGATATAGCAGTTTGGATTTTTAATGTCTATGACATTTTTTTAATCAATTTTCCAGCGACAGCCCTCGTATATATTAATCGATTTCGATGTGAGTGTGCGCTTGTACATGAATTAAGATTTCGACCAAGCTCATTGGATTGTTTTATCCATTATGTTGTTTTAAAATGGCATATACTTCATGATATCGTGGAATTTGGAGACTCTATAAATCGCTTAAAATAAAACCAGCTTCAATAAAAGATGACTAATTTATACAAATTCCCATTAATATTCAGTATTGCCAAAAACGAGTATTCAATCTTATATAATCGGACTCCACTAATTTGAGCTTCGTATGTTTGAATAACATAACTTAATTTAAAATAAATAAATAAGTAAATAAGGTATATGAAAGCTACCTTTTCCTCCCGGCACTGCCGGAAGGACTTTTTTATGTGCAAATGCTTCTACTTTGAAAGCAGTTCTGAAAATAAAACTATTTTCGCCTCTATTTTCGCTAAAATTTCACATAAAAAAAAAAAAAAAAAAAAAAGTAAAAATAAAAATACTAAAATACAAGTTAGAAATTTCTAAGAAATTTTCCCGTGAATTTAACATTAAATATTGGCATTTAGCCACGGGACTGGTATAGGTTCTTAAGAGTCATGGGAAGTACCACACTAGTCATGGGAAGAATCGAACACATTAATGTAAATTCTATGGGAGAGTTATTTTATAATATTTAACATGGATATAAATATTGTTTAGTAATTTCTGTGTAGGATAACTGAGGGCGATGTACCTACGGTAGTTTTTTAATTTTTAGATCTTAGTTTTAGACTTTTTTTTAGTTTTACTTCATTTACAGAACTGGTTTGGAAATTGAAACTACTCAAATATATATAAAAAATCTATAACTAAAATAGGAAAATGAAAAGTAGCCCAGTAGATCATCTATTGTATGTATATATGTATGTATACATATATATATATATATTAAAGTCAAAGCGAGAAAACTGAAAATAACGCTCCCATAGGATTAATATTAGCATTCTTGTTCCTTCTTGTGAATATTGAAATAACCTCTTAAGGTGATTTTGTGAAACCATTTCTACAAATTACTTTTGTATTTTTTTCGATAATATATTTTAATGCTTATACCCATGTTGAATGAATCTTTTTATTTAAGGTACTTGATATTGGTCAACCCTGTGTGTGGTACAAACTACAAATAATCAATTGGCGGATAATCAAAATGCAGCAAGTGGGCATTTGATTATGGAATTATATAATTTTCTATTGGAATTTTTATATAAATGTAAATGACACACTGTGTAGAAGAAAATAAATTGTATACATAAATATTATAACTATGCATCATGATATACTGTATTAATGTCATTTAATCGTTGTAATAAATATCTTTTTATATTTTAATTGCTTGTTTTAAATATGTCTGAATCATAATGATATTCATTTATTTTGTAAATGTTCCAAAATATTTATATTTGTAATTTTAATATGATTCTCAAACCCTCTCCTTAACAATGCAAAGTTTTTATACAATTTTAAACTTATTTTTAAGCATGAACGTATAAATTTAGTCTTGACTATTTAAATATTTGGAAATAAATACATTTTTCATTTTTTATTAGCTTTTTTTCGCATTATAGGCAATTTTGCCCACGACAACTAGTTTTTACTTTTCTTGATCTGTAGGGAGAATTAAAGTTTGTTATTAAGATTATAAGCTATAAATTACATATCAATATAGAATATTATAATAGCACATTTCCATAAAAAAAAATAAAAATTGGTGATTTGCTAGACAGTGACATTCTTAAACTTTTAAATGAATGTAAGAAATTTTAGATTTGTATGTTGAGAAAATAAAAATAAAAATCCCAATTTCCAAGTAAGTAACAAGAATATTAATGTATATGTATAATTTTGACCACTTTTATTAATTTTACTTTATTTTTTGAAAGTGTATGTGATTTGTATTCTCTTCACGCCCTTCTGATCCTTTAGTTTTTATAATTATGTCTGTGAAACAACAAAAGAAGTGTGAAATAATTTTTCGGCAGTCAGTATTCTTGAATTATTTGTTAATATTTAATAAAATTTAATAAATTGTTACTATTTAATAAAAATAATATAAGATCAATTAATTATTTTCAGTTTTAATAATTTATAGAAATGTAAGAAAATAATTTAATATTAGCATTTTATTTTATCAGAGATCATCTCACATTATCATAGCGGTCACAAATGTAAACACTTTTTTTGTGATTTTTATTTTTAATTCTCTAAGTGCATACTACTTTTATAGCATCTTTATACCTCTATTTTAAATAATAATTTTCGCTGTATATTTAAACCTGAAATGTTACAGCAGTAACTATTTTAAAATAGTGATATAAAAAATAAATGTAGAAAAGGTGTAGTAATTGGCAGCTATGTAAGTATAATTCCAATTCATTGTTTTTAGTTGCATTTTACCATTTTTTTTTTTTTTTTTTTTTTTTTTTTTTTGAACAATTGTACGTAATGACAAAGAACAAAAAGAAAAAAATATTTCTTAAGAAATACAGAAAACTTTATATTTATGAAAAATAATATATATATATGTAAAAAAAAAAAAAATTGCGCCATTTTTTTTTTATTCTCTCTTAGCTTCAATTCTAAATTTGTGGAACATATTTCAATCTTAGTTTCGTAACTTGTAACAGCTAAAATTCTTTTTCTTACTTTAGTTATTAATAAATTATTTCTTGCTTCTCAAAAAGGCGGGAAGTATTTCGTAAGCTTTTTACTTTCTGGCATATTCCTGCGATTTTAATTTTATTTTTTATTTTTTAACATCGCGTGACAAGTGTTACTACGCGTTGCTAAAGGGCTTAGTGTTCCGAGGAAAAAATATAGTTCTTGCCAATAGACCGCCTATTACGGCCAATTAGAATTGATCATTTTGTCCGTTAGAGGCTCGAGTCCATCCTGATTGGATTTTTAAAATGATTGACGCGGAGTAGGAGGGCGCTAGTTTTGTCGTGAAAATGATTTTTTCATTTGGCTTTTCAGGAGAGTAGAATGCACCTTTTCTTTAAACTATCAAGACGCGCGTTTTATTGCTCCGCTGAATTAGAATGCATTTTTTCTTAAAAAACTACTCGGAAGCCATGTCATGTTTCCCGAGAATGCGATTGACTTTCAAAAATTATTAGGATGCTGTTTCTTCTTTCTCCCCAAAATTCTAATATTGTGGAATGTAGCTTAATCACGGAGTTGGTGAAGTGGAAGTTATTCGATGAGAGTGCCAAGGTGATTGCGTGAAAGAACTTAACTTATTTATGAGTTCTAATAAAATTAATTTAAAGACTGCTTGATTGAACTTTCTTATGGGGAAATAGCCCAATAAACTCATCCACTGCTGGTCAAATTGCCGGAGCGACTGCTCAGCTCATCCCACTGTTGATTCTTGGTAGTAGTAATCTGTTCTGCCTCATAGATGGTGTGCCACTGGAACTTGTACATTGTTATGGAACATCGATCTCGTCGAATCATTACATATTAGCCGGCAGGATATCTTAAATGAACCTGCATACGTCTCTAGAGAATTCTTCGCAACGCTGTGTGTGCACGTGCCATTTTCGCCGAGCTTGAAACTAATTGCTGGAACTTCGGCCTTTGTTTATTACTCATCTTGAACCGACATGAATCAATCTGAGAAAAAAGATCGTCTTATAAAGTTTTGTTTGTAATTATGTGTGGTATCTACATCTACAAATATTTTAATTGTGAAATATACCTCGCATTCTAGTGAGAAACTTTTCAACTGTGAGATATGCAACCAAACTGTGAGATATGCAAAATAAAAATTACAAAAGATCACCTGCATGAAATCAATTCAACATCATTTTCTTTTATTTATTTATTTACTGTATTTTCTAGGTAAAAGTGCATAAATATTTTGATAAATTTTCATTTCATAATAAATGAACACCTGCTGTGTGGTTGCGAAACTACGGTATATTCCATCAGTAATACAAGATAATTGAAATTTACACCTGTGAGTCGTATCTACGAAGTTCTTTATTTTTGTTTAGTTTAATAAAAAATTAGGTATTTGAACAAGGCCACATCGAACATGTATGTAAGTTATTATTTATTATTTTATTGCTTTATTGATTAAGAAATTTAATGATAATTTCTTTGTTTAAATTCTTGATTTTTTTTTCTCTCTTTTATTACAGATATTAAAAAATAAATTTGTTCTTAATTTATAATTAATTAAAATTTTCTGCTCATAGAAATTTTATTTAGTTTTAAAGGTGTTATTTTTTTTTTTAAATCGAAAGATGGATTAATTTGTTGTTAAAAAAATACTCTGTTGCAAAATTTATTTTCCATACGTAAAGAAAAGTATTTTTGTTTTTAAAATTATTTGTTATTTCCCATGTATGGAAACCCGATATTTATTATTTTATTACTTATTTATTTATTATTTATTTATTTTTATTATTATTTATTGAGGTATTTGAAGTATAGTAATTGAATTTTAATAATTGAAGTATAGCATTTAAATATTTTCCATATGAATTATCCTTCTTTCATGTTACTAAGGTCAGGATTAGTAAAAGAAGAAAAAATGTCAGAAAATAAACTTGATATTGTCCCTTTTGAATTTGGGTCGGGCATGGATATATTTAAATGGTTTAAACATTTTGATCGAGAATGTTCGGTAGAAAAGAAAGATAATGAGTGGAAACACCAAAATATTTCAAAATATTTAAAGGGGGAAGCGCTAAAAACTTATATAAATGATTGTTTGGATTGTGCTACTTATGAAGAAATTGTCGAGATTTTAAGTGAAAAATTCATTCAAGTTAGAGTTCCAAAATTTTCTGAATTTACTTCCTTAAAGTTAAATGATCTAAGTGATTTGGATTCTTATTTTAGAAAGAAAGTTGAGATTGGAAGGCAACTTCAGCTTGAGGAAAATTTAATTATACAGGGATTAATTGATGGCCTTCAGCCGGAGTATCAAAATTGTTTCATGGTTAACCCTCCTTCCAATACTCGTGAATGGTTTCGCATTGCTAAACAATTAGCAGCGATTCCAAATCATACCTCTAATAACAGCAATAGAAATTTTCAACAAACTAGACCTATGCACAATCCCAATCCTCAGCCCAGACATTGGACTCGACCTACTCTAAACAATCCATTCCAAAATTTTAATCCTAGGTTTTTCACTCCTAGAATGCCTACGACTCATTATCAGAATAACTACCCAAGTCGTCCGTGCAGAATATGTTTAAACAGAGGCATAGAAAATGCATATCATTGGGAGAGGAGTTGTATATTTAACACAAATTCCTTTCAAACTCAAACTCCTGCTCATATTCAACCACCCCCTACTAATAATGTCTGACAATTATTTATCCCTGGATATGTGGGCAATAACAAAGTGTATTGTGTGGTGGATAGTGGATCAACTGTCTCAATTTTACCCCTCAAATTTGTTCGATATTTAAATGGTATTTTACATAATGTTACCCCTATTACTATCAGACAGGCACAAGGAACTCTTACAATTAATAAATCTTGTCGATTATGTATTAAATTTGGTAATATAAAGAGATATGTTAATTTTTTAGTAAGTAAACTTGATTTGGATTATGCTATTTTAGGTTTACCTGATTGTGCCAAATTTAAATTGAAAATTGATTGCGCAAAAAGCCAGGTGTTACAAGACAATATTTCGTTAAACCAATATGTCAACATATCCAGTGATAACTTAGAATTGCTTCATTTTGATATTATAAAAAATGATACTACTGTGCAACCCGATTATGGAAATACCATAACTCCTCAATCCTTGTCGCGAACTAATAATGATGATTATAATCTATTGGGGGATCTGAATGCTATTCAAAATAAAAATGCAAGGGAACTTTTAAGGGATTATTTAGATATTTTTGCAAAAAATAAATATGATGTAGGGAGAATTAATATTGAACCTCAGCGTATTTATCTTAAATCTGACCTACCAATATCTTTGAGGCCTTATCGTACATCCACTGCTGATGAAAAAGAAATATCTCAGCAAATCCAATCATTATTAGCTGCTGGGTTAATTAAAGAAAGTTATAGCCCATACTCTTCTCCAGTTACGTTAGTAAATAAACGAGATGAAGGTAAAAAAACCCGAATGTGTGTTGACTACCAAAAATTAAATTCTATCATGAAAAATGACGCTGAACCTTTACCCCGAATAGATGAAATTTTAGACAAATTAAGTGGTGCCCAATATTTCTCTACACTAGATTTAGCCTCAGGCTATTGGCACATACCTATTCACCCAGCCGATTCCGAAAAGTTAGCCTTTACTACTAATTGTGGGCTCTGGGAATGGAATGTTCTCCCCTTTGGTGTAAAGGTAGGCCCCCCAATTTTCAACAGGACAATTAGAAGAATTCTTACAAAATATAAAATAGACTTTGCTTGTTATTATTTTGATGATATAATTATTTTTTCTAAATCAATAGATGAACATATACAGCATCTCATCCAAATTTTTGATTTATGCCGAATAGAAAATATTAAATTAAAATTATCTAAATGTACTTTTGCTCAAAAACAAATCAATTTTCTAGGGTATGAAATCCAAAATGGAACTTTAACTCCAGCTAATACTAATATAGAAACGATTAAAAAATTAAAACCTCCTACTAACACTAAAGAATTACAAATATTTCTTGGTTCTATAAATGTGTATCATAAATTTATTGACAAATATGCTGAAATTAGACACCCCCTAAATAAATTACTTAAGAAAGATACTATTTGGGAATGGAATACTGAATGTCAAAACTCTTTTCAAAAATTAAAAGATGCCCTCATTGCTAAAACAATTTTAAAGATTTATGACCCAAAATTACCCCTACACATGTTTGTTGACGCTTCTCAGGTAGCGGTAGGTGCAGTTCTTAAACAACCCGACCATAATAACTTTTTACATCCAGTTGCTTATTTTTCTAGAGGATTGAGAAGTTATGAGAAAAATTATTTCATTACCGAACTAGAGTGTCTTGCTATCATTGATACTTTAGATAAATTTTATCATTACTTTCACGGTGTACAATTTACCATCCATACTGATCATGCATCTCTTGTTTGGTTAAAAAATGTCAAACATTGAAGAGGTCGATTATTTAGGTGGTCATTGAAGTTAAGTATGTTCGATTACAAAATAGAGTACTTAAAGGGATCTACAAATGTCGAAGCCGACATGTTGTCCCGAAACCCTATTTCTCATTTTTGTAAGCCCCTTACTTTTCTTCTTGACGTTAAAGAGATTATTGAGATGCAAGAAAAAGAAAATGTGTGTGGATCAAATTATATTAATGACAATGGACTGATTATAGTTAAAAGAAAAGGTTTTCGTAAAGTGGTAGTTCCCATGTCCCTAAGAAAAAAATTGCTTAATGTTGCTCATGAACAGTTTGGTCACCCTGGTGTTCAAAAAATGCAAAATTTAATTTCTCCTAACTATTATTGGCCAGATATGACCCAAGACATTACTAACTTTGTTAAATACTGTGATATTTGCCAGAAAAATAAAAAACCTAGACAGAAAAAATTTGGCTTATTACAAGCTATGCCCACTACAGATCAACCTTTTGACTGTCTGTCTGTTGATACTGTAGGAGGGTTCAATTATTATAATTCTACAAAAAAATATCTCCATATTATAATAGACCATGCCACAAGATATGTTTGGGCATTTCCTTCCAAAAGTGTCACTACAGAAACTTATACAAATTGTCTGAAACAAATTTTCAATATCAAAATCCCTCAACAATTATTCTGTTTTAGTAAGATTTCAAGTGTACAGTCCCCTCAAAAAATACTTAGTGACAGGAATGCTGCTTTTACTTCTTCAAGATTCAAAAAATTCCTGCGAAATCATAATATTAAACAACGTTTGACCACTGCCCATCATCCACAAACGAATGGGAAATGTGAAAGAGTAAATCAGACAATAGTAACTAGATTAAAATGTAAAGTAAACTCCACTACCTCTAAAATTCCCTGGACTAAGCTTTTAACTGAGGTAATTAATGAATATAATAATACACCCCATTCTATTACCAAATTTCCACCTGCGTACTTGCTTTTTGGCCAATTACCCTATGACTCCCCCTTACAACAAAATTATTATCCCCCTGTTCATGAAGCACTTAAAATTGCTAAAACAAGAACTGATGAATTTCATTTAAAAAATAAAAGATATTATGATAAAGATTATATCGAACCAAAATTTAAAATAGGAGATCTAGTTATCTATGAAGAATTTCAGTACCCTAATACTAGAAAGTTGTCACAAGTATTTAGTGGCCCTTATAAAATTCTTAACAAATTATCCGAAGTAAATTTTGAAATTGATAGGCAAAACCAGTTCAAAAGTTCAGAAATAGTACATCTATCTAAATTAAGGCCTTATTATTCCCCTGATAAATTTAAATTAAGTCATGAGCAACAACCCCCTAATCAACAACAACAAACTCAGGTAAAAACTGTAGCTTAAACTATATCTCTAGTTTATCATTTTATAATTTTTTCTCTTAAACAGTAAATTTCTTTTCATATTTTAATTCAGATAATATCCTGTAATTCTCACAGAATGGCAATGATATCTCTTGACTGCAGCGAGAGTGTCACTTGTCTGGAAATTTTTATATTTGTTTATTTATGCCGGCGTAGACGAACAAAGTGGAAATTTCTTATTCTGTACTGAATTACTCTACTTAGAATATTTTTTTTTTCTTTCAACTGAACCTATTTGTAATATTAAATTTAATCTATCAATTATTAAATTAATTATTTGCCAAGTAACAAAATTTTTATCACTTTATTTTAATATATTTTTTTTTTCTTTCTCTCTTTCTTTGCTTCTGCATTCCAGTCCAAGTACATGTCAATTATAATATAATTTTGTTTCTTTTTCTCTTTCCTACTTGCATCTTGCAATGTTTTATCACACCGAGAGAATATTTATTGCGTAATTATTTGACATGAATAGATCTTGTTTTTTATTTTTATCATTTATTAATATTTCTTTTTAAGAATCTTAGTAGTTTAAAGGTCACGTGCATTCTCAAACATGAACAAAATTTTTATTTATCTTTATTTTATTTTAATTTATCATATTATATTTTTTTTTTGTACATATTCCTACTTAATCCTGTACTCGGATTACCAGATTAAGTAAATGATTTCATAGTTGATTGCATTTTTTATTTTATTCCACTTCTCTCTATATTTCATCCCAAAAATATGAGATGAGATAAACGAGATTAAGTATTTAAAGAATGTCTTTTGTGATATTTATTATTACTTATTAAGAGATTTACTTATACCCATTATGAGATTTACTTACACTTATGATATTTATTATTATTGATATTTTTCCTTATTATGTTTCTTAATTATATTGTTTATTATTTACATTGTTAAATTTTATTATTACTATATTATAAAATGTGTTATTAATTAAAAATACAATTATAAAAGTATTTTCACAAAGATTCCAAAATGGAACTGTTATGAATGTTCAAGGACTTACTCACACAAAAACTGAACTAATATTATAATGTTAGCTGATGAATTTGGACAGTTAAATGAATTAGACATCCTTGAAATGAGGTAATGAACTATGCCATTCCAAATATGACTTTAAGAGGATTTTTGAAACAAACTTTTAAAAATTGATTTCTAGATTTGACATTGTTAAAAAAGAATTTAACGTTATTGTTTTTCATTTTTATGTTTCATTTTTATGTTATTACTATGGGTAATTGCTTATATTTTCAAATTACTTTTTGATGTGTACTTTAAACAAGATTATATCTTGTATTTGTATTGAAGCCTATTTTATTGTATTTAAATTTGAAGTTATTTCACGCATCACCTTGGTGTTTTTAAATTTGAATTCTATATTTATATAAAAAAGAGAAATTAATTTAAATTTTTTTTTATTCAGTATCTAATTATTATTACTTATATCAACAACTTCGTGAGCTAAGTCTGCATCATCTCCCTTTCTGTGAAATTGCAGGTCTCAGACCTACTTTTTCACCCGTCTTTCTGGGAGGGGGGATTTGTAATAAAATAAAAAAAAATTGCGCCATTTTTTTTTATTCTCTCTTAGCTTCAATTCTAAATTTGTGGAACATATTTCAATCTCAGTTTCGTAACTTGTAACAGCTAAAATTCTTTTTCTTACTTTAGTTATTAATAAATTATTTCTTGCTTCTCAAAAAGGCGGGAAGTATTTCGTAAGCTTTTTACTTTCTGGCATATTCCTGCGATTTTAATTTTATTTTTTATTTTTTAACATCGCGTGACAAGTGTTACTACGCGTTGCTAAAGGGCTTAGTGTTCCGAGGAAAAAATATAGTTCTTGCCAATAGACCGCCTATTACGGCCAATTAGAATTGATCATTTTGTCCGTTAGAGGCTCGAGTCCATCCTGATTGGATTTTTAAAATGATTGACGCGGAGTAGGAGGGCGCTAGTTTTGTCGTGAAAATGATTTTTTCATTTGGCTTTTCAGGAGAGTAGAATGCACCTTTTCTTTAAACTATCAAGACGCGCGTTTTATTGCTCCGCTGAATTAGAATGCATTTTTTCTTAAAAAACTACTCGGAAGCCATGTCATGTTTCCCGAGAATGCGATTGACTTTCAAAAATTATTAGGATGCTGTTTCTTCTTTCTCCCCAAAATTCTAATATTGTGGAATGTAGCTTAATCACGGAGTTGGTGAAGTGGAAGTTATTCGATGAGAGTGCCAAGGTGATTGCGTGAAAGAACTTAACTTATTTATGAGTTCTAATAAAATTAATTTAAAGACTGCTTGATTGAACTTTCTTATGGGGAAATAGCCCAATAAACTCATCCACTGCTGGTCAAATTGCCGGAGCGACTGCTCAGCTCGTCCCACTGTTGATTCTTGGTAGTAGTAATCTGTTCTGCCTCATAGATGGTGTGCCACTGGAACTTGTACATTGTTATGGAACATCGATCTCGTCGAATCATTACATATATATATATTGTTTTTTACCAGCATGCATATCATTGCACAACTTGATGATCTACAAATAGTTTTATTAAAAGTTTTATCAAAATATTTAAATGTATCCTCACATATCTAATATTTCTCGCCAAAATAAGTCTTTATAATAAGAGTAAGAGTTGTGCTTACCATGTAAATTCGTCGATTCTGATTACAGAATAACACATAAGAATATCCCATGTTTGACAGGATAATATAAAACAAAAAAGGACTGTAAAGAGAAACTTGTTTGTTTTAATATATGCAATGGGTATGACAAGAGTTTAAAATGACTATGTTTTAGAAATGATGCTTGGTAAGTGTTATCCATTATAAGCAATATAAATTTCTAGACAATATCTGAAATATATCATTCCCTAACATATTATGTCTTGTGGAAGCGGCTACCTCTGCTTGAGACAATCTTGAGACAAGACCTACACTCATTCTCACCTCAAGAGAGTAGGTGGAAGTAGCAATTCTCCCACAAGACGATGTGTTCGTGACGATAGATTCCAGACATCGCACAGTGGGGCAAAATCCCGAAAAGCTGGCCAAAATATGAAAATGTTATTCAAATTGTACGAAAATTCGTATACAGGTGTTTTTGAGGATGCTAAGTAAGAATACAAAATTAAAATTGAAAAAAAAAATGGCAGATACAATATGGCGGAATAAAAATTTAAATGTCTCGAAAGTTATTCAATTTGTATGCTATTTCGTAAACTTTTCAGGATGCTAATTAGGATTCAAAAGTTAAATTTTAAAAATAAATAAATAAATAAAATTACAGATTAAGAGTAAAAACAATAAGATTTAAATAAAATTTAAAATCTCGAGGTAAACTTAAAAGGGAATTTTCAAAAAACCAAGACATATTTAAACGAAATTTAAGTACGTTAATGGAAAGTAAAACATTAGACTATTTAATTTTTATATTATTAAAATAAAAACTAAAATATATTCAGAAATTAACCTTTAGAATCAACTGTAGTATAATAAAAAGATTCTTCAGAGGTCAAGGTGTCAAAATAGTTAGCGGAACTTGTTGGCAGTATTGGAAGATCCTGTTACTCTTAGGATCAATTATTTTAATTTCTTCTACGATAATTTATCTAAACTGGAAAGGAAAGAATCTGATGACATTAAAAGACATAAAAATATCTTTTTTTCCTAGCTACTGCATCTTTGCGATAAATCTTCTCGATGCCTTTTGATCAGTTTGTTGCATGATTCTTGAGTATCTTATGGCATTTGACAAATTGGCAATAATGAAGATAATGTTATTTCTTTGTCATTAATAAGTAGTTTATGTACTGAAGTAAGCATATAGAACCAGGGGTGCTGCTCAAATCTACGAGCTATTTGTAAGGGAAAATTTTCGAAGTTTATCAAATAAATAACATGGCTACAAGAAATTACCTATGGCATAGAAACGTTTAATCAAATCTTCGTATATGCTCGTTTAGAAACACAAATAGCTGCGTTTTCAAAGAATCGTAGAATTGTATTTCCATCATTTGTGCTTTCAAATCTGGGATTTAGTTTCTCGACGAGAAGTCTTGATTGTAAACGAAATATTTTTTGCATATTTTATTTTGCAATTTCAGTGTTCTTCTTTTCATGCAGAGTACGAGCTTTTCATTTTTTCTATCCAGTTGTCTGCCAGGTATAAGGCCTCTCTAAACATCTTTGCATGTAACTTAGATATTCTAAATTCTAAATTATCTCAATCCACTTTTAATAAAAAATGTCAGATCGGTAAGATGCCGTTTTGATGCTGTCTAACATAGGTAGCAACGTTGAGTATTACACTAATTCGTTTTTAACGACTTTTTCTTCTGTATCAATGATTGTATTAAACGAAATAAGTTGATTCTGCTAGTATTTAATGCAATCCCATTCTTGACAGTTGTTTCCGTATTTCTTGAAAAAGAAAAATGGATCTTAATTGGCCCGATAAAATCAGTGAAATGACAATCTCGATATTTTCAAATTGACGATTCATGAATTATTCGCAATATTTATGTATTCTAGTAGCACGGAAGAAAAGAAAAATATATTAGACATAATGCCATCTTCATAGCTAAATATTTGTTTAAATGTACTCAGAATAGATGTGCCATCGCAGCCCCACTTTCAAATCAAATCCAAATTACTAATATAAGGAAAGTGATATTCATAATGATTTTTACTCGCATTAATGAAATACGCTCAGTAGTTTGATCTAGCAAATATAGCCATTGACAAAATAATTCTTCTAATTATGATAGAACAAACAAAATTCCTACCTATAAATATAAGAAAATGTTATTCTACTGGATCAGTAATAGAGAATTATTTTCATTTTTTCATTACTAAGCTTATTTATGAAATTAATGTATTCTTATGATTATAGTACTTATTTACAATATAACAAGAAATAAACTATTATAAAATTGAATAATTCAAAAATTAGAAAAATATTTATCAGCTAAATTATGTGAAAAGTAGTCAATTTCAAAATTTTTGAGGCGGCCGAAAAAGTGGCATTTTTACTTGTGGTTACTAAAATATGTGTGAAATGCAGAAAGGCAGTTTTAGGCAGCTGGTTTTTTATGAATCACTAGACAATAGCCTAAGTTATTATTTCTTTTAAATTTCGTTGCGGAACACTGTGGAACATTTAAACTTTTTGATGTTTAAAAGCAAAAAAATAAAAAAAATTCTAAATTTTTTATCAAAAATGACAATGAATTTATTAATTTTTATGTGCTTAATATAAATTTTGTAATACATGCAAATAAAGTACATAATATCATAGTGTGAATCCAATTCAAATCATTAAAATCGGATAATATTTTAAAAAATAGCACGCGTTTAAAGCAACCGTTGTTTTGCTGTTTTTGTTCGCTCTAAATGATACTTCTTCAAGCATCATTTTTGAAAAATGCTGCTTGTAAGGGCAAAGCAAAAATCTTATTTTAAATACAGATTCCGACTCTCCAAACATTATTCTAGCCAACTGTACAATCGAAATTCCCTAAATCGTAGCTTCATTTTTCGACTTTTGGCCAACTTTTTGGGGTTTTGCCCCACTGTGCATCGTCTTGAAATCTAAATTGCTCGCAATGGAAGACACTTTCCAGAAGTCATTCCTGAAAAATAGTCATTTTAAACTCTCGTCATATCTATTCTATATTTTTAACAAATAAGTTTCTCATTAGAGTCGTTTTTGTTTTTTTAACCTGTCAAATGTGGGAGGGTTTTTTTTTTGGATCATCCTGTATTTTTACGGTATATATACCGTATATTTCATTTACGGTACACATACTGATTACAAATGTTCTTACGGTACATATACCGCACATTTAATTTACGGTATATATGTTGTATAAATATTTTTTACGGTACATATGTCGTACATTTAATTTACGGTATATATGCTGTAACAATATTTTTTTTTAAGGTACATGTACTTTAAATATTTTACGGTACATATACCGTCCAGTTAAATTACGGTACATATACTTTAAATATTTTACGGTATATATACCGTCCAGTAAAATTACGGTAAAAGGAAGTGTCACAAAGTTGACGGTATAACCACCGTGATTCGAGACCAAAATTTTTTACAGTGTACGTGAAGATGTGATTATAGTTAATGCGGCACTATAGAAGTGGTTTTTCCCAGAAGCCGGTTTACTTTTTATAAGAAAGAATCAGTGAAAGAATTTCCCGCGCCAGCGCGTGTCTGGGTATTAGACATCACCCCATATCACGCGCTGGCACGTGAGTGGCCCCTTAACGTTGGCGCCTTATCACGCGCTGGCGCGTCTGCGGCACGAACGTGTTAAGAAAGGGATATGAATTTAAGAGTGTCTGCTTTTGATGGTCTTATTACAAATTCTAATTCAGACAAACTGTCTACTTCAAAGTTTCTACTATTTTAATTTTCTGACAATATCTGTATTGTAGAGCAGAAAAATAACTAACATCCTATCTTGCATTTTCACTTATCTCCAATTTCTCCCTCATCCGCATGCTAACTGATTGCGTTTTTCTTGCACTCAGATAAAAATTTAAATTTTCTATATTTAAATATGCGTATATTGAGATGAATACTCAATTACATAAGCCTAGTTTTTTTTTCTTAACTTTTTCTAATTTAAAACTAGAAAATCCGATTTTTATGAGCAAAAAATAATCAGAGAAAAAAAAGTGAGTTAAAAAATTATAGACTTTTAAATCAGAACATAACTCAATTGCACCCTTTTTTAATCAGAAAAATGGCATTTAAACTACCGAATGCTGTAAAGTTAATAAAATTAACTTATTTAACCGAAATAATATAAATATAATTTAAGGTACCTGAATACGTATGGATGCATAAAAAAACTCTATTTTTGACTCATATTTACGTATTTTTCAGTAAATCGAAGACAGGATTAAGAAAGTTATTTAAAAAAATACATATTATCTATGCAACATTTTAAAATTTTGAAGAATTTTTAAGTTTTTAGCAAATTTTATGAAAACGACTTCGGCTCTAAAAAAGAAAAAAATGCATACAACACAAATCTTTTTTAATGTATGCATATTTAACACTCTTGAATGTAATGAACTAAAAACTGATCAATGATAGGAAATCTAAAAGACATACAACTGATGTCATACAATTGCATTGAAAATTTCAGTAATTTTAAGTGTAATTCTTCATAAAATAGCTATATCCAAACAAATTAGTTATCTAGCGTTAATTCTTTAGTTCATTACATTTTAATATTATCGAAGAACTACACCAGAAATGTCGCTGTTATAGAATAGCAATATTTTAATTTGAACAATAGTCATTTAGCTTTATCGACGAAAATCTAATATTTAAGAAAACGCATTTGAAGTTTCCAACTTCGGTTTAAATTAACGTCGTTTTCTTTCATTTTATTTCTGATAGAAGTACAGAAAAAATAGACCTAGATACAAAAATGTTCATTTTATATTAAAAATGCGAATTTTCATCAAAACTAATGATCGAAACGTAAATGGATATCTTACACTCTAAATAAAAAGGTGTGACTATTCACTCCGGAAGAGTGAATACTCACTCTATCACAGACTCAAAATATGCCCAACCTCTTTAGAGTGACTATTCACTTTGAGCAAAAGGGGAATCGTTGACTCTTTGAAAGAGTGAATACTCACTCCTGGGAAGTGAATATTCACTCTAAACAGGGGTCAATAATCGCTTTTTCTGGGGAGTGACTATTCACTTTTGCTAAAGGAGTGCGTTTTTTCACTCCTCGTAGGAGTGAGTAGTCACTTTTTCCTAGGAGTGAATGCTCTTTATTTTTTCCTTTTTCGATGATTATTTTTTTGTGCTATTATGGGCATTTTAAAAGAATCGTATCTTTTAGAGCATACAATGAAAATAAATACAAGCGTGGTAAAGATTGGAATAAAATTCTTTATTGACAATATTTATTTAATTCATAGTATGTTACATTAATTGAACTTTTTAAGGGAAAATATAATTAAAGTTACTATGGATTAAATTAGATTATTGACAGAAATAAAATATTTTATTCCAATCTTTCACCTTGTGTTTCCTTTCATCGGCAGACCCATAAATATATGATACTTTAGTAATGCTCACAAGCGCAAATTATTAAACAGTTTTAAAATCTTAATATATTTTTTTCCGATACCCATTAAGTTATACATATTATTTAAATAAATACATAATGTACGTTATCTGTTTTTTTATGTGTAATTAAAATCTTATTGCTAAAAAATATATATTAATGCAACCCTTATTTATAAAACTACATGGTAAGTCATATTTAATTTAAATTTTTTATTTCCGTATATAGAGTAGATGTGCATGTAATGGACACCCTTAAGGCATCTATCCCTGCCGGCGAAGACATTCACGTGCTAATGCTAACCCTATGGGGAGGAATTTTTCTAATATCTCGTTTGCATTTCGACATTTTATTTATTTATTAATCATTGAATAGCTGAAGTTCGTCTCTATATCGCATCTTTTTTACATTTACGATTTCGGTCGCAGAAATTTTTTATAAACTTTCTTTCACTTTCAAAAACAATAACAAAAAAGAAAGTGTTATTCTAAAAAATATCTGCAGCCAAAATTGAAAAAGTAAAAATAAACAAATATTTAAGAGAGAAAATATGTTTTTAACGACTTCTGTAACTTAAATGTTTTTATTTAAATGGTGAACGATTAAGCCCTAGAAGCCCCTCTTTGACTGTGCCCTTAAACAATATTTTCAGCTTCATAAGTGGTTTGAATATAAAATAGACAAAACATTCATTTAAAAAATAATAATAAAAATATGAAGATGATATTGAAATTTTATTAATCACATTAATATAACTTAAAAGCAACTATTTATAAAAATTTTGTCGTCATTACATTTTGGTAAGTGCAATTTAAAAATTAAAGTTGATTATTTAAGTTTGTAATTAGATTAAAATATTTTTTGTACTATAAACACAGTGTTGAATTCAGAGATGGTCCGGGGCGACATTCCCCCGGAGCATTGAAATGTCTCCCCCCCGGAAATTTTGAGATTTTGCGTTTTCAGTGGTCAAAATGGGCAATCCCTCCCGCCCGCCACGGAACTATATAATGTCCCCCTAGGAGCCAGAAATATCCCACCCTGAGATAAGTGTCTGAATTCAACACTGCTATAAACATAACCGAAATTGCATTTTTAACAATGCCTGTATGAGGTGTACATTACTGGAAAATGACTACTTACGTATTCCAGTAATGGACACTCCTCTCAAAACCTTAAAAATTAATGAAGTTATAAAATTTGAGGTTTTTTTCAACTACAGAAACAAAAATTGCAAATTTTGCAACAAAATAAAGAATGTATAAATTTACTAAATGAAGCCAGCTTATAGTATGTTTATCATGATTTTCAATGAAAAACAGTGGAACTTAAAAACATTATTTTCTGCTTCCTGATTGGTTTATTTAAGAGTGTCAATAATTGGTCTAAATTATAAAATATGCAAAGGCGAGTTATGAAAAAAATAATGATAAAAGCTAAATTTTATTAGTTATTATTTTTTTTTATATAAACCAAAAACATTCAGGGGTGTACATTACTACTACATTAGTATTCTATAGTAGTAGTGCTATAGTATTCAATGAATGTGAGTTAAAGTTTTATAAAAATATACTCATGTAGGAAAAAGAAAAATGAAGAAAATATAGAATAAATCTATAATATAATATAATATAATATAGAAATGACTACATATATGTATTACTCTTACTGTTGGAAAACATTTTTAATGAGTTATTTATCTCTAATTAAACAAATTTCATCTAATATAAGTCATACTGCAAACTTTTAAAATTACCAAAGCCGTTTTATCTGTAAACATTACGCATAAAATACCAATCTTTGCGTCAGCGATTTTTCTTTTCTTTTTTTTCTTTTCTTCGAGCACATAAAGATAGCAGACAGCTTCCTGTATAAAGTAAAACTTTTAACTCAGCATTCTACAACTTACTTTCGGAAAATAAAAAGTTGAAATTAAAATTGACTTACCGGTTTTTTTGTTAAATATTATCCCTTGTTTGATGAATAATAATCGTTTGTTTGATAAATAAGATTTGTGCAGTGCACTGAGTATTAATGGAGTATTATTGCTTTTTACTGAATAATTTGTTCTCCATTTTGACTCCAGAAGAAGAAATTTAATCTATGTGGATTATTTTGAAACATAAGATAACTGATTATGTCATTCCAAGATGGAAATTTAAACTGCGTTTCAGTATTAATAATACAAATTAAAGATCCACGTATGTAGACCGAGGAAACATAAGTCGAACACAAAACGGACACGATAAAATGGGGGATACATTTTTATCATCACAACCGAGAAGACGGTTTCTGATTGGCTGATGCGTAATACATATCTAAGTCATTTTTTAAGCGGAGTGACCGTTCACTCTTTCGAAGGAGTGACACTCATTTTTGAAAAAGAGTGTGTTTTAATAGCAAATAAGCGTAATTTTATAGGTTATATTATTAAATGTAGTTTTTGAAAATTACGAATTGACATATTTTGGTACTTTTCATTGTTTTACTCCATATATTGGTTCAAAGTTTAACGGGTATTTTTTTCAAATGTATAAATGCCGGGCTTTCACTCTCGTTAACAGAGTGAGATTTTTCACTCTCGACCATGGAGTGAGATATTTCACTCTCGACAACGGAATCAGATATTTCACTCCTTTTTAGAGAGTCAGAAATTCCACTCTTTAAAGAGTGTATTTGTATAAAGTTCACTCTAACAAGAGTAAAAATGCAAATTACTCTTACAAAAAGTGAGCTTTTCACTCCTCCCAGTTTTACAGTGTAAGTATTTTAAATCTATACAAGATTTTTCAGAATTTCTGTCATACAAAATTATAGCAAATTCCTCACTATTGTATCTATATTATCTCACAAGAATGTACACAGCGTTTCTTAGAGCTTTTTTTCTATTAAAAAATGGAATAAAGAAACGTATTTTCCCACTAAGCACAAATTTAAGGGCCTGGTTAAAGAAAAACATTAATGGAGGATTATTCTGACTCAATACAACAATGAATTATATTTGCTTTACACATAATTTTTATTTGCTATATGGAAAATACCATAAAAACCTACATGATTAATCTCCTAAATGTCTCTACTCCTTTACAGGAATTGGTATGTCACTCTTAGTTACTTTCAGAAAACAAAGACTGCGAAATACGTAGTATACTTTAACCTTCCGTCTACCAGACAAAACACCCATTTATCTACGGCAACACCTAATTTTAATTCCAAACTTGCAAACGGCACCAGTAATATTTTAATATAATTTTGCTTTTACAATGAAAGCTTAAATTAAGGAATTCGTAATATCTAGACGAGTCCTTTATAAACTCCGGTGTCAATCGACAATTTCTCATTTTACCATTGACACCAGAAATATTGCTGTCGGGTCCAATGGACCCGTCTGGTAGACAGAAGGTTAAATTGCAATACGAAATTTGGTCTTTTTTTTTAAGTTTATAAATTAGTAAAAAAAAAACAGACAAATCTGGTTTTTGTCGTTCGTGCGGTTTTTTGCTCTTCAAAATTTTTAAAAAATCCGAGAGCAATTTCGACATTTTTCGAGCCCATTTCGAAACGTAGGAGCGCTGTAAAATGAACGGTGTGTATTTGACTGGAAATTTCTTGTAATGAAAACGTTTTTAATTTAGAAAAAAGTTTCGGGTTTTGTTTTTTAAGATCGGATGCCTCATTATGCAATATTTATTTATGATTTTTGTACTAATATTTTAAATGAAAGAACATTTGGTATTTTGGGGATATTTAACCTTCTTACCCTGTTGAAATTTTACTTAATCTTGATAAAAACATTTCACACCAGAATTGTTGTTTAAAACATTTTAATATATTTAATTGACTTATTTCTCTGAATCTGTTATTTAATTTTCTTTATGAAAATAGTTCTAGTTTTAATCGTATAAAATGAATTATAGTTATGGCTCGATTAGTCCCATCCATGGTAGGAAGGTTAATTTAAGTACAATGATCTTACTCCAAATTTTATAGCTAAATAGGTTAGAGTCTCGATGACTTAGCCCGAAAAGTTCAACTGTAGTTTGAAATTTTTATTTTTGAAATCCCAATTTGCATAAAATCCAGATGTGATGGTTAAAATTTAAAATCATTTTTTGATTCAGATGTAAAACTACACCATAATCATATCATAGAATATTTACGGTATTATTTTTGTCTTATTTGTCAAGTAACAGTAATTTTTAAACTATAAGTATAAGAAGTGGGTGATTTCTTACTTTTTAAAAACAAAATTTTATTTAGCCTAATAACTTTTTAAAAACTTCTTTAGACCTTTTCTTTATTTTAAACTTTTTTTTTGTAGTTGGAATTATGTATATATTACTAATGTTTGTGGAATCAGCCATTAGAGTCGGTTGTAAATAGATCCCTGTATATGAAATGTACATATTTTAAATAAAACCGTGAACTGAAAAATATACATTTATAGGGTTAAATATCCATATAATTCTGTTCCTTGAAGATTTCTGAATATTTATATCGGTGAACAAATGAATTCACTCAATCATAGTTATTGTAACCTTTTTATGGCAAGTTGAAAATTGCACGTTAAACGTTTCAAATGACGTGCGTCCGTACTATGTAGAAGTTCTTAAAATATTCAACCCTTGATGTAATATATACAGTACTTCGGATACAGTATATTATACAAAATGTTTTGTGTCTCCCTATAAATACTAGCTGCTTTTTATTATGTAGGACGTTTCTTGTAGTAACCTCAGCAACATATATAAGTTTCATTAAATGTTAAATTGGTGTATGATTAATATTTCCAATATTCTTCTATCTTCTTCATCATCTAGAAAGTTCAAAATTACTGTAACATGCCACAAACAGCGATTCCTCCTGAACCATTATCAAATGCAATACTTTCGTGTACTCCTTTAAATTAATAAAAAACATGCTTTGAACCACAGATTGTATAAAATGTATATATTTTATTACTTACTTTATAGATGCATATCAATTTTGTTTTGTTCGATAGTGTGTAACACCATTAAAATGCGCTTGAAAATATTTTTCCCATTGACCGAAATGTAACAGAAAATTTTTGATTACGGCTCTTCATCCAGTTTTCATAAAATTTGAAGACTCCACAAAATTATGCAAAAATTGTATATCTTAAATTTCAATACATTTGGTTGTGTAGTTTTTGATCTATTACATGCGGACAGATGGACGGACTGAGCTACGATAATAGGTTCTTAGTATTCACATAATTACGATCGTACATAAACGATGTTGATTATTTAAGGGAATAAAATATGCAAAATTAAAAAAAAAACTATATTTAGAAAACCATTCAGCATCTTGGAAATACATTTCATAATATTTTTAATGTTTTGTTATCCAATTACAAATATTGTCCATTGCATTTGCTACGAAAATGAAATTTATTTTTTCTCATTTTATCCATGGAAACGTTCTCAAAATTTTAAAAAATATGTTTAAAGAAATGTTTTTAATAACATATTAAATGTAAACATATTAAATGTGTTTAATATGTTTTTACATAATTAAATTTCTGCAAATTCTTGAAAAAAAAATTATTTATATTATGATGTATTTAGAAGTATCATTTATAGATTTTATTTAAATATTTGTTCCCTTCTGTTTTATTACGCATATTTTTATTTTCACAGTTCGACACGTATTTTAAGCTTAAGGAATATAAATTTCTAAGCATGACAAGTAAAATGAAAATAAGTAATTTGCACATTCTTTTTAGTAAACGTTTTCACAAATAATTTATAAAACATGTTTGTATTGCTGAAAGGATTTTTATTGGATTAAATAGCAGTTCTGAATTGTAGGAAAATAATCTTAATAATTTTTATCGTGAATCTTCTGCAAATATATAAATGCGGAATATTTGCCTGAATACGTTTTCATTCTTACATTTTAAAATTTCATTTAAATCGTCTTAAATCCTAATTTAAAATTTTAAAAATATTTATTTGTATCTAATAATTCTAATTTACAAAAATATTTTATTTTATTCGCATATATATATTAAGAAATTATAAAGAAAAATATATATACGTAATTATAAGTTTAAAAAATTATATATGTGTGTCTTAAGTAAAAATAAAAGAAATTAAAGTGTATAATTTTTCACATTTACTCTTTGTTGTGGATTAATTTTTGCATAATAGGATTCTTTCTTTTTTGTGCACTTATAGATTTTTAATAAAAAACAAATTGGAGTAAAAGCCTTAATAATTACATACATCCCATGAATTTGTTTAAAGAAATCTTTTTTAATAACATATTAAATGTAAACATATTAAATGTGTTTAATATGTTTTTATGGATATGTTTTTCCATGAATTTTAAAGCTTATTCTTACTTATACTTGCTTGAATTGTTCTAGAAGTACTTAAGATCAATAATGAGAACTCATAAAATAACAATAGAATAAAGTTATTTGTTAAATTTAAGTATATATATAGCAAACAAAAGTTGATTTTTTTGTACAAAATATAAAAAAAAAACTTTTCGTTACTTAAAATCTTTATATTACATTATATAAATACTTGCTTTTATTCAGAATTTTTAAATCTATGTTTAACTATCATATTTTTTAGTAAAAATTAAGATTACTAAAAGCAAGAAGACCCCTAGAAAAATATCTACAATATAACGACAAATACAAAAAGTTTTTTAAGATACCCGTTTGCATTGTAAATAATAATAAAAAAATCAATGTCACTGCGTTTTTTTTTTAAAGAAACTTGAATGCTTAAAACATTTTAAGCAATAGCAACCCGGGTTACAGAAAAATGTTAGCGAAACTACTGTATGATTCTTTTATAAAGCTACAGAATTTTGTAGCATTACAATATGTAGTTTTCTAGATATACACCTTTTTGTACACTTAAAAGATAAGATTTCAATAAGCATATATATTTTTGTAACCTTACCTCTTTAAAACTGCATATATATATGTGTGTGTGTGATGTCTGGCTGGCTGGCTACCTTCCTGCCTCACCGCGGATGGCATTGAAATTATAACACACAGGTAACTGAAATTTTTTTCACTTATGGATTCACACATTGGAAAGTGCACTTCGCAACCGGATTTTTAAATTTCAGTATCGATTGACTTTTTAATTAAAACTTAATGTGTAAAAGGATATTTTCAGCTTTCCACCAATTCACAGCAATAAAGCAGCCAGGTTAGAGGCTATTTGCAATTTGCTACAAATATGCGGCAACGAAGCAGGCAGTCAGTGAAAGCTCGCGGGAAATATCAAATTTAACTACTGCATTTCACGACTGAATGCTACACTGTTTAAAATTTGAAACCTTTGCTGCATTGTCATTCCATCACTTTTGTAGAGAATTATTACTTCACTGTATTATGGGTATTCTCTTTCGTTAAAATAAAGATATTCTATAAAAACGGTGAAGGGACGATGCAGTAACAGTGTAGCAACAAACTGCACACGCATTTGTTTTTTTTCTGTTATGATGATTTTATTTTTACTGATTCATTTAAAACCGATCTTCAAAATCCACCATTTTTTTACTCAAAATTTGAAAACTATTTGAAAAAAGAGGAAATTTACAATTCGCATCAAACAGAACATAATAATTATAATTTAATCATATTATTTGAAGGTTGAAGTTCTTATTTTTTTATAATTCGCAATTAATATTACTATTTTTTAATTACAAATTCATTGTATTTATGTTTAGGTTTTTTAGTATTATAACTAAAAAAAAATATGTATCACATTAGGATTATAAATTCAAGAGACATTGAAAAAAAATATGAAAATGTAACTTAAGATTAGAAGATTTAAATTTTGAATGTTTATAATTCCCAAAAGACTTGATATATTGTTTCTAGGCATAGTTTTGACTGAAGATTCAAAAGATAATTTTAAATTTGGGTTGTAGTATTGGGGAAAAAAAGCAAAATCGGGTGCTTTAGTTTATATTTGCAGATGGCTTCACAAGCAAACTTTATATGTATCATTTAAAAATATACTTGATTTTTAAATATTAGGTATTAGAAAATTTCCTGAATTATAATTAATTGCAGAGTTAGTAAGGGAAGGGGATGTTAAATTTTTTTACGTCTGTTAATACTACATACTTAAACTTCAATATGAGTTAAATTATGTATTTTTAAAACAATATACAATTAAAAATAGATGATACATTAAAAAATGAAAATATATTTGTATGATATTTATTTTTTATCATGCAATTAAAATATGCATCTTCAATGTGTAGTGTTTATAATTAGCATAAGCAATTAATATTTTGCTTCTAATTATGAAACATTTTCCGTGACGACTGGGATAACCTTTCCATGTTTTAAGCATATGGGCGTGGGATGCATTCGTTTATTTTTTAATATTTCTCCAGAAGTATAATATTTATAACATTTTCCTGGATGTTTTCTTAAAGTTTTTTTTCCTCTGTTTAATCTTTTTCTTGTCAAAAGGTATCCAGAATATAATACTTACTTTACTTGAAGTATTAAAATTTTAATCACATCTTGTCTGGTTTTAACGTCCGTAGTTGCCATTTCCGGGATTTGTCCATAATTGAAAATAACATTTGCTCTTGGCTTTATTACCCCAGGACACACTTTACATAATACAATAATTTAAATATTACCGTATTCTAAGGAGACTGTTTGTAGTTGTGTAAAATATACATAAAAATTAAAAAAAAATGAAAAAAAATTATTATTTATTAATGAAAAATGAAACTGTCTCTAAGAAAAAATTGATTTAGGCTGTGTGTGTGCCTGCGTATTGAAAAAAAAATAATTTCTCCAAATTTCTTTAAAACATTCATAAACATTTCTAATCTGTAATCCATAAATTATTTACTCCAGAATGAAATATATCAGAAACATCTTAATTCAATCACAATAAATCACAAAGTTGTTTCCACTTTGCTCCTTTTGAGAACAATAAATAACGTCCTAAAAGGGAGCGGATGACCGATTTGACAGCATCTTCTTAGTGATGAAAACATTTTCTCTCAGACATTGGAGAGATAACGAGAGTTGGCAGAGCAAATAAATGGGAAAACAGAGATCGTTAATTACATAGCATAAAATAAAAGGCATCTGGAAAAAGAGTGTGCTGAAGGGTTATGCTGTATAACAGCAACATAAAAGAAGAGAAATCAGCTGAATGAATACATTTAAAGATAAGAAAGGAGAAGAGTAAATTATAATGGTTATTACTCTGATTCTTAACTTAATTCAAATTTTAAGAGACGATCCCCTGAAAGAGTTTTGAAGTAAATTTACGATACCATAATAATTCCATTGCAACACATTGAAAATGTTATTTTTGTTCTTATACAAAATATATATTCATAATTCTTAACAAATAATTTTGAAGAAAATGAATGGCGATATAAATTGTTTTATGTACTATACTCTGATACGGTCATGATATACAAAATTATTTTTTAAGTAAATATTCCAGTCATAGCATTTTACATAGTTTGATGCGCCCAAACTGACATTTTTCAATCTGAAATTTAACATTTTTTCCTTATAGAACATAACTTAAAGGAATTATTTTGTGAATATCTGTAATGGAATTATAAATACTACACATCTCTTTTTGGATTACAAGCATTCTAGAGAGAGAATATATAACACATAAAAAATTCATGGAATTCCCAAGAACATTTCGAGAGTTAAGATATATGCACTAGATTCTTCTTAGAGGATTCTTCTTTATAGACCATAATTCAGCAGAATTATTTTGCTTTTCTCTGTAAAGGAATCATAAATGCGTACACTTCAATTTCAATTTTAATATGCTAAGAAAAACGCAAAAAACATTTCTTGGACATCTCAGCAGTTTTTCAAGAATTAGGGCTTGAACAAGCAGTTTGTTGACGGAGTTGCGAAAAAAGAATTTTCAACTCACTTGGAAAATATTAAAAAATGATAAAAAGAGGAAAAAGTTGTAACAGAGATTTCCTTACACAATAAAAAAAATAATAAAAAAAAGTACATCAAGTTGATATAAAAAATCATGAAAACAATTATTTCTGTTCCTTTACATACATAGCATAGCAGTGGATAGTCGTAATTTCGGAATAAGTAAATCTTTTGTTCTCTTGATTTTAATTGTCTTTTATAAAAATCATTTTTTATATTTAAGTAATAAGAATGCGATACAGATTAGTTAATTTCATGTTATTTGCATTTCTTTAACTTGGGATTTTTGTTTCTTACTCATCTTTTATCGTGTCTTAGTTATGAAAGACACAGTAATTAGCGAGGAAATAACGTTAAATAAATATTTAAAGATGTTATGGAAATTAGTGAATATAAAAGTGATAATTATCTTAACACTGGTGTAACTGTTTAAAAAAATGGTACAAAAAGACAAAGAAAAAAAAACTTTCTTTTCGAAACCACTTACTTTCAATATTGTGCTTAATTAGAAACTTTTTAACGCTGAAATCGTCATTGATTGTACGTAATAAGAGCCGTAGCAATAATTCATTATTCATTGATACACTCGGAGCAAAAATAAATGAAACTTCAATAAGTTTCATTGGTTTTATTTTTAATACTTCTTTATAAATGTAAATCATGTTTAAAGAGCCTGTATTAATGCAAATATATCATCTTGAATAAAATATAGTATTTAAATAACAGTTATTCAGAAGTCTGGTACAAAATATTTTTGTAAGTTTAATTAGTTTAAGAAATGCAATTATATGAATGATAATGATTAATTGAAACATCATTAAAGAAAAATAAAGTTTTCAGAAATCATAAAAACAGATACTGCGTTACAATCAAAACAGACACAATACTTGAAGTTTAGTTATTTACTCCGTTATTACCACAGTTTTTTGTAATGATTTTACCAATAATCAAGAATACTTAAAAAAAAACATTAAAACAAGGTAAATTATCCTTTACATGTGGCTTTTTTTTAATGAATAAATTTATTTACATAATGTTTAATTATTACTTAAGATTGTAAAATAATCATGACAAATTATGAAAGATATATTATAACACCACAACTTTTAATTTTGTGTGTTTTCTTTTCATTTCAAGCACATGGTTTTAAAACAGATATTTTACAGTGTTTGTGAAGCTTCATTTACTAAATTCTACTGTATAATCAATTAAAATTCTTATAAAAACTTTTATCGAAGAATTTTGATAATATATTTAAAAGGAAAGATTTAAATAATTATTCTTATACACGACATTATTTTATAAAGCAGGTAAATGTCTGCTAAGTGTCAAAAAATTGTGCAGAAATACTAAGAATTAGATTTATTATGTTGAGTTGAGGAAGAAACACAATAAACGTAAGGGTTCTATTATTCCAAGTGGCTTTGATTTAGATTTTTTTCAAAACAAATGTAGCATTTGGTACATCAATTTTTTATTATGCATACAAGAGACAATATTTTAGTAAAGGTGTATTTATAAAATTTTCTAATTTCTTATATCAGGATCTAAAAATAATAGCAGAGTTACAAAATTATAGAATGACCTCTAATTATTATGAACTGATGTCGTAAAGATTGAAAATGCTTTTGGAAGCATTAAAACATTGTTTCATAAAAAATAATCATCGTCAAAACATCACAGAAATACATCTTGTTGAAGTATATGGCAAAATTAGGGTGATAGATATTAGTAAATAAAACTATTGAATATTAGTCAGTAAAGTTTACTTCAGTAAGTCAACCAAATTAAGTAGTTAAATGTGTTAACCATCAAAAACCATACTTGCATTCGAATGTTAATATGCGTATTCATTTTTATTTAATTATCTAACTTGATTATTTTTTCCTTGTATGCTTGTCAGTGCGTGAGTGTATATAATAATTAATACATTAAATCTGCTATAATACTACCAAATTAAGAATGTTAAATACGTTAACCACAAACAACCACACTTACATTCAAAAGTTAATACTCATATTCATTTTTATTTATTTATCTAACTTGATTATTTTTTCCTTGTATGCATGTCAGTGCGAGAGATTATATAATGATGAATACATTAAATCTGCTCTAATATAAAGAAAAAAAACACTTTTTAAAATTTAAATAGGTAAATACAATGAAAAATATCATATGTTTCTAAAAACTTTAATTGGTTTCATTAACGTAATTTAAAATGACAATCAATTATCGTTTAAGATGTTTGAGTGGACAACATCTGTGACAGTTACATATTCGACAAACACAGCAAACTACTTCCAACAACTCATTAGTTCTTCACCTCTTTAAGTAAAGAAATTCGTGCAGGAGAAAATAGTCGTATACTTTTTAAAAGTTCTAATACATTTGCAATTATAATTGCATATACTTTAAAAACTGGTAACATTTTCGAAGGCACAACTTAATATTGTGTAGTTTTAATTGACTCCTCAGAGTCGCCTCTCAAATTTTGAATAAATTTCAGAAACAAATGTTTCTAATAATTAGTTCCTATAAGTAATACCATTCTTAAAACAGTCTTGAAGCTTATTTTAATTATTTCTGCAACAAACAGTGTATAAAAGAAAACCTTTTATCAGACCGATAGGGTAAATATCAAAATTAATTTTGGCTCAAAAATTAAATGTCAGAATCAAACGTCATTCCTTTTTCTTTACTAGAAAACTTTCTTAAAATCCCTCGCAATTCCATTTGTAATTTCGCAAATGACATCTGCAGTCAAAGGATGATTGTGATCCAAAAAATTAATGATTATTAACAGTCATTCATCACAGTCTTCCTCCCATATCTCATTATCCTCCATCTCCTTTTGTATACAAAAATAGTTTTGTGTAGCGTAACGGAAGGTTTTGTCAATATGAAAATCGCAAATTCATCCGTGTGCATTTGTTTTTCTTTATTTAACATAGCTTGACACATTTGTTTTATGATAATAAAAATATGGCATTATGATAATAAAAATAATTAATAAAGGATGATATTTCAAAGTACTTATGAGAATGGGGAAAATATTCATCAAAAAGTTCAAATATTTCTGACCCGAATGTATATTCATTTTTGGAAAAATGAAAACTATACTAAAAAATGAATATTAGACATCCTATTTTGATATCTGGTATATATGTAGCTATTCTGAGTGCTATTATATTTTTAATAGAGTACAAAAAATTCTTTTGGAATAGTATTAAAATTGTGCATCATAATTTACAGCAGGATTAATAGCATATAACTGTCCAGTATGTTTTTTGTTTATTCGCCATAAATTATCTGATTCAGCCAAGGAGTCCTATGTTGACCCATTCCTGTTTGGTGTACTATAATAGTACACGTCTTTTAATTGAGCATTTTGCTGTCATAAAAATTACTTTTGTTACTATCGATATGTATTGACGACAGTATGTATCTGTGCATTTCTTAATATGATACCATTTATACCTAGGCTTTCGGTAATTATAAAAGTCTGCTTAGTTCTCTTTGCATTCTATCTTTCAATATGATTTTTCTATCTCTTTTTAGTTTTAATCCTATATTTTACTTTTAAAAGTTAAAATATAAATTACTTTTCTTTTAAAAGAAAAAGAAAAAAAAAAAAGAAAAAAGGTTTTTTTGTGATTTTTTTTTTTTTTTTTTTTTTTTTTAGTTTTAAAGATAGATTTTACTTTATAAATTAAAATATAAGTAACTTTTCTAAAAAAAAAAAAAAAAATGTAATTGTAACTTTATATTCCAAAAATTTCCAAAACTTTTTCCTTGGCATATTTTACATATATATGGATTTAATTGTACCCAAAATAAATAGATTCTTTATATTGCAGACAATGAAACATTAGGTAAATTTTAGTAAATCTATTTGGAATGCTACCACCATAGAATCTTTAAAATCCACAACTCTCTAAAATCCGCACATAATTACGGATGTAAACATCGAAACATTCACTTCAAATATATAGACAAAATTTTACTTTTTTAGATTTATCAGTTTCATATTTATTTTAATTTGAATTTCTATAATTATTTCTGAATTCATGTTTTTTATGAAAAAAGATTAAATTGATTTCTGAAAATATTTCAAGATATTGCCGATACCATCGGTTATCACAAACTTCTTACCAAGTATATTTATACATTGATCAAACGATTTAAGTTATTATGTGTGCCTAAACCTGAAACAAACTTATGATTTTGATGCGAATTTGTAACGTATCTTTATGAGGCCAGTTTCATTGAATAATTTAGGAAAATACATTTTATCCTTATAATGAATATTTAATCATACATTATTGATTATTAACTTGTCCTTTGCTTTTAATATTTCAATCATTTGAAAAGCTATTTTATTTTTATTATTTCAGTTTATTACCTAATTTTTTATATTGTACTAGATTGTAAGCATTGAATAATCTCAATTTCATTATTAATTGCATTGAAATTGCTGTAAACAAAGGAGCGACCTAAAATCCGCAAAATTTTTAAGTCTGCACAACCCTTGGTACCAAGCTGTGCAGATTTGAGGGTGTTTACTGTATTAACATTGTTAATAAAAATGAAATTTTCATAAAAAAACCCTGAAAGTGTTAATATAATGAGTGCAACAGGTTTACAAAAGGCAACCTCTGAAACGGAGTGTTATAATTTAAACATTTTTTTTTTCTAAAATTAAAACATGAAGAAAGAGTATTTTAAAGAATAAATTTAAATTTATTCTACTGTCATTACATAGTAATAACTATAATACTAATTTTAAAGCCAAAAAGTAGCAAATAAAAAATATGTCATACATATTATTATTTAATCTATTGCTTTTTCTTTTACAATTCTAATATTATTAGTTACTAAATTGCTATTAACAGTACAAAATTACTATGAATGAAACGCAACAGACACATTCCCCGGCAGAAACGCAGAAAATTAGGGATGGATTTTTTTAGATTTCACATTACTAAAATATTAAATATAGCTTCAAAACTGCTGTCTCACGCATCATTTTTTACTTATAAAGGTACTTAAAGTATTTTATGCACAGTTAAAAAAATAATAAAAATATTCATTAACTTTGTAATTAACATATAAATAAGATGTTTGTAGAATCGGAAGTTTGTAGAATAGCACTTTATTCTTAATAAATAGTCACGCTGATCACATACACTGGTGTCCAAAATTTAAGCATAATTGGAAATTAAGTAATTATTTTTAAATAATGAAAGAAATATGAATCGGAATGTGCTGAAACTCCAGGTGTGTAAACAAAATAGTACGCGTCACATATTTTTGCGAAGAGTTTTCCCCAAAATCGAACAGGGGACCGTCAACAAATTGAAAAAGAACGAAGATCTTTTGGATAACCCTGTCAAAACTAATGTAGCAAAAGTGTTCAAACTGCACATTATGATTAATTGGCTTATTGTAATGTACTGCGTTAATTTTTACAAGGATAGCATGTATACTCGTAGAGAAAATAAGGTTTTTATAAAAACAGTCCTAAATTTTTACATTTTTTTCCAATTTTTTTGCTTATAATTTGCAGAGTTCTTATTATAAAATAGTGTTCTTTTCTGAAAATATGACAAACATCATTGTACACAATCCTGTCATCAGAATTTAAAAATAATAAAAAATGTATGAAAAATGAGTATGTTTAGTAAATAATTTTTCATTGCGCATGCGTCAACGATATCAAAATTTCATTTGCATATTGTGTTAGCTAAATGTATAGAGCAACTTTTGTAAAAGTTTCAAAAACATAGCTTGAAAATTCTGAAAATGGGAGCCTATAGAATCAACTCAAAATCGGTTATTCCTAAAGGAAGCAAAAAAATCAGGGGTTTTACCTAAATATAGTTGTACGTGCAATATTGTGTAGGCACTAAACAATGGAATATGGATACAGACCCTCATCTTTTTGCTTCATTTAGGGAATAAAGGATTTTGATCTCATTCTATCAACGATAATTTTCAGAATTTTTAAGCTATGTTTTTGAGACTTTCACAAAAGTTGCTCTATACATTTAACTAACATAATATGCAAATGAAATTTTAATAGCGTTCACGCATGCGCAGTAAAAAAATTATTTAGTAAACCTGCTCATTTGTCATACAATTTTTATTATTTTTTAATTCTGATGACAGGGTATTGTGTACAATGATGTTTGTCATTTTTTCAAAAAAGAACAGTATTTTATATTAAGAACTCTGCAAATTATAAGCAAAAAACTTAGGACTGTTTTTATAAACACCTTAATTTTTCTACGAGTATACATGCTATCCTTGTAAAAATTAACACAGCACATTACCTGAAAAGGCGTAATTTTCTCCCGCGCATTCAAAGTGAGAACATTTTTTTTTTTTTTTTTTTTTTGTTCGTTGTATCTTACGTTTGTTATGCTTGTTTGTTGAGAATAAAAATTTACTCGCTTCACAAACAACATATTCATGAAAAAGAACACGAAAAACTTATCAAGTATTTAAAAAAAAAAAAAAAAAAAAAAAAAAAAAAAAAAAACTCACTTGTATGCTCTACAGATATTCCTAGGCTTATCTCAATTTTTTTTTCACGTCTGATTATGAACAGATTCAGAGGAGACAATTTATTGATTCTAGAAAAAGAAGTTGAAATTTTGCCTTACGTAATAATGGTAATGATCGACTTTCAATTCCTGTATCTGATTTATTAATTTTTAAACAACCATAAAGTAACCTTGATTTTCTCCCTAGTATTATTAAATATCAAGAATTTAAATGGTGAATATATGGTAATTTTAAAATTTTATCAGTGTTATTTCGCCAATAAGGCAAGCTATATAAAAATACCTGTTTATAATACGAGTGAAACAGCCGAGTTAAACACCAACTTTGGATGAGGAATGAATGGCCTTCAAGAGAAGATTTAAATCCAGGATTCAAAAATGTTATTCAACAGAATTTAATTCTGCAAAAATAGCCATCTTGACTCTCCTGCATATAAAATTAGGTTTAATAAAACAAGTCGTGCAAGTCTAAGAGAAATAGGAAATCGTTTTCGATATTTACATGAAAAAGTTCCGCCTTAACTGGAAGGTAAATTCAAAGAAGGTGTGTTTATCGGCCGAGGTATAGCACGGTTAATGAAAGACGATAAATTTGAGGAAAATATGAAATCTATCAAGAAAGATGCATGGGTTTCTTTCAAAGCCGTTATTCAGAATTTTTTTAGGAAGTTACAAAGACAATCAAATTACTGACTACGCAATAATCGTTGAAAAAACTTCAAAATTTTTAAAAACTAGGTTGTAACGTGAATTAAAAAACAAATTTTCTGTACTTTCATCTTCTATAGTTTCCTGTAAATATTGGTGGAATGACTGAAGATTAAAGTTAGAGATTTCAGCAAGACATAAAATGCATGGAAAAGTGTTATCAAGGACACTAGACTGTCAATATGTTAGCAGATTACTACTATAAGAAAAAAAGAGACACTAAACCAGCTTCAAAATTTAAATGACAAAAGCATTTTTTATGACAAAAAATAATTTGACTCTATATATTATAATGTGATTCCTTATAAAACATGCGCACACATTTATATACGTACACATTATTTTATTTATTTATTTATTTATGGTGCATCTTTTTAATGAATGTTGTGTATATTGTACATGCTCATATTCTAAATTCTTAGTTTCTTAATTGTAAAAAATTTTGACCTGATACATTGAATTGGATATTATTTTTTAAATAAGCATAGCAGAATTCATAGAAACCCCAGACAAAATGTTATATTTTATAGGCCTGTGTAATTGCATAAAAACGACAGTTTTGATACAACGGCAAAAGAAATGTACAGATTGTCAAAAAGAATAAACATGCATTACTAACTACCCAACAAATTATCATAGAAAAGAGTTACTTGTACCAAACGATTGGAAATAAAAGCTGTTTTAAATAATGTACATAAAATATGCTTATGGGATCTGCATAAAAAGAAACCCAATTATTTTTTTCCAATATCAATACCCCATTTTAATAAGATATATAAAATTTTCGGTACAAACTTTACGTAGACAACAAATTTCAAGTCATTTGATTGATATGTTTTGAATATAGATTTTCAAAATTCAAAGCTTCTAATGTTAAATTACATTTTCATATTTTTATTAATATCTCCTGATATTATACTTTTAATGTGTTATTCTTTTATGTAGCAAAAATACTCAAATACCCAAACATAAATACGCCAAATTTCAAATTTTCTTAATAGTATGGTATGAATTATGAAGTTAATATTTGAAAAAAAAAATTACACATTGCAATATACAATTTTTTGATCAACTTTATTTATTACGACATGTTTCATAGAAATTTAAAATTTGAAGTTCTTTTTTTTTCGAAGGCGTTTTCATAATAGGCTTGAAAAACGACAAAATGATGCTTTCAGGGGCCATCTACGATTGAAAATGACTAGATATTTTGAAACTAATTATGCTATCTTGTAAAGTTAGAGTTTTCAATGACTGCTTGAGTGCGTCTAAGATACTTTGATCAGGAAGGGAATCTTTGTCAACAATCGAGTACTGAACTATTATGGATACAGATTTGGATACATATCCTGAAATATGCTGTTTAAAAATAGTTCATTTTTTCGGAAACTTATAGTAAGAATTGCATGAAAATTCGTTTTAAAGGCTGAAGGTGAAGAATTCATTTATGCTGCCAGAATTGGGTACATCTATTGAAAAAACAAATCACTTAAAAGTAAACTTAATTTCCAATCGTTTCGTACCAGTATTTATCTTTTTATTTTATTTTATTTATTTAATTTTTTTAATTTTTTTGCAGAGTTAGTTGGTGGTGTTTATTTATTTTTTCCACGACTGTACCGATAACAATAGATTTTGTGGAACACGTGAGATTCTGAGCTTGATTGGGGAGTATGACGTCGAAAGAAAAATACATTACACATATCATCACCTGAGAATAATAAGTTTCTACCTGTCAGTTTTTTTAATTTACTTTTTGACAAGGGAAATATCTATCTATTAGGGATTTCTGCATTAAAAGGTATAGGTACTTTACTTTCGCTTGCGATACAGAATAATATAGTTCTATCAGAAATTGTCGAAATCTGCTAGAATAACACAGTTCTGTGTTAAAAGCAATCAGAGTCAGCATAATACAAAAGGAACTTTTATTTTATATTATAATATGAAAACCTGCAATCTTTTATTCCATGTTCCAAAGAGTAAATTATTTTGGTAAATAAATCCACTTTCCGCAAAATATAGACGAAATTTTTGCAAATAAACTTAAAAAATGTTTATATGTTTTTATGTTTTAAAAATGTTTCGATAAGAAAAATGAATTGCAATTAATTTTATTTCATTTTTGGGCGTGATCCATGAAAAAAGGAAGTACTAATAATAATTCATTGATAAATGCAAAATCCTGTGTCAGGAATGGGTGACAGTTTAGAAAAATTGCCAAGTTTAGATATTCTTTGTATTAAACCAATTTAAAAATGATCAGTAAAGAAAATTCTCACAAATCAAATTGATAAAAAAATATGTTTTTCATAAGTTAAAAATGTCTTTCTCAGTTACGCATTTCCTTCTGCAATACCTCTTCCCGAGCTTCAAACAAAATTGAAAAAGTATGATAATTCTAAAGGAAAGGTTGTCGCATCAATGCAAATTAAAACATTTAACAAGTTGAAAATTGCACGTAAAGCGTAGCAAATGAGGTGCGTTCGTACGACAACGAAGTTTTTAAAATATTCATATATTGCTGATAATAGTAGTCAGTACTTCGGATACAGTATAGTGGTCGAAATCTTTGTGTTCCTGTAAATATACAGGAAGTAATTTTTAATACACCTCAGCAAAGTATATCATATTCATTAAATTTGAAATAGTTTAATATAATTAAAACACGCTTTAAACAATGTTTCCCCGTATAGCATTATGTAGTTTAATATTTTTGTGTGGCCCTGTAATTTAATAATAAATATTCTTTGCATCACAGATTGTACAGAGTACATTTTATATATATATACTTCATAGGTTCGTGTCAATTTCATTATGTTCGAATGAGTGTAACACCATTAAAATGCATTTGAAACTTTTTTCACATTGACTGAAATATAATGGGATACTTTTGATTGTCCCTGTAACTGATCTATGAATCCGATTTTCGCAAAATTTGAAATGACTCTACAAAATTATGCAATAATAATATGTTTCAAATTTCAAAAGATAAAAATGCATTTGAAACTTTATCCCCATTGACCATAATGTAACGAAATCCTTTTGATTGTCCCTGTAATTGATCTGTGCATCCGCTTTTCATAAAATTTGAAATGACTCGTCAAAATTATGTAATAATTATATATTTTAAACTTCAAACGATTCGGTTGGGTAGTTTTTGCGTTGTTATATGCGGACAGACAGACGGACGAACGGACAGACGGATGGACTGAACGACAACTATAGGTGCTACGTATTTACATAATTACGAACGCACCTAAAAATTGGTAGAGTCGTTGCAAAATTTAACTGCTCAAAACACGTCTTGGATAAACAAAGACGGTATGTTTAAAATGCATATTTTCCCTTTCACAAGAAAAACATTAAGTATTAATACAAATTCTCGTGAATAGCACTTTATTTATTATATTTAGTTTATATGGAGTAACATGGTTAAAGTATGCAAATAATTATATTTGGAAACATTATTGCTTAGTCAGAAGTCATTTTACACAATCCATCAAAATAAGATATAAAATATGATACTGCAGCTGGGATAAGGGGAATAAAACTTTAAATAGTGAAATATCACATTATGTCAATGATAAAATAAAATCTCATATTGTAAATTTCCTAAGAATGAGTCTCATTGCGGCAGAGCAAACTCTTAAAATTATAATCATAATCAGAGCTTAATTTAAAAGTAACGGATAGGCTCTATTTTCAGACATGAAGGAAAAATAATGAAGAGACTGGGAAAGACTTCATTTAAATTCAATTTAATAAATAATTTTTGTCTTAATTTTCATATTCTCCCTTTATCTCAATTTATGTAAATGCATTAGTTTTTTGAAGATGCTAATAATTAGTCGGAATAAGTGAAAGTAGCAATTTGCTGATATTGCAATAAAACATAATTAGTAATAAATATTTTAGTATCCATTGATGTTTATTTGAATTAATCAACAAATTTTTCCATTTTTAAGCTATAAAAAGTTGCACAAACTAATCAAAATGTAGTTCTTTTATGATAGAACATTTTTTTGAAAAGCTAGATGCGACGTTCGAGAGTAAAATGGGTCGATATTTTTTTTTTACATATAAATAATCTACGAAAATATTATTTAAAACTTCGATTTTGTAGAATCGCTCTCTATAGTTAATCTTAGTAATGGTTTAAAATATTTTGGAACCTTTAATAACTGCTCTTACGGAACTTGCTGATTTTTAAAATGTTTTAATTGCAATATGAGCTTTTACCAGCTAGAACAATCTTACTTTCAAATGACGAAATTTCAAGAAAACTGGTTTTCGTAATATTCCTTTTTTTAATAGATTATCGAAGATAGTAAGGTTGTGTATTCAAATTTCGAGTTTTATGTAGCTTTGTACTAAGGTTAAGGCCCCTGTCCTCGCTCAAGGTAAAGCTCGCGAGCTAATTATGTTCCTATGGGGAAGCATTTTTCTAATAACTCTTTCGCATTCTGACATTTCTGACATTTTTAATAATTTTTTTGCATTGGATAGCTGATGTGCATGCCGACAGCGCACCTTTTTTACTTTTTCAATTTTGGTTGCAGATATATTTTTTTAAAAGCACTTTCAGTTTCGAAACCGGTTTTGAAAGTGAAACTAACTTTGTAAAAAATATCTTCAACCAAAATCGAAAAAAAAGGAGCGCTGTCGGCATGCATCTTAATTATCCAATGCAAAAAAAAAAAAAAAATTAAAAAATGTCAAAATGCGAAAGAGTTATTAAAAAAATGCTTCCCCATAGGAATAGCATTAGCGCGCGAGCGTTTCCTCGAGCGAGGACAGGGGCCTTGACTGTTACAAAGGTCACTACTTTTAGGTGCATGACATAAATGTTTAGAGTCTATAGTCTCGTATGGTTGTCCGTCTGCATGTTTATCTGTCGACATATAACAGAACAAAAGCTAAAAAGTGATAGTTGTGATTCTGGATCTATTTAATAACGTCCGCTTAATATTTGTGAGGATAAATTATTCTCCTTGGTCCCACTAAATCAATCATGATAGTTCTTTCAATTAAAAAACTTTATTTAAATACTAGGAAATCAAATTATTCGTTATATGATTTAGCATTTATTGCAAGCAATCCATCTCACCCTTTGTGTATTGAAACAGATTGGCCAATTATATGCATAAAAAGATACACATATATAACATTCTATTAATAGGTTAATTCATATTCTAAATGGAACAAGAGCTAACAATAAATTATTTAGTGCATTTAAAATCACCAGCTCTTTATATTTTATTATTTTATATGTCTTGAGAATTCTTTAATATGGATAAAGTTTTAAACGGGAAAAGTTGAAGGTTTATCTTACACAAACGTATCATTATTAGTATATATCATTTTTAGTAAAATGTCATAGGTAATTTTGTTCCTGTGATTCTGTGTCTTCATATATTAGATAATATTTCTTGAAATAATTTCTCTATATTTATATCTCTTTTGTTTGTCTAACTACTTAGCTATATAAGTTTATTTAAGGCAATTTTTTCAATTACTAATTGTAATAACCTTAATAATGATAGATAATTTTTTCTTTTCATATTATCCTTTAAAACCATCCTTTCGAAATTATTAGGATTGTATGGAAAATTTTGATTCCTTTGGTTAAATTTTATTCTACTGAGAAAACATTTATGAGATAATAGAGAAAATATGAGAAAATATTTCAGATACATCTACATTTTTTTCGCTTTACCAACTATTTATATAAGTTTGTATACGAATGTTTTCCCCATGATTAATATTAATAATAACAATAACAACAATAATAATAATAATAATTAATAATTAATATTGCTTTTTTGTTATACTTGATTCATCTTTAAAAAAATGATTTCTTTATATTTTTTATAACACTTTTTTTCATTTCTTTAATTAAACTTCAACAAATAATCACATAAAATTTTCTAGAAATATTTATTGTATATTTCTATTTTTTTCCGTTTCTCAAACTGCTTAACTATTCAAATTTTTTTATTATAATTTTTTATTAACAAGTATAATGGAATAAGTCTTTTTTTAAAACGTTACATTTGGATACATTTAATTTGTTTTCACGTTACCTGCGGCTGATGATTTTAGGGAGGGGGGGGGGGCGAGACAAATTTTGAAATAAATTTTATTTATTCATTTAAAAGTTTGAACTTTTGGGGATTTTTATCCATGTGATAATTAAACAAAATCACATGATAAAACTTAGCAATTTATTTTTTTTTTACTTAATTTTTTAAAGGATGGGCTAATAGTAATAGTGGGTACTATATTTTTATTACAATTTCTTTCAATTGATTATCTTATAATGACTTCCTGGTCATTATTTGTGTGAATGTTAATTTTCTATTTACCAAAATCTGCTTTTATAGGTTGAGTTTGAGCTAATCTTAATAATGCACTATAGTGTCTATTTAGGCTGAGATCCTCTTTATGTACTTTTATTCAAACACAAAATTTTCTCAACGTCATACCTACAATATATATATATATATATATATATATATATATTATAAAAGTATATATATGTACATATATATATATATATTTGCTACCTTTTTGAAAAAGTATAACAAAATTCTCCGAGTCTTTTTTATTTTCAGTGACTATAAATCTTTTTATTTTCAGATTCTCTTTTCCAGTGACTTTCACTGGATTGATTTTAATATTTAAGATTTCTTTTAAATTTTTTAGAGAGGCTGTTATTAATTTTATATTATATTGAAAATGATCAAGGCTCATAGTTTCCGAAAGCCTTGAACTGTAGCACATTTTATGTATGTCTTGTAATTGTTAATGCATCTATACAACATGATACAATTCCTGTCAGTATATACGGATGACATTCCTTATGAGTGTCAAAGCCAAAACTAGCAAATCGAAGTTATGCCTTTTTTATGTTATTAATTGGTGAATAATATAATAAAAGCTAATCATTGATAATGTATCTAACCATATGTAGAGGAATTGAGTCTTTTCCCCAGGATTGCATTTACGCTCCAAAGCAAAAGCTGTGTTCCTGAAGCGGTCGTATCTGCAAGAATGCACTATACATAATGATGCATACGATGGTAAAGGTGTATGAAATGATCTGCTTCATAATAAATCAGAGCTCCTTTCATTGGAAATTTGAATTACTTTATCAGGTATCCCATTTAATGTACGATATTTTAATTAAGGATTGTGAGGATTCTTAAATTTGAATTATTTTTAAAAGGAGACCATTTTCAACATTTAATATTTTATTTAATAATTTTTATGATATTAAAACACAGTTTCTATTGAGATGAAAGATACAAGTATGTTCTTTCATTTTATTCCTCTTTATTGCATATTTCCTATTATGCCTAAATTGCAAGCTGTAGAATCAACATTTACAGGGCGCTCCAAACTGTCGGATATTTGACGAGCAGAAAATTGGTATAGTAATTTACGCGCACGATTGCAAAATAAATGTGGCAACTAGACAGGAAATTGTCATGCAAGCTTATACATCAGATTATAATTGATACTTTGAATCTAAATAAATTTATTTAAAGCATTTTTCTATTTTGAATACAATGTTATATATAACTAATACAATTTTTTTTAAATTTCAACAACATAATCACCTAACTAATAAACTTTTTTTTAACAACAAAAAGGAAATTTTAAATTCAGTTTATGCAGATTAACATGAAACATATATTTTGAAAATTTTATGTAAAAATATTTTAAAAAATTTTGAGATGTCGTACGTGCTGTGAAAAAAAAATGTCATTTAGATAAAAATGTTTTCCAAATTTCGGAAACGCCGCTTCATCTATTGAGCGGGTAAAACTCTAAAACCCATAACTTTTGTTCTAATCAAAATTTCGCGAAAACAATTATATTAAAATGTTCCGAAAAGATAGCAATTTAACATATAAAAAAACAATATTTCAAAAATTAGGAATCTTTAAGATTCCTGAGATCCTTTAAAAAGCTTTTTTTGACAATTTTTAAATAATCGAAAAGTAAAATAGCATTTAACTTTTGCTGATATCAGCCGCGTACTCGCTAAAAACTTTATGGGTTTATAAATGGTTTTTATTGTTTTTTTTAATATATTATATTTATGCATCCGAAAGTAATTTAGTACATTTATTTCTGCTTTATATGAATTATAATTATTTTTATTTTTATGAAAGCTTCGTACATTGTTGTGTGTGAATTATTCATATGAAAATTAGCTTGTAAATTCTTCTGAATGTATCTTTCCTAAAAAAGGTTTTCTATTATCTTGTTTGTTTACTTTTGTCCTTAATGAGTTGTCCGTAAGGAGGAAATTACAAAAACGTAATCATAGGACTTAATAATGATCTTATTAACATTAATTAGCATATGGTATTTGAATATGAGAAGCAAAATATTTCGCTATAAAATTTTATTAATTGCGTGGTATAATTGAACTTAGAATTCTACTAATTTTATCCACCTCAGATTGTGTGTCACATTCACCCTGGGTAATTAATTAGGGCCCACTATCATTTATTCCAAAACATCCTATAACTCATTAACTCCCCCAACGCATTATTTACGAAACAATTTTAATGAAAATAATGGAAGCGGGTGCGATGCTGTCAAGAACATTACTACATTCTAATCAGTGATGCTTGTGTTTTATTTCTTATTATAAACTTCATACTTCAAATACAAAGTCATTAATAACCGTATATGTACTTTAAGGAGGCAGGTATTGATATTTATTGATAAATGAAGAAGGATATAAAATGAAACTTACTGAAAGACAAACTTCTTTGTCTGAATGTTAATTAGTTTTTCAAAAATAATGAATACTCAGCGTTAATCTTTCGAGAATATTGGATTTCTTTAAATTATAGATTCTTCAAATTATTTACTTTTAAGACTTTATATCCTGAGTTTTGAATAAAAAAATTGCTTAACCTAAGAAATTACACTGTTGAAAATTTCTAGAAAATCAAAGAATAAAAAATGAATCTTTCAGTAAATTTACTCTAATTATCGTTTACATGCATTTGATTGAGTTTCTCAATCATAATTTTACAGATATTTCTCTTTTTCTCATACGAAATCTATGCAAGGATTCCATGTCTTAATTTAAAGAGAGTTTTATCTTTGTTAAAACTTGCAGCTCAAAATATACCCCAGTTTGCAAAAATAATTAATCACTCAATCTTCAGTGAGATTCATAGAATTTGAATTTCCCGAGTAAATTTTAACTACTGTTTAGTTAAAATCTAGTACAATTTGTTTCTCGCAGTCCTTGGGTTTGCACTCGATATCACTTGACATTGTAAAAACCCTTTATGGAGTGAAATATAAGAGCCGTTGCATATGAATACAAAGTACATTTTTTACGATTCAGCGAAGAAAAAATCACTTTAAACAATTAAGATGACTACAACACTACCTTGAAACATATACAATGGCAGCACCTTCAGTTAAATCACTTTAAAAATATTTCTTTACCTCATTTAAAACATTTTTGCAATTAGAACAATATGCCTATGACAAGTGGTTTAGGAATTAGGTTTTGGACAGCGTTGGAAAAGGACGCTTTTTATAATATTTTAAGTACTTGGTTTACGTTCCCTTAAAGCTTAGTTCTATTCGTCCGTTTTCAGTTACAGAAAAGTGGTTTAAGTCATGAGTTTTAAAGTTTCATAACTCGGTTAATTTTAATGTTAGATGAATGGACCCTTTTTTTTGCATTACTTTTTAAAGTGAGGAAAAGTTTTACTGAATATCACTTATAGGACCGGGGGACCATATAAAAAGTTAATTTTCGTAATTTTACGATAAAAAAAATTCTGAATTAAATCGCTTAAAGAACAATTCTATAACTTTTTTAAACCATTTTTTTCAATTGGAACTAAATGTCTATGACTAACAGTTTAGAAATAAGCATCGGCCAACCATTGAGAGTGGACACCCTGTATACTATGATATGCGATAATAACATATGTTGTATTACATGCATAAAACAATTCTTTACAACGAATCAAAACTCATCATTTATTTCGTAGAATGAAACCATAAATAAAGTATACAAATTTCTTTTCGAAGTTCAATATTATTGCTTTAATAAAGTATACAAATTTCTTTTCGAAGTTCAATATTATTGCTTTAATTACATTTTCCAATAATGATTGAAAGTAATTTTTTTCAAAATGGGAATAAATAGTCTCCTTCATCTTTTTATTATAAAGAAAGGTAATATTTGTAGCATAATTCTATCAGAAAAAAAAGGAATGATTGAAGAGAAAAATGTGAGATTAAAAAAATTAAAGTATTTCTGAGGATATTTATAATGCCTGAAAAAATATATATCATAAATAATCCTTTTAAAATTTTTTCCGTATAATTATTTTGAGAGCATAAATTATGTGTATTTTTGTAGTAACAACATGTATGGTTATGTATTCAGAGCACTCGATTTATAAGTATTAAAAAAATAAGCAACTACCTGCAGAAATTCACCGATGAATATATTAAGGGATTTTTATGCCACCAATTTTATTAGTACAAACCCCCCCTTATGCTAATGTTGAACATTTACATACATAGTTTTCATTTGAATTATAAATATATGACTAATGTACATGCATATATCTCCATAGTTAATATGTGCAAATTTTCTTTACTTCATTCAAATTCACTCGCAAAAGAGGTATTGTAGATTGTAAAAACTTCACTTTAATATAATATTCAGTATATATAATTATAATGAATACATTTAATGTATGGGGTGTTTAGTGTTATGTTTAACAACACTGAAAAAACTAAAAGTTGGAAAATAAAGGACAAAAATATCAAGATTTACGTGTTCATAGCAACAGGATTTCTTTCAACATAAATCTTTCTAAACTTATGCCCATACACATACAACTTTTAATAGTATTAATAGAATAACTAGTGCATCTAATGTCCAATAATAGCTCATTAATCATTAAGCTATCAGACAAAGGCATTCGTCACAGTTTCTGGATTCAATCGCAAAGGGCTAAATTACCGTCTCCGGTTGGTCACACATCGAACATGTACAGTTGGTCAGCCAGATGCATTTTATGTTCTAAACGATTGTTCCGGATCATAACTTTCAACATCGAGAAATTATGATAACAGAGGAAGAATAAGGTTAAAAGATTCTATATTTCGCCAGAAGTAGGTACTGTATATCACGGGTCATTCGTTCTATAAATGTTTAATTGATTTATTAATGGACTAGAATTTGGAAATGGAATTACACATTCAAACAACGATATCTTTCATTAAAAATAAACGATACATATTTTAATTATTAAGCTACATTTCGAGACATTTTTAAAATCCTTTTGCCCGGTTTTTATTTAATTCATATTTTCATATGTGATCCAGAATTCATGTTATGTATTTTTATATTTTTTAAGTGTCATTAAAAATTTCATTGTTTAAATTAATTTCAATTAATAATTTTTGATAAAAGATTAAATGTTTACAATATTAAGTTTCTTCGCGTTTTTTCAATCTTTCAAAATCAGTTACAGTAAACATTATGAAAGGAATAAGTTAGTGTCATCAATCTGTCGATTTCAATAAATTGAGATTTTTTTTCATTTTTAAGGTGCTTGGTGATTTTACTCAATAATCTTTGTAAAAAAACTGTTATGTTAAAAAAGTAAAATAAGACAATATGCTGAAATCGCGGAAAAATGTTTATCTTCTTGTTAATTTATAAAATCAAAGGCAACGTTGCAAAAGGTTATATTTCGAATTTGATGTGTACTTTCTCATGGATGTAATTTCTATTATTGTCTTCTGGCTAAAATGTTCTATAGATAATATCAGTCTATAGAAAGCAATGCAAGCACATTTTTTTGTACTGGTAAATGAAAAATAAACATTACACAGAGAATTTTTAAAAGAAAAAACAATTTTCTATCGTACATAAATAATAAAACGGATCAAATGTTAAAAGGGGTAAATGACTTTTGTCATTTTATATCATGTCAAAATATCTATTTCAGAAAATGAGCTTTAATGTTTTGTCAATGCATCCTCTAGGAATTAAAGTTACTTTGTATCATTTCAATAGTAGAAAGCATTCAATTTTTCCATGAAAATAAGAAGAAAGTTTAAGTATTTGCAACTAAGTTTTTGCCTAAAATTTTCTGAAATATTGAAACGGAAAGTTCAGAAAACACACAAAGCTTTTGTATTCGAAATTAATCATTTGGCAACGGCATTACTTTAATCTTTGCATCTATAAATCAGCATAATTAAATTTCCGGACTCATCTTAATGGGAATTTTATTAATCTAATCAGTAAAGTTAATTAATGGACGCGGTTTACTCCATCATAGTTAATTGGAGATAGCAATCAGTTATTCGTTAGCAGATATTGTGTCAAAGGAGAAACTGAAATTGGAAGTTTCCTAGGGATGATGCTTGAATGTATTTGTTCTATTCTTTTAAGATAGTTATTAGATTTTTTCCTTTATCTCTGTTATTTTCAGCATCATTGTGTTAAGATACAAAATTGTAGTGAAAAAGTACGTACATTCTTTTATGTCTTTATGTTTTATGAAGCAAACAAGGCGTCTTTTAAGATGATTATTTTAAATAACTCAATCTATTGCAAATTTTTGTTTTTATCTACCCATCTATATATATATATACCCTCCTATCTACATAATATAATGCAAATGTTATTATCAAGATAACTTTCAAATAACTTCAGGAAACTCTAATCTTATTGGAATTGCTCTTTCCGATACCTTGGATGAGTTCGTTAATCAGTTATATAACTTTTATAGTTTGCTTACAGAGATACACAAAAGTAATATATAGGTATAGTATATAGATTTAACTTCCTCAATACTGATGTCGCCTGGAGGCGACACTAAAAATCACCCTTTAAATTGATTTAATTTCTTCTAGAATTGTTAAAATAACATCTAGACTTTTTTAATAGATGTGTGCATGTTAGAAGCATCGGTGCATGTAATAATGCACATTTGGAGATAGTCTACAATAAATTTTAACTGGTTTTTGTAGTGCAACATAAAATTTGTCCCAGGACTGAGGAGGATATACAAACATTTATAACAATAATGTCAGAAATACACAGATAATTCATTTTCAACAATGCATTTGTCTTGCTAAATGCTGTTATTTTCTTTTTCCTAATATGTCTTCAATGAATTCATTAATAAGTTATACTATTCTTACATTTCGTTTAAAGTGATATAGAAAAAATTGATGACAATGATGTGAATGAATGAGTTTGATGATAGAAGGAATTTAAATTATGTAAGTGCCTTCAAAACGTATGGCATATATCAAAATATGTACCAATCACTGAATGACAGACTAAACAATAAAAAATAATAATACAATATACCAAACAATAAAAAATAATAAAATTATAAAGTAAAACGAAATTGCTTCAAAACTAAAATAACTTGTTTATTTCGCCCCCCCCCCCAAAAAAAAGAAAAATCAAGCACAAAATTTAACAATAATGAATACTTTTTCAAAAGGTTTCGACAATCTGAAAATTCAGACATATTTACCTTAATTATAGAGAATTTTGAATAATTTTAAAATGCTTAGGAAAAAGGTGTAATAAATGATTGTCAACTATAATATAAATATATATATGTGTGTGTGTGTGTGTAACCCCCTCCCAAAAAAAATTCTTTGGGCCTTAGAAGCATTTTTTAAAATGCTGCTCATAATCTAAAGAAGATTTTAAACTGTAATTTCAACAAATTTATAACAATTTTTATGTAATTTATTGTAGAATTACCATAAAGGTAAGCTTTATTATAAAAAATTAAAAGTTACCTTTCTAGAAAAATAGAGAACGGGCGTATGTACTTGAATACTTTAAGCTCAACAACGGACATGTTCACGCCATGCACTGTTGTATTTGAAATACGGAAAATTTGTGTGTATATCCTTATATTTATTCCAGACAGTAATGTTTTATGTAACTATTTTTAGAGTTGGTAATTTGCATTGTGATTATAAATGTTGTTTACTTTGAAACTTTTTTATACTTTTGTAATTTCAATTAAAACTTTTTTTCCTTGCATTACATGTAATTAAATTATTTGTTTGCAATTGAAAGCAACGATTTAAGCGTAGTTCAACGAAAATTAATAAATCTGGTGTTAAGCATATCGTCACTACGATGAATATGCTGCTGAGGGGGTTAAAATTAAAATAACGAAGAAATAAACCAACAATTCCTGAGCGTGAATCAACAATTCTGGTGCGTATTTATTCGTCAAATATATAAGTCAAGAACTCGTTTCACACATGTTAGGGCAACAAGGATAAAGTACTATATCCAGGGGCATTACAAAATAAGCACTAAAGCCATCCAATTTTGATATGTTTGTACATAATCGGATAAATTATATACATTTGTGAGTGACCGGATGGTACAATTGGCAAATGCTCCAATTTTAATTGCTTTTTTCCGCAAAACAGCGTAAGTTTGATTCGACGATAAGATTTTATTCTTTCGAAAAAAGTTATCATTAATTATTTTCAAACTACAGTAAAATATTTATATATGTACAGGGGGACTTCAAAAATATGTCTCAAAAATTTAAAAGTAGATAAAAAGAATCTAAATAATTTGCTTTCATGCAGGAAATGAGGGTGCAAAATACAGCGTTGATTCAGCAGAGGGCTCTATTAAATGCATTACTTAAATGTTCTTCGTGGATTTAAATCACCAATTCGAGCACAGATTTTGAGCAAAATGTATTATTACATCAATGCAAAGCTTGCCGACATCCATTTTATTTATTAGATAGCAGAAGGAATTGAATTTTTTACTTAAAAAAATAGATTAAAATATTCCAGTGTAGGATTCTGCCGGATATCAAAAATTTGGTTCATTAGGAGCTGTATACAAGTATCACGTTTTTTTCTGTTTGTTTGTTTGTTTTGTTTAAACGTGATAAAGACATTATATAAGATATCGCAAAATGATCCTGCAATGTAAGGAGCAGTATTACAAACAGTAGAAAATAGTCATTCGAAAAACTGTTGGGCGTAAAACATTTTCTTGCTTAGCTCTATAAAATAAATGTATTGTGGCAAAGGTAAATGTTGAAATGATACTTGTTGCTGGAAATCCGTGAGAGAATGACGATTCAAGCCCGCAAAGATTTTTCATCGACCGAACTTAACAGCGCTGTGCATTGCTTCAATTCTGCATATCTGCACTACTCTCCTATACGAAATCTGCCTTTCTAGGTCCCTTGTGTCGCCTTTACTTTTCTAATATGTAATTTTGAAACTCTCTGTATATATATATATTAATTTAAGCTTATTATAAATGAAAGCTTGCTTCTGCGAGTACACATATATACTTCTTTATTTACAGAAAAATCGGAATTTTATGACTGATTTATAAATCCAATAAGAAGTTTAAAAAAATAAACATAAGGAGCAGTATTACAAACAGTAGAAAATAGTCATTCGAAAAGCTGTTGGGCGTGGTTATTAATTTAAGCTTATTATAAATGAAAGCTTGCTTCTGCGAGTACACATATATACTTCTTTATTTACAGAAAAATCGGAATTTTATGACTGATTTATAAATCCAATAAGAAGTTTAAAAAAATAAACATAAGGAGCAGTATTACAAACAGTAGAAAATAGTCATTCGAAAAGCTGTTGGGCGTAAAACATTTTCTTGCTTAGCTCTATAAAATAAATGTATTGTGGCAAAGGTAAATGTTGAAATGATACTTGTTGCTGGAAATCCGTGAGAGAATGACGATTCAAGCCCGCAAAGATTTTTCATCGACCGAACTTAACAGCGCTGTGCATTGCTTCAATTCTGCATATCTGCACTACTCTCCTATACGAAATCTGCCTTTCTAGGTCCCTTGTGTCGCCTTTACTTTTCTAATATGTAATTTTGAAACTCTCTGTATATATATATATATATTAATTTAAGCTTATTATAAATGAAAGCTTGCTTCTGCGAGTACACATACATACTTCTTTATTTACAGAAAAATCGGAATTTTATGACTGATTTATAAATCCAATAAGAAGTTTAAAAAATAAACATAGATATATCAAATTCTTCAGACTGTAAACTTTTTATTTTATTAACTTTTATTTATAGTTTTTTATACAAATAACTTTCTGTAATTTTCAGTGAAATGAATTAAAAATGTGCTACATAAAATTAAAATAGGTGGTATTTTATTTTTTATCTTTTTTTAGTATCTAAAAGTATAAATGATTTATAATATTTATTTTTCTTTAATAATTTTGAAAAAAAAAATAAATCTTATGTTTCGAATTAGAATAACTTATTTCGACAATAAAATATCTTTTTTGTGAGCATTAGTTTTTTTTAAATTATTACACAGATTTTCAGGTAGCTCTGGAAAAAGTAAGTGCACTATTGGAAATTAGCAAGGATTGCTTAGAAAGTTTATTATTGATTATGTAATTTTTAGCAATCATCTAATAGAGACTGAGCGTGACTTTTGGTTTTTAAAGCTTTTATTTGATTAGACGAAGTTCTTTAGCGTAACGTCGTAATTAAACTCTGAAAACATGATTAGTGATGAAATTTCTACATTTACGAATATTAAAGAATGAAATTCAAAAGGTGTGGAATAGCAAAAGAAAATCCCATCATGAAAACATGTAGCTTCAAGCAGTAAACCTGATGAACTGTGTTTTTCTACAAACGGCTAAACTAATACCATTCTTTTGACCACAATTTTGCAAAAGTTAAAATATATTCCTTTCTTCGTTATTGTACAATACTTTAATTAGTCAAATACTAAATATTAGTAACAAACACACAGAATAAAAAATATTAAGAAAAAATAACAATAATAAGCATAATAATTAGTGAATGAAATTAATACTAGAGAGCCATGGTTGCCTGGTATCTTGACAGCAAAATCTTGACTGGAAGGTCCCAGGTTCGATGCTCGATATCACAAAAGATCCACTGAATTCATACATGTACGCACTCGCTATACAAAGAGGTTCTAAAAGTCCTGTAATCCATCGTATGGTCCGTTACTATAGATATTGATCTCTGGAGAAATTTTCCCTCCGCTTCAGTGACTCATCGAAATTTAAGAGGTGGCGATGTTTATTGCTGCCATCTATTGAGGTATTTCCGAACATCCCCTGCTGCAAAAATCTGAAATTTTACCCCCTGGATTCAGTCCAGTGGGCGATTCAGAACCCCTCTTGCCCTTCTCACACACGTCAACAACAAATGTAACAATTTGCAATGGAAACAAAAAAATACATAAAGGGGAACCACGTTTACCTATGTCCTAAAGATATTTCTGGAAATGGCCGTGATTTGTGAAAAAAAGGAAAAAGGGAACGATTATTTACACTAAATTGAATGGGAACATTTGGTACACTGTAAACAAAAAAAATCTGTTAATTTACTAAACGTTCTCTAAGAAACTGGAATTCCTAGAATATTTTATGTAACGGCAGCAACAAAAACACATGTAACACATGCAGGTTTGCTCTGAAAATCATAAAGTCAGCAAAATTACTAAGAATTTTGAGGAAATTGCGATGCCTGGAATATATTATGTAAATGAAAATTACGTTACAGATAAAATTTGAGTAGGATAACTGTAATTTTAGTAGATTCGTTTGTAAAGTTACAGATTACTTTAGCTTCAGAAAAATAAATTTTGTAGATTTACATTGTTTTCTTGTACAGATAAAATGTTACAGATAAAATATGTGAACTGATAAAATGTCAGTAAGCATACAGATTTCGGCAACTTTACATCTGTAGGATTACACATTTATTTTTATTTTTATATTTTTTTTTACAATATAGCAATTTATGTGTGTATTTGTTCTGTCACCACTGTCCCATCTTTGCACCCTGTTATTTTTTTTAAATTTACTGTTTCAAAATGTATTTGTATGAAGCCGGATATGGAAGCAAATATGATATGACATTTGTGTCTTCTACTGCCTTCTTTGAAATGGTATCAGCTAATTCATTCATGTGACTCTTGAATGCCCTTTAACCCATTTAAAGTAGAAAGTTTTGCTGAATTTGTGTATTAAATTTGGCATGACGGAAATCTTATATTTCAAAAAATATATATTAAAATATTAAATTGCTAAAAAGGACGTCAAATACTAATAAAATACATTAAAAGATCTTATATTAAATTATTTTATTAGTATTTGACGTCCTTTTTTAGCAATTAAACATTTTGATACATATTTTTGAAACGTTTTTAATGGACGTATAAGACAACTTCTATTTATAATTAACGTGGAAATCATATAGTCAAGTTTATCTGTATTTTCCAGGGCCAGAAGAACCGAAAAGCCATCAGAAGAGATTAGGAAAGAATTGAAGTAATCACATCATTCCGCCCAAATCACAGCATTTTAATAGCAACAGGTTCGGCTTGGGAAATGAAATTCTCTATGGAAAGAGATCATTCTAAGTATGTATAAAGGAATTCCCTGTAAATGCACAGAAGACGGACCTTGTTCCCTGATCAGACCATCTGTGACGATATGTATCATGTCGTTATATTGAAATAAATCTCCTTATTAGGTACCATCTCATGTCGAATCTATGATATATTTTAAGCATTTACCGTGGAATTGTTGCTCCAAATAATTTTCAGTAGAAATCCCCAACCCAGTAACCAATGAGAATTCCTCTTCACATTTTAATTGGATACTTATAGCCGACAGGTTGCTTAGAATCCGAAGTGCTAAAATTGAAGTTTTTTTATATCATTTTTAAATAAATAAAAGAACTTCCTTTTGTGCGGAAAGTAGATATGCTCTGCTATGTGAAGACCACATATAAGGGAATGAGACGAAGCACGCGTATAATAACTTGTGTAATAAAAACAATTTATACCATATTAAAAAAAAATGGATCGGGAGTTTACTTTGAATCGATGAAAATCTATAAAGATTTTGCATTATTATTTTTTTTAACTCAATCGCTTGTTTCTTAAATGTGTTAAGAAAAAAAGAGACCAGTCAAGAGTTATTCCTAGATATTTTAAGCATTTTACGTATTTAAGATTCTGATTATAAATTTTAAAAAAATGGCGAGCATTTAAAATTTTTAGTTTCATAATAAGTGATGCACGATGTTTTGGCTATAGGTATTTGAATTTCTTATAGAGATAATAATAATAGATAATTTCTATAATCTTTAAGCCGGCATTCACTTTCTTTGCTAAAATGGAGCGAGAGGAACCCCAGGTAACCAAAAAAAAATCATTCAGATATTCAATCAACAAAGCATCAAGATACATTGAGAGCAGAGTTTCAACTAATGTCATCCACAGAGATACTCCCAAAATTGAACCTTGTGGGCAACCTTTAGTAAAACTATGCTAAATATGTGGATTTAATCAATCCCCCTGACTATGTCTGTTAGTGAGAAAAGAAGATATTAAGGTAATATGATTTCAGTGACTTGCACTGTTTTTAATATATATTTTTTTACATAATTCTTTTTTCATTCTAAATGGTACAATTTCTTAAATTAAAAGAAAAATATTCTTTATTGGTAAATACTAAATATACATGAAATATGCATTCTGGGCAAAAAGCACACTGTAAAAAAAATCTGCAAAAGTACTAAACCTTTTCTAGGAAACTGGGATTCCAAGAACTTTTCTTCTAACGGTAACAGCAAAAATTCAAGTTTCAGAATCGATTACATGAATTTTTCCTATTATCGTTACATGAAAAGTTCTTGGAATCCCAGTTTCCTAGAAATGGCTTAGTACATTTACAGATTTTTTTTACAGTGCACGCGACAGTTATTATTTAATAATCGCCTGTAGTATAAATCAATACAAAAAACCCTGAACGGGTTAAAAGCTTGTGACGCAGCACTTTATCTTACATCTCTAAGAATTTTAAATTTGGGACTTAAAACTAATGATAACAAAATTTATGTGACGCTATGCTATTAATATATATATATATATATATATATATATATATATATATATATATATATTAAAATTTATTCATTAATACTTTATCATTTACATCTTTCATAATTTCGAAATATGAATCTTAAAAGTTATGATATCAAAATTTAAGTGACGCCTTGATGAGACTTTAAACGATGTTTCAAAATTCCATTTATTTATTTATTTATTATCTAAATACGTTTACATATCTAAACAACACTTTTCATTTTCCAATACACTGCTAAATATATCACTTTCACTGAATATATATAATGCACTGAAATGTTTTATTTGAATAAATTGGCTTATCTTTTGTGCTACGCTATCCAAAATCAAAAGTAACATTTAAATAAATATTTTTGCGTCATTGTATCTATTTGCATATATTTAACTTAGTTTAGATACAATGGTGCAAAAATATTTATTTAAATGTTACTTTTGATTTTGGATAGCGTAGCACAAAGGTAAGCCAATTTATTCAAATGAAACATTTCAGTGCATTATATATATTCAGTGAAGGTGATGTATTTAACAGTGTATTGGAAAATGAAAAGTATTGTTTAGATATGTAAACGTATTTAGATAATAAATAAATAAATAAATGGAATTTTAAAACATCGTTTAAAGTCTCAACAAGGCGTCACTTAAATTTTGATATCATAACTTTTAAGATTCATATTTCGAAATTATGAAAGATGTAAATGATAAAGCATTAATGAATAAATTTTAATATATATATATATATATGTATATATATATATATATATATATATTAATAGCATAGCGTCACGTAAATTTTGATATCATTAGTTTTAAGTCCCAAATTTAAAATTCTTAGAGATGTAAGATAAAGTGCTGCGTCACAAGCTTTTAACCAAAAAAAATCTATTTTGAACAGCATCTAATGCAGACTACAGAGATGCGCTGTAGTACCTCCGTGGCAACTGCTAAATAACATTTTAAAATATAAACATGGAATTTCGAAATTATTAATGAAATAATAGGATGCATGAAACATGTTAAAGCTACAGTAACTAATGGATAATGAGAGCTGGGTGCATGTCAAATTACTGAATGCAGCAAACTTATGCAATGGTCTCTAAAACACATGAAATTTCTCAAAGCCGCAGTCAATAACAAATGTATGAGCACTATGCCCATATGAAAACAAACAACAAAAATTAATAGATGCAGCAAACTATGCGTTAACATGCAGATTCCCAATATCTGGAAGAAATGAGTGATACCTGAACTAAAAAAATCCAGTGACAATAATGTGAAACAAATACATTAAAACAATAACGTTTATATTAGAATAAAAAGGGCCTAAAACTCTCACTCGCTAAAATAAAACTCGTTAAAGCAGTCCAACTACTGCATGTATAGCACTTAGAGCACATGAAAATAAAACAAAAACAAAACACTCAGGCTGCAGCAAAATTGCTGTGTAACAATCCGTAAAATACACAAAATTAATTAAAAATGCAATCATTAAAAATGCTATCATGTTGTTCAAGCACTGTGTGTACATGAAGTAAAAAAACAATGAGTGCAACTAATTTGTTTTTAAATCTCTGAAATCTTTATAGCCACAGTCACTAATGCATGTAAGAACAAATTAACTTCATTACTTTCTTTTGAATTATCAAAATAAAATACTGCTGTAATTTGTTGATAAATACTAGTTTGTTCACAATTTCCAATAATAAGTGCACTTACTTATTTTAAAAATTGTTTAAAACCTGGATTAACTGGCCATTAAGCTAAGCTAAAAAGGCACAGTTTCAAAATGAAAATTAATAGCGACAAAAATGCATAATAAAAAGTAATAAATGCATTTTGAATAACATATTCAAGCAATTTTAATCTAAAAATTAACATCCTGAGTTATTAATCACAGAAATTAATAAATGAAATAAAAAAGCACAATTTTTACAACACTTAAAACTTAGTATTGTTAATTAATTCATATAATTATTGTTAATTAATTCATATAATAAGGACATCTATAAACTTAAAAACAATCTATTTTGAGAATTTTAGAATTCACAAGATTTGGTTAAACTGTTAGTCAATTATAAATATAATTATAAATACAGTTTTTTTACCAAAATTTAGCAATAGTTTACACATTCTGTGATAGTTTATGTTGGTTTGAAATCAAATCAACATGCTAACTAATGTATACATCACTTAAACTTTTTAAATAATACTTTAACAATGAGTGTCAAAAAATATTTATTTACCTTTCTTTTTCATTATAGATGGTTTAGCTTCACGTTCGTCTCCTGGAATTGAATATTTCATGCCAACATACAGCACGAATCAATTTGTTTTGATTCGTGTACTTTGATTCACCATATTATTTTATCAAAAAAAGGGGGCCTTGTTTCTCCAAATAACACATTACCTATATTCACAGTAAACTTTAAAACCATTATTTCGCAAATTACACAACATACATGCTAAAAACAACAACAAGTGCCAAGTACAAAGCTTACCGCCAGCGAAATCGATTACGATTCAAAACAAAACTATCCAAACGCGTATGAATACATGAAAATCTAAAGAAATTTTTGTTGGTAAACTTTAAAAAAAAATCATAAGTCAAAAGTATATTGAATATGTATAATTAAAAAATATTTTCCCATTTTAAAAAAGGATTCAAAATATTTTTTCCACAAAATGCAAAAATATCCAATGCAAGAAACGTAATATTTTCTACTTTATGAAAAATAAAGGCAATATAAATAGAAATTTGATTTAGTATATATTTATTGAATGTTTTAAAGCACATGATAAGATGTTTTTGTAGTTTAAAAAACATTTATTGCTTCGATGCGGTTGTTTTAACTGTGACCATAACTACATAAGCCTTATAGCACTGTCTTTGTCTGCTAACCCATAGAATAACATGTAATTCGCGAGCTAATATAGTCCAATTTTCCAAGACCAATATATAACAAACAAGAGTTTTCCTAGAAACTAGGCAAGTCTTATTCACTCTATCTTAAAGAGATTCATATTATATATAAGTTTTAATAAAATCTCCCAGGCCGTTTTCTAGATCTTATTATCAGGAACAAACACCATCGATTTCGGTTTAAAAATGGTTATCGAGATCTAAAAATATACGGCACATAGAAATGTAAAAATTTTAGGATAGGTTTAGACTGGGAATATAAGACTATATTAAAAAAAAAAAAATGGACCATTCTGACCAATATTTGCTGAGCTATTAGATGGCGGCTCTTCTGATTTTCTTTGATGTTGAGTTAGCTGTATATATGAAGTTCCGCATCTACCTTACGTGGATACCTTATGACGATGGTAGGCTTAAAGCTGCGTCACTTGAAGGCTGCCGCCTTCTATGATAACATTTTCTTCTGCAAGCTAATATATATATACCGAGTTATAGAGCGAATATTAAGTGACAATTGTGATTTAGTGTGTTGCCAGTGAGTGATTGTTTTTTCTTTTTTGAGTGCTGTGCAATTTTTTATGGAAAGAACATTTTGAATAGAAGACTTGGTTTTGTGTTTGAAAGGAAATCCAATGTGTGGAATTTCTTTTAAAATGACGACATTACTTATGGATTTCCCATCAGCAAAGTAAATCATCGCACAAATTCATTTATAGACCAATAATAATTGCCTCTAACTCTGATAAAATAGGCACAAGAAACATGTTAGTTCTTCTCATTATATAACAGAATCATTTAACATTTCTTTTTGAGCAAATATTCAAAAAAAAAACATTTGTAAAATCTTAATTGAAATGTAAATGTATTAATGAAATTCTATCAGTTGTATGAAGTATTTACAAGTGAAAGTGCCCGATCATTAATAGCATTACTTTTCTACATCTATAAATCAGCAAAATTGCATTGTCTTACTCATCTTACTGATTTTTAAAAATATTTTTATTCAAGCGTATTATTGGGCAATGTTTAAGCTAATTTTAAAAATTAAAAGTTGCAATCTGTTATAGATGTAAGTCTGTCATTTGTTAGCAATTTCTGCCTTTATCAAAAATAAATGAATTGCGAATTTCCCTGAAACTGTTATTTTTTTTAGCTTTATCAGACTTTATATTTATTTTTACTTTCATTCATTGATTTGTTAATGTCATTTTGTTAACCTTATGCTTAGGATGTTCACATTTCTATACGGCTGTACAATCTTAAGGATAAAAAAAGAATTGAATTGTAAGTTGAGGAAGGTAGAGAAAACAAAAGTCATAGATAGTATGATAGTAATTTATCATTCATTCTTTTAAGAATGCCGACTTCTTCTATTCTCTTGTGTTTTGCATCTAAATTCAACTGCAATTTTCAAAAGAATATCTACATTTTTGTATTAATCAAAAATTTCAAAAATATAACACGCTTCTGTGGCCCTCAGATCGTAATGGCCACACCTCGCATTTAATTTAGGAATACATTCATTAGTAAATTTCCCGTTATCTTCCGATCAATATGATTATAGGAGCAGATACATGAAATAATAAGACAATTTGAAGCTCTTAAAAGAAAAAAATATATTTTAAAATTTATCATACATTGTGACAAAAAATACATTGTGGTATTATTTCCTTTAAAACTTCAAGTAATCCAAGCAAAGGTATCTCCTTAAACTATAAATTTGCGTAATTAATATTCCGTGCTACCCTTAATGAAATTTTTCTACATCTAATCAGTGAAGTTAATTAATGTACGTGGTTTTATATATCACTCTTGAATATAATATTCCATTAATCTTCAGAAAATCCTGCCTCAAAGGAAAACAGTAAATTTTAAACTTATACGGAAATTATCTGTTCGCAAGTTTTATGATAGTCAACATTTATTAATTTTTGCATCAATTCTTACCCATATTTTTGTGACGACTGAAGTTTCGCATAAGAAGAAAGAAATAAAATTCGTAAAGAAACTCCTTTCAATGTTGAATTTTGTTTCGTATGGTCCAGTATGTAGGTTAGAAAAATATTTTTAAAATATGAGATTTTAAACTATCACTGCATAATATAAAATTGCAAAACTAGATTAGAAAAATCTATGTTTAACGGATTCTCTATTTAAATTACGAAAAATGATATTATAATGATTAAATTAAACAACGTATTTTTTAACCGAATTGGGGAATTCTGGACCAAACATTGTTCACAATGAATGTGGTTTTAAAATGCACAAAACTCGGGTTTATTAACTATGAAGGGTAAAATTTTATTGGAAATATTTTCAGAGCAATGTATTAATTTTAATTTAAAACGTTGGTACAAAAACAACGAAAACAAAAATAACATATGCCAAATTTAATTTAATACGTAAGAAAAGTTTACTCAAATGAAAATGACATCATATTCGAATTAAAACGTATATTAGAAGTATTTTTAACAACAAATCATACATAAACATCCCTATGAGCAAAAAATTGTTTACTAATGATAATGACGGCATAATTAAAACAAAACATTTATTAGAATATTCTTTTGATAATTTCTTTGTTTTTTATTTATTTCAAAATATTAAATTTTATTTTACTATAATTATTTTATGTCTTTAATATAAAGTGTGTTTTAAATTTATTGTTTCTCTATGTCTACATGGAATTGAAATTTAGATAAAATTCCATTAATTTTGAGCAAATAATAATTTATTATTGCAAAAAAACCTTGTAATACATGATAGATGAAATTAATAGATGAAACAATGTTACGTTTACATGGAGTTGCAAAAGCTAGAAAAAAAAAATGAACTAAATCTGAATCTAAACCTGACTTTTTTCGGAATAAACTAGATCTATTCGAAATAAACGCAGAAACAAAAACCCTTTTTTTTTCCAACTCAACATTTACATGAGACTTCTTTATTTTTGAAGAATCGGCTAGCAATAATTACCTTAATAGTAAATAAAACCTTTGTTACGTTTATACGCATCTAATTGTCAGCAATGTGACCAGTAGTCCAGTCAGAAGAGTTGCAATCACGGTTACAGCATAGTTCATATCGTTTGGTATTCTAATATAGACTTTAAATTAATATTTGAATAATTCATAATAAAATTATTTTTGTACGACTATAGGAAAAAAAACAATATTTTGCATGCTGCTGACCAATAACTTATTGCTTTATTTTAATTTATAATAACTACTGTAACGTTCAGAAGACCGTGCAAAAATACTCAATAGAAAGGGGTAGTTACACGAAGTAAATAATAAAACATATCTTAATGTTCAGAAAAAGAAAACCTCTAATTTCTCATTTTTACTAATTTCTATAATTCTATCATGTGAATGAACGTATCGTAAGCTATTTTTTTAATTGCTGAAAATGAAGTCTTTTAATATTTTGTTTATATGATGCATAAAATCTAAAATACTCGTATTTAAATAGTAAAATTCTTAGAAAAACAATGTACTTAAATATATTATTATCATCTCTGTAAATAAAAAGGCTTTTGCTGTTGAAAATGTTTCACACAGCTTTTATCTTAAAAAAAAAAAAAAAAAAAAAAAAAAAAAAAAAAAATTAACTGTATCTATGTAAATGATAAAGCAAATTATCACTTTTAAAAAGATTTTAGCCTAACTGTAATTTTACAGTTTTAAAATTGGTCAAGCAGAATTTTTTTGTGTGAAACGAAAAATAAACTATTATTATATAAAGAATAAATAATTTTTATGGCACATTTTCTTGAACTGTACTTAAAAATACCGTCAGTGCATAAAAAGGCTAACGAAATGTTATAACACAATATTTTACATTAATATTTCTAGAATTTTGATTCCTTTAATTTTAGTATTAATCGTTGAAAAGTGTAAATTTCTTGCTCGTTATCTGACCACTGGTATAGCACAGACATTTCAATCCCCCATGCGATCTTGCTTTACTCCAGATATCGACTGATCGTTAATCATCCATACTTATTCACATCAATGCTGTTATCTGTTTGAATCAGTGGCCACGAGATCCAGTGATGTAGAAAAGTTAATTACGGTAATTACACATAATTTGATTTCATCTGAATGGAATTTTCTGGAATGCACGAATAAGATTTTAATAACAATAAGATGCGAAAATGGTAAAAGATTAATTCATTCTGATTTAGAATAATTGATTTTCAGTTATTATAAAACTCTTCAAATTAAATACAATATATTGTTTGAATATTCATTTACACTTCGTGATGTAGATTAAAAATATTTTAGCATGCATTTTGAATGCATTATGAAGTTTTGAAAATATGTTATATAGCTGGGATTTAACACGTTTATTTTGATCATCTACACATTTACTGCATACAAAGTAGGGCAAATTTTATCGGTGTACAATGTTGGTTACATCTTAACACTGCCTTAAATTTCAGTTCCAACTGATGCAAGATTAATAAGTAAAATATCATTTTAATTGTTAAAATATCTTTAATTTGGGGCCAATACATTTTTCAAAAATGACACCTTTCACAACTCTTCGCTAAGATAACGAGACGATAACTATTAAATTAATTTTTTAAATGTTGTTTATACAAAGACTTCTAGTAATTAAAATATTGCAGTCTTTTTTATCAAAATAGTTCACATTTTGTGGATGGTGGATTTTTTCCTGTTTTTGAATGTGGTATCCAACTCATGCGCATCTAAATAAACTTAACAATATAACTATGAATTATTTTTAGACAAATGAGGATAACAAGTAAATTATGTATGTTGAAAAAGTCACGATCTTCTGGGTAATTACTGTGAATATCTGAAAGTTTACGATCACTACAAGAATAATTTTATAGTTTATCAAATGTGTTGCCCTTTTTGCCATTTTTTTCTTCAAAAAAATCGAATTTTCAGTAGAAAGTTTGCATACATTTGCTCTAGATAACAAACTTGAAAATTTAAATGAGTAGTCTTAAACAGAATATTTTACCTATGAGCTGAAGAAGCTTGCAGATGATAAATTAAATTTATGACCATAGCTAAAGTTCGGAAAAACAATTACACTGGTAAAAGTTAAACGACGTCTTAAGAAAAAAATAAATAAATAGAAGAAATAAATCTTTCCGTCATAAGTAAATAAAGTACGTATTAAAATATACTAATGGCATGTATATAAAAAGATGCCTTAATAAAATTTACATTTAAAAACAAGGAATCAAATAGAGAATAATGCTATGTAGAAAAATTTGGTTTATGTATATGAACAAGCCTAACAATAGTTTGCAGTGAAAACTGAAGGAAGAAACTAAAATTTGTTAACTTCCATACGCCACGAGGCTACGTATAAGTTACCTGTTGATCATAGTCAGAAAGGCTACACAAGATTAGAAATAGAATGAATCTTCTCAAAAGTTTGTTTCGTTGTGTTTATTACTTAATTTTAATTATATATATATATATATATATATATAATGAATTAAAATAGTATATAATGATGTATATAAAAACTATTTTATAGAAATAATCTTACAAATAGTTTGTGTAGGAAACTAGGCGCAGATTTCAGATTTAATAACTCCCAAGATGTGAAGAATAGGATGAGACCTCTTATATTTTGACCATTTATCATAGTCAGAGAGATATTATAGCTCAGCATTATAAAATACATATTATCAAAAAGTTTATGGCGTTATTTAATAGTTTTTAGAATAAAATTTATTTTTAAATCACTATGAATGTTTTTATTGCTGCAATATCTGTAGCCTTTTGCCTAATGCCTTTTAGAATTTATTCTGAACAACCTGAATATTTTGGATGTCGGAATTTAAAAAAATGACCGCAGATCGGAGCACACTCTCGAAGTATGTAAGCAATGTTTTATATAAGAGCACTTTGTTTGCTATACTCATTAAATCGCTAAGTATAGACACTAAGCAGTTATAAAGTGAGAAAGATCATACTTAGCTTTGTCAAATTTTACAGACATAAATTCGATGTTCGTGTGCCATATAAAAATACGGTCTAATACAAGTTTTGATTTATCGATCAAAATGAACCATTGAGCTATTTAATTTGATATAGGATGGTAGAATAAGTATTTTTCAAGAAAAGACAGTGGTAAATTTGCTAAATTTAATTTTAATTCTGTATTAAAGAATTTTTTTCAAATAATTGTCTAATGTCTGTATAACTGTTAATGAGAGAATAGTTCTGTCATATCAGTGTTGCGTACCATCATTCCGTCATTTGCGATCCACATAAAATAGCAACAACGTACGTGTTGAACCCGGTTTTTCTTTGCATAAATCTAGTAAAACCAGAGTCCAATTTTAGAGCCTCATGACACATTTGCATTAACGAAGTGTGATGTGAAAAATTAATTTACATGGTGCACAATAAATGCTCTGCCGCGAAGATACGAGAAAATAAACTGAACTTAAGCAGTAGGGATTTTATATTTTAGCAGTTTATAAATTAAGCCATCATGTTAAATGTGTCAAATGCCTTCGCTACACCATGAAAATGGACGGAAAAAATTTCTGTGATGTTAGTTCTGTCATAAATTAATTTCATCACGTTGAACAGCTGATACGGCATGGAATATTTTGGACTGAAAACATATTGTTCTGCAGTGTAGAGATGTAGCAGTCATGTCATAAAACTATACTCAATTAGTTTGCCCAACACGAAAAAGAAATTAACGTTTATAGTAACAGACTGTATATCCTTGCCAGTGCGTAGTCATCTCTGGTTTCTCGATAGAAATATAACAGTCTGCTTCCAGGATGAAGTAAATATCGAAAATGGAAAAGTGCATTAATCAGATTTGCAAGGTGATTAAAACATTGAAAGGTTAACTTTTTACTACCCCATTCTATCACTCGCCAGAGTTTCTCCATAGAAGTAGTCGTATCAATTAGTCTTATAGTTTTAGGGGCAAAAATTTTCTTGATAACACAATCAATAGTTTTTGTGGTGAATTTAATTCTAATGTTGATCAGTAATTACCTCCACTTTTTCGGTGTCCTGACAGTGAATGACCTCATCAAATTTGAAGTGGGGGAAGTGGGGGAAAATGGAAGTAAACATGTTCATACCATTTTCAGATTGTTCTATATAGATTTATATTAGATAGTCTGTGAATAATAAAAAAATATATTATTAGGAAATCCGAACAATAATCACTCAACTCCCGCTTTCAAAGTTTGTTTTATCCATGACTATTACTACAGTCTGCAGCGTTCATTGTTTTTTCTTTTCATGACGGTGGTCGCAGTCTCTCACTTACATCAATTGTTCCTTTCAAGACTGTGATAAAAGTCTCCCACCTTTAGTGTTTCAATTAATCGTTTCCAAACAAAGCAGAGTGTGCGGAATATAGTTCCTATGTATAGCTGGTATAAGACTTTTCCAAATTCTCAATGCCATTAATTTCATTTGCAAATTCATACTGAACTTAAGTTCAAAATTAAAAGGTAGAATATTGTAATATTAGTTCGTATTTAAATTTAGTACTTCAAATGAGAGAATATTGATTTATTAAAAATCATATTTAAATGTTGACACTGAAGCATTTTAAAAATGTTGAGAAATAATTCATCCAAGAAACATAAAATTGTAAGGTATTAACCTAAAATATGCCTTTCAATCTGATGGATGATTTTTGTTTTACATGATACTTTGAAAAAATATAATTTAGTTAAACATTGTCAAATATCTGTATAACTATATCGAATTTATATAAAAAAATAATTCATTATTCATTCATTTAAATATCATAAAACAAGATAAATATTAATATAAAAGCAGTAATTTCTATAATAAATGATTTAAGAATGACATATAATCAAATAACGTATAAAATGCTACACAGTTCAATGAATTAATTATCAATAATATTTTATGCCTTGTTTATTGGATGAATTATTTATAACCCTTGTGTAATTTAAGTATAACAAAATTAAAAGAGAAATTCTTTCTGTCTTTATTGATAATAGCACAAGATTTTATCTAAATGAAACAATGCATTTGCCAAGGTGTAAACTTTATAAAATATATTTAGATACAATATTAAAAAAATTTCACTTCCTCTAATGACTCGATTAACTTTTTTTTATCTATTTCTGTTTTTATTATTCAAGTTAAATAATATATAAAAATATATATTTTTAATTAATATGAAATAAAACATTATTTTTCTTTGTTTTCGGGCACTTTTCGTTTTTGGAATTCACGTAGTTTTAGTAAAATTTACAAATTGGATTCATATAATTTTTCTCTTTTTTTACGTTAAGCTAGTAGAAAATGTAAATAGTTAGTGTGCATAAAACGGATAATTCATCCGAATTTTAAGTATGGATAATGCATGGTTAACTCACAAAAATGTGAGGCATTATATTAAACATACCAATATCAACTTCAAAAGTTTTTATTCAATTCAAAGTACATTCAAATTTTTTAATGCAGGGAATCTTTGAACGAGATTTACTGATAAATAATAAATTCAATGCACAAAATAGATCGGCCTATTTAAGAAGTAAATTTTCATGGTCGAAGACGGAAACCGAAACCGAAAACAAGTTTCGGGAATATTCCTATTTTCGTCAAAAATTCAAAAGAATGCAATTATGTTAGAAAAATTTAAGGGATTAATACATACATTATTAATTAATTATATGTGTATAGAAGCACAGTTCTAAGAAACACAAATATGTTTGTACGTGCAAACGTTATATATATATGTGTATATATATATATATATATATATATATATATATATAACTAAATATATATAACTTCCGTATCTTACACGCCTCCCTAAGATTATTTTGAAATGGTACACATACTTGAAAATTTTATCTCTGAGTCCCAAGTTCGCTCTTTGAGCCTCTGATAAAAAAAAATTTCATTTAAATTTAACTTAATTCATTCACAAAGCTGAATAATTTTTCAATTATATCAGTTTTGTCACATCAAAATATGTTTTAGGTACATACATCTCAATTTATCATTTATAGAGATTTTTGTAACTGATCATTTGTTGAACTAGAATTTTCTCAAAGAAAACATGGTTGACTAGAACTTTTTACTAAAACTTATTACTAACAAGGGCACCACCAAACATGGTGCGCACATATTTTGATGATTTCAAAGTATGTTGTAGGGGTCATACCACTAATTATTCAGCTGAAAGGATTCTTTCAAATGGGCCTTAGTTTTTGAGAAATTGGGGGTCAAAGTTCAGCGTATATTTTAAATACTTATTAGTACAAGCGCCGCATGTGAATCGGTGGCGTCGTGGTAACGTACGAGCCTGCAAGTCGAAAGGTTGCAGGTTCGAATCAGTTCTCGGCCTTTTACTTATTTTTATGTTTTTTCACACTTCGCAAATTATAAGCAGAATTGAAAATTCTACAGCTTTGAACCTTTTGATATTTTCTGAAGAGGACAGTTTACTTTGTCAACATTTTTTTATTATTATTTTTTCAAAATATGGTGAACTGAGTGCACTTCAGGGTTCAACTAAAAGTACATTTTGCAACAAATAAATAAATTAAAATTTGTATTGAATTAAAATTTTGAAAAAGTATAAGAAAATTTCAATATTTTAAAATCTCTACTACTTTAAATATTAATATTTTTAGATTAATCTGTCACTTTTTTTCTTTTCAAATGTGTATTACACTATATTGTGCTTGGATTTTTAGATAATTTAATACTGCATTTAATGTAATTTATATTACTAAAATACTTAATTCGTGATAAATATGTTTAAAAATATATTAAAAGTAAAAAAAAAAAAAAAAAAGTTTAATCATCATTTGTAAAAGTGCAAAAATAAGACCAATAACAAGAAAACTTCATTTATTCTGATAATTACTGAGGAAAGCAGACGATTACAAAAAGTATTTTTATATGTATTATAAATTTTATCTCATTAAACAGACGATTTTCGTACTTCAGTTGAATTACGGAAAGAGTGTTTTGATTTGTTATAAAAATAGATGTAATCTGTCATTTCTTATTTGTGCAAACGATAACTTATGTTTATGTTGAACTTTGGAGATAAATGTATTTACAGAAAATTGGAAAATTGAAAACTTGGATAACTGCTAACAACTTGCATTTTAACATTACTGCATTAATATTTTGTTATTTTTTCGAAGATACGCATTACTTGAATAATCTAATCCTAAAGGCATTTAAAAAATTGCACCCGAAAATTATTTTGTATTATTTATACATATACAAAAAAGGCAAGTTTTCATTTAGAATGCTATAAAATAAAAAAGCGATAGGAAAAATAAAATCATTATTTCAAGATTGTGCTTAAAATAAAAAACGCGAATAATAATTAATAAAAAAAGTTCTAGGCTTAAACTAGTTTTGTAGTTTTGTCAATAGAAATATTCGTTTAAAAATTGCAGAAAAAAATAAATTTTCATGAAAAAATTTAAAAATGTAAATGTAATTTATTAAGAAAATATCAAAAACTGTAACAATTTTGTAATAAAAATACTTGTAAAAATACAAAAATAAATAAATAAAAGCCGATGACTGATTCGAAACCGCAACCTTTCGATTCGTAGGATTGTACGTTACCACGACGCCACGGATTCACATGCGGCGCTCGTACTAATAAGTATTTGAAATATATGCTGAAATTTGACCCCCAATTTCTCAAAAACCAAGGCCCATTTGAAAGAATCCTTTCAGCTGAATAATTAGTGGTATGACCCCTACAACATACTTAGAAATCATCAAAATCTGTGTGCATCATGTTTGGTGGTGCCCTTGTATGTCTGCAACTTTTGATGAGCAGGTGAACACCTTGAAAGTTAAACCATACATTGCTTCTTTATAATGCTATTTTTATAACACTTACGTCATGAGTCAATCATGGCTGAGAAGTAAACAGCGAGTTTCAGAGCAATAAATGAAGAATGTCTCATTTCAGCTGATAAAACTCAAATTAATATATAATGGTGAAATCTTCTGGAGGAAGAAAAGATATTTTTAAAATACAGATATTTTCGGCCGAGTTTCATTTCGACGTAATTTTCCTCAGCATTTTTGCTGAAAACGGATGTCGGCGAAAGTCACATTGTGGATCGAAAATGAAAACCAATTTCCTTTCGATCTTTATAGGTTAGTCTTTAAAAGTTGCAAATATTTCATAGTAAGAAAAAAATCAGTTGCGTTTTATCCATACTGTTAAAAATTTTGCTCTAGTTTGAACCAAATTTAGGTGCTTAGTTGCTGTCATCATAAGATGGTGAAATCTTGTACCAACATTTGCTTCAGCAAGAATCCTAATACATTCAGCAAGAACTATGGTTCAACAAGAGCTCGAAATATTCGTTCAATATTTCACTATTATACAATGCCATCTATTGAGCATTAAAGACAGGTTCAGACTGGGATATGATTTTTAACAATGTACAAAAAACTACTTATAATAACAATATTTAACCTTTAGATTACGGGACAGTGGTGGGGACTATTTTTGTATTTACTGGCATCACAATTTATAAAAGAATATTTTTATGGTAGAGTTCTGTGGAACGTATTCTATTGTAAGAGTAATGAAGAGATATTTTTTCAAAAAGTGGTGCGAATAGAATAAATAAATAGTAGTTGGGAAGGCATATGTCCCAACCCCGTAATCAAAGGGTTAATAAAATGAAGAATCGCACTTAGTACAATCGAGAAAAGACGTTGTTATAGGAATCTGCAGAAAGCAATTTCATGAGACTATATATATATTCTTTACTACGATTATTTAATTATAATATTCAACTGTACAATTCAATTAAAATCTAGTCACCGCATATGAACGTTATTTGAACGTGGAGGAATCAAAGATAAATATGAATTTTTGTTTTTTAATTTATTGGTATTAGGTAAAAAAGTAGAAATTTGCATATTATTTTTCAAAAAAATCTCCTTATTCCAAAAGTTATTTTTCCAAGAGATTGGAAAATTTTGATGCCATTAATCATAGAAAGAAGAAGAGCGTGTCTCTAACGAATTGCGCTCGCATGCTTCAACAGTAGTAATATCACAAAATCATTCACTTCTCAATGCTTCTTTTAAAGGCCCAGACATGCAATAACAGCTGAAGTATAAGTCCGGATTTAAAGAGGCTGTTCATATATTGTTCAATGCATTCACCCCAATTTTAGCCGGTAAGTCTGGCTACATAAAGACTTGCATTATCAAGAAGCAAAATAATTCCGCTGATCGAAACCTCGTGTCTTTTTTTTTTTTTTAATGCAGGTTTTGTTTCGTTCAAAAGCTTCAGTAATAGGCAATAATTTTGAAAATGTCCAGAAGGGTGCTAAAGTGTTTCTCTGTCAAACTTCTTTGAGAACTTTCGGCGCGGGGTACATATTCAATTTCTGTTCGTTTTTCGACATTCTGTCTTTGCCAGCATTATACTTGAGTTTTCGTGAAGCGTGTCTCCTTAAACCCTGTTTGAAGTCTTCGCAAGATTTCAGCCGGTCTTTGGGGAGACGAAGACAAGACGGCTATGTTAAAAATTTTGTTGTTTATTAGTTTATTTTTAACTATATTAAAATTAATTTTACATGAACTCTTAGAGTATTACTTTGCAGTATTAAGTATATTATCATTTAATTTTTCAATTAAAAAAAGAATAATTTTATTTGCATAAAATAAAATTATTCTTTTAAAATTATTCTTAAATGAACATTAACAAATATTCATTTTGTCCCAGTACTGGGACAAGATGGATTTGGCTTTGGGCCAAGATGACAAGACTGAAAATCGTTGAACATGTTTTATTTTTTATTCAAAATATAAAACATGTTAAAACTTCTAAATTTTTGTTATTTTTTTCATGGTTTAACAAATGATAATTGTAATTTTACATGTTACAAAGCATCAAACTAAGCATGATGCATTGTAACATCATATTGAAGAGTTTAGTTGTGCAGCTGGCAATAGTCACAAATAAAAATGTCATTTTCATAATTGAAACATTCCTCGTGCTACCACTGTTGGCATTTCCAACACTGGATCCAATCTTATGTAGGTGTGTCACAATATTCCTCGTTAACCTTAAACGCTTTTTTGAAATTTGTGGAAAGGGAGGCGGTCGTAACCTCGAGGTCGACTTCGATGAACGGTACACCCTTTATACAGATCAGACGCTTGTAATCGGAAATACGGACACCGATAGAGTTATTCTTTCGGAGAGGGCTTAGCCGATGTCAAAACGCCTTCCTCTTGTTGCCCCATTTCGAACGACACCTCCCCCGATCCGGTGTGCCTCTTAACCCCAGAGGAGATAGAACCGCAAGGTCGTGCGGACAAATACAGAAACAAACAAATGTTTATAGGATTTAAATAGAATTTACAACATAGTTTAATAAATATTGAAACACATGGCAAGATGACGAGCTCGTCGTTTTACATCGGACTGTCTGTTTAAAAATATTCGTTTTCATTACCATGAAAATAGGCGATAAATTGACATTTATTAATGGTAATAAATGGTATTTAAGTTAAGATATTCATAAATATTAAAAAGAAATGATATATCTTACATGTATCTATAGCAGAGCTTATTTTCACATTCATAAAAGTACAATATGGCAACGGTAAACAACCAAAACTTCGCAACTAACACAAAAATGGTGATTTCAGCGTCTCTATACTGTTGTTTAACGAAGGGCTGATAGGAAAGCCAGTAGTGTCCTGTTTATGCTGCCCCCCCTAGAGAAAAACTGAAAATTTAAGACATTCGTCATCTTGCCTCAGTCTTCCCTTACGCCTTTATTTGGGAGAAATTTAAGGATAATGCATTACTCAACGTAGGGGTGTACCACTTATTCATCTTGATACGGACTGAGGAAGAAATAGAGTGGCACATTCCGGCACATTGATATATACCGAGAAGCGGTTGTGCAGACAATCACCTCATCAACTTCACGGATGAAAGTCCAGGATTAATTATATTTCGATTCACATATTAAAGCACAATCTGTCTACCAAGTCATACCTTGGTGAAAAACACTTACGAATCCGATTTTAGTGGTTAACTAGTAGGATTATTATTGTGTTTTCCGATACCCAAATGCATGAAAACATGGAGAACTGGAAACAAGAAAATATAGTGGTAAGCCTACCAGTCAACTTCTAGAATTGAATTTATAGTTGTTTTCCACCACCATATGAATTGTGAGACCGATTGCATTTTAATATGTCAATCAAGATTGAACTATTCCTATAATTTTATTTTTTAACTCGATCAGTTGACTGCATGCGTTTTACCTCTCAGCCTACTAGTCATTTGAAATCCTCACCTACCATACGCAGAGTTTCGATCTCTCGCGATGAGCTTCATGCCTCGAAGTGGAAATTCCGGTTCACATTATAGTCACTCTCTTATACAGAAAATGTTAGGCTCAGAACTAATTTTTTTTCTTATTTTATTTTTTAAGAATATATTTATTGTTTTCTAAAGATACACTGTAAGAAAAAATCTATAAAGGTACTAAAAGTTTTCTATGAAACTGGGATTCCTAGAACTTTTTATGTCACAGTAACAACAAAATATCGAGTAACAGATACAGGTTTGCACTGAAAATAATGTTCTAAGAATTTTTTAGGAAACTGGGATAGCTTGAATTTTTTATGTAACTGCAACCCAGGTTACAGATAAAATTTTATTTAGATAACTGTAATTTTATTAGAGTCATTTGTAAAGTTATAGATTTCTGTAGCAGTACAAAAATTAGTCATGTAGATTTACATTTTTTTTGTACAGTGTACACTGTAAAAAAAGGGTCGATCTACTAAAAAAAACTTTAGTGATCCTTGTAATTACTAAAAAATATTTAGTAATCGTAGTCGTTTACTAGAAAATCTGTAAGAATTACTAGAAAAAAGATAGCAACGAAGAGAGTTAATAGTTTTATATTTTTAATAACTATTACTAAAACTTACTTGGTATGGCCTTGATAGCATAGTGGTTATAGTAACGGACTCTAGACTAAAAGGTCCCAGGTTCGATACTGGCCACCGCCAAATACGCCCCGAATGTATGTAGTGTAAGATTCGTTAGTAAAGGGATTGTGAAAATCCTGTCGGAGCAGTTAGCAATGTTTGCTGCTGCCATCTATTGCAGTTTTGCCGAAAATCTTCCGCTTCAGAAGTCTGGATCCAGCTCGAAGGAACTTCCTGCCCTTCGGGCGCACGTAATGGTTATTAAAAATAATTTTGGAGCTATTACTTAAATTTGCTTGGTGGCTCATACTAAAAATTTTTAGGTTAGTTATACAAAAAATTCTTTTCTTCAGTTTACAAAAGAAATGCTTGTTTCACTTGGAAAAAAGAGTTTGTAATGGTTACTAAAAAATTCTGTGGAATACAAATTTACTAAAAAATTTTCAGTAACCTCTTGAATTTTTTTTCTACAGTGTAGAAATGAAATGTTAGTAACCATACAGATTTCGGCAAATTTACATCTGCATGATTACAGATTTTTTTTTTTTACAGTGTAGAATATTTTAGTATGTATCTCATTTTAAAGAAGAAATTACTTCATAATTTCATCTATTTAGGGAATAGTCCACTTTTAACAAATCATAAAACACACGATTTTTGCAATGAGTTCAACAATTGTTTTATGAAAAAGATAATCACTGTAGAAGCACAAAATTTTTAAAGAATATTTAAGTTATATTGAACTATGTTTAAAAAAGTTATTTGGATATATTACAATTTTAAAAAAAAATTTAAGGGGTCAATTTCAAAGTGTTATTTCAATTTTTTACAGTGGATAACATTTCACTGCGCGCACGATGTCTCATGCTAATTTCATTGTGTTTGCATAAACTTTATCTTAAATTAAAGATAATGCTCTGGTCAATAATTTGAACAAGGATATTTGCAATCGGTTAATTAGATAAGGAGTAATTAACATTTAATTAGAACAATTATAAATACTATGACTTTTTACATACATTCAAATGAATTTGTTTTCATACAGGACACAGTTTTATAATCCCTTTTCATTTTTTATGATAATATAAATAATTGTGTATGGCAAAAATTTTAAAGCTCTAATTCAAATAGCTTTGGAGATATCATGCGCGCAAGAGTAAAAAATGCCATTTTGAGAAAAATAATTTAAAGATTAAATTGCATTTTTTACATATAAAATATATTATAAAGGAAACAAAACTACTAAATATCCTATTCTGTATTAAAAATAAGATTAGATGCTAGTTTAAAATGATAAACATAAAAATATTTTTAAATGCTGCAGAATATAGGAGCATTGTAAAAAATTAAATAGATGTAATTCGTATAAATGTAGAATTTACTATTGAACAAAATTAATTTTAAACATATAACTTAAAATTTTGTTTAGCTTTGACTGTAAAGTAAAATAAATGTTCATGTTTTCCAAAACTAAATTATTTAATGTAAAATATAGGACCTTTTATAGAGATTGTAGTTCTTCGATATCTGATTCACATATTTTGCTGCACAAAAATGTGGATTGTTTTATTAAAAATATATATAAATGTCAATCAATCCCAATTGCGGATTTTGTCGTCCACAATTGTCAATTAAAACAAAAATCCCTATAGAATTGATTATTCTATATATTTTTTCTCTACGATGAGTTATCACATTAGAATATATTTATATCAAGGTATTTTGTATAGCAAATAATCCTAAACTGAATCCTTCTTTGATACTGTTTTGAAGCATATTTTGCATATATTTTCATTGAAAAGCTAATAAATTCTAAAAAGCACAATACTATTACAAAATCAGGAAAGTATTGCTCTAGGGAAAAAACTGTTTTTTTTTTTTTTTTTTTTTTTTTAATTAATTAATAGCAAAAATGCTGTAAAAACCATAAAAGTAAACAAACCTGGCGAAAGTGGAATTCGAAGTTAACATTTTAAAGCTTTCTTATTATTATTTAATGTATTTAACCAATAACAATTGCCGCAATTTAGCATATTTCGAAACTTATGATAATGTGAAAGCGCGAAAACAAAATGTAAACAAGCCGCGAACAGTGGTCGCAAGGTTGTTATTTCGGAAATGAAGCGGTGATGTCTACATTTTCCCTAACATCTCAGTAAATAATTATGAGATAGTTAAAAAATTGGTATCAATTTATTCAGAATACAATAAACTTTTTAACAATGTAAAAATAAAAAAATATATTTTTGAAAATTTTAAAAGTGAACTGTTCTCTTAATTACTATAAGCGAGATGTAACGAAATCATAATTTTAAATTTATTTGAACATTAAATTTGTATTTTGATCACTCTATTTATTTTTTACGTATTTCCCATTACGCAATAAATACGAAGCTTATCGACCATTTAATGTTTTAATAAGAATAAAAGAGTTTTTAAGGACTTTTATACCTAATAAAAATAACAGTCATTGTTCTTACTATCACTATGTTTTTGTATTGAACTCGTTGGGAAGAGCCTTATAGGGAATTTTAATAACATTTCCCTTCTACATTTTATCAAAAAAGATATTCAGTAGACATTTAAATCTCCTCATACTGAAAGTTTAATCTCTTCAAACTAAATATGTAGAGATCTATTTTATTTGACTATTTATTTTAGTTTTTAATTTGTTGTTTTGAATAATGTCACAAGATATGTGTTTCCCATATGTTACTAGAAAAGAAAAATCCATTAATAGACTGAGTAAATCTTCTATAGTATTTTTAAAAATATTCAAACACTTAAAGCGAATGAATTTGCTTTTAGAACATACTTTTTATCCAGTTCGGCTCATAAATATTCATGTGAATATCTTATGTAAAAATAAATTAGTTAATTAATCGAATAACTCAACTTTCAACCACAGGTTTTATGGGCCATATAAGACATATTTTAGTTAGCGTAAAAATTGTCTAAAGATTTTTTTTCTTTTTGTTTTGATTACTAGAAGTTAAATATGTGTGAAAGAATTAAGCGGAAATATTTATAAGATAATATTTTTACGTATACAAAAACAGAAGTGAAATAAAATACTTCTTAAAACAGCGAAAAATAAATATCCATAAAAATATGTATAAAACTTTTAAAATCATTCTCTGATAATATTTAGTGGAGTACAAAATAAAGTAATAACTGGAAACATTTTAACTGAATTATTTTTATCAATTCACAGTAACATAATTTTAAATTTACATTTTTTATACAACGAAAGCCGTTTAGATTCTTTTTTTTAATTCAGAAATGTATTTAAAAAAAGAAATCTTTTAGAAAAATCATAGTCTTTTCTTTAACATTTATTTTTACAATAGTGAGTAGTGCCTCTAAATTTGTCATACTTTAATAATAAATGACATTTTACGTATAAATCGCTGTCACATAAAAATGTGACATGAATTTTCCAAGTTTTTAAACGCACACTAAAAAAGCAGTTGCAATAACAACCATTATATAACACAAACAATAATAGCCATTATACAAAAAATAACCAACAATAATAACCATTATATAACATTACAAATCAACATCTACAACTAATATAGAGAAACCCAATATAACAAACTTAAACACGACAAGTCAATCAAATGGAATCAGCAATATGGGAACAATTATAAATAAAATTGGAGATTGTGGTACGTGGCTCGTTTTCAAGTGCAATGCCCTCCAGTCACAAAAATTATAAATAATTTCCCAGGTAAAAATCAGGAAAATCTCCCAATGCATAATATTCTACCATTTCCCGATTAATCACAAACCAAAAAATATATAAATAAATAAACCATGACTTTAAAACATTTATGCAAAATGAATCATATAATGAAATCGATGAGCACAAAATGTTTTGACCATTAAAATAGAAATAGAAATAAGAAAATCTTGTAATGTACTAAGTTGCCAACGTGTTCAAAAAATACAAAACTGCATATTCATTTTACTATCAATTAATAAACTTGTAGACAATCAAGAAATATAAAATGGAATTAAAATAAAGTCATTATTATAATTTAAATTAACGATTACTAGAACAATACCATTAATTTTTAAATTTAATCTTAAAATTATATTAAATGAAAACAAATTAATGATTTGTATGACTATAGACTTGTCACAAGAAATCAACTTTTGAATTTTTTACGGGGGACCCCCTAAAAAGTTGCTTGGTTATAAAATGAGATTGGTAAAGTTTCAGCTCATTTGGGTAATATTAACCCGTGCCTCATGGAGGTCAATTAAAAGAAAATGTGATTTTTTGCAAAAAAAAGTGCTATTTTTTCTTCATAAAATGAATACAGCTGAAGCGGGAAACATAATGCTGGTCTCATTTGATAAAAAAAAAAAAAAAAAAATTTGGTTTGAAAAGCCACACACTATATTTTTGTAAAAAAAAAAAAATATATATATATATATATATATATATATATATATATATATATATATATAGCACTTTAAGAATAATGTGTAACGGCAGATCCAAAGTCCCGTGCCATAATAAAAAATGATATCAAACTATTAAACTTTAAAGGAAATAAAAAACGAGTAAGAAAAACAGTATAAAGACAATATAAAAAGGCTGTGGATCTCATCAGCAGTGGGCAGTTTTAAAACACAGCAAATACATATGAATGGAAATGGAAAAGGACTATTATAATGTAGTGGCAGTGGGTTTCGATCAGAGTGTTACAATTTAAAAAAATCAAATGTACAAAAACATTTGAAATCATAACACTCCCCCACCGGACCGCATTTTTTTGTGAACTTAAGTTTACTTAAGACTTTAATATTTTTCGACTATATATATATATATATATATATATAGATAGATAGATAGATTTAAACATATTCACATTTTTCGCCTAAAAATTGTCAAAAATCACCTAAAAATTGACTTTTTATGAAAATGTGTAAAAAAATTAACATTCCATTTCACAGTCTCTTCATCTTTTTATTTTCATTTTGCATATAATAAAAGGTTTAATTAAAAACAAATTCTAAGTAAATGAGAAAAAATTGATAGTGGAACTGAAAGAATTAAAAAGAAAAAAAAAGGCAAACAAAGTATAAAAATTAAAATAAATAGTGTTCGTATGCATTTTGTATTTAAAGTTGACATACAAGAAAGAGAGCATTTTAAAGAAAAAAAAAATATTATCACTTGCAACTGTCATAGTAAGATGGTAATGGCTCATATAAGAGGGTTATTTAAGAGTCTTGAAAAGTTTGCCTACAAACACAATTTTTACAACATAAGCTACTTTTCGTTTTCGTTCTTTTTAAATAGGAGTTGTGATTTTGAATTAAATTTATTCCCCTTTAAGCTGTGTCATCAAAACTTTAAAACTATTTACTACGTTTTCTGCTTTCAAATAATATTTATTTTTACAACACACTTTGGGGGTATTTAAAAATTATATAGTAATGTAAAATAAATTAAAATAATTACAAATTGAGACAAAATAGAAACATTGACTTCTTTGTTTATAAAAATCGACTTTGTATCTATTGATTTTCTTACGTCCTATCGTCATCATCATTTTCTTCTTTAACTGACATTAATTTTACAGCCATGCTTATTTTGACTTTTCTTTTAAAAGTATCATCTAAAAATGAAAATGCTACTTGATCCGAATTAAAACACAAAACACTGTTTATCATTTTAGCGAGTGCTTTATTTACAACTTGCATAAGAATTTTTCTATAGTTAATAATTTAATTAATTTTAATAAATGCAAGTCTTGATCGGGGGCTAAAGTGTTAATGGAAGCATTGAAATACGCTCTAACAATAAATATTGATTATAAATAAGCAAATGTTTCTAATTTTTTTCTATATATATTTTTTTATGAGAGCTGATTCCTGATAAGATATATTTTCAGAGAATAAATGGTTTGTATCATCCATCTGCTATTAAAAATAGCATCAAGGGCTCTGAAAAAAATTCCTTTGGAGGAAGACGCCTTATGAAAATTACATAGTTATATAATTTATTTACAATCATCTCTTGGTATATCCTGCATTTTTAAATGCTTTGTAAGAACACTTGTAATTTTTTCTCACTTAAATACTTTATAACTTATATGATACTTTATAACTAATATACTTTATAACTAATATCTTCAATAGCACTTTTACACTTACAAGGAAGGTCTCATGACGGGCATACTCAAAGAATACGAAAAAAATTACAGAATTTCTTCTCATGTGGATATATATGTTTATAAAAAATTTCGGCAAAAAACCGATAGAAAGTTTATAAAAAATAATCAACATTTCGTTTATTTCGCAATTTATCGCCGGTTGGCGATTAAAAAAAATTTCAAAAAATACGTTTTTTCTCGAATAATTTTTAAGACAAAAATATTCCTTGCTGAACAATTTTTTAAAAATATTTATTTCAATAACTTTTTATTTTCGGTTTTAGTTTGTTATAACTATAGTTTTATCATATATATATTAATAATGAAAATTAGCTATAAAATTTTATGAATTAAAACGAAAATTAAAAATTATTAAATTTGTTTCAATCTAAAAAATTATGTCCAATTGAGACTGTCTATTTAATTTCGTAGCTATGGAAACAAAAACTTGTCCGATGTTGAAATTTATTACTGCAGCATTCTTCATCAAGTCTTTATGTTGGAATACGCAAAAATATATGAAAAAAATTTCATATGAAAATATTTTATATATATACAATTTTTTTACAATATTGAAATTAAAAAACTGTTGCAACAAGCAATATATATATGTCATACAATATAATATATGCATTAAACTCTCTCGTTGTTTAAGTTCATTCAATGCCATTTACACTCGTTTTAAAAAAACTATTAACAAAAGTTTTCAGTTACATGGAAGTCGTTTGTTTTTGGCAAGGGAAAACGCTGCTCGCCAAATCGCGTAACGCTTTCGTCTTTTTACGCGAAATATTCGAAATTATTTTATTTTTTAGAAAGTTTCTATTGTTATTCAGCCGCTAAATTTGACTGATCCTTTATTAGATACATAGGTAGTTTAAGTAGTATTTTTTTGAAAGTTTTCTGAGTATGCCCAATATGGATACCTTCCTTGTTAGTCTCATCCACTTTAGATAATCTAAAATTGATTTTTTTTATTATATATATCTGACTGAGGTGTATTAGTCGTGCGCACTGCACAGTTAACAATCAAAAACTTTTTTTAGGATAATTACGATATGGTAAATATTTAAAAAATTTCCTTTAAAATTTCTATAGCAAAATGCAGGTTCTTCTGAGACGACTAAAGCTTAATGCAGTGGTATCAAAACATATTGCTTGGATTTTACCAGCTTCTGGCTACTCCTTAATTGCTGAAAATATAGATTTTGCCTCAGTTATTCCGATGCTATTTTAAGTTTGAGGAACTCCTTTTAACTGTTCTACATTTCCACAACTAATAAAAATAAATCATTTCTTTGTTCAGAAAATGAGAAAGCAGTTTACCATTTCAGTGAAAAACAGTTCTAAATCAGAATTTTTAAATCAATTCTTAATCAACTCAGATCTTTTTTTTAAATAGCTGTTTACGAAGTCATATTACACTTCTAGTTAAAATTAAAATATGTGGTTAATTGGTAAAAGTAAGTTTAGCAGCTTTAACCGTATTAATTTTCACTTAGCGATTATAATAAAACGAAAAACGCAAAAAACTTCATAGTTGCATTTCTGCCATCATACCAGTAAAGGGGGGGGGGGGATGTGGGAATTTTTCATCAATTCTATAAATAGTTAAAGATAGTTGGTCACAAAAACCATTTTTACAATAAAAATAGAAATTCAATTGTTTGTTTTAGATACAATTCAACTGCAATACAAATCGAGGAGCTCGTTCTTTCCAGGCACAGAACTAAATAAATAATAATTAACCGAAATATGACTTTTTAATCTAAATAACACAATATACTGGGTGTCCCAAAAATGACTGATGGATTTTAAAATTCAATAACTTGCAAACGGTGACAGCTATTTATAAAATTTTTGCAGGAGGGTTATGTATAATGTCCGGAGTTTTTTTTTTTTTTTTACCGCAATTTTCTATTTTAGTTCGCATCACAAACAATAGGTGGCGCTGACGGCGATTGAAGGCCAAGTCGACGCTTCACTCAGCACTGATCACCTGGCCTTCAATCGTCGTCAGCGCCACCTATTGTTTGAGATGCGAACTAAAATAAAAAATTATGGTAAAAAAACTCCTGACATTATACATAACCCTCCTACAAAAATTTTTTAAATAGCTGTCACCGTTTGCAAGTTATTGAATTTTAAAATCCATCAGTCATTTTTGGGACACCCGGTATATATATATATATATATACATACTATATATATATACATGCATACCGGAATCGAGAATATATATATATCAAGAATAATAAAAAAATATACGTTATTTTCTACTTGTTTTGAAAAATGCAAATTTTGAGAGTATGATTCATAAACTGACCTGAAAAATACCAAATGTTGTTGATTAAATGTTCTGATAAGCGTAAAAATTCAAGGCAACAACATTTCTTATTAAATAAAACGAGAACGAAGTTTCTAAGACAAATAGTTTTCACATAATGAATGAAAAAATACAATTTTAATTTTCATAGTAGTATAGCTAGAAAAATTATTTTTGATGTGTTTTAATTATGTGAAACTATTTCACTTTTTATGAAATTGATAAGCGATGTTGAAGTTTACAACAAGTTACTTCCTATAAAATAGAAAGCAGATAGTATTTACAGGGACACAGGGTCTACTAATTTAATCTACTATATTGTATCTGAAGTACTGTATACTATAAAAACCACGATCTGACTATATTTAAAATTTCGTTATATTTCGAACGCATCTCATTTGCTACGCTTGACGTACAGTTTTCAGCATGTTACAGCATATGAATTTTTCAGAAGCGAATTGTAACCGCACGCTTGAGCGGGTATGCTCATATAGAGCTAAAAGATGAAAGCATTCTCCAATTCATAGTTTTCCGGAACATTTCTTAAATGCATGTGTTTCCGATCGAAAAATAATTCAATTGGGTGTCAATAAATAGCTAGTGTGGTACAGCTTTAGCAACAATTCAACAAGAAAGGTTTTTGATGGACTATTGGCATTTAATAATTTGGTTATAGAACTTTCGAATACCATTCATTATTTTTAGTGGAAACTGTTGTTAATAGAGTGGAAATATTAAAAGTTCACGAACTATTAAAAATTTTGCTTTAGTTCGAACCGAATTTTGGTGCTCAGTAGCTTCCACCATAAGATGGTGATATCTCGTACTTATATTTGGAGCTTCCTTTTTCAATCTCATTTGAACTATTTGAACTATGCTTCAACCGGAGCTCCAAATGTTGGTTCAAGATTTCACCCTCTTACAGTGACAGCTATTGAGCACCAAAATTTGGTTCAAACTAGGAAAGGATTTTTAACAGTGCATATTGCCATCCACAAATATCGGAAAAAGTTATTGTTCCCTAGCCTCGATTTTGGTTGCTTCCTTAGTCCCTTGGGTTGGTTAGCTTTACAGGGAAAAAACAGAAAATAAGGAAAATGTTTCAGACTGAGAATAGTTTCAAAATTTACTCGACTATGATGCTATATAATTCACCAAGAAGCATGCCTGCATATTTTGCTGCTGCATCTATGTTAAATATTTTTGTAAAACAGTGTTTTTTAATACAATTAGGGCGATGTCAGTCACCAGTGACTGGTTGGTTGTATAGGGTTTAATGGCGCAAAATCCCTTCAGGGAACACCAGTGACTGAAACTGAAATTTCCTATTAGGCCGCGTCAGTCACCGATGTCTGACAGTCTAAAACGTGATATAAAACTAAACAAATTATATATTGTTGAATAGTTTCTGAAATGTATTTAAAGTTTAATTATATTTTACTTATTACAGAAATATACATTTTTATTAATTATTTTATACAATACATTATTTTTAGTTTTATATCCCATTTTACCCTGAATTTACAGGTAGCAGACAAAGCCTGGACGGAGTGTTTAGTGTCAGTCATCTTGACATTTACCATATTAACCCTTTGTAGTGCAAAATCTCCGATTCAAATAGTTTTACGCACATAATAAAATGCATCATTTTAAGCCGCCTGGAAAAAATAATAAAAAAATCACAACAGGCAAAAATAAAATTTTATATAAAAAAAGAAGAAGAAAAGCTTTGTTGCATATCTCCATATAGCTAAATGGCACAAAAACTAATTTTTGTTTTAAATATTAATTTACAAAAAATTTTTGAAAAAATTGTTAGTTTTTTTTAGCAAATTCTCATACCACATTTCTCACAAACATTTTCAATAAAACCTTTACAATCACGATATTTACGATTATGTCTTATTATGTCTATATAACCCGATTTCTTCTAGGCGCAGTTAGTTTCATGAAATATCTTGAATAGGCCCTCTATATTTTTCTGCTGAATTCTTTTCTCTATGCAAACTATCTTTTTTTTTTCTTCTTCTTCTTCTTCTTTACTAACTTTGTAAACTGATATTAATTTTACATAGGATGGGGCATAACTAATTTCACCTATAAGAATTAAATAATATAAAAACAGACTAATATTTCCTTTTTTAAATTATAATTTTGCTCTTTTGAAAGAAAATGCAACTTAATTAACTATTTGAAGTAATTTTATATTTTGTTCTTTCAATATTAAAAAAAACCCATTACATAGATCTTTTCGAAGATATTTCGCACTGTTCCATATTCTGCAACAAATAACCGTTTACGTTTATCATTATAAATCTCTTAGCTTGAAAATGATCTTTAAATAGATAATTTAGACAGACCTTTGTAAACAAGGTGCTTGTTGTCATTTGCATACTTTTTAAATTACACAATTTCAAAGTTTAATTCAGCAAAAATTGCGTGTAGCTGATCGAGTTAAAAATCGAACTTTGATGCAAAGAAACATATATATATATTATTGCTATCTGGTGTGGATTTAATGGAATAATTCGTTTAATTAGTAGTTTAATAAAATAACAACAATCAATAGTATCTTCTTTCTAAGTTCACTGTTGAAATAATATTGACCTTTTGGGTACATTGCAATTCTGCTACATGGTGATATAAAGGGTTAATATGTATAAATTAGTAACTCTTAAAGCTTCGCCCTTACGCAGGTTTTGATTATTTTTTTTTTCCTCGCCAGCGCAGGCACCTACATTTGTAGATAGAGTACAGTACGTAATTGGGATACATTTTACTCCACAGTAAGTGCTGAAGTTTAAAGAAAACAAAATGATGATTTTCATGTTTAATTTCTATCAAATCTTAAAATGTTTTAACAACAATATTTCATATGCGATTATTCTTAACTGTCTTCTTTAGCCCCCTATTCGCTGAATTTAAAATTTTTAAGGGTAAATGACTACTCATTTCCTTCAGTTATAAAATCATATGCGAATGGATTTAGATTATATTTAAAATATAAAAATATTTATTAAAAAAATGTTACGCTTTTATCAAAGAATAAAAAAATAACCACATTCTTAAATGCGGAAAATTCGAGAACTCATAGGGAAAAATGTATTGGGAAAAATAAGGATTTTCGGTTTATTCAGAAATAAAGCTATTGAATGAATAAAATGTTTATGTAAAAAATAAGGTAGTGAATACTTTATAGATACTTTCATACTTTTGAAGTGAAAAAGTAAATATGGGACTTGGACATGTTATCGGAAACTCAAAACTTTTTGATGAATAAAATAAACCGAAAATAATATTTTATTTATACTTTAGAAATGTATAGAAGGTCCAATAAAAATCTTACATTTTTGAAATGTCAATTAATAGTAGCATATTAGAGTGATAATTGCAAGAAAATAAAGAGTAAAAATAAATTTAACAAATACTTTTCGCTGTTTTAAAGTCATATGACTCACTATACGATACACATGCGTAACTTATAACACATATTTTGTAATTCTCACAATATAATAACATATATAATATAGAAAATTACGGTTTTTTCCTGGACATAATTCCGAAAGTTTTGAAACTTTGCAGTATTGTTTGGAAGGTTTTACTAATGATCATACTAAAAGCCTTGGTGAATGGGGGGTGAAAGAGAGGAGAGAGTCGGAAAAAGAAGGTTCCTTTTTCGGAGGTTTGTTAATATCTCGTAATGTATACTGAAAAAAATCAAATGCAAGAAATAAAGACAATTAAATTATCTACAAAAAAGTTCCATACTTTTTCTGTTGAATGCATAGTCAACGAGATAACTGCACTCAAAAAGAAGAAATTTGCTAAAAGTTGCATCTGAGTTAAAAAGCGAGTCAATAACACATTTATTGTACCTACTTAATTAAATTTAAACGAACGTTAGTGAATGTTGTGGTCAGGAGAGTGAAATCCTGAACAATAACCTCAACAAAAAACATTTTTCTTAACTCTAGATTATGTTATATAGATTATTCCATAAATGGGTTTGCTGTTATGTAAAAAAATGGTTTAACGCAAATTTATTATTCTTATGCAAATTTCTCTTTTTTTAAATATATATATTAGGCATAATGAGCCTTCAATCCGTAATGACCAAAGAGAAACACGAATAGATTTTTCGACAGAGTTATTTTAGGAATTCGATGAAGCGACAAATTTTAGATAAGAGTTTGGTTTGATATGACCACTGAAAAAATACTTATGCGATCTATGGAATGTTCTTTGGGACTCACACATGGACAAGATATAAGTGACAGCGTTTTAAGTAAGTGAGATATTGGCCCCCGTTCGGGATATTCCTAAAGCATATGTGATACCGCTCAGGGCAGTTCTTCCACAAAGCATTTTTAAACAAGATTATGCTAGTCCACACAGATAGGGTGTCACGGGAATGTACTCGGCATATTACCACATTACTGCCGATCCCCATTTCCCATCAATTGGGTACATCTGGGATCATTTGGGACAGTAGTTTAGGCAACCTACGAGTTTCGCTATATTTTATTCTACAAGGAATTACAGAAACTATGAAATGAGTGACGTAGGACATCATACGGAGCCTGAATCCATTAATACGAACTAGTATCACATGCAATATTCAACACAGGATACTCAACAGGAATTAATATTAATACTGGTTGTCATTAATTACATTCATTATTGAGGTGTATTTATTCTTTTGATTTAATTTTGCAATCATTCACATAACCTCCTCAATCCTCAGACAAAAATTACGTTGTACCATAAAAATCAGTTTTAAGTTACTATAAAATATCTCAAAAAATGCATCAATCTATTTATAAGATGCTTATGATGTGCACAAATTTATTAAAAAGGTTTAAAGTAATGTCAACAATTTTAATAGCAATAAGTTTAATGGGTGTTGTTTAGTATCTCCAACAGTCGTCACAGGAACTAAATAGGTTATATAAATGCTTCACTCTCATGCATAAAATTCTGTTCCATTTGTAAACCTCTTTCATGGTGTGCCGAGTTTTATAGCATTGAGTGCATATAGATAGTTAATATATTTTTTAGCCTAATGGTTCGAACATTTGTTTAAATATTTACATAATCTATTTAAACAAAGTTACAATGAAGGTTATATTTAGAACGCGTTAATTAAAAAGAATAAGTGTACGATATCATAAATGAAAATTACAAAATAAAATACATTTTGTAAATATAATTAACTCTTCAATATTCTTTAAATATCCTACATGACCATTAACGCAAATATTTCAGTCTATGTTTCAATTTATACCCAGAATCTACAGCATTCACGAATAGAATATTTAGAAAAATAATTAATTATTTGTAACTTATATATAACATATGTAACTTATTTTATTAAACATCCAAATCATATGAAGCAATATTTCTTCAGTATTACGCAATTTTTTCATATTGTTAATAAGATGGTTTTTAGCTCACAGGCTATCATAGCCTGAGAGCTTATGTGCCCGTCCGTTCTGTATGTATATTCGTACGTTCGTGCGTAATGCGATAACTCATGATAAAAATATCGGATCCACTTGAAATTTTGTATATAGGTACATCCTGATAAGGCGCTTCCCTGATTAGTTTTTGGAGTTCATCCGATATGTATAAGAGGGGGAACGGGGGCTCATGCCCCTCCCCTTAATTGATATAAACGGGATTTTCATGCAGAATTAACAGTTTTCGTTCAAAATTTAGATATAGGATCATTCTGACGAGGCGATTCCGTGACTGTTATTAGGTGTTCATTGAATAAGTATAAACAAGGGGAACGGGGGGCTCATGCCCCTCCCCTTAATTGATATAAACGGGATTTTCATACAGAATTAACATTTTTCCTTCAAAACTTAGATATGGGATCATTCTGATGAGGTGATACCGTGGCTGTTATTAGGTGTTCATTGAATAAGTATAAACAGGGGGAACGGGGGGCTCATGCCCCTCCCTTTAATTGATATAAACGGGATTTTCATACAGAATTAACAGTTTTCCTTCAAAATTTAGATATGGGATCATTCTGATGAGGTGATACCGTGGCTGTTATTAGGTGTACATTGAATAAGTATAAACAGGGGGAACGGGGGGCTCATGCCCCTCCCCTTAATTGATACAAACGGGATTTTGATGCAGAATTAACAGTTTTCGTGCAAAATTTAGATATAGGATCATTCTGATGAGGTGAGTCCGTGGCTGTTATTAGGTGTTCATTGAATAAGTATAAACAAAGGGAACGGGGGTTCTAATGCCCCTTCCCTTGGAGATGGTTGTATAGGGTCAATATATATATCAAGAAATCCATCTGAAGATCCGAATTCAGTAATTGATCAGTTTGTTTATCATTGTGTTTTTCCGTAAAATTACGAGCCAAACACTAATCTCTTTTGAAGATATTTTTCCCTAGACCAGTTGCATTTTAGTATGTAAAATTGAGCTTTAACTAATTCTGGAAGCTCAGGTGTCAATTCATTGAATTATGATTAATTCAGATGCCTCAGAGTCTAAAATATTTTTCCAATTGATATATAAAAAATTGTTGTGAAATGATTCTCCTTTTCATCAACTTTATGCACCATTGAGAAAAAGAAAAAAAAAGTTTTTATATTTTTTTTATAAATAGAAGGAACATAATTTTCTAATGCTAAAGTTTTAAGAAAGCATAGATAATATTGAGAATTGGTAATTTTAGCTAATTATTTAAAAGAAAATTAATAAATAAATATTTTTATTCATAATTGAGTTTTGCTAGGGTATGCTCCAATATATTCTTCGATTTTTATAGACAAATGCTTTTTCAGATATATTCTTTGCTCCTTAAAATTAAAAAAAAAAAAAAAAAAAAAAAAAAATTATACTGAATATTTTTTTTTTTTTTTTGGAAAAATACTGCTGTTTCTAAACACATTCAGAAATGTTTCTTTTCCTTCATTCTAAATATATCAAAATAGGTTTCGAAAAGAAAGATGTAAAAACATGTTTCACATAGTAGAAATAAACATAGGCTTGCTAAAATACATTTAAATGCATTTACATTAATCATAAACATTTTTAGACTGGCCAAATTTACAAAAGAAAAGCAAATGCAATGTTTTGAGCTTTTTTAAATACAAATATATGAAATATTTTAACTTTTTTTCTTCTAGCATAAAAGGAAAATGAAGATTTAAAAAATAATTCCTTTATCGTTGTATTATACATGCACAAGAGTTTTTTTTTTTACATTACTGAGAGCAAAAATTAGATATTATATATAATTTTTAAAAGCCTTATAAGTTTTAAATAAATAAACAATGTAAAGCATTGTTAATATGTTTTAAATTTAATTTTATAAAATTTTGTTGTTATAGAAAATTCTTCTGTAACTAAAAAAACACCAAACATGATTTTTAGTTTAAAGATATTAAAAAAAGATATATTTATTATAAAATTATAAATTTAACAAATCATAGCAACTGTATTTACATGCATTTACATTTTTTGATAAGACCAAATCTGACTGCAAAAAATTGAAAACGAAATAGAAAAGGGTGTGGAAAAAAAAATCCATAACTTCGTCAACTCTTAAGATATAAAATCTGATTAAATTTATATTACTTCTTCTCAATAATATCTACAACTTTTACCTGACAAGTTCGTTATGAGACCCTCCTTTTAAAATCTATTTTTGATTTTAAATGCTCCTAATGACAGCTCATTCTCTTCTGTTAACAATATAGTGTGACGTATTGGCCAGTTTTTTTGATAAAGGTAGCATATATTTTTAAAAATACTGTTAAAATCGGCATTTTAGACAGAATTTCCTTAAGCGTTCGTTATTGAAAATTGAGGAAGTATTCAAATAACACATTGCTTAGTTTCTTACTCATTTTTAAATAAATTTTTGCTTTTAAATACATTCAATTGGCAGGTTCTTTTATTTAGGAACATCATAATATGCCGTATTGGTAATTGTTTTTTATAAAATCAGAATGTATTTCAAAAAAAAGGCTGTCACAATGGGCATTTTGAACAGAATTTTCTGAAGTGAACGTGGTTGAAAAATTGAGGATTTATTCAACTAACAAATTGCATTTTTTCTGATTTTTTAGATTTAATTTTGTTCTCAAATACATTCAATTGTACAAATTCAATTCTCAAATACATTCAATATTCAATGTAAGTGTACCAGTAGTGGGCCATGTACCAATAGTGGGCCACCAACTTTCAAAATTGAAAAACAAGTTTTCTAGTCACCCCTGTCAGATAACAAATTAACTGCTGATTGACTATAACCCTTATCTGTTATCAGACAAAGGGACAACTTCAGTATTCTGATAGTTTTTGAGCTGGGAGGATGTTTTTCTTTCAGCCTTAAAATATAACAATTTTGTGGCTCATTCTTACTGCTTTCCTTAAGAGGTAAGTTTTCATTCAATATGTTTTTCTTTAAAAATATATTGTATTTTATATTAAAATGTCACATTTCTAAGACATTGTATAAATGAATACTGAATGCTTAAAAGGTATAAAACTAACACATTATTAAGTTTAGGGGGTAGCCCACTTCTGGGTCATTAAATTTAAAGTTGTTCTAGTAGTGGGCCAGGGGCCCAATACTTTATCCCATAAAAATCTGAAGTGAAATAGGGACAATTTATAATTGTCTCTATAATCGGAGGAAAAAGAAATACAGAAAAATGTGTGTATTTTTGTGTTGTTCAAGAAATTATAGAAACAATAATACATATGAATGTGAAAAATAACACTAAATAAGTCTTGATTACGTCCACTAATAACTAAATCGTAATACTAATAATATATATTCTACATAAAAATATAAGAATTTATAATATAAAAAACATTTTGCTTCTAAGACGTTGTATAATAATATATGGATTGAATTATATTGAATATTGAATTGAATATTGAATATTGAACTTATTATTGAATAATGAATTTATATGGATTGAATGGTTAGACAATTTACACGGTAATTATTTAACTAGACCAAGGACAATAACAATGGATTGAATGGTTAGACAATTTACACGGTAATTATTTAATTAGACCAAGGACAATATCAAATTAAAAAGCGCGTGATACATTTAATTTATTTATTTTCAATAACTCTTTATTCCGATTTTCACGTTCATTGTATTTGTAATTTTTATTTTTCTATTTACATTCTGAGGATGACTCTATTATTTTTTGAATTGAAACATGTAAATAAAAATGTTTTAATATGTTTTAAACGTTTTTGTTATTATACAACGTCTTAGAAGCAAAATGTTTTTTATAATATAAATTCTTATATTTTTATGTAGAATATATTTTATTAGTATTACAATAATATTTGTTCAAGTACTGGAGTCAACTGGAAATAAAAAAGACTTTGTCATTAAGGAAAACGATGTCTTTAGCATAAATTTTTCCGATATACTTGGACTGGTACCGCAACCAGAACTCAGACAAACAGATCGTCAACTTTTGTATTCTTTTTGTAAAAAAAATGGCTGTACAAGAAAAATAAATGCAGTTACATTTAAATCCCACTCACATTTTTTTATAAATATATAATATAATTTTGAAATCATTTCAGCATTTAATTACGCTTCTTATTATGTACATCTTATAATTTATCACTACTGCATAGTAACACATAGGACAGATACATTTTTTAAGTTATAAAAAATTACAGACTGTTCGAAAAAAACTAAAGGGAATCTGAAATTATTTTACGTAATCATCAAAACTTCTATGATTTAATTATTGTGTATATTTAAGTGTAGAAATGTAAAAAAAAATATAACCTCTGTACAATACACATTAAAGTCAAGAACGGAATGGCCCACTTCTGGGGGGGGGGGGCACTACTGGAGCATCAGAAATTTACTACTCCCACTACTGGAGCATTGAGGAAGGTAATATTTTTTATTTTTCATTTCTTCTAAAGAATATATTTTAAAAATTTGAATGTTTATTCTGATACATGAAGGTAAGGACTAGGCTAATAATATATATATTTTTTTCGAATTCACTAATATATTAATAATAACTTGACAAACGTCCTTAAGTGGCCACTGGTGAATCCTGGTGCATTTACCTTACTCGCCAAAATACAATCATGACAAATTTGAAGCATCTTTATGTAGCCCAAGTGCCGACAGAACGAAAACCTTAGGTATCGGGCACAAAAAAAAACTTTTATTTTATGGAAGAATAGTTATAGGGGAATCTAATGAGTAGTGTCAGCCGAAAGCGGTGCTACGGCGAAAAATTAATACTACTAGTGGTTATATTCTTCGGGTCATCATTGTGTTTGTCGAACAATCATGTCATACCTTTGATTGTACGGTAAACATAACGATAAAATTGCGAGTAAACTTAGTGATATTAATTTTCAGCGTAGGCACCATTTCACTTCTGGCATCATTAGATACTCCTATACTTCCATAAAATAAAAGGATTTTTTTCCTTGTGCTCGATACCTTTTATTTTTGTGCTATTGACTCTTGAACGAATACATTCATCAAATTTCGCTGTGTAATGAACAACATTTATCTTATTGTTGAAGGATTTATTACCACTGTTGGGCTTTGTTGTTAATTTAAAAGATTAAGTAATTCAACAGTATTTTTGCAATACGTTTCGACAGTAAAACAATCTTTTATGTAAGACATATATAAGAATTGAAGAAAACTTATATAATTGTGGAAAGTATGTCATTAAATAAAGCGAAAATTACCATCTGAAAAGTATGGTAGTTAAATAAAATACTCTGCTTGGAATACTTCAGCTTGCAGGATTGCAGTCCAGAAGATTCATCAAAGTTGTATTCCTTAAAAAATAAAGATCATTTTCCAGTAACCAACAAAATTCAGACGAAACATTTATGTTTTCAAAATTTTCTTTCTTTTCTTTTCTCAAATTGTCATTCAAAAAGCTTGGTTTCAATTAGAGGTGATTAGAAGGAGATCAAGATAGGAAAATGCTGTGGGTATTAAAAGACATGCCTCGCGTAATAAAGCTAAAGGATAAAAGATACCCAAAATATTTCAAAAGAGGGTCGAACCTAAAATATATATATTTTTTTTTTTGAAGCGATGAAAAAAGTTTCATACAAGGTGTCGTTGTGGCTACTGAAGCTATTATTGTGCACTTGTTTTCCACTCAATCTTATGCAAACATGAGCGCTTTGATTTCAGAGTCTGCAGATTCCATCGATGAATTTTCAATGTGATAAAGCAAACTGTTTAATCTGTGGCATCCGTTTATTAAATACAGACTTCTTCAGCAAAAAAAGTAATGCAGCTACTGTTCTGTATGAAAATAGTTTGCTTTACGTGAACATATTTCCATTAATGTAACTTTTATAATACATTTTCAAATAACTGGAGGAAACGAAAAATTGTTTCTCATACATAAGAAACTGAACGAATGTATCAGTGGACTTATGCATCCTGATGACATACTATTACAAATAGCTGTAAATGTTCTTATTTACGCTTGTATTCATATGCATAAAAAAGCATAAAAATATACATACAAATTCTTATGTATAAAAACATACATATAAATGAATCTTTAAGTTTTTAGATAAAAAAGCGGATACGTACAACGAAATAAAATTAGTACATACATGATTCATAAATTCGAGAGTTTTCCATCGATTCTGAAAGCGTTGTGCGGAACATCATAACAAAATAGACATTCCCCTATGATTATGCATATACTTTATCTGTTCTTCCTTATTCATGTGTCAACGGTTATGTCTGAATCATTGGCTTTGAATTCAATGATTCGGAAATATTAATGACGGTTGTTACACTTAATTATTGGTGATCAGTACAGAACATTCGCCAATCCGGGATTACGAAGCCTTTCAAATCTAAGAGGGGGTGCGAGGTTTTTTAATTTCTATTTTTCAAGAGATAATACTTCAAATGATTTCACCCATAAGTTGATTATTCACTTAAACCTAATAAGTTGGTCTTTCAATGTTTGAATATTTGAGTATTTTAATTTTAAGGGCATTTGGAACCTAAATCGGTTCATTTTTTTTTAACTATTGGGTTTAAAATAGAACTAAAATATTAGTGTATTAGATGATTATGGACCTAAAAGATTACGGGGATGGAAGTTTTTAAAATAATATATTTTATGCACTGCGGAAGTATGTTTTTTTATGCTTTGTTACATTTTTCAAAAATATATATATATATATATTTTAGGCAAAAAGTTTAAATTTTCCAAAATTGTGTAATTAATTTGTTTCTTTAAAATTATGTAAAATTGTAGGTTTGAGTAAAAAAAAAAACTTCACAATTAAAATATGTTTTAAAAATTTTGTGATTTTTAAAGTTTTTAAGTAAAACAGTTTTAATTTTATTTCTTTTAAATAAAAGTGAAAATTGCTTCTTATTGTCCTCTAATACTACTTTAATGACATTTTAACAAATTTTATAATTATATATATTTTGCAGTTTTTTAGAAAAATGTACCGAACTGAAAGATTTTTAAAATTTTCATAAAGATATGTAAAAAGTTATTTAGCCTATGAAAATTAATTTATGCATTTAATTTCTTTTGACTAATATATTAACTAGAATGTACAAACAACGTGTCCAGAAAATAATATCCTGATTTCAAAATTAAATTTCTCAAAAACAATGGTTGATAAAATTATGCTGTAAACGGTTTATTTATTGGATAAGCTGTAAAAATCGTATACAGAAATTTTTAACGGTGGATATTTTGAAAAGATTGTGTTCTGATTACAACGAAAACTTGACTTGACAATTTTCTTGTTATAGATTGCTTATAGAGAACGAGTATTTTGGATTACAGTGCCATATTTTAACGATTTTTGGAGTTAATGTTTTTAAAATTTCAAAAATCTTTCTCTCTCTCTCTCTCTCCCCAAAAATTTAATTCCAAAAATCGTTAAAATATGGTAGTGTGCGCCGAAACACGCGTTCTCTGCAAGCTATCTTTTCATATTATTTGATGCATTTAAATATTAAAGTCATGTGCACAGCTGCACAAGAATTCTCAAATATATTTCCGTTTATTATTGGAAATTGCTGATTGGAAATATTTAACTGATTTGGGTTTTTTCTTTTCATACTATGTAACATACATGTAACATATATAACATATACAGGGCTGTACAGAGCAAGGATTACTGATGGTAATTGTAGAAATTGTGTTTGTATATCCGTTATGCATTTTCCAAATTTCCCATTTAGACAATCGATTTTCTCTAATAAAAATTCGAAATTTTGTTGCAATATTCACATTGTATTAGAAAATGCTTCAAAACTTATCTTCAGCACATGATTTTTTTCTTCTGAGTCTGAATCAGTTTTAGTATTTTAAAATGTTCGGCATTTTTTAGGTTTATTTTAAAAGATATTTTATGAAATGTGTAAATATTTTTTGCTAAAATAAAATGATAAATATAATATTAAAAATTAATATAAATAAATTTTAAAAGATAATGTATCGTAATAACAGGAATTCGTGAAACTTTTATATTATTCCACTGTAGAAAAGAGTATCTTTTAGATGCACTTCCAAAGATTTGGCAAGGTGAAAAAAACAGATAATTATAGGAGTTTGTTTGGAATACGGCATTTTTCATTTCCGTTTAATTAAATAAAAGAATGAATAAGAAATTATGAAAATAAAATTGTTATAACATGTAGCTTTATTTGTTTTTGACTTATTATAGAGAGCCGAAAGTCTACTTGGGCTAACAGCAACATTTATATTACAAACATAGCCAAAGTCTGAAAAAAATATTTATAGCAGGCATATTTTTCCACATTTAACAGTATGCACTGTTAAAACTAATGGTGACACATTGCACCTTTTAGGGGTGAAAGGCTTGTCTCACTGGCGACACCCCTAGAGGAGCTATAATGGCAACCAATAATCCAAGGTGTTTCAGAGGGTGAAAGGACAGCACCTCAGGGGAGAGTAATGGCACCCCTTATCCACAGTGTTCAAGAGGGTGAAAAGATGGCACCACAGGGAAGAATAATGGCACCCCTTATCCAAGGTGCCCCAGGGGGTGAAAGGATGGCATTTCATGGGGAATAATGACATCCCTTATCCATGGTGCCCCAAGGGGTGACAGGATGACGTATCTAATCCAGGTTGTCCTGTGGCACCCTACAAGAGAAAGCATTCACAATCTTTAGTCCACAGGGCATCCTTCCCCCCTCCGCTTCTCTAGAAATTGTAATGGTTTGAATCATGAAATACGAAGTATTCACTCATTTTTAAATTGTATTCTGCAGAGAAAATTATCAGGATCAGTCAATATTTTGAGTCTTTTTTTCCTTTTAGATTGGTGGAATATCATATATTTTAAACAAATTAACAGGTGTTCAAAGAAAAATTGTAGGATATTTTTCTAACTATAAGAGGGATAATATAAACTGAAAAAATAATCATAGAAAGCCAGAGAATTCAAATTGCACTTTCATTTACATGGGAAGTACATTAAGAAAAATTAAAAAATTAAACTTTTATGCTCTCTGTATTTCAATATCCCAATCATTATTGCACTCTTAGTCATACCCAAAGGGGTTTTGTTTGAATAAATCACAAAATTCACGTAACCTGTACACCTACTTTGTACCGCTAAAAATCACCGAGTTATAGTTAAATATTGTCACTTTGTCGTGCAATTTGAAGACTGATTTTCGATTTCATGTTTTGGATTTCTTGGTAAAATGATATGAATCATATTTTTGACTGTCTATAACTCAGATTTTTGGATCAAATTTTTTGGGTATTATTAAGAAAGGGACAATAACTATTTTTGTGATTGGGCATTTTTAGATACAGGAACAGTATAAAAATTTGATGTTTTTTGTCCCCTAAACAAGAAAAGCACAATTTGAATTATCTGCCTTCATATGAATATTTTTATAATTTCTGTTACAGTTATAGAAATATTCCATTACCGTCTTTTTTGACAAACAGTATATTGCTTGAAATGTGTTTTCATTATTTTATATACAGGGCAACTGAAAAGTATGAGTGCGCAGAAAAATGCTCTATCCTGTAAAATACATGCGATATTTAAATCTAACGAAACAAAAATATAAGAAATAATAATAATTTTACAAATTGTTCACTGACTTGACATTTATTGACTTACTGACGGATTTATTGTTTAACGAAGTTGTTAATTATTGTTAAAACGAAGGTTTACAGAATTGACAGTCCGCTGCAGATAATTATGATTTAAATCGTTCTGTGCCTTGATAATTTCGTATCACATACAATGCGAACTGGAGATTTTCTTGTTCTAACTTTTCTACAGAAGTCAAGTGGGTTAAGATCTGATTGTTCGCAGGCAATACACCTGTTGTTAAATATCTAAGCAGATGGCTATTGAAGATCAATGTTGGTTTTGCTCCATGTGAAGTCATCAATACTGCCGGAAGCTCTATTAAAATTATTTTGCTTCCATGAGGCCAGCCCCTCGTCTTACTACATATTTAGTATTAAATTTAGTAACAGTAATTAGTTTTTAGCAATAAAAATTAAAGGTTTTTCTATTATGGGAAGTATTGCCAAAACCATTAATATTTTTTAGAAAAAATAATAGTGTAATGATTTTTTTTTTTTTGATTTTTTTTTTTGTACTGAGCATATCAGTTGCTGATCATTTTGACGGTTGTGCAAAAATCATTCTTACAATATGTGTAGTACTTACCTTTATACTTAACTTACGCAAATCCATATTTTATTGTATATATCCACACAAGGTTGGAAATTAAGAACTGTATGTAATGTGTCAAAATAATGCCTACATTTTTTTTCTATGCGCCAACTGCATTTTATATTTCCTTATTTCTTTTCACAATCATGTTAATAATAATAATATTGCATTGCATATTTAATTTTTACGTGCTATAGGCAAGTTGGGGAAGAGACTTCATATATTAAACACTTTATCTTACTAAAACAAAATAAAAACTCCCTTTCCATAAGTACGAAACCAGATTAAACTACAATATTTGGATTCTAAAAAAACTTATTCTTTTTATACAGCTAATGTGCATATAAGATAGATAATCAAGTAAATATGTTCACAGAAAGAAAATATGAACTTTTAGATATAACTAGGGATAAGCCAAATTGAAAAAAAAATCCTGAGATGAACAGTAAACAAAATATAAAAAGTTAGCAAAAAAAACGAATCTTTGATTACTAATTATGGTGTGATATTTAAAACATTCCCAAATCACATATTTTTTTTGGAAGGGGGGGGGGGGGAGAAAGCACAAAAATTTTAAAACACTCTTAATACTATTTTTATTTTAAAGAACGAATAAGGATGGAGAAATATCTCATAATAAAAGAAAATCTTGTTTAATGGGCGTAATCCCCAAGGTCCAGTTTTATCAGTCATTGGTTAAAGTGAAGTTAACTTAGAGGTTATTGACAGGTGTAAAATTCTTAAGACACGTGCTGCTGTCATGGTGCAGGGCGAGGAGATGTATGCTAAAATACAAATGAAAGCATTTGTTAAACAAAATTTAAAGTAAAAGAAAGCTAGGGATCAAGATTTGACGACTGGAAAAAGTTTTTCTATAATTTAGTTGCATTTGACGACTAACGACTGCTGATTTCTAAGCCTGTATCCACATCAAGACACTTTATGGCAATTTTTTTATGTTTTGACTTATTGCATCTGAAATTTTAATACACAGAGTAAATATAATTAAATGAATAAAACACCGAATAAAAAAACTTTTAGTTCAAATAATCTTTTTATTCTAAACATCAAGAATGTATTAAATATTATTAAACAAAGACTTGACACTACGTGGAACGATGCCACTGAGAAATGTTTAAGACATAAGTATCTAAAAGTAATAAAAATTTTATTTGGCTTTTGCTATGGCCAACGTTTGAGTTGAGGTACACAATTACAGGTTGAAACACAGGTATTTCTGCACCTTCTTCATGATAAAGAGTCGGAAACTTTTCTTATATCAAGAATGATAATGTAAGTACTGTAAATGCAATTCCACTATCTGAAATAATAATGAAAATACATTAAGGAATACTCAAGAAGACAGTCCAATTAAAATGTATCATCAAATCACAGCAAAAAAAGGTAGATCAACAAAAAAGAAAGAATAAAGTTTAAAAAAGAACAGATTTATGTGTTTACAGTGCTAAAATTTAAATTCATAATGTTTTTAGCTCACAAGGCTATCAAAGCCTGACAGCTAATGTGCCCGCAGGTTCCGTATGTAACGTGATAACTCTTGATATAAATATCAGATTTGCTTCAAATTTTATATGTAGGTTCATTCGGATAAGGTTCTTCACTAATTAGCTTTTGAGGCTCAATGAATCAATATGAAGAAGGGAAGGATGCTACCCCTCTTAATTTAGATAAATATGCAGAATTATCAAATTTACTTCAAATTCTGTATATAGTTTCACTCTGATAAGGCACTTCCCTGATTAGTTTTAGGGGCTCACTGGTTAAGTATAAAAAGAGGTGGTAGCTAATTCCCTGCCCACTAATTTACAGTTGATTTCTTTTATTTCTGTAAAGACATTATTCTTTGAACTAAGAGTATAATATACATCATTAAATATGGGCTATAGGAGTGAAAAATAGGGTTTTAAACAGAAAAAACATCATGACTTCATCAATTTTCAAGATGTAGAATTCCCTAAGATATTTTATTACAGTTCTTCTTAATCTTATACGCAGCTTTTATATTGACATGTTTTTGATAGGACCAATTCTTACAAAAAAAAAGTTAAAAGCAACACAAAAAGGAGAAGAGGGGGGGGGGGAGATGAAAAATATAAAAAGCTTCTGACTTTGTCATATAATAAGATATCAAATGTATTTAGAATTATTGTAAATCCTCTTTATATTATCTACATTTTTTATACTGACACATTTTTGATAACAAAAATTCTTACAGCAAAAAAAAAAAAAAAAAAAAAAAAAAAATTAAATTAAATTAAATTAAAAAAATAAAATAAAAATAATTATTGTATTAGTATGACTCTGATAAAACCAGCTTCCATGGAAAAATAAAATTAAAAACTCCCAAAGGTTAACACATAGAATTGTTAAACTAAGTTTATCTCTCATCTTTATTTAATTTTTGTAGGTAAAATTAATACTTAACTACGAGAGTTACCTGTGCTTGTAGTCCAAGCCGGCAGGAATTTATCTATTTTATTGGCAAAGTTGAACGGTATTTACCGTCTAATGGTTTTTACCATGGCTTTTACCGTCTTTGGAAAAATTTATTAGTTTGACTGTTTTGTCACTTTTTATTAAAAATTTGCCTACTATTTTTTCTATTTTCCTAATAGTAAAACTTTTTTGAGTATTAATACAGTAATTCCATATAACAATGTTCACTAATTTAGTTTCCTATTAGGTAAAACTTTTTAAGTATGTATTCTGAGTTAGTAAAAGAATACTATATTAAAATAATGGGTTTTAATAAACATAAAAAGCCCAGAAAAAACTTTCATCTCTGTTTTCCAACTGCAAGAATTCAAAATTTGAAAGATATTATTGTACATTTATTATTACTAAATCTAAAAATTATCATAAATTTTATAGGAATGTGCATTACAATATTTATTACAGTTTATCTTAACCCATAACTACTGTTAGCGGTCTCACAGTCCGTTGAGTTTTTCTAGTTTTACAACTTAAGTTGTAATTTTTAGCTTAAATATAGATTCTGATCAAATTTTGTTTCGTTTGGAACCCTATTACTATCTCTAAAGACTTTTGAATAGCTTAATTTCATTTAAAATAGTCCTGTATATAAAGTTTAATACATAAATGGTGTTCTGAGAATTAAATTAACATTTTATTCATCTTGAGATTAAGCGATCTAACAGACCGCTTACAATAGTTATGCGACAATTTTTGTCACTGCAGTTAAGGGTTAAAAGTGATTAGTTTACTAATTTTTATTTAAACTATATTGAAACAAAAAACTATAAGTACACATTTTCTACACTTAAAAATCCTTATGATTTTGATAAAAAATAAACGCTTACAAATATTAACTGACCTGTAATGTAGTCTGTTTAGAGAAATATTAGTACATTTTACCAATCTGTCCTTAAAGCTTCTTAGTATTATATAACAAAATACAAGCTTAGTAACTTTCTGTACACCAAGTTTCTTTCTTAATTTCCTATGCATATATGAAAAGTTTGAAAAAATTCGCTCTACGGGTGAAAAACTAGAAGGAGTGAAGAATCACCATTAAATGTAGGAATTCATGATTTATTTCTTTATTATTAAATGTTTTTCACCAAATTTTGCCTGTTACGTCTTTTTGTTTAAAGAACCTCTTTGGAAATGAGTACAAATAAAACGAGTACAACTGAAATGTAAACTTTTTTAGTAAAACAGTAAACAGTTAACGTCTGTTGCATAGATTTGGAACAGAAAATATAAAAAATCCCTAAAATTAAAGTGTATCAGCAGCTTTAAGGAACTGACTAATTCTTTATTTCCCTTTTTGTTATGTATGTAGGGGAAAGTCGGGTGGAATGGGACAGTAGGTTTTTTCTTTATGCATTATTCCAAACATTTCCTCCATCGCACACAAGATGAAGCAATGGCACTCCATTCTTCAGTTTTAAAAAATGTTGATTTGCATAAACTTGCAAATGTATGAAGGAAAAATTTATTTCAAGAATCAAGTTTAAATTTGCTTTATTTACTTTCAATATATTAATGATTTGTTTATGTATAAATGTAATAGTTTCCCTATTTATGGAACATTATACTGTTTATTATCCTTAATTTAAACTAAGCCAAAAGCAGCATTTTTATTTATGCAAGAAGTTTGATACAAAGCAGGGAAGTGGCGAGGAATGGGACATGCCAGAAAAGGGAGGAATGGGACGTGTCCAGTTCCTTTTTAAATTAAGAATAATGTAAATTGCTGCCATGCAAACATTTTTAGAGGATAATATATTAATTATAACATTGATAATATATGCATTTATACTGCAAAATATAAATAAATTGAAACTGATGGTTATTTAATGTCATCTATGACAGAGAATCCTGAATTTTAATTCCAGTCATGAAGATACTGGAATTTTATACTGTGGCACATATATTATCAACTTACAATCTTTGTATGAATCATTTATCTTGCAAGACACTAGGTAATTGTTGCCTCATAGCCTTTTTTTTATTGTTGTCCCGTAACTCTTAGCGGGGAGGTATGGGACACATTTTGAAACTTACATCTTCTTTAAAATAAAATAGCTTTTGCGCGTTATGTTTCTATATTTTTCAGGGGGATTAAAAAAAGGCTTTGCATTGCACGCTATAAATTAAAATATTTCTTTTTGTATCAAATAAAGTTGATTCTCTTACTTTTGAAAAAAATGTCCCGCACCACCCCACTCTCCCCATTATAGATATTATATATTAATACACCAATTACATGGCAATAGAATTTTTAGCAATAGTATTAAAATACAGTTGAAGGGCTAAGATTTTATTGTATATCGTTAGGTTTTTACCACTTATTCCCCCAGATTTTTACCGGTAAAAAGCGAACCCTGTTCATTGGCCTTGTTTCAGAGCGGGTAGAATAAAAGATTGTTAAAAATTATATCATTAGAAAAATGTTTAAGATTTATGAATGAAAGAGCACATTTTTTTAAAACACAAGATCTTCATCACCAGCGGAAAAATTTCACATTTGAGTAAAATTTTGATCTAAGTGTTTAGTCATTGTTATACTTTTTCAACACACACTATTTCTGTAAACTATTTTGAAAGTTGCGGGGAGTAAATACAGATCGTTTTCGTTTTATAATTTGAATGCTCATATTGAATTTGCTTTGAAATTTGTGATATCGGATGATATTGATGATTGAAAAAGGGGGGGGTGACTGATTACGGTCTTAACAAACTTACATTACTATTTTTGAAAAAAAAATTATTTAACCATAAAATTCTGCTACTAAATAAGGTATAATGCGAAAGAATACTTTTGAAAAAAAAGGGTTGCAAATCTGCATAGTCGATAATCGGAACCTAAGGAGAATTCAATTTAATTTTTCCTTACTTTTTGAAAGAAAATGAAACCAAAAGTTGAAAATATGGAAGATCGGAAATAAGAAAACATAATGGCAAACCTATGAGACAGCTAAATACGGGTTTTTAGGCATTTCCCGCCAAGATATAACGTGGAAGACGAATAGCGTTTTAATATGCAAATCCAGGTTTAACTAATCCTAGATTTTTATCCGTGAACTAGACGAGATGATTGTCTGTGCTGCCGCCTCTCGATCTAATCTTATTAGGAAGATTATTTCGGAAATAATGGTAGCTAATAAAGAAAATGGTAATAATGAAAACCCCATAAATAAGTTTTAATTACTTTAAGATCTGCAAATATTCTATTGTCTTCCATGAAAAAGTTACCCCCCCCCCCTCAAACAAACACAAATCTACTAAATTATTGAAATGGTATTAGAGAAGTTACGTGAGGCTGCAATATGGTGTCAATTAACCTTTACAGGAGGGGCTCGGATAGCATCTATCCGACAAAACATGCAAAGCTGGCCAGATGCTGTCCGAGATCTCGTGTAAAGGTTAAAATTAAAACTTCGCGAATAAAAGTAATTGCTTTTAACTGTATATAGACGCAAAAAAACAAATTTTAATCCTTAACTGCTGTGACGAAAATTGTCACAAAATTACTGTGAGCAATCTGTGAGACAGCTTAATCTAAAGATGAATAAAATGATACATTAACTCTCATAATACTATTTTTGTATTAAACTTTATATACAAGACTATTATAAATCAAATTCAACAATTCAAAAGTATTTAGAGGTAGTAATAAGACTCTAAACTAAACAAAATTTGACCAGCATCACTAGTTGAGCTAAAACTTACAAATGAAACTTTGAAACTTGAAAAACTCAGCATTCTCCGAGACCGCTAACAGCAACTAAGGGTTAAATCTAAACAGTTGAGTTTAAACACAAGGGTCAGAAAATGGTCGAAGAATAATTGTCATAGGATAATCCGATTGCAACAATATTCGTCTATAATAACTAATTTATAATGAAAAAGTATGCAAATATTTTTACAAATTTTTATTTCGTTCTTTCTAACTGTGCGCCTTTAGGATTCGCACGCCTGGAGCAGTTTTATTCAATTGCTCCACGGTAGCTACGCCCCTGATAAATAATTTTAAAATATTGACATGTAAATGAGAAATTGAAAAATATCTGCCTTATAGGATTAACACTAACAAGCGGTTATTTTGGTGTGAGTGTAGCTTGTAGTTAAACGTAATAAACTTACAGATCAATTATACTAACAAAAAAAAATATGTATATCTAATTTACTATTTCTATTTTTATTTATTTATTTATTAATGACATTACATATAGGGATGTACGATAAATTAACATAACAATAAAATAAAATAAAGTTAAATCTTACCTTTAATCAGACTTTGAAAGACTTAAGATGTAGAATAATCTTTACAGCAGTAGATTTTACTTGCCAACTCTGAAAACAGAAAGATACACGGCACCGCACATGCGAAAGGTTCCAGTCACTCGATGAGGTGCCACATTGCTGCGATTACGAAGTGCATGGCACCTTATTTAGCACCAAACACCCAGTAAGAGAGCTGTGGGCACCTCAACCACATATCCAAGTCCCTATGGCACCATAGGGTTCCAAATGGCACCGCTTTTTCACCTCCGGGTCCCAAATGGCACCGGTTTGTCACCTTTAGTTTTAACAGTGTGATATTAGTCGTTTGAAGCCACCGTAATACTTACCCATCATGGATATGCATAATATAATATGTGAAAATAAAACATGTGTAAACTATTTATAAAATGCAATGCAATTCCAAAACAAAATTTAAAAGCATATTTAAATAGTTTTAATATACATAGTAATGCTTTATTAATGAATTGCTGATGAACCAATTTCGACAAATTATATAAAACATCAATCAACTCAAGTACTACCGAAACTCCAAAAATAATAATCATATTGACAAAACAGTTTACTGCATCGAATTAAGGGTCATAAAAAATCGAAGAATGTAGAAAACACGATTACAAATATCTCGACAACTATATTCCCGATCGACTTCGTTCTTTATGCTAAATTTGTACTATTTTATTGCTTTTTATGCGCATTCCTTAAAATAAAAACAATCGAAAATTTTTATGTACCTTTCATCAGAACGAATTTTCGAGAGTCCGAAAAAATGTTCCGGGTTATCAGGGTTACTGATATTAAATAGGCTTCGTTCCTTTTTTACGTTCTAAATACATACAAAATTTCATGTCTCTATCTTACTTTATAGATAGAGCGTTTACACACACGCGCACATAGACGGACTGCAACTTTTTTTTTCTAAAAATATGTTTTCCGGAATCTCCGGACTCTGAAACGTGTAAGTCCATTAAAAAAGTTTTTCGTTTTTCAAAACGATTTCAAGATTTACCCTATACTACGAAAGATGGGTAAATAAAAGCATTTGTATCAATAGATTTACAATAAAGTTTTTAAAGGATGGGATGATAAATAACAGTTTTTTTAAGACTTAGGGTGCTCGTCATTCAAATTCAAAATTCTCCTCGCTATTATGAAAGCTAAATCCTTATATTAAAAATATCTCTCCGGAATTTAATATTTTCCAGACTTTTATTCTTTTTATCTTTCTTAAAAGATGTTTATTATATTATATTATATTATATTAGTTTCAAAATTTCCCAAAAATATAGCCCTATTTTAACATTTTATTTGTTAAAAGATCATGAACTATGGGTACGATTTTACCACTTCATACAAAATCTATACATATAATAAAACAGTAGGACCCGGTGTGTCTGTACATTGAAGATAATTGACAAAAATGGAGTCAGGGCGATAAAAGAAAACCAATGAAACACAAAAAAAATTTTTTTGAATTTTTTGTCTGTCTGTCTGTCTGTCTGTCTGTCTGTTTGTTCGAGGTTATCTTCGTAACTACTGAATGGATTTTTATGCGGTTTTCACTAATGAAGAATGCACACTCCCGGGCAGTGTATAGGCTTTGTTTCATCAAAATCGGACAACAGACAAAAAAGTAACAAAAAGAAACAAAAGAAACTATTAGGTGCGCTGCTCACGTTTTTTAGTACATAACGTTTTTTAGTACATATAAAATCCAATAGATGTCACTGTGCGATTTTAAAACGCGCTATCGTTATGTTTTCGCCAGTCTACTTAAGTATGAGAAAGTTTCAAGCTGGCTGTCGTTCCATGTGGTTTAGTCGGTAGAACGTCAGTGCGCCATACTGATGGCCCGGGTTCGATTCCCAGCATGGAATTTTTTTTCACTATGTTGGCATTAACGCCTATAAGCAATTAAAAGAATTTGAAATATTGTATTCAAGGCGAATTCTCTCTCTGGGAAAATTTCCTTGCATTAATATGTCAGTGTAATTTTTTTTTCGATTTAATTTTTTTTTTCGAAACTTTGTTTTTCTTAAAAAATTACAGTAAATATTTGATATTTCCCAACGTTTTTTGAATGATCGACTTGCTTTTTTTTTTTTAATGTATGTCTGAACCTTATCTAACTACTTCTTCAAGATTTCTTTAGATAAACCGACCAGCGTAGCGGGCGAAGGCCGCTAGTTGAGTAATATGCCTTGTGTAATAAGATCACATAAAGGTTTTTACAAATTTTAAGGGCTCAGTTTTAGATATTTTTTAAACAAATATAGGATTTAATGAGGCAACTTATTGTTTAGACATACCAGAAAAAAGATTTCAACAGACATGTATTGATAAAACATAATGACATTATTTCTTGATCAATGGCATTTGACGTTATTGCCCACCTATGTCGGCAATAACACCATGCAAACAAAACTGTAGACCAAAATGTAATAACGGTATGAAATTTATTCAGTTTTAAAGATAAAAATGGTATAGTCTTGGAAATGTAAATTTTCTTTCCTTACCATTAATTGTAATATCAGGATGCGGTAATAATCATTTTATATTTCATTCTTCTGATATAAAAAAAATAGCAGGATTTGGAACGCAAATTTCTCTTTATGTTTTTTAGTTTACAACAATGACAAAGATAATTTCTGTGTATAAAATCAAAATTAAACCCTATTCGGATTTATCTGCAGCACTGAAATGAATCAAATAGAATATAATAACGCCAATGGGTGGTGTTATATCCCAGTATACTTATTGCGCAATATATTTTGAACTATAAACTACCTCCTAAACAAATTCATAATCCTTCTCAGTAATTTAAAATTTCATTAAATACACTAGAAATTTATGCAATTAATAAAGTATTTCCTAATAAATATAAAAACTTCAGATCACAGAATTTACCTCTCAAATTTTAGACCGGGCGTTGATTTTTATGTGCTATTTTCAGTTTTCTATAAATGTAACATGTGATTTACATTAATTGATTGCGTTCAGATGACTCAAAGTCCCGCACAGAAAGAGTAGTTGCATTTTCCCGAATTTTGGTAATTGCACATAATATTAGCATTTGGCGCTATTATCCAATCTGGCATTATTGCCCAGAGACACCTTATATATCGGAATAAAATTATTTAATACAATTTATTCGAAAAGTATTCTGTACAAAAGTAATTTTACTCCCGAAAGATACTTTCACTGCATACTTTAGATAAATAAGATTAAATCAATAAAGATACCGTTTTGTAATAACGCTTCTATTTAAGAAATAACAAAGGTTATACTAAAAATATAGATTAGATTCTTCCTGCCTGTTGTAAGAGATTATAAAATCTGCTTTATAAAAACTACAATTACGAATCCCTCCATGCAAAATATTTTTTTAAAAGGTTTTACATCATATGTCTAATTTTTATTTTTATTTTTATTATATTACACACACTTTTAAAAATTGAAAACAAGATTAAACACTGCTTTTTTATTCAGATTAATGCGAATTATCATTGCTCGCATTACTTCAAACTTAAAAACGCTATCGCTATTTCTGACAAAAAAGAAAAATGTTTCTATTACATTTTTGTATGAAGTACTGTGTAATTCAAAGGATATTTGTTTTAAAAGATTAATATAGAAATAATTTAAATGCTGTGAAATGTATTTTAAGCTTCAGATTAACAAAGGAAGAAAAATGGCACTTTGTAAAACTGTGGCACTGTTGAATTTCCAGTGAAATTGGTTTTGAATGGAATTTTTTGTTAAATATTTTGAAGCTTTTTTTTTTTTCAAAGATTCAGTATTTATCTGTTATTCATTTAATAATTGATATAACGGATCAAAATTTTAAAAAATAAAGTTGAAATGTAAGTACACTCACAGTATAAAAATACTCTTTAACTAAAAATGTATATTAAGAGGGTCTGGCACAAAAAAAGCTTTAAATCTTCCTTAAAAAAAAGCATTATAACTTTGGTGTTTCTGCTTAAAATGATGTTTAAAGCATGTTTCTATCTCAATTGGATCAATAAAAATAGTTTTTTTTTCTTTTGGTTTGTCTTCAAAATCTACCTTTCAAGCAATGGTTGCCATGAAAATGACTTCTTGTCAAAATGCGTTTTTCTTAATTGTGGGTTTTTTCAAAATTTCTCCTATATGAAATTTATAAGTCAAGAACAGTTAATAAAAAACGGTTCAAGCTTAAAATATGTACTTTCAATTGTATTTTGATTAATATTGATTATTTAAAATCAGTATTTTATTTTGTTCCCACAAATTTGAAAAATATTCACCTATGAAAATAAGACTTTTTTAAAGCTACATCATTTATTTAATATTATTAGTAATATTTAATAAATCTATATTTTTAAAACGCTCAATTGAAGTTAAAAGTTATACATTTCGACTTATTTAAATGAAAAAAAATGAAATTTTCAAATTATATTTAAAACTATAACTATTTTAAATTATCCCTCTTTTTTTATAAATTTCAAGTTTTCATTAAATTTTTATCCTGAAGTTTTGTGATAAGATTATTTAGATTATTAAGATTTTCAACAAATAATATGGTTAAACCTCGCAAAAAAATTAAAAAACAAAAATTTAACTTTATAAATTAAAATTATTTTTAAATATGTCCAAAATCAATAGTAAAAATAATATACAAAACGTTAAATTTAATAAGTATAAATTCCATACTAGGAACATTTAAACTTTCGTGGCGTTAAAAATTAATAAACGCTTTTCGCTTTTTTCACAAGACATGTTTTCGATTGAAATTTTGTTTTAAATATTGTGCAGTTAAGTGGACATTTCTTTTGAATATTTACTTCATAAATATTTTAAGTGCACTGTAAAAACAAAATACCCACATTGGGTTCAAAGAATTTTGGGTACAGCATTGTTCCTATTTGGAAAGTTCAGTTTGTAGCACAAAATCGTTTTAAATAAGTCTGATTTTTTTGGGTTATCTATTTTCGGAACAATACTCTACCATTTTGGAATCCTTACAGTACCATTTCAGGAACATTACTATATCCAGAAATCTTTCAACCCAATTTGGGTCTTCAATTTTTATAGTGTGTTGTGAAAATTGCATAAGTTTATGATTATCCGAAGAAAAATATATCCGACATTAGATCTAACTTGAAAGTGGGAAAAACGCTTTCAGCTTTTTTTTTCAAGAAATGTTTTCGATTGAAATTTTACTTTATGAACTGTGCTGTTTAACGGATATTTGTTTTAAATATTCAGCACATAAGTAATTAAAACGCTGTGAGAATTTCTTAAGTTTAAAATTATTCAAAGAACACCATAGCTAACATTACATCGAATTTGAAGCATGAAAAACACTGTCCACCTTTATCACAAGAAATCTTTTCGGTTTAAATTTGTTTTAAGCATTGTGCAGTTTAATGAACATTTGTTATTAAAATTAAATACAGAATTAATTTAAATGCTGTGAAAATTGCTCAAGTTTAAAACTTTTGTAAGAAGAACATATCCAGCATTAGATCTAACATGAAATCAGGAAAAACGCTGTCAACTTATTTCACAAGCGATGGAATTTTACTTTAAGTATTTTGTAGTTTAATGGAAATTTGTTATAAAAATTTAGTACATAAAAAATTTAAACGCTTTGAAAATTTCTTAAGTTTAAAGCTAATCAAAAAAATAACATATCCGGAAGTATATCTAACTTGAAATAGAGAAACACTGACAGTTTCTTCCACAAGAATTGCTTTTGATTGAAGCTTAGCTTTAAGCACTGTACAGTTTAATGGACATTTGTTTTTTAAAAAAAGCTGATACATAATTTAAATGTTGTGAAAATTGCTTAAGTTAAAAACTATTGAAAGAAAAAAAATCCGGTAATAGATCTATTTTTTAATTGGGTATAACGCCGTCACCTTTTTTCACAAGAAATATGTTCGATTGAAACTTTGCTTTAAGTGTTTTTCAATGGACATTTTTTTAACATTTAGTACATAAAGGATTTAAACGCTGAGAGAGTTGCTTAAGTTTAAAACTATCCAAAGAACAAAAATAATAAATTGTATTCATTTACATGTAATTGTCTTATGCACCTGTTTTAAAAATAAATTTAATATTTAAATTAATTAGCAAATTAATTAAAGCAAACGAGTTGTTTTTCTTATAAATTTTAGAATCATTATGTAGTATATTTTTAAAAAAAATAATATTTTTTTTTTCAGAAGTACTGTTAAATAAATAATTTTTTTTTATTAGAAACTATAACATAATTACATGCTTTGCGTTAATTTCTAAAGTGTATATTTTAACTTAGAAAAACTTATTTTAAATAATAATAAATTGGTAATAATTAACTTTTAAATAGAATAAAAAATTATGTTATGCCATTTGATGATTTAAAGTAGTATTTATGTTTTACGACTATGTTGCAATGTTATTTTGTTGATTATGTATATTTATTAAGTAAAAAATAAAATAAAAGTAACATATATATTATATATATATTATCTTTTTATACACATTTTTTATATAGGAGATATTTCATAGTCCTTTTTATAAATTTAAAAATGTTTAAATATTGGATATAATAAATGAATTTTAGAGGTTTTTCTGTTATTGCAATTTTCTTTTTGGGAATTATAAAGTAATAAAGTAAATATAAAGTAAAAAAAAAAAATAAGAAATATATGTTTGTAACAAAATACCTAATTTAATAAAAATATAAGTTGGTAATCAGTCACTTTTAATTAGAATGAGAATTCACTTTAAATCATTTTATAATTTCATACAGAATATTTTTAAAATTATTTAGCAATATTAATTCCGAATAATTGTTGCAATAATAATTTTTAAATCTTAAAATAAATAGTAATATTAATTTATTTTTCGCTTGTGAGATAATATTTAGAAGGAAAAAAAAAAAAAAGTCTATTTTTTATGTTAAAAAAATGGGTAGATTTCTTTATTTTTTTTACCTTGTAAAATAATTTCAAGTACTTTTTAGTAATTAATATTAAAATAAAATAAGAAACTGAGTTATTCCTTTTAAAATAAATAGAAAAATAGAAAATAAATTCAGTTATCTTACCAAGTACTTTTCTGTTTTTTTATGATTAAATTCCTAGTAAATAACAATTTAAAGGAGAGAATTTAAAAATTCTTTTGAAATATTTTTTTAAAAATAATTATAAGTCATTTTAAAAATTAACACAAAAACAATATTTTTAAATGAATAAATAAAGGTTATTTTTGACATATTTTCTGTTTATCACTGTCAGAATTCTTAATGAAATACATGAAATATACATTTCTTATTAAAATTCAAACTCGAATAAAATTGAGAAAATGAAAAAAAAATCGGTTAAGACTAAATATTCTGAATTCGGACCGATATTGGCACATCTGATCGGTCCACTATCAGAACTCAGATATCGGTCCTGCGTCATTTGCCGGTATAAGTCGCTTGCCGATATATAACCAAATGTGGACCGATTACCGTAATCGGCTATCAGAATAGCAGATTCTTAAGTTTCAGTTGCCAACCTGCTACCGACACTTAACCAACATTGACGGCTCCGGTCTGATCGTATGCCGAAAGTTATGTGCTTGTTGGGTTTTTATGCAAAAAACTTAATTTATGCAATCGCGCAAGCGCAAAAGGCGAGTTTTTCTTAACGAAAATACGGTGTGCAATTGACTTAAAGTCAGAGAAAATCGTCGTTCTGTAGGTACCCTCAATCATAAATTTGTAATAAACTTTGTAAAAAATATAATTATCTTTTATTTCGATAGGAAGCAGCAGTGCAGTTGCAATTCAACAATACGATACCAGTCTCAGAAAAATGCTAGGATTCTTCCATTGAGCTTTTTCATTTCTTTGCAGCGGCTTTGTCATATTAAATTTTGCCATATTACAAAGAAACAAGAAGCAGTTGCCTTTGTCCGGTGTCCTTAGTTCACTTATGAATATACCCAATATCCCTCTCACACTACGTTTAGATTTATCTGAGGTCACTCTTAATCTTTTGTATACGCTGGCTATAAACGCCAAGAGCCTCAATCTCTTGTCTACACCTCAATACATTCCACGTCCGAAAACTCTAGGAAAAATTAACCAGGCACCTTTGCGTCCGCACCTGTATTTATGACTCCTCTCCAGCGCTCGTTTCTCCAAAAAGCAGCTTATCCTGGGTGTTGCTTACCTAAAAATGCCAATTTCCTGTCACGTCCAATATTTCGTTAAATAGCCAGTGAATTTCTTTAGTTTACCTTATCTCATATACCGGGTGGTTTTAAAATAAGTATCCCTGTTTTGAGTTGTCTGTAGCTTAAAGGAATAACCGGAATGAAGTCCAATGGGAATGGTAACAATTGTTGATGACAACTAATTTTATACGGATAAAATTGGATTACCTTTCGTAACACTTTATGAACAGTAGCATATGGCATGTCCAAATTTCGGGCAACTCCACGGGCACTAGGACCGTCTTCTGGAGTCCCTCATGGGTCTACAATCGCAGTAGCAATTTCTTCTTGAGTGCGGAGAGGTGATGGTTTTCTCCCTCCTCCACATTTTACAGTAAACGATCTAGTCTCCTCGAATTTTTTTTTACCATGCTTCTCACTGCACACGATGTCAAAGGACCTTTTCCTTTACGCATTCCTTTCACACGCCTAAATTCACGCAAAGCAGCTGCACTATTTGAACTGCTAACGTAGAATAGTTTTAAAATTAAAGCGCGATCTGGTAAACTGAGAGCCATGTCGTACAACATTAATGGCAAAAATGGCCATGTTTTGATTTTACTAATGATTACAACGGCGTTTACACCGATAGGACCTGTAGCGCCATCTGTTGCCGATTATTGTAACTATCTTTTTTATTGTGCCATTCTACTTCCTCTTTCTTGAATAGTATGTGTACCGATTTTGGTTTCATTCGGGTTATTCCTCCAAGCTGCAGATAGCTCCAAATAGAGATACTTATTTTATAACCACCCTGTATTCATTTTAAAAAGCAAGAGCAACTCCAATCTATTCATATGATATATTTTTTTCATACAATACTTTCTAAGTAAAAATGGCTTCGATTAATTTCCATGTAAGGAAAAAATTACCTTAAACTCTAAGTACACAAAAAGCGATACGAATACAAGGATACGAACACGTAAATAGATAATATGAAATTGCTGTAACACGAAATAACCTCCTCATGTGAACCTGATAGAATATGTATTATTTTTTATTTATTTATTTTTTTTTTCATTTTGGATTTTTTGACAATCTATAGAGCATTTTTTACTGTACTTTTACAAAAAATCACCAGTTTGAATTAATTTCAATAGTATGAAAATTCAACGCAATAACGCATCAATCCTTCACTTCACCATACGCTGCATCTGTCACATACCTAGAAACATTCTAATGTCCATTATCTGCCATGAATTTCGATAGTATTATCAATAACTCTCAAGAACAATCCAAAAAATGGAATAATACTTATTTTGTTTATGTCAGATGGTTTCACTGGACAAAAAATTTAAATTTGTTCTAAAATTTGTACGTAAAAAAATCTATCAAGCTATTTTTATAAACCAATATACAAGTTAAAAAAATATACAAAAATGAGAAAATTCTTGCAATAAAGAATAAGGATTTTACCTATATTTCATCAATATCTTTTGTATTTTTTTCTCAATATTTATAAATAATTTTGAAAATATTAAAATAGTGTTAAAAATTGAAGAATGAGTTTGAATTACATGTTGACGGCCTTTCAAGTACTCTTCAAATATTTACTCTATAGATCCGTTAAAGGCAGCTACTTATCATAACAGCTTTATTTGATAAGATAAAATTCATCGTATTTGACTCATGCATATTCAAGTGTCTGCCCAATGTGCGAATCAATTAGTTAATTAACGAACTAATTAAATTTCTAGCCACAGGTTTTTCTCAATTTTTATCGAAGCGTATTTAATTATAATAAAAAAAGCTGTACTATTAGAATATAAGTTATTCTTGCATAAAATTAAGAAAGAAAATAATCGGCGGAAAATCTGTTTAATGAAATCTATTGAAAGGGATATTTTTATATCATTGATTTTAATACTTGGAACGGTATGTATATCACATAAAAAGACAATTTTGCACACATAATTAACAAAAAAAAAAAAGGAGATACATGTTTTTAATAGAAATTTATTTTATGATTTAACTCGATGGAACAAAATTAATTAGAAGTTATTTTTAGCTTTTTAAATGTTCACGAAAACTTAAATTTAGTTTTAAGGGAAACAATATTTAAAATTACATTTTATAAATTATTTGGTAATGTATCTCTTTAAAAATATATAAAAGTTAAATTTTCTACTATTGATGTTTCGAGAAAAATTTATACCAGAAAAGAATAAAAAAGAGTCTTAAATATAGATATTATTTTGCATTAAAAATATTATTATTGTTTTAAAATTCTAAAGTTTTTTAGGTGTTCGTGATAAGTACATAATGCCTATAAACATCGGCTGCCCATGTGTCTGTCCGTTTTCCCTGTATAACAGCGCAAAAATTGCACAAGCTAATGATCTGAAATTTAATACATTTAATCGTTGCAGAGTCTTGTTGAGTAACTTCAAGTTTCAAGAAAATCGAATCAAATCTTAGAAAGATGTTAATAAAAGTTTTCTTTATTCTATTAAATTCTATCACACATAATTAATTCAACTATATTCCATGATATGTAACAATCGTATATTGCCATTCTGATGACATCTTATTATTTTTTATATTGCTAAATTTATTGAATATATTAGCAATAAATTTTCTATTGCTGCAATTTTTCGCATAATAGTAGAACAGCTACTGTACGAAAAGTTGTAAGTATTATAGTACATTCACTTGACATATTTACTGAACAATTTACTGAAGTTTTTTTAGAATTTGTTTCAAATTTATGTTACCAATTAATTGTTCGTAACATTTGAATTACTTTTTAAAATATTTAAGTATTTTCTAATTTTTGATGTAGTATTGAACTTAGTATTTTAATATTTTAGTTTTTTTAATATTAAACTAATAGTATTGAATTTTAAACACTTTATTGTAATTATATATATATATATATATGTATAATATATATATAGAGGTTCACGAGATAGAAGAAAGTTTTGGGATTAATATATATAACTAGTTTCTACATTTGAAAAGGGAATTACCGCAAGAATTAAATGTTCGACAAGAACATTACAATCATAAAATCCCAACGTATGACTCATATGATAACATTGAAATTTTTACAAGAAGGCACATTGTAGTTTATTTTTGGAAGTTTGGCTTCCATTTTTAATCCAAAAATTCCAAATTTATGATACTAAACAAGAGTTTTTCTTTTTTAAGCAGGCAATATTTTTTTTTAAAATAAAGATAAAATTATTATTCCCATTTTAAGGTATGAATATCTAATTAACTAGTAAATCTGCACATCAGGAGCCTCAACGTCAGCTTTGCACATAATTTTTTTTAAAAAACACTCTGGGTAATTTTGAACTTCCTGTAAACTGTAATTTTAAAATTTCAAATTACGTAATTATTGATAAGAATAAAATAAGAATAAGACGTTTTCAGCCATCAAAAGCGTTAAATTAAAGATTTAGTTATGTTAGGATATTCTGAAATTTTCATGATCTATTATTTATTTTTATTATTATTATAACATAGTTGATTTCTTCAGGGGGCCGGAACCCCCCTGAACCACCCCCCCCATAATCTCATTAAACTTAAATTTGTAATTTTCTATCAATTTGCTAATGGTTATCGTATATCTTGTATTTCTTTATACATTTTGATTTATAAGGATAAGTAACAGTTTTAATAAGCATTTTTCATTATACTCATACTTCTACATACCTGCCCACCACAAACACTTAATCTGATGTATCAGGAACTTTTCAAAGTGTAAACTCAGTAATCTAGGGTTTTACAATTTTGTTTCCGAAAAAAAGATGTTTTGATTGCATTTTGTGGCAGTTATCGCGGACAGACAGACAGAACAGACTGACAGGCGGAAAAAAAAAATTTATGTCACCGAAATAAGCCTTCACTGAAGTTTCGGAAATGACGTCATTATTCAGGAGTTATTGCTATCCATGTTTCTAATATTTTTTACGACTACTATAAAATACCTGTTTTATTTCAATTATGACGTCAATTTTTATCAGGTGAAATAATTGTTAAAAATATAATTACTTTTTATTCCTTTTACTTCTAATTATGGCCCCATTTTTGTCAGAAAAATTCTTATTAACGAAGCAAATTTCCTTGTTTAATATTTAACAAAGTACTATATTTATTTTTATTTTAATTCTGACGTCATATCTATTTTTTCTTAGTTTAATTTTTCGAATGGAAATTGCTCAATTGAAACTTATTGCCGTTGAAAAATTATTCCATATTTTGATTTTTTTTTTTTTTTTTTTTTTTTTTTTTTGCCAACGATAAAGGAAATTGGTAAATTTTATTCAAAAAATCACTATTGATTCTGCATAAAAAAGAAGGAAATTTTGAATTATTAAGGAAAATATGTGAATAAAATTAATAAAACATAGCCTATGTTCTTTTCTGGTTTATGTTATAGTTATACACAAAGATACAAACACATTAATTCATCAGTTTTGACGTTGACTTCATTTAAATTTTCGTACACGATTCAAATTTATAACATTAAAAAATAAGGATTATGATGAATGGTTGTTTAGCAACCATTAAGAAAAAATAAAGAAAATGAAATAAATACACTTGAAATATGTAAAACTCTAAAACAAATTAGTTGCCGAAACGTCAGTGAAGGCTTACTTTGGAGACACGAAATTTTTTTGTGTCTGTCTGTCAGTCTGTCAGTCAGTTTGTCAGATTATTAGTCTGTCTGTTCTGCGATAACTTACGTAAAAAGCATCCGATTGCCTTGAAATTAAGTGGGTAAGTTAGTGAGGCATTGGGATTAAGCTGTATAGTTTTTTGTAAGATTTGATTCATTCGTTCGGAAAATATAGAATATTTTATTTTGCGCAGTAATGCTTTTCTATGGCAAATCCAATGATTTTTAATTTTTTTTCTTGAAAGAAAATGTTACATTTCTTTAATGGAATTCAATGATAAGGGGATACTGAAATTTACCGGTTAAATTATTCGTATTGTTTTGAAATTTTGTCTACACATTTGTCAGATTTTTTAAAATATTACTGTAAATTTCGGAGATTTTTTATAAATGTGTTCCAATAATCTAAACATTTTTGTTTTAGAGATGTATTTATTATTTCAAATATATTTATTTCATTTTCCTTATCTTCTCTTAATGGTTGCTAAGCAATCATTCATCATAATCCTTATTTTTATAATGTTATAAATCTGAATGCGTATACGATAATTTAAATGAAGTCAATGTCAAAACTGATGAATTAATGTGTTTGTATCTTTGTGTATAACTACAACATAGACCAGAAAAGAACATAGGCTATGTTTTATTAATTTTATTCACTTATTTTCCTCATAATAATTCAAAATTTCCTTCTTTTTCATGCAGAATCAATAGCGATTTTTTAGATAAAATTTAACCAATTTCCTTTATCGTTGGCAAAAAAAAAAAAAAAAAAAAAAAAAAAAAAAAATCAAAATTTTAAATACTTTTTCAACGGCAATAAGTTTCAATTGAGGAATTTTCATTCGAAAAATTAAACTAAGAAAAAATAAATATGACGTCAGAATTAAAATAAAATAAATATAGTACTTTGTTAAAGATTAGACACGGAATTTGTTTCGTTAATAAGAATTTTTCTGACAAATATGGGGGCATAATTAGAAGTAAAAGAAATAAAAAATTTTTATTTTTAACAATTATTTCACCTGATAAAATTTTACGTCATAATTGAAATAAAACGGGTACTTTATAGTAGTCGTAAAAAATATTAGAAACATGGATAGCAATCAGAATATCCTAACATAACTAAATCTTTAATTGAATGCTTCTGATGGCTGAGAATTTCTTACTCTTATTTTATTCTTATAAATAATTACGTAATTTGAAAATTTTAAATTACAGTTTCCAGGAAGTTGAATATTACCCAAAGTCTGTTTAAAAAAATGATATGCAAAGCTGACGTTGAGGCTCCTGATCTGCAGATTTACTAATTTATATTATTGGAACACATTTATAAAAAATCTCCAAAATTTACAGTAATAATTAAAAAAATCTGACAAATGTGTAGACAGAATTTCAAAACAATACGAATAATTTAACTGGTAACTTTCAGTATCCATTTATCATTGAATTCCATTAATGAAATGTGACATTTTCTCTCTCTCTCTCTCTCAAAAAAAAAAAAAAAAAAAAAAAAAAAAAATTAAAAATCATTGGATTTGTTATAGAAAAGCATTATTGCGCAAAATAAAATATTCTATATTTTCCGAACGAATGAATCAAATCTTACAAAAAACTATACAGCTTAATCCCAGTGTCTCACTAACATACCCACTTAATTTCATGCCAATCGGATGCTTTTTACGGAAGTTATCGCAGAACAGACAGACTAATAATCTGACAGACTGACAGACAGACAGACACAAAAAATTTCGTGTCTCCAAAGTAAGCCTTCACTGACGTTTCGGCAACTAATATGTTTTAGAGATTTACTTATTTCAAATGTATCTATTTCATTTTCTTTATTTTCTCTTAATGGTTGCTAAGCAACCATTCATCATTATCCTTATTTTTTAATGTTATAAATTTGAATCGTGTACGAAAATTTAAATGAAGTCAACGACAGACAGACACAAAAAAATTTCGTGTCTCCAAAGTAAGCCTTCACTGACGTTTCGGCAATAAATATAAATGTAAGCCTGTTTTTTCAATTTCAATGTGATACCGTGTAAGCATCTTCCAAATGCAAGAATTATAATGCTACGGAAACTCATTTTCTGAGTAAAGACTTTGCAACTACAATTGACTACGTCTAGTTAATTTATAGTTCAGTATAATTTTTTTTCTAATCCTAAAAATATCTAAAATTTTAAATTATGAAATTTTTCTTATTCGCACATTTTAATTTTAAAAATAAAATTTTTGTATTCAAAGGTGCTACACGAACATTCGTGCATTGAATTATAGAAGAAAGTTATGCTTCTTTTTATTACAATGCTGTATTTTCTTCCTTTTTGTTTTAACCTTTTAATATTCTAACCTTTTCAGTCGCAAAATGATATATCAGTTCACGAAGATTTAGCTTTCACTGCAGTATAATCAATATTTAAATCCACATAATTCTACAAGTGTAATGCAATTTTCAAACGTTTTGTAATGATTAATACACTTATGGTTTATGTTCTTATACATAATTACATTTCTTATATTAGGTTAGAAAAAAAATATGAAATGACCTTTTTTTTTGACATTTTGAAAATTTACAGCGAAAACAACATTAAAATTATGTTTTTTTTTTCTCGACGTTTAGAGGACTAAGCTTATAAATTTATTTCTTACAGTATCGTATAGTTTTGCATGTTGTATTGGAAAAAAATGTCATTTATGGTTAAGTGAATTCTGCCGGATATTATAAATATTTAAATGTAATTAAAATATACACTAAAAATTAACCATTTTTACCAAATATTTGAAATTAAATGTTAACTTGAAATGCATACACAATGAATGGCATTGAGAACTTGTCCTGCTCTAATTAGCACATATTTCACATTCTTTTGAATTAATTATTTTTTGAGAGAAAATTATACCGAAGTGGAAACCATACATAATGGAAATAGGTCTTCCCGTTTCCCCTAAAGCCATTTAAACGTTAAGTTATAGATTCATTTACAGATGAGTTATTTTTGAGCATATAGTATTGTTCCGTTTTGTTCATTTTGCTTTCTTTCTTTACCTCTGGTTTTATCATATGTAACAGCTATGATTAAAGTTAATATATAATGTAATACATTTGTAATAATTATTCTTTAAAAGAAATTTGTATTGAGTCATTAATTTAAATGTGAAAAAATGCCATTTTTGATTTACAATACTTTTTACGTTGAATAGTTCAATTCATTGATAATTCCTATAAATTAATTCATTTATAAATATAGCATTGCGAAAGAAACTACGTATCAATAGGCACCATTCTAAAATTTATTTATAATTCTTGGCACCATGTCATGCATATCCAATCCTGCTATATGATATGAAAAAAACTTTAAATAAATTAATTTGTTATTTTAGAGAAAAAGAATTTTCAAAATTAAGCCGATATTTATGATGGAAAATTTCTTGATAGAGATATGTTTTATGTTTATTGAAATTTTCAGTCCTGATATAATCCGATATACTTTTTGTATCCAAAGTCATGATTGATTTTCTGGACAGCAAAATACGAATACATGAAATTTAACCATTCTAGTGATGCTGAAAAAACTCACATAATCGTGATTGTAGTTATTGCTATTTTAATAAGATCGAATAAAAATAAGATTACTTAATATGACATAAAGAACACGTTTGCAAATTAAAATAAATACACCAAAGCTGTGCGGAATATTAAAGTACTGTTTTTTACGTTGTGTGCGTCAAACCTACACCGTAAAAAAAATGCCAGCATTTTACACTAAAAATGGTGACAACTGAGTTGCCAACAAATGTAGTATAACAAAACACCACCAATAAATTGGTGTAATAAACCACCAGCAATCATGTAATGTAAACATTTACCACTTTTGGTGGCTACTTAGTTGACACCATGTTTTGTGTAAAAATAGTACCGTGTATTTAGTGTATTTTAACAGCAAAATAAAAAAAATATATTTAAAGATTACATTTTAAAATCAATATAGTCATAATTTAAAATAAATATTTTCACACAAAGAGGTTGCTAAGCTTTCTTATAATTGAATCAATTTTCTATAACACACATTTTAAACATATCAATAAATTTTATATAAGGAAATTTCCTTTATATTTATACTTTCGCAGCCAAATAAAATCAATTTAATGATTACATTTTAAATTTAATACAGCCATAACTTTAAATACATATTTTCACGCAAACAGGCTGCAAAATTTCATTTTAACTGAGACAAGTTATTATAACATACATTTAAAACTTATTACTAGTTGGTAAACAACGCAATTTCCTATATTTACATGCTTAAAAATATATTTTTCATACGTTAACATGGTTCGTACGGATACCGTTATTTTTCATGTGATATACCAGCATTCCTTCACAGAAAAATGCATAAAGTTCAAGAGCGCGAAATTTAACCTTATTTAATGAAGGATTTTTTATAAGAAAATACTGGTACCGAAGAATATCCTGGTCATAAAATTCCAGGACCCGTACGAACCTTGGTTAATAATGCATCCAATAAGCTAAAAAGCATATAATAACGAGTTTTTTATGAAAGTATGTTTTATTAGAGATCGGACAAACACAATCGTCACACGTTATAAAATATTTTAAAACAAATTATATTTACTTGTAACTATTACTATGAATTTAATTGGGAGTTTTTAGTTTTCTTAAGAAAATAACAAACATAAGATACATATGATATTAAATTACCTCCACTTATAAAATTTAATGGATAACATAAAAAATGCTAAACTATGCCAGCTAACAGATAAATAAAGCTGTATAAAAAAGTTGATTACAACAGTTATACTAAAGGTATACTTCTCGTTAAATTCAGCCATGTCGCCATTGTTCTTAATATGGCAGTGCACAATTAAAAGCATGATATAGTTTTAAAAAACACATGCAAACATTATTTTGTCTCACTTCATAAATCTACAAATAAAAATAATAATAACACTGCTTATCTTTTTTGCTTTTTCATCTGTATTCGAAAGTTAGGAAAGATGATTAAATGCGAAAGCAAAACGGCGCAGTGTCGTTTGCAAATGTACGATTTGTAATCAAGACAGAAAGATAATTTCAGATGTTGATGTCAGTTTTTAGATGCAATGTTTTCTTAAAAAATTTTTGATGTCACGTTTCAGTAACTGCGATTGAAGGATAAAATACCACCATTTCGAAGTTATTCTTACCCTTTTTATCGAGCTACTATCAAAATCGTGTAGATTTAAAGCTTATTTGGCATTTCATAACCTCAATTGAAATGTAATAATGCTCCTTTGTTTTTACAATGTACTAAAAAATTATAAGAAACAATCACAACGTGTAGATTTAAAGCTTAGTAGTGTAGATTTAAAGCTGATTTGGTATTTCATAACCCCAATTGAAATGTAATAATGCTCCTGTGTTTTTACAATGTACCAAAAAATTATAAGAAACAATCACAACGACTTGTGGGTGGTGCTTTTGTTTCAGAAAAAAAAATATATATCTAATAAACTATAGCCCAATGGATATATTTCAAAAGAAATGTTGAGTTATTTACTCTGAATAAAAATGTTTAACTTTGATCAAATACCTCCCAAAAAAAATTCAGTAAAACAATTTCAAACTTAGTAAACTCATTGGATGTTTTCTTCTAAAGCCAAAACGAAGTTTTCACGAAATAGCCGAGACTGGCCAGGAGTAGTCGTATTTCGCTTAATTTTTGGTCTGTTTTACCTCCGCTAAGAAGCTACTTGTTTATAAACCGATATATTTCCTTCAATTTGGAGCCCAAATTCATCAGAAACTGGTGTTCTTTATCTGATTACCAAGACGAGGAAATTTTATTATGCTACCCGTAAGGCCTGGTGACGTCACGTGACGTCGATGTGAAGTCACAGTGACTAAAATGTGAAGTCGTTATGGCCGTTTTAGAGCTTGTTCGTGACGTTACATTGTGACCACTTTGTGAAGTCACGGTGTGACTAATTTGTGAAAAATGTGTCATTTGTGGCTACTTTGACATTAATACTGTGACGAAACTGTGACAAAAACGACAATATTTAAATTGCCAGAAACATGCTAAGGCCAGAACGAAGTTTTCACGAAATTGCCAAGACTGGCCAGCAGTAGGCGTATTTTGCTTAATTTTTGGTGTGGTTTACCTCTGATAAGAAGTTACTTGTTTATTAACCGACATATTTTCTTCACTTTGGAGCCCAAATTCATCAGAAACTGGTGTTTTTTATCTGATTAGCAAGACGAGGAAATTTTATTATCCCTAATAGCATGCATGGTCACAGTGACGACACAGTGACGTCACTGTGAGTCACTTTGGTCACAGAAATTTATAAATATCCTTCAAAACATATTATTTACTTCAAAAAACATGTTTCTGGCAAATTAAATATCGTCGCTTTTGTCACAGTTTCGTCACAATGTTAATGTCAAATTAGTCACAAATGACACATTTTTCACAAATTCGTTACTTGTGACCACTTTGTGAAACGTCACAAAAGAGCTCTAAAACGGCCATAACGCCTTCACATTTTAGTCACTGTGACTTTACATCTAAGTCATGAGACGTCGCATCGGCAATCCATAGTCACAAAGTCTTAATGTGACTTCACAACGACGTTGCAGTGACGTCACCATGCTTTACGGGATGCTACCCGTAAGGCATGTGAAGTCATTATGACTTCACATCGACGTCACGTGACGTCACAATGAGTAAATTGTGAAGTCGTTATGGCCGTTTTAGAGCTCGTTTGTGACGTTACATTGTGACCACTTTGTGAAGTCACGGTGTGACAAATTTGTGAAAAATGTGTCATTTGTGGCTACTTTGACATTAACACTGTGACGAAACTGTGACAAAATCGACAATATTTAAATTGCCAGAAACATGTTTTTAAAAGTAAATAACATGATTCGAAGAATATTTATAATTTTCTAAAAAATTTTAAGAAAATCACATCTTAGTCACAATGTGACGTCACTGAGTGGTGGCATTTTGGTCACAATTGCGATGTGACCAAAGCTACTCACATTGACGTCATTGTGACGTCATGTGACCATGCATGCTATGAGAGTACTCTCACGTGGCATTTGTCCGAACTTGCTAAATACAGTTGTGTGAAATAGAGAATAATAATAATAATAATAAAACTATGCGAAAAAAACTAAATAATTCAATAAACTGCTGTCTTACAACATAAATTAAGACTAAAAGATTTTATCTTTATTCTTTTGTCAGAGAATTATGATAAAAGAATTTTAATTTTTTTCCAAACGTCGGTAGAAAACTAGTGATCTTATGAACGATGAATTTAATTAAATACATTTAACTGGAAAATTAACGGAAGATTTTTTTATTTCCATGATTTTGCTGCAATGTTAACTTGAGTAATAATATGGATAGTAATTGAATTTTGGTAGTTATATAACAAAATTATCACATACTTTTAAAAATAATTACAGATAAAAACCTTTTTATTTTATAACAAATAAATACAAACAATTTTATTTTGTTCATAGTGTCTTCAAAAGCATTTTAACAACAGTTAAATAATTTTCTGTGAAATTTTTATGTAAAATATCATCGAATCTATTATGGCAAATTTTCATGAATTAGCAAAAGTAAATGTTAGTTTAAATTGTAAATCTTTATATAAATCACCATAAAAGAAAGAAATTATAATTGAAACATACAAAATTTTATTATTTAATTGCTATTTAAGGCAATTTTTATGTGCTATTTTTATTTTAAGCTGGCTGTGCCCGGATTTTTGTTTTCTCAAATTTTTGTTAAAATCACAATAAAATGTTTCCTGATGTACTGGATTTTTTTTTTAAATTGAGCTACTTTTTTTGCTTTAGTTTAATTAAATGGAAACGTTCTGAATATGGAAATATGCAGTATATTTTCAGTAGTGCTGTGAGGGAGTGTGCCTTTGTAATAAAGGCACTCTGGTGTTTTGAGTGAGATCGTGACGTCAAGGTTCTAACATGTGTGGCGCAAAAGCGACATCTATTCTTTATGCAACTCTAATTTTCCGGAGTGTGTGTGGCTCCCTCGATTTACAGTTAACTGCGGTTATGAGTTTTATGCAAATTTCTAGCTCCGCCTTCAGTTTGCAAAGTATAAAAGATGTAAGTTGTGAGTTGGTGTGTGGTGTGTAGCGTGGTGAGCCGGGAGAGCCTCCAGAAAAGAATACCAGAGCGGCCGTGTGAAGGTAGAGAGTCTCCGCAATGGAGCTGGGTAAGAATTAGTTCAGCACTGTGATTGTTTGAGAATAAAGATATTTGTGCAGCCACGGGCTGTTTATTTACAGGTTAGAGTATGAGTAGACCGCGACCTGAAGAGAAAAGCCGGGTTAGTGCTTCGAGCCGGACTTAGTTGTAAATGTGAGTATGAACCAAAGTTTTTTCTCATAGTAGTATGTTGTAGTATGTTTAATTGTCAGAAACACTGAATTTTGCTCCACTCCTCATTTCCCAACTGCAGTAAATAAAAATTTTGCATTTTAACTTTACTTAGACTATGTCCTCATTCGACCGATACGTCACAAATGGCGCCCAACGAAACTTCGAACATTGCGAGATTGTCCCAAGACTGTATTTTACTGGTGAAGGTGATGTTGACGAATTCTTATTGAAACTGAAGGACTATATTTCATTTTATAATATACGGGAGAAGAATAAGTACATAGTGCTGAAATGCTCGCTAAAGAGCGAAGCACTTTTGTGGCGAGATAACATAGGAAAATTCCTAATTAAGGATGAGACTAAACGGTTTGAATAGACAGTTGCTGAATTAAAGAAAGCGTTTCCTCCTGTTAAGGACAAAAGTATTTTACATAGAGAATTGTATTGTAATAAACAAAACATATATGAACCGGCCTCAAAGTTTTATCTACGTAATTATAATGCATAATTATATGTTTTACTTAAATTGCTATAAAATGAGCTTTTAAAGTATTTTTATAAACGACTAAAAATATATTTGTTTCATACGAAAATTAGTAATAGTATAAGTACTAGTAATAATAAACTAAGAATAATCTTATTTCAGGTTTAACAACATTTTCTTTCACTGTCATCTTAAAAATTACTTTAACTGTAACTGTTCTCTAAATGTCTAATAGAAGTAGGCATCCATGCTTGACTAGCGCAATATTCTTTTTCCCTTTAGAAAATGCATAAAAAATAGTCTTGGACATATAATTTCCCAATTTAAGAAAAAAATATGCATTTTAAAGAAGTCTACAAGTTTAGATTATAACTTATGCATTTGGGTGTTTGGTTGAAGAAACACAAATAAACTTACTTATTATATTTCGCCATATTAAAAAATAAAAAATCCATATGTCCGAAAAAATAAGAATTTTCATTTAAATCAATAAATATTCATGTTATGCTGTCATCTTTCGGTAACAGATAAATAAATTTATGGCTAATTATTTCATGCAATTTTCATGTTATGAAGTAGAAAAAAATATTAAAATTTAAAGCACCCCCCCCCCTCCCTGAAAAAGGGACGTAGGACCAAATATGTCAATAGAAGTTTCTGCTACAAAGTAGGTTTTATTTAATAACTAATGTATATGAATTGTTTTAGGAAAGAAAGAAAGCATTGTTCTCGAGTGGTTCGGAATAACTAGCGTGAGATAATCGAAGACTGTATATCAGAGTAGTTTTTTTTAAAGAAAATAAAACTTACTTTGGATCCATAAGAAATTATCGGATGTGTCTTTTAGATAAAACTAATTATTTAGATGCGAGAAGGAAATATTCCTAAATTTATATGAATATATTTTTTTTTCTTTTTAATAAATTAAATCTGTCATTTCAAAAACCAAATAAGTCGCAGAACCAGACTTTTTAATTTTTCAAAGTTAACTGATTTTTTTTTTTTTTTTTTTTTTTTTTGGATTTTCTTGGGCTGATTATAAAGTTTGGACTTCAGTGCTTGTAAATATCGAATAATTTTGATAATTTACGAATAATACAAATAATAATTAAAAAAAATAAGATTTGACTTGTGTTTTTTTAGCAAGAAACGAGATTAGGGGGCATTTAATTTCAACAAAATAGTCATATAAAGCATAATTAAATCATAACTTACGAAGATAACACTTATACGGGAACATTTTTATGTTCATATATAATTTTGATGCGTAAATCTTTACATTATTCGTTATTCTCATTTGGAAAATTCTCAATATTGGCAAATGATCGGCTAATCATGATCAGATAAAATGGCATGTGCTCTTCCAGAATGCATTCTGAGCTATTAATTGAGACTTTAGATGAACTAGTATATCGAACTTGAGAATCGAACTTTGTCATCCGCTTCTTTCTGACTCAAACTGATCCACTCGTTTACACGGATCGTATTGTATCCATCATATTAAATTTGTGAGGTAAAGTAGATTTATTAAGATTTATTCATGAATAAGTGAATCACAAAAATTTATTTTTTAATTAATATAAATTATATATTTCATTCTTTTCTTCATTTTTATATTAATGAAGCAATTTGAAATGTTTTTCAATAAAAATACAGACTGATATTAAAATGAAGGTTTCCATAATACAATGGATTCTTTCAACTAATTTACTATAACATTAAAAAATTTGCATTAAGCACTTTGTGCTGGCGTTTCAGTCATAGTTAAAAATTCGTTTTATAATTTTCATAAAATGAAAATTACTGAAAAACCCCCATGAAATATGATCATAGGAATTATGAAATGAAATAAATCAACTCATGTAAGTTAAATAAATTTTGCATTCTGTCAAAAAAAAGTTAGTTAGAAGTTATTATCAAGAAAGAAAATGACTCTTTATTCTGTATTCATAAATACATGTTTATCTAAGCGATGCTTTTATATTTTAAAGACTAGGCTGTTAAGTCTGAATATACATTATGAATGCTACTTCAATTTTTAAAATATCGATTTTTTCTTTTTAAATGCGAAAATGAATTGTATTACTTCGTACTAACACTAAAAAAGCAGACCAATTTTTAAACAAGAAACGTGTTCTTCATTGTATCTTGGTAACAAAAAATAGAAAGTTGACATTGTAAAAAAAGTGTAACGTTGGAGAATAGGTGAAATGAAAAACAATTTTTCATTAGAAAGAATCAATCATGTAAAGTGTATAAATGTGCGCCAGAAGCATACCAATGAGTAAAGACATGTCAAACATTCACAGGAATAACATATGTGCCGTAGGAGCCAAAACTTTAATTAAACAGGTTCATCACTTAATTTAAGTACAGCATTACAAACAGAGGCATCTTAAATTTCGACAAAAATGTGTTTACAACATAGCTATAAGTCTCTGGATATGAAACACGAGATTATAAAGATGTTTCAATTTCATGAACATTAATACCGTATTTATAAACTGGACAATGCCTGGCATTAATCAAATGTCTGAAGTTAAGACTTTAGGCATCCAGGCACTTGCATCAAGATATAAAAATAGTATTAGAGGTTGAGTTCAAGTGGATTCAAGACGTATTAACCTCTTCAGACCCCAGGGTTTATTTATGTACTTTTCAGTTATGGATTTATATTATCAAACTGATACCTAAAAAAGATTGATCAGCAAAAAAAAATTAGAATTTATTTTTTGTTGATAAAAATTGATGATACATCGGGACTCAATAAAGACATTTTTTGACAATTTCTTCGGATTTTTTAATTTTATTATACTTTTTTGCATTGTAAAAACACTGAAAAACATAAAATAAATATATATTTGGTAATTTTTCATTACTAATGGACTCTACAAATGATATCTTAACGCACAATAAAATTATTTGAGTTTTCATTTTTGTTCATTCCGTACATTTTTGCTTCAAGCTAATTTTATATAACACGTAGCTTACTAAAAAAGAGCTATAACAAACAAATTACTATTTTGTTTAATTCTTCTATCTTTTAGGTCTCCATTTACACCAATTTCTCTCTTTTTTTTACATTATTTATATACGTGAAAAAAAAATTGTAAAGATATGTATCCTATAGGATACATCAGGTCTGACGAGGTTAAGGTAATACAGTTTTTATGCTGTAATTAAAAAATGTAAAAAAAAATAAGATTTAATTTTATGCAGTGAATAACAGTTTAATAAACTTTATTGTATATAAAAAAAATTCTTATTTGATAATTGTTTTGCTTTTACAGCTTGAGAAAAGTTTAGATTAATTACACAAACTTTATTTTGCATTACAAGAACGTCGACTGAGAAATCTTTGAAACGTATTTGGACATTTAATCCTTTAATATACCTATCTATGATGTTTAGATTCAATATGTATTTATATATCTGTGATATAAAAATGAAATAGATAATAAACATAACAACTGAAATCATGGTATTGAATCAGTTTGTCGCTTAACAGAAAGATTCATTCAAATTATTACATATTAAGTAAATGATTATCATTATGCTTGTTATTATTCTTAGTTTCTTTTTCAGGAAATTAGATATTATAGCAGATAATTTAACTCTCATACATTAAGATAATATATGTTGGGTAAGAAGGGAAAAAAATACTGAATTAAAAAATTAAGAAAAATTGATTCATATAAAGATAAATCATATTAGTTGTTAAAAAAATTAATAAACAGTATTCTGACAAATTATTAACGATGATAGATTTTTTAACAGTCCATGTGGAACAGATATTTTTAAAGTTTTGTGCACATTTGCCAAAATACGCAGATTTATGGAAGGTTAACACATCCAAACGATAAATCTCTATGTATACAGATTGTCACTTAAAAAAATCCACTCTTGTATGCTTAAAAAATATTTGAATGCAAATGCTTTAACTTATTTTAAAAGATTTATAAAATGATGGAAGTGCATTTTTTTTCTTTTAGATAAATTTTCATTAGGTTTACAAATTTGTAATAATATAACAAATCTATTTAAGCTCTTGGAAAATGTAAATTATTTAAAATTTTAAATTTTTGCTGAACGAGTGGCAAATCATATTCTTTTTTTAAATAGCGCTAGAAATTGATTATCCTCAGGGTAAGATTTACTTCACGTTAAACATAAATATGCTTTTTCAGATAACCGAATTAATTTATGAAAACTCGGGAAATTGTTTCTTTTGAAAGGCTGGGTTCCTAATTCAATTCAGTCATACTTTTAAAAAAACTAAGTTTAATACATAAATATTCAATAAAACTTTTACTCAAAAGCTACAAATATCCAATCAATCTTATTAAAAATTCAAATCAGTTTTAAATAGTATTACTTTAACATACCCTTCCATATTTGCATTATCTAATGTATTTCATAGCTAGAAAGAATCAACACGGTTTTTTCAAAATTTAATATTAATGCTCCTAAAATCAATTTAAATATTTAAAGAATATAATGGAAAATATATATAAAAAAACTATTGCTGAAATGAATTAGAATACCTGAAATTTCCTTTTATTTATTTTTCAAACATTTTCCCCAAACTTGTAATCGGATATAGCTATAAAGCTTTAAAACTTATCGTTTTTTTATAAAATAAAAAACACCGTATTATTTTATTATATAACATAAATATTTTAGAATATTAACTGGATTAGACATTTTCTCCGCAAATCATTGTATTCCAATTTTTATATTTGAAAAGTATTTATTTTTATACAATTTTAAAGATAAATTTATTCTATTCACAATAGATAAAAGGTCCTTAAATAGTTATTCTGGAGAATAATAACCCTGTTTAAATATATTTTTATGTATACTTATATATATATATATATATATATATATATATATATATTACCTGTGGGCAAGCTTAAAATAATTAAGGCTTTTAAATATGATAAACCTTTGGGGCGTAAAAAATTTTTAACTATAACAGTTTTGCAAAACATCTTGAGAAAAGTACCGGAGAATGCATTTGTAACTGCAATGATAGTGATTACATAAATTATATAGATAACGATTTTGGACACGTTATAACTGGAAATTTGGAGATAGTAGGGGATGTGGAGTTGAGGAAGTTAATGGAGTATGGAACAAAATATAGAGTGAAACGCATAATACCTAAAAGTGAAGTAATTAAGCGCTTCAACTTAAATTTAGATATTTTTATACAAAAACTAATGTATAGGTATAGTTTACCATGTAGTGTTTTTCAAGAGTGGAAATACCATATACTAAAGGATTTAAAAATGGAATACATTAGAGATTGTGACGGTATGTCACGCGAAAATTATATAAAAATTACAAAATCAATTAAGAATCTCCAGGATAAATTTATAATTACATATGTAGACAAAGCCAACACAAATTACGCATTGATATGTAAAAAACTTTATAGTACGCTTTTAAATGAGTGCTATAACAATAAATATCATTATCAACTTTTGAATACAAAAATCACTGTTGTGGAGAATAGAATCAAAGCACTTTATAAAAAAGTAAAGTTAAAACAAAAAAGTCAAAATTTCCCTTATCTTATATTAGTTCCTAAATTTCATAAAAAGCCAATTAAATTCAGAAGCATAACTTGTGGTTTCGGATCTTACATTGAGGTGGTTAGTAAAAAATTAAAGGAGATTTTAACAGGTGTGTTTCACAAAGTGATTGGTAGGGAATCAACATTTATTATAAAAAATAGCTACATCTTATTGGATAAGCTGAAAAATATAAAAAACATTACAGGTCTGTATGCATATGACTTCGCAGACCTATACAATAATATAGATTTAACGGATTTAAAAGAGAAAATTGTGGAATTTTATGTTACTGAGTGTAAATCAGAAACTGATATCGATTTATTTTTGAATTTATTTAAATTTGTTGTAGAAGAAAATTACCTTTACGACGGTAAAAAAACGTTTAGACAAATTCGTGGCATTCCAATGGGGGGGAGTTGTAGTTCTATTATAGCTGACATATACCTATATTTATATGAACGTAACAATAACTTAAATAACAATATTTTGTGTTATAGATACATTGATGATGTTTTAATAGTTAAATTAAATAACGATAATATAATTTTAGATTTCTTATATTACCCTACAACATTGAAATTAGAGCCCTCCTCACTGGATTGCAGAAATATTGATTTTTTGGATGTAAACTTAATTTTAGAGCGTAAAAAATTGGTTACAAAGATATTTGATAAACGGAACACTTTTAGTTTCCGAACTTTAAAGTTAATGAATTTCAATTCATGTGTACATGTCTCGGTAAAAAGAAATATTTTCAGAAATGGTTTAATTCGTATTGATAGGTTGAGTTCAGAAATTGGAGATGCGATTAATGACATTGTGGAGTGGTACAGACTGGGTTCTGAACAAGATTACCCTCGGAACTTTATGAAAAATATTATGAATGATTTTGTTAGGGGCAGTAGTCGTCGAAATGAACTGAAATCATTATTGAATGGATTTGATAGTTCGACAAGTTTAATGTTTTAGTTTAAGGGTCATTTGAAGGTTATTGCTGTCGATAGTTTATTTTTAGTATGAATGTTTTTAGCTAAAATTCATTTATGGTTGTGACGGGCATGGGGAATGTTGCATGCATAAAATCAGATTTAACCCAGCAGTGCATGTCATAAGCCATGCCGCCCGTCTCCATGTTTGTTACTTTTCGAGTTTCTTGTTTAAGTTATTTATGAGTTGTTATTTGTTGGATCAGTTTATAATTTATGGATTAGTTATTGTTCACGTAGTGGTTTTTCAAGTTTGTTTAGCGGTGTAGATGTTCGTGAGTTTTTGCTTTTAAGAATATTTTTATATTTTATATTTTATATATTTCTTTAGTTGGTTAAATATGGTGTGCGATTTGAGTTTAATATATCAGTCTTATTTAAATATATTCTGTCCAGTGATATATGATGGCATGTCTACGTTTTCACTTGGTCAATACAGAAATGTATATAATGGATGTTATGAGTTGCTTGGATTAGTATTAAAGAGTACTGTAGGCTGGAGTCAGGTATGTCTTTTTTGCTTTATATCTATAATGAGATAAGAAATAAATTGCATGCCATAGTTAAATATTTGAAGATTACAACGGTTTGTTGATGTGAAGTGATTTTCTTATGTGGTTAATGTCTGTTGGTTGGTTATTATGAAGTTGTTTGGATTAAAAAGTATGACTATATTTTAATTTATTTGGCTGATATTTTAATAATGTTCAGTTTCGAATTTATTTTATAGTTTTGATATTTAATGATAGTTTATTCTGATGTATATTGGTTTTGAGAAGTTTATGTATTTTTCAATACTTTTATGGCTTTAGTTGAGTGTTTGGTTTATATGTATATTGTTTTATTAATATTCAATTATAAAAAAATTTTGCACATTAATATGAATAGTAAAAAATACAATATTAACGGTACCGGCAAGATATGGAATTATAAATTCCGTAGTGCTCGGTCGGCTCCAGAATCCATGGTGGGGAGCGGATCGTTAGAAAGTTACCATGGTGGAAAAGAGTTTACAGAGTTTAGAGTTATGAGGAGTATGTCTAATAGTGGCGATTGTGTTAAAAGTGGCATAGATTGGAAATATGTTGGATTACGGAATGATTGTGGTTTGACTAAAGATAGTTGTGCTTATGGAAATACAGAAATTATAAGATATCGGACTAGATATATTTATAATATTTCAATGAATAGCCTTGGGCAATTTAAACATAGTTATAGTGAAAAAAATTACAAAAATAGTAATAACAATGAGAAAAGATATAAAACAAGATGGTTTTATAGAAGGGATTTAAAAAAAAGTCAATTAGATAATGGTATACAGTTAGTTAAATGTAGTGACAAACGTTGTAAAGTTTGTACTTGTGCAGAGATAAAACATAAAGATGAGAGGACAGAGGGACAATGTCTTAAATTTTGTAAAGTTTATAATTGTGTTTATAGATTAAGATGTAACGTTTGTAATCAATTATATATTGGACAAACATCTACTCCTTTAAACAGAAGGTTCAATAATCATAAATCGGACATTAGAAAACTTATCATCAAAAGTGAGGATCAAGAAATAGAAATAAAACATTTTTCAGAGCATGGTATTGAAAATATACGGATATCTATCATGTATATTATTCCAAATGAAATGGAAAGAAAATTGTGTGAGAATGAAATGATGAAAAATTATGGTACGGTATATCCTTACGGGTTAAATGTTAAGTTTAATAATAGTAATGTAGTTAAAAATTTAAAAACTGAAAATATAGATGATTCTATTTATGCAAAAATAAATCATGATTTGAGGAATGAAATATTGAATGACAATTGTAATAGTTCTTTTAATGTAATTACTTGGAATAATAAAAATATTAATAATTGTAAAGATATACTGAACGCAATAATTAATTATAATGGTTTAAGAAGAATTAATGTACTTAAGTGTTTAGTTTTTAACATTAAAAAGAAATTAATTCCCGAAACACTATGGGCATTGCATGACAGAGTAGGATGTAGTAACATAGATTTAGCTTTAGATTTATTGAGGTATAGAATTAAAAAACAGAATTTGCAATTTTACTGTAATTTAAACAATAGCAATAAGGGTTCAGTAGATAAGATATATTTTGTGTTGGATTATGTTGGAAATTGTCAAAATAAACTAAATTATAATAAAATATTAAATAAATATTATGATCTATTACCTGTGGGCAAGCTTAAAATAATTAAGGCTTTTAAATATGATAAACCTTTGGGGCGTAAAATTTTTAACTATAACAGTTTTGCAAAACATCTTGAGAAAAGTACCGGAGAATGCATTTGTAACTGCAATGATAGTGATTACATAAATTATATAGATAACGATTTTGGACACGTTATAACTGGAAATTTGGAGATAGTAGGGGATGTGGAGTTGAGGAAGTTAATGGAGTATGGAACAAAATATAGAGTGAAACGCATAATACCTAAAAGTGAAGTAATTAAGCGCTTCAACTTAAATTTAGATATTTTTATACAAAAACTAATGTATAGGTATAGTTTACCATGTAGTGTTTTTCAAGAGTGGAAATACCATATACTAAAGGATTTAAAAATGGAATACATTAGAGATTGTGACGGTATGTCACGCGAAAATTATATAAAAATTACAAAATCAATTAAGAATCTCCAGGATAAATTTATAATTACATATGTAGACAAAGCCAACACAAATTACGCATTGATATGTAAAAAACTTTATAGTACGCTTTTAAATGAGTGCTATAACAATAAATATCATTATCAACTTTTGAATACAAAAATCACTGTTGTGGAGAATAGAATCAAAGCACTTTATAAAAAAGTAAAGTTAAAACAAAAAAGTCAAAATTTCCCTTATCTTATATTAGTTCCTAAATTTCATAAAAAGCCAATTAAATTCAGAAGCATAACTTGTGGTTTCGGATCTTACATTGAGGTGGTTAGTAAAAAATTAAAGGAGATTTTAACAGGTGTGTTTCACAAAGTGATTGGTAGGGAATCAACATTTATTATAAAAAATAGCTACATCTTATTGGATAAGCTGAAAAATATAAAAAACATTACAGGTCTGTATGCATATGACTTCGCAGACCTATACAATAATATAGATTTAACGGATTTAAAAGAGAAAATTGTGGAATTTTATGTTACTGAGTGTAAATCAGAAACTGATATCGATTTATTTTTGAATTTATTTAAATTTGTTGTAGAAGAAAATTACCTTTACGACGGTAAAAAAACGTTTAGACAAATTCGTGGCATTCCAATGGGGGGGAGTTGTAGTTCTATTATAGCTGACATATACCTATATTTATATGAACGTAACAATAACTTAAATAACAATATTTTGTGTTATAGATACATTGATGATGTTTTAATAGTTAAATTAAATAACGATAATATAATTTTAGATTTCTTATATTACCCTACAACATTGAAATTAGAGCCCTCCTCACTGGATTGCAGAAATATTGATTTTTTGGATGTAAACTTAATTTTAGAGCGTAAAAAATTGGTTACAAAGATATTTGATAAACGGAACACTTTTAGTTTCCGAACTTTAAAGTTAATGAATTTCAATTCATGTGTACATGTCTCGGTAAAAAGAAATATTTTCAGAAATGGTTTAATTCGTATTGATAGGTTGAGTTCAGAAATTGGAGATGCGATTAATGACATTGTGGAGTGGTACAGACTGGGTTCTGAACAAGATTACCCTCGGAACTTTATGAAAAATATTATGAATGATTTTGTTAGGGGCAGTAGTCGTCGAAATGAACTGAAATCATTATTGAATGGATTTGATAGTTCGACAAGTTTAATGTTTTAGTTTAAGGGTCATTTGAAGGTTATTGCTGTCGATAGTTTATTTTTAGTATGAATGTTTTTAGCTAAAATTCATTTATGGTTGTGACGGGCATGGGGAATGTTGCATGCATAAAATCAGATTTAACCCAGCAGTGCATGTCATAAGCCATGCCGCCCGTCTCCATGTTTGTTACTTTTCGAGTTTCTTGTTTAAGTTATTTATGAGTTGTTATTTGTTGGATCAGTTTATAATTTATGGATTAGTTATTGTTCACGTAGTGGTTTTTCAAGTTTGTTTAGCGGTGTAGATGTTCGTGAGTTTTTGCTTTTAAGAATATTTTTATATTTTATATTTTATATATTTCTTTAGTTGGTTAAATATGGTGTGCGATTTGAGTTTAATATATCAGTCTTATTTAAATATATATATATATATATATATATATATATATATATATGCATATATATTCGACCCAAGAGCATTTCTTACTCTATTTCTCCATGTTCCAAATGTTTTAACTTATTTTAAAAGATTAATAAAATGATGGAAGTGCCTTCTGATAGGTATGCATTTTTTTCTTTTAGATATTTATTCATTAGGTTTACAAATTTGGAATAATATAACAAGTCTGTTTTTATAGGAGAAAGAATTTGGAAGTGAATATTTCTGTTATTGCAAAAATGTTCCTTAAGTCTTTAAAAATCTTATGCCTTTGATATAAAATTGTTAAGAATTTTATAATGCATTTAATGTTGACATACTTTCAGCATGGCTTACTGTATGTCCACCGAAATAAAACCACCGTATGATGAAAAGTTTATTAAATCCAATAAATTTTTTAAATCACCAGATTTTAAAAGATTCACCTTTTATATAAACATTTTTAAAAATGTTTATTTACTTAAGAAAGGTGTTATAATAATTAAAATAAATGTTCATTTAATTTAATTATTATAACACCTTTCTTAAGTAAATAAAATTTTTATTAAAAAACAACCGTAATTTTGTACCGTAATTATACTGGAAACAAACCTATGAGAACGAATCAAGCATAATAAAAAAGTGTATATACAAACAAACATATTTACAAGAAGTAACTCACTCCCTGCTCACCTGAGTAGGAAAAAAATAAGCGTATAAAAATACAGAGGAGGAAAAGTGTCCCATTAATCTACTGTTATTAATAGTAAGTATATCCGACACGTTTATCTATGACATGGTATATCCGATGTAGCATACTATTTACCAATTTCTGCAAGACAAGAACAGTTTCACTTTCAGTTTCAGCTAGGTGGGGAGGCCTACCAAATGGCTTAATCTCAATAAGCCCCACCTAGCAGGGTGAAACAACTATGCTAAAAGCCCAACCAAGGACTAAGACAGGAATGCCAATAGGAAAGGAGAATCTCCGTAGATATACTTAGCCAGGAGAGACCATGGGCATTACTGAATGGCCCCCAGACCGCCGTCAAAAATCTATTAGATTACAAATGAAAGAATATAATTTAAAAACAATAACAACGCTTAGCCCTATCTATTCAGTGCGTGCTCAAAAAGTAAGACAGAAACAAATTATTATCCCAGGTTTCAACAATGATGGCCTTCAGTACTGCTGTAGACATAAACTGCTTACTATTATTATTTACAGGTCTATCGAATCTACCCTACACATTTTTTGAGGATTGAGATGAGACTAAAAGACAGGCCATTTTATGACATCCACCGATTCATCCAAAAAACAATAGTAGAATGATTTTGGAAAGGTTATGGCGACATTGTTCTGCTAGTAAATCCAACTTAGGCCACTAATTCTCTTTTTAAATGACAGTCAATGAGTCTCTGGAATTTCTTGAGAACCAGTAGCCAATATTCATTCAAACTGAAAAGCCAGGTTAAATTTACCACCATAGTCAAAGCCTCCAAACATCTTTTACAAGTCTCAACCTTCCAGCCCTTATTGAAAGCTTTTCACAAACAAAGCAGATTCGAACTAATTTCATCAAAATGGTCAGGCCTGGTGGCATTTTTTTATATTCTCAGATGAGAATAAAATTAAGTTGGATGATTCAAGGTGCCTTGTTTTTTATTGGCATCACATGAGGAAAGGAGAAAAAAATTTCTACAAAAGACAACACAAGGGAGGCTTATCAATGGTGTTGGAGTGCCTTGGCTATGGTTTAATCTTAACTTGGCTTTTTTCTCAGAATTCATGTAGACTACTAATTACCAAGAATTGCTAGAAACTCATTTATTGCCAATTTTTGTGAGAATTGGAGGACCAAGTTGGATGTTTCATGAAGAAAACACCCGTATAACCTCTTTAAAATCCTTTTAGGAAGGGTTTTTGGATAATTACGAATATGTTGTGGAACTTTCATCTAAATGCCCAACGAAATGCGTGGGATATCCTCATTAGAGCATTAAATGCCAATGCCAGACAGCTCAAGGCAGAATAAAAGGCAGCCATGATTGAGGTCTTGGATAATATTGATGCTAATGTCTTCCAGGAATTAAGAAATGGTACACAGAATCCTATATTCTTAGTCATACATAAGCTTAGAGGTACCATGGGCATTAACAACAGTGGCTTTATTCCGGCGGGACACTTTTTCTCCTTTCTGTCTTTGTTCTTTCATTTTTTTCCTGTCCAAGTGAGACAGGGAGTGAATTAATTCTTGTAAGTACTATGTATTTATATATAGATTTTCTTAATATACACTGACGGAAAAAAAAATCCCAACACCAAGAAAGACTTGTGTTAGCCAAACGAAATTTTGTAGGCGTGTTTATATATCTAAAAGATGACATTGATTCAAATTTCGGGCTTCGCGCATAAGTGTGGCGCTAGTAGCGCCACTCACAACTTTAAAGTCAGGTTTGCTTTAACGAGTGCTGTAAAGTTTGTGAGCATTTTTTCTCTTCAAAATTTGACGAATCGAGTTGAGGTTGATCATGAATGCCTTTAAGAAGACGAAGAAGCTATTATCATCAGCTCCCCGAATTGGAAAGAGGTCGTAAATTAGGGCTACGAGAAAGTGGATTTTCTTTCCGCGATTTTGCAGAAAGACTTGGACAGAATGTATCCACTGTGCATGATTGTACGGAGCAATGATCAAGAGATGGTATTGCCTCAAGAAGACCAAGTTCCGAGTGACCACATGGCACTACTGAGAGGGAAGATCGTCGTATTCAGCGTACGCCTGAGGCTCATCGTATTGTGCCTGTGACAGAAATTTGAGCCGCAGTTAGTACTACAATGACACAACGAACTGTTAGAAATCGGTTACTTCAAGGTCAGCTCGATGCAAGGCATGCATTCCACTGACTCTAAGCCATTGTCGCTTGCGACACCAATGATGTCAAGCCAGACCTCACTGGAGGATGGAGTGGAGATCTGTTGTGTTTTCTGATGAAAGCATGTTCTGCCTTCGTGCCAGTGATGGCCGTTTGCTGGTCAGAAGGAGGCCAGGGGAACGCCTGCAATCAAACTGTCTGCGGTTTAAAAGCACTGGATCTACAATCTGGAGTCATGGTCTAAGAATCAATTTTCTATGACACCAGAAGCACTCTCGGGCTTAACCCAAGCACATTGACTGCAAATTTGTAAGTCAGTCCGGTAATTCAACCTGTAGTGCTGCCATTCAAGAAAAGCATTCAAGAGGCGTTTTTCAACAGGATAACGCGCACCCTCATGCCGCTACTGTAACGAAACGTGCTCTACAGAGTGTCGACCTGTTACCTTGACCAGCGAGATCACTAGATCTGTCTTCCATTGAGCACGTATGGGCTATCATTGGATGAGACCTCCGGTGTCATCCCCAGCCAGCACTGACCATCACAGTATTACCACCGCAAGTACAACCAGCATGGAACTCCATACGACAAAGTGATATTCGGCACCTGTATGACACAATGCATGCACGTGTGCAAGTATGCATTCAAAATTCTGGAGGTTATAGCGACTTTTAATGTAACAGCATTTCACATTTGAAATGCATTTTATTGACCTTAAATTAACCTATGATCTCGAAAATCTAATAAATTAAACATTTAAACTAGACAAATGCACTGTCCAAATTTCATTACTCTACAATAAGTTTTTCTTGGTGTTGGGATTTTTTTTTCCGCCAGTGTATTTCTTTTGTTCTCATGGGTTTCTTTTATGCAATCAAAATCACAGTGGCTTTATTTCAATGGAACACACTGTATTTAATATATATTAATGATATTTTTAATATAATGAATATAAAAATAACTAAAATTATTTTCTTTACATTTGCAATTTCAATATCAATTCATTTCCTAAAGTTCAATTTTGTACTGAATTGTATTAATTATTATTAAAGATTTTTTTTTCAAAATTCATTATAATGTATAATTCCAGTGATAATATTTGACATTACAATATCACTTATCAATGTGGATGGTAAATTTATTCTTTGAAGGTATGAAAAATTAATAATTGCATAAAATAATAAACTATTGCATTTTGAAATAAAGAAGTAAATTTTATTTGTGGGTTTGCAGAGGTAATGTCTGGAACTACCGAATCGTTTTCAAAAGTAATAGTCGAAAAATGATAATAGTCTCCCCCAATCAAACTTAAGCAACAGATTCGGGAGCAAAAATTAGTCCTAAAATGCGATTCAGATTTATCTAGAAATTTAAAAATTTTGTATGACAGTTACTTATACGATGTAACTACAGGAATGGTTTCGAAAACATTCAAAATTTAAATAGAAAGAAAATGTGCAAAACCTTCTGTATAATTTTTAAATTTAGACTTCTTAAGAACCGTTAAAAATAGAAAAATTAAAAATGGTATTGTATATTAGTATACAATGAAATTAATCTTGAGAACATTGTATAATGTGTGTGAAATAAACGAAAAATGTGTTTAAAAGGTTCTAGATTAATGTTTTATAGATTCTTATGAGATATCTATTTATTTTAAACATAATAGTTACAATTGACGCTATCAGTTCCTATTACAATAGGGGCTATATTTTATATCAATGTCACTACTTCAGGAGGAATGGAGGGGCAAAAATGTTTCTAAATGTAATATTTTGGTAATATTAAAGTTCCTAGAAACTAGCATTTTGGCATGATAGTTACTTACAAGATGTAAACTATTTCTAAGAAATAATTCTAAATAATTTAATGACATGCGCAGAAATATCCAAAAACCATTCCTAGGAGAATTTTCCAAAGGTTATGGAGCCTTTTTTCTTTTTCCAGTAGGGGGAACTGGGGAATATTGATACAGCTTTTTTCTAAAAATTTGTTTGGTGTGCAGGAAGCAGAAATTTCAAATTATTTTTCCATGTGGTGCCAGCAAAACTTGTGTAGTGTGTTATAAAAATGTACAATCGTTGTTTTATATATCATTTTTGATATAAATTTAAAAAATAAAAAAAAGTCAGTTGTATCAATGTGCCTCATCTCCGGGGCAGATTGATACACCTCATGGGGCACTTTGATATGTCTGAAAAAAAAGAGAAAAAATAACACCAATGCAAATTTTTCATAGAAAAATAGTTAGCAAACCATTTTATATCTATTTATAAAAATTCAAATCACCCACAATTTATTTGTAAGTAACATTAAAGTAATCAAAATTAAATTAATACAGACTTGATGCTCTGGCTGTTTCTTGTCTGACGTTTGGCTGTGGTAACATTGTCATATCTGGCACTTCTACCCTACATTATCTTCTTTCTTAGGAAAGATGAAACAATTACCAGGTTTTTTGTTTAGAAATCGGTTTATAAACTGAAAATAAAGAGGATAATTATATAAAAAATTCTTTTATTAACATAATTATCCTTTGCTGTCCTGCAGCTTGTTTCTCTTACTTGACATTATTCATCTCGAAAATATATTTTTCTCTGGAAAATCTAAATAAATTCGAGATTTGCCAGACTGCAGTCCTTTTCTTTTATTAGTTCCACTAGCACTAGATGTTGGGTAAATTCGTAGGTCTTCTGTTTGCGAAAATACACGAATATTTCAATTACAATTAAAGAGTGTATGGTAAAAAAATAACAAAGGGTAATGAAAAAATGAAGTAGAATAGGATTTAGGTTGTATCAATGTTCCCCGGCATAGACTGTATCAATGTACCACATAGAGCCATTTTGAATAAAATGAGTCTCAAATCTAACACTTCATAATTTACCTAACAATAAGGAATGAAAAACTGATAAAGAGTAGCTTTGCTTGCCACAGAGAGCATTCTTTTTGGTTGAAAATTCTGGAGCAGTTGTATAATACCATTTCAATTGTACGACCCAAATTTACTTTTGACATACAAAAACAGTAAATCACCCGCCCCATTTTATCAAACTACTGTATCTCCCAAAACTCTCTGTGTGTACTTGAGTGCACTAGCATCACCTTTGGAGCTGTTGTGAAACTTCCTGTAGTGACCCTGTGAGCGGTAGAGGGGGTGTATCAATGTGCCCCATATATCAATGTGCCCCATTTTCCCCTAGTGTATATAAGAAGTCGGAAATTGCATGTCAAGCGTAGCAAACTAGGTACTTTCGTACCATAACGATGTTTTAAAAATATTAAGATTTTCATGTAATAGTATGTAGTATATCGAATACAGTATAGTAGTTGAAATCTTTTGTGAATCAGTGTAAATACCAATGTTGCGTATGAACGCGCTCACTGAACGAAAACTCAGGAGTTTCGCTCTCTATTTGTGAACTTTAAACTGAACTTCGCTCACTATTTTATAAACGAGTTTGAACTGAACGGAAACTCAAAAAATAGACGAGTTTGAACGAAATTTACGTTCAAATTTAGGTTCAATTTTTTCATAATTTATTTAAAATTTTTCCAGACCGTAGTACATTTCTTCCCTCTTTCAAATGCCATTTAGAGGCCTACACGAGCCTCAGGACGGGTTAAGTCTGTATAGTTATTCTCTGGGTAGTATCCTAGTCTTACTTCTTCAGCAGACTCGGGTCGCGCCGAACCGGACATGGGCTGTATAGAATTTTGCCGAAAAGAGATATATACAGTAAACTCTCTGTACAAGATGGACTGTGTAAGGCGGAAATATGTCTAAATCGGAAAGATTTTCAAGTTCCTGTGAATCCGCAGACAGAGTAGAATTTGTCTAAGACGGAATATTGTCTTCTACGGAAAATTTTCAAGATACCGATCGTTTCCGCTATCTTCATAGTTTAATCTAATTTTAAAGTACCATGATTCAACAATTAAACTTTCCTTTAAAGAATAGTTCATATACAATGCTAGAAGATGGGGGAAACAGTATTATAAAAGGTGCTACAAAAATCTGTATATGACGAAATCCTGTCTTATACGAAACAATTTCTAGATCGGTGCCAAAAAGATAGAATAATCCGTGTGAAAAAAAAATAACACATTTGTAAGAGACGGCGAATTTCTTAATAAATAATCTGTCTGCAATGAATTTTTTACAGAGATTTTTCTTAAAAGGTTCACATGTGTAGAATTTTTCATATTTTAAAGCCTCCAGTCCGTGGAAATTCATTAATGTTGTTAATAATATTTCAAATGATTAGATAAGTTAAGGATTCACTTTAAAGTCAATTTAGTTTAAAACTAGCGGCCTTCGCCCGCTACGCTGGTCGGTTTATCTAAAGAAATCTTGAAGAAGTAGTTAGATAAGGTTCAGACATACATTAAAAAAAAAAAAAAAAAGCAAGTCGATCATTCAAAAAACGTTGGGAAATATCAAATATTTACTGTAATTTTTTAAGAAAAACAAAGTTTCGAAAAAAAAAATTAAATCGAAAAAAAAATTACACTGACATATTAATGCAAGGAAATTTTCCCAGAGAGAAAATTCGCCTTGAATACAATATTTCAAATTCTTTTAATTGCTTATAGGCGTTAATGCCAACATAGTGAAAAAAAATTCCATGCTGGGAATCGAACCCGGGCCATCAGTATGGCGCACTGACGTTCTACCGACTAAACCACATGGAACGACAGCCAGCTTGAAACTTTCTCATACTTAAGTAGACTGGCGAAAACATAACGATAGCGCGTTTTAAAATCGCACAGTGACATCTATTGGATTTTATATGTACTAAAAAACGTTATGTACTAAAAAACGTGAGCAGCGCACCTAATAGTTTCTTTTGTTTCTTTTTGTTACTTTTTTGTCTGTTGTCCGATTTTGATGAAACAAAGCCTATACACTGCCCGGGAGTGTGCATTCTTCATTAGTGAAAACCGCATAAAAATCCATTCAGTAGTTACGAAGATAACCTCGAACAAACAGACAGACAGACAGACAGACAAAAAATTCAAAAAAAAATTTTTTGTGTTTCATTGGTTTTCTTTTATCGCCCTGACTCCATTTTTGTCAATTATCTTCAATGTACAGACACACCGGGTCCTACTGTTTTATTATATGTATAGATGGTATGTACAGAAAGAAGTATCGAAAGACCAAAACTTTGGAATAAACGTGCTAATTACGCAGCCCATGACCTTTTTTTTTAAATGAAAAACATAACCATGAAAGGGAAACTGTATTAAGTATTTTTTAGAGTTCCGTACTTAAAAAATTAAACGGAATCATTATAAGATCTCCCACTTGTATTTGTTTTTTGTCTGTCGCAACCATTTTACTCGTAATCTATGGAACGTGGAAAGTTCAAATTGGGGGAACTCATAAAGATTATTGACCTACATATTTACAGATTATTAAACATTCACAAATAAATTTAGGAAAAATGTAGACGGACTAATTAAATTGCTTAGGAAAAAGAACTTTTATTGGTACATCGTGTGGGATAAAATCTGTCGTAACGTAAAAAAAAAAAAAAAAAAAAAAACATTGTTTTAAAATTTTTAAGTGTTATATTTTCAGAGATACCGCCAAAAATTTAGTGCAGAAACATGCCCCCCCCCCATCTATTTCCCAATCTACTGAAACTATAATTGTGAAAAAAATAGAGATAGTAGACATTAACTTAAAGTTTGCTGGAAAACTATATCGATTAAGCCTATGTCACACTGTTTTTGAGAAAAGCGCATTTTTCTATTAAACACAAATTTTGACTTGCGGACATTCAGCGAAAGTGTTGAACAGCGCTGGAAGTACCCATTATAGAAGAAACATAAAAACATTTCGATAGAGGTAAAAAAAAAAAGCGGTAATTATGGCCGAATTTTTAACCTTTAACAACATGGACAATTTGGACATCCTAGAGAAAAAAATTTAACTGTATATTTCTGTAATGCAATGCCCAATAGCAATATAAAAGCAATAAACATCAAATTGTTAAAAACATATTGGTTTAATTAGAAATATCACATAAATACTAAAGTATTCGCAACTTCTTTGCATTGAATGGATCTTTCAATGCGCTTCCTGTGTCTTTAAAAGTTAGTTTAAAACCTTTTAGAAAACGTGACATTGAAACTTTGCGACTTCCTTTCGAAGCGTGCTTAACACAATGGCAAGTTTAAACTTTGAATGAAGCTTTTTTTTTTTTTAGCTACACAGTAAAAAGAAACATTTTTATTAAGCTGAATCTTGTTTTATGAAATGCCAAATGAAGTTTAAATATTCACTGCTTTTAATGTAAGTATTAAATTTAGTTCATCAAAAAGAAAAAATAAATGATTAGGATAAGACAAAAAAAAATAGTTATACAGGATACTAATATTTGATATAATTTAAGCTTCAGATCTTTTTGAACTTTTGCGGTATACCCATTATAATACAATTGGAAAATAACTATGTAAAGTATTTCGTGAAATATGAGCAGTTATATGAAATAGTTTTTATCTGCGCAGGTGCAAATGATAACAGAGACTGTCTTACATTTTCTAATAGTCAATTCTGTGGAGCGATTCACAGAAAAAAAAATCAATTAAATATTGTAAAAATTTAGAAAAAATATAGACGATAAAATGAGTTATTACTCTCTAAAAGCAGCTGAATGTTAAGAGATTTTATATAAATTGTCATTTTTTATTTATTTTAATTGATTTACTATAAGTTAATAGAATATTATCTTTTTTAAATAAATTTTTGTTAATGAGTATATTTTTTAATTTTTAATTACATTTATTTATACATTTATTTTTATTTTTAGTTGATTTTTTATTTAATTTTTATTTAACAATAATAAATTTTATTATTATTTTATATTAATATATCACTTATTATATATTATATAATTGTAAATCTACAAATATGTAAACATAATATAATATGTAATTTAATAATAGTAATAATAATAATAATATAATATACAAATTATTATACGTAATTAAAATTACAAATAATATAAAAAGTAAACATAAAAGATAGATTCGGAGTTTGTAGATACCCCCCCCCCCCCCCCACACACACACATACACAGACTGAAGAATAAGGGGGGATGATTTAAAATACAGTGGAACCTCGTTAACATGAACCTCAAGGGGAATCAAAATTTTGATCCTGTTAACAGTAATTCATGTTATCAGTATCAAATTTTTGTATTCGTCTTTATAGGGGACAATGAAAACAATTCATGTTAAAAGTAATTCACGCTAAGCGTGTTCATGTTAACGAGGTTTGACTGTATATATATATATAAAGTTTACATTCTAATTATCCGTACGTTACAAAATTTTAACATTAAGATAATGACAAATTTTGAGATAACTTTTAAAGCCGTACCCCCGCCCCTCCCATCTTAGTCTCGAGAGAGCAGGGTCGTCCAAATTTCAAAAAATTACATCAGTCTAGTGTTTATATTACCACCTATTTGGGTTTATACTTTTGATAAATTCTAAAATAATTCCTAACTTAAAATAATTAAACACACAGAGAAAGGATAAAAAATTCTTTTGGTAGAATATTTCTGCTTCACAATCCCCAGAATCCTCAATCTCTCATGAGAATTCTCAATCCCACACTCAATCCCCAGAAAAAAACAATTCTTGTTTTATTTTCTTTGTCCAATATTTCATAAATGATAAAATCTCTTCGATACTCTTATGGGTTTATATTTTAGAGGAGTTCTAAAATAATTTCTAATTTAGTTTATTTCATGTTTGTATTCTATTCCGTCAAAACTAATCTGGATTGCGGATTACAGAAAGCATATTTACGTATTTCAGAATTCTTTTACCTTTCCAGTGAATTTTGTTTGTATGAGTGCTCTTAAAAATTAAAATGTCTGGCAAAAGAAAAAAAGAAGAAAGAAAGAAAATAAATCATTTACATTAATTTTCAGATTGAGGAAATATTTATAATAATGTTTTTAAGCACATAATCATATCCCTTTTAAATTAAGTTTGGAAAATACTTCAAAATTTGTATTCTAGTATTTTTTAATTTTGATATATTTACAGTGATACTTTGCAGTTTTCGCAATAAAAATACATGTCTTTAGTGATGTCATTTTCAAAAATGCAAACATTTGCCTTTCAGAAATTTAATCCTTAAATTTATTTCACGTAAAACTTATTTTTATACTTATTTTTATTACATTTCTATTGCATATTATTTTTCATTACATTTATTTATTTGCCCCCCCCCCCTTGAGGACTCTCCAGATCCGCCCTTGACTAGGCTTCTGTTAAAAAGAGGGAGAGGAAAATGTCCATTGAAAAATTATGTCACGTTGTTTATTAACAAAAACTTTGAGCGCAGTATGGCTAATTTGATCACGAAATAACAGAGTTATGGCATTTCTGTAATTATTAAGTCATAGAAGTTAAAATTTTTCTGAAGGGTTCTTTACTTTTATAACAAAATGGGAAGTTCTCCAATTTTTTGCTGCCTGAATAAAATTTGTAAATTGTACATTTTTACGATATCAATGCAATCACTTTTGTATTCATGTATGGAAATGACATAAGAAAAGTAGACATTTTAGCTATGTGAAGAGCTTTTAAGAAAAATTTGCTTATTAAGAAATGTTACCTATCCACATACATGCACACACACAAAGTAAACAAATAAATAAAAAGAGCCATGACTTTCCTCTAAATGGAGAGCTGGATCCACCCTTGAATATACACAGATAATTCTATTTGTTCAACAAGGGGAAAATTACGTATTGCAATTTATTAAATTTTAGGACAACTAAAGTCTTTGTACCTCGAGAACGATAACCTCTGTTATGTTTATTATCATACCTTTAAAATGGATAACATTGAATTTCAATCTGCAAACTATTTGTAAATATTTTCTAAACGTAGGAAGTAATGTAGACTACTTCATTTTTTTCATTCCTTTTCTTTCTTACCCCCCCCCCCCTCCTCCCATCTCTCTCTCTCTCTCTCTCTCTCTCTCTCTCTTTTTTTCTCAAAACTAAAATATTTTATGCAGTCGTCTAATATCAACACATCTAATTTTCCAATTAGAAAATTATCATTATTTCTGATGATAAACAGAAACAATTTTTCGTCAAAATAAATCTTGCATGCATACATATCACAGTTTTAGGTTTTAGACATTTTTTATCATACCTTTTTATCAATTATTATTATTTTTATTCTGTTACAAAAAATTTTCCTATTAAAATCTTTATAGAATTAGTCTTATGCTATTTTTAAGCTTGTATCGTCGGTTACTATTTTCTTTTATTTCAGTGTTAAGAATTTATTTTCCTGTGCATTGAAAAATAATCCTATCGCATTTCCCTCCTTAATAAAAACGATGGACTTTATAAAGCATGTTGTAACAATTTTAAATAAGTTTTCTAAATCCCCACTTTTTTTAATGCAACTATGGAACATTCATTTTTTATTTTTTAAATGAAATATATATCTTTAATTAAAAAAAAAATGTTTATTTGGAAATTGTTTCAAAAATGGTTCTCTGGCATTCATTGATATTGGAATGTACATAAAGTGATGCGTTTCACGAGTACAGATAAATCTCGTAATTTGCTTTCGCTTATCTACATAAAAAAAGAGAGAGAGAGAAGAAGAAGAAGAAGAAGAAGGAAACTAAAATTACGATATTGTGTAGTTCTCAGATGGGTTTATCAATTTCCTGATCCTGAAGAAAATTGCGGCCGTTCCAATTTTAAGTTGTTGGTTTTAAGCACAAATTTTCGGATTTAAATCGCACAAAAAATATTTACAATTCGAATATTTAAAAATACGTTCATGTGGGACTTTAAAATAATTGTAGTGCATACTAGAATAGCATGAAAATTCGAATTAAACTGATCGATCCAATTTCGAGTTTTACCTGTATCAATTTGTGCGTGTGTGTGTGTAGGGGTAGAGGGGTGAGAATAAGGCTTGAAAGTTTCGTGTTTGTAAAGGTGATATTTTAAATATATTGCAAAAATTTCTACATATTACAATCAATACCGAGTACTTTTAGAGTAGAAAAAGATTGGTATAAAAATTTTTTCATCTAAATAGATATTAAGTATATATTATGTATTGGCATAAATTTAAAAACTACGTTAAAGACGCCAGAATCATATAAACAGGCGTCTTTAATGTTGTTCTGAAATTTATACGACATTTCTGTATGAGAAGACCTAATTAAAAATACTTATTTTACATTTTTATATCATATGTTTAAATTTTTCAATTAAAAAAATATTGTAAGATGTGGTATTTATTTTTTAAATGCATCTGATTATATGTAAATATTACAGTTATCATCAAGATCGTTAATTTACACTCACATTCTATGGCTTGGAAATTAAAAATTTTTTATACAATAAAATCTTTTAAGACGGAATTGCACAGGTAGGAGAAAAATGTATTATGTTGTAAATGTATTTCACTCTTTTTACAAGTACTGTTATTCTCATTTTACATACATCAACATTTTCTTTTGTTTTGTTTTGTTAAACATGGATTCAGTCATAGGCAAACTCTTTTTTCAGGCTTTACCATACTTTAATTTTATTGCCTAGAAATGTAATTCATCTTAAAAAAATAAATGAACATATCAGTTTTAATTGTGTAATAATAGCAATTTAGAAATACGTGCATTTAAAAAAAATGAGCCGGGCCGGGCATACTGCTATTTTTACTGGTCAGGCCAGATCCGGGCCAGTCCAAGGATTTTCTTGTGACTTGGGACTGAAAATTTCTGTCTGTTCAGACCTCAAGGAGAATTCAGCCCTGACCGATCTAGATTCATAGGTTGTATCTCTAGAAAAAAAATACCCAAACCAAGCTCGGACCGAATGTCAGTTGGGTCGGTCCTTTGAATATCTTTACATCGAATAATGAAAAAATTAGTTCGCAAAACTTTGTAAATTTGGATGATAAAGTAAGTATATGTAAAAATGTGTATAGATATATAAAAAAAACAAAGAAAAAAAAGAAAAAGTGAACTTTTTAGTGAACTTCGTTCACTTTTATAAACGAGTTTGATTTGAACGAGTTCGTTTGAAAATTTTTGAATTTGGGCGTGAACTTAAATCATTTTTGAGAAAGTGAACGTGATTTTGAGTTCGTTCGTTTTTTTCGTGAGCGTGCCCAACACTGGTAAATACTATCTGATTTCTATTATACAGGTATTAACTTGTAGTAAGTCTAAACATATATCATGAAATGCGAAATCGTTAAATATTGTTGTTGAGTGTTCAATGTTTTATAAAATGTTAAATAGTTTAATACAATTAAAATACGCTCCAAGCAATGTTCCCTCTGTATTATTCTTTAATAAAATACTTCTGTGTGGTCCTTTTAATGAATAACTAATTATTTGCACTACAGATTGTACAGAATGTATATTATAGATGTATTTTATATATGCACATAAATTTTATTTTGTTCAAAAGAATGTAACCCCATTAAAACGCTTTTGAAACATTTTATCCCATTGATCGTATTGTAGGGGAGTACTTTTGAATGTACCTTAATTGAACTATGCATCCGATTTTCGAAAACTTGAAATATCACGGCAAAATTACGTAATAATGATATGTTTTAAATTTTAAACTATTCGGTTGGGTTGTTTTGCCTTGTTTTATGCAGACAGCAGGACGGATTGACCGACGAATATTGGTGCTTTCTAATTATGAATCCACCTAAAAAAGTAAATTTTTGATTACCGTATATTTCCTTATATAAGCCGTATGTATGATTTTTCTGTGAAAAATCGTCCAAAATTGGAAACCGCATATAAGCCAATGTGAAGCAAACGTGGTGAAAAATTCAGCAAACAAAAACTGTTTTTTTTAATAATTAATGTAAAATGATGCGCTTTCCAAAATTATTGATATCTCCAAGGCATCACTGATATATCCTCGGTAGTTTTTTTTTTTTTTTCATTTCTTCAATATTCATATTTTTAAAAAATGTCGATGATGACAAACTAGATACTGACGACATTCATACTGATGTGCCCACGAAAAAAAGCAATTTTAACGGTTGCCTGAAAATTCTGATAATGACTTAAATAAAAAAGGATGATTTGTGTGTTTTTTTCTTATAAAAGACAGGAGAATGGAAGTTTTTTTAGACATTTGTAGGATGTTTTATATTTTAACATCCTTTTAAACTGTAATGTAAAATTTGAAATTTTTTAGATTTATATATATGTCGACCTCCTCATTTATGAGACAAAAAAAAAGTGTTCAAAAATCATCGTTTTATACAAGGAAATACACGGTAACATCATCTAATTCGTAATTAAAAATAGAAATTCCAAAAATCTAAAATAGTATTTACTATTAAAAGCATGTTTCATAGGAAAAAAATTTAACAAGAGTAATAAATTCGAATCAGCAGTCTGTTTTACATCTTACTTATTACATTTCTTTAAGTGCCTGCAGTCCACATTGTCTTTGAAATTGAATATTACAGAATATATATATATTTTTTAACTCATCTTCTCATCCACCGGAAATTGTACTAAAAAAGCATACAATACCTTGATAGAACAAAGATCAATGTAATAGTGCAGAGGAAGATTTTAAGGATAAGAAGTTTTTTGTCGTACGAATGTCTGCATTTTTTAACGTGTACGCAGAATGCAAAACTGTATATTATTACATTATATGTAAAAGTTGTAACCTTTTATTTATTTATTTATTTATTTTTTACTTAAGAAGTTTTTTATTTAACCTCATTTTTTCGTAGTTAAAAAATATTAGTTGTAACAATCTAAATTACTAATTACTGTAAAATGCATCTATTACAGGAAAAAGTGTGAACACAATAGTAATTTAGAACGAGCAATGTGTTTTATGTTTTATTTTTATAGTACTTGTAATCTATATTGTTATTTAAGCTAAACATTGCAGTATATATTTTCTTTTCTAATTCATCTTTTCAACTACCTCATATTGTACTAGAAACATAGAATACCTTGATAGATCAGAGATCATATAGATGTAGTTTAAGATCCCAGAACGTTCTTAGTCATACAAAACGTCTGCATCCTGTGAAATCCTTTTTAACAGCGTATGCAGCATGAATGATGGTTATTGATGAAATTCTAATTGGAACAATCTCAAAAGCATCTTACACAGGAAAAAGTGTAATGACAATAGTAATTTAGAACGAGATATGTTTTATGATTTACATTTTACAAATGTAAAAATGTACAAATTTTCAAAAATGACCGGTATATTTGAAAAATCAATAACAATTAAACGGGCAACGATAGAAATACACCGTTTGTTGCAACATGCTTGGGACAATATTAAATTTTAAGGCAGACAAACTTTTGAAATTAGTTAAAATTTTGAACAACAGATGACACTTCAGGCCATTTCCTTGTTATTAACTTCAGAGACTATGCTATATTATTGCTGCTCATGGTGTATATGTGATTACTGCTTTAGATAGGCACTTTAGATTTTTCAAGACCGCAGCGCCATCTGTTGTTCAAAATTGTAACTAATTTCGAAAGCTTGTCTGCCTGAAAATTTACTGTTATCCCAAGCATATTGCAATAAACGGTGTATTTCTATCGCTGTCCGTTTAGTTTTTATTGATCTTTCAAATATACCGGTAATTTTTTAAACACCCTGTACCTTAAGTATACTTAATCTGTATTTTCATTCAATCTGCGCTTTTATTGTACATCTTATTTTAAAACATATTTTTCATAAATACCAAATTACACAATAAATATGAAATGCCTTGATAAAATAGAGATCAATCATGACAGAACGTTATCTAACATGCAAAAATTCTGCATCCTATGGAAGCTGATTTAAAAGTGTATGCAGCATGCAAGATGGTACATTTTTACATTATTTTTAGAAATAGTACTCAATGTTTTTTTTAAAATTCTAATTTCTAAAATTTCAATTCTAATCAAAAATATTCATTGTAATAATCTAAATTTAACAGTTACAATAAAAATCATCTTACATAAGAAAAAGTGTAAGTAAAGCAGTAGTTTATAATGAGCAATCTGTTTTATTTTTTACTATTTACAGAGCAAGAAAGTACTTTAGGTACTCTGACAACTGAAAAAAGTATTCTGAGTTGTTTAAAAGAACACTCTTTATGAAGCACTTAGTATTGATTGTTCCATTTGCAAAGAAAAAACTCATATATAATATGTGTCATTGTAAGAATTTGCTGTCTTTACAGACGTTTTCGAATATAATTTTTTGCGTTTAGAAAAAGATATAAATACTGCACTTCTACGAAGCTTTCTGTTTTTCTTACATTTGTAGAATCATTTGGATTAAGTGTTTTTTTTTTTTTTTTTTTTTTTTTTTTTGAGCTAAAGAAAAGACAAAACAGTGGAAAAATAAAAGACAATCACTTAAATTTTTGAATATATATATATATTTTAGAACCACCTACAAAAAGAGTCAAAATAATGCTTATAATGATTTAGAATAATAGTTAAACAATTGCTAGTTTAATGCTTTGCAGCATGATATATTTATTTTTTATTTTTACAGGAAAATGGTTTTATACTCTCTGATATATTTGAAAAAAAAAGAAAAAGTTATTTAAAAAAGTATTATTTTAATTTTCCGGTAAAAAATTTTAAGATATAATGTTTCAAAGTTTAGTTCATGGGAGCGTACTATGTTTACATTTAAGTACCGCAACTAAGTTTATGAATGATTGTAAGTAAACTTTAATGAAATGTACTTCTGTTACAAAATTTTGGAAACATTTAATTTTTTTCATTCGAAATACTTCAATAATTTACTCTCATGGAGCGTCATTTCCACAACAGTATTTTATATAAAAACGGATGTGCACCGTGAAGAAAGAAATGCATTTTATGCATATTTCGTATAACCTTTTATTGCGAAAAGTGTCCTTCACCATTAAAAACATTAAAATGTTATCATACATCTGCGTATTTTTTACAGATATTTATATAAAATATATGAAAAACAATATAATGATGGGAAGACGTCATTCTTATTAGGACATGCGTAGTTTGTTTCATAACTTTCACCACTTGCGGGTAAAGGCTCTCTACAGATCTGCTAAATGCAAGAGGTGTGGGTAAGAAGCAGTGCCCAAGTAAACGGAAGAAATGAAGAAAGAGAAAAACGAAGCATTGTGTTGTACGAGTCGTTAATTTCCGAATTGGCTCAGTACAAACGTTTATGTATCATATAGAAAAATGGACAAATCTGTATTTTTAAAAATTCAAATATAAGGTACCCTGTGGTAATAACGCCACGTTAAGGTTCTACCAATTTTCACGGCTCAGTTTTAGTTTGTATTTTTCAAACAGATATATGATTTGATACAGCAACTCATGGACTATCTATATAAAAAAATAATTTAACAGATATGTATTCATAAAATGTAATGGCGTGATTTCTTGACCAATGCTATTTGGCGTTATTACCCACCTATATGGGTAATAATGCCATGCAAACAAAACTATGAAATAAGATGGAATAGTTGCATGTAGATTGCCCAATTCTAAAAATACAAACTCTACAAACTTAGAAATTGACAAATTGCATTCTAAGCTATTGAAAATGTTCAATTTTTTGTGAAAGTGTAAGAAAAATAAAGGTGTCGTGTGTATGTGAGGGGGGGATGAGGCAAAAGGATATCATACCGTGAGCTTATTTTTGCTTAAAAAGGACTGCTTAAATAGAATTATTAGAAACATTGCACAGCTTTAACTGTGTTTATTTGAATCAGTATTTAGGATGTAGCTCGGCCACTATAGGGAATCGACCGGGGTATTAATGCCAAGGATTGGCGTTATTACCCCGTTATGGTTATTGCGCTGTACATTTTAAATTACAAGATATCTCAAGAAGATATCCAAAATATTTATAAACATTTTGAAAGTCCATGAAATGTACTACAAATTTATGTAATTAACAAAGTATTTCCGGATAAAAAAAAATAGTCTTCACATCACAAAACGTATCTCGCAAATTTTAGATCAAGCGTTAATTTTAGTTGCTTGTAAAAACAATAACACCAAAAAATGAAACAAATTAACGTGAAGTAATTTTTTGCGATTTATGTGACTCAAAACCCTTCTGCACAGAGCACATGGGTGTCATTTACCATATTATTTCATAATTATTCAAAATATTCGCACTTGGCGTTATTACCCCGCCTGGCGTTATTACACCAGACCACCTTAGTAAAACCTCTGAATAGCATAAACCTCATTGAACAGATTCCGGCACCATGTCCTGTTGTCCTTTTCTTTTGCACTGGTTCGAATAGATAATGCGCATATGTTTGTAAACAAACGGTCATCACTTAAGACAGCTCAACTTGCGGTTGGCAAAAACGAAACAGGGAAACGATGTTTTCATATGTGAAGCGGTGTTAACATGGATCAAACATATTCATTTGCGAATATTTTATTATCTACCAATGCATAGAACTTAGACTCTGTTGCTAAACAAGATTATTTAAATAAATTGAGGTTTATAAAACCGGATAACAGTGTTATATTATTCAATGATCCGTATATTATTGATGATTGGAAGATTGATGTAACTCTTTAACCATCAGTTTCATAAGTTGTTATAGAAAATTATTTAAGGGTGTATTCGAAAAAATATTTTTTTACCCTCAACAGCTCGAAGTTGCCTGATACATTCTCATTTTTAAAAGTAAAAACATGAAACTTGCTGAAGTAATTTTTGAAGCGATGTATAAGGTGCCGTATGATTTCATTTTTCACTCAATTCATTAGAATTTGATTGATAAATAATTATTTTCTCATTATGACAATTTTTTCCGTATTTAGATTACCCGCTTTGGAAAATTCCGTTCAAAACGGCAACTAATCGACAAGCATGGTACATTGTGCAGTTTCAAAATAAGAGAATTTGTCGGTATGATGCGTTTAATAACAAAATTGAATTTAAAAATAAATCAGAAAAGAAGCAATTTGAATGAGAATACACTCTTACAAAACAATTCCCGGGAAAACAGACAAGAGTTCAAGAAGCATTTAAACTAGTTGTAGCTGGTAAGAAAAGTATTTTAGTTAGCATATTAATATGACAAAGCTAATTTTTTTAATCATTTTTTTTAATTTTTACCTAGCATAATGAGCAAATTTTTCCTGTATGATAACTTAATATTATTTGATCTTAAATGTTTACGAATTTCATTATATTTAGATTGTTCACAAGTCGAAACTGTTTTTTTCTGATACATGTTGTTGTTCTAATTGATCTTATTCTGAAATGCATGAAATTGACAAATACTCGCACAAATATGTAATGAAACTTTTTTTCCCAATTTGTAATAAAAACAAACGATTTTGTGGGAATCTATACACATTAATATTATCTCCTTTCATAAATCTATAAGTGCAACCAACTGCACAACAGCTTGCAACCATTTTGTACAATGATAGGATAACACAAAAGAAATAAATACATCAATAATTAATAACAAAAGAAAAAAAACAGCTGAAAGTAAACACGGGATAAGCGAACTTTATATACAAGACAATTTATTTATTTTATTGAACAACATACATCTGACTTGCGTGATCGACATGAATCCTGCTTATAAGCCATCGTCAATATGTAGGGACGAGATAGCACACAAGGAAATATTACAATACACGAGAAATACAACCAGGAGCTCCACACAAAGAGTGTGTGTAATGGAGCCAGTGGGATTCGAACCCACAACCTCACGATCAGTGGCGTGATGTCTTAACTACTCAGCCTCTACAAAACAATGCTTTTAACAACAACAACAACAATATACATACGACCTGTGTGCTCGACATGAAAGTCTGCTTATAAGTCATCGTCAATATACAAGGACGAAATAGCACAAGGAAACTTACATTACAAGAGAAATACAACCAGGAACTCCACACAAAGTGTGTGTGCAATGGAACCAACGGAAATCGAACCCACAACCTCCAGAGCAGAGTGGCGTCTTAACCACTCAGCCACGGAGGCCCTACAAAACAATTCTAAAGCAAGCAAATGTTTTGCTAATCACAAGTTGAGTTGTACTTTTTTAACGTCATCTTCATATAACATATACATTATCTATCTACGTCCATCCCTCCAGTTTCAGCCAATCATATTGCTGAGCTTGGCTTAGCCAATTTGGGGATTAACGGCTTGTTGATGTTGTGATCAGGGGTAAAGAAACAGACGCCATATCGATATAAAACAGCTCCAGATCGCCAGATATAAATCAGAGAGCTACTAAAATTGTTATTGTGATATCCAAGTGACGATGCATTAACTTATAAACAGCAATTTTTTGCAAATAGTCGTCAATATAACAAACTTTTAAACTAAAAATATCAGCTAGTTCTATTCAGCATATTTAAGATATTTAAAGAAGCTTTTATAGAAAGTAAGTTACCTTTCTTGTGACTGGTTGTAGAAACGTCTTTTATAGAATTTGCCGTGCATTAATGACTTTGCTATAAACTAGAATATTGGATTTTGGGATGCTATAAATTTTCGAGTAAACGCTTCCAATTGCGAAGAGAATTTTTGCATTTAATGGTAGCAAAATAGCATCCATTCTTATGCAAATAAATGCTGTTAATGTAATATTTTTTTTTATAAACATATTTGTTGAGTATAAAAATGTTTATTCGAGAAGGAATAGCATCCATAAAAACCAACATTTCTAATTGAGAATTCAGAATTATTATGGAAAGAGGAGAATTTAAAGATAAATCAGTCTAATAAATAAATCACCCCCTCTATTACATTTCATATTGATTAAATGTATACACATTATTTAAAATGAGCATAATTATAGATATCCACTCATCGTTTTTAACGTTTCGTATGTCCACTTTTAGCAGCATATGACTACCTTTAGTCGTTTTGACACCCTTTTTGTGGAATTGGCTGTTCCATTTCGTTACTATGATGCCAAAAATAAGTTGAACCTTGTTACTTGTTCGACTCCGTTGATTCTTGTCTTTGGGTCGAAAAAATTGCAGCAACAAACAAGATTCAACCATGGTATCACAGTGATGAAATGGAAAGATGGTTTTAGAAGTACATTCAATGGATACCGAAACATATAAAGAGCAACCATAGCATGTACTGCAATAAATTGAGTTATAAGATTACTTTTGTGGAATTTTTAGTATAAAACTTTTATCAAAACCTCATGTACACTGTTTAAGAACTGCTCAGAAACACTTCTGAAAATCAACTGAAATAAAGGAGCTTTTTTTAAGCATTCTTATTTAAATCTATTAAATTTAGATAATATATGTTTCTGATTTGCCTGAAGATGAAGAGAATGTTTCATAATTATAAGTAACTCAGAGCAACAAATTGACCGAAATTCTGATGACATTTGTTAGTGAAACAGTATTCACCAATTTCAAGTCAGTATCATATCGGAAACTTTGGCTCATTTAACTGAATAAATGTCCTGATTGGTCAGTCTTGTTACACTAATAGTGCAAAATGTAATTGGATCCTGACTATCGTATACTTTTAAAATTCGTGATATTTTATTTTATTAGATAAAAAATCTTTGTATTTCCGTATAATATATCTTAACAGAGTATGAACTAAAACAGTAGTGCATCCGCATTAAATAGCTATAATATGCTTCAAATTGTATGCATGAATGCTGTACTAATGTTGAGTAAACGTGCATTTTTCATAAAAATTAGTACAGCAAGATAAGAAAAATCAATATTTTTTCGTAAATCTACAGGAATATTGCTCTTTATAATGTTTTTTTTATTATTGCAGTCATATTTAATGCAATGAATATTCTTATTATGTAATCACTTACTTTTCTTTTACTCAATAAATCGATTTTGTAATGTGAAATATTTATAGAAAACTTCACTCTATATGTTTTAAACAATGTTTTCCATTACTCGATTTTAATCATTTACAGGAATCACAAATAACAAACGCACTCTTCTTTAAGTTAGAGTTTGTTAATAGTGTGTCAGATGCGCCAATCCCAAATTTTACTTACTTTTCATACATATTAATATTTCAAAAACTTGTTATACATGTTAACACATTAGTGTTATTACTCCAATAATGCATTAGTTTTAAATTTCATCTCCATTCTCTGCTTCATTTTACTACTAAGAGAAAAAAAAGAGTTAATTTCAGCCAAAATAATTAATAAAATTAGAATTAAAACATTTAAATTTATACTTACTTGTTTATTGATTAATTAAACGATTAAGTGATGAATCAATGCAAATAGCAAAAATCCCTGTCGGCTTGGCTTGTAGGCGGAGGTAGATTTCGAAGATAAGCGCTCATTTCTGCAATAAAAAATAAAATATGATTAGAGATAAACCCAGTTTAACATTTTTATTCAGTCGCTTTTGAAGAAATTTTAGTTTCAGTTTTACATAAGATCTGGTTTTATCAGAATGATCTTAAACGAAAATTAGCTCAAACTGCCCACTTTGACAGTATTTTTTTAAATTATATTCTAACTTTATGAATAAATTGACCTATAGGCACATTATATAGTTCCTAAATAAAAGAAACTGTCAAATAAATGCGTTTGAGAACAAAATTGAATTTAAAAATGAGTCAGAAAATAAGCAATTTGTCATTTGAATAAATCCTCATTTCTTCAACTACCACATTCGCTTAAGGAAATTCTGTTCGAAATGCCTATTTTTGACAGCATTTTTAAAAATATATTTTATCTAAAAACTGGCCAATACGGCATATTATACAGTTCCTAAATAAGGGAACCTGTTAATTGTATGCGTTTGAGAAAATAGGCACTTTGTTATTTGAATACTTCTTCAATTTTGCAATCAAGATCGCTTCAGGAAATTCTACACGACATGGATATTTAGAGAGCATTTTTTGAAATATATTCTGACTTTATAAAAAAAATCGACCAATACGTTACATTTATAGTTCCCAAGTAAGAGAACTTGTCAATTGGATGCGTTTAAAATCAAAAACGAATTTAAAAATGAGTCTTTATATAAGCAGCTTGGATTTGAGATTTTTTCTTCAACTCCTATTTTTGTTTAATTTATTTTATTTATAAGGATTGGCCCTATAAAAACTTGTCAGTATAAAAATTATAGATATTATTGAGAAGATGTAAAATAAATTTATTTGGATTTGATATCTTAAGAATTAACGAAGTTATGTTTTTTTTTCTTTTTACTTTTTTCACCCCCCTCCCCTTTTTCAATAAGAGTTGGTCTTATCAAATTTACTTATGAAAAATTTTTTTGGATTTGATATCTTGAGAACTGATGAAATTATAATTTTTTTTCCACCCAAAACCCATTTTTCGCCCCTTGAGCCAATTTTTAATTTTATCAAATATCTGTCATGCATAAACTGTTCGCCCACTTTTTAGAAGTAATATATACTTTAAACTATTTCAATATCTATTTTCGTTAAGAAGTTATGGGTTTTTTCTGTTTTCACAAAACCCCTCCCTATTTCCACAGCCTTGGCCAGATTTTGCCCGTTGATGAACTTGACCGAGATTTAAGACTTGACCTTGGTTTATTGCCTATAAGAAAGTGATATGTATATATAGATATATATACAGGGTGATTCTAAATTTTTTTTACAATAAAAGAGGGGTGATAATACACATCAACACAAACAATATTAAATAGGAGACCAAGGGTTCAAAACGTTTTCCAAAGGAGATAACCACCATTAAAGTTTAGGGACCAAAATTTTAAATAAACATAAAAAACGTAAAAATAGGTCGATTGATGTGCGGTTTTCGCTAAAATTATTCTTTATGTCGGAATTTTCTTGAAATTAAATTATAAAGATAAATTTTAAAAAATGCCGATAGAGGACACTTTAGACTTTGGAGTAACGGACAACTATTTTTTGCCGGTATATTTTGCATCTCATTAAATGTTTTCGTAAGCTTAGACTCGAACTTAAATTTTGAGCTCAAAATCTGAAGTTGGGTGTGGTTTTGAGTAGCACAAACTAAGCTGTAGTCAGAGGGTTCAAATTTCAAATGATTATAAAAAACGGAAAAATTGGTCGATTGATTTGCGGTTTTCGCTAAAAGTATTCTTTATGTAGGTATTTTCGTGAAAATAAATTATAAAGATAAATTTCAAAAAATGTCGATAGAGGGCGCTTTAGACTTTGGAGTAACGAACAACTATTTTTTGCCGTTATTTTTTGAATCTCATTAAATGTTATCGGTGGCTTAGATTTAAACTTAAAGTTTGAACTCAAAATCTGAATAGTAGGGAGTGGTTAAATACCATAAACTGAACTGCGTTTAAGGGGGGGGGGGAGTTCAAATTTAAAATAATTATAGAAAATGGAAAAAATTGGTCGATTTGTTTGCGGTTTAAAATAAAACTGTTCTTTATGTCAGAATCTTCTTCAAAATAAATTTTAAAGATAAATTTTTAAAAATTCCTTTAGAGGGCGCCTTAAACTTCAGAGTAACCAACAATTAATTTTAACCATTGTTATTTGGTTCTGATTAATTGCTTGCAAAAGCTTATTAAATGTTTTCGGAAGCTTAGATTTAAACTTAAATTTTGAGCTCAAATTCTGAATCGTTGGGAGGGTTTTTGAAGCGCAAACTGTGTGTTCCGGAGTTTAAATTTAACCCTCCCTTTCCCTCGAGCACAATTAAATTTTTTGCTACTTAAACACTCCTAAAGATTCAGAATTTGAGCCCAAAATTTAAGTCTATGCATTTGAAAGCATTTAATGAGATTTAAAAAAAAAATAACGGTTAAAAATAGTTGTATGCTACTCCGAAGTGTAAAGTGCCCTCTATCGGCATTTTGTAAAATTTATCTTTAAAATTTTATTTCAAGAAAATGCTGATTTAAAAATTATTTTTAGCGAAAACCGCAAACGAATCGACCCATTTTTCCGTTTTCTATAATCATTTGAAATTTGAACCCTCTGAACACAGTTCAATTTGTCTACTTAACCACTCCCAACTATTCAGATTTTGAGCTCAAAATTTAAGTTTAAGTCTGAGCTTACGAAAGCGTTTAATAAGATGCGAAAAATAGCGCCAAAAAAGAGTCATTCTTTACTCCAAAGTCTAAAGCGCCCTCTATCGGCATTTTTTAAAATTAATCTTTATAATTTATTTTCACGAAAATACCTACATAAAGTTTAGTTTTAGTGAAAACGGCAAATCTATCGACCAATTTTTCCGTTTTTTATAATCATTTGAAATTTGAACCCTCTGAACACAGCTCAGTTTGTGCTACTTAAAACCACTCCCAACTTCAGATTTTGAGCTCAAAATTTAAGTTCGAGTCTAAGCTTACGAAAACATTTAATGAGATGCAAAAAATACCGGCAAAAAATAGTTGTTCGTTACTCCAAAGGCTAAAGCGCCCTCTATCGACATTTTTTTAAATTTATCTTTATAATTTAATTTCAAGAAAATGCCGACTTAAAGAATAATTTTAGTGATAACCGCAAATCAATCGACCGATTTTTCCGTTTTTTATGTTTATTTGAAATTTCGGTCCCTAAACTTTAATGGCGGCTATCTCCTTTGGAAAACGTTTTGGACCCTTGGTCTCCCATTTAACATTGTTTGTCTTGATGTGTACTATCACCCCTCTTTTATTGAAAAAAAAAATTTAGAATCACCCTGTATATATATGTATGTATATATATATGTGCATATATATGTATATGTAGACATATATATATATATGTATATACATATATGTATATGTATACATATATATATATATATATATGTATATACATATTTCTATACTAATAAAAGAACAAAACGCTCTGTCTGTCTGTGTGTGTGTGTCTGTGTGTCTGCGATGGCTAGCAAAATTTACAGCACGTACAAAGCTCAAAATTTTTTTGAGAGTAGCCCAATGTCTCTCCTGATGCACATGAAGCTCAGAATTTCAAAATTCTATTTATTAACTGAGTAATTAATTAAATTCCAAAACTCATTCTCATAAAAAATCGCTTTTTTTCGCTTTTTTTTCCCTTTATTTTCTTATGGTTGATTGGTTGCATAAAATTTTTGGAGAAATAATTAAAAAAGCTTGGACAGACCTTTAAAATTCATAGACTGGAAAACTGTCAGTTTAAATGAGGATTTTTTTTTTTAATCACGGCTGCTGTACACCATGGAGAAAAAGATAGGTGGAGGCGAAGTAAATCGAAAAAAAGGTTTGCAATATTAACCATTTATCGCTGAAATTTTAATGTCTCAAACAAAAGCACGAGAAAGGAATTTTGTATTAATAAAACGAATTGAAAGAAATGAATTACAGCTGAAACACATTTTACGAAGAAATAGTAATTTTTTAAAATGTTTTTTTTCTATTATATTATTTAGGTTAAAGTTAGATTAAAGTTAAATTGCATTTATGTTATGGTTAGAATAAGAATATGTTACAATAAAGTGAAGGCTAGGTTACATTTCTGTTATATTTAATTTACGGTAGGGTACTGTTAAGTTGCTGTTAGGTTACAGACAGGTTCTGGTTACGGTACAAAAGTTTAAGGTTAGGAATTTATACACAGAGTGAACATTACGCAAGATTTCATTAAAAATAACACTTACTTTTATTAAATAGCTCTGTAATTATAATACTATATACTAATCTTTTAGATACCATCGTGTATCGATTTCATTCATGGTATAGTCGGATTTAAGAGTGATATAATTAGTTTGAAATTCAAAATATTTCACTTGGGATTTGTATGTGAAAATAATAACTAGTTACGTGACTTAAGAGTGATTTTTGCGGGTAAATATCACCTTTTTAACACGAAAACCATGCAATCGTTAGATACATATTCCCTCTCGCGTTTTTCATTGCTCATTTTGAGTATTTTTAAAGCTTAATATTAGTTGTTGTTTTTAAAACAGATTTTTCACACAGTCAGTGGCTACGTATTTCAGGCAATGCATTTCTGCATGTAACGAGTTAATGATAAAATCATACAAATTTCAAGTTCGTTTAATATTGTTAATACGGACCCGAGCAACTCCGGGCGGGTCAGCTAGTATGTATATATATATGTATATATACACATATATATATGTAAGATTAAAGAATGAAATATTCAGCAATAAAACATAATAAACTCAATGATTTAATGAACGTGATATCCCAAGTGAGATTCAGCCCCACCAATGGCCGAGAGGTTCGGACCACTCAACTGGTAGACGGCAGGTGCTGGGCTCGAACCCAATCGCGGCTGTCGGCCTAACCGTTCGGAGTTTTCCGTGGTTTTCTTCGAACCTTGCGTAAATACGGGTTAGGTTCCCTTAGAAAGACCCCCACGGAGGGCACTCCCCCTGGTCCTATATCCCATTAGCGTAGATAATCGGACGACAAAAATCAACCAACCCAAGTGAGATTCATGTGATGATGCGTGGAAAGAACGAGGTGTTCTATAGATTTCAGCGATGGCGAGTTGGATGGATTTTTAATCCAAAGCTCAAAGAAGCTTATTTATACTGAATATTATTCAGTTCTACTGTTATTTTTGAATGCTACGTATATATTTTATGTCTATTAAACCTTTTTTATCTTATCAAGAATATTAGTTTTTCTTAAATCATAAGTTAATCACTCAATATCCCACACACACACACACATATATATATATATATATATATATATATATATACAGGGTGAGTCATAAATATCGAAACAATAGGCTATCTCCTTAAATATTGCCCCAAGGCCCATTCTTCCAATTGCAAAGTTTCACCAAAAAAAAAAAATTGTTAAGATAAGCTGCAACTCCAGGGGGGGGGGGGGGGGGGTTCTATTTTAAAAAATACAAAATTAAATTTTTATACGGCCCTCAGAGGATAAAACTTACAATTAGAAAAATTTTCCTTATACATTCCTGAATTGAACAAAAAAAATTCCATCTTGATATCTCCAAAACTCAGAGTTATGACAATTTTAATAAATCGTGAGGTTTCAAGGGATCAGACACAAATTGAAATGCGTGTAATTGAAGAAACAATGTTGCTGTATGTTGTCCAGGAAACATTTATTTTATTTATTTATTTATAGAGTTTGAATTTTGAATGTTTTATGATGGTTAACCACATAATTTGTAAGCACTATCACATCATAAGTTTTCTTAATAATTTTTTTTTCAAAAAATTTAGAGTAAATTAAAATTGTCATAATTCAAAATATTATTTGTCGCGTTGAATTTTTTTTTTCTTTTAATTAAATGAAAATGTTTAATTTTCAATTTTGATTCAGCATTTTAAATAATATTTAAAAAAAATAAAAGTATTTAAAATAGCAATTTATAAAAAAAGATGCGATTTTTTGTGAACAAATCATATTTTTAAAAGTAAATTTTCTGAGGTGAAAACATCTTTCGGCAATTTTTTTTTAATTGAGGTGTTAAAAAACTATTGAATTGTTACCGTAATCAACGGTTACTGACTTATGATGTAAGTTTAAAAATGAGAAATACTGAAATAAAAACATCTGATGAAGTAAAAGTGCATTTAGTTTTAAACAAAGATTGGCTCCTAACGTTTAAATGCTTTTTTAAAAGTGTCTAGCTGATTAACTCCTTCTTATGTAGTTTCGATTTCCGATTTTGTTTAAGTTTTGCCATTTTCGCCTTCTTTAATTACTATTTAAATAAGTCAGCTTATTTAAACTTAATTTTTTTATCATGCCGACTTCAATTTTTTCATTGTTTTATCCCTGTCAACTTCATATTTTTCTTGTTAAAATTGCCCCTACACGATGCGTAAAAGATGCCTCTAATTACGGGCCTCCAAACTGGTAGACGGTAGGTACTGGGTTCGAACCCAATCGCAACCATCGGCCTAAACGTTCGAAGTTTTCCGTGGTTTTTTTCGAACCCTGGATTTCCTATTGCAGATAATTGGCCGGAATAAAAAAAAACAATAAAAAAACAATCCCCAACGTGTTAACCGCTGTAAGCTGACTCAAAGGCAACTGCGCTTTTTTTTTCATTTTTTAGAGTTTAACATACAGTTTTCAGTTCAAATGCAAATACATTTTAAATTTTGTTTAACTTGCGAATCAGTTATCTTTTTAAAACAAGAACAGGTGTTTAATGAATCTTCGGCATATTTCATTTAAACGTTTTAAGTTGAAATTATTCAATAGAATTTCTTAAATGATGTTTGGTTCGAACGCATTAAACCTTGATCAATTAAATATACTTAGAATGAAATATTAGTGGGAGCTTAGCATAAAAAAAATACGCAACAGAAACGTTATATTCTTCGACTTTAACATTCAAATAAATATTTTTTTAATGCCGTTTGTAATAAATAAACTATTCGGATGTAGCAATCGGAGAACTCTAAAGATACGAAATTCCGTGGATTATTACAAGATATCACTGAAATCGTGTAAACTATACAAAATTCATTATGAAAACGCCATCCGAAAGATGATTGATACAAAAACGTAAACAAAACCAATTCATGTCAAGAAGTAACTGCATCTGACTTTTTATGGAAATTCCTGCATTAGTTCTTAAAGTAGAGCTATTGCAGAAATCGTAAGAAATTCAGTGTTGCAGCGCCTCTCGTGGAGCCATATACAACAAAATATAAATAACAATAATTCATGTCAAGGAATAATTGAATCTGAAGATGGATGATATTCCTTGCATTCTGGAGATAGCGATCGCGGAAATCACACAAAAGCCTTTACAGTAGGGTCACCTGTTAAGCGATTCACACCAAAAACTAATCAGCATCAATGTATATCAAGAACTAAGCAAATATAATTTTTTATTAAATTTTGTGTATTAGTTCTTGAGATAGCGCGTTTACAAAATGTATATCATATACAGAGATACAGAATCAGTGACTCACAGACAGACATTTTGTAAAAACATGTTTTTCGGTATATCTGAGCCCTAAAACGTGTGAATCCGTCGAAAACCGGAATTCAAAATTTTCATGAATCCAATACTTTTCTCTTGTAAAGATAGAAAAAAGTAAAAATATGTTTAAAACCACATAAATTTTGAAGCTGAATAGTACAAACTAGATTTTAAAAAAAACTTCTAAGTAATTTATTAAAATATATTTCCATTAACATTAAAATGTACAATAACATTAAAATATATTCCATATGATCCAGTTAATAGAAGGGACATTAACGCTATTACTATTTTTACTAAACTTATTGCCGCAGGCAATAAGTTTTAAAGACACGGTTAATCAGAGTTTAATTAATATCACTTAATTTAATAACACTTTTAATAAGTGTTTAATAAGACGGTCCGGCCAATGGGTCGTGCCAATTACAAGCCTGGCGCCAAGCTCGAGATATTGCAGACATCTAGCATATGTCAAGGAAGTTTAAAGCAAAAAGCTATACGCTTTTATTTTATATTTAAAAGTTAAAGTATTGTCTTGGGTCCACATTTAACAATGCGTAAGTTAATGGTCGATCCCTAAATTGTATTTCAAATGAACTGATATCGCTGGACTCAGATGTATGCTAAAGAGGTGTAAGTCAGGAATTTTGAAAAATTTTGGATTTTAATATCATCCAGGGATTTGCAGATATCGAGATGAATTTTTTTTTTGTTCGATTCAGAAGAGGATAAGGAAAAATTTTCTGATTGGAAGTTTTATTCTCTGGGGGTCGTATAAAAATTTAATTTTCGTAATTTTTAAAATAGACCCCCCATGGAGTTGCAACTTATCTTATCAAAAAATTTACCTTTTTTCATGAAAATTTGCAATTGGAAGTATGGGTCTAGGGGCAATATTTAAGGAGATAGCCTATTGTTTCGATATTTATGACTCACCCTGTATATATATATATATAAACTTTTTTACTGGTGGTAGTTTTGGGGTCTAGGGGCCATGATCGGTGTAGATCTGCAAAAATTTTTTAGAAATTCCAACATGGGTGCGACAGCAACAGGTAGTGTTTCATACGAAATCTACCTAATAAATTATCTGTGCCTTTTCATACTCATTTCCTATGTTTAATTCTCTTTGATATGTTTTGTTATTGTGTTGTATATCAGCTTCTAGAGAATCGCCTAAATAACTCGATGCGAATTGCCCGTTGCTGCATTAACTGTAGATGAACAGCACAGCTAGGAATAATCGAAAAAATCATTATTCCTGTGCCCTAAGACGGCACGTTGTTAACAAATTCAGGTGAAAAATGCTGACTTTAACCAAAAACGCATATATAAAATTTAATACAATTCTTTGCATGACTTCATACAGTTACAATACTGAAAATGATATAAATATCGCTATTACAACCCTTCTTAAGGCAGAATGTCCGAAGTTTAAAAAATATCTACTGTCTATAGGCATATATATATATATATATATATATAAAGTTTGATTCATTTATGTACAAACTTCATGCATTATTCAATAGCATGGTAATGAAAATGGCACAAAAATTGCTGTATAATCCTCTTCCCCCATCCTTCAAGAAAAGTACTTTTAAATTCAATTGGAACCTGCTGAAAATAACCAAAACTTTTCAGGAAAAAATATTTCAAATCTGTGCATTTTCCGATGACATACAGGCAGACAAACAGACAGGCAGATATTTTATCTAGACAAATTCTTCGAGATCTCTGACACTTAAAATATGCAAATCCGTCAAACATCAGAAGTAGAAAAAAGATTCGATTGCAAAATTTTCTTCTTTACTAAGAAGAAAAAAAAAAAAAAAAAAAAACAGAAATAAAAATAAATACAGAAAATGGGAGGAATTTGAAATCTTTGAAAAACATTGTATTTGAAAACAGTATTAAAACATGATTGTTCCTTTTTCATATCTTTTCAGAAAAAATCATAAAACGTGCTTTTGAGAAAATTTGCAGACTTTGCAAATATTTTCAAATATTATTTTTCTTTTCTTTATACATATATAAAAAATGAATTCAGCTATGATCTATGACTGTATTCTTCTTCCATTAGCAGAAATGTTTGGGTGAATTGTGTATTCAGATGAAAAGAATATGGAAAAGCACACATCATTTAATTACTATTTGCATTGATTTATCGCTGAATCGTTAAATTCTCGAATAAACAATAAAGTACAATTTTAAATATTTTTATAATTTTTCTTAAGAGAACCACTGAAACATATAAATTTAATAGCTGCGTATTGTAAGCTAATCTAACAAAATCAATACGTGATAGTCATTTATCTTTGTATATAAAACAAGAATAAGAACAAATAGCAAAAAATGAAACTTTAAGAGAGAGAGAGAACTTGTGTAATATTAGAATATATTTAGGAAGCGTATTTAAAATAAACATGGCGTTTCAGAATGTACCTAATAATTTAAAATTCAACAAAAGAACAAATATTCTAAATAGAAATTTTAAAGCAATTGAAACCGGTCGAAATCGACTTATGAAAATATTTAAAAGAACTATTACATTTACATATAAAATATATGACAGAATAAAATTTCGACTTTCTTTATGTATTGTATTTACAGATTGGATTGTATTCTTTAGTTCTAGTCTGCAAAGTTTTACATATTAGAAACTAATTCATAGTGATATCTTTTGAGAAGGTAGCGTAATTCTGTTTCGTTTCTCCAGTGAAGATATCGCGATGTTAAATGAAGTTGGCCAGTTTTAAACTAGGTACCTACTATATAGAGGACACTGTATGCTCCTACTTGGGGAGCAATAGGTACCTGAAGTCCAGTTCCAACGATCATCATGTATTGCTAAAAGATGGACAAAATATTATTAAAATTAAACATAAAAATGGGAATATTTTACAAAACATCTAATGTGTGCACATCTGTAAATAAACAGCTTTTATTTGAGATAAATATAATCGGTCAAGTGCAGTTATACTCATGTAATAAGGTTCATTACAGTCAATTTGTCAATTACTAATTACAGTATTACTAAAAATGGATGATAAAAGAACGTTAAGACTTTGTACAACAGTTGGATATGTTTTTATGTATAAAATTGTAGCAACTGCCTTACATAAGGGGCTTCAATGGAAATTAAATCGTTGATTATTCAATACTATGAATCACTTTGCAAAACGGCCTTGTATTAATTTCAAACTTAGCATTGTGGGAAAGAAGTTCAAAAGGTGGTCGCAAAGATGTAATGTCTGTGTTGCATTTACTATCTTGGTCATACTGCTTTCTTTTAAGTTTATTTTTTAATGTCTTAGACCAAATGATTATCTACATTATTTTTCGTAAATTGTTGTCAATGATTCTTGGATATTTCTTGGTCTCTAGGTATCTCATGCGCAACTCAACTTTTATCCGGTCGCTCACAAAATAAAAGTTCTTTATACAAAGAAAAATGCGATTTCTTCAAAAACTATTTGACCTAATGTAACCACTCGCAAGGCTTACAACTACATGAATTTTACGCGTCATTGTGTTTCTTGTCATTATTGCTCAATATATTATTTTCTTGTGCAATTTCTTTCGCAATTTTTGCTTCATTTGATTTGGGAAGGTTTACGGGAATGGGACATATCTGCGCGCACAATTTTGCAATACATTTTCAATGACAACAGACAGATTAATATTAACATATTTTTAAACGTGGAACCCTAAAAATAATTAGCAAAACTATTTCAGTCGAAAATTAAATGTGATGTCCAGAAAACTACCTTTTCTTGGAAATATAAAAATACTAGCAGCTACACAAGTCGATTTCAACCCACGAATATGTGAAATATATCGGTGAATTTGACTTTCTGTGTTTAAATAATATGAAAGTTTGAATGTAATATGAATTTCAGTATTGCTGAAGAAGAAATGAACGGAATTGTGCTAGTGTATTTCATCATATGTGAGACAAAATATGGGCTGTTAAGGTCAGATTCTTTTAGTTGATCGTTTACAGTAGGTTTGGGTTAAAAAATACGATATTACGTACGATATACGTTATTACGATACATGTAATATAATGCAAAATGATAAAATCACCATACAAAACATTTAAATAACAATTAAGGTCTTATCAAACTCTGTCTGATAGTTATACTCAGACTTTTTATAAAGTTATGTTTCAAGTATATAAGAAGTTTTAAATAAATCTTTTCCGTACCGTTTGTAACTGGATTTTAATTCATTATTATATGATATGTTACAGATTAATAGATATTGTTTTTCTTTAACAATGCCTTGCTCTGAAGTATAACACACAAAATAATTATATTTTTAAATACTCAAATACTTGATTGTCATCAATCGTAAATTTCTGTGAAAAATTTTAGAAAAAAATGCTTTTTCGATACATGATTTTAATTGAAAACTTATAAAGAAGTTTTTGCTTTTGGAATCTATCTTCGATGAACTAAAACTATATGAATGTCTAAAACATTATGACTTTTTTACGATCTTGGTTATTTAAATTTGACTACAGTTTGTTTGTTTGATAAATAATTTTAGATAAAATCTTAAAACAACATTTTTGCACATCGAGCCTCCCCCTAATAGCATAGGACTCACATATATGAGAATAATTCGTTCACATCGAATGTAAACTTGCGCAAGTGTGGGCAAAAAATCAATTTGAAGGAAATGTGCGTCAAAGATTGAATACAAACAACGTAGATTAAATTTTATTTACAGAAAATAACTGAACAAAATGTTAACATTTTCTTTAGAATATAAAAATTTATATAGAGAGACTCTTTTCGATCGCATACTGGGGATGCACAAATGTAATCGGTTATTCTTCTGACTAAAATATTAATTGCCGAAACTGTGTTTTCAATTCTATTACAGTTTATGGAGTTGTTTACTTAGACAACTGTCATATTGTTATACGTGTAGTTTTGACACAATTTTATGAAAGTTTTATGATTAATTCTTCATTCATGATTTTTCTTCTCATTTAATAATTTATTCTAAAAAAAAATTACATTTTCCAAGAAGCAAATTGAATCTCCATGCATATTATATAATATCACAATAAATATGCTTGCTACGTATCGTACTGTGTAATCACTTTGATTTAAAAAAAAACATGTCTTTTAAATAAAAATTAACTTTTTATATTCATTACAAAATTAAAAGCCTCTTTCAATAAACAGAAATTTTTAATAAATGCTTTTCGTTAAAAAAAAAAAAAAAAAAAAAAAAAAAAAAAAAAAAAAATTATAGGACAGACGAGATGATTAAGAAGCAAAAATTCTTTAACTGTTCATTTAAATCAAATGTCAGCATTTGTTTTTTCAGAAATAATATGTTATTATACAAAAGTAAAATTAAAGTAAAAAACAAAATGCTCGAAATACTGAAAATCTCCCTTTCTTGTTGAAATCACGAATATAATTTATTGTGCATACACATCATCTAACATCCTAATTTCGGGGGAAAAATTGATATCTCTGCCATCTAGATTAAAAGCTGATATTAGATGTTTAAATCAAGAGAAAAAAAAATGTTGAAACATAAAGAAAGTACATTATACATTGATGGACTCTTATCAAATACGACGAATTTTTTTTTTTTAGTTCTTGTGTAGCTAATTAACTTTGAATTTAAAAACAAATCATATTAAAAAAACATTACAACGAAAAAACGACTATATTTCAACAGAAGATCCTTGGCACAATACACTATATGAAGTACCTTAAGTGCCTTACTATTATAAACAAAAAAGTCAATAAAGGAGACACAATGTTAAGTCCTTAAAAATCTAGAAAAATATGATAATTTATATCTACCTTGTTCAATAAAATTTAAAAAATATATTTTGATAAAAATTTCGCATATAATAAAACAAATACTTTCTAAATAATAATAAAAAACAACTTAAGAACTTTATTATCAATAAATACTTAGACAGATATAATAAAACGATGAAAATAGTTTAAGTAAAAATTTTAAAGACTTCTTTCTGATAGTTTTTTTTTATCATCATTGTTTGTATTTCTATACATTCTATTCAACAAAATGCTTACTAACACTAAACTCTTGAAACGAAACTTTTTTACAAGGTATTGAGAACAAAATACAATAAATCGTACAAAAACATAAAACAAATATTAAAAAATTCAACACAAACGTGTTTTCTGGAAGAAATCTTTTTTTTTTTTTTTATCCTGAAACATTTCCATTCTTTTCTTTGAGAAGTACACTTTTTTCAAACCAAAGTGAGTTTTACGCAACTTGGTGAAATGGAACGTTTATCGAAAATAACTTGGAACATACAAAAGTGTGTCATGTTTTGTAATGAAAGAAAATTTTTACAAAATTTCCTCTTTTTTACCCTAAAAGATGGGGTTTTTTTTCAGATACTTCATGTACTGTGTATTTATTCTTGAATATGAATTTTTTTCCCTTCTGTTTCGTTTTAGTCCTTTAAGTGGCTTTGACCTGTTAAGATTGCATTCATGATTTATTTTAGATAACGTTTTTTCCTGAAACTTTTGATTTTAAAGTATCTAGATTTTTTTTCATGTCGAGTTAAAATGCAATGCGAATGACACGTTATCCAAGAGAGAGTTGCAAAAAATTTAATTTTAAAAAAATTATTAAGATATTTTATTAAGAAATATAAGCAGAATTATGTGACAAAAAGAAATATATCAGATGTGATTTTAGAATCAAAAGTAATTTTTTAAAAATATTTACTATTTGCTGTGGATTATACTGATAGATATCACAAAAAGATTAACAAGCACATTAAGTAATAAATGCAATCGTTTAAAAAAGTGAAAAATGATTGAAAAAAAATTCTTTTTTATTTACTCACTTTTAAAATTAAATGCACTTAACACTAATGAAAAATGACAAAAAATGTGATATATTTATTGAAAATATCCAATTTTCACTTATATTGGATCGAGAAAACCGAGAATGAAATAAAACATTTTTTGTTAGATTTTATTTTTAAAATATAGTACTACTGCTATATGAACTTATATAGCAAAATCCTGTACTGTGTATTAAATATGATCTCGATTGTTTTTTAAGTTAATTGTTAAGGTAGGTTGCGGCTACTATCCGAACTCATATCTACGTAGTAAAAAGCTGTAAAGTGTTTATGTATGCCTTTTTATGTACTTTACTAGCTCCATTATTCAAGATACAGTGCTAATACTATATTACCTTTTATAGTAAAATCTGCGAGGTGTTATTATGACCATGAATGTTTTCTAATTACTTTTGTTTTATAAGATACAGTGCTACTGCTACACAAACTTGCATGTATTACATTAGCTCGATATTTAAGGGTACATTGCTAATAATATACGAACTTATGCAGTAAAAATATGTACAATATTATTAAATATGATTTTAATTTTTTTTATTACTACTAAATTTTAAGGTACAGTACTAGAACTATACAAATGTACATAGTAAAAACGTGTACGGTGTTATTATATCCGTAAATCAAAATTTTCCGTATAAATTTTTTTCTGTATAGCCAATCATTAGTAATTTTGAGTCTTTAACTGCCAATACGATATTTGAATTTATTTGATTCGGTTTAATTTTGCTACATGAACCATAGTAAAAACCTATACTTACAAGATATAGTTAGAATTACTATTATTTTTTGTCCGCTAAATGTACAGGGTAATTCCAATTAATTTATAACTATATCAAAGAATATTTATTTTGTTATAACACTCCTCAAAATTATTCAAAAATCAATAGTATATTAGTGAAGTTCCAGCATACTTTATAACCTTTCGCAAACTCAGCCTTTTAAATGTTACGTACCCTAATTATATAGAAACAACTTTTTCCTGTAAAACGTATTAACACAATTGGCTAGTGTAAATATAGTGCAAACATTACTATCAATTACGTTAACTTTGAGCAATATTAGGATAATTTTGCTGCACCTTTATAAGAATTTGATTCATTCTACCGTCGTAGAATCTTGACGAATTAATTTCCAAAGAGCTACCAAATTTACACTAGTGCTGCTATCTACCAAAACTTCGCCATTAATGTAAGTAATGTAGAAAATTTAATTCTTTTTCTCTCATGATCCAATGTTACGCTGAATGACACAATTAAATTTAATTTCCTTTGAATACATAATTCGTAAGCAAATTCCGGAAATAAGAAGTGTGATACAAATTAACATTTTTACAACTAACAAGGAAGGTCTCTATACTGGGCATACACGAATTTTATGAAAAAAATACTATTTAAAGTACTTATGTATGTAATAAGGGATCAGTCAAAATTAGCTGTGGAATCACAGTAGAAAGTATGAAAAAAAAATAAAATATTTGGCGTGAAAAGACGAAAGAGTCACTCGATTTGGTGAGCACTCCTTTTCCTCTCCAAAAGCAAACGATTATAATGCAACTCAAACTGTTGGATATTTAGAATGCGTGTAAATGGTATTTAATGAATTTAAACAGAAATAATGAGAAACTTTAATTTATTATATACATATATATATATATATATATTGTATTGCATATATATATATTACTGTTGAAGTAGTTATTTAATTAATCGCCAGAAAGAAGTGTTTTCATAGATTTAAAAAAAAAAAATCAATCATATTGAGAAAAATTATCTTCATACATTTAAGCGTATTCAAAGATAAAAGCCAGATGTATCCATAGCAACGAAATGTAATCGACAATTCTCAATTAAACTTTGAGTTTGAAACAAATTTAATTAATTTAAATTAAGAATTTCTTTACATAACAATTGTTAAATATATCCTTTAATATGAAATCACGATTCGTGAAAAAATATATATTTTTTAATTTAAACTGGTTGACAATGTCATTATTTGGCCATTTTAACCTTTTGGACTCCCCAAACTGAAATATCCGTTCACTGCACGTTTCACATCAACGTAAGCAAAATTTAAAATAAAATAATTCTGCAAATAAAAGTTTTAAAATGATATTATGATTAATATTTTTAAAGCTTATACACTTATAATAATCTATTTTGTATCATGTTGGAATAAACATATTTTTTTTTTCATTTTTTATAATTTACAGTGGAAACAACTTTACTAATTTTCTCTTTTGCTGGGCGGCCAGGTGATTGAATAGGACGTAATTTCCCCGTTTATTGTTTTTAACACATATTAATGAATTTATTACTTAGTTTTTTTTTTTCCTTTTTTACCATTCTCGCCGTCGGTAATTGAAGCATTCGTTTACTAAGCTACAGGTTTCTCTGCTAAAGAAGTATTATTTAAAACAATATAATTCTACAGATATAATCCAGCTTTAGGAAATTAAGTTATGATTAATACTCTGGAAGCTTATGTACTTATAAATAATTTTAAAAAAAGTTATATCATGTTAACAAAAAAAATCATCTTTTTTTTAGCATTTTAAAAACATTACAAAGAAAACAACATTACAATTAAGCTTTTTTGCTTAGCGGTCAGGAGGTTAATATACATGTAGAAATAGAGTAATTTATGTCGTAATTTTCAATATTTTCTTGCTTTTAACAAGCATTCATTTAATTCTTATTTGAAGTGTTTTTTTATGTTTATATATGCATAAATCATTTAAAAGAAATATTATTCAATAACTCAATATCCCTGTTGCAATAATTTAAAATAATTTCTCTTTCTAAAATAAGTAAATAATATCTCCCGCAATACATAAAATTGAAAAGGAAAAACATTTATGAGTTATTCAAGTTCAAAAATAAACAAATGCAGTTCTTATACTATACATGGCTTGAAATACGTATCCTTAGAAAAAAAAAGGATCAAGATCCTATGAATAGTTTTCGTTTCTATGTAACTTTTTTTAATGCAGCGATTTTTACCAAATTTAATATTAACAATGCTTTAAAATAATTTTCGATTTACTATTTTCTAAAATTGTCTGCATGTTTATCAAACTTTATTTTTTATGCATATGGGTGATTCTCCATAAACAGGGTAATTTGGAAGTTTCAAAATACAAATTTATAAACTATGAAAAAAAATAACTTTTTTCTTCATATATAGGTTTAAAAAGTGATTTTGTATTAGAATTATCACCCATCGTTCATAACTCCTAAAATTTAATATTTTATTTATAATTTAAAAAAAAACAACTTCCAGGGGAATGATGGTAGTGAGCAGGGGAATGATTCAATAATCTATAAAGCACTGCAGTCAACTATTAATGATAAAACAATTCATATCACTGAACATTTTTAATCAAATAAAGTAATATACATTAATTATTTAAATTACTGTACATAGTTTTCACAATAATGAATATATATACATAAGTTTCATTCTAACAACTGAAGAAAACTTTTCTTTTCGCTTCAGAAAATAATCTTCTTTTGACCTGGGACTCATATCTTCTGGCTTGCTGTTAATTTTAAATTTCAATCTTTGGTTACGTTTTTTATATTTTTCTAATTTTCTACTTAGAAATTTTATTTGATTTTCCATTTTTACACATTTTCTATGAAGTGCACTCCTGTTGCGAATTACGCGTTTTCTTCCAGATAATTTCCGTTTCTCGATTAAAGTATTACTTGATTTTGAATTAGATAAAGGAGCGTTGAGTAAATTTGACATTGAGCTTGTGTTTAACTCTTCATAATTATCATTTGTTGATGCTTCTTCAACAGTCAAAGCTTGATGTTTAGTGAGATTTGATCGATTTCGGTAATTTCTGGAATTATTTTTCCATTGTTTCCAATTGCTTCTTTTCTCGCGGGCAGTCATCTCTGCAGTAGGCTTTATTGCACCCTTCATCTTTTATTTTATTTTATTTTATTTTTTAGTATTTCTGTCGCTTTTTTTTTATGCAGCTGGGTTATTTTTTTTTTATCTTTTGATAGCGTTTGCGCTGTGGTTCTATTTTATTTTTTTATTTTCTCCTCTCTACTCAGTTTTTCTTTTACTTATGGCATCTTCCTGAAAACAAAGAGAATTTTTACAAGAAAAATCATTTTGTTACCAGTTTAATTTTGTTTATTTGTATTAAATTTTAGCATTAATCTTAATGAAAAGAATTATTTTTTTTTCCATATTAACCATTTATATGCAACAGGATGCTGGTAAAGTAAAAGCTAATCTTTTTTATTTTGTAGGTATAGACATGCTTTAATTTAAAGTGGTACTTAAAAATATTTAAATTTAAAATAAAAATGAGATACATTCAAATTTAATGAAGTGTTTAAATTTAATCATACATTTAAAATAAAAATCTTAAACACACATTAATTTCTTTTTTAATTATGAAAATCAGTGTTGAATTCAGACTTTTTTCTCCGGGAGGGGGATATTATAGATTTCTGGGGGGGGGGAATGCACATTTTGACCATTGAAAACTCAAAATTTTAAATTTTCCCCGGGTCATCCCCTGGATTCAATACTGATGAAAATTGAAAAATACAGATTTCAGATAAGTTACATTGAATTCTCCTTGAAAAACAACTAATAAAAAAAGTTTCCGATAGAAATTAAGTAAAAATAGCAATAAATGATTACATACTGTTTCAAATTAATGCAAAATATTGTCAAATTTTATGAAATAATTGAGTAGTAATATTAACTAAATTAAACATTTTTCGTTCTTTTTTAAATTTCCTAAATTGTAACAAACTAATATGTAAAAATGTAGCGTCTACATTTAAAGATTACCTAAAACTAAAGTATTTCAATTTTTATATAAAAAATCATTTATAGTTATCAATATTAAGAATTTTTGAATATTTTTAAATTTAACAACATTTAGTTTCTTTATTAATGTATTAATAGAGTTTATAGCCAATATATTAATAACATTTGTAAAATTTCATCATTCCCCTAACTAGAATCATTCCCCTGCTTTAAGAACAGGCAGGGGAATGATGCTAGGGGAATGATGATTTGACAGTAATATCTACCTTAAAACCACACAGGGGAACAAAAAAATTTTAAAATGATTACACATATTAAAAAACATGTATTAAAAATATAAAACAAAATAAAAAAAGCTTACCTTTAATTTATCCACAAAAAATTGATCCAGGGTAATGATGGCTAATAAAAATATTCGTTTTGGAACTCCACTTTTCAGCATCTGCACTCACAAACAAAATGGCTACAGTCTCCAAACTTTTAAGGTGTCTCATCCAAGCAAGTAGTTAAAATTGGATCAATGCCAAATTTGAAACCAGCGGCATCTATTGGTGTTTTTTAGAACTATTTTTGTAAGTGCAGGGGAATGATGCCCAAATTGATAGACATACTTCATTGTGTTTTTTCACAGAGTTGCATTATAGTATACCTCTACATATGTACTCCTCATATAAAGGAACAAACTGTGATACTATATTAATAATTACAATTTTTTTAAATCAATATTTAATAAATATTTGGTGGATTCAAAGTCTAATTCTGGGGTTGGGGACAGCCAGGGGAATGATATTTTACATACACTTATATATATATTTATTGTTTAGAATTATTTTTTAAGTAAAGGATATGAGTAGTAGATGGCAAAAAAGTACAGCTTTTAGTAAAAATAAACTTTATTGGTAAAATCGTTCAAAAAAAATTATAGAATCAAGTGGGACTTTGTTTTTTCCTATTCAATGAGAATGATCCATATAATACTAGCCGTTTACATGTTTTCGTGTGCACTAATTTTCTTAATATTAATGACAAACGACCCCGGCCACAAATAAATAAATAAATAAATATAACAAAATAATTAAAAAAAATAATCTGTGGCGCTGGAAGTAACAATTTTCATCACTTATTTTAGAATAGAGAGAAACTAATACATACATATTTTCTTAATAACTAAATAATGAGGGCCGTGAATTCAATCATAAAAAAAACAATCCTTCCACTATTCATATGAAACATTAGACATGGGTGAAAGGCAGTGTCAGCAATTCCAGAATGTATATGTAATTACATTTATAATTTCGGATTAAATAAGTCAATTATTACTTTTTGGGAAATCTGGTAGATATTTGAATAAAATGAGTTATAAAAATAAAAATTGTAAAAAATTAATATCTAAAATTTGATAATTTAAAATGTAAAGTAACATTTTTTTATGTACTCGTATAAGTGAACGCTGAATTTATTTAGTGAATCTTAGACCAATAATTAATTATTAAAATCAATAATTAATTTTTCACTATAAAAAATATTAAAAGTTATTGTTACAGATTTTTAAAAATATTAAAAGTGATACTAAGTGTGATATAAATTTTATGTAGACTATTTTCATAAAATATCAGAGACACATAGATTTTGTCAGAAATAATACGTTTTATAAAACTGTTCTTTAAAGGCGTTGTACAAAAATTTATTTATGAATTCAAATGCAGAAATCAATTTGAAAAGTTTTCTAACTTAGCTAACTAAAATATAGTCTCAAACGTTTAGCCTACGTAAGTTTCAAATAAAGGAATCCTTAAATATGACACATGTGTTTTAAATTAAAAAATAAAATTCATATTAGAAACTCCTGTCTCCCTTAAAAAAGAAAAGAAATGATATTTTGATTCTAAATTTTTTATACAATAGAACTCTTTTACAAATTTTATGAGTGATGTTCCTTTTTCACCAGCAAAATTAAATGAAAATTTAATTTTAATAAGAAAATATAAATTTGCCTTTACGTTCTTGAAACATATCACTACGTTCTTCATTACCAGTTTTAATATTCGCAGGGAAATTGAATCATTTTAAAGCTTTCAGAAATACGACAATTCGATTATTTTAGATTAATAATCATTTAAAAGGAGCAGTATAATTAGATTGTTTTTGTGCTTAATGTAGTTCTTTTCAAAATCTTTACAAAGAAATAGAAGCTTTTTGATGGCTGAAAATCTTTTCTACCATTTTCCTCGTTGAAGCACTTCAATCTGAAGAGCTTCAAGAGGGCGTTTGTTTGTTAAAAATACGTGAATGCTTTTTTTCTGTTCTTTTTTGTTATTAAGAAAAGGAAGAAAATTTTCTTGTTTGTTTTATTTCAAAATTATAAAGCTAGTGCCAGTTAGAGTATCAGTTATTGTTGAAGTGATTTCGTAATTAAATGAGCATCATTTGGAGCTTAGATCAGATTGTTGGATACAAAATTGTGATATTTCTCTCAATGAATTTTTTCGATCAGTTGATGTATACTAATGTTTTAAATATTTTAATTTATAAATTATAGATATTTACTTTTAAAAGTCGTAAAAGAGAAACCATAAAGCATTCTTTTCAAAATTATTTAACAATCTAAATGTAAAGTTCATTTGCATTTTAAAGCAATTGCATTTTATTGCATTCTTGCTACATAAATGTCACAATTATAAAATTTCGCTTTATGAGGAATCATGGGTCCTATTCTACGTAGTTTAACATTCCAACACGCTCGCATATATTAGAGATACATAACGGATAATTCCGTTTTATATACTTAAACGTGAGGGCAATTCGAACACCTGAACTTGGCTATTCTCTATATTTGATTTACTTACACTTACATTTTAGAACAGCAGATCTAGGAAATATGCGCGACTTTTCATGTTGTTATGATGATCGTATCTGCTAGAATGTTAAACTGTTATACTAATCACCTGGAGTAGAAGATATGCAGTTGCATTTGCGAAATAGCCATTGAGCCTACCACAGCCTGAACTTGTTTCTCGCTTTTTAAGTTTTTTAAGTTATAACATTTATAGCGAGGGGGCGATGCGTAAAAATTATTGAAAACCTTTAAACAATAAACCAACTTTTTTTGTGCTCTTTCATTGTGAACATTGAAAAAGGCTGCAAAATTTTTATTAAATATATTGTTTCACTATATCAAAGTGCAATTTTGTGCGAAGATAGTTCATCTTATACTTGCTGTCCGTTAGAATGTTGGCATTGTAAATTTGTGGAATTAGCTACTAAAATATTTTTACATGTTTGTGTACGTTTCTGAGGATTTTTAGTAAGGCAATAATAAGATAATAATTTTGGCAATTATAAGATAAAAATTTAATATGATTATAAAACTGAAAGAATTTTGTTTTAATGCACAAGATTCTAAATAATAAAACTTTTTATTAACCAATTAAAAGCAAACGCATACATAGTATGAGATTCAGACTGAAAATTTCAATCAGCGGATCATCAATCAATATAGTTGGGGCTTTCATAATGTGTTTCAACATAATAAAAGGAGCAATAATAACCATCAAGATGAGCAATTGTTTAAAAAGTAAGAATGGTTGCATAACGATTTTAAATTAAAAAATATATATATAAATAGTTGATTTTTCCGAATGCATGTTCTTTTCTGTACTACAGTGGCAGTCAAAAGTTTCCGGCCAGCAAAAATTTTTCAGTTAATTTGTAAATATAGCCATATGAAGAGGAATCTCAAAGTGATATTTATACATTTTATTGACATAACAGTTAGGAACTTACTTATAGAAGAACAAGTAAATATCAATAAATTTAACTGACAAAATTAAGTATAAAGGAAAACGCATGTTCTCAAAAGTTTTCGGCCACCTTCACTAGTTTGTAAAAATGTGGTATTGTAATAGAAAATTACAGTGATCAACAACATTTACTACTAGTATTTTTTCGTATTACTATTTTATTAGCTTTAGTTATAACTACTGCGGCGGAGCAACGTGACATTCATACAATCAACGGTTAAAGATCGTCTATGGTACGTTTTCCCCACATTTCTTGCAATTTTGGCGAAATTTCGGCTGAGTTGAAATATTTATAGTTCCGCAGACTTTTGTCATCTTTTTTCAAAGATTTTCTATTGGATTCATGTTGGTGTCTTGGGCTGGTCATTTTAAAAACGAAATTTTTTGTGCGAAAACCATTAATTATCGAGGTTTGCAAACATTATTTATGTCGTTATCATGTTAAGAAAAATAGTTGCGACCAAATTTTTTTCTCTAATAAGGCAGAAAATTGTCTTGCAAGATAGCCTTATACATTGTTTCATTCACCTAGCTGTGGATTTCAAATAACGGGCCGACACTTTTTGAAGAAAATACTCCCCACGGTATAATGTGTACTCCGCCATGCTTCATTGTAGGAATAACATAATTTAAATCAAATCTTTTGTTGTTAGGTCGTCGGACGTTGTGTCTGCCATCACTTCCAAAACTGTTTCGAATACAACTGATGGAAAAATAGAAATTTTTTTCTAGTTTTCACTGGACCAGACTTTGTGTTTTTTGGAAATGCCAGACGGGTACGTTTGTATTTTTTTAACACTGAAAAAATTTTAACACCGACTCTTCTATAAATTTATGCATCCCATCAGCATGTTGATACGGTATACGGACTTATTTCAGCAATATTTTCATTCCGTAAATCGCAATATATTGCAGCGGAATTTTTATGCGGATTATATATTGTTTTTCTCTTGATAATTCTGTCCACAGGAATAGTAATTTTTCGGGATCTTCCGAACCTCTGAAAATCCTGAAGACCACGGCCATCTTTATATAATTTTTAAATATCGTTTACGGTCGATTTTATCAATCGATAACTTTGCCGCAATATCTCGAGAAGATTGGCCTTTTAGCGACAAACTAATCACTCGTTTATGAACAATACTTGTTGAACTTTTCAATCTTGAATTCAGACTATGCTATACACGTTGATTCATTCATAAACACAACCAAAAAACAGTTTACCGATAGAAAAAACTAAAGAATAATAAATGGCCGGAAACTTTTGCACACGCGAACTTCGAATTTTATCCCTTTGCATGAAACATCTTCAGTATCCAATCAAAATGATCACGTGGTCAGAAGTCATTTAAATATTCCTAACTTTTGAAGCATTTGTACTTCTTCTTTGCTGAAAGTTTTTGGTAAATAAATAGAAGAAACTAACTGGCCGGAACTTTTGACCGCCATTGTATATGAATACTGAAAACAATTTAGTGAAGTTTTCAACAGTTTAATATTATTTTTGTAACTTTTTTTTACATGAAATAAGGAACAGGTCAAACATAATTATATATATATATATATATATATAATTGGAAACGATAGAGACCACGAATGACTCGATGGATGATGCCATGTGGGACAGAAATCTCAACGAAGTACAGACCCTTGATCGGAAGAACTGGAAAATAACATTGTAGATTTTTCGAAAGATAATATCTCACGTCAAAAAACCAAGCTTGTATACATTGAAACCTCCCTTTCACGGGGTCCCTATTTAACAAAATTTTCTACATACCGAAATTTTCTGCCTAACCATTATTTTGAACATTATTAACATGCATATTAATCACCTTATACATAAAATACGTTCTGTATAATAAAGTTTATTCCACTTTAGTTCATGCACAAAATAAAAACGGAGAGGATCTTGTTGCGATGTATGTATGAATTTATTTTAAAGGATTGTATAAAGTGATTTTATTTAATTAAGTATTTATTTAATTATTTACTTGCATTTATAAAAACGAATGGTAAAATACTTCGTTACAATAAATAGATTCCAGTTTCACGCGAATGTTGTACATAAATTGTTCGGATGCTTAAAAAAATGCAAAATTCTTTATGTATGTTTATGTTTTAGAAGGAACCTGAACAAAGTATCAATACAGACTTTTTTTAAAGTAAGGATTTTGAATGCTAAAAAAAAATAGAGCAGTTACATACGCTACAATTTTTGTTTGCCTCTCATTATTATATAAATTCTTTTTAGACATTATTACACAGTAAAAAATGAAGACCCAAATTGGGTTGAAAGATTTCTGGGTACAGAATTGTTCCAATTTGGAAAGTTCAGTTTGTAGGACAAAATCGTTTTAAATAAATCTGATTTTTAATGACATTAAAACAATTAAAATATCTTAGATAGTACATACATTATACATCAGAAGTTTTGATTAATTTAATGTTAATAAAGATCTGCTCTGTTTTGAACCATTTTGGGTTATCTATTTTGGGAACTACCATTCTGGAATCCTTACTGTACCATTTCAGGAAAATTACTATACTCAGAAATCTTTCAACCCAATTTGGGTCTTCATTTTTTACTGTGTATTCTTTGTCATGTATCTATATTACATTGAAAAAATACAGATCGAACTAAAATACATTTTCATTATTTTAAAAAATTATATGTAATTGGGTTAATTTAAATTTTATTATAAATAATTAAGAATGAATTTTACACTGTGGTTTAATATATAAATATTGAGACAAGCTCAGAATTTTTATTTATAAATTTGCTAAAACAGTGTACCATTGGATAAAATATAACAGTTTAAAATCTACATACCATTTTGTATGACGTTTAAACATTAGAAACAATAATAAAATTATCCCGACGGTTTCAACCGAACTACTTGGCCTTTTTCAAGGGAAAATAAAGATTATATTCAATTTTTATTTTCATAACAAAAAGTTTAAGTGTAATGGCAAGAATTGGTTAAATAGAAGTTTCACTACTTAAGGTACCAATAGCCTTCCTTTGTTTGGTAAGATTATAGCTATTTCCAGAGGTCATCATGATGTTATCAGGTTTCTCAGAAAACAAAATAAAGCTAGAAAAAATACAGGACAACAAAGTAATTTCCAGGCTTGTTTTGAAGTAGAAATATCTTTTATTATAAGTTACAAGTTGGAAATTTCACGTGAAGCGTAGCAAATCAGGTGCTTCCGTATTATAAGGAATTTTTTAAAACTCTGGCGTAATACTATACAGTAATTTAGATACACTAAAGAATTCGAAAACTTTTGTGCATCCTTGTAAATACTGTTTGCTTTCTATCATACAGGAAATAACTTGTAGTAAATCTCAGCAACGTATATCATCTTCTAAAACGTTAAATAGTTTAATACTATAACAAGTAAGAAAAATCATGCGTTAAGCATAGAATTTGAAGCATGTTCCAAAAAAATCTTTTATTAAATCTTTAATTAAATCTTTAACAAAACTTTGTTATTTAGGGAAATAATAGAGCATAGACAAATGTACCTAAATATGTATTCCAGCACTTTTGAACAGCCCTGTATTTCATATGTCAGAGGATATAACGGGAAAATTTAGTTTATCAAGAAAATACCCAGTACCTTGAAATTTCTTTTTCAGCAATTCATACTATTAGATGGAAACATACTTGAATGCTTTTGTTCAGCCCTGTAGTTTACATTGTACTTTTATTACACGTCAACGCTAGGCTAGAATTTACTGTAAACTAAAACACTTTAAAAACAACTGAAATTCCATTCTCATAAATCATCATTCATAAGCGTCCATGTACCGAATTCTTTGCGTGTCCCTGTATATCCTTTTATTTATATTCTGCAAACATTTCTCAGTAAATTGAGTGAAGCTCAGCGTAGAAATGCATAGCTTATTTAAGAACCACGTTTAAATAATTTACGCTCATATTCAGTAACGTTGGTGAGCTCTTTTGGGTAGCCCTGTATATCAACTATAACATTTATATACACCATATAATGTGCATACATTTAGCGAAATATAAACGCGCATATCATAATTAAAATGCATTTCATCCCTCCATCAGCCATCATCAGACACATATACGGTACTTCGGAAAGAATATACTATTTGAAACCTTTTTTGTGGCCCTGTAAATGCTATGTACTTCATATTATGCAAGACAGTAGCGTATAATTTATATTAAGCTTCAGTGACATATATCAATTTTATTATACATGAGAAAGTTTAATATATTTAAAATATGTCACACACAATTCCCCCTTTTACCATTATGTAATGGAATTCTTTTGTGTGGCCCTGTAAATGAATAATAGCTACATTTTCAACTTATATTTTATAGAATGCATATTTTAATATGTTTGACAGGGTATAACATCTTTAAAATTCCTTTGAAACGATTTTTCCTCATAGGCCGTAATGTAATGTGAAAATTTGTATTCGCCCTGTAGATAAACTAATCATGGTAGAAACTTCATTTTTGATAGGGTTCGTGCTAGGGTAAACGTCAATAACGTCTTAAAATTTCGTGGCAATCCGAGTATATTAACGATTTTTTCCCATAGACCGTAATGTAATGGAAAACTTTTGATTCTCCCTGTAGATAAACTAATCATGGCAGAAACTTCATTTTCAATAGAGTTCGTGCTAGGATAAATCTCAATAACGTATAAAAATTTCATAGCAATCCCAGTATATTTACGGGAGTTAGAGCGCGGACAGACGGGCATACGGACAGACGGCCATACGGACCGACGACCATACGTACAGATGGCCATAAGGACAGATGGAGAGACGGACAGATAAACCGAATGCATAAGCACTTTTCAACTTTGTTGGAAAAAGCTAAAAAATTGCGCCAAACAATGCCCCCTTTCAATGCCACTATGTAATGGAATAGTTTTACGTAGCCCTATAAATTGATAACAAATATTCTTTATACCAAATATTGTACAGAATATATATTTGAGAATATACTTTATAGATCCATATCAATTTTCTTATGTTCGAGATGGCTTAACACCATTAAAATACACTTGAAGCAATTTTTTTCGTTAGCCATAATGTAATGGAATACTTTTGATTTATTTTGTAATTAAACTATGCATCCAGTTTTCACAAAATTTGAAATGGCTTGATTATTTTTTGCAAAAGTTATGTATTTTAAATTTCAAATAATTCGGCCTTGCAATTTTTGCTCTGTTATAAGCGGACAGACTGACGGACGGATAGATAGACGAAGTGAACGACGACGTTAGGTGGTTTATTTAGATCATAATGTTTGCATTATTACGAAAGCATCTAAAAATTGAATCAAAAACTTAAGAAAAGTTTTCTCTAAATTATCTTTCCAGTTAAAATCGGTATCCCTCTTCTTATTTTGTTAAAAGATCGAAACAGTTTGCTATCATGCAATATATTTAAAAATCTACATTTATAATAACTCACGTAATAAAAGAATAAAAGGTTTAATCTTTATCAATTCAAAATATTGGAGTAACTTGCTGTAAATCTTAGGAAAAGCCTATATTTAAATTTATCCTACAAAGTTAAAAAATTTTAAGTGAAATTACAGAGAATCTTCGGATATTTCATTCCCTTAAGAGTGTTCTTAAATCAAAAAGGGCCACTTTGTGAAATATGCTTTATTTTATTTTTGTTCGGAAATGCATCAAAATAGCAGGTGTTGTTATTGGGAAACTGTCTAATTGCACTCACTTTTCTGTTTTTTTAAAAACACAATAGATCTTTCATAACAAGTGTTCAAAGATGACGTTTTTGAGCCCATTTCAAGACGAAAGCAGAAAAACCGGTCGAAAAGCAGGAGAAAAACGGGTGATCTCGAGATCGAAATAGCTTAGAACTCAATAGGTAATTTAATGATCATAAAATGGAAAATTAATTTCGATTCGAAATCACTTCCAGAGTCAGGCATTTCAATTTTATATCTTTCTCTTAAAAAATGAATTTGTAAAAGTGTCAAAACGTTTTGCGCTTGTTGAACGGAGCAGTTAGGTAAAATTACAGAGATTAGAAAAACCCAAGATCATGTTAAATATCAAAATAGTTATTCGATGAATTTACAATAGACTCTATTAATTAGTTAAAAATTCCCAAGACTCAGTAAATTTACTTTTAACGAAAATAGTTCTGATTTAGTTTCTAAAATTACCTAATCACTCAGTCTTCAGTGAACTTCGTTGAATTTATCTAGTAAGTTTTAACTCCTGCAACATTAAACTGTAACACATTTTATTTCTAGCCATTCTGGGGTTCGAACACGAGATCTCTTAACATTGGAAGACCAACTTACAGTGGTGGTAATGTTACAGAGTCCGAAATATGTCTTTTACCATTCCGTCGGGGTAAAGTCCCCACTAACTCCGATGCGGTGATTTTCGTCTTTCTAAATTATTCTGAAGTAAACATAAATAAAATAAATAAATAAAATAAAATAATTTTTCTTTTATAATATTTCTTAAAATATTGTAAATCCTTTTTAAAATGTGCATTTTGAATTTAACAAAGATGAAAAATATCTTTAAACAAAGACATGGAAATCCCTACAGGGAAATATATATAAAATAAGGTTAATGCTTAAAAAATAGTGACCGAGAAACTCAATTGAATGCATTGAACCGGGAACCAGAGTAAATTTATAGAGTGCCTCTTATTTTCTTTGTTTTGCTGAAAGTATACTATTTATGTATAACAGTGTACTATTTAAACTATGCGTAATGCAAAATTGCACTTGAAAAAATTATACGACTTTGTTTATTCGAAAGAATCACAGCAGCATTTGCCAATTTAAAAATGTTTAAAAAAATTGGCAAAAATATCATATTAAAAAAATTATTGATTTAGAAATGCAATTTCATGAAAACTTTTGTAAAATTTAAACTAGTTACGAAGTTAATATTTTCTTCGTTATTCACTTTTAGTTCAATTTTTGTAATACAGAGAATTTACTCCTTGCACACAATTTTTAAAAATAAATAATATTGTAGAACTCAAAACTGTTTCTGAAAGTAAGCTTCTTCTCCAACGGAATTTCATAGGAATTAAAAATATATAATTAATATATATAATTAAAATCTTACTACGATCTTTAGCATGTTCCAATCTGATATCTATAATATTTTCAGAAAAATAAAGGAGAAACCGGGAAAATTAGCAAATTAATCCCGAATAAACCAATCTTTCAATAATAAATCTAGCGAAACATTTGCACTGCATTAATTTTAATATAGTTGATTTATTTGATAAATAATTCACATGACATGAAATCTTCCTATTCGGAGAAAAATCTGTTTACTTTAGGGCGTATTTTTTGTCCATATCGAAATTTAAATCGAAAACTAATTCATCTTTTTTGACTGGAAATGAAACTAGTTGATTTGTACGTTTGTTACGGCAATGGAAAGATATAATTAATACATAGACATGGAACTCCTGTGTGTTGCACTGTAATAACACTGTTGCACTCTATTAACATTGTTGCACTCTATTAACATTGTTGCACTCTATTATCATTATGCACTCTATGTTCTTGCATACTGTAAAAAAAAATTAATAACACAAAAAACTGTAGTTTTACATTTTTAAATTACAGAAATCTGTTTTTGAACAAATAGTGATTTTACAGATAATGACATAAAATAATAGTTATCAAAAGAGGAAAACTTGGGCAACCAATCAAAAGTAATATTTATTTCAATGCTCAAAAAATTAACTAGTTTATCTATTTTATGAAATATTTTGCCAATGCAAAGACTTAATAAAATATACACAGGGTAATTCTGCGTGCAATATTTAGCTTGTTGCAATCCTATATATAACAGTTTTTAGCAAAATATAAAAAGACAGTGATAATTAATTTATAAAGTAATCTTTAAATGTTAAAAAACGCAAGAACTAATTTATTATTATTTTTTAAACTTTGCGACTACTGAATCGTCAATGTTAGATTTTTAAGTAAAAAAAAAAAAAAAAAAAAAAAAAAAAAAAAAAAACGGTTTTTTTGCTATATTTTATCTAGTTTTATTTAAAAACTGGATTATTAAGTGCTGTCTCAAAAATACATACCTTGAAATACATACGCAACTCAAAAAAATGTTACGTAATTTGAAATATTATATAAACACCCAAAATTAACAGAAAAACAATTATCCAGATTTTTATAGATATCAGTTTCCAAACGCAATGTGCTTCGTCACAACAGTTAATTTACGATAACTTAACTCTAACTCAGTACTGAATATGTTTTAACTAACCCTGTTATGCAGACGTGCTTTATATAGTCTGTCTCAAAAGTTTAAGCACGAGCATAAAATATCAATTTTTAATGAATTATAAAAAGTTAGAATTAATAACATTTTTTTTTATTTACATATTTTGCAATATTATTTAAATAAACGATATAAAAAATAGAAAAAAATAAATTACATAATTTAAAAAAATACAATTAAAAAAAGTTATAAAAAACTGTCTCAAAAGTTTATGCACAATGTCAAAGAACAACCAATTTTATAATTTTTAGAGAACTTTTAGTAAAATTTTTTTTCCATGTTTTCGGATTAGTTCAAATAAACGTGCTTTCGTCGAAATTATTAGTTTTTGTGGAGTTTTTGGTGGCAAAGAATACCATGCTTTCTCAATAGCCTCTTGGAGTTCTTCACTAGAGTCATACTGCTTTCCATTGCCTAAACTTGGCGGGTTAAAGTATTCCCGACATTCTCAATCGGGTTTAAGTCTGGACTTAAAGCTGGCTAGTCAAGTACTTAATAATTTTTCTGAAAAATGCAAAGTTTTGTAGAATGGGATACGCGGATTGAGGCATTGTCTTGCATTCAAAGTTCATTCAAAACCCCCCAAAATGTCACCGAATGGAAGCAAATGGTGGTTTAGAGTCTCTTGAAACTTTTTTCACTCTTCTCTTCCTTTTAGAAATGCTACAGAGGGCTGGCAAATGTCCCAAACGCCTCCTAAACCATAACGGATTTACCGCCTTGCTGCCTGCTGAAAAATGTCCTGCATGCAAAGTTCATTCAAACCCCCCCAAAATGTCACCGAATGGAAGCAAATGGTGGTTTAGAGTCTCTTGAAACTTTTTTCACTCTTCTCTTCCTTTTAGAAATGCTAGAGAGGGCTGGCAAATGTCCCAAATGCCTCCTAAACCATAACGGATTTACCGCCTTGCTGCCTGCTGAAAAATGTCCATCGGTTCTTGCGTAACTCATGCCAATACGCCTTCCAACCATCAGGGCCATCTAAGTTCCACTTTTTCTCTTCGCTGAATAAAACAGTAAGCCATTTGTCGCCGTAGGTCATGTGTTTTTTAGCCCAGTTCATTCTTACCTGTTTGTGATGTAATTTAAGAGACGGTTTGCGTGACAATTTCTTTTACATGATGTAATCACACGCTTTAATACGCCTATTTACAGTGTCTTTGGACATCTGTACTCTGAAATTATTTTTAATTTGCCTTATGGGGACATATTTTGTCTAAATACCAATCTCCGTATTTTCTGATCAATCTGAACAGTCGTCATACGTGGTCGTCTGCATCTTGGTTTCCTCTTAAAACTATCATTTCTAGAAAGTATTTGATATATATATAGCTTTGATCAATTTAAAACTTTTGCAGTTTCAGAAACAGTTTTATTTTGAGATTTCAATTTAAAATCTTTCAAAATCTCACATTTTGTGAATTTTTTACCCTTTGTCATGTTTAAAACATTAGGAAATAATTTCTCCACCTTTTATACTTGTATAAAAGTGCAATATGACGTCATACAACGTCATTTCACAATACCAATCCCGTGTTTCTAAAAAAATTTGCATAAAGTTCTTAAACTTTTGAGACAGCGTTTCTTTAAGAAAAAAAGAAAAAATAAATAAAAATAAACATATTTTTTATTTTAACTACCCAAAATGGCTTATTTTATTTTATTTTGATTAAATGTTGAGTATTATTGTAAATTAGCATAAAATATTTTCTTCTTCAATTATTTTAAATGAGATTTGCAGAGTGCTTAAACTTTTGAGACAGACTATATGAGGACAAATAATTATTGCTCTATGAAGTAAAATAAATAAATAAATCAGCATTAATTTATTGAGATTTCATTTGTAGACAAACCATATTTAGCATGCGGCACAGTAAGTAAATTTTTTTTTCTTATTTTCAATAGAAGTACTGTAGTTGACATTTTATTCGACTTCCAGTTTTCGACGGATTTACACGATTTAGGGGTCATAATATATGTTTTTGCAAAATGTCTCAGTGTGTCTGTGTGTCCGAATGTCGCCATTATACCATTAAAAAGCGTATGAAGACATGCATAGAAATGAACAAAGTTTTTTGTATAGTTCTTGGTTCTCGCAAGCAGGTCATACTTCAATTTTAAATTTTCCGCCGAAAAGGGGACCTTTAATAACGATTTTTGTGCTCTTTACATTGTTGTTCCATCAATAAGTGTATGAAGTTAACCTAGAATTGAACCAATTTTTTGTGTAAGTGTTTGGCTATGGCTCTCCCTGGATTCGAAAAAAAATCCGACGCAAAGATCGCTATAATCGGGATGTCTGCACAATTTTCATTTTTGTACCATCAATAAGTGAATGAAGTTATGCATAGAGATGGACTAAATTTTGTGTATGATTATTTTTGGGTATGGCAAGCTGGTTCTCCCTGAATATGAAAAAAAAATCTGTCGGAAGGGCACGCAGTAAAAGTGATGTCAGTGCTATTGCCATGATTGCACCATCGAATATTATAAAAATTTTGTTGAGAATTGAACCAAAATTTTTGTGCATGTTTTTGGCTATGGCTAGCAATATTCCTTGGGGAATGAGCATTGTGATAGCGCAGCACTTTTTGTATTGTAATCTCGGTTCTTCATCGTTTTATTGTACATCGGGTCGTGCAGAGACGAGAACTTGCGTCCTTCTAAGCCGTCTATTTGAAAAAAGTTGACGATAGCAATATAACGAAAATCTATTGATTTCAATATATATCATGGTCCAAAAACTCGTTTTTACTCTCATTAATTAAGGGAAACAGAAATTTAACCCTTTCAAGTCCGATTTTTTTTTAATGTTTAAACATGAAAAAGTATTTCTCTGAAATGTAAAAAGTAAGTTTTATTAAAGCATTATAATTATTTACGGAATTACATTATGTACTATTAATAGTACAGTGGTCTTTCGAGAAACAAGTTTTCATATAACGACTATTCTATTCGGCTCTAAAACGATAAACGTAGTACAATTTCAAATCGAAATTTTGAATGATATATGGAAAATGTAAAAGATATATTGAAAAATTGAAAAAAAATATGCATTTAGGATTATATAATTCGCAATATTGACACTAAATTTACACTGCTAAACAGAAAATACGGGTGAAAATTGCAAATAAAATTAAAATAAAAATAAAATTTCCATTTGTTGGTATATTCTGGTGACCTCTCTTATTTCGTTTGAAAAGTTTGAAGTAATTCTTGTCACCTTAGAAGCATAAGTAGACGTTGAATTTTTCAGAAAAATGACGTTTTTCAAAAGTTACATGCTCCTAATTTGCACCTCTGTTGCATCTTGCTTCTCTCTGTCATATGGCGAATATTATCATATCTTACATCCTCAATTGGGCGAAGTGATGGCTTCAACCTTCTTTTATTTATTTATTATTATTATTATTATTATTAATATATATATTGCAAATTAAAAATTTTTTCGCCAAAACTAACCTTTATACTATCTTAATTTTCCGTACTTACTTCAAAATATTAAATTAAAATCTTGTTTCTAGATCTAATCTGTTAATCTGTATGCAGACGATATAAATTCTTAATTTGCCTTAAAAAACATTATTCCAGTATGCGTAAATTTAAAAAAAGATGGCTCTAAATTAAAAATATTCTTAATTAAAACTTTATTTCTTAGTATTCCAAATAAAACTGATTTCTTCTATGTTTTTATCAACCCTTTTTAAGAAAGTCTTATTAAATTTATTCCAAAACCATACCTTTCAAAAAATATCATTATTTTATTTTATCTATTTATTTATTTTTCCGCCGTCAACCTTCGATAGTGTGCATATTAATAAATTCATTTCTTTTCTTTTTCTCTTAAAATTAATCATTTATAAAAGTCGTCTGCCTAAAAAATCCCGAATCAATTATAAATTGGTTAAATAATATTTTTTTTTAAATAAATTTATCGTTTGTGGAAAATAATCTCGTAGCTGGACAAGAATTCTGTTTACATAAAAGAATGATGGTTTGAGGTTACAGAATGTTCCAGAACTTTCTTTTTAGTTTAAAAAGGTGGAAGTCTCGAGATGAAAAAGAAGATTCTTGGGTTGCTTCTTGGATGAGGACGGCTCGCTGAAATAATGATGGAATTTTTGCAAAAGGAGCTTTTCCCTTCCTCATTATTACGAATTAAATAAATGAATTTACAGCGGCCAATGACTAATTATTGTATCTTCTACATTTATTTATTTATTTTGTTTTTTCCCTCGCTTCCCATGACTGTGTGTTTTTTTTAACCAGTGGAAATAATTCGAGTTTCTCCTTAAATCGTCACATATATATATAAGGAATAGCCATGGTGGGTGAATTCTTTGGATGAATTACGGAGATTGTAGTTTGGTTTTTGAAAGCATGCTCATCCAACTGATTAAATAAAGCCTTATAAATCTTTTTTTTTTTACAAATTATAGGCTAATAATATTGAATAACAGTATTATATGTAAAAAAAATGGGCAATATTGTTATAAAACAGGAATATTCAACTTAAGTTACTACAAATTTCATTTCTAAAAATGAATAAATACAATGTGCATGATTTAGAAAAAATAATTCCTTTAAAGACCACTGTACTACTAAGAAGTACACATTTTTTTAAAAATTAATAAATCATAATTTTTTAATGGTTTTGATAACAAAATTTACACAGAACATTAGCAACAAGAACTTATGTTACGAAAATAATTTCAAATAAAAATTTTAATTATTTATAATATCAATAATGAGAGCAAATATTACAAAAAAAAAAATCCTTGCTTGAAGTGCATTCGAAGTTTCATCCATCTTGAATGAGTGTTCCTGGACTCGTGGGGCTATCTTTTAATGAAAAAATTAAATACACGCTTTCAAGAGGCTTTTTTAAACTAGAATATGGGGCTCTTTGAAAATAATTTCTAAATACTGGAAAAATATGTTTGTTTAAAGCTGATGTACTATTAGTAGTACACAAGAACCGAAAGGGTTAAGATGAGTATCAAAGTTCGTAAAGTATGTAATTAATTATATAATTGTGTAATTACTTTTCGAAGTAATAAAATGTGCGCATCAGATGGGAGAAAGTTTTGGGATTTTCACATACAACTAGTTTTATAATAAATTCTCATTTATGACAAAAAAAATTTTGAATAATGAAAAATGTAAATGCATGTAGAGGGCTAACTGAGTTAGGCAACATATTGGAAAACTAATTTCGTAAACATTTTAGTTTCATGTAAGTTATAGTTTGATAACTAAAACTCTCTGTGTTTATAAAGTCTCTTTTCCCCGAAGAATAAATGAATTTTTTTTGCATTGAGTATTCCAGCATATAGCACCGAAGAATTATCACAATAAAATTAATTGAAACAAGCAGGTGCGTGATTCACACAAGAAAAGTTGTAATCACAAATGTAATCAGTATGTGTTACGAAATTTCTACATCAATGAATACACAATATATTTCCAATATTTATTTTAAAATTTCATTAGATTTATTCTACTTATACTTTTCAATGTTCTTTACTGGTTTATTTATCCCACATTTTCTTTTGTATAAATACAGATGGTCGTAATATGGTAAATATTCCTAAATCCAGAAAAATGTATTTTAACCTATAAGGTGTGCAATATATGCAAATTTATTTTTTCAAACTTCATACCTTATTTTTCGTTTAATTGTCAAAATTATCTTCAAAACTCATCACTTGATAACTCATTTATCTAAATATGACCAACTTATGCACTCTAGAATGCTTTATGTTTACAGTTTGAAGAAAAGAACGAATATCAAAATCAAATCAAATCTGCAGTTCACTAAACTTTGAGATAAAACTGTTTGTTTCAGTGTTAAGTGTTTGTGACATTTTTAAGGTATGTATATTTAACTTTTATATGTAAGAGTATTTTTTTACATTTTAATTTACCCTTAATTATTGAAAGGCCCTATTATAAATCTTAATATATTTCCTTTTATTCCGAATGTAATTTTTCTCTGTCTTCTCGGTAATAATAATACTAATTTTTATTGAGTTTAATTTCTAAGTTGTTTTTGAGGAATATATTATTTAAGATTGCCAAAGGTGCTTTTGTAATCTCAAAACAACGACTCATTTTAATTACTATATTCATTATAAAGATCGAAATCGGTTATAACTTATTTATAAACTTCCACTGTTCATTAATCAATTTGAAAATATATTATGAGAATGTCTGTCTAAAATTACCAGAAAAACACCTTTTTTGACTATTTAACTATTTAGGCAATTGTATTGACAAAAATAACATTTAAAACATTTTGTTTGTCTGGAATAGATTTGGAAACAGATGCTCAAAATGCAAGTAAATTCGTGTGCCATTTCCTAAGAAACGGTTTTGTTGTTTACATTTCGATTTTCAAGCATAACTGATGCGTAATATTCCATAACATATCATATTCATTTGAGAACATACATGGAAATGCATTAAGGTAATTTTATAAGCTTTTATTTAAAAGTTTTAATAATACAAAGCAATAGCTAAATGTTCTACAATATTATGCATATTCTACAGCCATTCACTGAGAAAAAAATATACCTCCTTCAACTAGAATGAATAGTTATTCACTTTCTGAATACCTAAACTAGAACTATAGATGAAGAATCTATGCGAATAGGTTAAACAACTAAGCTGAATAGATGAAATAACATACCTTTTCTAGACTCTCTTTTTCTTGGTGTCAGAACGACATTGAATCATTTCAGTAACGAGAAATACTCGCTTAATTTCGGAAATGGTTTCATAAACTAGAATTATAATTTTTAAATCATACCTCTTGTGTTCGCATCTATTTGTAGAGATTTTTAAATAAATTGGACAACGAGATTATGGGAAAATGTTTCGGAATTCTAGTAGAAGACTCTAGAATTCTAAAGCTAAGTGAGTTAGAATTTATAAGGATGACATGGAACTATTTTTTCTAAAGCCACAATTTAGATTCTAGATGCCAGAACTATATTTTTCTCTCAGTGTTAACTACAAAAATTATTCAAACTATGTCCTAGTACTTAAAATTACGTTTTTATAGATGGCATTAAATTTCAATACATGTCTATGCCGGTTGAAATTTTGAAAACATAATTGAAAATAAAACTATAAGAATATAAATTAAGTTGACGTAAATGTTTATAAAAGCATTATGTAATATAATTATTATATGACAACTTATATGATTCAATTTGTTCTAAAATTATAATATAATTAATGTATTACAACTTGTATTATTAAATTTTAGCTTATTACTCTTCATATGCACAAAAATAAAAAATACACAGTTTTTTCCCTATTATTTTAACAATTTCAGCTTTATTTGCCAGTGAAAACTAAAAAAACATGTACATTATTAAAGAACGTGAAAGTATAATTAAAATTATAAGAATTTAATTAAGTTGCGATAAATGGGTAACATGATTAAAAAAAACCTTTATCGAATCAGTATCGTATATAACTAAATCAATAACTTATATAACTAAATAATCAATAACTAAAAATAATCAATAATAATAATAATAACAATAATATTCAATAACTCATGTAATTAAATTTTATATTATTATTTTGTATGTACAAAAAAAGAGAGTAATAGAGAGATATATATGTCAGTACACCAAATTATGGTTATCATCATATTTATTACTTTTACAATTTTGGTATTATATGCCACTGAAAATTAAAAAAAATATTTTTTTTTCGAAAACGGGAACACGAAAAAGGCTAACTAAAAAATATATTTCAAATGTACAGTAATATAATGAATAAGAAAATATGAAACCTACAAAAGAAACTTTGAAATATTTTTCCTTCCAAAAACTGCACGACATAAGCCCCGAGTCGAGGAATTCTGTCATAAAAATGAGATTACCCGAGATTTTCACAGAGCTGAGTTTAGTATTTTATGACTTGCTCCTGTGAATTCATTGCCTGCAGGTATGAGAACAGGACGATATTAGAAGACGAAAAAATCCCCATATTGAATGTGAAAAAAGGTCACGTGTAAATATTGGATGGCAATATAAACAGTTTTGCTCTGTTATCATGTGTTATTTATTGCTGCGAGGAAAAAATGGATATATATATATATACTTATATATATTGAATTTTTTTTAGTTTAAATATTTTAAACAACATTTATTAGAATGATAATAAAGAACTCTATGAATGAATATGATTCTATCAAGAAACTTTCAATTGCTGTGGCAAGAATTCGGAAAATTTATTTATTTATTTATTTTAACATTAAGTAAATTTTAACTTTGAGTAAATGTATCTTCTTGTACAATTTTTAGCACTTTGAGCTTAAAAAAAAAACTATTTGTAGAAGTATGCTGTATAGTTATAAGTATCGGATTTATCACAAGTTAATTAGTTTGGTGATAAAAATATACAAATATGTGTAAAATTTCAGTAATGTCTGAATTTTTTTTTTTTTTTTTTTTTTTTTTTTTTTTTTTTTTTTTGCTTTTTTACGCATAAAAAAATCTTTTTACTTTATTGTAATTCCGATTTTTAATTTTATCCAATATACCACAAAAATATAACAATTAAAAAACATACATAAAAGTTTTATCAATATGAACATGCCTATTTATCGAGAAAGCACAAAATGAGAAAATCACTTTTAAGTGAAGTCAATATTCATGGCATTTAATGGTAGATTCAGCAATGTAATAAAATCACTTTTAACAATATTTGTAAAGGATATTTATGAAACTTTTTCATAATGTTCTAGGGAAATTTAGTACAATTTACCCCAAAAAATTCGAATATCGCGATCTTCGTTGTTTTTTATCGAATGAAGGAGACCGAATATACTTAATGACATAACAGGCTATTTACGGACAAATATTTATCTTTACATATATACAGCATTCATCAGGTCATGAATAATTGGATAATGTATATGCATGTATATGTATTGAAATGCATATGTATAAAATTTGCTTTCTTTCACTCGTAAAATAATTTCTGAAATTATGAGATACACCGAAAAAAAAATCGTTGAATTTACGGTAAAAACTGCTGGTAGCAATATTGCCAGAAGTTTTTGCCATAAAAATTATAATAAATTTATATGCAAGTTTTTTTAACATCTAATTTTACGGCAAAAGCTGCTGGCAACATTGCTACCAGCAGGTTTTGTTGCTAATTTAACGGATTTTTTTTACAGTGTAATTCATCAGCAAATCCCTTATTAAAAAGTGTGTACAGAATTTCCATTTCCATTTTTGAAATAATTTTGCATAATTTCGAAATAACAAATATTTCTTGTATTCAGTATGAAAAACATACAAAATGATAAAAAATATATGAATTTGGTGGCTTTTACGAATCTGTTTGACTTGTTATGAAAATAAATTATGAGAAAAGATATGTATACCTATTTATACCTAATTATATACCAGTGGGAAAAACACTCTCTTCTAACTTTGCAATTAATTATTATAAAAAAATTAAAACTACCAAACGATTGGAAATAAACTTACTTTTAAATGATATATATAACATTTACTTATGGGCCCATTTACAAATTAAAACCAGACTTTTTTTAATGCACTGTAAAAAAAGTTAAACTCACAGCAAAAACTGCTGGCAGCAATGTTGCCAAAAGTTTTTGTAAAAAAAAAACTGCAGTAAAATTAAATACATTAGAAAATTACCTCTAATTTTACTGCAATTTTCAAGGCAAAAACTGCTGCCAACATTGCTGCAAGCAGTTTTTGCCGTAAATTTAACGTATTTTTTTACAGTGTGGCAATACATAGTTTGTTTACAATACATGACATTTCTATAGTCGTGATACTCATTTCTAACACTGAAATGTAATATGCATTCAGAACAACGTTTCTTTGAATCATTTTGAGCTTTTCACAGTCTATAAGTATATTAAATTTAAAACAATCTGGCAATTCTAACATGACATACTCTAAAACAATATACACACACACACATTCCCACAAACACACACACACAGACATATATATATATATATATATATATATATATATGTTGCGGCCAATACCCGGAGCCTGGCCAATTCTAGAACTGGCCGGCCAATACCCGAACTGGCCAAGCTTCCTGGCCAAAACCTGAAATACATGAAATGAATAGCGTATTTCGGGTTTTGGCCGGCCAATTCGCGATCTGGCCGGGAAGCCTTGGCTAACATCCGAACTATGATGCATAGGTACCAATTTTTTTTTTTAATTAAAATAATGTAGCATTAAAATGTACAGTAAAAAAGATTCCCATTGATTATATTGAAATGAAATATTTTTGTGTACCTAACTAAATGGTAAAAAAAATAGTACACAATTCCCTTTCAATATCGAAATTAATTGATACACCAAATACGAAGACAATTACAAGTTAACCGGAAACTTTACTCGAGTAAGATCACGGACAGGCTGACGTCTAGACTATTTGAATTCATAGCCACTTTCAACTATGTTATAAAGTATTAAGCCGAGTGCTTACATCTATTTCGGGAATTGGCCAATCGCATCTGGCCAGTTCGCGAATTGGCCAATTGCATCTGGCCAGTTCGCGAATTGGCTGGCCAATTCTAGAATTGGCCAGTCATTTTTTAACTTTGCCGGCCAATTCGGGAATTGGCTGGCCAGTTCTAGAATTGACCAATTTCGGGTATTGGCTGCAACATATATAAACAGAAAATTATGTAATATTACCTATTTTAACTAATAAATTATGTGACCTATGGATTATAAAATTACTTTAAGCTTGACTAACTATGACATGTGAAAAAATTTTAATAAATTGAAAAAGAAGAATTGAGTTTGATGATCCAGAATCAATTACATAATATAATTCTTTGTCATTGGCATACCAAAAACATTTAACTGTCAGACATTATTGTGGTGGTTACTCCATACCCCCCCCATATATTTAATTTAATTCAATTTTATTAGCCATTTTATTTCATATCACCTTCCTTTTTATTAATGTTCTCAATTTAAATTTAATTTCGGTTTCGCTTATTTTCATTTCGTCGCCTGTAATGTTTTCTTTCTTGCTTAGCTTTCGAATGTTCCAAGCCGGTAAAATTCTGTTTGAAATCATTCCTTCCGGTTTTAAATTTGTTCGAGAACTTTCTCGCTAGTTCTTTTGGGTGGAACTTCCGTTTATTCGGACACACCCCTAACCTATCAAATTAAATTCCACAGGTGACGTATTTCAAGCCGTTAAGTACATGGCCACCAGCTTTGGCCTTCCTTCTTAAGATGGTTATCAATTTTATTCTTATTAGTTACATATCTTTTCATACTGTATATTGTAATTTGGCTTAGTTTTTCCTCACCCCCTCTGTTGCTAACTGCCAAATTGGCGTATTTTGCATTTACAGTAACCCCTTTCTCTTTTTCCCCTGGACTCGCAGCCACCTGCGTCAGTTGCGCCGATAGACACCTGCTGTGATGGATGCAGTCGCATGAGTGAAAGTTCGGGGCAGAGGTGCTCCCCCGTTAACGAAGGATGGAACGGTTTTTTTTGTTATGTTGAGATTATTACGATGCTGATTTTTTTTAAGTGCGGCAAAGAAAAAGTGCTGCCCTCAAAATTCATCTAGGAAAGTGATGTTGATTTCTGTTAAGCCAAGTCCCTCTGTGCTGCGAGGAGCAATGAAGTGGTTTAATGCATTCCTGAATGTATTCGTTTGTGCCTTCTCTTTTTGGAAATGATGTTGAGTTTTCAAGGCGGCTAGTAGCAAGGCACTTCTCACTGCAATAGCATCCCGAAAATTGTTTTGTTTGTGCATTCTCTTCTTGGATTACGGAAATTATATAAGGTCTCATTATACGTCTTCAGTTTATGCTCTCGTGTTATCTTCACAAGTGTTGTAAAAATGTCGTCACGTATTTTATAAATATTCATTCATTTTCTCATCATCTCTTCATCAACGAGTTTTCTTCTACAAATCTAATGTGCCCAATTCTTCGATAATCTTTTTATTCTCCATCCTCTGAGAAGTAGGCAGAGGTGAAGAACTGTTTTGTTTTCAAGAAATAATATTATAGTTTACATGACGTCTTGGTGAAGATTTTTCTTTCGTCAGGTGAAGAAATTTTATTTGCATAAGTCCTTTTTACTTCATTATCTGGCCCAATATATATATAATTTTTCTTAATATTTACGGGGCGTTATAAAGAAAATATTGGCATGTATCTATACAATATGAAGTATGATGTATTTTGTTTTGAAAGTTCATATTATGAGAGGTGTTCTTTTTCAAAAGGAAATAATAATTTATTCTCCTTTTATGTCATGAAGAAAATTGTTTAATTACATGTTGTAGAGATATCTAGAATATGTTATGAAAAGAATTTTTATTGCTTGGAGATAGCAATAGTTGTGATTAACATATGTTATGAAATGGTTGTTTATCAAGTGAGAAATTAATATGTACGAGTCACCAAAAATATAAATTTGTGAAGAAATATTTATTCATGAAAAAAGCAACAAGTACTTCATGAAATAAAATATATTTTTTTTTCTTCGAAAATTGTTCGTATATTAATTTCTTGTGCCTATTGTCTGGATTTATTTGTCATCAAAAGCCAAGGATTCAACAGGTAACTTTTTACCTTTTTAATTTTATATTTTTATAACTTTATACTTGATTTTTCTTCATCATTGGATAAAGAATATTTTTATTATTTTAAATGAAATAATGAAGAGAGTAATTAGGGTCGTTTGCAGGCCCCCATTCTCCGTGATGTGCTATCATTATCACGATCACTTTGGCCTAATTGTGGGTAGAGGCAAATAAAAAGTGCTTTCTCCACTTTCAAATAAACATAACATTATATTTTCTTTGATACCCTGACCAAAGCGTTAGCCCAAACATAACATATAATTTCCTTTGGTGCAGTGACCAACGCTTGAACATTCTTCATTATTTTTTTTTCAAGTTATTTTTCTTCATATAGTGATTAATGTTTTATATAATTATATTTTGTTGGGTATGGTGCAGTAATCAAATACAATATTTATATTGATCTTGTATTGAAATAATATTTTTCTGGAGCAGTGCATGATATATATATAACATAATTTTTCCATATATATTTTTTCTTGTCTTGCTATATTTTGCAACTAATATATATATGCATTATTTAACGGAGGTACTGGTAAAAATTATTGTTCATGCTAAGATAAATTATTCTTCTTGTCATACATATAATAATTTATGTTTTGAGCCATATTATATATAAATATTTACATAAAATATTTGGGTCTTATATTCTTCATATGATACTAATATGTTAGTATACGTTTTCTTCTTTTTTTCTACATATAAAAATGATGTATGAAGTAAATGAAAGTCATCAATATTTTAAGTAACGGGTCAATTTATATATATTGTTCATCATAGGACCTGCCAAATAACCAAATTTATCATGTCATACATTGAGTTCTTATATTAATTATTTCATCATGCCTCCAAAAGCCAAACTAAATATTGCAATCCAACCTTTCGACGGTAACCCTCAGACTGTAGAATTTTTCTTCGATCAATTATCTGACTTACAGGAACTAAATAACTTTACAGACAAGGAACTTTTTGTTCTCTTTAAATCAAAACTTGAGGGCACCGCCTTACTCTTCTTTCTGGAAACTCAGTCACAGCTCAAGAACTCTAATTTTAATGAAATTCGAAAGGCATTTATAGACTATTTCTTACCCACAAAAAAATCTGTTTCTCTAAAATCTTTACAGAACTTGACCTTAGATTCAAATGAATCAGTTAAAAATTTTGCTTTTCGGTTGGATAAACAACTTCGACTTGCTTACCCAAAATTGGATCTTTCTGCTCTTAATTTATTAAAGTTTACTCATTTTCTTGAGGCTTTACCTAAGCAAATCAAACGTAAAATCTTAGAAGAAAATATTACGTCCTTCGAATTAGCTCTTGAACGAGCAATTTTTCTTCAAAATATTTATGACTCTCCCCCTAAAAAATCTTATGAAAATTTTAATCAAGCCTATTGTATCGATTCTGAAAATGTCCACGATAATTCTAGTAATACTCTTCATAAAACTCCTATAAAGCATACGAAGGATAAAATTTATCACAATTCTCAAACCAACTACTCTCCTTTACAAACTCAAAAGGACAGTTCTCATACTTCTCGTAATTTTCAAAGAAGACCTAGGACATTTTCGCCTTCTCCACCGAGACAAGAGGCTACAAATAAACGTAACAATAATTTTCGTCATCAAAACTTTCACCGGAAACGTCCTTATCAACCAACCTTTGACAAATATTCTCACAAAAAAAATTCTACATCCTTTTATCACAGACGAGATGTTGTGCAGTGTGCGTTCTGTAGGAAATTTAATCATCGTATGGACTCATGCTACAAATTCAAAAACATTATTGGTAATTCTAATCAAAACTCTTCAACTCAGGTTTCGTCTCACCCTTACAGAAAGAAAAGCCACACCTCTTCTTCTTCTGAAAATAATAATGTTTACCATTTAAACAAATAAGGGAGACTGGTTCTACTGACCGCCTTCTCTCCCGTAATTCTCATTCAGGGTCAGTACACTTTGACAACAACAACAAACATCAACAATTAGACAAACGCTCGTCAGTCACTTTAGTGGCATCCACAGCTGTCCAAACTTCTCCTATGACATCTAAGTCTAACAAATCTTCCTGTTTACATAATTATTTGACATCTAAACAAAATGTTGAAAATAATGATGACATACAAGAAAATCATGTCATATGCAGTTCTTTTAACAACTCTTATGTTCTTCCATGCATCCTAATAAATGTTCAACATAATGAAATCGCCACATTAATAGATACTGGATCAAGTTTATCTCTCTTGGATGAAGAATGCTTTAATAGCATTAAATCCAGGCTTCATTACAAATTTTTATCCAGAAATGTATCAGTTTCCACCATAAATTCTAAGGTCTTCTTTAAAGGATGCATAGAGATAGCATTTAAAATTGATAAATTCTTTTTTCATCATGTATTTTACCTTACTAAAATTCACAATGTTCATTTTCAAGCCATACTTGGTTTTGAATTCATCAACAAACATTCTATTACTATTTCACCAAGCTTTAAGTCTATATTACTTAAAGACAAGCACATTCCTTTTCAAAGTTATAATGAATCTCCTACTTGCTATTTTATGAATTCTGAATATAATTATGTTAATTCAAATGTACCATATTCTCTTGATGCACACAGAATGCCTTCTTATGAAAGGCCTATATCAAATAATCTAACGAGTGATACTTACATTGATAATACTTGTGCAAATTGTGATAATTCAAGTTTGCAGTTGTCCAACAATTATACAACCTATCCTTATTGTTATAATGTTCAAAATAATGGTTTGTTTACAAATAATATGGCTCATTCTGCTATGAATTTTCATAATCCTTATATTGATGGTCATTTTACTTATTTTTCTAATTATTTTCCAACTGATTATGCTAATGTGGTGAATTATGTGTCTACTAATGATAATAATATACTTAACAAGAATTCCTCATCTAAAAATACTAGTGATAGTAGTTATGTTGGTGAAAAGCAACCTCATTTAAGTATGGGTAATAAAATTTTGGTGAGTTCCAATATGGTACAATTACTCAATAGAGAATTAATACCTCCTAATTCGTTTGTTTATTTACATGTGAAGCATCTGAATCCTCCATCTGAATATTTTCTTTTTAAACCCAATTTAAAAAACAAGGGTCTGGTATTACATGAATCATTACACTCAAAATCTTCCATTCAAAATGATTTATTTTTGGTTGTATGTCAGAATATTTCAAAGCTCGATATTCATTTAAATAAAAATTCAATTATTGGTGAATGTATCAATGTAGATGAAAAAGATATTGAAGAATACTCTTTTGATTTAGACTTTGAAAACGAATACTGTAATTTAATTTTGCCATCTGAAGAGATTAAAAGAAAACGTATTCAAGAATTATCTCCAAATGACTTTGATCTTAAACATTTACCTCCTCATGAAAGGGAAGCTTTAACAAAATTATTATGTAGTAAAGCGCTTGCCTTTTCTAAATCTCTTGACACTTTAGGTCATACTGACCTGGTCAATCCTCACTTTACCATGCTAAATTCTCATCCAGTAAAAACATTACCTTTTCCTGTACCTCAAGCTCTTGAACAAGAAGCTCTTGACCAAATTGATCAAATGCTGAAAGCTGGCATTATTGAGAGATCAAATTCATCTTGGGCCTGTCCCATGCTTCTTGTTAAAAAGAAGAGAACTGATATGTCTAAGCCTCAAAAGTATCGTTTGGCTCTTGATTTAAGATTGTTAAATTCGATTATAATCCCATCATCATATCCTCTTCCTAGAATTCAAAATCTATTGGTGCAGTTGTCGAAATTTAAATATTATACCACTCTTGACTTACCCTCTGCATATTGGCAGATTGCTGTACCTAAAGATATGCAAGATAAACTTAGTTTTACTACTCCATGGGGAATTTTTACCTATTTACGTTTAGTATTTGGCTTGAAGACGGCCGCCAGCACTTTCCAACAATTAATCGACTCTGTTATTCAATTATCTCAAATTGATTCCTGTTATGCATATCAAGACGATATTGTAGTGGGTGCTAATTCATTTGAAGAAATGTCCATGAAACTCACAAAGTTATTAGACACCCTTATTGCTAATAACATTACTTTGTCTCCTGAAAAGTGTACCTTTATGCAAACTAGTATTAACTTTTTGGGTTTCCAACTCACAGATCATAAAATTCTTCCTATTACAAGTAATATTTTAAAAATTACCTCCTTTCCAAAGCCTAAAACCAAGAGGCAAACAAAGAGTTTTATCGGCTTGTGTTCATTTTATAGATCAATTATACCCAATTTTTCTAATTTGATTACTCCTCTCATCGAAGTCACCAAACCTAAAAATAAGTTTTCTTGGAAATCTGAACAAGAAAATGCATTTAAAGAATTACAGGACATTTTCTTTCATAAACCTATGCTCAATCTTCCTATCTGGAATGAAACATTTTATGTTAATACAGATGCCTCAAAAACAGCAATATCAGCTGTTCTTATGCAGAAATTTGATGGTGAACTAAAACCTATCTCCTATTATTCCAAAACTCTATCTCAATCAGAAAGGCACTACCCTGCCATCAAATTGGAACTTTATGCCATTTACAAAGGCATAACTGCTTTTAAATACTATATTTTTGGTCGACCCTTTATTCTACTATCTGATGCCAAACCACTTAATAATTATAAAAAAGCTACATCACCTGCTGATATTACTACTCGTTGGATGTTAGAACTGTCAGAATACTCGTACACATTCCAACATGTTCCAGGCAAAGAAAATGTCTTGGCAGATTTTCTAAGTAGAACTCCTCACATTCCTACTGAAGATCTCAATAATAATCCAGATCTTATTTCTTCACAAGAACCTCTACCCATTGTTGATAATCAAAACGATTTACATAATGACTTTTCCCAATTTCCATGTGGTTCAGTTCACAAAGTCCACCACACATGTCATCTTCAAAGTGACTCTTCACTTCTAACTAAGGATAATAATCAAGATCCTTTATTAGAAATTCTTGATCACACCATCTTCTCTGAACAACAAAAGGACCCAAAAATCAAACAAATTTATGAAGATCTTAAAAATAACAAAAAATCTAAAAGTTTAAATGGCTACTATATTAATCCAAGTAATGAGTTACTTTGCTATAATGGGCATTTCTCTTCAGAAGATATCGAGCTACACAAAGCTGTTTTACCTGTGTCACTTAGAGCAAAGGCCTTAAGAATTGCTCATATTACTCATACTGGAATTCATAAAACCATTGTTAATTTAAAGAAAAGATTTACCTGGAAAACCCTTGTTTCTGATACTATTAATTATGTCAACTCTTGTGAAATTTGTTTAGTAAATAAGAATCATAAAAAAAACACTGCTCCATACCTACCTGCACCACTCCCAACAGCTCCCAATCAAAAGGTCTCTATGGATTTACTCGGCCCATTGAGAAATCGTCAATATGTGTTAACAATGATAGACCATTTTTCTCGTCATTTAGAATTATATGCCTTGAATAATATCAGTGCTGAGTCAGTTACAAAGGCTTTATTGCATTATATTTCCACTCATGGAAAACCTGAATTAACTCTTACTGATCATGGTTCTCAATTTACTAGTGATATGTTTGCATATTTTAACAAAAAGCTTGGCATTAAGTTGGAACATAGTTCTGTAGCCCATCCCCAAGCTAACGGTTTAAGTGAACGTGTCAATTCTCAAATAAAATCGTCTGTGAACACAATGGCTTCACAAGGATGTGATATACCAACTGCTCTAAAAATTCACCAATCCATATATAATGCTACACCTCATCCAGCCACAAAATTCACTCCAAATCTTCTTCATTTTGGCAGAGAAATAAATGATATTTATTCCAATTATAAATCTCAAGTTTCATGGAAAATTCTCAACACTGCATATGAAATTCATAAATTGATGGATGTTATTGAAAAAATATACTATCAAGCTTACAAGAATAACGAATCATCTAGACAAAAGGTGTACCAAAAATCCAGAGAAAAATTAAAGTTTTCCAACATCAATGTTAATGACATTGTTTACGTAAAATTTCCCAATGTGTTTAACAAAAAGATACAAGGCCCATACGTGGTCATGAAAATAATTTCTCCTGTGCTCATTCAAATTCAAGATCCCAATAATAGTCATGCTTCCCCTATGTTGATTCACACTAATCGAATCTTGAAGCTTCAAAAGAGAAATGAAGCACTGCAACATCCTTCAGTTTCTTCAAAAGGTGCATCACATGATCAACCAGCTGTTGATAATGCATCCTCCACTCCTGTGAGACAACACTCTTCTATTCAAGTTTCAAATCATGATACAGCTTGTAATACTTCTCCTCAAATTCTTTCTTCTTCTAAATGCCAGCAAACATCTTCATGTTCCAGTAAATCGGTACTGTCACAAGCTCCTCCTGATAGCACTCATACTGGTGCTAAAAACAAATCCACTCAATATAGAAGTTATGATCTTCGTCCTCGCAATCATAAACTACATAAAAAATAGACTAACTCTCTTTTTCCTTTTACAGGATGACTTTTGCTTTGTAATATATTCAGTCGAAGCTAGCCGCACTGATTGTCCAGCAGGAAGAATCGCTATGTAATTTTTTTTTTCTTTTCTCCAGGCTGCAGGCAGCTGTTATTATTTTTTTTCTTTTTATGTAAGTCTTCTTCTCCCTGGTACAACTCAACGGTCATCCTCGGGATGTATGTATGAATTTTAATAGTTTTATTATTTACTGTATTTATCTATAAGTCATAATTTTTACAATATTTACACATAATCTCATGTATGCCATACTTTTAAATTTTATAAAGTCTTTAATTACAATAGTTGATAAAAAAAATTGAGAAAGAATTTGTCTTTGTTAGAATATGATGTCAGTATTTAAGCTGATTTTTGACAAATGTGCATTATAATAAGAAAAGTGAAATTGTAATTGATATAAGGTAAACATAAATATGAGTACTCATCAAATTATTTTCCCTATTGTGTCTTTTCCTTACAATGCATGCATGCTGTAACATTTAACCTCTTTTGATAAAAAAAAAAAAAAGAGAGAAAGTGCATGATAAACTTATTCATACTAATATTTTCTTCTCTTCTTGGTGAAATATAGAAAGTGAATGACTCACAATAAGTAATATTTTTGTATACTTTTGAGTATTTATACTTTGGATCCAAAGATGTTGATTGAGGCATTATATATATATTTTTCCAAAGATGTTCATTCAGTCATTATATATATTTTTATCCAAAGATGGTGGTTAAGTCAATATATATATTTATCCAAAGATGTTTAATGAGTCATTATATATATTTATATAAAGCAAATTCTTGATTTATGACAAATGTAAAAGTGATCACTTACTTAATTTTTTTTAAAAATGTTTGAAAATTATAAGTAAATATGTTCTAGATATCTTCTATATAGAAATTTTGACACAATTGATTTTTCTTTGTAAGTTGACATTATCAAGTCATATATAAGATTGACATATTCATATAAGTTTCTTCCTTTTTTCAGAATATTAAACATCTTATGTTTTATGTTTATTTTGAATGAAGTATAGTATTAAAGGTATTTATGCAATTATTGTCAATTTATATTGAAAATGTTTAAGAATATTCCTTTATGAGAGTGTAAAAATTCTCTCTTTGAAAATTATTATATTCATTTTGAAGATATTTTTGTTGAAAAATAATATCATGCTTTTGTTGACATTTTTTTTTGCAACTTATTAATTTTATTTTCTGCAAAAATGTGTTATTGAATAATACTAAAGTTATTCATTTAAGATTTATTGAAAGCTTAAAAGGCTATGTGGTGATATAAGTAAATATTTTTTTTTTATGAGAGCCTAACTAATCTCTCTGCACCATTTATATATATATTTTTTATTGTTCAATTTTCAACTTACAAATTCATTTAATTTATTATGTGTTATTTGAAACCATATATGTTATATATAGTTATAACATGATTCATATACAGTTATAGTATATTTCATTTTTGTTCACAACTGAGAATATAAATATACATATTATTGTGTAATCAAATATTGTGACATATGCTAAAGCATTCTACTATTGTGATACATTGTGCACAGCCTAACAAGAGACTCTTCAAAGTTATGGACTGTTTGTCTGCACATAGTCTTTAATTTTTTTTTATATGATAGATACCTCTGAAGGAAACTTTATATACCTTTCATGTTAACATTTACTACAGTTGGTATATTTTCATAAGGATTACTATCATAACAGTAATTATTTTTTTTTATTATTTAAATATCATGTACAACAATTATGTATATTTTTATAACTATTTCTGATATTTATTTTGTGTAATTATTTAGTATATTTGTACATGTGTTAGAAAATATTGTCTCGATGAAAAATTGTCATTTTTGTCATCTCACCAATATTTTCTTTTGGGGGACCCTGGGTAATATGTGGTGGTTACTCCATACCCCCCCCCATATATTTAATTTAATTCAATTTTATTAGCCATTTTATTTCATATCACCTTCCTTTTTATTAATGTTCTCAATTTAAATTTAATTTCGGTTTCGCTTATTTTCATTTCGTCGCCTGTAATGTTTTCTTTCTTGCTTAGCTTTCGAATGTTCCAAGCCGGTAAAATTCTGTTTGAAATCATTCCTTCCGGTTTTAAATTTGTTCGAGAACTTTCTCGCTAGTTCTTTTGGGTGGAACTTCCGTTTATTCGGACACACCCCTAACCTATCAAATTAAATTCCACAGGTGACGTATTTCAAGCCGTTAAGTACATGGCCACCAGCTTTGGCCTTCCTTCTTAAGATGGTTATCAATTTTATTCTTATTAGTTACATATCTTTTCATACTGTATATTGTAATTTGGCTTAGTTTTTCCTCACCCCCTCTGTTGCTAACTGCCAAATTGGCGTATTTTGCATTTACAGTAACCCCTTTCTCTTTTTCCCCTGGACTCGCAGCCACCTGCGTCAGTTGCGCCGATAGACACCTGCTGTGATGGATGCAGTCGCATGAGTGAAAGTTCGGGGCAGAGGTGCTCCCCCGTTAACGAAGGATGGAACGGTTTTTTTTTGTTATGTTGAGATTATTACGATGCTGATTTTTTTTAAGTGCGGCAAAGAAAAAGTGCTGCCCTCAAAATTCATCTAGGAAAGTGATGTTGATTTCTGTTAAGCCAAGTCCCTCTGTGCTGCGAGGAGCAATGAAGTGGTTTAATGCATTCCTGAATGTATTCGTTTGTGCCTTCTCTTTTTGGAAATGATGTTGAGTTTTCAAGGCGGCTAGTAGCAAGGCACTTCTCACTGCAATAGCATCCCGAAAATTGTTTTGTTTGTGCATTCTCTTCTTGGATTACGGAAATTATATAAGGTCTCATTATACGTCTTCAGTTTATGCTCTCGTGTTATCTTCACAAGTGTTGTAAAAATGTCGTCACGTATTTTATAAATATTCATTCATTTTCTCATCATCTCTTCATCAACGAGTTTTCTTCTACAAATCTAATGTGCCCAATTCTTCGATAATCTTTTTATTCTCCATCCTCTGAGAAGTAGGCAGAGGTGAAGAACTGTTTTGTTTTCAAGAAATAATATTATAGTTTACATGACGTCTTGGTGAAGATTTTTCTTTCGTCAGGTGAAGAAATTTTATTTGCATAAGTCCTTTTTACTTCATTATCTGGCCCAATATATATATAATTTTTCTTAATATTTACGGGGCGTTATAAAGAAAATATTGGCATGTATCTATACAATATGAAGTATGATGTATTTTGTTTTGAAAGTTCATATTATGAGAGGTGTTCTTTTTCAAAAGGAAATAATAATTTATTCTCCTTTTATGTCATGAAGAAAATTGTTTAATTACATGTTGTAGAGATATCTAGAATATGTTATGAAAAGAATTTTTATTGCTTGGAGATAGCAATAGTTGTGATTAACATATGTTATGAAATGGTTGTTTATCAAGTGAGAAATTAATATGTACGAGTCACCAAAAATATAAATTTGTGAAGAAATATTTATTCATGAAAAAAGCAACAAGTACTTCATGAAATAAAATATATTTTTTTTTCTTCGAAAATTGTTCGTATATTAATTTCTTGTGCCTATTGTCTGGATTTATTTGTCATCAAAAGCCAAGGATTCAACAGGTAACTTTTTACCTTTTTAATTTTATATTTTTATAACTTTATACTTGATTTTTCTTCATCATTGGATAAAGAATATTTTTATTATTTTAAATGAAATAATGAAGAGAGTAATTAGGGTCGTTTGCAGGCCCCCATTCTCCGTGATGTGCTATCATTATCACGATCACTTTGGCCTAATTGTGGGTAGAGGCAAATAAAAAGTGCTTTCTCCACTTTCAAATAAACATAACATTATATTTTCTTTGATACCCTGACCAAAGCGTTAGCCCAAACATAACAATTATGACCATGATGTTGCGATTGATTGGGATAAGGAATAGTTCCTGACTGTTGCGGAATCACATTAAATCGACTCTAACCAACCTGCCGCCTTTCTGTATTCAATTAGTTCCGAGTTTTCAGAAAAACGTAAAGTCCCAAGCATGACCTGATTCCAAAATATTGACACTTTTAACGTGCTCGCAAAGACAATAAAAAGTTTGAAGCTGTGAGGGCTAAAGTTATGTAAAAACACCTAAACTGCATGTTATAAAAAGCGTTACTTCAAATAATTGACGGATATTTAAATAGTACAGAAAGGAGGTGCAAACGGCAAAAGTATCGAACTGAACTGCGGCAACTGAATCGAAACTTTAAGCTACAAAAAGGAGTTATTTATTCACATGCATATAAAAAAACTTTTAAAAAATTTTATTAGGAATAAAATTTTTGTTTAAATTTTTAAATGCGTTTTTCTGCATATTTTTCACCCACCACCTTGTTTTTAAATTATTAATTCATGAATCATTAAACAAATGAAGTGCAAATTCGGAACATATATTTTTTTATTATCTTGCACAAATTTTGTTTCGCTAATTTTGAAAAAAATATCTACCCTTGAACATATGTTTTTTTGAAAAAATAAGTTAGATCATTTTTAAAATAAACATTTTTTAAATTAAGATTAAACAAACGAAATCGAAATTAAAACTACAATTTCTTCTGTGATAAAAAAAATGAAATCAGATGGATAATGTTTAGATTTATAACAATTTTAAATTATCTCACATAAAACAAATTTAATGAGCTATTTTTTTTGGTGAGAAATTTTAGGTGATGTTTGCAAATTATATAGTTAGCTATGCGCTAACACAGGTTTGGTAACATATTTGTCAGATTTCTGATCATTTGGATTGCTTTTTAATAGAACTTATTTTTATCACTTAAAAAAATGGTATTTTGAACAGATAATTCTTTTTTTCTTTTTTTCTTTCTTTTTATTTTATTTTATTTTTTTTGTTTTGTTTTTGTTAATCTGCTGATCAGATTTTGATCGTGCTCAGTTTTTTTTTTTTTTTTTTCAAATTTCAGTTTAATTCATGGGAAAATTATAAATCCCATGGAATATTGTATTTTTTGCAAATATGTATGATATTCAAAACGAAAATTTCATTGAGATTATATTTTTCGTTAACATGTATGAATACTCATCAAACATGAAATGTTGAGTGGATCTATGATATTATGGGATTATGCTTGATAAATTACTATTTTTACTTTCTTGTTTCTTTGCAAGAAGAAATTATTGGATTCATGAAAATTTCCGAAATTGGCTTTTCGTCAGACATAGATGTTTTAAGGGTCTTAGAACTCGAAAATTATGTTTTTACCAAATGTCTGCCAGTGAGTCAAGGAGTCTGTCTGTATGTGACAGATATTTTGTGGGGACTCGATCTCAAGAACTAATGCATGGAATTTCACAATACTACGAAATTCTGCTAGAACTGAAAATAATCTAAATCTGATTAGGTTTTGATGAATATCACTCAACAGGTGGCGCTTTTATGTTGCATTATTTACAATTTTCACAATAGCCACAGCTCAGGATCTAGTTCATGGATTTTCATAAAACTTTATATTTAGTTAGTGCTTGAAATAGAATGGGGCTGATTACGTTTTGAGGCAAATCGCTGAACAGATGGCACTGCCTTGTAGCATTATTTGTGATTATTGCAATAGTTTTACCTTAAGAAATAATACACGACATTTTCTAAACTTCAGATGCATTCAGTACAGGATATAGATTAATGTTATTTAGTTAATGGTGTAAATCACCTTACAGATAACACTGCTATGCTGCGTTTTTCACGATTTCGCAATAACGGTATCTCAAGACCCAGGTCAAAATTCGTGCTTGTACCAGGAACAAAAGTTTTCTACTTATTGCTACGTATTGCTATGTCTGCTTGATTTCCATGCTATTACATGCTAGCTAGCATCACATCCTATATCGCCGGCTTGCAGAACAAAAGCATCAGAAGCTGTATGCAAGTATTTCATGCTTATTCCCAGCAAAGTGGACCAATACACACCATGGCTTGCTGGAAATTCTGCAGGAACCAGCAAATATATAATGCTAGTTTATGCTATTTTACTTGCTGGGTTATAGCAGATCTCGGTACTTGTCTAGCAAACAAATACCAGTATGAATTTCGACCTGGGGAGCTAATGTATAGTTTTTCAGCAAACATCAGTTTCGGTTAGTAACCTGATAAAAAATGATCTTGATTAGTTTCGGGGTGTATATCACCCAACATGGGATTCTGATATTTTTAAAAGATTTTAAAATAGTTTTATCTCGAAAACTAATACAGGGATTTTTTTCAAACTTCAGATTCAAATTTAAGTTGGCTTAATTTGTTGCTGACTAGATTTTACTTTAAGCCACCTTACCGTTGGCACTGCTATACTGCATTTTTGAGGAAGTTTAACATGCATAAGATAGAAAAGAGTTTTGGGATTGCTACACCTGGCTAGTTTGTAATGTTACGAGTTATGAAATTAATGAAGAATTAGACAAATACATCAGTTAAATTTTGTGTGTGAGTGTCTGTTGCAAATTAATAGCAGTAAATATTGGGGATGTAAATTTAATTTTTAGATTTGAAAATGAAATAAATAAAATAAATCTTTTCATCATTCATATTTCTTTTTTAATATGTAAATTTGTTACTTTATTTTAGAGATTTTTCATCGAAAATGTTTTTGTTTAAATGTAAATTTCGATCGGAAGTATTTTAAATTTTATTTCTAATGTTATCAAAATCAAATAATATTCCATTTTTTAATTGTTTGATATTAGGTATGTATGCTACTTTTTATATAAAAATAAAATAAAAGGAATGATCACTTTTACATGTGTAGACTAACAAAAATATTTTATTTGTTTCTTTTGCATTTTTGAAAATATAATATATATATTATATTTTAAAAAATTCAAAAGAAACAAATAAAATAATATATATATATATATATATATATATATATATATATATATATATATATATATATATATATTGCATTTCAAATTATAAATTTAAAATACATTTCAGTTTTAAAATTTAATATATTTCAAAACGAACTCTGAAAGCGTACAGATTTTGTTTCTTAAATACAATATTTCAAGGAATATTTATATAATATTTAAAAGAAATATTTCTTTTATGTCCCAAGAGCAATTACCTATAAAACTGCTGAATAAAATATTGTAAAAACCCAGAAACAAATAAGATTTTCTTTCCACAAACGAAATACAGAATGTTCAATTCCACTTAAACTATATAATATCATTAAATAACATTTTCGAAAGTAATTCATTAAAATATTGAAAAACAAGATCTTGCTTTCAGTAACAGATTTACAAATTTAATTTAATGTATTTTCACTTTTATATATATTTTGATGCTATAAATTAATACATTTTTGTATATTTTCACAACGGATATTTGCACTAAAACAGAACGTGCTAAAGTGAATTTATTATCTCTCTATGAAAAAAATATGTGTTACTTTTTTTTACTTACGTACAAAAGGCGAATGTTGCATAGAATTCTTACACGTTTCATTACACATTCATTGCATATTTAAGGATAATTCAACACAATCAACATAATTGATAAAGTTATTATACGAGTCTGTTTGAGGTCATGTTACGAAGGGTTTTATGTATTCTTTCAGGATTACAATAAGAATGTAGTTCGCCCCATATTATGTTATAAAATATTACTGAAAGGATTATTGAATATTACTTCGCTCGGAATCATAATAAGTGATGAATCAACTCAACTACCTTAATGACAATTATTACATTTAACGAATGAAAAATAATTCTTTTTGAAAGTGAATATATCCGGTATTTCAAAATAGAAAGCATTAGGCCGTCATTTTTAACCCTTTCGAGTTCAATTTTTTTTAATTTTTAGAAAAGAATACTTTTATGTTAATAATATTAACATTCGCTTTCCAAATAGATTAATTCGAGGTTAAATATTACTTCCTTATCTGAAACACGACGAATGTTAACATTTAGCGTAAAACTTCAATTCATATTCAAATGACGATAGGTTAAGGAAGATTTTGTAGAGATGTTTAGAAAATATTGTATTAGAACAAGATTTAACTGATATTACAACTTTCTAATACTTTTCGCGCTTTATTGTACTTGAATTTTTCAAGAAAGTAACTTTTACTTTAAATATATAAAGTGAAATGTATATTTAAAATAAAAGAATCGCTACAGCGCATTGAGAATGAAGCAAATATTTATTATTATTATTATTTCTAAATTCTTAAACATTAATGAAATCACATAGTAAATGCATAACACAAGTAAACATTACTACATGTATACTGTAACAAAAATATTTGTACAAGCAAAATATTACTTAATTAAAAGTTTTGCACTGTTATTAGTACACCAGACCCGAAAGCGTTAAAACAATAAGTTCCGTAACAAAATGGAAAAATACATTTTCTTAGGTTCATAAATGTCATTTTTATCATTGTATTCATGATAATACAATTACATAACACTCTAACTTCTCTGAAAGAAATATTCATGTCCAATCGAATTCAGAATATCTAGTTTAAATGATCAATGTTATTCCTATTGAGCTATCGGGAAGAACAATCTACAAACGCAATACAGAAAGACTGCCTTTCTCAATAATGTTTACTCTTTTTTTTTTTTTTTTTTTTTTTTTTTTTTGAAAGGTGAAAAAAAAGAAAGAATAGGCAGTAAAGTCATTCAATTCAGGGATGAAATTCTAGAATTATATAAATCAGGATTCATATATTTAAATGTAATCTGTCGTCCCAAAAAAACCTCTAAATGCAATTTTATTGATATAATCGTTGTTTTAAAATTGTGTTTTCCTTCTCTGGGTCCTCCATGTTTTCAGATCTTTGGGTGCTAATCTTAAAATTTCAGCCGTGAACTCGAAGAGGTGATTGTTTGTGCTACCACCTCCCGGTCTAAAAGCTTTAGGTAGACAAAATTAAAACTAACAATTGATAAGCAATTAGAATTTTTAAAGATGTATTAATCACACGACTGAAAAGGTATTTGTATAAGTTGTAATCGTTTTACTTTAATGAAAAATGATCGTCACGGGAACTAGTCAGGGATATTTCTAATTTAAAATACGATTGTTTTTCTGATTGAGATAACTGGAACGACAACAAAGTGTTAATTACTTGACACAATTGTAAAATCATTATCAAATTAAGACAGCAGTTATGAGTTTCACGCCTGGTCTAGAATTTATTTCTTCAAATGGAAAAGCTACATCTCATATTCTAGTTAACTCTGTAGTAGTCACAAACTGTCTTGCTTTAATCGCCGAATTAAATTATCGTATCTTGACTCTCGCCTTATAAATGTAGCAGTGAGATTTCATACATCTGACTTTAAATTATTCTACAATTGCACAGAATAACATTCGAAAAACGGCATTCTCAGAACTGATTGAAAAATGCTCAAATCTGAGTATGTTGTATATCCAATATGGCTCCGAATCAAATTCACTAAAATTTGAAAATCATTTATAATGATTTCAGAAAAAACGGATATAATCAAACTACTGAGGTTCTTTTCTTAAATATTTACATGTATATAGAAATAAGATATGCCTCTACCAAACTTGAATCGAAGCTATTTTGGCTATGCGATATACTCAAATTCAATTTTTTTTTTTCAGTTTTGAACGTGCTATTTTTAGAGTGCAATCAATGTGGAACAAAGCCCTAGTCTTAAAATATTTTATTGAAATTAAGTGTACACATAATAAAAATAGCGATAAATATTTTGAAACAGAAAAATTAATGAAACTACCCACAAAATTTTCAATGAAATCTTACAAATCACACCTGCGCAGTCTTTCCTTAAGGAATTCATCCATTTCTGAGTTTCGAAGGTGAAGAACAAATTCCACGGATGTGAGATCACATTGCGAAAGCTTTTATGTATTCTTCATGTATGTAAATCATTTATTTTATAAGGAAATTTTCATTAAAATCCGTCCAAACGAGCTAAAAAATAAAAATACTAATCTTTTACAATTGCTATTAATCATCTATTAATAAGACTTCATCCCACCTACCACCATTATTCTATAATTAAGCAACGTAGTACGTTATATTGCATACGAAAACACTTTCTAAAAATTATCTATAGAATAATAGAAGTTCAATCAATGTCCTTTCAGAGACACTGAATTTATAAGCTTCCGCCAAAAATTAACAGTTGAATTTTATACATAACTAGGTAATCCACCCAGCGTTGCTCGGGACCATAGATGTTTTCAAGCAAATTGCGAATATTTAAAATCTCCATTCAAACTAAAATAAAAAAGAAATTAAATTTTTATCTCAAAAATATTTTAAATTTTAGTATATTTTAAATTTTATCTGAGTGAACGCACATATGAATTTCTGCTACAAAAACCATATTTTAGAAGGATAATCAAATATAAACGTTGAGTTTAGATATTTTGAACCACAAAAATAGTGCACCAATTGAATTATTTTAAAATTCCATTCTCCAATGAGACCTGCTCTATGCAAAATCTTCTGAGCTTGCGTTCAACGTGCGCTGCACATCTGAACAAACCCTAAGAAAACATAAAAGGAGTAATTATTTAATTTGCTACTTTCTTTTGGATGGTACCATGGATGAATTTTGAAGATCGATTGTAAATCATTCAGGGAAAACAAAACCATTAAAACAGGAAAAATTAACAAAAATTTGTGCAGTGCATATTGTTGTTAGCATTCAGCCTTGAAATGCAGTCGTTAAATCCAACATTTACAACCTTTTCTCATTGGATAGCTGCTTCATCGTCGCGGATTGGTGGCGAGCGGCAAATACACTCTAACCTGGCTGCTTCGTTGCAGAAGATTTGTGGAAAGCTGCAATTATTCTCTTACCCATTAAGTTTCAATTTTTAAAAAGATGGAATTTAAAAATCTGGCTGCGAAGTGCACTTCCCGGTGTTAGCATTCACACATGACAAAAATTTCAGAGACCCGAGTGTTATAATTTCTGCAATATCCGCAGTACGCAGGCAAGCTGTTGTTTTAATTATATAGATGTAGATTAAGATATTTTTTTTTACTTTTATTTTAAATTTATTATCTGATAAATTAAGCATATTATATAATTATTGAAAAATGCTCCATGTTTGGTAGAAATTTCTTTTGCGTTTAGTAGTACAAATTTAAGTCTTAATTGTCGTTTCTTATTTAAACTTGTGGGATTTTAAGTGAATAACTTATGATTTAAATAAAACTAATATTCTTCAAAATATAAAGAAGGTTCAATAGACATAAAACATATACGTAATATTCAAATATAACAATAATAGATAGCATAATAGATAATAGATAGCATAATCAAGCTTCCCTGAGATTTGCCTTAAAAATCGACCGAACTTGTCATGGCTGAAATCTATAGAACACCTCGTTCTTTTCATGCATCATCACATGAGTCTCGCTTGGGATATCACGTTCATTAAATCCTTGAGTTTATTATATTTTATTGTTGAACACTTCATCCTTTATTCCCACATTTTCGGTCAATGGTTACACAGTTCTCGGAATGCAAATACTATGTTATTGCTAAAAGGTGCCTTATTATCTATGTTTTTGCATGATTTTCCATTCTTATTACGTTATAATGATGGTGGCATGATATTTTCGCTTAGAATAATTAATGTGAGAAACATTTATTTTTAATATTGATTAGATGTTGAAAACCAATTTAAATAATAACAAAAACGGAATGTACCTGCTTGAAGATTGCATGAATTTTTTTTTTAATCACAATGCAAAACGTACTTTTAAAACAGCTAGAACTGCATTAAATATCGCATAACAGCTTCTGTGTGTACCAAAAAAAATCGACATATTCAAATATCTTCCTTATTCAAAGATAATTTTTTAGAACGTACAAATTTTCGAATAACTTTTTCTTCCGGCAACATTTTTTTTTTTTTTTTTTTTTTTTTTTTTTTTTTTAAGAATTCTGTTTTTTTTAGTGTGCATTATATACGCATAATTTTACTTTTCGTCATTTTTTTATGAATAAATCTAATGCTTAAAAATATTCATTTGCATAAACAAAATGAATTGTTTCTGTAAATTCTTAAATTTCTGGTACGTGCAAAAAAAGTCTGTTTCATCCATTATCTGTATTTTCAATACTCTGTTATTTGGAATATCCACATTGAAAATACTAGGGGTACTTATTATACCCTAGTACCATTGTTTATTCTTACAGTTTTCAAGTATAAACAATGATTAGAAAAATTTTGTCATCATTCTTATGATGATCCGTTAAATATTAAAAATACATTGCGACCGAGAGAGGGCAAAAGATAGGGGAGGAAAATCCGTCTATATATTTTTAATACATGTCTCTTTATGTTATAAATTCAAGCAAAGCAAGTAAAAGCATCTCTTTAAATTTTGCAAACAGAGTTTCATAAACACTAAAAAACAAAACTTCAAAAAAATTCTTTTTTTTTTTTTAAATAATTTTATATATCTATATTTGGTATCATTTACAAATAACAAAAATATTTTTTTTATGCTATAAGCATAGTATCAACAAGTTCAACAGATGAGAAATTTTCTTTACGTTGCCAAAGGATTTCATGGGACAAACTTTTATTCTTTTATATTTTATAAGCTATAGCATCATCAGCTTTATTTAGTATCAGATTGTTTTCTTTGCACGTTTTATGAGACTTATTTTGGCGTTTCCCTAGGGCAATTAATTCAACGCCAGAAGATTTAGTAACGTTTGTTTCGTGATAGCCGGGCAAGCTAGTAATCTCGTTTTTACTGCTATAGCGGCGAAGGGTTACTTTCGACATTGCCTGCAGTTTTCAAAATGTATTATTAGAACAGATGTTACTCCGATAGTTTCCTTTGTCTTGATTCCTATTTTTTATTAGTTTTTTCGTTGGATTTGTTACATTTTAACAGCATATATTCTAAAAGAGTAGGATTTACGTAAGTCTTTATTTTTATCGACGATTAATGCACAGAAATTTAAGTTTTCAATCGATGTATATACGGAGAAAAAAAAATATTACATTTTATGAAATACTGATAATGTAGGTTTTTAATATTCTTTTTTTAAGCTTTTTTTTTATTTCTATTTATTTCTAGTTATTAAAACTAAAAGATCCCGAGTTCCAGAACTTAGTTTTTTTTTATTATTTTATTTATTTATTTATTTATTTTAGTTTATTCAAAAATTTTGAAAATTTTATATATTTAATAACTGTTTCAGATTGTTTACTATATATATATATATATATATATATATATATATTTAATAGCAATTTATTTATTTTGACAAATAAAACATTGAAATTTATTAAAAGAGATACTTTCCTAATAGTCTCACTTCAACAACAACAACAGGACAACTTAACAACAGGAAAATTTGACAGAGCTTTTGCTACTAATAGCAGTTAGTTTGATTATCATGTTTTTCAATATTTAAGTATGCAGTTCGATTACATGCCAGTTAAATTTGTCTTTTATTGGTATTATTTTACTTATTTATTGATCAAATTCAGATTTCGTTATGGAAAATGAACTAGAAATAGACGCTGAACTAATTATATTATTCCTTCATCTTAAAAAAAAATCTGGTTGAGCACTACAAAAGTGTCTAAAAATTTTCATGTTTGAAAAATCATTTTAAAATGCATAAAATAATTAGCGAATAGAGACCTGCTTTAAAAGAATTCCACAATCGCCGATATAAGAATTATGTTCTGTGTTTTAAAATTAAAATATATTGCTGTATAATGGAAACTTAATCGATCAGTTAGTCACACCAAAAATATAGCATCAAACTTACGGACAGACATTTTTCCAACATACTTTTTTTTTCTCTTTTTAAGAAAATTCACTTATTTCTAAAGTAAAAAAAAAAGCTATTTGTATCTAGCAATTCCCAAAATTATACACGATAATATTCCAAGAAAAATGAAACACAGCAGTAACACCAGTTAGTTAATTTACACCAAAATCTAACAACTTATTACAAGTTCTAACAAGATCTGAAATTTTATGATAATCCATATATTAGTATTAGAGATAAAATCATCGTAAAAACTTTCTTATATACACAACTGGTGTATAAGCTTGGATTACACTGTTAAAAATCTTGTCCTAGTATGAACCAAATTTTTGTTGCTCAATAGCTGCCACTATAGGATGGTGAAACCTTGAACCAATATTTGAAGCTCCTGATGAAGCATAGTTCCTACAGTAGGAACGAGGTTGAATTTGGAAGCTCTAAATATTGGTACGAGTTTTCAAAATCTTACGGTACAGAGTTGAATCCAGAGGGTGACCCCGTGGGGGGGAGGGGTACATTTCACCCCCAAGTAATGAAATGCCCCCCCTCCTAGAAAACTTGAAATTTTGCATTTTCCATGGTCAAAAACTACAATTCCACCTCTCCCGGAAATCTACAATGTCCCCCTCGGAGCCACTGAAGTCCCTCCCGGAGAAAAGTGCCTGAATTCAATACTGTTATGGTGGTAGCTACTGAACACTAAAATTCGGTCCAAACTATGACAAAATTTTAAACAGTGTAATGTGGAAGTGGGTAAGAGAAATTTTATGCACTTTTCTAATAAACTACCGTATTTTTTTTTTTCAAAATGGAGTTGGTGTGCTTATATTCTGAGCACCTCACATTGTAAAAAAAAAAAAAAAACGTTACCGGAACAGCAGTTTTTGTCTTAAATTTAACGGATTTTTTTATAGAGTACATATACTAAAAAACTCAATGATTTGCATATGATTAAACGGGGAAATTTTGTTAGAATATTCCGGAGTTTCATATGGCATGTCTGACACGTGATTGTTATTTCTTTCAAAACAAGTTATCCTTGAATTAATAAATACAAATTGTTAATTTATATTTATAAATTCTCACATAGATAGAAGTATATTAATTTTATTTATTAAGTAATTATAGAGGAATTGATTTAATCAAGTTAAAAAATGTTCAAGTCAAATTATTAAAATAAAATCAAATTTTTGTTCTTTTAAAAATTTAAAATTACAAAAAAAAAAAAAAAAAAAAAAAAAAAAAAAAAAAAAAAAAACTGAGCGGAAGTAAATATAATTTTTTTTTAAGCGAAAAAAAATTTTAAGTTAAATTTTAAATACAGAATTATAAATAAATTGAAAAAGTTTTTAAAATAAAAAGAAAATTCAATTCCAGAAATATTATGAATGTCAGATGATTGAAACCATAATAATATAAACCCTAAATAGTATCTGGATAAAAATACGAAATTTTTTCTTATTGAACCCATCTGAATATGAAAATTTCGAGGACTAGCATCTGTGGTCGAACTAAAAACTTTCTGTTTATTAGCGAATGTTTTAGCCACATGTCTACCCATATCTACCCGATAAACGGGGTATTTAGGGTTTTTTTTTTTATTTAAATCGCAGAATGGACGGATGAAACTGAAAAAATTAATTAGATTAAAATATTAAACTTCTTCGAAATTTTATGATTTACCGTGTGGCACCAAATATTCAGCTGTAAGTACGCAAAATTTGAAGTCTCTGACATGTACAATGTTTGTGTACGGACTATGTGCAGATTACAGAAACGAATAGGCTTTCGTCAGATATCCTGAAAATAAAAATTAACCTATGGGTAGTACTTTAATATAAAGAGATGAAAATTGTGTTTAGACTCAAATCGAAATTCATTGTTAAAATTTATAACTACACTGTTAAAAATTCTGTGCTACTTTGAACCGAAATTTGGTGCTTAGTAGCTGCCACCATAAGATGATACCATAAGTGAAGCCACCATAAGTGAAATCTTCTTCCAAAATTTGGATCTTCGGTTGAACCATAGTACCATTTTTTCAAATAATATGGTATAAACTCGTTCCAAGATTTGTAGCTTCGATTAACTTATCCTATGGTGGCAGCTGGTAATAGCTGCGAGCACCAAATCTTGGTTCAAAGTGCAACGAAATTTTTAAAAGTGTAGTCAGATTCGGCAATCCCAAAACTTTCTTCTATCTTATTCATGTTAATACTTCCTGAAAATTGCAGCATAGAATAGATACGGTTAGGTGATTTAATCCAAAATCTAGTCTGCAACAACCTTTGACAACTAATAACTGAATCAGAAGTTTGATGAAAACCAGTGCTTTAGTTTTAAGATAGAGCTACTGAAATATGTTTAAAAATCTGCATAAAAGCGTCACATATTGTGAGATATACGTCGAGAACTAATCAAAATCACATTTTTATCGAGTACTAACTTAATCTGAAGTTTGATGAAAATTCATGCATTAGTTCTTAAGATACCTTTTTCGCAAAATCGTGAAAAATGTAACATACTGTATATATAACAATATATATCTGTAGGGTTATTTAAACAAAAAACTAAACAATACTTATCTATATCAAGGACTAACTGAATCTGAAGTTTTGAAAATTATCTACATTAGTTTTTGATATAGAACTGTTGCGATAATCACGATTAATGCATCATAGCAATAGTACTTGTTGAGCCATTTGCATTACACATAATCAGCACTATGCTATATCAAGTACAAAATGTATGAAAAATACGATTTTTAATAAGGTACTTTCGTAGTCTGAAGATTGATGAAAATCTATGCATCAGATTTTAACATAGATTTATTGCAAAATCGTTAAAAAATGCAGTATAGCAGCGGCATCTGTAGTATGATTTACACCAAAAGTAAACAACACTAATCTTTATCAAGGACAAACTGAAGTTCGAATAAAATTTCGCGTACCAGTTCTTGAGATAGAGCTATTGTGATAATCACGAATAATGCACCGAAGTAACGCCACTTGATGAGCGACATACACATAAACTAATCAGATCTAACTTATATTAAATTGGTCTGACAGAATCTAAAATTTTGTGAAATTCTGTGTATTGAGTATTGAGATAGAACTATTGCGATAATCACAAATAATGCTACATAGCAGCGCCACTTAAGGAGAAATTTGTATCCAAACGTGTTTAGCTCCATATTTTATTAAGTACTAACTAAATCTAAATTTATACGAAAAACCATGCATTAGTTTTTAAGATATGGATATAGTGGAAATTGTGAATAATGCTGCATAGCAGCGCCATCTGTTGAGCGACATACATCAAAGACTTATCAGATCTAGGTTATATCAAGATCTAACAGAATCTACAGTTCTGTGAATTCAGTGTATTAGTTCTTGAGACAGAGCGCCCACAATTTTTTTGTTACATACAGACACACTCACAAACTCACTGACAGATATTTTGTAAGAACATGTTTTTTGGATTTACTGACTCCTTAAACATGTAAATCCCTCGAAAAGCGGATTTTAAAAATTTTTACGAATCCAATACTTTTTCTTGTTCAGATACAAGAATGTAATAACAATTAAAAATTAAATATATCGCTAACTTCATGGGAAATTTCTAAAAAAAAAAAATGACCGTAGTATCAGAAAAAGATTACACTGATATTTAATTTTAATTGCCTTACATAATGTTTGCTCGCATTCAGCTAATCATGATTTGAGGGTTATGCTAAGATAGCGATATTTTACGTTTGTTTTAACTTTTTAGCTCACAGGCTATCATAGCCTGAGAGCTTATGTGCCCGTCCGTTCTGTATGTGCGTTCGTGCGTAATGCGATAACTCATGATAAAAATATCCGATCCACTTGAAATTTTGTATGTAGGTATATCCTGACAAGGAGCTTCCCTCATTAGTTTTTGGAGTTCATTCGATATGTATAAGGGGGGGGGGACGGGGGGCTGATGCCCCTCCCCTTAGTTGATATGAATGGGATTTTCATGCAGAATTAAGTTTTCGTTCAAAATTTAGATTAGGATCATACAGATGAGGCGATTCCTTGACTGTTATTAGGTGTTCATTGAATAAGTATAAATAGGGGGAACAGGGGTTCTAATTCCCCCCCCCCTTAATTTATATAAATTGGTTTTTCAAGCAGAATTTTCAGATTTCGTTCAAATCTCTGAATAGTTTTGGAAGTTTAATGGTTAAGTATAAAAGAGGGGGATAACTACTGTTAAATTATATAAATACTAAATGGGTTTTTATTAAGAATTATCTCATTTGCTCTGAATTTTGGATATAGAATTTTTATATGATAAAGCATGTCTTTGATAGTATAGGAGGTTCAATGATTAAGTATAAAAAAAGAGGAAAGGGGAAAGCTGTTTCCCCTTCTTAATTTTTTTTCGAATGGAATTAACCCTTGAATATATAAGGCTTTAATGTACAATTAGTATTTCTAGCCTGTGAGCTCAATGCCATCAGTTTAACTGGGGAGTATCCTTTATTTAATATATAAGAAATGTGGTAGAAATCTTCAATGTTCGTTTTAATCTTTTCGGGCCTGATGTACTATTAAAAGCACATGTCTGATAATGGAGCATTTTTTTATTGCTTTGTTTAGAGAAATACTTTTGTTAATATTTACCTGTAGTAATTTAATATGTCTATGCATTTCTTATGCATGTCCTATCTCTAGGAATTTAATAATAACAATTGTTATTATTATTTGCTTAATTGTCTTTGTGCCGTTTGCGATTCTTTTATTTTAAACATATATTTCACGCTTTAAATTAAAAATAAAAAATTATTTTCTTGAAATAATCTTGTCTAATAAAGCGCAAAAAGTTTTAGAAACTTGTGACATAAGTTAAATCTTATTTTAAAACAATATTTTTTAAGCCTAGTTGTTTTTAGTCTATTGCCATATGAATATTAATTGAATAGTATGCAAAACAACAATATTTGTTATTAACAATTGTTATTTGTTACCTTTCATAGAATAAAATATTCGTTAAAGACTAATTAATCTATTTGGATAGCTAGTATTAATGCTATAAACATAAAAGTAGTTTAGTTTTACATAAAAAAATAAAAATTAATTCGGTCCTGGAAAGGTTAAAAAACTTTTCACATAATTATCAGCTATCACACAGAAACAAATTAATTCTGCAATTAAAAACTATGAATATTTTAATTTCTGTAAGCAAAAACAACAATTTATAACACGAAATATAAATGGCAACGGCAATAAAATATAAATTACGATACGATAACGTCGCTTTCTGTATGAACAAATGCATTCATATAGAGAAGGCGTAAAATAAAGCCGAAGATAGCTTCACACGTATACATACAAACGATCTGACACTTTTGACCACGAAAATCATTTTTCAGCTGAAGCGTATGGTACGTTCCCACATTTTTCTCTCTTTCTTTTTATTTTCGGTGCTCATTATACGCGTTATAGAATAAGGGGTGAATAGGGAATTAGATCACTCCCACATTTCAAAAGCTGTCTGACGCATATGACCATCTTCCCCTTCTGTCGATCAGAACTGCTTATTATCACGTGCAATGCGTGAACGATAAATAACAGAGTTCTTTTTATTCACTTTGCATCCATAAATTTTCTCCGTAAAAAGATCTAAGATTTACCGAGAGAAATATATTTAGCTTTATTCGATGTTTCAGAATTAGAATTTTTGCGCAGATACATGTACAAAAGTTTACACTAAACATAAAATTTGAATTAACAAAACAATTTTAAGACTGCAGTATTTTTCTTCTTGATTACAAATTGTGAGAACATATAATCTGCAAAATAAAGAGAGAAAACACAGTTGTAGCGGTTTTTCCGGAATGTAATAACAAAATACAAAAATATGTGTGCATAAAAGTTTGTGCCCGAAATGTAATTTAATACATTTCGCGCATACATTCATTTTTTTAACATTTAATAATTTCTATTCCACACCTCCTCAAAAAAAAATATATGGAGTCACTATTTGTAATTTCCTCGAATAAAGCATCTTATTATGCACTGACAAGCCATTGAGCAGGTTTTATTTCAATGCATATTTTATTGTGCGGTCAATAATACTATTTTTTATTGACATACACATTATTTGCTACACACCAGCATATATTTCCGATAGGACTGCAGTCACGATCTATGGCAGGCCAATGAATAATTGCAATATTCTTAGCCATCAACCGGATTTAAGAAGACTTGGATGTGCAGATGGGTATACTGTCTTGTCTAAAAATCTAATTTGGCGCCCCTCAAATTTCCTAAGAGATGATAAATGACTTTAAAGGGCTCTTAAATATTCTCTTATCTCTTATTATAATTTCTTATGCTGTGTTTTTTGCAGTTTCCATATATTGACCTTCGATTTATTCTGTTGAAGTGATCCATAGTATCAGAACAGATTATGTGATCGTTAAGGCTATTTGGGTGAAATAGGGATGGCTCAGTTGGAAGAGCATTGGCGCCTTCAGCCAATACACCCCTGGTTCGAATTCTTACCAGACATTTTTCACTCACATATAAAATTTTCATGTGTTATTATTCTTATGCCATGTAATTTGCATTAAATAATATTACAGAAGGCTTTCCATTGTTGGGAGTTGCTTCCCCTCCACCATTCACCTTACACATGCACACATACTTCGAAACTATGTGAACGCATTCACCTTGAAGCAGTTTGAACAGAATAAAAGAATATTTTTCTTTATCATGTCGATAGTACGTAAAACCGTCTACACCATGTATGTTTCATCTTACTCATCTTCTGGAGCAACCTTTTAGTTTATATCTTCTCCCATGGTGAATTCTCCCTTGTTTGTTAATTTAACTAAAATTAGTTTTGTGGCATTTTTTTTCTTTTTCTTTTTCAAACATCCAAATTTTATAATTTTCTACGTACAATTGGTTGTATGTTGAAACTTCCATAGGTATTTTGTTACCCGAGAGTAAATATTCAGCCGAGGAGAACAAATCTGTAGAACATAGATATTCTTTCAATAACTTTTATTGAAGTTGAAAAATTATATAAATTTTCGGTACTACTAGGTTATCCCGTCGACCAAAATATTATCGCCAAACTATAAGATTAAATGCCAATAATCGATGATCGTGAATGCCATATTCAATGACATTAAATACGATTCACGTGTTTAAAATGTCATTAAGCGATTTTTATTTCGTTTTTTATTTGAATTTATATTGATATTCTACTAATTATTTGTTTTTTCGTTATTTAAAATAAAAATTAAGTCAATTTGTATAATTTGGCTATTAACTGGCGATTTGTATAATTTGGCGAAATTTGTCGAGGAGATAACAGAGTAGTACCAAATTTTCAAATGGAACTGAACCTACTGGTAAACGTGAAAGAAGGCACGTAGGGGAGGGGGAATCCATGTATAAGAAAACAAACTATGGTATTGCAGTTTTTAATCTTATTTTGTTAGCGTCAGTATCTAGGTTTTTATGACTTCGATTTATCTGGCCATAGTACAATTGCACCTTACACTAAAAAGCAGTCAATAATTTGAAAACGTCATTTAAATTGCTTGAAACTTCGTTTGCATGTGTTTTGGACATGTGGATTACGATTCAAAAGTTGGTATCCAAAAGACAAAATAACGTATCCAATATGCAGAAACAAAAAGAAAATCGAAAGCGGTTCAAATCGCATGAAATGTTGTAAAGTTTTGATTTGGAGGATGATAATTACCATTCAAAAGCTGAAATTTTGAAGAATAATTACGTACTTAAAGTAAAATCTGTAAAACAACGATATAACGCACAAACACTTAGAAACAAAGCCCCCAAATATATTACATATGGCCGTTTCTAGGATACCCTAATTCCCCTTTTTCAACAAAAAAATAAAACAAAGTAAAATAAAGTGAAATGGGCGTGAAAGAGTGCTTCAGCTATAGTCCCGGGTATTAGTTGTATGAACTGATTGAACT